>OY992854.1:4802500-7302500 GCA_963921415.1 Pyrausta despicata
TGGTTGGTTACAAGAGGTTTGCAAAATATTTAGCTATACGCGAGTGTTTTAAATGAAATCGTTAGGACAATTCACCTTGGTACTTATTCTAATTTCTGTCTGTTATTTGTATTGAAATATTAGATGGATCAAACATGTGTTGAGATTGTCGCCAAGCATGCCGCGTATTAAAGTAAATATCAGTACAAAAACCACTTATGCCTGGAATTCAATTTGGTATTTCAAGAGCTCCGTAAAAGCTTTTCGTGTAAGTTTATTTAACGACGATTCTGCAGAATTTGTCTCCATGCTGTATACATATTTAGATTACGAATTAAGGTACGTCATTCGAAAGGGCGTAGGAATACGAACATTGTATTTTCTGTAGCGCAAATTTATTTATTTTTGAACATGGCTACAGAATATAAATCACAAAATGTTTATACATTAACATTTGCTTAAAAAATTTCACGTTCGCTAAATCCAGAGATTTGGGACATTTTGGTCCCATGGTAATTTGGGATTACGGGAGTTAAGGAGGGTGTAAAATACTTTTCAAATACGAGTATCTAAAAATGCTTTGGAATTTGAAAACAAAAACCATTTGTAGCATAACAGACTTTAAAAATTCGGTTGAAAAACGCCGCAACGAAAATTTCCTATCTTTTCAACCAAACTTTTTCCCAGTCCAAGCTCTCACACACGAAGTCCACACCCCAATTGTTCAAACATTCCACAGTGCATTGTCCTAACAATATGTGTTTGCAGGCAACCGACCGACTACTCAACACTATTTGAGTTGGCGCGGCGCCTGGCGCGTGGCCCAAGATAGCCTTTGCCCTTTATTGGGGCAGTGTTCTACTAAAACTGCTGGCACGGACCTTTAAAGGTGTGTCGACAAGTCAATACTTTGGTGCATAGCAGTAACTGATAGCGCCAAGCTAGGCAGTCGAAAGCCTTTAGCATCTTAAAAATAAGATGCTAACTTTCACAGTCGTTGTTTACTTGTCGTTTATCAAGCGCAATACTGTAATAGTTATTAATTTTGTGCTTTGGGTTTTATACCTGTAAGGTTTTTGAAAAGCTTAAGGTTATCTATTACATATAATAAGACTGTAAAAGATCGATTTCTGTACATTGAAGATTTTTATGAAAAATTGTTACAGGGGGTCTTAATTACCGTAATAGAAGCCAAAACAACAATTTTTAAAAAATTTGTCTGTCTGTCTGTCTGTCTGTCTGTCTGTCTGTCTGTTTGTCCGGGCTAATCTCAGAATCTACTGGACCGATTTTGACGGGACTTTTTTTATTTGACTCAGTATCACCTGGAGAGTAAACTGGGATATAAATAATCACGCCGATGAACTTAGGGGGCAGGCAGGAAATTGAATCTCAGAATCTACTAAACCATCCTTGAGTTGCGTACGCTGCGAAAATGGTTCAAGATACCAAAAATATAAATATGAAAGAATTATTCCTCTTGAAATGATCTAAAAAACTGTCTGCGACAGTACATGTCTATGCCCAAAATTACAACTCCACGCGGACGAAGTCGCGGGCACAGCTAGTAAATGTATAAATATACAACACAATAACAAACATTGATCTGACTCCGTGGTAAGTAGATTAAGCACTTGTGTTACAGATATCAGAATCAACAGTGGTGTTACAAATAAATTTAAATTAATGCATATAACACTCAGACTAGTACAAACCGACATGTTCATTCGCACAAATGTTTGTACAGTGCGGGGATCGAACCCGCGACCTTTTGGTTAATAGTCAACTTCTTGACTATTACACCAAAGTAGTCGTCGAAAATAACACACTTGAGCAGTCCGAATAGTATTTAACTACCAAATCTAAAACTATACTAACATGTTGTAAGCGGCTGAGCGGCCTTTATCATTGGGTAACAGCAAATGGTAAGCGTAGCAATATGCTGAGTTTACTAAGGTCAGTCGCTACTGTCTCACACTTATGTACACAGCTTGTAGAGCCTGCATCGTGTATTCTGTTTGCATAGGCGTGTCGCCTTGCTCCATCACCACGGCTTAAGATAGCAAGGGCCTTTATCGGGGCGGCGACAAACACGCGCCTTGCAACAGTACGTACAATGTGCGCTGTGCAGCGAACAAAGGTCAATACAGTGTGTAAACAAGAGACGGCAATATTTGTTTAACTGTGGCATAATAAGGAATGGTGGTATTTGTGATGGGAAGTCCGAACTATAGGTCATTAAGGCCATAAGCGATTTTTATTTGTTTAAGCTTTATTGCACTACAAAACTTTGTACTTAACTAAAGGTGGATTTAACTCTTTAGGTCATTCTCTACTAGTCATATTTTTGTATTAAGCAGAAATGAAACGTGGGCGGTGCGACAAAAGGTAAAACTAAGGAAAAATAGTACGCTTCAGATAGCAAATACCACGAAAAAATGCAGTATGCTTTTTGTCAAATTGACATTGAATTCTTCGGACTTACTTATCTCTGGTTCACGCAACGTTACGAATAAATAAATATACAACAACATCACATACATTGATCTGACTCCGTGGTAAGTAGCTAAAGCACTTGTGTTACAGATATCAGAATCAAGGGTGGTATTACAAATAAACTGAAATAAATACATATAACACCCAGACCAGTACAAAAAGACATGTTCATGCACACAAATGTTTGTACTGCGGGGATCAAACACGCGATTTCTTAGTTATTAGTCAACTTCTTAACCATTACACCAAAGTGGTCGTCAAATATAGCAATTCCGCACCTCCGTCGAATAGACTGTGGTACCGGGCGTATCGCGCTCAAAGCTGATGAGTTATAGAAAAAGAAGAAGGACGAGAAAAGGAATCTGATACGGTATGAGCTAGTCGCACCACTGGTTTTACTAAACCGAATCCAATGGACTGCTCCGCTCCTAGTCGTAGTCAACGCTGCGAGTGCGCGCTATTGCATGGGCGCGGGCGGCCCATTTTTTAGTTGACGATTGTAAGTACGTACTGTATCTCCCTCTATTTGGTTTAATCTCGCTATGACCTTAGCTTGGTTTAGGTACTGTCGACAAAACTTACATCAGTTGTAGATTCAGCTGTCACGTTGATATTTATGATCGCCTAAGTAGCTCAAAAATAAGAAAGTAATTTATTTGATTTTCAATATAATTAACATTTGGTGTACATTCTTTTCATAACAAGATTCGTCTCTGAGACTTTAGACATTGACATTTAGAAAAGCTCTAAAGGTTTCAATTATTTTTAGCTCTAAAGACGTGTAATTAGCTTATTAATAAAGCTGTCTGGTCTAAGACGAAAACTAATGAAAGCATCATTAGTCTCTAAAATACGCCTTATTTAAAAAGAGACTGATGTCATAATATGGTGAATAAGGTGCATGTCACACTAGGAGAAAATGTTAGCTTAAAAAAATGCTGTAGCTAGACCTTGGTTGCGTTGCACCACTTAAGGTGTAGCGTAGCGGCTATTTGGTGACTGCGAATTGGTAGTAGTAACGGTAGCAAACATTTTTATACAAATGATGAGGAACTTTCTACATTTGTGCCTTACGCATAGTTAGTTGTGCGAACTTTTTTTTTTAACGAATCAATTTGTCTCTTAAAATAGGTGCAGTTTGAAAGTTATGTATGTATACATAATGAATGGGTTTATTATTTCTTGAGTCACAGTGTGATGCGGCCTTTAAGGTTCGGATTATTATAGGAAGAACCATTATTCTTGGGCACAGACCCAGTGTGTAATCGGACATCTGCCCAGAGGGATCGATGTCGCCGGGGGCAGCCATGTTTCGCAGACGGCGACAAAGGGCCACAATAGGCTCTCTTTAGGTTATTTGAGTACTATGAAGAGAACACAATATTTGTTAAATTAAAATATTCTGATATTGGAGTGTCGATTCGGTAGAGGTTGTAGGACGGGGCTGCAGTAGGCCAGCTGATCGCTGAATTCGGAGATCTATCAAGCATTTGCTGATTCTTAGTACCCTTTTTGAAAAACTTATTTAACGATGTCGCCGGGGCGGCCATGTTCCGCTGACATCGACAAAGGGCTGCTGTAGGCTCTCTTTTGGTTATTTGAATACAATAAATCGAACAAAATTATTGTTAAATTCAAATATTCTAATATCTGAGTATCGATTTGGTAATGGTTGCAGGATCGATTGAGACACAGGCAGCTGGCAATCGGCCAATTCCGGAAATTATCGGAAAGGCATAGGCCCATGTTTGTCCTGCGAACGATCATGACGATGATGATAAAGTATAAAGTTATAGCTTAGAAGCTGCGTTCATGCAGAATCCGTTATATACCTACTTGTTTTGTTTTGAGTTAAGGACGGGCATCGTTTCGATGACAGCTCAGATTTGCAGTTTTTTACCAAGTTGTCAATGTGTGCGATGCTATTCTATGTAATGTTTAGTTTCAAAATTAGATCAAATTGGTTTGGTATTTTTTTTTATATACTGTTTTTTGTATACATGGTGTAAAAAAAACCTTAACGAAGCCGAAGACCACATATTCTACCAATTATTACGGTCATTTTTTTCCTTTACACCATACCTGGGAAGTTAACGGTTACTGAGGTATTGATGGTTAAAGTTTGAAAAAAAATTTTTATAATTTGTACAGAAATGTGTTCTGTCCGTTATAACTTAACTTTTCTCCAAAGAAACATGATACAAATTTTCACTAGTTCTTTCATAAAAAGCCTCTAAACTCGAATCGAACTGCGTCGCGGCGGCGTATAGCAACACGCCCCGCGGTCACTTTTTCGCGTGCGCGCTGTACATTGTGGGTTAGAATTAAATTGTTTTTTCTGATGTCAAAAAATAAAAGTTGTTTCTCAGCCAAAATGTCTTTTTAATACGATTTGATTTGATGTACTGAACGCGTGGTTGACGGCTTCGTTAAGGTTTTTTTTACACCCTGTATACTGCATTTACGAGGCAGTTGGTCAGTTCCACTGAAGGTTTTTGGAATTAATTTATATTAGGTACGCTTAATTGTGTGATTTTTTGAAAACGACTGGTTTCGACTAGTTAATCTGGCATATTTAAATTTTCACCTTAAAATGCTGAAAACACTTTAACCGTCAAGAAAACATTAGGTTCGTGACAAGATATACGATGCATATTAATAAGTCAGCAAGGTTAAATAGAAAATGGCCAGATGAATAAGAATGTGCTGAAATCTGAATAATAATGAGCCAGTTAACCTTACTTCGTGTTTTGAATAACCGAAACAAACATTACCAAATAAACTGAGGAATCTATATAATATTAGAATATATAGTCTTCTAATTGAATCATTAATTTTGTTCTCTTGAGACTACATATCAAGAAGGTCAGTAGTTCAGTAGTGCACTAGTTACTACACTTTTCACTTCTCTGAATCTAGTGATTTGATTTACAATGCGGTTAATAAATTCAACACCGCGAAAATGGATACAAAATTTTGATCTCCAGGTGTAAAAGCGACCGAAGTACAACTCCTTTGTGGCACCTAGGTAATTTAAAGTTCGCGCCGAAGTAATTGAACATTCATTATTTTGTAAAAACACGTCTGGAGTAACTGTTGTGAGCTTGGTAACAACAGTACACAAGTAGGTACTTTTTCAACTTATTTTAAGTTACGTTATGATGTGCAATAGCAATAGCAATTTTGTATTTATTCATCTGGGAACAATCTAGAATATAATCTCTAAATATATAATATTCACGTGTCACAATGTTCGTTTCCGTACTCCTCCGAAACGGCTTGACCGATTCTCATGAAATTTTGTGAGCATATTGAGTAGGTCTGAGAATCGGCTAACATCTATTTTTCAACACTTAGTGATAAGTGTAGTCCACACTTTAAATTTATATGGCACAACAACGTTTGCCGGGTCAGGTACAATAGGATCTAAAAATAAATCTCGTCTCCAACTGCCGCCTTAAATATACATTTGAAAGGCTCAGGCAACACTAGCGTCTTTCTGTTGCCACAACTCGCTTTTGACAGCGTGTCATCCTCGCCGCCCCTCAATTGCTGACAGTCGCCAGTTGCGGCGACAGTATTCTGCAGACGTGGCCTACGTCTGTCTCAAAAAGTCTCGATTGGGTACTTAGTTGTAATTATTGAACTCAACAGACAGCCGGTGATTCGAGCATTTATTTTCAGTTACCAAAATTAATCCGTTTGTTCTGAGAAGATTTCACGATCAATGAAAGTCGTTTTAAATAAACATTATCCTTTAATTATAAACTGCCGCCGAGAGACCTTAATGTCATTAATTCTAATAGGGTCTCCTAGTTTCGCGAAATTAGAGGAGTTAGGGACGAGATACGGGTTGCGGATACAGATATGTTTTAAGACGTAAGTAAGGATATCTCTTGGGTGTGGCTAGAGCATACGTTTAAAACTAAAAAGCCTAATTTCTCATATAGCTTAGAGTATAAATGAAAACCGTCCAAAAGAGTTTTATTGATGAATTTGGATCTGTCGCATAGATCATTACAGTACCATCTTTCTGCAAGGGTGACTGGCAGTAAATGCTTTTAGCATTAAGCCCACTCATTGATTGTACGTTTTTCGTGCAATTATTTTTGAAATTAGAAATAAGTAGGTACAATAAATAAATAGACCATGAGTTGCGCTAAGTCTGTGACAAAAAAGCTTTTATGCTGATACTTTTCAGTTCACCCTAACTTACTGACATATTTTTTCAAACAGTTTTTGCTGACTTTATTTGTGGTAAGTATTTTAGATATGTATGTGGCAGATTTTTTTAATCTATAATAGGTATTTGATGTCAAGTCAATGGCCATCTTTAAGCAAAGTATTCAAAGACCCTTACACAGGTAATGTATTATTAGTAAATATACGAAATTTCTATACTATTATCTCCTTCCTTAACCGTAACGTATCCTTGAACGTACTCCGTGTCCCACGGGTCCCTTAATCTCTAAGCGGTTACCCGTAGTTTCGGAAGCAGCTATCCCTGTCACTCTTACCAGCTTGACCGTGCGTGCAAACGCGAGGGATAGATCCGAAAATGACGAAACGTTAGGGAGTACAGCCTCAGGGGCCGACCCTTAACTTTTGACGCAATTCATGAAATGTAAATCATTTTTCGATGTCCCTTCGAAACACTTCGAATTATGTATGTACCCTTCACTGGCGCGCTGCAATTATTGAGCAATTTTAACTTAGTAATAAAGTCTCACTTGCTTCTGAAACATGCTTCCGGTATTTTTATAGAGGTAGAAATAATTTTTGCCTAAGTTGGTCAATCCATATTGGATTGTATAGGAAAAGGTGTCTCTTGTTTCTCCGTAGGAAATATAAATACTGTGCGATTGTCATTCTATATATTAACATATATATAATATTATTATTGTTATTAAACTCCAAATTAAGTAATCGGAATATGACTCGAAGATGAATAGATACCTAAAACCTATTTGGTAAAGTATAAAGTTATTGAGGTTCTACAGTTTCTTTAAATTGTTAATGGTCAATATTCTTGACATAAGCAGCCATTTTTTTCAGTTTTAAAAGAGTCCCTTTGTTACGCAAACAGAATAGAACAGAGCTTCTCCAAATTAAAATATTTTAAGATCTGAATGTCTGAAACTCTATCCCTGCATCCCGCTAAAGTCCACGGTTTAATATTATTACTGGGAAAGTTACGGTCAATTTGCCAAGTCGCAATTCTTCTTAGTTTTTATATTGTAAAGTTAAATGAAACCGAAGTAGTTTAAAATGAGGTTTCCAGTAAGTATCTCCGGTACTTAATGGAATTAAAACAGAGTTGGTAGTCGAAAGTTCAATGGTATCGTGTTCCAGGAGCGGCGGTTTCACATTGCATGTGTTGTGTTGAATTGGCTTACAATTTAAGGCTTTGACATACATCTAGTGCAACGTGCTCTTAGAGCGATTTTTTAAAATGAAAAATGACGACTTTAAAAGACGATCTACTAAAATGACTACTTTAAAACACGACCCGCTCTTTGGACAGCTGTGCCGCTTCTTCGCGTGATTAAAACAAAAGTAAATGTTGAAAAGCGATGTCCTGGCCGTTGCGCTAGTTATCTGACAAAATGTTTAGGGAAAAGTTAGTTTCACTTTTCATGATTTTCTTTGATTGCAGTAAAATATTTACTAGATTTGCAGTGCCTCTACTTTGACATTTTGAACTAAGAAAAGAAAACAGTAAGAGATCAGTAACAGTAATATCATAAACTGTGAGTAGAAGCAATATACGTACTGCTCGCAGTTTAGTTTATTCTCAAAGCTATGTATAAACAACTACTCCTATATTAATCTAGGATCGATACCACATAAAATTCACCTGAGTTTTCATCTACAGGGATGTCCATTTTTAGCATTTGGAGTTTGAATAATAATACACTTTTACTAGGAAGTTTAGCTAAAAATTTAATAATTTTAGTTAAAAATTAAGTAAAATTGAACTGAACAAATAATTCTAGCTCAGTCTATCGATTCCTATGTACAAACGACGGTATCAACGTAAACACTCCGGCATCTTATTCACTCGTAATAAGGCCGACTTTTCAACAAAAATGGGTAACCTAATGTGGTGTCGTACGTCTCACGTACTTCGCTCACTGTGCAAAGTCGTTATGGCTCGTGCAGTATTGATACAGCGCACCCCATTCTTTGCTCTACCCAAGTCTACCTACACGTAGCTATTATATAGACATGTAGTTCAAGTCATCTGTGCCGGCGGCGCTATTTGTAGGTGAGTTTTATTTATTACCCAGTGAGATTGTTTGCGTGAAAGATTTGCTCGGATGGATGACTACCGCGTCTCTGGTACACAAAGAAAGCTGTGTCGGATATTACTTGTACTTAACTCTCTTTAATGGCGATTAGTGAAACGTACGTTTTTGTGCGCGTACATATGTATGTATATACGCATGTATGTATTTAGCGTATTTACGCTAAAACGCGAGTTAACTGAGCGTTTACTGCTCTTTGTGCACTAGTGTTTGTTGATACAAAACTGTTTGAAATGTAATGCAAACGCAACATAGCGCATAAAACGCACAGAGGACGTGCGTATTCAAAATGCGCGTAATAACTCTCCGAATAGGTTTTCTTCTTACCCTTACAAGCAAACATGGCGCCGCGAGACCAAATGAGTTGAACTATCTCGAACGTAAGTAATGCGACTATTTTCGTGGAGGCGCTGGTAACAAATAATGCTATTGACAACTCGCGGAGATCTGGAAGTTTCCGGAAAACGATGTTTGTTATAGGCCGCTATTCATACAGCCATCTCAATACCTATTCGTATCTATTTTTAGTGACGGTAGTTTGGTAACATAGATTTATGTGATTTCTCATCTCATGTATTCAGGTTTTTATTCTTTCATACTTGAATTGAAGAATCAAAATATTATTGAATATGAACGAAAGCCTGAATAGAGCATGATACTCAAATAACACCAAGTAAATGAATTAAAAACAGGATTATAACCTCCCTTTTGAAGTTGGTTTGAGAAAAAAACTCAAACAGCGACGCTAGAACTATAAATACGGGCCGCAGCCTTTAACTGTGTTCCAGCCCTGTTGTTTGCCGACTCCGCAGTCGGTTTTAAGTAATTTCCTACCACAACTCAAGTGACACTTCTGTTCGCTTGCTTTCCGCCCGTTTTTGTGTAACCGGAGTCCGTATGTTGTCAATAGAGTCAGTACTTTTACTCGAAAAGGCGCGTTTTAAGAATTGGTTGGCTTAACAGAAATTGTTATTCGTGAGGGGGAGTCTAATCTCTATATATTAATTGAGTAAGAGCATTTGTTTCCCATTTGTAAAAACATGTTTGAGGTACAGTTTTGGAGATCTCGGCAAGCAGACTGGGCTAAAACTTTAAAATTTGATTGAACTTGTACGGGGACGAAGTCGCGGATGGCCGCTAGTATGATTATTATTTGATACCTACATTTTTTAAAAAGCTTATTGATAACTGATTCAAATGGGTACACTCACCTTGTGTCCAAATATCTGCACACAAGGAGATTTGTAATGCATCGCAAACAAGCTCAGTAAGTTTTTTAGACCAAGAGGTCAAATAGGCCCGTTAAGTAAAAATAAAATGCCAATAAGCAATTCTAAATATCATTCAATCAAAAAATCAGATTTAAAAAATTTGAGTTGGATAAATAGTTGTCGGACTATTGAATACAAATCGGCCGAATTTAAGATGACTTTGCGTTGATATTCTACATTAATAGGCAGTGATGACTTTTCAAATCCACCAACTTTGGAATTTAATTTGACTGTTAGCACTAATTAACTATTGAAAAATCATTCCCTAAACTACTTATTTTTATCGTTAGTATGTTACTCACCTGATTATTTAAAAAGCGTAGTAAACTTATAAATAAACATATAGGTAAACATTGTAAGCTTACACAGGGAAAGAAGGCTACAGCCGTAATAAATGGCTTTCGCCGTACCTAAGCTATCATTTGGCCTGAATAATGAATGGAAAGTCTTATTTCGAAATACAAAGGTTGCTTAGCTAAATAGAATGGACAATCCTTTTAGGTTATCAAAGGTAATTTGTTTTATTTATAAAGAAAGGTTTTGTGTAATTTGAAAACTTGTGTCCGTTGATAAATCAAGGGCATTTTCAGGTTTTTCACCGACCTTATTTTCTAATGTTTTTTGTATGAACTCAATAAGTAATAGGTAATGTATTACTCGTATTTATCTTTGGGTAAATGCCATTTTCAGAGGCACAGAGGTTTCAAACAAGTCTTTAAATTACGTTTTCTCATGTTGGTATTAGTAAAAAATTTTCGGAAAAAACAACTCAACTGGGGATTTGAACCGGGGACGATAGATCAATAAATTGATTAATGGACCATCGAGGTGGGGTTAGTTCTTACGCCAGTAAAAGACGCTTGAGACTAATCAATTAACCGCCAGGCCACATCTGCAAAAGTCAATCGCTGATAGTCGCGATTCGCTGCTACAATATGCCGCAGGCGTAGCCTGACCCTAAAGGTGGTTAGGAATGGGCCGGAATGAAATTGTAAAAGTAGGGATTTGTAAAGTTTGCCTTTAATCTACAACATTACGACTATTAATCAAAATAAAACACGGAGTCCTCAAACTTGCAAAAAGAGGCCGCACGCCACACTCGCTAACTGCTCAACTTTCGTAGCCCTATAATTTGGAACACGCGTTTTCATTAAGGTTCATCACATTTGCGGTTTCTAGTCGCGGCGATCGGGCAATCGACCGATATGCAATTACCAACTCGTCGCTGAAAGGCTGGTAATAACCAGCCCCTTGCCACGACTTTGCTTGAGAGCTGAAGGCTTGAAAGGGTCTGTGCGAGAATTCGCGTGATTAAAGTGGACTGAACTACAAATGACTGGTGAGGGTGTGCAGTTACGACCCCACTTTCCTGAAAAATATATAAGGAAAAAAAGAACTAACCTTTTCATCAATGTTTCTCGGTGACGTAATAACGGTTCTTGAGAGGACACCTTAGTTTGGGTTTTTCACACGGAATAAATATAATTGTTTGTAATGAAGAGCCACAATTTTTGCAGAGCAGAGATTCGGTGCGGAGCTGTTATCATCTGTCATTCTTTTTCTTTTTTTTTCTTTTTTCTCGACGCTCCCGTCTCGGCCGTGTGGATTGGCCACTCGGACCAAGGTGTTTTTAATCCAAATATATTAAACAAAAAAATAAGGGCGAATACCGAACACCCCCCACCGAAAGCGATATGAAGCTTTCTACAAAAATTAAATAAAAAAGGAACATAAAATATATATATAAACATAAGGGGAAACGTAGGACTATTACTTAGAGTAACTAAGAGTAACAAAAGTTAATTAGAAGAAGAATATTAATCAACAAAAGGTAAGGGACTAAGTTTATTGACCGGCCTTTGAAAGACATGCCGCTTGGAACGCAAAGTTACCTTGCGAACAATTTCATCGGAACCAGGATGGACTTTTTCAATTATTGCAAGTGGCCAATTGCACGGATGGGCTTGGTCATCCTTGACTAAAACTAAATCTCCCACTTTGATATTGGGTGGTGATGAAAACCACTTAGCTCTTTGTTGTAGAGTGTTTAAATAATCATGGCTCCATTTTTTCCAAAAAAGTTGGGAACAACTTTGCAAATATTGCCAACGTGACAATCGACTGATATTCACGTCTTTCAGGTCATATTCAGGTACAGCAGTCATACTCTTCCCTATCAGGAAATGACCGGGTGTTAATACATTGAATTCATTCGGGTTGTCGCTAGCTGGTAACGCGCATAACGGACGTGAATTCATAATAGCTTCTATCTTACAGAAGATTGTAGATAGTTCCTCAAAGGTTAGCGCTTTATCGCTGACAGTGCGGATAAGGTGGTGCTTGGCTGCTTTTATTCCAGCTTCCCATAAACCGCCCATATTTGGAGCGCTTGGAACGTTAAATTGCCAAGATATAAGACGTTTAGAGCATCCGTCCAAGATCTCATTCTGAATACGTTTGTTACAAAGGAATTCCTGAACCTCAGACAAGTGTTTGTGCGCGGCGACAAAGTTCGTACCACAATCGGAATACAGACACGCGCATAGACCTCGACGGGCTACAAACCTATCTAAGGTGGCCAAGAAACAATCCGCTGATAAAGAAGAAAGTACCTCCAAATGAACGGCCTTTGTAGAGAAACACACAAAGAGTGCCAAATATGCCTTTCCTATCTTCGCGTTTCGAAGCAAGCTTTCTTTGATATAGAATGGTCCACCTAGATCTACACCTACGTGTTCAAACACTTTGTTTGGTAACAACCGTGTTGAGGGTAAATCTGCCATCTTAGGCTGAAGTAGCGGCGGGCTACATTTGAAGCAATTTCGACATTTCGATAGTACTGACCGGATAACGCTACGAGCGGATAAGATCCAGTAGTTTTGATTAATAATGTTTTGCAAGTTGCGTGGTCCCGTGTGTAAGTATTTTTTGTGTAAATATTCTATCAAAAGCATAGTGAACCTACACTTCTTTGGTAACAATGCCGGATGTTTGGCATTGTAGGGTAAATCTGAATGGGAGAGACGACCCCCCACCCTGAGAAAACCCCGTTCGTCTAGAAAAGGAGATAGTTTCCTTAACGAAGGAACATAAGAGTTACCTTTCGCGAGAGTGGTAATCTCTTTTTTAAAATAAGCGTTCTGAACTAATTTTAATAGACAATCATGTGACGCATTCAAATTTTGGGTTGTTAAAATAGAACTGTCTTCGGTAGTACAATCCTTTTTAAAGTGACGAGCTAGTTTTAAGATTCTCGCAATCGTTCTTTGTAATTTTGAAAAAGATGAGAATTGCCCGAAGAGCCTTTCGCAAAATTCTATTTTGGTCTCACAAATCTCTTGTCTCGCGACTAGATTAAAAGAATTAGAGTTTGGTTTTAACTCGGGAACCACGGACTCGTTTTTGTTAAAAAATGTGGAAATGGGCCAGTTTTCTCGATCCTCATAAAGCCAGTCGGGGCCTTCTAGCCATTGAGTACTAGAAGCCATCAACTGAGAAGGTGAAGCTCCACGGGAACTAATATCAGCGATATTATTTTCACTACTGACGTGGCGCCAAGAATCAGGAGGAATTGTGTCATTAATTTGTGTAACACGGTTACTAACAAATGTTTTAAGCTTATAGGGCTCCGTTTGTATCCATGCAAGAGCTATGGATGAGTCAGTAAGGGCTGTGATACCAGTTATTTTCACGCGAGACTGTAATATTTCACAGACGTACTTTATTTGTTTACTTAGCTGAACGCATCCCACAAGTTCAAGCCTGGGTATTGTGATGGGTTTTACAGGAGCTACCTTCGACTTAGCGAGTAGTAATCGAGCTTTGACCATCTCATTGCTCCGCGAAATGATGTAAACACACGAAGCGTAACCGCGTGATGACGCGTCACAGAAACCAACTATTTCGCATTCGGTCTGGTCAGGGAGTAACGCATGGCGTTCTATCTGAAGCTCAGATAAAAGAGGTAGTTCAGAAATGAAATTCAGCCATTGGTCGCAGACATTTATGGGCAGCTGCTCATCCCATCCAATACCCAACTTCCAGAGGTCTTGCAGGATACATTTCGCTACGAACGTACACGGAGTAATAAAACCCACGGGGTCATAAATCGACGCCAAAATTCTCAAAACAGATCTTTTTGTGATTACAGGGTCGCTTTTATTCACGGAAAAAAAGAAAGCATCATGCAGTGGTGCCCACTGTAGACCGAGTAATTTAATAGAAACGTCATTACTGTCATTTTCAAAAGATATTTTCTTTTCGCGATGTTCCACGGGAAGGCGCTTTAGGAGATCTTCACAGTTACTCGACCATTTCTTAAGAACGAAACCTCCGCAGTCTAATAAGTTTACCAACTCATCTTGCAACGTGCAAGCTTGTGAGAACGTCTCACATGACCACAAAATATCGTCCATGTAAATTCCTTCACGAATTACACTAGCAGCTGAAGGGAAACGTTCGCCTTCATCGCTGGCTAATTGTAATAAGGTACGTATTGCAAGAAACGGAGAACTACTAATTCCGTAGGTAATCGTTTTCAATTCAAAAACCTTTATGGGTTCATCGGTAGATGACCTATACAAAATATGTTGATATTTACGATCACTTTCTCTGACTAAAATAGCCCTATACATTTTACAAATGTCACTGGCAAAACAGTATTGAAACAATCTAAAATTTATTATTATCGTGCCTATGTCACGGTACAAGTTAGGCCCAGCAAGTTGGATATCGTTGAGTGATACGTTAGTACTCGTTTTGGCCGATGCATCGAATACAACACGCAACGGAGTTGTCGTACTACTAGGCCGCAGTACACTGTGATGCGGTATCAGATATTTACTAGGCTCGCTACCAGTATACAGCTCCATATGATCGAGATTTTTATACTCGAGCATAAAATCGTTATAAGCTTGCTGAAGCACAGGAGTGCGCGCGAGTTTTCGCTCGGTTGTGAGTAATCTTCGTTCGGCGATAGCGCGTGAATCACCTAAAACCGGCGCGTCAGGGACGAATGGCAACGGCACAACGTAACGACCGCGTTCATCGCGACTATGTTCGCTCGCGAATATCTCCTCGGCCAGCCGCTCAAGAGGATTCGAGACGGGCTTGCACGGCAATTCCTCAATTTCCCAAAAATCACGCAAAGTTTTATCAATACTTTGTTGCTGACTGATAGACAACTGAAAGTTTTCTGAAGTTACTTCACTGCCGTAGTACAATTTACCACTTACGACAAAACCAAATACAGTTTCAATGACATTCGGAATATTTGAATTAATATTGATCGGTTTGTCTTTTATTAATTCCGATACAATATCATTTCCTAGCAAAAGGTCAACCGACGATCTTTCATAGAACAACGGATCCGCTAACTCGAAACGTTCATATTTACGTATAACGTCCGGTGGAAAAGAGATGTTAGGCATCTCCGAGGACACCTTAGCAACGACCACCATATCTACCGTGAAAATCGGAACGTCCGATTTACACGGTTTTATTTCGCACGTTACTATGCCGTAGTTCCTCACAGTTTCGCCACCGAGACCTGAGACTGTAAAGGGACATTTATTGCGGCGTAAGCCCAAACGTTGAGCACAGTTCAAAGTCATAAAAGAACTTTGAGCGCCAGAATCAAGAACGGCACGGCAATTTTGATGCTGACCCGTAATATCGATTACGTGAGTACGCGTAGTACCTAACACTACCCCATAGTGACTGTTTTCATTCACGGAATGAAAATTTTCCTTCGAATCACATTCCTCGACACTCACGGAGTGCGAAAAGGTTGTATCTGAGACGAGGTTGTGCGAGCGAGACGGTTGCGGCAGCACGGCTGACGACATCTTATGATCAACGCCCGAGTCACGGTGAAGAAGGTAATGATGAGCTGAGTTGCAGACTCCGCAGGTCAATTCACTTTTACAGTGATTAGAATCATGACCACTCTTCAAACAATTATAACAAAGATTCAATGAGTTGACCCGGTCAACCCTATCTTGAACGTTCAGTTTACGAAACTGATCGCAACGATAGATTAAATGATTTTGATTACAGTGTGAACAAACTAATTTATTTTGAGTGTCATTACGTGACGTATTTAAATTGACTTTCGGAGATGATTGATTTGGACGCGAATACTTATTATTGTTTTTATTAGCTTGATATGAGTTAGGCTGAGGTTTTACTTTGTTTTGCGCATTTGTAGACCCAGAGCTAGAAGTTGTAAACGTACTGTGTTCAATGACTTTAATTTGTTTGGTTACAAATTCAATTAATTCTGAAAAGGTTGGCAAAACCTTTTGATTACGGCTTTCTTCAAAAAGTTTGCGAGTATGAATATCGAGGCCGCGCAATGCAATGTGACAGAATAAATAGTCGTCTAAGTTTTCAACTTTTAATGCTTTAATTGCCTTAAGAGAATGATCAAAAGTTTCAATAAATAATGTTAAATTGCTGATGGTATCCTTTGTCAGTGGAGTGAAACTCAGCATTTTATCCAAATACCTACCTGTCAACGCCCGTGGGTCTTGGTATTTATCAACCAAGCTTTGCCAGACAACTAAGTAGTTAGCGGCAGTGATAGGAAGGGTTTTCACTATATTAAGTGCTGGACCTTTCACGCACGACAAAAGATAGTGGAACTTATCAATATTATCAAAGTTTCGGTTGTGAACTAATGAGACAAACGTGTCATAAAAGGTAGTCCAATTCTCAATTTGACCATCAAATTCAATTAAAGTAAGTTTAGGTAAAGACGGTCTGTTTACATTGTTATTATTTTCGGAATGAGAAATCCTTGAAGTCGGCTCTTGGTCTAACTTTTGGCAATTTAACGCTACAGTTTTACACGCAAAATACAAGTCATCAAAACTATCCAAAACCTTAGTGCACGGCTTTTCTTTAGGTTTTAGCTGTAATTCGATGCCAATAATATCCATAACAGTTTTTTCAAAGTTAGTACGTGTATTTTCGAGATCTGAATACTGTACCATGAACCTCTGAACAGAATCTAAGCTATCCAATTTTACTAATTTGGATAAATCGAAAGCCTTTTGTACTTTACTAAATAAGTATTCTTTTTTTGCAATCAAAGTATTCATTTGCAATAACAAATGACTATCGTCAAATCCATCTTCGAATTTGTCACCGTCCATCTTTAGACGCTAAAAATGGACTCGCCCAGGTGCAATTGAAAACTTGAAATTACGTATGAATTACGAAGAAAAGGGATTTTTGTAGGTAAATACGATTTACCACACAGGGAATTATACCGAGAAGTAACTGAAAAGATTTTATCGGCTCGTAAGGACCAGAAATTGTGCGAGAATTCGCGTGATTAAAGTGGACTGAACTACAAATGACTGGTGAGGGTGTGCAGTTACGACCCCACTTTCCTGAAAAATATATAAGGAAAAAAAGAACTAACCTTTTCATCAATGTTTCTCGGTGACGTAATAACGGTTCTTGAGAGGACACCTTAGTTTGGGTTTTTCACACGGAATAAATATAATTGTTTGTAATGAAGAGCCACAATTTTTGCAGAGCAGAGATTCGGTGCGGAGCTGTTATCATCTGTCATTCTTTTTCTTTTTTTTTTCTTTTTTCTCGACGCTCCCGTCTCGGCCGTGTGGATTGGCCACTCGGACCAAGGTGTTTTTAATCCAAATATATTAAACAAAAAAATAAGGGCGAATACCGAACAGGGTCACTATCTTCGAACAAGGAGTCATAACTACGAGGTACTTATTAATTTTGGTTTTATCGTAAATCTCGTTGCAAACTTATAGGATTTTTTCCGGAAGGCTTATATCAATACTTAACGCTAGGAATCATTACGATACCAGGTGTTGCTATTTGCGTATTAAAAAAAAATCTGCAGTGATGCGAAGTAAAAAGCTGCGTTTTCTAGCTCCCGACTAAAAAGAGGGGTGTAATAAGTTTGACTTGTTGTGACTACGTCTGTTGAGTTGTTGTGTTTTTGTGTCTGTCTGTCTGTGGAATCGTAGCTCCCGAACGGATTCAATGCGTTTTTTTTATTTAAAAGATAATTTAACAGCGGTGGTTCTTAGCATAAAATGTACCTGTGATAGAGTGACTTAGATTTTATGTTGCCATTATCGCAGTCCACACCTTTGAGGTAGCGCTCTGTTGATGCTAGTGAGCGTTTTTAGTCTTTTTTTTTAACAGCCAGCATTCGATCAAAACATTATATTTAGGTTGATTGCTCATTTTTGTTGATACTCAATTGGAATATTTCAGCAAATAATCTGATTTATTTAAGGGCAGGATACCTACTGAATTACATTGTACTCACATAACTGCACGTCAAGATATACACTGAGGTATTTTAAAGACAGAAAAGGGCGATAGTGGAACACAAATACCTGTATGGTAACCTGATGTGCCGTCATCTATGAAAACTCAGTATTAAATATTCAATATCGAATCAACATAAATAAATTGCTTACGGACAACTAATGATAAAGTAATGAATACCTAATAACAAAGAATAACAGTTACCTCCAGCTGTTCCTTTAAAGGAAAAATGATATTTAATTAAAACAACTCATAGGGAAACACATTTATAACTGAAATACTCGTATAAATACGTGAAATAACTATGCCGATATCCTCACAGCATTATTCCAGTGTAAGCAGATCTCTTAGGTCAGCGTTTACTTATGCAACGGCCGGTCGACTTATAATGGGAATTTATAGGTTGTTGAGTTGTAGGTATGGGAACTATGGAGGGTCACGAAATACCCCGGACGGTTTATATTTGAATAGGAGTGTCCATTAACGTGCCGACTTTAGAACTTTACCAAATTATCGCGCTGAATGCCACCCTGGTATTAAAATTAAAAACTTTAATTAACTCGCCGCGATCCATATTTTGTGGAGTATTCGTTTTGGAGAAGCCTTTTTGTTTCCTTATTACCAAAGTAGTAATAGTTAGTGTAGGAAATCGTTTACTTGAGACAATTTGAGACTAGGTTGTGCCTAAGCTTATTATACAGCTTCTTATATTACAGTTCTAATGATATATGATGCTGAAGTGTGTACCTTGATGTACTGTCACGTGTACCAGTAACCGCCAGATCACATATGCGGCTTTCTATCGACGCGACTAATGACTGATCGCATGTAAGCTAAATAGCCACGGCTTCAATTCTGACAAACGCGAGTCGCGGCCACAGAAATTCGCATATGTGCCTTGGCGGTAAGGTTTTCTATTTTAGTCGTCAATAAGAACTAACATTTAGTTGCTTTATCATAAACACAAGTGCGACTAACTTAGTGGTCACAAAGTTAAGTAACACATGTCATTGCAAAGTAAATACAGTTAAATGGCCCTGAAAGTGATTCCGGCTGGCAGCTTCTGTTGGCAGAGCTAATGGGAGAGCTTTAGGATCGGGTTACACTGCAAGCCAAGCGAGAACTTTGTTTGTGTTGTTTAAAGGTTTCTATTTGTGGGGACATTTTCGTGGGGAATATTGAGAATGACTTGGCGGGGGCTCTGTCGTTTCCTCAATGCATAGTGGTTTCGAATTCAATGGAATGTTGTTGATTGAAAAATTTTCCTTTACAACAAAAGGATGACACAAAGGTGAACTAAGAACTTCATTTAATTCCTTTACATTTATATTATATTATATTTAATGTCAAACGGTTTCAATATTTTATACAACTTTGACTAAAGGATTATTATCTCTCGTTTGTATGTAACTGATAGTTTTCTATCAGTAACTTATCAGTCATAGTTATATTTTATCAGTTTCCCACAAACGGCTGTAACATCAAAAAGTTTTTATTACGAAACTGACATTAATCTAACTTTCAGTCAAATGTAGATAGAATATTAAAACAGGTCGTAAGTAGGCACAGGGAGTAGGTACCATTGAGTCACACATAATCAATACATATTTCCTACTATTACTTTTTCAGACCACTTCAGAGATTTCTATTGTGAAAAGCACTCTTGTCGGATATCAATAACGTGTATTGGAAAAGGTCACTTCGCTATCGTTACTACGCAACTGGAGCCACACAAAATACACAGTCTTGAGAGTTGTTCACATGACTTACTACCTGTGTCTTGTTATGGAAGTACAGAATTACGGTAGCACAAACTTATACGATCCAAATCTGGGAACGCAATCTACTAGGGCGGTTTGATAAGTCCATGACTTTGAAAAGAAAAACATATATTTTGTGTACAAAAACATTTTATTTTTCTACATACTCTCCTTTCAACTCTACACTCTTTTTCCAGCGATGCTCCAATCTCTTCAACCCATCCAAAAAATACTTTTTGTCAAAGCCTGCAAAATAGGCCTCGGTTGCAGCTATCACCTCTTCATTGGATGAAAATCTTTGCCCAGCAAGCCATTTCTTCATGTTTGGGAAGAGAAAGAAGTCACAGGGGGCTAAATCTGGTGAATATGGAGGGTGCGGCAATAATTCGTATCCTAATTCGACAAGTTTTGAAGTCGCGACTGCAGACGAGTGGACCGGAGCATTATCCTGATGAAATATAACTTTTTTCTTTGCTAGATGTGGTCGTTTCTTCATCAACTCTTCATTTAATCTTTCCAGCAATGCAGCATAGTAAGCACCGGTTATTGTCTTGCCTTTCTCCAAGAAATCGATGAAAATAACCCCTTGACTGTCCCAAAATACTGTGGCCATCACTTTACCAGCCGAACATACCGTTTTTGCCTTCTTTGGTGCACGTTCGCCGGTAGAAGTCCACTGCTTTGACTGTTGTTTAGTCTCTGGCGTATAATGGTGGACCCACGTTTTATCCACGGTTACGTACCGACGCAAAAATTCACTTGGATTGCGATTATACATAGCCAGACATGCCTCAGAAGTAGTCACGCGTTTTCGCTTTTGGTCGACTGTCAGTAAGCGCGGCACCCATCTTGCAGAAAGTTTTTTCATTCCCAAAATATCGTGCAAAATATGAAAAACTCGTTCAGTTGAGATGTGCACAGCCTCAGCTAACTCGCGTATCTTTACTCGACGGTCAGCCAAAACAATATCGTGGATTTTGTTAACAATGTCCTCAGTGGTTACCTCAATCGGCCTTCCTGGGCGCTAGGCATCATTGGTTGTAATACGTCCACAACGAAACTCAGTAAACCATTTATGTACCATTCCATGAGACGGCGCTGAATCCCCGTAATATTTTTTCAACTTGTCTTCGGTCTGCTTAATGGTTTTCCCGCGTAAAAAATAGTGTTTAATAAAGACTCGAAACTCGGATTTCTCCATTTTCGAAGAACACCTTCACAGCCGCCAAACTTCTTTTGTTATTAAATATTGTTTTCGCGCCATATTTGAAAATAGAATTATTTTAGGTTCGCAAAAATATTACTTTTAAGAAAATATCATTAAAAATAAAAAAAGTTTCTATTCAGCCTGAAAGTCATGGAGTTATCAAAACGCCCTCGTATTGCATACTACCAAAATAAGCTCTAAAAGCTCGGCATTGATTGGCCCATGGTGTGTTAAACGTTTTCATGGACAGATTCAAAACGCCGTTGATTCGGATAAGTTCGCGCTCACCTTTAGAATCCGTTCCTAAAAATTTCAGTTAGCTTCCGACATGTGTTCATTTACACGAGTGTAGGACATTTTACGCTGGGTTTAAAGCTTTACTCTTCCATTGCACAGAACAGGATTTCTTTAATCTAATTACGGCTACAGCTGGTACAGTAGTGTTGCCATCGTTGCAAAAATAAAGTTGCAAAAATTAATGTCTCTGAATACCGCCTTGCTGCACTCTCTCCTTTTCTTTTTCTTTTTTTTACAGTCGTTCTGTCAGTTTGTTATTGACAGAACTCCATGGAAGTTTTTATTATCCGAGGGAAAATACCGCCGTTTGCATTGCTCACTTAAAAAATAACAACGAAAGAAAAATTTAATAAAACTGCGCTCTTTTTTATTTCCACCGTCGAGAACCTCAAATAGAGTTGCAGTGGGCTCACTCTGTTTTAGAAATATGACCCTTATAACGCGTACGTAGCTATATTTGTGAAATTATCTATCTAACATCTGTTTTATTGTGGTCGGTTGTGCGATACCAGATTTGGCGCAACTTATTTAGAGTTAGGATGCTAAAGGGTAGCGCTTTCTACCGACCGGGTGTTATCAAGGTGAGTAACCAATGTGCGATAGACATCATCTTGATTTGTCTATCTATATTATTCTGGATCTAAATCAGTTGTACCGCGGTTTATGTGCGGTACTAGGCTAACAGCACCATCTAGCCTATGGAGCCGTATCAGCGCTCGCTGTCGTACATGCCACCGTTAGGCATGCGCTTGTGGTGGCGAACGGTAGAGGTCGCCACACAGACAATGGTGCCAAATACATACACTGTCCTATGTGAGCGAAACAATACTTATGACAATGTCAATCGCGCTTCGTCACGTAGAACATTGTCAAAAACGTACATACATTTGATATTGTCGCGTCGCGTCGCACTTGTCGCCTTTCTCGCTCACGTTTTATTGTGACGATTCATTCATGAACCATCTCAGCATTTGAAGTCATGAAAAGAACTTAAAAATTATTGAACGCTTGTTTTATGTAGTTTTAAATTTCTTTTGTTGAAAAGCGAACCTTCTGCATCCTCCTCGCATTTTAGCCGTTCCACAAAACAACAAACTTTTTAAAATGTTTAAAAAGTTTGCTGTTTGAACATAATATCATGGTGGTGTGAATTCATTCGAAAAACACATTTGTCCGTCATTATGATATGCTCGCGTTGCCCGACCGGATGAACAAACCGACACCGCAAAATAGCGTTTTATTTGTTCAAAACAAACAATACCAGTAGTTTTGTTATACTTTTCATGTTTGGTCCATAGTTTCTAGTCGAGATAACACTCAAAGCCAGTGCACATATGCGGTATATTGTTTCTGCGACTCTTAACCGTCCACACTGCGACCCTAGCGTGGTGGCGACGGCGGGCGCGGAAATACCAAACATATAAAAACGTGCCATTGCGTCCGTTCTGACATGACTAACTAAACCGCCACCGCCACCGCGCTAGGCCTCGCAATGTGTACCCACACATACACCCACAGGATTTGACGCGCCCGCTCGCTGCGCCCGTGACCGCGCACTCAATGTGGACGCACACGCAGACTTACGGAGTGACTTTAGCTGCGGCGATTGGGTGACAAGTGACACGCGATTAGCAGCGAATAGCAACACTATGCCGCACGTGAGCGCTGGCTTTGTGTTATTTATTGTATTGTTGTTGTGTATTGTATTGTGTTTCGTTACCAGTGCATCGCAAGTCACAGGTTGTGAATCTGATTGTTTTAGCGCATGTGTCGACACTGCTACTAATTATTTTGTTAATTAGGTCTTTGAAGGAGAAAATTGGTGCTTTCAGCGTAAACACGCTAGTTCATGTAGCTCATAGGACGTAACAGAATACAAATTTACAATACAAATTGAATTTGGATTGTTTTGCAGAAACATGTAGTTACGAATTGCTTTTCTCTTATTGTTTCCACTCAAGTCAAGGCAATATGTAACTAACCGTCGCTCGATATACTCACACAATGGAATCTCCATTAAAATTAAAAGGCTTTTATTAAAGGGCTCGTTTGGTAGCACGACTTTAGAAATATAAGTTCACGACCTGTAGCACCACAAAGTTCTAAATAGATAAGGTTCCTATAAGCTTTACCTAACCTGCAGAGCTGCTTTCCATCTGTGTATGCAGGTTTGCTTTACATTAATTACACAAAAACATACACTACACTGTCTTACAATTTCACGCCACCTACTGCGACACTACGCAAGTAATCTTAGCTGGGGCGCGATCCTATACATTTTCGTGCCACCCCGTCTGAATTGATAAACTTTTTTTGTTGAGAAAAACCGGCCGGCACTGGGTATGCACGCGATTATGCCTACTCCACAGAATAGTCCCTATAAATTCAGTTGGACTGCTAATAGAAAAAGTTTGCCACTGGCAATCCCAGGGTTCTTGTTTTACGCAGTCTTAGGGTGTACACATGGTGTGATGACGAGTTATGTGCGAATGCGAGCCTATGTGAGAGAAGTGTAATCACGCGACGAGAAGGTGGGTTCTCTGGTGTAGGAAAAATATGCAGTGTGTAACAATCCTTTAGTGGTGGAAAAGGAACAAAGCATGCGAGGGATCAAATTTGTGTGTAGGCAAATTGGAATATGGATAATAGCGTAAATAATCGCATACGTTTGATTTGTAAATAAACATGTTCCTATTACCAAGCTAACAAAAAATTCGATTTTCAATGCAAATACATCGCTTTGCTTACATACACAGCCGGAAATTGTTTGCATATAAAGACGCGGTAGTTTAGAACTGTTCAAATAGGATTCACAAATTGAATGTGTACAGTATAATTAACGCATTAAATAAAGCCCTGAATAAAATAATATGTAAAAATTAAAATAGAATAGATTGCATTTATTTGGCACAATACAATTACAAAGAGGAAACGTGGCCAGCCTCGGTGTCAACTTTCCGCAGAACGGTGTAATTTTATTTAAAAAAAAACACATTTTAATATTATTGTATATATGTTTAAATCACACAAAAAATTGCCTTAGCAAGAGACTGGGACTTGTAACTCGGAACTGAAATACGACTTTACATAACTAGTTTCGAAACAAAACTTACTTGTCATCTAATAATGACAGAAAGTTTCTTAATGCATAAGAAATAAAGTCACATCATTCGAGATTCCGCATCGATTATTAAAGTAGCTTGCAAAGTTGCTATATTACAGCGCAAAGTTCTAAGCAGTGTTCTCACTTTTTAGTAAAGAACTCCTCACAATTCTTACTCTACCCTGACACTTGCAAACTCGTAAACAAACAGGTCAGGTCATTCTTCCGTGGCTTTGCACAGCGAGAATTTTGTAGAATTTTCTAGAATGAAATTGCTAGTTCGTTTGATGTCGACGCTGTTAAAGCGCGGTCTGTCGCGTAACTTTTTGAGACTGGCCCATGAAAAAAAATATAAACCTTTTGTATGTACGCCATGTTGTTTTTTACTTACCTACGAGCTGCCTACTTTTGTACGGGTTTAAAATAACTAGGCCTACTATGTCTGTTGATGGATATTTGAATGAGTTCCCTATGAAATCTACTTCTTATTGTAAGGCAAGGAGTAAGAGCAGAAATGTATACGTTTTTGTAGTTGTAGTAAAAATGCTCCATGATTCTACTTTACGAGACAGTAAGTTTTCATACGCGTTTTTTGATAAATTATTTTGACCTTAAGGCCCAGGGCTTACTGACTGTCAGCGATTAAGCCGCGGCCATTGGCTGACACGCTGTCAAACGCGACGATATAAAGTTGTATAAGTCGGAAAAGAAAACGGTTAGAAAAGGATTCAGTTATTACGGTTGACAAGATATACTGCACCTTTGCGCCCTCTGCAGTGAATTTTCTATATCTTAGATTTCTATTTTATCCACTTGTATACCTACACACAAAATGCGCCTACTCTCTCCACTCCATTTATACGCCATTAGCCCAAATAGCGATACCAAAAGTTCATACTAACTTTGCGTGATGATCGTCAACTTTGGCGATACTTTATGCATTTCGGCCCAAATTGTCGCAATACGACCGTTAACTGGAAAACTTTTTGCGCATTGCCGCCTGCACCACTTGCACTTTCGTAAGTATAAGTTATTGTTATTAAAACTGGCCTAAGAACGTATTTATGGTTCTCACGGAATGTTGGTTTAGTTTGTACATAGTTTATATTACTAATCACGCTAGCTAAATTACGTTTCTAACTAAACATTTTAAACACCGCTGCACCGGGATAGGAAACTTGAAAACAGTATTAAGGGAAAACTCAGTAACATTATGTAAAAAATACTTTTCGAAATAAACGAATTTATTATTATTATTATGTCGGTCATTTCCAATCTCGGGACCACAGGGTCCGGAAGGCATGTGTGGGGCCGAAGCCAACACGCAGAGGCCCGTTAGACACTTTAATCAAAATGAAATGTGACACTAGCCAGCGATTATCCCTGTATGCACTATGTGAGTACACCCAAGGACAACCCCCGGTTAGTGTAGGACTATTGCAAGGTATGGTGAAATAATACTGGGTTATGGGTTTAAGAGCTGTGGATAAGGTAACTGGGACAATGAATGGAGAGACTACGGGACACCTGCCTGGTTCATAGCCTCGGCTGAAAAAATTGGCAGGTGGTGACTCGCCGACAACTAAATGGGCCCCCCCTGGCGCCGTGGGTCATCTAGACCGGACTGAGGGGCAACACTAGCGTTATCGGCTGGAGGTGGAGAGGTGGTTCTGGACTTTCAACGACAATCACTTGCTTCCCTGGGGGTCCGGCATATGTGCCCACTCGCCACTTACGAACCACATCCACCTTCGAGCATCACGCTCTCGCGACTCCACTCTGGCCGGCCGGTGAAGGCAAGCCAGAGGTCAGAGACCTGCAGGCACTCTTGGGTTCCACTTCGGCAGAGCCGAAGACGAGGGCCTTAACCGACTCTCAGGAGCACTCGGATTAACGACTGACCCCGTGGTGTCGCTACTCACCACAGCTCGCCACAAAGCTGCCTTATTATTATAGTATAGGGTAAAGCCGAGATACATGCCCCAGTGGTATAGATGACCCTGCGGTATAGTGGTAGCGACACCATGCAATGCCAAAATGAATTCAAAGAGTCGGATATCCGAAACGCAATTTATATAAATTATATATATAGATGTCACAAAATTTAGAGGTCCAAAAAAGCCCTAAATTTGTAGACCTCCCAAAAATAAATTTGTTTCAAAAATTAATTGTTTTGATTTTAATTATTGAAGTTATAGAGCGATTTCGAAAAGTGGGGCATCTATCTCGGCTTTACCCTAGTGAAGTAACAAGACCTAAACTAAAATAGCAACTGTTGAAAAAATCAGTTCAAACGCTGGCTCAAAGCGTTACAAAAGCACTTACAAAATTCAACGACTCCATCAAGGTTCTCGGTAGCTCAGTGGTCAGAGCACTGGATCGGACTTCCAAAGTTCGGGGGTTCGAATCCTTCCCGATGACCGGAGCCGAAAATATTTTTTTTAAGTGTTGTCTTTTCAAAATCAGAAGACTAAAAAATTTAAGTATGTCTTCCACATGGCCAGTTTTTATATTGAGAAGGTATACGTTTTCGTCAACTCTTGACCTAAATGTCAAATCAAGTGGCTGCAAATGATCCTGTAGCTGTAGGAAGCATTGGTTCGTGCGGTTTTAATGAAGTCTTCCTATAGAATGCGTGCGAAGTTTCTTGACTGTTACAAATAAACAGTTGATATTTTTCTCTTCATAACTAAACTTGGCTTGCATTTTTACTTCTAATTTACGTAGGAACAGTATAAAAAATTACAGCTGTCTCTCCTCTGATAGACAAACTTGAGTTTTAATTAAAATTGTTGATAAGGCTGAAGATTCTTTAATAGTTATACATAATATATTATTAAAAGCCCCTCAGCTAAGCTTAAGCTATTGCCAAAAATAGTTGATGGAAACAGGCGTTACTTTGCGGAAATCCATGACCAAACATAAGTACTTTGCTTGGAACCCAAACTGTAACCACTTGAAAAAACTAGAGATGGAAGTCACAGGACTTACAATACAAATCACAACGTGACACAGAAGATGCATCTGGAAACACATCACTGACACCAAAAAACGCGTCAAGTGTTTTGTTGGTTGATAACCGTGTATCTACCAACCCGTACCGTGCGTACGTATTTTTGATTACCTAAATTTAGAATAACTAAATTAAATCAACTGTTACAAAATAAAATAAACGTCAACCATCAAAGTTGTTGCTCTGACGGACAAAAGTTATACTCTCTCATCAACATTACGACTTATCTCTCATAAAACGAGATGGCGTCTAATTTCGACAAGTTCTCGCTTCAATGAGTCCGATTCATTAGCGAATCTAAGTTCTTTGTCTTTGTGCACAGAGAACCGAAGGCGAAACAAACAGGGGGCATCAATCAAAACCGGGCGTCTACTCTACACTCCATCCAAAATACCGTTATTTTTAGATTACTGTCCAACAGTAGCCGTAAATATGGCAATCAATAAATGTGGATAAAGGAATTCAGAAAGATTGCTAATTATAATTCTCTTTTTCAGCTTTAGTCATGGATTTCCGCAAAGGAACGCCTGATTCCATCAACCTTATTTTTTCAGAGCAAAGAATGTTTACACATGTGTTCCAGACTCATGTCACAGGTCACTACGCCCATACTGCCCGTGTTACGATACCAAATACCTTAATAATATAAATCCAGCATATTTGTTAGTAAAATGAATTGACGATTAAATAATTAGATCAATTATTATGTTCATATTTTTGTTATTTATCATTATGTATTCCAATAATAATAATAAAAAAGCATACGATGTTTTAACATTACCTAGAAGTTTATATTATTTATATTATATATAATTTATTCTTTTAGTCTCTAGTCTTATATATCTACGTCTCTCATTTCTTATAATAGAGTCGACTTTAAGAGTAGCACCCCAAAACAAAGACGCATTGAGAGGAACAACTTTATTAATGCTACTTCTTTGCCAATAGTTACTGATCATTCAACATAAGTATTGAAGTTAGAGCTTAATGTGATAAATGGCAGAAATTTGCCTTAAGATATTTTTATTTAAAGTAAAATCACTTAAAATGACCGCCATTATTGTTATCAAAACTAAGTTTGGATTCTAGACTAAGTTTAGTTGTGCACATTTTGTCTATCACTTGCTTTATTTCATTCAAGTTAAAAGAAAATGATCGATCGACCGTCAGCAGTCATACGGCAACAACCTGTTTACTATTTTAGTTTAGTTTATTTTACTATTTATTATATTATATTATCTTAATGAAAATAAAAATTCTTTTTTACAAACTCTATTTCTGTAAAGCGAACAAACTCATTTCCACGCGTGCCAATCGCCGACAATCACTATTACGCCCAATACGATTCATTTCATCGACAATCTGATACACCGTGAGGGCGAGAAATCTCAACACTGTCGCGAATGCTGACGGCACGCGTCGATCAATCATGCGAGACAAAAGGGCCCGCACTATGGGTAGGGTTGCCACCTTATTTTTTGCAGCATTGGTACAAAAAAGGACATAGTATCAAAATAAAGTACAAATTATTTTTCTTTATTATAATATTTAAAAAACATATAATAACACATAAATAATTATACTTCCAAAGTATGATTTAGGTACTGCTGACCTAGCACACACATATTATATAACTTTCACTATGTGATACGATAACAACCGCTACGATAACGACGGTTGGCGCGCCCGATCTAATTCAGTCCCGTGTACGGAGGCGTCCTGAACGCACACTTCAACCCTTCATAATAAATGCCGTAAGCAGCCAATACGTCTATCATTTCCACCCTTACACTAGCCAGCTAGGACACTTATATTTACGGGACTCAATAATGATATTATTACTTACGACTAAACTTCAAAGTCACCAAGAAACCAAATCAGCGAAAGTACAATACTTTATTATAAAGTATGGGTGGCAACCCTAACTATGGGGCACGCAGTCGCTTCACTTTGTCATTGTAGTTCGATCACATGTCGGCGGACAATGAGCTATGACTTGTGTGAGAGTATACTTACATTGATGTTACGGTTGCCCTTTCTGAATCATGTCAAAAGCAGATATCTTAATTAAATTTGGTATTGGTATTGGACTGTTCTGAGACTCTGAGAAGGAACCAACTAGTCACGGTAAAGTACAAGTGGGGAGCTCGCGGACGTGTTATTGCTACACTTGACGACCACTTTGGTGTCGTGAGGTCGCGGGTTCGATCCCCGCACTATACAAACATTTGTGTGCATGAAAATGTCTGTTTGTACTGGTCTGGGTGTTATATGTATATATTTAAGTTTATTTGTAATACCACTGTTGATTCCGACATCTGTAACACAAGTGCTTAATCTACTTACCACGGAGTATTGTTTATTATATAAAAAACACTTTTAGCGACACAAAGTTACCGATGTGTTTTCATACAAACAAATACCATCTGCTGCTGTTTCATGTAGCGGACTACCAACTTGTACCTTTATGTTTTGGAAATCATTATTTGATTGGTTTAGAATATCTTTCATTATAAAGACATTTAGACTTAACAGATACAGTCATATACAGGAGGTACAGTACTGGCAAAGTGTAACTAAATGAGAGGGGCGTAAAATAGGAATACAAGTAGACTGGCCAGAACATCAGGCTACCCATTTTATTTGCAAAATCGCCCGTATCACATGCGCATAAGATAACGTGGTGCTTACCGTAACGTGCTTGCCATCGTACAAGGGAAGACGTACCGATGACTAGTAAAAAAAATACACAATCCTTAAATATAAATATTTTATGAATATTCATAAAAATGAATAAATAAGTAATGCTAAATGATATTTTAAGTAATTGAGTGATTGAGTTCAGATGAGAAAAATCACGGGATCGATCACCGCACTGTACAAACATTGGTGTGCAATGAACATGTCTGTCTGTACTGGTCTGGATGTTATATGCATTTATTTAAGTAAGTACTTGTAATACCACTGTTGATTCTGATATCTGAACCACAAGTGCATAAGCTACTTACAACGGAGTCAGATCAATGTATGTGATGTTGTTGTATATTTATATTTATTTATTAAAAATAAAGTCGGTATACGCGCGAAAGTTTTACGTGACAACGACTTTGAGTGGTAAAATAATTTTAATGTGAATATTCATTCGTATAACATGAACCGGTGTGTATGCCTATCTCTCTCTCTCTCTCGCTCTGTCTCTCTCGCGCGGAACGTGAGCGGAGCAGCGTAACGCAGTTTCTTGAAGTGTCACCCGGCAAACCAATTTATAAGACGTTGTCACGTCAAAAAGAAAAATATATAATTAAAATAAACGCGGTAACACCGATTGGGCCCGCGCGTGTATAAAAGCTTAAAATACACATAATTTTCGTAACTAACTCGTCATAAACAACGAACCAATTAAAACGCAGCGGCTCTGTAAACAAATAGACCACCTCGTTAAATTCCTGACAAATTAAAGACAAACAAGGACGGTTCATTACAGTTTGCTGCCGGTTGGCTACCTACACTTGTTTTGAATACTGAATACTAGATTTGAGCATGTGGTCCGTTAATTTACTTCAATAATCGAAATGTACCGAATACGTTGCGATGTTGTATAAAAATAAAATGCATATTACGAGTCCTTAAGATGCTCCAGTATCGACATTCGTACGTATCTCCAGATCTTAGGATTATTAGATATTCTTTGTTGTGATAACGACAACTTTACAAAAAAGATTTAGTTATCTTTGCACATGTGTGGCCAGGAGTGTTGTTACTTAATATTAATAGTTAAAATCGCACAATCCTTAACTTTAGTTTTATGATTATTCGTGATATTACACGTTGCAAACTTGTAACGTTGTAAATATTTTTGCAGTAGAAAAAACCGTGCACGTGCACGTCTTAACAAAATGAACTCCCTACGAAGAGTGCAGCAAATAAAATCCCCGTTAGCTATTTCACAATCAATATTAATCAATTTCTCCTTCCTATAAATTCTTCATTGCCCGTGGCATGCACATCGAAAGCACGGAATTGAACTTTGATTACAATAAAACACGAAAAATATGCCACCAGGTGTTTTAAAAAGAATCTAAAACCTTGTGTGATTGTGTGTTTACCTAAGCGAACCGACGGACACTGATGTTTTATGTTGTTAGCATTATTCTTTATATAAAACCACTATTTGAATGCTTATTGAAAGCATATCTTCCGTTATTCTATTTAAATCAAAGGCATTAGATGATATCGATGCAAACGCAACGGTATAACTCGAACCGGAATTTAATCTCCTTGAAAGGATCGTACTATGCGCCATTTATTATAGTTTGTTCGATTTCTTATGGTCGGGAAATTGACTTGAATGGTGGGACTGTCAGGAATTTGGGTTGGGGCAGTCAAGTGGATTGAATAGGAATAAAAAAATACGGGGTGTTTAAATACCAGACTGTTAGTGAAGATGATGTAAATAGTTTGAGCTCGATTTCGGTGACATTGTTGATGCCATATTGGTTTCATTCTTTACTGGTGTCCTCCCGCGACTTCGTCCGCGTGCAATCCACAACTCTTTACAATTTTTTTTAGAAATGTCGGCCTATTGTTTACCTGAGGTACATACAAGCTACGTTCTGGTAAATTTGTATTAGAATCCATAAAGTTGTTTTTACGTGAAAAGCTATCAAACTTTCGCGCTTATAATATTATTAGGATTGTAGGATGAGGTTCGGTAGTTTAATAGGATCGTCGGTTAACACGAGACAGGCATATGTGACATACCATTCATTTCTACATTGTATCCTTCTACTTCGTACATTAAGGTGAAATGTTAAAACTTTCTTGAAGGCATTTCAGTTAGACTAATCTAAACGTCGTGTGTGGTGGTACCTAATGGACAAGGAGGCTGCATCCAGGAAGGAGTTGGAGGCTGTCTGTCGCCCAAGTTCGAGAAAATTTAAGAGTTCTTCTACGAGCCCTGTCCCTAGTGAGGAATAATAGGATCTTATCATCATCAAATATGAAGAAGGTATCTACGGTTTGATTTCATCTAATCAAGACGAATGAAACATATTCTGACAAGCTTTATTAATCTAAGAAAACGTCACGCCACTTTATGCTTTTTTACAAAGCATCAAATGTATTTAAAGTTCACTCTTCAGTATTGGCGTACCACAAATTAGACCAAATATAGAAAGTTTTTACGAACGAGTTATTGGGTCAGGCTGCTGTTTGCATAAGTAACTCAATTATTTAAATTCGTTTCAAACGGGCTTTGCTCATTAACCCGAAGCCATAATTTCGATAGTATTCGCTGAATTTCAAGCTTGTATAGTTTCAAACAATTATTTTGTTAATTATATTTTAGCTCAGTAACACTGTTCATCATTTGCATTAAAATTGTTTGTTGTTTATCTTCAGAGATTGTGCACGTAGGTTAAGCTGAAAAAGAGAATATTTTTTTTGGGATAGGTTTGCTCTTGACTAAAGACTAAGCCCAACGAGGCAAAGACTGGGTCTACGATGGAGCGAGCTCACCTAAAAGATGCCTGTTCACTCTAGCTTTGAAGATTTCTAGGTTGTAATTGCAGGGAAACACTGACGCAGGTAGTACTCTTACGCGTACTAGTACTAGTAGTATTACGCGTTTCGCCACTACACGTGGCATCCTCAGGAGATATTGTCGCTTCGACAGACTACGAGCGATCGCTCGAGTCGAGTGTTTTTCTTCCTTCCAGCTCTAGTTTTTTCAAGTGGTTACAGTTGGATGTATTTGTGTTCCTGCGCTGGCGTCGTTTAGTTAAAATTCAAAGTAACAAATTTCTCTTTTTATGCTTTAGTCATGGATTTCTGCAAAGTAACGCCTGATTCCATGAATTATACGTAAGTGAACCTAATACCATAATGGTTGATGGGCAAGCAATCTTAATGTAATAATGCTGAAAACCTGTACCCTAAAGCTATACCCTTCTTAGGAGCTAGGTTATTTAATAATACTTACGGGGAATTTACTACTGGATATTTGGTTCCTACGTAATGGAACGAAGAACACTGAATGAACACTGCTTTTAGCGAAACGCAATATCTTATAGTGTCGCCCCAGAATATATGACTAAAAATTCTTATTTTCACTTTTTTTTCGTTTTATTAAAATGAAAAATAGTATATTGACAATTAAAACAGTTATTTATTCGGATCAATGAAAGTTATCCTCCCTCTCAAGTCGTTCCCTCATTCCTAGATCTTGGCTTTAACGAAATTGTTACAGAATTGTTGGGGAAATGAGTATGATACCAAGCCATCACTTATGATGTTATAACAACGCACATAGATAACACATCTTAACAGATTTTTAAAGTCAAACAAACAAAAGTATGTCTTAATACTACTCACTCATCCGCTCCAAATAACAAACCTCACTCTCACCAGCCACTTCCGCATACCTGAAACAAAAGCAATAGTTGAATAAGTCTGTTCACTCAAACAAGTCCGTCTCAGAACTGGGGTTGGGAAGTTAGAAAATTATGTTGAAACGCCAAAGCCGAACCTCCGCTACGTAAATATTTGCATATGGCTCAAACAACCCGCGCTCAGACTGCGCGCGAAAGCTGTACTCTCAAGAAACAAAGGCAAAACATTGAGAATGTTTAGGGTAGGGGTGGCACGTGAGGAAACTCACTGAGGCGTTGTCCTACGAGGGCGGCACAACGCGACAAGTGGAAAGCGACGCGATGCGACCAATACCTACTTTTTCAATGTCAATTGCGCTTAGTCACGTATGACACTAGCATAAATGGACATACATTTGATATTTTCGCGTCGTGTTGCACTTGTCGCGTTCGTCACTCACTTAGAACAACAGGTAGGGGCTCATATACACGGGATACATAATTGACGATTCGTCAAAAAACACGATACGTCATGACGCAAGAACGTTCACATTGCACAAGGAATAGCGTTTTTTCATGATCTGAAAAATTCCCGATTTGATGTTCACATTTTGCAACCGCGGTAAACCCGCCATAAAACCGTTACGATTTGTGATTTTGAAAGAATGGTAATTTTTAAAAGACGATACGTGATTTGAGACATATCCGTATTTTTTATATCTTCGAAGCAAATAAATAACAAAATACTTGATAGTTTGCAGTATTTAGCCACTCATTTTCGTCGTTGGTTTGGTATAAAAGAACTATCAACTCGTTTGTTGTTTTATTATCTTACAAAAAGTTCATCTAGAGGCAACCCTCAGAAGACGGAATACCGACAAGAGAGTTTAACCGGTGTTAGCTGAGTCGTGTTGTTGCAACTAATTAAATAATGAAATGTAAAGACAAGTTCATATTGTGATCTGTGACGTTATCGAGCACATATGCAACTTTTATTGATTGTACAGGAGCCATTAATTGTATATGTACTTAAATGTTTTTTCGGGGCGTCAACCTACTTGCAGTAAATGTTAAAGGGCAAAAAATAAGTCGTTGAGTTATGCATGCACACTAATCAGTCTTACGTACGATCAAGGTCAATCAGATCAATGTATGTGATGTTGTTGTATATTTATTATTATTTATTTATTACTTTAGCTTTAGCTTTTACTCAAGACTTTGTCTGCATTCTTTAGAATGTGTTGTTTTCCCGTAATACCAATCTTATCCAAATATAATTAAAAACTCTGGTATTTTAGGAGTAAAAGCGATCAGATTACCCGGAAAGTATTTTTTCCATGGGAATGCGTTGTTTTCCCGCAGTCAAAAGTAACTCATGTCCTGTCTTAAGTCTGAAACTATATCCTTACCAAATTTCATTTTAATCTGTTCAGTAGTTTAGGCGTAAAAGCTTTCGGCTCACTTGAATTTTCCTATGGGAATGCGTCATTTTCCCATGGGAATGCGTCATTTTCCCGCGGTAAAAAGTAGCCTATGTCCTTTCTCGGGTATCAAAATATCTCCTTACCAAATTTCATGCATATTGCTTTAGTAGTTTAGGCGTGATTGAGTAACAAACAGACAGACAGAGTTACTTTCGCATTTATAATATTAGTATGGAAACCGACACTGCTCGAAGAATTATTGCTCACTTGAAGTGGCTGGCAGTGGGCAGGACACATAGCGCGGCTTACCGACCGGTGCGTGGGCAGAACCGATCGTGGTTGAGATCCTTTGGGTAGGCCTATGCTCAGCAACCTTTAGTTGCGAAGTTGTAAAAGTAAGCTGACTTTGATTACATCAATTTAACGCCCTCCAGTTATGTCATCCATGACAGATGGCATTATATTTTGTTTGTTGATACAAAGATCCGAGTCAATGTAAGCAGGTGGGTAAGAATACCTACATAGGCGTATTGTTTCATCCAAAGCGGGTACAAACAGAATACACAACGCTCAGACATCCCACAAGGAACGTACGAAGAATAACATAATTTGTTACTCGGATTAGTGTTCTAAGACAACCAACAAAAGCCTTAACACAAAGGCTACAAGACAAAAGAAACGTCGCCAAAAAGCCTCGCATGTTAGCAAAAATGTCGTCGAATAAATATTTTACGAAAAACGATCAGGTATTGCACAGTACGAGGTAAGGAGGTGTTTCATGAAAACAGCTTAGTTGTTGATGAAACGAGTATGTTATCAAGCCATCACTCAGGTAGGATGTGCGAGTAATGTGCGGTCGACTTAATCTGACGTAATAATTATTTTAAGTTAGTTTTATATCGCAACTTTTTTTGTTAAAAATGGTCCAGAAACTTCATGACTTGATTCTTTTTTTGTGCTTCTTTCAGTGAAAATAAAAGTTTATTGTCCATATACGGAGTGTTCTAAGCAATTCATTGCTTTAAAAACTTCGTGGGTACGAAATATCTCAGCAAATCTCAAGTTTCTTATCTAAGAAGTCTATTAATAAAATGAGTGTTAAACGTTGATAAATAGTTCATGGTTGAAGACCTAATACTGTCCTAGGCAAACAGCATTAAGGTCTTCTTGCGCATAAGCCGGCAGCTAAAACTGATAACGTTTATTTAGGCTGCTAATTACGGAATTACAATGTCTTAGAAACTTGACACCCATTCTTGGGATTAGTTGTCTTATGTATCGCTCTAACTTAAAAGTAAAAACGTAGTTTTGGACATTACACAAGTTTATCACTTCATTTATCAAAATCGACAGTAGCATTAGAAGTTCGTACCTGGAAAACATTTAACTGAATGTGAGATTTAATATTTGTGGAATTCTATGGAAAACTTACTCGTTTGATAAGTACCTCTGTAATACTGACGACTGATTTGTTTTTTTACTTTTTCGTATGGATATCAAGGTAAAAATATTCTGCGCTCACAGCTGGTACTAATACTGCTATAACATTAGCACGTTCAATTACATTGCCATGTAGAAAAAAGCTCAGTTAGCTGCCTGTATCGATTCTTCGCAATAGTAATTAACGCCCTTAATACGCCGTGGTTTTATAACGGGCATAATATTCTAGTTATAGCCCGAGCGCAGTGAGTTTCCATAATGGTATTGCATCGTTGCAGTTATCGTTATTTGTTTGTTAATCTTGTTTGCTTGTTTGATTTAATGAGAAAATATCTGCGGGGTGTTTTTTGCTTTATCTGTTTAATGACTTGGGGTTTTATGTTTTTATTTAATTTATGTATGGTGCATGACTGAACTTTACGTTAAGTTAAATAGTTTATTAGATCATTTACTTTCACCTTAACTACATGAAAAAAATGAACTAAAAATCGGATTACAAGGATATTGTCGAAACGCCACCAGAATTTCTTAACAACTAAGAAATTAGTACACCCTGATAAAATAAATAAGGGACATACCTTGGGGAAGTTCATCAGAAAAAAAGTATAAGGTGTTTGAAAATAAAAATAAACGAAATCTAGTCGTAAATAAAAAAAACAATGCGTTTTGTTTTACCTCGTTTTCACAGTAAAGTTGACATGGTGACGAATCTGATATTTCTTAATGGTTGACGGTAATTAGTGGAGCGCCACTATGTAGATGAAAAACTAGCACTTAACACTCAGATCGCCATTACGTCATATCCATTGGGAGAGATCGAACGCGAACGCTATCCCATTTAGAGATTAAAAATGCATTTGCCGTTCGCTGCTCGTACAAACGGCAGCTCGACAAGGTTAACATTGGGTGTCTGAAACACTTTTAATAAGGCCTTTTTTGCAACTAAAATGAATAACTTGGTGTACTGTTGGCTGTACAAACGGAACCAACCGCATTTCTAGTATCACTGAAATATAATCCCGGTTTCCCTAATCCTTTGCATTCCTGCAGACGTAATCCCAGGTTAATTTGTTTATTAATCTTGTTCTACCAGAGTTAATGAAAAAGTGGATTAGCTCCCTAGCGGGGGCAATGCCATAATCTAGGGGCAGAAATAGCGGCTTATTAAAATACTGGTTTGCTTTTGCACCTTCACTGGGTGTAATTAAGTTTACAATAGGTTGAGTGCACAGATATATATTTACATAGATAACGCAAATGCATGCACTTCGCGTGTCCGAACCCCGACCAAAACCCCGACCAAACGTCAAGGTTGGTCGCCGCTAAGTTCAGTCCGCTCGCTCCGTTGCAGCTGGATGGGCCGCAAAAATTTAAAAAATGCCTCGTTGCGTGATAATTAACTGCAGTAGCTCAAAAATTTCAATCGGTTTGGATTGCCCGTGCTTGTAGGAATTCTCTTTGCTAACAAATAAGCAATAATAACTGCAATGGTTAAACGTGGTGCATGATAGATCAGAAAAAAACGAAAAAGTATCGATTTGCGAACCTTTTTTATTCTTTCTGCGTATTGATTTGTAATCTCGATAGATAGCGTTATGAAGCTACTTACAAAAATAAGTTGGATAAGATTCCATAAAACTTTTATAAGTTGGCTTTCCCAGGCCATGCCGTAGGTCATCTTCCTGTTGACAAAAACACATGTTTTCTCCGCTTGAATTGTTTACGCCAAAAGATAGAGAATGTCCCCACTCTTCCCTGACAGTTTTTATTTCACTACATGCCCCTAATTTATTTTTTGTCTCATTCCCCCCCGCTAGCGTTTGAACCCGGTTGATCCTTCGCAAACACTCGGTAGTTACAGTTCCCTCGGAACATTTGATCCCGACTTCCTGTCATGGCCGCAATGCAAAAAGGTTAGACAAATGTGGGGAAATTAGTCAGGGGTAGCTCTGTAGAGATGGCACACAATAACGCTGTTTGTGTTTTGTTCAACTGATTTGACAAAAAATTAAATTTTTGTCAAAGACTAGGTAGTCGCTATTATATTAAACAAGTACTAAGGAAAAAACAAATTTATAACAAGCTTTTAGCAATGGAGTTGTGCATTGTCCTCGTAACTAAACGTATATAAAAAATTACAGCTTAATCGGAAACTGAGAAGTAGGTAATTTTGCTTGGAAGATTTGATTACAGAGAATTAAACACTGGGACAGTTGAAACAAAAATACAATGTGAGTTCTAAGGACATGACACCAGGCTATCCCAGACCTAAACTTAAGTTCAATAACAAGTTCCACCCATTTCTAATGTCTACCTGAATAGTTAATTAATCTCAATTTGATTTACTTACTCCTCGCTGAAAATACAAACGTATTTTATTTTGTTAGCTACGAGTATAGTCTATTGACTTAGCAACAGGTGACAGTCGAATAATAAAACTACTCAGCATTTTCTGAATCTTTTTATGTTATTCAGTTAAAAAAGTGGAATATTATCTTCTCGTTATAAATTGTTGATCACATACCACCAGTACTGGTTTCCAAGGCCAAATCTTAGTGTCGTTAGCCTCATAGTGTTTTTGCGCCCGTTCCCAACTCGAGAGCTCTTTTGTTTCAGAGAATAAATTTACATTTTAACAAACAGACTTGAAGCCGAACCTTTTTGCACACACAAGTTCTTAATCGGCGAAAGAGACTTGAAACGAGTCCGGGGTAATGAATGTGATTGCATTATTGAACAGATTTGAATCGAGTCGACTTTTAAAGTAGGTATAGCGATAGCACATCAGACTAACCAATAATATTGCGAAATCGCCTTTATTGCAAGGGTATAAGTCTCCACAGTGTTCAGCTTGATGTGCTGGCCACTGTACCTCCTACTTTGCGCGCGCCATTAGTAAGTTGACCATTTGAGTTACGGAACTTTGATGAGTAAATAAAACAAATGAATGCTACAGTAGAGAACTAGGCCAGTGCGCAGGGTCGAATGTAGAGAAGTTTATTCACATTTTATTTCTGGCATTAAAGCAATGCTAGTAAAATCAGGGGCCCCTATCCACGCTCGTAGTTATTTAGTGGTCTGTGCCTAGACCAAGTGACACTGCACAGTGGTCGATCGACGAAACAATTTTTTGCAGAATGTATGGATATGACATTTGTCTTTGCTGAAGTCACTTGACAAGTAGCGTAGGCAAACGTTATTTCGTAACATTTGTCAAAGGTAGCGATCAGTCAGACTGTGTATTGTAACTTAGTACCCTGGAAGATAGGGATAGGGACCCTGAAAGGCCCAGATCAAAATAAAGCGAGCTCACCTATGAGTACCGTCGAAAGAAAAGAAACTATTGGATTTTTTTAAACTGAACAGAATCTAACATGAAGTATGAAAGTTAGAACAAATACACAATTCAGAAAACCAAGGCGGTCGAATCGAAAATATTTTTAAGTCACTTAAAAAATGGTATGAGTATCAAGGAAACAGTTTAGTAAGAAGAACCCTCTATTCTCTTGTGTACGCATTATGATAAGATTATACGTAAGCTCATTGTCTGCTCTAGCTATTTACTGAATATATTTACATAAGTAATGCCATGGAGGTTTGTTTTCGTAAAGATGGTGAACGCATTATGCATATCGTGAGACTTTGCATTCTTTGTTGTTTGTGTCTGGGTATGTATCACGTATTTTGGTTTGACGCTTTAACTTATTTACTAGAAGTAAACAAGCCTTTTTACCCCCCGACGAAAATAAGGCATTAATAAGTTTGACCCCAGTTCTATTTGTGTGGGCTTGTGGTTATGGCTGTGTGTGTTTGTTGGACCGATTTCAGTGTCGGTTTTGTTTTTGAAAGATACATTTAATCACAGTAGACTTGAACTAGACTTATTTAACTTAACACTAGTGTTACTAGTCTCAAAAAGAAGTACTTGTCAAAAAGATGGTTTGAAGCGGTGCACTGACTGAATAGAGCTCACTACTACAGCTTTTGACTTAGCATATAAATGTTCAACTCTACTGATTGTTTTATATTTTATTTCAAAAGTTACTTTAAAATGTATAAAAGTCATACTTAGAATTTATATGTGGACAGACGTAAATGTTGTTTAGTGGCAAGTCTAGCGAGTTATTTAGTTTTTAGGATACAGTAGCGTTTTCCTAATAAAATAAATAAAGTAGTTCTTAGCTATTGACATTCGTCCAGCCATTGAAGCTCTCTAGTTGTTTTCATGGCGCATGTCGAGGATATTTTTTTGAATTTTTAAGTTACGTATTAGAACACATTTTGACGCAAAGGAGCAAGTCAGCTGCGATACGACGTAACTAATACTTTAGAGGCCTTGTGTCAATGTCAAGCGCGTCTCGTCCCTTTTTCGCGTTAGGCGCACTTGTCGCTTTGCGTTGCTCACGTAGGACGAGTCATTGTGAAAAGCTTTTTTTGTGTAGATACAATTAGAGCGTATTTTATTATGCGTCGTGTGATACAGCCACTCGTGAATTCTAAGTTGCATTGTAACAAAATGTTGTTTTAAAATCGTCACATAGAAAGAATTTAAAGATGGAAAATGAAGTAATATGAAACGTTCAATTGTTACATCAATTAATTAAAAGCAAAACGATATTGCCCGACCTCAAAACAACCCGAAGAAGTATTAATTATTTGAGGAAACAAATTGAACCTCTTTCAAGTAGGCACGAGAATACTTTAGTACTTATTGGGTCTTCGGAGTTAAAAAAATCAATGTGAATATTGTTTTGAAAGTTAAGTTTGAACAACATTTGCTTAACTTAAATAAGTAACAAAGGCTTTGTCGAATAATGGTGCGGCAGCATTTTGAATACTCACTTGTCACTACCACATCCCTATTTTTCAACCAACTTGTCAGAATCCTGGCGAGGCTCTCACAGCTATATTTTCGTCTAAAATATGATCTCATGAAGCCAAACTAGCCCGAATCTATCGTGATACTTATTTTCCGTAAAAGATACTCAGACGGTTATAAAATAAAGTGGTACGATGGCCAGCACGTCACGGTAAACACTGCGGTCTCTAATTCGCTTGTGATACAGGCGTTTTTGCAACAAAAATGGGTAGCCTGGTGTGCTGGTCACTATACATTTATGCAGAGAGCTATCTATCATGCTGAAGTTTTCATTCTTTTCGCCGCATAATAAGGTCGTATCCATAAATTTTACGGTAAATAAAAATCTCAGTTGGCGCTGCACAAAAATGGCCGTGCAGGTCAAGTGTATCGCAGATTGCATTATGCCGATGCACTATATAAAACACCGCTGAGAATCTTGCTGTTCCATTTTGCCCTGCCCGAATTTATGCCCCAGTTTCGGCTCTCCCGTTCCACGATCCAAAGCAAATTTGTCTTGATTTAACTTGTTTGGTAGTTTGCCCATGGAACTCCGCGATTATTTAGTCAAAAAGATTAATTTGATGAACGCTGCGAATGGAGCTTGAGCAAAGCAAGCCACGTATTGTCTTTGGAGCGGAAAAAGTAGGGCGGTTCATAAATATTCATGTCAATTTGTGGCCCGAAAAGTCACCGTTAAGTCTATTTCCGATAAAACGCCGAAGAGGATCGGGCGACCTCTATTGGTGATTCCATTTCGCCCCACCTGCCCTTGATGACGAAAATATTTTTAAATTTGCTTTGAGCTCAGATCCTGAGTGTGTGTCGCCCTTAACTTTGTTATAATACTTTCGCAAGCTGGAGTAAAAGAGCTTTTATGAGCTGAGCTTATTAAGTTACGGTTTGTTTTGTCAAATAATATCTGGTTAACTCTGTTTAGGATTACGCTCCAGCTTTGCGAACTTATTAACGTATTTTTCTCTTGAATAAATAATTATAATTTACAAACGAAACAAAGAGAAATGAACGAATAACCGAGAGTCATTGAGGATTGACGTTGAAGTTTAAATAGTCTTCTAAAACAAACAGACTAACCTCGCTCAATTAACTTTACTCGGTATAAATCGTTGATTAAAATGATTTAAAGCTGTGCAATTTTATTTAATGCTCGCAATCAAAACAAAGCATCAGAGGCATTTTGGAACATAGACGAACTGTGAAGACATTTGTTAACCAATTTGATAGGTATTAGGTATTGAACTCCTTTCTGCATTCGTTAACATTTCAAATAATGAAATGAAAATTTGACTCCGCAAATAATCAAATATATAATTATGAATCTTATATTAGGACAGTAGATGGCGTAGCACGGCTTTAGTTTGCGGCAACAATGTGACGTATCAATAAATCAAATCAGCATTAGAACAAAAAAAATATTTACTACAGATTGGTAAGATATGTGTTCTTTACTACAAATAGGGTATGCCTTGTAGTTATAGTCGACAAGTCGGCAAGTTGCCTTCTCTCTCTATGGAGTGATACATGTTTGTACCATTTTGTATATAAGGTTCGAAGTTGAAAAACGCGCTGAGTATTAGTCGTTTTTATAAGAATGAAGTCCTTATTTTTATGGGGATTAAGATTGAATTGGTGGACGAGTTTACTGGACTGAGTTTGGACAAAACACGGGATGTAGGTCAAAAGCGAAGGGCGTAGGCGTAATTGGGACCTCCGACATGAAAACCTTCGATTACCGAACAGTCGATGGCAAATAAGAAGACCCAATTTTGGAGCAAAATCGTTTCTTATACGAGGAGGTAAGTCGCCCGCAGTGTTTCTCCTAATGCGCTGTCGTGTGTGTTAAGGTGAGTAGTTGCACAATGTGAATGAATGCTTTTTTGGTAGCATCGCTAATGTGAAATGAATATCATATAGCACAAGGCAGCGCCACACGACATAGTAGTACTGTCGCGTACTTGTATAATAAAGCACTAAAACACAACTTCTAGGTCCTTGCAATTAAATCAAATGTATCCATTTGTATAGATTTTTTATAAATAAATAAACAACAACATCACATACATTGATCTGACTCCGTGGTAAGTAGCTAAAGCACTTGTGTTACAGATATCAGAATCAACAGTGGTATTACAAATAAACTTAAATAAATACATACAACACCCAGACCAGTACCAACAGACAAATGTTTGTACAGTGCGGGGATCGAACCCGCGAGACCTCTTGGTTGATAGTCAACTTCTTGACCATTACACCAAAGTGGTCGTCGTAGTCTGTTTCGTAACAATTTGTATCGATTAATTATTGGCGATTGATAAAAATAAAAACGACTCAATTGTGTTTTTTATGTAGCGTTCTCAATTTTGTTTGTAGGATAATATTTAATGTGCCTTTTCTTTTTTACAGCAAAACAAGGAGGTAGGTTTGCACGGCAACTATTAATATAAAAGAAACCTGAAGAAACATGTTTCATTAAAGAATTTTTCGTTTAAGATAATAAGATAAATACCTTTTATCCTACCTCTACATTCCAAAATGAAAGGTAATTTTATTTTCTTATCTTCATTTTTTGTACAGCCTCCAAGAATGTCGTGTTTTATTATCAAATATTTTTTGTGTTATTTCATAACGAGCAAGCGAAAATGAATCAATTCTTTTGTAATCTCTCTTTGCTTCGATTAAACAATCGTATATTTTTTACGAATAAATTAGCAAACTTTTTCGGCAGAATTGCTCTTTCTTTTGGTTGATTATTCTGATGTTTTAATTAATCAGTGTTACATTGTGACCTTTGCTTAAGCTCCAAGCCAAAAATATTATTTTATAATATAATTATTTTAATAATATAATTTAATAATTTAATTTTTTTAATAATATAATTTTGCCACCTAAGCATACACTGAACTGAATTTTGACTATGTTTCGACGCAATTGATAACTGAAAATGTATCTGATTACGAAGATTGTATTTCGTAGCAGCCTCCGATTTTTTTTTATCCTTTGAAATACAAGATTTCTGCAAAATAAAAGATCACCGACTGTTTCACTGAGTAACTCATTCGTTTGTTTTGCTTTAATATTTAATTTAATTTGCTTCTGTTATCTCTGGACATGCTGTTGTATTTAAATAGTTTATTGTAGTCAGTTTATTGTAAGTGAAACTGATCTGATGAATACCTTTAAATAATATACTCTCTCTCTCTCTCTCATCAGCCTATATACGTCCCACTGCTGGGCACAGGCCTCACCTCAACTATGAGGTGGTCCGAGCCATACTCCACCAAGCGGGCTCAGTGCGGATTGGTGGAGGGGTATTTGTAAGGTAAGTGACCAACCTTACTGTCAGATGTTATTAAGCCGCCCGAGGGCCTCTGACCAGGCTTAACGACTAATATCTATCGATACTAACCGGGACCAACAGCTTAACGTGCCTTCCGAAGCACGGAGATGCTTGTAAATAGACGTCACTTAAATGGTCAGAATGGTCACCCATCCCAAACATGACCGCGCCCGAGGTTGCTTAACTTTAAGTATCACTACCAAAGCGCTGCAACCACTGCGCCACAAGCACCAAATAATATACTACTATATAATAAATCAGATCAACAAAAAAGGAAACAAAAATTTAAACTGTATAGAAAACGCTTAAAAATATAAAGTTTTTTTGTAGGAAGTTATACAGATTCTTGGCTTATTAGAGCAACAGCTTAAATACAAGAAAATCTGAAAACACAGAGATAAAAGACACATGTGTGATGAATGTTAGTGAGTCACGTTCATTACAATTTCAGCTCAGGCAACGAGTAGATCATTCCAGTATTGTATAAAAGTGAAATTCCTTTTGTAGATTTTAATGAATATTCATAAATTTTATGTTCGATTAGATCAAAAAAGATTCTGAAACATAATCCGTGTACAGATATCGTTGTAACGGTTTTACCTCCGAAAAATTTATCCCTTAATCCCATTGCAATTAGCCACTCCGAAAAGTTTCTGTGGGTTTAAGCTACATTTCCCATTAGCAGTCCATGAATATCAATTGAAGTTTACGACTTTAAATGGCATCCCGATATTTAATGCCATTTGCATGTTGTGGCCGCATTAAATTGCTCCTATTAACGACCAGTAATTGAGTTTTATACATCCAGCTACAATCCAAGCCATTAATAACCAACATAAATAGATCTGACATTTTACGCTATGTCTATACAGTGAGAGGTCTGCGTATACTGGAAAGATATACCTTGGTCTGAGCGCGTAGGCTTTCGCTGTTACAAATACATCGCCTACCTGATATTGGTTTATGCAAAATGTGTTATTACAAAATAACCGGCCCTTAACAACGTTTACGGGGCGTCGAAGTTCCATCGCCACCGACGGAGTTTGGGGGAACATTGCAAAAAATTGGAAAAACATTGGAAAAATTATGATACCAGATATTGTTTCTTGACATGATACAAGTAATTCAGTATTTTGGTCATAGACATCTTTCATTATTTAAATACTGTAAACTTGACAAGTGCGAGCTAGATTCACTAACCCAAGGTTTTCCTACTTTGAAAGGTAAGTACAAGCAGATATTAGAATCGAGACAAGCTTTTCCTGAAATTCAGCGTTTAAAGTTTCATATGTGATTTGTATGAATTGCATTTGTCTTTCAGAGTTCTAGGTCAACAGAATTATTCAAAATAAATGTTATCTGTTTATTATTTACCTACGTATTAAAGATATAAATGGCTTGGTGACATAAATAGCCTGATTTAAACCGATCGTTGCGGGGTCAATTAGTGAAAAATGATCGATGCCACCGTCAACACTCAAAGTAAGATTAATGCATTTTATAATTATTGGCAGTTAATCTAACCATGCACGCAAACCCAGGTCATATTATAAACTGCGATAGAAACCGGTTTTGCATATTATTGCGATTGAAAAAAAGGTTGTGAAGCGTCATTTTGCGTAGGAGGCCTAGAATTAACATGTCCGTCCGTGCGTCGGCGTTTCAACCCACGACAACTCCTACACGGTTTTCTGTATCCATCGGGTATAGCAGGCATTTTTTTCTCTGCGAGAAAAAAAACTCAAATGTCTCTTTAATTTCAAGATTTTGATCGCAGTCATCTATTGTTCCTTGATCACATTAAAAAATGTCTGACTAACGTGCCGACATTTAATAACACAAAAAGTCAATCATACCTCAGGTATGTACTTGCACTTGGATTTCTCAATACTGTGTTAAAACACAGGTACAATCAAGTACTTTTATAGGAAGAACCTTACACTTTGAAAAGGATTAATAGGGACAATGATATTAAAACATAAGTACGCGGCAAACGCGTAATTTTACGCTACACACGTTTGAACTAGACCCAGGGCACACATGGAGCACACTGTCGGTGCTACTCGTGATTGACAGCAACAGGCATGATGACGCCTATCTTAAATATTTTCAAGACCATGGCGTTTAAAAAACATAGCCCCTATGAAGTTAATACAACCAGCATATTTCTAAAAAGCTGTAGAAACCAATTTTAAACACACAGAACTAAATAAATATTCCGTCAATTGACTCCGATTTCTGATACATGACAGTTGCGTCACGTTCTTGTATTCCCATACAAAATCTATGGAGGCAGACCGTTTTGACAGATAATAAAAAGTATGTCAACGATTGGTGGTGTCATCTAGCCTATTTGGCGCCGGGGATTGTTTGACACGCTGTGACAGCGACAGTATGCGATAGCGGTTAGTCTTCCACAACACTAGCGGTTTAACTTCAGTTATCATTAAAATCAGTCTCCTTTACAATTCTTAATACCTTACGGTTTCCTTTTCACTCCAACTATAGATTCCGCCCCTCCACTAATTGATGTTCGCAACAAAATTAAGCCAATTTAACTTCATTACGCTGTCATTGTATTTTACTAGTCATTAATATTGTATTTTGTAATTATCGTTGAGTACGCAAATGCGGACGCCGAGGTTATTCAATAGAGAAACATAAGGGAAGAGATTTGGTTTGCACTATGATAACCCGAATTTCGCAAATGATTTTTCTGTTGTAGTGTTGAAAAATAATAATGTGAAATGTGCGGATAGTGACGATCAAACAAAAAAGGAAAATCATGGTGTGGGGGTGTGCATCTTCTATTGACTCGTATTTATTAGGAGTAATAAAATTAACGGGAAGCAAAGGAGCTACTTTTAAACGCATTAAACTTATAAAACACTTAGCTTTTGAGACACGTGAACTGTGTAGGTATGTTTGATTTAATAATGATACAAATTCATATTAATTTCATATACTATTTCGTAGCTCAAGTGAATCCAGGTTTATTAAATTGAAACAACCGCGCTTATTGGATCATGCCCTGCGCTTGGATCCTTGCCAGCACCGCGATTGATGCTACAAATCATGCTTTTCGCATTTCAATTGTTATTGCATCGTTTCCATGATGTATCAATTTAATTTGCTATCAAGCAGTCGCAAGCAGCAAATTGATAACTTTTTATAGCCCCATTCATTCAAGGGTGCATTCTAGAAGTTTCGATGGCACTGACCTAGACATAGTGCTAAGTTTTTTAAGAGTCATTGGCAAAGTTGGGATCCAAAGCATCGAGTCTTCCATTACTACAATAAAATATATCCGAATCCCTAACTTTGTAATAAACAGTTCATTTAGTGATTTTAAAATCTAATTATCTAACATCTAACGTGGTATTGCAATCTTTTATATACATTTGTATTATTTAAGTATGTTTATCCGTTGTCTAGTACCCATAACACAAGCCATAACTTACCCACAACTTACTTTGGGACTAGAGAATTGGTGTGATTGTTGTAAAATATTTATTATTATTATTATTTATTAACTGTCCAGAGACACGACGTGGTTCCATGAGTCGATCTTGCGCTTTACACTGGTTACTCAATATGGCTGTTGTGGAAGTGATGAAGATTTTATTTTGGAAGTAACATATTTTAGCTGATGATGATGTAAATCTACAAATGGAGCATGCGATACTGCAGGTGATTTTTTCTTAGTCATTTAGAGAGGACACAAAAAATCATGTGCGTGTTACTGTTGTGACCTGTCTGTGGGTTTTACCATATATGAGTTTTGATAAGCCGTATCCACATAGTGGCGCCAACGTTGGTCCAACCAAAGACCAATATCGTTGGCGACAACAATTGATGGTGCATTTTGTAACAGGACAATAGCGTTACTTTTGCGGGCCAGTGTTCGGAGCATATATAAATACATCCACTCCATGTGCTTTGAGTAGCACGTCCTTCCTAAAGGCGGTGCTTCATTTAGAACGGCTGATCCTGCAAGAGCGCGCGGCTTATTGATGGCGCGGCCTGCGCGTAATCCCGGATTAGGGGACACTCAATATGGCCGCCTTGGAAGTGTCGGAGGGAAATTAGGTACGAAGTTTTTTTTGGGGGTTTTGATTTGATTGGAAATAAAGGCTATTTTATGAAATAATTTTGTCCCGTGACCGATGTGGGAAAATAAAGGTAAGAAGTAATTCTTAATCATGCAGATCAAAATCAGGCAAAATTTCTCATGCCACCCGATCGAGGCGAGTCAGTTTTACTGCAAAAGGTGTTAAATGTTCCTTTGATGCTGAATCTTAATTAAGCCCTATGGATGTTCTGTAACATTTATGAAGTAAGTATGAGGTTTAAACAAAAGAACATATTTTGTAAGGACACAAACATAGTAATTTATCTTGACGACCACTTTGGTGTTCTGGTTAGAAGGTTGACTTTTAACTAAGAGGTCGCGGGTTCGATTCCCGCACTGTACCTACAAACATTTGTGTGCATGAACATGTCTGTTTGTACTGGTCTGAGTGTTATAGGTATCATTTAAAGTTTATTTGGAATACCTCTGTTGGTTATATTCGTAACTCAAGTGCTTAAGCTACTTTACTTACCACGGCGTCAGATCAATGTATGTGATGTTGTTGTTGTATATGTTATTGTATATCTACCTTAGTTAGTTATTCAAAAACTTTGATCGATTTTACTGTTGCGCTAAAATCATAATCTATAATAAGATTCTAAAGATTAAAGTTTATATTCACTAAGCATCTTACGAAACCAAAGCACGAAACAACCACTCACTCGCCAATTAACAAAACAATTTTGTTTACTCAATCTCAACCATTGACACTTAGATAAAGGGCGTTCCTTACCTTTGTTTGCGAGGCACATCCATTTCACAGTGCCCGCACTACGTTTTCTTAAGACCAAATTAATGTGGCGATTGCGAGCGATTACACTAAAGATCGGAATCTGAGTCTGGGGCCGCAAGAATCCGTGTCGCCGTAATCCCGAGATGGAGTGGTTGGCCCGTGCGCGCGAGGCTTTATTGATAGCACGCTGGGCTGCTGGTAATTTAAGGGGCTGCGGTTTTGCAAAACTCGCATTCCGGAGTTTTGGACCGTGAATTACCATACGATCTTAGAATTAGAAGTCATCAAATGGAAATTTTAACAAGTGAACTGAAACTTTTTTTAACTAGCTTTTATAATCAAATAGTGTATTTTAATTGAAAATAGGCATGTATACAAAATTTCAGCTAAATTGGATACCGGGAAGTGGGTCAAATTGAGCTTGTAAGATTTGATGACAGTCAAACTAACACAGATGAAATTAAAGAAAAGCTTGTAAAAAGATGAATATGACACTCTTGAAAAACGTGCTTAGATTGGAAAGAAGGAAAACACGATAGGAATTGCCACTTGTGAAGGTCTGAACATGTACAGTGGCCAGCACATCAGGCTATCCATTTTTGTTGCAAAATCGCCCGTGTCACACAAGCACATAAGATGCCGCAGTGTTTACAATGACGTGCTTGCCACCGTCCTTTTAAATTTTAAACTAACTGTACCTAATTGGCATGATGACAGCTATCTTAAATACTTTCAAGACCATGGCGTTTAAAAAACATAGCCCCTATGAAGTAATTATAACCAGTTTATTTCCAAAAAGCTGTCGAAACCAATTTTTAAACACACAAAACTCAATAAATATTCGGTCAATTGACTCCGATTTCTAGTGACGTCACGTTCATTATTCCCATACAAAATCTATGGAGGCAGACCGTTTTGACAGATAATTATTACCCGACTACGGCGAAGCAAAAGGAGGGTTATGATTTTGACCTGTATGTATGTATGTATGTGGGTATGGATGTTCATCTGTTCCCTCGTAACTTCTAAACTACTTATCAGAATTCGACAAATGACATATCATTAGAAGCGTCTTAATTGTCCGCTGGTTATAGGCTATATGGGATTTCACAAAATCTAATGTGGCGCCCTCTGGCGGACAAAACATACGAAGTAAAAAAATAAAGTTAAGATAAATATGCCGTGTTTGGTATCATTTGAAAGCGCTTTACTTGTACATTTTGAATATATATATATATTACTAGCATTTGCTTGTGACTTTACCTGTATTCATGGGCTGAAAACTCCAAAATATGTTAAATAAAAATAAAGTTTAAAAACTAGCACCCGACTACTTAAAAACACGCTCTAAAAAGTACGAAACAAGAAAACACTCTCCAATGAAATTACTTAGTATGTACAAACTATTAAATATTTACCGTTATTAAATAAACTAACTTACACATATTATTATAATTTAATATATTTTCAATTTATAATATTGATAGAGAAATGTTTTAAGGATAAAGCCGTGGTCGTATACCACTTTTTTGTCTAGCCAATTACTCTGGCGAAAGAGTTTGTGAACTGTCAACGTGCGCGGCGCGATGTTTGCTGTAGAGATGCGTAGTGCGCTAAGTGACGTGGTTTATCACAAACTAGCGGTTGCCCGCAACTCGAGTTCCCGTGGAATTTTCGAGAAATCCTTTTTTAGCAGATGCCTTCATTATAGTAAAATGCATGCCGAATTTTTCCCCGATCCGTCCAGTGGTTTGGACTGTGCGTTGATAGATCACTATGTCACATAATCTTTTTTCTTTATCATCCGTCAAAATGTACTGCCTCCATAGATTTTGTATGGGAATACTCTTATGTGATGAACGTCATTTAAGAGTGTCGAAAAAAATTGGATTTTACAGCTTTTTGAAAATAATATTTATGTAATTGAACGCCACTGTCTTGAAATTATTTAATAAAGGTGTCATCACGCCTATTCTCAACTCTTCTTCTGGTAGGCAACGATTTTTAAAAGACATGTAAGTTGGTGAATCACAAACAAGAATCCGTGTCTCCATAATCCCGGGATGTAGTGCGACCGGTCCGTGTACACGAGGCCTTCTGCAAACCTTACATTCCGGGCCATTGAATTTCCACGTGGTCCTACACGATCTTGTGATCCATAATACCACAAGTGATGTACAGTCAGCGTCAAAAATATAGCGCCACTTCTGTAGTTTCCATGTCTTATATTATTCTGCTTGTCAGTCTGTTGAAATCTGTTAAATTCGTTATTTTGATATGGTACTGGAACTATATTTTTCATGTTAAGGTTGCTTTTAGGGTTGTTGACAGTTTTGTTTGTATTGTTTATTCCGAATTTTTAAATAACAGATTGAAACTAATATCACCGTGTGTCAACCGACACAATATTATCGCTTCTGAATAATATCACATAGAAACATGGTTAATTATTCTAAGAACATTCCAGACAGTCAGATTTCATAAGCTTATTAATACTGTTGTTAGTGCTTTATGTATGGTTAGCTTATTTTAATACGAAGTCAGAGCCTGGCAATTCTGCTCATTAAATTCATTAACTTTAGTAAATTGTAAACTTTAGTAAATTCAGTAACTAGGAAAATTGTATCAAGAACTGTGTTCATAATTTATGTAAATTTTCCTGTCACTTTACTTCTGGTAAGCTTTTTTTTGGCACTTCGTAAATCAAACTCAGTTTAGTATGCTTACCGAGCGCGTTTCTAGGAAACAATGCAACTTCAAAGCCTTTTTTCGGGCGAGGAAATTCTCTTACATTCCCGACCGCAAAGGGAATTGGCGGGTTGTATGGGTTTCCCCACGGGATCTACCCACTAAATCTTCACTGTAGGCTCTACACGTGCCCTTGATTTTGGAAGGCAGCCTCTATTCTGTTACCATTACACGTTCTTCGTTTCTATCCGTCCTTGTTACCCACGCTAACATTGCCGTACGAACGAGCGCGATGGTTAGTGTTGTTACGTGAAACTACAGACTAGATTTACAGCAAAGGGTCTTAGGTTAGATTGTTGTGAGATTGGGACCACCACATAACCACTGTGCAAATGCAAAGGTATCGATTTCTTCGGAACTATGTAGGTATATTGTTGTCTTTTATTTACACGAACACTAGGCATGAACACGATTATCTTTTTTTGTAACTATTATTAATTTTATAGCCATTTCTGAGCATTTGAAAGCACTCTTACCAGGGCTCGGCCGGTGAAGTAATTTTATTTGTTAAGTATTTTTTGCGTTCACAACGCTATTTTTTTAATTTCGAAAAGACAACACTTAAACAATTCTTTTCGGCTCCGGTTATCGGGAAGGATTCGAACCCCCGACCTTTGGAAGTCCGGTCCAATGCTCTGACCACTGAGCTACCGAGAACCTTAATGGAGTCGTTGAATTTTTTAAGTGATTTTTAACGCTTTGAGCCAGCGAAAAGAATTTTTTAAGTGTTGTCTTTTCGGTGACGTAATGTCAAGTCAAGACTAGAACCTGAAAAAGTATATCCGGTGTTATTCTAAGATTCTTTTTTTATTTTCCATCTACTAAAAAGAAATACCTGAAGTCTTTGTGACGAACGCATAACACAACATAACATAATAATGGTTGTCCGGAAGAGATCGCTCATAGCGATATAACATTTACATATATCTATGTAAGACTTTTCTGTTTGTTTTTTTTATCTAATATTACACATAAATCCGTAAAAAAGATTTACCGATTCAAATTTCATTGTTATGTAAAGCATATTGTAATTCACTGGAATGAAAAGCACAAGATAATATTTCCGTTCGGTTTAAATTTGGTATTACAAGGCTTTCAATAAGTGAACCATATGAATACACATAATTTACTAATTTGATCCAATTTGTGTCTGTTGAAAAGTAAATGTGGATTGGTGATAATCTGTCAATATAAATATGAATTGGAGTTTCCATTAATCTCGCTGAACGCCGATTTATTATGGATGTTGCATTTCCTATTTTTGTGCAAACAACTTCTGAACCGGTAAAAACTAAAGAGTCGTAATATTTCTCATTAAACGAAAAAACTTTACTGGACTAGAAATTAAGTTAATGATCACATTTTATATTATATCTATCTATCTGTGTCTTAATTTTTAGCCAATATTAAAACTTAAATATTTAAGAAATGAAAAAAAAAACACAGTTTTATTTTTACATCGAAGTTATAAATTTGCCTAAATTTAATTAGCCTACTTATAAACTTGTACTTAACAAATTAGCATAAGATACCTATTGTTACTGTTGATTTTCTAAAATAAATAAAAATACTATTTAGTTGGTAACTTGCAGGCAGCGATAGTAATATTGTCGTAGGCTTCAAAATTGTTCCTAATAACATTATGTTGTTAGATCTAGTTCATGTTCCAAAATATACATGACATAGAACACAGTTTTGGCCGCAAACCAAGAGGACCGATTCACGAATACGAAACATTGGAATCGCATTTAGGTTGACACAAGTACTACATAAGTTTTGCTTCGAGATTTATGTGAACTTACTGAATACTGAGATTGCGATATATATGATTTGAATATAAACATAACGACACAAATTTGGCAAAGGCAAGTAAACAGAACAACAAAATAAAAGTACAAGAAAACCAAAAAGTTCAATCCAACTGCTGAAAACATGCCACCATTTTTTGAACAAATTGGAGTTCTCTTGTTGTTTGTTGTGTTACAGTAATGTTAAAATTCATCTAAGTAGGTATAGTCCTTCACTAATTTGATAAATTTAAGTTTTGTTTACTGGAATTCTCAGAAACTACTGACCAAATGCAAAGAGCTGCTGGTGACGCAGTGGTTGCAGCGCAATGGTAGTGATACAAAAATCACCTAAGGCGCGGTCATGTTTGGGATGGGTGACCATTCTGACCATTTAAGTGACGTCTATTTACAAGCATCTCCGTGCTTCGGAAGGCACGTTAAGCTATTGGTCCCGGTTAATATCAAAAGATATTAGTCTGACAGTAAGGTTGGTCACTTACAAAGACCTCCTCCACCAATCCGCACTGAGTTCGCGTGGTGGAGTGTGGCTCGTACTACCTAATAATTGAGGTGAGGCCTGTGCCTAGCAGTAGGACGTATATAGGCGGATGATGATGATGATGCCTGAACCAAACACGAGAAGTTTCACTATCAATCAAATGAGTTTCAAAGCCAATATGAAGGACAAAGTCACAGAGGACTGCTAGTCTAAAATAAATGACAGAGAGAAGGTCAGCCGATAGCCAATACCTATTCAATACGTCGTTCAAATATTCAATTCGGTGCCATCAAGCAGAAAGTCAAACGCTTAAGTCTAGACGATTGAAGGCCTAAACCCTGTTGACAATGGCTGATTCGGCACGCAGTGGAGCAAATGTGCAATTTTCGAACGTGCCTTGAAAGGACTGAGGATCAGAAGGCCTACTACGAAAAGCGAAACGATAATCGTTCTTTTATTACTCGTATAAAACGACGGCACACCAAGCTACGATTTTAATTACGAAATTGCCTATCACATGAGCATAAGATGCATAAATGTTGATCTTGATGTGCTGTCATGTGTACAACGACAGAACTTCTATGGTTTTGACTGATGTCGTTTAGCGTAGTACCTATATTTCGTTTGTTTTTGTTTTGCATTGGTCGAGGACTTTTATATACATTTTATTGGGTAAATTAAACAATTAATAATCCTTGTTTCTACCGCGAACACTAACAACACAAGAACATCGGTTTGGCATACTCAAAATGAGTTCATCCAAATCACGCTGTGGAATGGCCGCCCATGTTCGTTGCAACAACAAAAAAAGGTCTTCTTGCGCCTGGATTCCCTCCATATTTGGCAGAGCTCTTCTCTGTAGCATATCCCATGCATGCTCAATCGGGTTCAAGTCTGGCGACTGAGCAGGCCAGGGCATGACATTGATGTTAGCTGCGGCGAGAGTCTGTCTTACAACTCTCGCGGTGTGCGGTCGTGCATAATCATTCATTAACTGAAATAAGGGACCGATTTGCACTTGTAGAGGAACGATGACGTCTGATACAATCGTCTCAGCATAAATTTGAGCGTTGAGGTTGCCTCTGATCCAAATCAACTCAGTTCTTCCGCCGATCCAAATACCCGCCCATACCATGATGGTTCCACCACTATAAGGATGGACTTCCTGGCAGGATTTTAATCGCTGTTGGCGTCCAGGGGTTCTCCAGTGTCGTATACGTCTTGTATCCGGTCTCATACCAAAACGAGACTCATCAGAAAACCATACGAAACGCCATTGTTCTTCTGCCCAATTTCTGTGTTCAAGAGCCCATTGATATCGAATCCTACGATTGTGCATTGCTTTAGGTGGTACCCTTAGCGGTCTTCGGGAATGAAGGTTCACTTCATGCAAGCGGTTTCTGACTGTTTGGTCGCTAATTAAGTTCCCTGAAAAGTGATGAAGCCTCACGGCTAACATCATGGCGGTTATTGTTGGACCTCTTCGAGTTGTGATTTGAATGTATCGGTCTTGTCTCCGTGTGGTGCAGCGATACCGTCCTCCATGGCGCTACTACAGAGAAGAGCTCTGCCGAATATGGAGGGTATCCAGTCGCAAGAAGACCTTTTTTTGTTGTTGCAACGAACATGGGCGGCCATTCCACAGCGTGATTTGGATGAACTCATTTTGAGTATGCCAAACCGATGTTCTTGTGTTGTTAGTGTTTGCGGTAGAAACACGGATTAATTGTTTAAGTTACCCAATAAAATTTTAAAGAAAACTGTTATTTCAATCTTTTTTTCGAACTTTAATGTTAGTGGTTCAAATGTCAAAAATCCCTTTATTAGGAAAATGGCAAATTTCTTTATTAATGCAAAGGTGACTTGGTTTATCGTTACTGTACACAAACGAAAACACTTTATTTGATGAACCCTTAAAGAAAATTTTAATTAATATCAATCAGAAGAAAAGTTAGTGCAAAAATATATGTTGATCCCTAGACACTTTTGATGTATGTATTTTTGGTGTTGTTATTCTCGTTGTTCCTACATGACCTGAGGCTCTTTTCTGAGGTGTACTTCTGCTTATTTTGCATTGTAGTTCGAACAAAAATAAGGAGGAATCTTGTTGCGAGTAATTCAAAATAGCGCCCCCAGAGTACCTCCCTGCATAGAGCCGTAACTCAATTTTGAGGCACTGACACAATGCGAAGCGACCCATTTTAAGTTCGCCTCGTGGAATATTGAGTCAACATAAAACATTACATTCTTCAAAATTGTATTACTGCGATGCATGCATTCTGCAGAATTTCAAGATAAAAGCAATTGGGCTAACCGGATAAAGAGGAAAATCTAAACATGATGAATGTGAAACTGTACCTACTCGTAGTATAAATCATAAATATAATAATTATTATTGAATTCAGAAAAGAGAATGGATTTTGTTCAAAACAGATAAACTTTTTAATCGAATATATTTTGGAGTTAATATTAACTAAGAATATGACTATGTCAATTAGTGTTTCTTTGATACATCCATAATCAATAACCTCATGTTTGGCACAACTAAAGAAGAATTTAAAGTTGTAAGTGCTTGTGGTTTTCTGAATACTATTGTTTGATATAAGTACCTCTCGTAGTATCAATATGATATAGTTGTAGGCAATCAAACCAATGTCTCTCGCCATGATGATAATATTATATTAGCTATACTCGTAATACGAACTGATACTACAATAACTGTATGTATATGTAACACGCCTTCCGAGGAAGTCAACCCTGGTAGCATGCTCACTTGGATTAATTAGGAGAGCTCAGTTAAGTCTTAGCTTGATCGTGAAATATGGCAAATCAGTAATTGCCTGGAAATAATCAGATCGACTTGATTTTTTTAAATCATGGTCTGAATTATTATAGTAAGTTCACTTCAAATATAGTGTCAGTAAAATCTTAATAATGTAGAAAAAAATAGGTATATTTCTGTTGACAGTTATTCTGCTTACCTCTTTAAGGCTTACTAGCAATGTTTTCAGCTTATCATGCCGTATGTATAAATTTAATGGATCAAATTAGTGACGATTACATCTAGCGAAGGTTTATATAAAGTAAAAGCTATCTGTATTTTTAGAATTATTCTGCAAAATCAATCTGAATAGACATCTGATTGTTTCAAGCAACTAGGCAAAAAGTCCCTGCGCATAATGACGCAGTATATCCGGGCATATTAGAACGTGCGCCATTTGACAACATTACGACGACGTATTACATAGTGTATATTACCAAGATTGATGTCATAAGCGTCGGTCGACTCATTACCTGAAAGAGAACAAACAAGGATTAAGTGTGTTTACTAATGAAGACAAAGTTAAGGGAGAGACCACTCCCAATAAAAACTACCTTCATAATGTTGTCGTAAGAGACTCGTATATAACGTTGAGGACAAGTTACAAACACGACGTTACTTAAGATATAAAAATATATACATTTAAATTTGGCGGTTTCGAATTCCTATTTAATTTTTATACGGTCTCTGTATTATGACTTTTTTAATTACGTTCATTTATTACCAACGACTGACGCATATAAAAGCTGCATTCAACTAAATCATGTTATATAACAGCAGATGCAGGTATCAGAAATTATTAGCACAATCGAACAGGTAGATACGAACCTTGCCAAGACGCAACCAAGCGGATCAAGTATCTAATTAATCCACATGGATTTCTCGTGTGCTGATTAAGTTTCCCCCAAACAATGGAGGAGTGAATTAATCGCAATAGGAGAGGAGTGACGTCTTCTTTTTCATAATAGAAAGGGAGGCATACAGGGTGGCTTGCGGGCACGTCCTTCGCAAAACTTGCTTGGCAAAGCGCCTTGGCTCTGCTACCTATTTTATTGTGATTCGGCGCCAGCGACCGGGAGATTTACCCGTCTGTGTTTTAATGGTGCACCCTGTATATATTAATAGCTAGAAATGTGCCGGGATAATGTTTGTGGTTAACGAGCGAATCGTGATGTTGATAAATCTGGATTTTTCTGCTTACGCTAATGTGGCCAGAGCATTGTTGTTCAGCCATTTAGAATGGTAATGGTTGAGTTAAATTGTGCCGAACGTTTGACGGGTGTCCATTTCACACACAGTGTACCAAACCGAAACAATCTATACGTATTATAATTAAGCTGAAGAGGAAAAAACCGGCCAAGTGCGTGTCGGACCACGCATAAAGGAGGGTTCCGTAGTCAATTTCTGCTTCTAAAAAGTCTGTACTTAGGAGATATTAAAAAGAATTGGCTAGGGGGTACTGTTTTTAGAATCAAGTACAGATTAATTATTACTTTTCAGAATTATTGTCTGTTTATATGTACGCGTATCACCCGAAAACAGCTAAATTGAAAATTTTACCAAACTGTCAAGAAAAATCCTGGCCAGGTGATAGGCTACAATTAATTTTGAAGATCTGAATATCTGAGGTGGAACCTAACAGCCTAGCTTAACTGTAAGAGTTATAATATGAGGCCATAAAAAAAATTGTTCTATATGACAAACACTTTTGTACCTGATGTGACAAACAGGAGCCCAGCAATATCGTTAGGGATATGAATCTAGCGCATAAGGAAAAGTTTTTCAATGTCACAAGCAATTTATTTACATGCAACAAAAATGAAAATATGAATATCTGATGAAAAACCCTAGCAACCTAGCTTAATAATACAAGGTTTCATACCTTTATGACGCTTTAAGAAAAGAAGTTCAGCGTGACACGTGCTTTCTGTCATATCAAAATTAATATCTGATGTGATACGTATCTGTCTGGTGTGATATCGTAAGGAGTATGAATGTAGAACCCCGGAAAAAGTTGTTCAACGTAACGTGAAATTTCTCCTCTTACTCTCCTCTCTCCTCTTACTGAATGTGGATCAGTAACAGTCCAGCTTAGCAGTAGAAGGTACGAATATAACGCCTTAAGCACTTAGTTATGTGTAAGTGAAATATCTTTTAAAGAATTCGCTCTTTTTAACCTCATAATCATTCCGCAAAAGAACAAAACAAGTTTTCTTTACATTTCAATCGTATATACTAGATTGTAGAAAATGTGGTCTTTGCAATCCAGTAGCTATAAAATTGTATTGTCCTCGCGTACTCTCGTAGAAACAAGTTCACTTAATTTTCTTTTCCAGCACTAAAGTACCAAATCAGTTGCATGTTCATGAAAAAGTACGAAATAGGACAAATAAAATCGTGTACACTTTATGGTGCTATTTTTAATCCGGTGCCCGCTCCGTTGCACTGGTCAAAACTTATTTACTTTTTAAGCGGCATTGTTGTATTTGCTTGCTAGTCGTACATTGCAGACACCATGCGAAAAACAGCATGAAATCGGCATATTGTAAAAAAATATGGTCAGTAGATTTTAAGGTACAAATTTTGGGAGACACATCAAACTAGGTATAAGGTAGGTAGTATAATTTTTCACTTGATTCTGGACTTTGATTAACTAGTGTCTTAAACGGTAGAGTTTATTATGAAACATCATATAAATGAAGCGTATGACGTGATTCTCGTATTGCTGTCATTATACTTTTTAGAAATTACCAGTTCTTAGTATAAAAAGTCAGCTTTTAGAAGTATTTTAATATTATTGATTAACATTTAACGAATGTGTAATAGTCGATATCGTCTATACTGGTTAAGACAAATATTATGCCATTTATAAATGCCAAAATTACATTTTATCAGGCTTGATAAAATGTAAGATTAACTAAGATTCTTTTTTTATTTTCCATCTACTAAAAAGAAATACTTGAAGTCTTTGTGACGAACGCATAACACAACATAACATAATAATGGTTGTCCGGAAGAGATCGCTCATAGCGATATAACATTTACATATATCTATGTAAGACTTTTCTGTTTGTTTTTTTTATCTAATATTACACATAAATCCGTAAAAAAGATTTACCGATTCAAATTTCATTGTTATGTAAAGCATATTGTAATTCACTGGAATGAAAAGCACAAGATAATATTTCCGTTCGGTTTAAATTTGGTATTACAAGGCTTTCAATAAGTGAACCATATGAATACACATAATTTACTAATTTGATCCAATTTGTGTCTGTTGAAAAGTAAATGTGGATTGGTGATAATCTGTCAATATAAATATGAATTGGAGTTTCCATTAATCTCGCTGAACGCCGATTTATTATGGATGTTGCATTTCCTATTTTTGTGCAAACAACTTCTGAACCGGTAAAAACTAAAGAGTCGTAATATTTCTCATTAAACGAAAAAACTTTACTGGACTAGAAATTAAGTTAATGATCACATTTTATATTATATCTATCTATCTGTGTCTTAATTTTTAGCCAATATTAAAACTTAAATATTTAAGAAATGAAAAAAAAAACACAGTTTTATTTTTACATCGAAGTTATAAATTTGCCTAAATTTAATTAGCCTACTTATAAACTTGTACTTAACAAATTAGCATAAGATACCTATTGTTACTGTTGATTTTCTAAAATAAATAAAAATACTATTTAGTTGGTAACTTGCAGGCAGCGATAGTAATATTGTCGTAGGCTTCAAAATTGTTCCTAATAACATTATGTTGTTAGATCTAGTTCATGTTCCAAAATATACATGACATAGAACACAGTTTTGGCCGCAAACCAAGAGGACCGATTCACGAATACGAAACATTGGAATCGCATTTAGGTTGACACAAGTACTACATAAGTTTTGCTTCGAGATTTATGTGAACTTACTGAATACTGAGATTGCGATATATATGATTTGAATATAAACATAACGACACAAATTTGGCAAAGGCAAGTAAACAGAACAACAAAATAAAAGTACAAGAAAACCAAAAAGTTCAATCCAACTGCTGAAAACATGCCACCATTTTTTGAACAAATTGGAGTTCTCTTGTTGTTTGTTGTGTTACAGTAATGTTAAAATTCATCTAAGTAGGTATAGTCCTTCACTAATTTGATAAATTTAAGTTTTGTTTACTGGAATTCTCAGAAACTACTGACCAAATGCAAAGAGCTGCTGGTGACGCAGTGGTTGCAGCGCAATGGTAGTGATACAAAAATCACCTAAGGCGCGGTCATGTTTGGGATGGGTGACCATTCTGACCATTTAAGTGACGTCTATTTACAAGCATCTCCGTGCTTCGGAAGGCACGTTAAGCTATTGGTCCCGGTTAATATCAAAAGATATTAGTCTGACAGTAAGGTTGGTCACTTACAAAGACCTCCTCCACCAATCCGCACTGAGTTCGCGTGGTGGAGTGTGGCTCGTACTACCTAATAATTGAGGTGAGGCCTGTGCCTAGCAGTAGGACGTATATAGGCGGATGATGATGATGATGCCTGAACCAAACACGAGAAGTTTCACTATCAATCAAATGAGTTTCAAAGCCAATATGAAGGACAAAGTCACAGAGGACTGCTAGTCTAAAATAAATGACAGAGAGAAGGTCAGCCGATAGCCAATACCTATTCAATACGTCGTTCAAATATTCAATTCGGTGCCATCAAGCAGAAAGTCAAACGCTTAAGTCTAGACGATTGAAGGCCTAAACCCTGTTGACAATGGCTGATTCGGCACGCAGTGGAGCAAATGTGCAATTTTCGAACGTGCCTTGAAAGGACTGAGGATCAGAAGGCCTACTACGAAAAGCGAAACGATAATCGTTCTTTTATTACTCGTATAAAACGACGGCACACCAAGCTACGATTTTAATTACGAAATTGCCTATCACATGAGCATAAGATGCATAAATGTTGATCTTGATGTGCTGTCATGTGTACAACGACAGAACTTCTATGGTTTTGACTGATGTCGTTTAGCGTAGTACCTATATTTCGTTTGTTTTTGTTTTGCATTGGTCGAGGACTTTTATATACATTTTATTGGGTAAATTAAACAATTAATAATCCTTGTTTCTACCGCGAACACTAACAACACAAGAACATCGGTTTGGCATACTCAAAATGAGTTCATCCAAATCACGCTGTGGAATGGCCGCCCATGTTCGTTGCAACAACAAAAAAAGGTCTTCTTGCGCCTGGATTCCCTCCATATTTGGCAGAGCTCTTCTCTGTAGCATATCCCATGCATGCTCAATCGGGTTCAAGTCTGGCGACTGAGCAGGCCAGGGCATGACATTGATGTTAGCTGCGGCGAGAGTCTGTCTTACAACTCTCGCGGTGTGCGGTCGTGCATAATCATTCATTAACTGAAATAAGGGACCGATTTGCACTTGTAGAGGAACGATGACGTCTGATACAATCGTCTCAGCATAAATTTGAGCGTTGAGGTTGCCTCTGATCCAAATCAACTCAGTTCTTCCGCCGATCCAAATACCCGCCCATACCATGATGGTTCCACCACTATAAGGATGGACTTCCTGGCAGGATTTTAATCGCTGTTGGCGTCCAGGGGTTCTCCAGTGTCGTATACGTCTTGTATCCGGTCTCATACCAAAACGAGACTCATCAGAAAACCATACGAAACGCCATTGTTCTTCTGCCCAATTTCTGTGTTCAAGAGCCCATTGATATCGAATCCTACGATTGTGCATTGCTTTAGGTGGTACCCTTAGCGGTCTTCGGGAATGAAGGTTCACTTCATGCAAGCGGTTTCTGACTGTTTGGTCGCTAATTAAGTTCCCTGAAAAGTGATGAAGCCTCACGGCTAACATCATGGCGGTTATTGTTGGACCTCTTCGAGTTGTGATTTGAATGTATCGGTCTTGTCTCCGTGTGGTGCAGCGATACCGTCCTCCATGGCGCTACTACAGAGAAGAGCTCTGCCGAATATGGAGGGTATCCAGTCGCAAGAAGACCTTTTTTTGTTGTTGCAACGAACATGGGCGGCCATTCCACAGCGTGATTTGGATGAACTCATTTTGAGTATGCCAAACCGATGTTCTTGTGTTGTTAGTGTTTGCGGTAGAAACACGGATTAATTGTTTAAGTTACCCAATAAAATTTTAAAGAAAACTGTTATTTCAATCTTTTTTTCGAACTTTAATGTTAGTGGTTCAAATGTCAAAAATCCCTTTATTAGGAAAATGGCAAATTTCTTTATTAATGCAAAGGTGACTTGGTTTATCGTTACTGTACACAAACGAAAACACTTTATTTGATGAACCCTTAAAGAAAATTTTAATTAATATCAATCAGAAGAAAAGTTAGTGCAAAAATATATGTTGATCCCTAGACACTTTTGATGTATGTATTTTTGGTGTTGTTATTCTCGTTGTTCCTACATGACCTGAGGCTCTTTTCTGAGGTGTACTTCTGCTTATTTTGCATTGTAGTTCGAACAAAAATAAGGAGGAATCTTGTTGCGAGTAATTCAAAATAGCGCCCCCAGAGTACCTCCCTGCATAGAGCCGTAACTCAATTTTGAGGCACTGACACAATGCGAAGCGACCCATTTTAAGTTCGCCTCGTGGAATATTGAGTCAACATAAAACATTACATTCTTCAAAATTGTATTACTGCGATGCATGCATTCTGCAGAATTTCAAGATAAAAGCAATTGGGCTAACCGGATAAAGAGGAAAATCTAAACATGATGAATGTGAAACTGTACCTACTCGTAGTATAAATCATAAATATAATAATTATTATTGAATTCAGAAAAGAGAATGGATTTTGTTCAAAACAGATAAACTTTTTAATCGAATATATTTTGGAGTTAATATTAACTAAGAATATGACTATGTCAATTAGTGTTTCTTTGATACATCCATAATCAATAACCTCATGTTTGGCACAACTAAAGAAGAATTTAAAGTTGTAAGTGCTTGTGGTTTTCTGAATACTATTGTTTGATATAAGTACCTCTCGTAGTATCAATATGATATAGTTGTAGGCAATCAAACCAATGTCTCTCGCCATGATGATAATATTATATTAGCTATACTCGTAATACGAACTGATACTACAATAACTGTATGTATATGTAACACGCCTTCCGAGGAAGTCAACCCTGGTAGCATGCTCACTTGGATTAATTAGGAGAGCTCAGTTAAGTCTTAGCTTGATCGTGAAATATGGCAAATCAGTAATTGCCTGGAAATAATCAGATCGACTTGATTTTTTTAAATCATGGTCTGAATTATTATAGTAAGTTCACTTCAAATATAGTGTCAGTAAAATCTTAATAATGTAGAAAAAAATAGGTATATTTCTGTTGACAGTTATTCTGCTTACCTCTTTAAGGCTTACTAGCAATGTTTTCAGCTTATCATGCCGTATGTATAAATTTAATGGATCAAATTAGTGACGATTACATCTAGCGAAGGTTTATATAAAGTAAAAGCTATCTGTATTTTTAGAATTATTCTGCAAAATCAATCTGAATAGACATCTGATTGTTTCAAGCAACTAGGCAAAAAGTCCCTGCGCATAATGACGCAGTATATCCGGGCATATTAGAACGTGCGCCATTTGACAACATTACGACGACGTATTACATAGTGTATATTACCAAGATTGATGTCATAAGCGTCGGTCGACTCATTACCTGAAAGAGAACAAACAAGGATTAAGTGTGTTTACTAATGAAGACAAAGTTAAGGGAGAGACCACTCCCAATAAAAACTACCTTCATAATGTTGTCGTAAGAGACTCGTATATAACGTTGAGGACAAGTTACAAACACGACGTTACTTAAGATATAAAAATATATACATTTAAATTTGGCGGTTTCGAATTCCTATTTAATTTTTATACGGTCTCTGTATTATGACTTTTTTAATTACGTTCATTTATTACCAACGACTGACGCATATAAAAGCTGCATTCAACTAAATCATGTTATATAACAGCAGATGCAGGTATCAGAAATTATTAGCACAATCGAACAGGTAGATACGAACCTTGCCAAGACGCAACCAAGCGGATCAAGTATCTAATTAATCCACATGGATTTCTCGTGTGCTGATTAAGTTTCCCCCAAACAATGGAGGAGTGAATTAATCGCAATAGGAGAGGAGTGACGTCTTCTTTTTCATAATAGAAAGGGAGGCATACAGGGTGGCTTGCGGGCACGTCCTTCGCAAAACTTGCTTGGCAAAGCGCCTTGGCTCTGCTACCTATTTTATTGTGATTCGGCGCCAGCGACCGGGAGATTTACCCGTCTGTGTTTTAATGGTGCACCCTGTATATATTAATAGCTAGAAATGTGCCGGGATAATGTTTGTGGTTAACGAGCGAATCGTGATGTTGATAAATCTGGATTTTTCTGCTTACGCTAATGTGGCCAGAGCATTGTTGTTCAGCCATTTAGAATGGTAATGGTTGAGTTAAATTGTGCCGAACGTTTGACGGGTGTCCATTTCACACACAGTGTACCAAACCGAAACAATCTATACGTATTATAATTAAGCTGAAGAGGAAAAAACCGGCCAAGTGCGTGTCGGACCACGCATAAAGGAGGGTTCCGTAGTCAATTTCTGCTTCTAAAAAGTCTGTACTTAGGAGATATTAAAAAGAATTGGCTAGGGGGTACTGTTTTTAGAATCAAGTACAGATTAATTATTACTTTTCAGAATTATTGTCTGTTTATATGTACGCGTATCACCCGAAAACAGCTAAATTGAAAATTTTACCAAACTGTCAAGAAAAATCCTGGCCAGGTGATAGGCTACAATTAATTTTGAAGATCTGAATATCTGAGGTGGAACCTAACAGCCTAGCTTAACTGTAAGAGTTATAATATGAGGCCATAAAAAAAATTGTTCTATATGACAAACACTTTTGTACCTGATGTGACAAACAGGAGCCCAGCAATATCGTTAGGGATATGAATCTAGCGCATAAGGAAAAGTTTTTCAATGTCACAAGCAATTTATTTACATGCAACAAAAATGAAAATATGAATATCTGATGAAAAACCCTAGCAACCTAGCTTAATAATACAAGGTTTCATACCTTTATGACGCTTTAAGAAAAGAAGTTCAGCGTGACACGTGCTTTCTGTCATATCAAAATTAATATCTGATGTGATACGTATCTGTCTGGTGTGATATCGTAAGGAGTATGAATGTAGAACCCCGGAAAAAGTTGTTCAACGTAACGTGAAATTTCTCCTCTTACTCTCCTCTCTCCTCTTACTGAATGTGGATCAGTAACAGTCCAGCTTAGCAGTAGAAGGTACGAATATAACGCCTTAAGCACTTAGTTATGTGTAAGTGAAATATCTTTTAAAGAATTCGCTCTTTTTAACCTCATAATCATTCCGCAAAAGAACAAAACAAGTTTTCTTTACATTTCAATCGTATATACTAGATTGTAGAAAATGTGGTCTTTGCAATCCAGTAGCTATAAAATTGTATTGTCCTCGCGTACTCTCGTAGAAACAAGTTCACTTAATTTTCTTTTCCAGCACTAAAGTACCAAATCAGTTGCATGTTCATGAAAAAGTACGAAATAGGACAAATAAAATCGTGTACACTTTATGGTGCTATTTTTAATCCGGTGCCCGCTCCGTTGCACTGGTCAAAACTTATTTACTTTTTAAGCGGCATTGTTGTATTTGCTTGCTAGTCGTACATTGCAGACACCATGCGAAAAACAGCATGAAATCGGCATATTGTAAAAAAATATGGTCAGTAGATTTTAAGGTACAAATTTTGGGAGACACATCAAACTAGGTATAAGGTAGGTAGTATAATTTTTCACTTGATTCTGGACTTTGATTAACTAGTGTCTTAAACGGTAGAGTTTATTATGAAACATCATATAAATGAAGCGTATGACGTGATTCTCGTATTGCTGTCATTATACTTTTTAGAAATTACCAGTTCTTAGTATAAAAAGTCAGCTTTTAGAAGTATTTTAATATTATTGATTAACATTTAACGAATGTGTAATAGTCGATATCGTCTATACTGGTTAAGACAAATATTATGCCATTTATAAATGCCAAAATTACATTTTATCAGGCTTGAACATGTCTCCTTGCCTTTTGGGCCCTACCAAGGCAACGCTTTAAGACAAAACAGTGATAATTCGGTAAATGCTGAGAAAAAGCGTCGCAACAAATTCAGTACTAAAACTAAAGAGCGATAGATGTGTGCTCTACTTACAACACTATCCAAAGCCGTATGTCAGGAAAGCTAACAGTGATCGCACATGAATCATCATCCAAATCCAGTATTGTGTCAAAACTGTTCACGATCTAATGATGATTTATGTTTGCATCGGTCAGATTAGTCTGCGGTTTGTGTAAATGATCATTAATTGTAATAGCTAAAGCTAATATTTAACGTTTCATCCAATTCAATTATTAGTCCGGCAACTAGCAATTGATAATACTTACATACTTGATTAAGCGTACTTGCGTTTGAATATAAATTGGATTATCATCAATGGTTCGTCGCATGGTAGAATGTACCAATCTAAAAAAAGTTGTAAAATTAGCCAATTTTTTCAGCCAGTTCATAATCCATGTGTATTAAACATGATATACCTACAGGTAATTGACAAAGGCATGTTTTTTACGCGGCGGCTAATAAATCTGATTTAAGGTGTAATAAATTATTAAATTGGACAGCAAATTTAATAGGCAGCAACGGTGGAATACAGTATAAACATAAACTGTTAGTTTATGTTTAATCCTAGAGATGCATCTTATACGGATACAACCAAAAAAACTAAATTCTACCCGTGTTTCACACTTTTCTTCGTACGTTCAACAGAGACAGTCGCAAATACCGAGGTCTGCAAGATACCAACTTTATAAGACAAAGCTGGTGAAACAAGTTGTGCTTATATTGGGAACCTACTTAGGCGCTTGCCGCTGAATCCCAACTTGGAACTTTCCTATTGTTCTCGAAAAATTCCCGACAAACTTTATGGAAAGTAAACAAATTTGCACAATAGACGCCTTCTAAGGTTGCTATTATTTATCGAAGTGAAGGATAGACTAGGAAGAAAGTCCTGTTATTGGGAAGCTTACGGGACGTATTCGGAATGATACAGGAAAAAGGAAACCTAATTAATTTCTGTAAAACTGCAGGACGCGAGTCTAGACTTAATGTTACGCAACGTAATTGTGTGTATTATATCTATATTTTGCTTGCGATATGTATATAGTTCGCTTATACATTGGAAAAAATATAATTATTCTACAGTGTGAGTGTGTGCTATTTACAAGCATCTCCGTGCTTCGTAAGGCACGTTAAGCGGTTGGTCCCTGTTAATATCGACAGATATTAGTCGTTAAGCCTAGTCAGAGGCCCTCGGGCGGCTTAATAACATCTGACAGTAAGGTTGGTCACTTACCTTACACACACCCTTCCACCAATCCGCACTGAGCTCGCGTGATGGAGTATGGCTCGGACCACCTCATAGTTGAGGTGAGGCCTGTGCCCAGCAGTGGGACTTATATAGGCTGATGAGTTGAGATGAGATGTGAGTCTATCTTCTGAGAGAGCTATAGTTTTAGCCCCCGACCAAGAGGGGTGTTATAAGTTTGAATCCTATTGTGCTTGTGTTTGTCTGTCTGTATCATCATAGCCCCTAAAAGGATGGACCAATTTCAGTGCGTTTTTTTAATCGAAAGATAATTTAATAATGGTGGTATTAAGCTATGGCTCATCTAAACCCATCCAGCCGGTTAAACTCGTTAGCTGTTTTCCAGGCTCATGTCAAGGGTTTTTTATAACAAAGATTCTTATTAATCTCAACGTCTCAAGTCTCAAAAACGAAACAGGTACCTACCAAACCAAAAACCGACGACCGCTTGGTGCAGTGGTCCACAGGTCGGACTTCTAAAACAAAGTGTCGCGGGTTCGATCGCACAGTACAAGCATAAGTGTGCATGAACATGTGTGTTTGTACTGGTCTGGGTGTTTTCTATGTATAATATGTATTTATTTACAAAAAAATAGTATTTAAGTATGTTAATGCGTGTCTAGTAGGTACTCATAACACAAGCCTCGTAGCTTAATTTGAATTGGTGTGATTGTTGTGAAATATTTATTATTATTACTATTTATTATTATAAAAATCCAGGCACTGAAATTTAGATACAAATACCCTACTAAATCTAATTTAAGATGCTTCAACAAATTGACTGTTTATTTATTATTACGAGAAACCTCAAAATGGTATGAAGGTTTCTTGTAGCCAAGCACTAATTAGGAATAACAAGTAATTGCTCGGCAAGATTATTTTCGTACGTCACTAAAAGCTCAATTTTTGGGTGCTTCGAATTGTATTATGAACAACAATTTTTATTTTCAGTTACATCAGTTTAACCATAGACAATTTTATTAGACCAAGAAATAAAATTCAACACAAACACTAACACAACGAGTAAGTAGCAGCGCAATGAAGGTTCATGGCACACCTGCGGCATGGTGATTGGTGCTTGTGCGGGATTCATCAAGCACGCGTGATTGCTCCGCATGCGTAACACCCGAAAATGTTTATTATACAAGTATTAATTGTAATGCGTGGCATACGAACGCGGGAAACGGGAGTGTGATACGTGGGAACAGCCCCGCATGCGGGCCAATTCCGCGAGTGTGATGATATCCGCATGATATTAAAAACACCCTTAAGGTGACAGTCGGTTCCCAGGCACCGCGTGACCGCAAGTCGTGACGTCACGTCAGGTTGAAGGTTACCTTCAAAAGAGACTCGCGGTCACGTTACACGATCTCGCGGTTATTAGGACCCAACCGTCACCTTTAGGTGTGCCCTGAGCCTAACTCTTATCTCCTATCTCTCCTATTTTTTTAAATAAATTTGTGGCGTACATGTATATTGTACATGAATGGTGCCTAAAGCAAAAGTTTTCACTTCAATATCTTTACCTAAATATGAAAATGTGTGAACGCATTAATGTGAATTTTAGTGTGAGTAAAGTTTGTTAATAATAAAACAGGCGTTTAACAGTTTCAAAAGGCTTTATTGTGCACTCCAGCGCTACCATAGCATATGTTAAACACGGCGGAACATTTTTAATGTTCCCGGCAAATATTTGCATGGCTTTAATAATTCGCACGCTCTGCCGACGATTTAAAATCGATGTGCCTTTTCAGAAGTGCACTGAAAATCTCTGAGGTTCATCAATTAAATACTGTTAAGTAATCCCTTACATGTGTGATGGAAAACAGCAATTGATTTGATGATTTATATTTAGTGTAGTAGGTAAAGACTTTCGCAAAATATGTTTTTCAGGACAGACATGCAAGTTCTTTAATTTTGCATTTTCTATAATGTATTTTTCAAAAAAATTGTTGCCTTTTTGAAATGAATAAATACCTTATACTCGTATCTCTTCTTAAGTCAAGTCTCCACTTCTAAATTGATTGAGTAGTAAAACGGATAAATTTATAACGGTTATATTTTTATTTATTTATTTGTATCAGGCAACAGATTTACAATTAAATACAGGCCCATAGAATATATACCTTATAAACTATCATATATAAAAATATAACAGAACTTATTTATCATGTTTATGTTACACGCAAGGTCGTTGACGTGATGTTCGGTGTGTCACGTAGCCTTCCGCGGAAACGCCGAAAGAAGACACCCTTCGGTCAAAAATCTGCATTCATGAAAGTCGCCATTTTCTCGTTTGGAACTCTAATCACAAATTAATTAAAATTGACGTTGCGACTAGGCTCCAACTTAACGATTCGCAGGGTCAGGCTGGTCTTCTCCTGCACATACTCCGTCACGTGCTCAGCCTTCGTAGTGTAGTGTAGGCAAGATACATAACAAAACAAAATGTACTTCAATAGAAGAAGGTGTCTAGGTAAGCAAGGCACATAAAACAAACAACTGCCTAGCTGACAAATTAAAGTTGTTTACTTATTCTTTCAGCTTACGTGCTGCTCAAATATTAATAACCCATTGTTTCGAAGGTACATTCAACATTGTACGTGCTATACCCGATAACGATCACTCGGACATTCTGTTTAATTCTCTTATTTAATTACGCGAACTGTTTTAACTGTTTTATCGTGGCCGGTCCACGCGATCACATAAATAACTCGTGTACAAATGAATTTCTTGAAAAGGTCGTCGAAATTACAAGTTTACGTGAGGGTGCCGTCACGCGAGCCGAAAACCCTCAGCGTTGTATTATTAACAGTGGTGTCAGCCCTGACGAATATACGCTTCTCCGCCTAATTAACTATAGAACATTTTTCAATTTCGAAATTGAGTTCTTCCGTCATTTATTATCAGGTGTAAAGGTAGTAAAGGTGTCAGTCAAGGTAGTAAAGGTGGTGTAGGTCAGTATGTAAAGGTATGTAGGTAGAAAGTCTGTTTCAGGAAAATAACACATGCGGTTTGATTTATTACGAGTGGTCCTCCGAGACCTGGTCCTCAGAGCGATCCTAGCGCGGTGACGACTACTGGCGCGGAAATATCAAACGCATGCGTCTTTATGGCCATGGCTGAAGTGACAAAGGGGAGCCTAACTTAAGCTAACGCCTTAAGATTAAACGCGCCCACCCGCTCGCCGCACTTGCTCTCGCTACCGACCCTAGGCCTCGCAATGTAACTACTCTTACTACGCGCTTAAATAAACAGTTAAGAGTACCGCACCTATAAAGATTCAGATTAGGCTCCAAAAATCATTTTCTATGTTAACATCGCAACCTCGTAATTACCTAGTAATTCTCCATTAGTGGTAATCTTGCGTGCGGGTCCAGATTACGCAGGCTATATAGCACACTAAAAAAACTTTGCTCGTATACCATAAGTGCAAAAAATAATTTCCTTAAAGATTCTCCCAACAATAGACAGATTTCGACAAAAATTTAGCTCCGCAAAACCATTATCCAGAATCCCAGATATGTTCATTGTGGCTCCAAGATGTAAACACCTCAATCTCATAATTTGTAATCTCCATTAGCGGGTATCTCGTCCCGGTCCGGATGAGACGGAGCCGGCTGTCTCAAACAAACGGGACATAAATCAACGTCGCCGGCTATCGCGCCCGGACAATGTACACCTATAATGTGTTTGTTCCGGAAAACTCTATCTTTTTCTGGAACGCGAACGCCCTCTGTCGAAAGGAAATTACAAAATCGAAGCCAGACGGGAGTTTGTTGGTGACATATAATCTGTTTTCATACTTAGCAGACGTAAAATCGAGGGCTTATTTCTGCAACTCCGAGTAGAAGGTCCAGAACAAGAAATGTCAACATTCCAGAAATATTTGTAGTATTTACTTCTGTAGTGTTTGTAGTATGTACTTGTGTTAGACTTCGGAGATAGTAAGTAGTTTTTCGTTGCCAGTCATTGCTACTTAGCTTATTTACTTAGCTTTAGAATTAATTTAGCGATGGCAAGAGCTATGCTTGGTTTCTCTACCTAAATATTCAGATCAGGAATGAGTAAATATGTGGTAGCAATGAAGTGGAAGTAGGTAGGGTACTAAAGCCATTTGACGTCTACCGGCAAGATGGACAGCAAGATTCTTAAAATTGCTTATTGTGAAAATCGGCTAACTGGATGCATTTTGCTAGTAACCGTTTGATATGAAAATCTATGGGGGGCGACCTATGCTAATGCTTAGTTTTTTAGACTCAATTTTCAAAATCAAGACAAAGCGCACAAAACAAGACGTTAACTTTTCACTCACCATTTACACCAAAGTTATCCCAATATTCGAAATACATATAATAAAAACAGACACGGGATAGAAATAAACAAACCTGAAGGCGTTATGTGTACTTATGTCCATTAAGCTACAAGGGCGCACGCTCGAAGGTTTCTCTCGATCGAACATGCGAATGGAAATACAATCACATATAGCCTTAAATAAACATGGTCCTCTTAATGACCTGAAAAGTACGTCATTTTTCTGAGAGTGACGCAGGATTCATGATTAAATGTACCTAATCGTCCAGTCTTAATTGAACTGATGAATAATAATTAAAAGAAAAACTTAAAAATAATAATAATGCTGGTGATAATGATTGGAAATTTACTTGACATTAGAGTGTCTAATTAGCCTCTGGAATGAAAGTCGACGGAGCCGTCGGACGGGGTAACTAAGCTGTCTGCATCAGCAAAGCACACACAAAAGGAAAGTTTGTTGCAAGCTGAGTAATGAAACCGCACTTGATCGATGTATTGCCATCAACATTCAGATATGGTCAGTTCACTGAGCAACATAAAACATTCACCCGACCGAATTGGGACAGACACTATATTCGTTTTTACTTCGCCCTGTGACCTGTATAACGGCCGTCCGTCCGCATCAGTCTGTCGAGTGTCGAGCCGCGCCCTGAGCGAAGTCAGTAATTAATAAACAACTGACACGACCAGCTCAACCGAGCCCAAATAACAAAAGCCGGTTACCGAAAACATCGCAGCTCTCTCATAAATCGGTTCCGAATAATCGACTGACAAACATACTACCGACGATTCGCTCCACCGATCTCTGATTTTTCATGCATAAGCAATATGAAATGTATTCTGCGTTGATGAATAATTTATTCTCGATTGTCACCCGGCTCGATCGAACTTTGTTCCCAGGTGTTCAATGAAACAATTACTTACACGCGTTTCGGCAGAACAATTTTTAGGTAGCCATTTATTAACACTTTGTAACATGCTGATCAAAAATGTATCGGAATGAATAAATTTGTGGAAAAGCCAATCGTCGGCACGTGACAGGGATTGGGTTTTCCATTTATTTTTGCACGAGGGAAATGGCTGTTAGTAAATGATACAGATTGGATGTTGTTGCTTAGATTAACAGAACTCTTAATAATGAAATATTTGACGTATCAATGCGATAGCTTTATGGTTCAAAACGATAGCTTGGCTTACCATAGTCAAGCACCTCAGACATTAAAACCTCCCACACAGAACAGTTCACCTCTACAAAATAAGCTTACTTATCCCTTACTTAAGTTTTAGTCGCATATGTCAATTAAGACAGCAGATATTATATTAACATTATTTTGTAAAAAAGAAATAAGTAATAGATGGTAATTGCATGTCAAACGGGTATGCAACCCCCATGCACAGATAATAGCTTAACCATATAGATAGAAACTATTTATTTGAATGAAATCAGTAGCAGTTTGATGTTTTACAAATTACTTTTTCTAAGTGTAGCTTTATACCTCTGTAATCATAGCTCGTTGTGTATTATTGACAAAGGAGTATCTCATATAGCTCATATATTTACCTAACCTACATTAAAATTTTAGCAAGTTGATACCCTTTGGCGTTATATATTTTTATAATAGTGTGATTAAATCTTAACTACCCAAAAGAGTTCAAATCGCGCCGTTAATCAAAGTTTTGAAAGCCAATATTTAAAGTGACATTGGATGAAAGTTAGTTTGTAAACAAAAACCGGGAACCAACACTTCAACGGAGGACCAAAGAAAAACTTGTTCCGCTGACATTGATGGATGTGGGCAGAGAGCGCGCATCGACCGTTTTGCAAGCCAAAGGTAAACTGCGGACTAAGTACTGTGCTTTAGCGAAAACTGGAAATAAAACTGGATGATTGATACTCCAGTGGAATTTTTAGAACAGTGCAACATCCGAGTCTGAAGACTTTAGATATATAAATCGTTGTGTTGGGTGAATAGTCTTCAGTAAGACGGGGGCTATCAGCAATACATATGGCTTATTGTTAAGGCGACAGAAAAAATAATGGGGTTATTATTACTAATTGGCATCTAGGAAAATTATCGGGCAGTGATTTAATAATTTGTATTTAATTATGTTGAATAAGATGCAATTCCAATGGATTCAAAAAAAAAACTAAATAACGGCTGCGACTTCTTAGTAGTATTTTTTTGCATTAGGCGATTAATTTTCTAGGTGCGGCACTTAAAATTGATATGGCGGCAAATATTATCCGCGGGATAACAAATAATATATTATGACTATTTGCAGACTTCCATCTAAAATTACACCTAAACACCAAAAAAAAAAGTTGCTTAGTGACGCATGAATATTGTCATTGTGTGAATAGCCAACCAACACCGATAGTTTTAGTTTCAAAGGCGAATACAAATAAACGTCCCGACGTATTCTGTTATCTTATTTGCATTCTAGATATACCGGTAGTCAGCATTTGGCTAAGCTGACACGTGAAATGGCGCTAAGCTCCTATTTAAACGCTATGTAATCCTGTCGACCCCATCCATTTTGAATGTGCAGTCTAAGGATTAATTTGCACATTTAACTAGACAGCATTGATGCAATATTTATACAACGTTTATCTTCACACAACTCCATGGACTCGTGTAGGCAAGAATAATTCGTATTCAACTCGGTGGAATGTAAGACTGTTAGCAACAGAATAAAGGAAAAGGGATTCGTTATTACGCAATTTGAATTCTATGGAAAAAATGGTAGAACAATAATTCCGATGGAGCCCCAAATAACAGCTTTCTCAATACATGGACCTTTCAGGCATGTTATCTAAATAATCACACGGCCTACGACTGGTTCGAGGAAAACAATCGGTAAACTCTTTATCAAAGTTTGCTCAGAAATAAGTAGTAGTCTGTTTACGAACTGGGGGAAACTTCCAATTTTGGAGATTTGATTGTTTACTTCGCTGACAGGATTACAAATCTTTTTGGGGGCCCAATATTGCGGTTTTGCTAAGTGAAAAGTTATAGCTGTACATTTTGAACTCGTAATTATAGATACATTTTGGTAAACAAAAGAGAGATATAATCATCGCCTTTTAGTCATGACATTTAAATTAGCTTGTGGTAAGTGAAATTAATTTTAAATAACGATATTCTTAGAATTTTACCTTACAATTAATACGTAGCTTCTCAATTTTATAAGGAGGAAGCTATTTTTCGGTCTGGAAAAAAATTCAATTCCCTTTTTATAATATTAATATATTCAAGCATTCAAACGCATTTGAGCATACATTTTTTTCGTTTTCATTAGCAGGCAGAACGGACAAAATAATTTACGTTATACAATAAAAGCGACCGTCTACAGTGGCGTTTAATCTCAGCCCTTAACGATGTAATCACGAACTGTACCATTCACAAGTAAAATGGAGTTGAGGAAGTGCAATAAGTATATTAAAATATGCAGCAGCCTTGCTCATACATTAGTTTCTTCTGAGTTGATATAAATGCGATGGAATTGAAGAAGAAAAATCTACTTGCGGGTTCGTATATTCTTTCCATGATACAATTCATATTGTGACAAATCGGAACCTAAGTGCATCAGACAAAACACATTTTGTAATATTAAAGAGAGAACAAAAAAAGCCTTGTAGCCGTCTTGGGGTAGAATTGAGCACTTTCAAGTTATACATCCACAACTAAGTCACATAACGTCATTTGTAAGCAGCTCCCCGTACATTTGCCGCGTCAGCCAGAATACATTTGAATGAAAGAAGGAGCGATTACTTTGATTATGCTTTCCGTTACAATGCCAACTGGAGTGCGTCCCCTTTGTATCCTTGCGCATTATGCTGACGCATTGAAGGTTTAAGATTAAAACATTTCAGCGAATGTCAACAGCCGTTGATTTGTTAATTGCCCGGTAGGGATTTTTGTTGAAGGAAAACTTTTTTCTTTTTTCTATTCACAGCTTTGGATTTATGAGTTTGGGTGTTGATGATAACGATAAAAGCCTCTGATATTTCGCAGATGAAATGTAACCTATTGAAGTAGAAAATCCACGCAGAGCGGGTAATGCATACGGCTGAAACATTCATGATGATTAAACCCATAAATTTCGTCGTACCAACACGTAAATTGATGATTTGTGGAACATATTGAAGTGCTAACTTTTTGCTATTAAGTGTTTCATTAAAAATTTATTGCCATAAATTATAATGGGAAAAAATCAAACTGGAAGAAAATAAATCGCAAAAAAATGATATTTTCGATCGGCAGACAGCTCTTTTCCTAAAAATTGCTTGTTCGACATTTCAAGTTTAATGTTGGGTATTTTTCTTGTGGTATCCTCTGAATCCCCTTTTATTATTTCCTTCAACACGTTGGTGACAATAAAACTATTGTGTTGCTGTCTTTTGTCTTAACACTTACAAATGTTGACACTTAAAACCTAACGAATAACAAAATAAATTGAAGACGAAAATGTCACAAACTCGGTTGAGTATTTTCGCCAAGAGAATTCCCGAACAAAATGTGTGGGTATTTAAGATTGAAACTGGAAATAACATTCGGTACGAGAGGGTTGGAAAAGCTCCGAACCTCCCACCTTACATCGCTTGTTTTTAGAGCAATTCGGTTCAAGGTTTCAGGCGTGTACTGTGTTAATGGTTTTATTTGTGTTTCGAATTGTCAAGTTTCCGTTTCAATATTATGTTTACCATCGTCTTTATCGGTGATAGTTACGCAAGTTTGTTTATTTAGTAATAGCATACTTTAGTACAAGGCAGTTCAGTGACTTTCCTATCTTAAATTTTGCATTTTTAAAATCAAATTCTGTCGTGAATCGTAATCGTTCAAGCCATTAATATTAAATATGAGTTTTGTCAATTCTTATTGGAATAATTCACCATACCCCATAATTATATAGTTATTATAATCTATATGAACATTTCTTTAGACGTGATAAATTCAAATCACAAAATGTTTAGAACTCGTTTGAAAAGAAAATGTAGATATTGTCATTCAAAGATGTGCAAAACTCGACACAGTCGCAAAGGAGCAAAACTTTGTTGTGGGATAGGTGTGCTGTATTATTCACATCACCGGGGCTAGTGGAATGTTTTCACAAGAACTCAGCGTAATTAATTAGAAATGCAGGAACATTTGTTTCGTTTCACAAAAACACCTACTGGGTTGCCAAAATGCCGTGGTAGAATACAAACGCTTTCATTGGAATTTTTGATTGGATTAGTATTTCTTTGAGGTTTACGTTTGTTAATGCTGTTCAAATTTGAAAATCTTGATCTTATTAGATTTTAGTCGTTTGTCACAGGCAGTTTCACGTCGAAGACAGGTACCTTATGAATAGGAGTTCCCCAGAAGTCGTTGAGGAAGATGTTAGAAATCGGCGTTTGAGGTCTCAAGTCTCTGTTCTCCTTTATGGCACTGATATCGTCAAATACGAAACCACAGTACAGGCAGTTGTGGTAGACAACGATGCAGGCTAGGACGAGGATCGCACCCAGGCCTCGTCTGGGAGGCTCTGCCATGTCTTCTGGCACTTGCGTCTGGCCGGCCAGACGTCGCCTACTCCGGCCAGTCCTAGTCCGCACCGCCGACACCACCCCGCCAAATCTGCACACGCCACTTACGCGGTCCATCGTGATTACTGAATTATTTATCATCCAAAACACAAATCACTTTCTTCATCTCAAAATTCTACTCGTTCACCCAAAATGTTTTATGAGTAACTGGCGAAAACACGATCACGAACAGAACCGGGACTATAAATTTCGCTACAGCAATATTACGAACGGAAAACGGCTGATAATCAACAAACGCACTGTTGAACACTGAAAACGGAACGTCCGTGTGAATGTTTAGGTTAGTAAGAAGCACATGTCACTGTTTTTTTTCGGAATCATCTCATTTGACATTTGTGTGGTGATTTCGTTTCGTCACGCGTGAGTGCGCCCGCTCTGTGGGCCGGTTCGCCGACGACTGCCGAGGCGCGACGAGCGAATGCCGCGTCGAGTCACGTGACCTGTCGTTTTACTGCGGGTCGTTTTGGAATGGCGCATGCGTGCGCGAGAGGATCGCTGGCGGCAAAATATTTAGTCACCACACCACACTGTACGAATGTTAGATTGTTTCAATGTATAATACTAGATGTAAATAACAGTGTAGAGTGTGAACGTAAATTATTATCCAGTAGTTATTCGTTGATGAAATTTTCAAATCCAATCCGTTACCAATATTGCAGTATCAATTTTAACACAGTACAGTAATTTTAACGCACCTGATGTAAATATTCCAAAACCCAATAACAGTGCCGCATAAAATTTCAATATGGGTAGTAAAATAATTATGATTATTATCGAATCATAAACGGCATGAGTGCAGGAGCATTATCGCAATTTGATTACGTCGTATCCTACGGGCGCATGCCCGGAGGGAGGGGGGAGTTGATGACGACATTTGGTCGGTTCAGGGAGAGCCGAGCGGGAACCCGGACCGGAGTCCGGACAGAGTCGGCTCACGCAGTTGTTTCTCGCAAATATAAGCGATGGAGTTTCAAGCTTGAATGGAGAGTGAACGCGATTGATACACTCCTCGATCCTCGAGTACCTATTCGGATTCATTTTTTCTCGCCCCGACGGAGGCGAATGATGAACACCGATAAAAGGTTTTCGATGTCGCACGGTCTTTCGCCTTTCTCGATGCGAAGTTATTAGTTGCGTGACTTTTGAGAATTTGCATTCTGGGAGTGCTTTCAGAAAAAAAATCTTGTTGAAAGATTTTGCGTTCACGATGTTATTGAAAATAGCTAACTTTAAGACAACTTACTTTTATTTACTTATGCGGCATGGAACAAAGTGTTGCTTAGTGCTCAATTCACGCATAATAATATTATCAATAAACCTTCAGTTAGGTACGTAGCCGTACGGTGTCCGCTCAGTTTCAGTTCCGTTTCCGTCCGGCGATGTCAAAAATATACTCATACGGAAGAAACTAACTGATATGGGTTAATCTAGTATTGATTGATTATACTCGTAGAAGTTACCTATTTGTCATCTGATGCAATGTAGGTAGGTTGTGTTATGACCAAATAAATAAATTAAAAAAAAAAACATTTAAGCCAAAGACTTTCATTTAAAGAAAGGTCGCCTTTTGATGTATTATTTAACTCTGGATATGGAACATTGTTTCACATTTAACTCTGGATATGAAACATTGTTTCACATTTAACTCTGGATATGAAATAATACCTCAAAAGGCGACTTTTCTTTAAATGAAAGTCTTTGGCTAAAATGTTTTTTTTTAAATTAATTTATTTGGTTTACTTACAGTCTACGTACACAATAACCTCATAAATAAATAGAAACAAAAGTTTCTAATGCTAAGTGTAGTGACCACTTACTTAGAAGTAAACACAGAACGCACGAATTACAGCAAGTTTTAAGTAGGTTAACTAAGATTAAACACGGACGATTTACATGTAACATGTTTTATAAAAAAATAAGCTAGATGAATTAATTAAGGCAGTTTGTTTTATAAATAATAATAATAATAATGTGCTTACAATTTGGTTTGAATTGAATTTAAATGGTATTAATTAATGGTATTTGTTTATACCATTAATTAATACCATGAAAATTTGTTTCTCTATTTTGGTCAGGTGTTGTTTTAACTACTATAAAGGGGCATTTAAACGAATCCACATCGAACAATCGAATATTGTTTATCGACACCATACAAAAACATATCCGAGCTTACAAAACAAATGACAATTACAATAAGCGCGGTTTGGTGCGTTTGATTCGATATTGGCCTACACGCTACCAAATATTGGCATACACGAGCAACTAATTGTAACGTATTCATATCGTCGAAATGTCAGTAACTGACAGATTCTCTCACAGATTGACACGTTAACGATACGATTACGTTACGATAGTTATTCTAGCTACAGAGTAGAAATTGGCCAAAACTGACTACAGAAACGAAACAGGCGGTTACACTTGAACAAAAAGTGCATTTAACAAGAACCGAATCCATTTAGGGTTCTTACTGTGACTCATCCATTTGGGTTCCAGTGTACGGACGACGACACATCAAGCTAGTCATTTTTGTTGCAAAATCATCCTTTTGACCTAAGCTGCGGCATCCGTCTGTACAAATACCTACTAGAATAGTACCTACCGCGCCGCTTCCACTAGAAATATATGAAAATAATCGAATGTTATTCAATTTACGCCAAGCTCAATGTTTCTGGAACAATCCAGCTATAGTTTTGAATCGTAAGTTGGTCAATAGTGATTGTATATGAAAAAAAAGATTATGAAAGCACCAAGCACTCTCAAATGATGGATAATTTACAAAATCCTTATTATTAGTTAAACACTCACGGAATCAATACCATCACGAAACTCGGTTAAACTAGTGTTAACATTTGGTAACCTTTTTTATTGCGCAGGGCATTCACCCTCCCGTATTTATTTGAGGGAATTTGACAGTATAGTTATTGGTTAACCGGCCGCTAGTCCGCTCACAATGACGTACCTAGCTTGCTTTTTTCAAGAAACGATTTTTTTTTCAATCACAATAACGATTTTCGGCGGCCCTTTGGACCCTTTGTGGTCCCTCGGCGGTTAGTGGAGGATTTTCGTCCAATCGTGTTAATTATTTCCTTTCGTGAGTGGTCCAAAAAGACCCCAGTTTCTTTGCGGACATTGTTCAAGCCCCCTTTCAAATAACAGAATGGCGTACTTCTTTGATAAAGAAAATTTACAGGCACTTAAAGTTCGTCAAGTTAATGAATCAATTTTATTGTAATGAGCACGATGAAATACTTCAGTTTTAAATTTAATAGAAGCGTAACGATTTGAGTTATAAATTTTGCTTGATTGAGCTTCGGATTTGAGCCTCATTTTTTATCTCGTAAATAAATATCTATTAACTTTCCTACCGTTATAACCATAACCAGTCCACTGTTGTAGCACAGTGTAATGGTTCATTGCAAAGAATAAAATCGTTTCTAATCCTTCAAGGGTCAAGTATTCGTATGACAAGATTTTACCTGACAATTGTCCTATTCTCTAAGGATATAGCATTAACGGTTTGTACAGACCTTATGTACTTACATTCATAAAGGCATAAGCAGTCAGTGTAAAATGTTTGAAAAAAAAAGCAAAATTCAATAAAATACACCAACGAGTTAGCATTAAATTAAGCTTGGGCTAAGATCAGGGATTAATGAATAAAGAAACTTACAGTGTACAGAGCTGTACTTTTTTAAATATATTTAACCCTCAACAGTATAAAAGACAAAAATAACACGCAAAACTTTCAATGTTACATTTTCTTTATGTAGTTTGTTATCGTTTGGCACGCATTTTTATCTCGTAATGGTTTTTGAAGAATTTCCAAACAACCCTTTACTGCACAAAGGTCTTGAACTAGAGAGTTGACGACCTCAGTGCTATAAAGGGTTAACATAGAGATGTTAACTCTGAAATTACAGAGCGTAGTATACCGTTTCCAAATTACAATCTCCCAAAATGTTGAAACATTGCATGTGATAGCATAATAGGGACAAATTAAAGGTTTAGCCCGAAAGGCAGGTCATTAATTTCTCCTTTAACCCATAACCGGTTCATGGTGTGCAGAAATTATTTTCGTTGTTTCTGCGTGTGTGGGGTTCATAAAAAAATTGTTAATTAGCTTACGGTTGATGCCAATACCCAAATATATTATTTTCTTGTCAACCAATCCGCCCTGAGCCCGCCTGATGGAGTATAAATAAATAAATAAATATTTCTCAACAATCACACCAATTCTCTAGTCCCAAAGTAAGCTACGAGGCTTGTGTTATGGGTACTAGATAACGGATATACATACTTAAATACTTTTTTTTGTAAATAAATACATATTATACATAGAAAACACCCAGACCAGTACAAACACACATGTTCATGCACACTTATGCTTGTACTGTGCGGGAATCGAACCCGTAGTATGGCTCGTACCACCTCATAGTTGAGGTGAGTTCTGTGCCCAGCAGTGGGACGTATTATAGGCTGATGAGTTGAGATTATTTTCTTACAATAAGTGATCAAAAAAGTTAATCACTACTCTATGTTGAATTTTATTAATTCATAATTATTTACTTTATTTCTCTTCATTGTAAAAATTGAATTGATCTGTAGCAATCAACAGTTTAGCGATGTTAGATACCGTGATGAAGGGACATCGTACATTTTTTTAAATAAAATTTTAATTTCTGTATAGCCAGGGGCCTGACCGACCCCATTGAGCGGACGAAGGAAGGAAGGGTTAAAGAGATGAACTTTGCCGTAGTAAAGGGTAATGTTTTGGTAATGTCACAATGCTCACGGCGAGGTCCGCCCTAAATAAGTTGGGCCATATTTGAAGTATTTGAACTCGATTTCACCTGAGGCGGTGAAGTTCAAGCCGTAATACCTTCCTAGAAAATTGTTGGAATACAGAGATTTCTATTGTAATTGTAAGTACTAATTAATTAATATTATCATGATAATAGAACGTAAAAGGTTTTAAGTTAAAATAAACAGTGGGAAAAAACAATTGCTGGAACGAAATCATGGGTAAGTACAAAAACTTGAATTTGACTACAGATTTGATTATTTGTTTCTTTGTTTGAATTCAATAGGGTTCGAAACTGCTATATCGATTAAAAAAAATTTTGCCATTTGAAACCTACATTATCCTTGATGAACATAGGCTATATTTAATACTAGCCCGTCCCGGCTTCGCACGGGTAGAATAATGGCGGGGCCGCTAGTTGTACAAACATGTTTTATTAATAGACCAAGGTAAGCTTTTGTTTACAAGCATTCCGGTATGGCGTTATTTCGTAAATAAAATATATCTTTATATAATAAATAATTTAAATCGGCACCTTAAATTTAGTACCCATATCTGCCTCGTTGGGCTAAGACTTGTAAATGTTTTTATAAGCTACTTTTTGTATAAAAACCAATAGAAAATATAGAAGAAATGGCCACGTCATATTGAACTAATGTCCCTTACCTACACACACGGTTCTCATCTGCATTACTTAACGTCATACAAAAAAATCAGCAAAACATGCAAACTCGTTCCAAAAAGGGTTGTCATACGACGGGTGTTTTTTCGCGTTGTGTGTCAAGAGACGTCGCGTGCAAAGCCCTATGGAGCGATAGCCCTGAAAAAAACCTGAAAAAGTGGGGACCTGTGATTGATGGGACCGGGTAAACGGCGAATAAATAGAGCGGACCCCTAACAAGCTCAGGTGAACGGAATTTTTGTTTTATTGTGTGTAACACCGCGTGCGTCACCGGGTCAGCCATTTATGGTTTTAGATTTTAGGGTGATGTTCATTAAAATTCAGATGTTGTTGACGTTCAAAATGTGGCGATGAACACGGTTCTTAAACTTAACAAGAGAATTATTTTGCTTTGAATTTCCACTAAATGACGCCAGCGCAGGAACCCAAATACATCCAACCGTAACCACTTAGAAAACTAGAGCTGTTCTATTTTGACACCCTTGTTTGTATTTTTTAAAGGGGTCTTTAACAGACTTGAAGATAATATATTTCATATAAGTATAATCTGTAGAATAAAATAAAAACAAAGCCTATGACGAAGAAATGGCGACTAGGATAATGAATTGATAGAAACATAAACAAAACAAACATACATGTGATATAATGCTCTTACGAATATCATTTGAGTAGGTAAAGTAGTAGTCACTTTATTTCAAACGTTACACGTTCGTTTCTCGAAAATTAGACACGATTTGCCATCCAATCAAACTGGAAAGTACGTTATTATAGTTTTGAGTCTTATTTGTTTGGCAATAACCATAATTTTCGCAAACACTATTTCCGTATTCTCATTAAAACCTTAATCTTCATGCGCTTTCGTTTACACAATCAGAATCCTGGAATACTCCTTAACTTCAGTTCAGTGATTCGATAAGCATAGACCAGCATAACGTGACCTTCTTCCCTCTTCCAGCCATAAGCGTTTGAAGGTTTCGAAAGAGGAAATTAAGGAAGGATCTGAGGTCAGCTTTCGGTGGTCCGTGTTTCCGGATTTTAGTGTGGGTGCTTGCGTACGAACGAAAAGGTTCTGCAAATTGAAGTCATTGAGAGAACCAATTAGTAGTTCTAGATGTAGTTATTTGTTTGAGTGTAAATCGTTATCAACATATCGATATCACAAAAAAGTGTGCCTATTTAACTTGTAAATTATTTGTCTTTAAATTCTTCCCTGTAGAAGTAGAATTCCAAGAATAGAAAATAGTGGGTCGGACCACATATGTTTTTCAGAATATCAGAATGCCAATTCACTCTCTTGGTCAAATTGTTTATCTTCTACTGGAAAAAATAAAAAGGCGTGAAAACGTTCAAGACAAATCATTCAAACATTTTATGGCTAAACGAGTTTTTTCTCAAAAAAAGTAAAACTTTTTACCATAAACAAGTAACAAACTGCCAGTATTTTCCTGAACAAGATTCAAAAGGATGCTCGCAAACAAAAAAAAAGTTCAAAACGCTCTCGTCGAAACCAGAACACGGCTAAGAGTAATGTCCCCAAACTTTTCTCGGAGCATTACTTCTCAATTATCGGGTGGAAGTCGTTCATGCGAATATTTAATTCGATTAAAAGCATTAGAGTAATTGTGACCGCGTGATCCGGGCTGGGACGATAAATCACAACTTTGCTATTAGGTACGTGTGCGCGACACATTGGGTCCCAATAGGGATGGGACGAGTTAGGTACTTGTTTTGAAACACTCGATTGTTTTGTCGATGTTGTAGGTTGCAATGTAAACGTACATAGCATGTGCCGTTGAAACTTTCTGTCGCGAAACGGATAAAGAATCGGAATAATTATTATAGTGGAGTTGTATTCTAATTAATATGATATGTATCTGCAAAGGCGCTCATTAATTGCAAAGATTGATAATACTTTAGATAGGGTACATTATACCCTTAGTTGCTTAAATTGTAACAAAATATCAAACAGACAGTGTTTCGTGTGAAATTTGACAGATTACAGGCATTTGTTAAAGTTACTACGATTTTGCGCGTAAATGATTCAGATTCCTTACGGTTGCCAAACTATGTAACTCCTGAGTTTCGATTCCAAGCATTCCATCAACGCCCATCACTGGCCCAACTATCCCAACTTAGTTCTTTGGCCAACTTTATTGTCTTGAAAGTTTTATGACTTAACTCTCTAACCAACCCTTGCTGTTCACAGACAAACATATATTTGTTTCATATCTGACTTCTGAACTTTAAGTTTTCATAGATTCAGTTTTATAAAGGGAAAACTTCGAACTTTTGAACTGAAGTTATCAACTATCAGAAATCTTTGTGATTGAGACAGATATTGATGTGAGAATCAAACTTCAATAAATAAAAAGCACACATTGTGCTCCAAAAAGGTTAAAACACATACTTGGTTGGCTTTTCACAATATTTGAGATACACAAAATTGTCACTGGTTTTGTCTGTTAGGAGCTTTTTACTTATCCGACGTGTAAAATCAAAAGCAGTGGTCAACATCTGTTAACGCAAACATATGAATCCTCTTGCTACGAATTACAAACTCTGCATGCTACGAAATAGTTCAAGACCGTGATGCCGTAACGCCGTGTACGACGCCGTAGTTGCTACGCCGTAGCTGCTACGTAGGAAATGATTAGCAGTTAGACAAACTTAGCAATTCCCGCGCCATAACTTCCCGAACTGAACTACAACAATGGGATTAATCCGGAGACTTGTAAACGTTCACATGAAACAAGTGTCTGAAATTGCTTTGAGTTTGATGTATTTGCGCTCGCTCCTCTAGAGATAAATTTGTTCGAAAACTTGCTGAATGTGAAAAGTTTGAAGCTCACTTCAATCCATTATACGAGTGAAATATTTCTTTGTTTTCTTGCTCCATTGCGGGAGGCGACCTTACAAATCAGAAGTTTTACATTAAGGCCCCGTTAGAGTGGGCTGGTAAAGCAAAGCCCAAAATAGAATGCAAAAAAGTTTGACTAACTGAATACTCTGAAAACTTTGACCTTGATAGAATTGGATATTTAAGGAATCCCACAGGCATTCCCCCTGTAAAACTAGCGGAATATAGGCACATGCGGGAACGGCGGGGCAATTTAATAATAAACTATACATATCCCACAACTATATATATATCCCACAGGGATTCCTCCTGTGGGATTCCTTAAATATCCAATTCTATCAAGGAACTACTTAAACTTCAAATATCTAAAAACTTTGTAAATTATATGTTTTATTTTTATTAAAGCGAAAACAGTTCATAGAGAATGTCTAATGTGTAAATTATGTACGACTGGTTTTTGTACTCAGATATGAATGGATTATCGTTATTCATACTTGTCTTTGAAACTAGACAAAGGGGAGATCAAAGTTTGGCGTTTTCATGAATACGCATCGATCAATCTTGGATGTAATAGCAAACGATATATATTTGAAATGTAATATCGGGGTGGTTTATTTAATATACCGTCCATCAATCACTGGTAGTCTGTACGCAGAGCAACAGTGAGAAGCCAATCCATAAATATGCATTTTTAACAGTTTCTTAAAGAAGTTCAAAGTCAAAACATTAAAAAAAAAGCATTTGTAAGGCGATTACCTATCACACTGCACCGCGCTCCGCCACGGTTCACGGGATGACAGGTTTATCCTTTGTAAGCAAGTACTTCAGTTCGTATGAAGAACACGCACATGATAACACACTAACAACGCGTGCCGCGCGGTGCCATTTTTACAGCGCAATTAGAATCCGCGGTGGAGCGCGAAGTGATATGATAATCGCCTTAAGGTAGAACTCTGAGACGGATCGTAGACCACAACAACACTATACTTAGTCTACAAGCCGTAGTTGTAACTACAGAGTTAGTAATTTTGGTGGTGTAAGGTAACACGTGGATCGCTTGCAGCCAGCGGTCTGCGATCCATCTCGGAACTCTACCTTTAGAGTGTTCTAATATTCTACCAACAGATTATTATTTTTATTGTAAAAAAAGGATTTATTACTATGCCTCCGCTACCTGGTCTGTCGATCTATCATTATGTGTGTTCATCATGAACCGTACTAGTAAAAATGAAATAAAATTAATGTTTTAGTGCGGCTCTTATACCACAAACCGTACTTACTTTGAGTGAAACTTACGTTTGACTGGCCTTCTGTCAGGTTTCGAATCGAGCTTTCTGCGATTTTATTGCTGCCCTGGCCGATCTCCATGGCCTGTGCCTCGTATTCCTGAACGCCGGAGACAGATCGCCGCGCAACATGTGACGTGAGCCAGTCTCACCGCACATTCTACGTATTTCGTTTGCGTATAGTTTATTATTAAATTGCCCCGCCGTTCCCGCATGTGCCTATATTCCGCTAGTTTTATTTCTTTTCTCTTTGATAAAGCTGACAGTATTAATCAGAATGTGAGGGGGAATATTGGGATGATGTATTTGACATATCTGTTTGTGTGTCATACGGGTTGATATTCAAATATTTGTTGCAGAAAACGTATTCCAGAAGCTTATCTTATGACTCATAAGATAAGCTTCTGGCATTCGGGCATCGTGCCTAAGAAATACATGAGTTGCACTGCGTAGAATGTCATTCATCTGAATGTGATCAAGCTGAGACAAGCTGTGGGTAGTTTTTTTTAATGAGTTTATGTGAAAGATTATGTCAAAAAGAAGTGACATAGTTTTTCTCAAAATAATTGTCAAATTTTGCATATTTCAGGCGTTTTTGTGCATTTTGGTGCACATTTTGAGCAATCTTCTTGCATGCATATAATGACTATTCTATGTTGCATATAATCCGGTCTCGATCCCGGTTATGACTTACTCAAATGGATTGTTTCATGATCTTTGCTTGTACTGTATACGGTCAGTTGGAAATTTTACATACATAAGAAATTTTACATATATATAGGTAGGTAGGTCATGTCATGGTCCTCAGAAGACTGTAAATCTTATCTAATGAAACCAAAAAATCTAAGATGTACTTAAGTGACACTCCATGCATTGGCATTAGTGGCATATAAATTTCAAAGTTTTTAGTGTAGTAGCAACAACTGCAGAATTAAATAGACTCAAATCCTTACGAGTAACACGCACTGGATAGATCCAAGTAAAACTTCTACAGGCGAATGTTACTGAGTCTTTAGATCCATTTAGGGTTGTCAAATTTGTTTCATGTTTTTCAGTAAGATCTGATATTTTCAATAAGATCTATTTAAAGTATTTTTCATATTTAAATCAATATTTTTTGTGATCAATATCACAATTTTTTACAATTAATCCTTGTAGTAAAGATTACATTTTCTTTGATTTCTGCACAAATAATCAATTTGTGAAAAAAAAAATAACAAGTTTACGTAACTAAGCTCCGTCAGCAGCATGAATAAGTAGCTTAGCATGTTTTCTTGGGGTAAACCTGAAATTGGAAAAAAAGTATTCATTATGCTTGAAGATGCATTATCAACATTTAAACTATAAATTAATCACTTTTAGCAATTATAACGATTCCCTTCAGAGTCCATAAATAGTATTTTATGTTATCCTATCTAATTACACGAAATCATAATGGTCCATACTATGACCAACTTGTCTATTCATAGGATAAATCATTCTGGTGAATGTGTGACAACTCTAGGAATTTGCAACTTTCCACGCCCGAGGATATTTTGCATAACAACTGAAATTTCACACGTGAGCTCAGAATAAGGACAAGAAACTTTTGGTGAATTGTCGAACAGTTTAGTTACTGAATAATGTATTTTGAAAATGCAATTTTATTTTTGGAATGTGCAAATAACGGGCAGATTAAGACGAGGGTTGATCAAGAGGTCCTAAGACTATAATTTCACATCAATGGAATCCTCCGAGACAAAAAAGCGTATAAATAGAGCCCCTAAGTACAAAAAACACATACATAGTAAGGATGCAAAGAACAAATACTCGAAATGATACGCACACAGACACACGTCTCAAGTAGGCTCCTTAGTGATAATAGGTGTCAATCGCGTGTGACGTGCGCACACGCACATTTACAATCGACACTTAGGTGTGTTCAAGACAATAAAAAGGTCTAGTTAAGTGAATATTGACTACACCAAGGACTATGTCGCCCTTGATAAAATGCGTTTCATACCTACCCTCAGAAAGTTAGAAATGGGGGTCAGGGATAGCAGTAGGCCTTTCCAGTCCCTCTATTTCAGAGTAGGACGACCTATCTCCTTCACCCCTGCACCAAACATCCTACATTTCATACCATATTTTTTTCTAGTTAGCCGGCCAACCCACATGGGTGTCCGTAACAGTGACTGTATATGTAATATGAGTTATATAGGCGTGAAGTACGTACATTTTGATGTCAGTGGCGAAACTAAAGTGGGTAAACAGCCACGGAAGCCTTTATTTCTGGCTACAATTAATTCATCATTGGTGGAAACAATTAATTTGCATTAATAGACATACATTAAGCTGCATTATTTAACTTTCAATATGTGCAAATTGTTCGGTTGACCGAAAATGAATTTCCAATTCTATTTTGGTTTAATCTAAATTTTAATTAGAGTATCACTGTTTCACTAATGTGCGCTTTCCGCATATCAATTAGGTAAGACTCTGAAACTGAAAGCCGTTCATATAGTTTTCACGTGTCATTGCAATTAGCAGGATTTTAATTAAGTATTGATACCTTTATTCGTGTTTCTAAACTCTTGATCCATTATTAAATTGTGGGGAATCTCCACTTATTGGCAAACTAATTCTTAAAATTGAGTCTTTTTTAATTGTACTAACATACGATACGTATAAGCTATTATAACTAACCACCAGGGTTATGTTGTCGGAGTAATGTTTTTTTTTTATTATATTTTGAAACGTCACAATGCTATTTTCTTTATAATGTGAAATTTAAACACACATAAAGAAAACTTTTTTACGTTTTTGTATGTGGTTCGTATTACCAACTTGCTGCTCTTGACTCGATTGAACGCAAAGTCAAGAGGCTCATATGCTCTTGACTAGATTGAACGCAAAGTCAAGAGGCTCATAGGTGGCGAGAGGCTTGTACGCACGCAGCTCCAAAGCTTAGCTCATTGCCGCAGAGTTGCCTTCTTGTCGATCTTTTATAGGCTTTACTTCGGCGAGTGTGGTCATGAACTACACCAACTTATTCCGCCAGCCCCCTTTTACCATAGGACCACCAGACGTACCGCGGGATACCATCCGTACCGTGTCGATGTTCCATTGATACGTACCAAGCGCTTCTCATCTACATTTCTGATGTGCACTGCAAAAGAGTGGAACTCACTACTTGAAATTTTCAGAGCTAGAGTGAACAGGCATCTTCTAGGTGAGCTCGCTTCATCGTAGACTTAGTCTTAGCCTCGATGGGCTTAGTCTTGAGTCAAGAGCAAACCTATCCCAAATAAAAAATAGTATTTCATAAATTGAATACGTTATTAATATAATTGAATTATTCTAAAAACTGCCATAGGTTTTTATTTTCAGTTTGTTTCAATCTCGGTATCGAAGTTAATGTTCTTCTACAACTACATTTTGATAATCACAAAAAAATGCAATAAATCTTTGATATGGGGACCCTTCAATATCCAAAATTGAATTAAATTGTGGAGACATACATACATTAACAGCAATTAAGTTAAACAAAAAAATACCTAAGTATTGCTACATCTTAATTTTTTGCTATAAGTTAGCAAAGTATTGATAATTTTACAGCCGAACAACAAAGTGGTAACGTTAACAAGCAATTATTCACATGCACATTTATTCAAAAAATGTTCAAACATCGTAGTTCATATCTATTTCATCAATCTTCGTATTACATGTACGTAAACAATGAAATAGCAATACCTGGTAAATTGAATACATAGTGCATAAAGGTTCAGTACGTTGACTTAAATAAATTATATATTGCATGAGCATTATTTTTGAGAGATTACATAGTGGCAGAACGTAAAGCTTAAAGCTGAAAAAAAATGTTTTGCTTTAAATTTTCACTAAACGACGCCAGCGCAGGAACCAAAATACATCCAACTGTAACCACTTGAAAAAACTAGAGCTAAACATCGCAGGACTTACAATACAACTCACAATGTGGTACAGAAAGATGCACCAGAAAATACAACACTGACACCAACAAAACACTTGACGCGTTTCGCCACTACACGTGGCATCCTCAGATTAGCTAATCTGTCGAAGCGACAACATCTCCTGCGCTGGCGTAAAATAAATATCTTTTTCGGCAAAGTAACGCCTGATTCTATTAACTAAAACGTAAAGCTTGTTCTTTTTTGATTTTGTGACTCGAAATCGGCACGTGGAAAGTTTAAAGATATATTAAAATTATTTTTTGACGGATCGATTTACTTGCTTGATTGAGATCATCGTTCATATTTTTATTGTGTTTGCAATTGCTGATTCGAATCTATTGGGGATATTTATGATGTTATATTGCGTTTGTTTGGTATTCAAACTATTTTTGTGATCGTGGAAAAGAATTTATTGACAGAGGTCGCGGGCAGCAGTTAAAAATATCACACAAAAAATGGGAATCACTCTGAAATATTTTGGTAAATACACATTTTGGTCTTAAGGCTTTTGCATTGAATAAAGATGTACTCTCTACATTTTTTTCTTTAAATCCGACTTGAAGGCCGTGCCTTATGACCGATTGAACGTCTTAATACGTTTGTAGAATAGGCTCCCAAGCTTAGTTTAGAGCATAAACAACACTACCCTGACAAATCCTTGCCACTCGTAAATCAATATCACTTTACCGCCTCTTTATTAGCAAACAAACTTACGAACAAAGCAAAGTTCCGAAAACAATCACCTCCACGGCGGACAATCGGCTGGGCTACCCCTGTATTCGAACGCTCTACCATGTAACCACTTAATACGGTAGCTTAGAATCTATCCGTCCCTGTTACACGTTATAGTTCATATGAGTATAAACGGGATGCCTACAGTCGGGTTTCAAAGGTTACATACGGAGTAAGGTATCCAGAACTCAGAAGCAGTGAAGAGACCGGGCGAAGTTTTGATTTAACGCTTATAGCCGTCGCACGAGCTCTTTAAAGTTCGGTAATAGAATAAAACTGTTCGAACAATGCTGCTCGACTATTCATAACGGTATCATGGTAACGGATAAACTTATTGCCTTAGGTTGCACGTTAAATCGAATGTTCATGTTGCTATTGATTATGAAAACCAGCGTTGTATTCAAGTTACTGGTAAGAATATAAATAAACTAGCGGACCCCGCTGACATTATTAATTTATCTTTCCTTAAGAACGATCGTCATATTTCAAGGAATGAATAAAAAATATTAGCAATGTTAAATAAAAATAAAAATATAACCGCAAACCATAATGGTGAGGACCCATGATTAAAAAAAAACTAGTTACATTATTTAAAATCATGAGTACCACATTTTTTTCTCACACGCTTCTGTTTACGGCTCTTTCCTCGTCACATAATCGTTTTACACTCATGCTGATGGCTGATGCTTATGTAAGTAACCATTCAACTCTACGATAAAGTGCTTCCATTTTACGGAATAATTTAGTGATTAACTCCCGTATAAAATGAATCGAGTTAACGACGCGACCTTTTACCCAGACTCCATTAGTTAATGCGGACTAAGTTTATTGTTATTATTTTTGATCCTATCTTATTTATTTTATTTATTTATTCAAAACTTTATTGCACAAGAAATGTACAAAGGGTGGACTTAATGCTAAAAGCATTTTCTGCCAGTCAACTTCAAGGTCATGCAGAAAGAAGGCAATGGAAATGGTGGTGCAGTGAAAATTAAATGAGATAGGTTGATTGTGGTTAATAACGCAAAAAATAATAAACATAATATATAGGTATATTACATTACATTATAATATACAAAAATAAATAATTTAATCTTCTTCTTTAACTTAAGAGCTGCGCTCTTGTCGGTGGAGTAATCGCCATTCATTCCCTTTTTTCTGCCTTCTTTTTGACCTCCTGGTACGACGTGACCCTGACTTTTTCCTTTACTTGGTCAAAATAACTTCTTCTAGGCCTTCCTCTTCCCCTCTTTCCTTCTACCTTTCCTTTTATGATGTTTCCTAAGAACCTGTCATGTCGTATCAGGTGTCCTATCATATTTCCCCGTCTATTTTCTACTGTAAATAATTTAATATTATTATATATATATAATATTTTTGCGAACCTAAAATAATTCTATTTTCAAATATGGCGCGAAAACAATATTTAATAACAAAAGAAGTTTGGCGGCTGTGAAGGTGTTCTTCGAAAATGGAGAAATCCGAGTTTCGAGTCTTGATTAAATACTATTTTTTACGCGGGAAAACCATTAAGCAGACCGAAGACAAATTGAAAAAATATTCCGGGGATTCAGCGCCGTCTCATGGAATGGTACATAAATGGTTTACTGAGTTTCGTTGTGGACGTATTACAACCAATGATGCCGAGCGCCCAGGAAGGCCGATTGAGGTAACCACTGAGGACATTGTTAACAAAATCCAAGATATTGTTTTGGCTGACCGTCGAGTAAAGATACGCGAGTTAGCTGAGGCTGTGCACATCTCAACTGAACGAGTTTTTCATATTTTGCACGATATTTTGGGAATGAAAAAACTTTCTGCAAGATGGGTGCCGCGTTTACTGACAGTCGACCAAAAGCGAAAACGCGTGACTACTTCTGAGGCATGTCTGGCTATGTATAATCGCAATCCAAGTGAATTTTTGCGTCGGTACGTAACCGTGGATGAAACGTGGGTCCACCATTATACGCCAGAGACTAAACAACAGTCAAAGCAGTGGACTTCTACCGGCGAACGTGCACCAAAGAAGGCAAAAACGGTATGTTCGACTGGTAAAGTGATGGCAACAGTATTTTGGGACAGTCAAGGGGTTATTTTCATCGATTTCTTGGAGAAAGGCAGGACAATAACCGGTGCTTACTATGCTGCATTGCTGGAAAGATTTAATGAAGAGTTGATGAAGAAACGACCGCATCTAGCAAAGAAAAAAGTTCTATTTCATCAGGATAATGCTCCGGCCCACTCGTCTGCAGTCGCGACTTCAAAACTTGTCGAATTAGGATACGAATTATTGCCGCACCCTCCATATTCACCAGATTTAGCCCCCTGTGACTTCTTTCTCTTCCCAAACATGAAGAAATGGCTTGCTGGGCAAAGATTTTCATCCAATGAAGAGGTGATAGCTGCAACCGAGGCCTATTTTGCAGGCTTTGACAAAAAGTATTTTTTGGATGGGTTGAAGAGATTGGAGCATCGCTGGAAAAAGAGTGTAGAGTTGAAAGGAGAGTATGTAGAAAAATAAAATGTTTTTGTACACAAAATATATGTTTTTCTTTTTAAAGTCATGGACTTATCAAACCGCCCTAGTATAATATACATAGGTGTGGCCAGCTGGAGATTGTCTGAGGAGCGAAGAGCACGCTCATGAGTGTCACAGAGGAATGTGAACATACGAGTATCTCTAAGATACGATACCTATCTTTTTAATTCTTCTATGTTGTTGACTTGTTATGTTCCTCATGTGATATGGAAACCATTTTTGAGTAAACTTGAGAGATCAGTCAGACAAAAATGTATAAGAATTTTGACTAAACCTGGTTTGGCATTTATTATAACAAGCCTGTTTATTCTCAGCTACAAATAAGTTTACAATATAAGATTAAAATATATCTCGAAGCTCAGCGAGCCTCGTGGCATAGGCCTCCTCCAAAAATCTTCACTGGCTTCTATTACAAGCTCCTCTTCGCCAATGACATCCAGAAGTAACTTTTAGATCGTCTTCCCATCTTGTTTTTTGGCGTCGCCTGCTTCTTTTACCATCTCTGGGATACCAGTCACTGACCATTTTGCACTATTTCTCTTGGGGATCACGAATCATATGAACTGGTTATCTTCACTTTTGATTGACAATTCGTGTAGTTATTTAATCCAGTTGGTTTAGTTTTTTTTTATCTTATTGTGCTGCACCTAACTTAGTCCTGCTTTTTAATTCCAAGCATACTACTTTCCATAGCTCTTCGATATATGAATAGCTGTCGCTATTGTTCTAGCTTTTCACTATGGTGTTTAGTAAGTGCCTACGTTTCGGTATCCATAGGTAATGGAGGTATCCATAGGTATCCATAGGTACAATACCTACATGTATTGAAGACTTTTCTCTTTATTGACATGCTCAACTCTATGGATTTCACTACTTCTTTTAAGGACCAGTAAGTATGCCTTCCATCGTTTTGCTAGTCTGCGTTCAACTTTTTTTGTAGTTTCCTCTATAAACGATATTATTTGTTCCAGATAGATGTAGTCTGTCACTTATTCAAGTGAGTGGTTGTAAAAAAAAATAAACCTTACTATAAAATAAATACTAAATACTTCATTAAAGGTCATAAGTATTTTTAAGGAATGAGCTTTGAAACTGGTCATATCGGCATAGCCATAGACACAAACAGCCTTACAATAAAATAACCCTGCAATGTGATTGTATTAACATTATTCAACTAACTTGAAACGTGGGTCTCCTTTAGGTCATATTAGTCGTATTTCTTCTCCGATTCACTACTTGGCAACTTATTTTACCAAGCGGTCACCACTGCGGAGTTCTTTTGTAGTAAGCCTAATAGTGGCTTATGTAAATCATCCCTAACCACAACACATGACAACCTTCAATCAGGACTCCAGTAGTTTCCTCTGAATTCGGCAAATACTGATTTCATTGTTCCACAGCAACGTTGGCTATCAAATGAATATTCTAAGCCGGTTCTGTGCCCGGTCCGGAACGGATCCGGTCAGCATTTTAACTCTAACTACGGTTTGCGGCTTTGATTAAAATAAAATACGGAAGATTTGCCCCCTGCCGAAAAAAAACGGGTGATTGTATGGTAATCATATGCGAGTAGTGATGCTTTGTTTTGCTTGCTGGCCAATTGTGAGCGTTTCCCCTATTTCAAATATAGAACAACTGATTAAATGCTTATTGTAAGCACGTGAAAAAATCTTCCGTATTTTATTTTAATCAAAGGTCTGCGGTGGGATGTTGAGAAGTGAAACAACTCATTATTGCAGTGCAGTGCATTGCTGAATATGCAATGAACGCTAAGAGCATACGAGTACATTGAATTAAGTAGACGCATCTGATATGAGGAGGTTCCGAAATGAGTTCTTATTTTGAACACGAGTCTCGTGTATGTTGGAAAAAATTGTTTTTACAATTTAATATCAGTATATAGTAATAATTTCTTCCCAGCGATAAGACTGACTAAATTGTAAACTTTTCTTTGTTAACCCTGAGTATAATTTTGTATTTGTGGTGTGCAATATAGAGTTCATCTTTCTGATTTTTTGCGTTACAAAGTCAATTGTAATACTTATTCTCGGACGTTGCGTCTGCGTGTTTGAGTGTGCGACCTCAGAAATGGAGTCACTATCATCGCGGCGTGTTGTAATTCTGAGTATGTTGCCGTTTGATAGCATCCGCTTTGCTTACAAGTTAGGGATATAGTATTAATGCTGACGACATCCAGGCATTTACAATCATATACTCATAATATATAATGCGGCATTATGTCGCCGCGATCGTATGTGTTTCAACCAATCGCTAAAGCGATGACAGTCGTGGCGACAGGGTCCCGCATATTTTGTGGCTGTAAAGGCGTCAGCGTTATCGGAATCCATATTCGACATAAATTGTTTTAGCTTATATAGGTACTGGGTGTTACAATAAATGGGTAATGGCTAAATGGTGTTGTTGTGCCCGTATGAATCAACAATTTTCCCAAAAAGACCTAAGGCGAATTCTCCAAATAAATTTGGCTCTATCATAGTAAATCGATCAGCTGAAAGACAGTTTTGTATGGGAGGTCCAAATTTTTTTTGGAGAATTCGCCTTAGATTTCTTTGGGAAAGTTGTTCAGTTATACAGGCACAACAACACCCTTTAGCCATTACCGGTTTTTTGTTACACTCTGTATAAGTGCACACTAAAGGTAATTTAAAACCAGTGGTATGTCAGCCTAGTGCTCTCACGTTTTCGTGTGGTTTTCACTTCATAAACCGAGACCGCAATAACACGTACACACGACAGCATTTCGTGGTACACACTGGGACGTCTTATGCACTTTTGTAATACGGGTGATTGTTCAACAAAATTGGATATTCTGACCACACATACCTGTGTTTTCGTCTGTATTTTCCTTGCGGTTGCAATATTTGAGGAGACGAGTTTATAATCAAACACTTTGTTGTGGTTTTGTGTATTGTAAAAGGTATTCAAACTCATAGAAAATATAAAAAATATGGTTACAAAATATTGTGTACTTCCTTCTTAAGTAAAAGCTAACTTAAAAATAGTTAAAAGAATGATAACAAGGATGATCTCATTTAATTTTTATTGCACCCATTGCCTTCTTTCTGCAACCTTGAGGTTGACTGGCAGAAAACGTTTTTAGAATTAAGTCCAACCTTTGAACATTTCTTGTGCAATAAACTTTGAAATAAATTAATGAGTAAATAATCTCGTAAATATGTAACTTAAATGTTATCTGAACTAATCGAAATTAAATATAGTTTTTGTATTGAGGTGCTTGTGGCGCAGTGGTGGCAACGCTTTGGTAGTGATACCAAAAGATAAGCAACCTAAGGCGCGATCATGTTTGGGATGGGTGACCATTCTGACGGTATCCGAGAAGACAGAAATATTTATTCAACAACCTTATCGAGATTAAACGGAAAATCGGCTGATATTAAGCATAAGAGTAGGTACAATTTCAACCCATCAGCAGCGCAGTAATCCCTATTCTCGAAGAAGAAAAGAAACATAAATTCATTTATTTGCTCATTAAAAATAGAAACATTATTATAAATGTGTTGTAGGTTAATTTTAAGAGATGTTTATCATTCGTAAGACAGATATAACAAGTATTTTCCCATCGACACGTTCAAAGAAATGACAAATCATTTAAGAATTACCGTTTCATTTGTTCTAGTTCCTTCTCAACAGTTTTAATAGCAAATACAAGTTCACTCCTTTGCCGCGTATCCGGTTTGTGCATGCTCCGATTTGCCGCAAGCAAGTAAAAATCTTCTTTGTAAGGAAACCATTTTTCCTTCTTGACTAACTGTTTTATAAGAAGCGCTTAGAATTCTTTCCTTGTAGCTACGAGTACGTCTTAAACAGATGAGCTGTTGTACCTAGACTTTGGAAGCAATCGTCTCCCTTGCCCTTATTTTTTAGTCAATTAACTAGATTACCCAGTTTTATAACAGCTTGATAAAGTATACCGTAGCTAAAATAAAATATAATTTTGCATGTCTTTTCATCATCACATGTATCTACCTATTTGAACACTTGAGCATTTTTTGGGCAAGAGGAAGTGCTCAGAAGTGTTCAGCAGATACTTTTGACGCTTACTGTACCCAGGTTTGTAAAACGTCAAAGAGCAATACTTCTAAAAACCACCCGACAGACGTTATACGAGTAAGCAAGGCTTTGATAAACTACACCACTGCACATGCAGTTGACAGCTAAAACACATTTACAACTCGACCAAACTCACATTTCAATTAATATTTTCTTGCATCCCATACATACTTTGGTACTGAAACTTAGTATATTATTACGCAGTAATGTATAACGAAACGTAGAATTAAATAAGTCTGTGTTAGGAGTGCCTAAAGATGCCAAACTAAAGGCATTGTTTTTTGTATAGTTCTATAGTCTATATTTTGGTCTTAGGTTTGAAGACGCGAAAATGCTGGCTATAACGTTTTAAGTTTGAGAAACAATGGGAAACGTAACGTAACAATAGCAGATCGCAATCTTCGGGAATAGAACACTAATGACGATGTTCTATCTTATCCCGAACAGTTTATGACGGTAATTTGGTCCAGGAAGGACGAGGAAGAGTAGGCAGTTTCGTGTAAAAATAATACCTCCCTTTATTCAGACTAATACCTACATTCGGGTAAATGAGACAGTCCGCATTCGATATCCCTAATACAGTATCTTAATAGTACTTACAGCACAGTAATGTAGAATTTTATGAAAACAACGCCAAAATGACAACGCGCAGTGAAAATCGGCTCTTCACAACGACCACCAATTACAATTACTTTTATTTATATTTTAGTAATTAAGTGCGAACAAGGTTCTTGCAACCTTTTTTCCGAATTATCTATTAGTAATACTCGTATATTGCGTGTGTAAAGTATTTTTTTGTGAAAATATACTTGCCTATTTTAAATGGCTTTTTCGGACTATGAGCATTATTCGAGCATAGGCCTTGTTTGTATCAAGTACTTTATTCACAGGTTTTAAAAATCATGCTTCATCATCAAAATATTAGCTAGTTTCATTGGTCCGTTTTCCTTCCTTACTTGGTAGGTACGTACATAACTAATGAATCAAAACTGCAAAAAGTTGTTCGAAACCGAACCAGAGGAGTTACGAATTTTCAAAGTAGCTTATCGGTTTCGAGGACTTCTGAATTACAAGTTCGATTCCTAAGTTTGGAGGAGATTAGAGGCTAGAGATTAGCTAAAACATTAAATCACTTGGTCATTTGCAAGAAGCTGTGCCTCTAAGTACCGGTTAATGGTTAACTTAGGAACTTTGTGTGAGACTGAACGGGTTGAATTGTTTCGTGTTCCCTGTTTTCAATAAGTACTTAGATGACAGTCAACTAAGGTAAAAAGTCTTCTTAAACGATATAGTCGCGCGTTTGTTTAATGAGTAAAAATCTATGTAGAAAATCAGAGTTAAAATTTTGAGACATCTCGAACTTAAGGAAGCTACTCTAGTTCTTTCAGAATTAGATCATCTTATCTGTACAAAGATTTGTATATTATCAATGAAGATAATGTAGATAACAAGATTGCGACTTCGCCGTGTAAGTTTCATATATTATGTAATAACTAATTTCTAAATTAAGCCGTAGTAAGCAAGTTGTTTCAGCCTTATAACAATTTATCTGGCGTTTAACTTATACTGTCTTTGCCTTTGCCTTGGTTAATTATTCAATTTATAGGAATCAAACATTATTTATTTATTATTCTTCACCCAATAACATTTGTTTTTTTTAACTTATGGAAAGCCTATTATTGGCCTTAATATTTGTAAAATTCTATTAGTTAATATTCATGTAATCGGTGTTGGTTTTCATACAGATAAATAAATAAAAAATTCAACGTTCAGCACATTACTCACTACTTTGAGTTAGACTTCAAGTCTTTCAAAAAACTATAAAGGTAATAAGACAACCTCACTTATCAATTCTCTAAGAAAATTTATTTATGTCTGTAGCAATCAATTAATGATATCTATAATTCAAACACGTAGTCAAGATAGTAATTTCTCAGTATAATACATTTTCCGTTGTCAACCCACACCATTGTACTATTAAATAATATCACAGCACGCACTCAGTGCAGGTAGGTGGGCCTTCAAATGACACACACGCAATATCCACGGCACACCCTTGTTACCATTTTAATGTAGTAACAGGGAACTGTATTACATCCCCGTCTATAATAAAGTTATCGTGTAGAGTAACTTACAGGATAGATACTTTTTTGGTAGTACTTGTTACGTAAACCGCTTAAGTTAGATTTTTCAAAACGTCGGTTAAAAGCTATCAAACTGATATACCATTGTGTATGAATGAATCGATCTAAATTAAGACTTTTTATAACTTATTTTTAGTTATGAAGAATGTTAGACAGTCATCATAACTTATGTTGCTTTGTGAGATAAGGTTTTAATCTCTCTTATACTCTCATCAGCCTAGAAACATCCCACTGCTGGGCACAGGCCTCACCTCATCTATGAGGTGGTTCGAGCCATACTCCACCACGGGGGCTCAGTGCAGATTGGTGGAGGGATGTTTGTAAGGTAAGTGACCTACCTTACTGTCAGATGTTATTAAGCCGCCGAGGGCCTCTGACTAGGCTTAACGACTAATATCTATCGATATTAACCGGGACCAACAGCTTTCCGTGCCTTCCGAAGCACGGAGATGTTTGTAAATAGACTTCACTTAAATGGTCAGAATGGTCGCCCATCCCAAACATGACCGCGCCTTAGGTTGCTTAACTTTTGGTATCACTACCAAAGCGCTGCAACCACTGCGCCACAAGCACAAGTTTTAATCTACAAACCAATAATACTCTGGCATCTGTCTCACTGTTACTCTAGCGTAGAATACTTGTAGTAATAGCTTTCTAATATGAATGGAGCAAAATCGAGGCAGAATGCAATTACATAGGCCCCGGGGTATCGTTAAATTTTTGGCTATAGAGAGCTAGAGAGTTTGCTGGCTTGATAGTGTAAAAACTAACAGATACTAGTTTAGAGGAGCTTAAATACTTAGTCTAGTTTAATGAACAATGGGAATGGGTTTCACGAAAATGTAAGACAGGGTCGCATGGGCATAGAATGTTAGCACCGTTAATTAACCTTTTTAAAGAGGATATAACAGAAAGTTAGGTAGTGTTGGAGAACAAAACATAGCATTTGCGTAGATAAGTTATTTTTATGAACATTTACGGTATCTTGAAAGTAAGAGCCCTTAAAAAGGTAGAAGAACGTTTGCGTTCTTGCTAATTTTGACGTCACAAATAAGTATCACTCTTTTATTAGCTTTTACTGAAAAGTTCAAGGGATCTATGTCAAGACTTTAAAAGAATTGAAATACAAAACTACCTATGTTTTATTAACAGAACACACTTTTTCTTAAATATCTTTATACAATTGGCTAGACGACACCACCAATCGTTGACATACTTTTTATTATCTGTCAAAACGGTCTGCCTCCATAGATTTTGTATGGGAATAATGAACGTGACGTCACTAGAAATCGGAGTCAATTGACCGAATATTTATTGAGTTTTGTGTGTTTAAAAATTGGTTTCGACAGCTTTTTGGAAATAAACTGGTTATAATTACTTCACAGGGGCTATGTTTTTTAAACGCCATGGTCTTGAAAATATTTAAGATAGCTGTCATCATGCCAATTGGCTAGACGACACCACCAATCGTTGACATACTTTTTATTATCTGTCAAAACGGTCTGCCTCCATAGATTTCGTATGGTAATAAAAGATTGTGACGTCACGGTCATGTGTCAGAAATCGGAGTCAATTGACCGAATATTTATTGCGTTTTGTGTGTTTAAAAATAGGTTACTACAGCTTTTTTGAAATATATTGGTTGTATTAACTTCATAGGGGCTATGTTTTTTAAACACCATGTTCTTGACAATATTTAAGATAGGTGTCATCATCCCAATTATTATTAAGTGGACTTGATTTAATTAAGAACCAAAACAAAACATATTTTAACTTCAGCCATTAAATCAGAAAACCAATAATAATATTAACAGCTCATCAAAGTACAATAACGTGGATAATTAAATTTTACGGTTGACCTCATCTTACGGCAATTTTGTAACGGTGACTAGAAATAATATCGCGTAATAAAACTCTTTGGGTTACGTACAGTCGGCTGAACGTACACCCACATGGAAATCATGAAGTTCAACAGCGAATTTTCTACTCAAATTTAAAGCGATATACGGTTCTATTTCAGCTAAGAAGTATTTGAATTTTGTGTTAGGTTGACGTGCAGGTATCGGTAGGCAGGTAACAAAGGTATCCTTAATTAAATACAACACCCCAACGGTCTGGCGGCCGTTTTAATGTTATTAAATTGTTCGACGACTACTTTACTCTCCATTTTACGATGTACTCGAACACCGAAGAGATTTAATTTACTTGAATGTGTACATTTGATCAGCGGACGAGTTTTCACTAAATTGGTTCACAAATTTTACGTTACTTTGTAAGGGTTTTAGTTTTAATTTGTTTGTTTTACAAATACCTTTTTACTGCTGTCATTGCTGCAAAAAATCTGTTATAGAAAATGTTGGACGCTGATTTTATTTTTTGCTATTACGGGAAACTGTTAAGTAGTAGTGAGTAAAAATAAATAATTGCATTGACTTATAATTCAAGACAAAATTACAAAAATCACAGTTTTTCATTTTCGAGAACTGTTTTGACTGGTAAATTTTTTTGCTGTTATTACAAGGCAACAATTTGTTTGACGATATTTTGTAACAAAGCCTTCATATCTTAGAACTGTGTAAACAGAAGGGGTTTTATACCTGAATATTTTCAATGTAACATTTCAACTCAGAATGACCTCAACCTTTAAATATTTTAAGAAAAAATAGTTAAAGATAAACTACATAAATGTATGTTCTTAAAATAAATTGAATGCAAAAATAAAATATTTCATTTCATTTCAATTTTTATTGAAGCAATTTCGTAGGGCCAACTGCCATTTTTAATACAATATTTAGTCCTCTTAAAGGCAAAACCGATAGATTTGCAGCAAAACATAACTCTTTGCAAAAGCCATATTTGTAGCTTTGACAGTTGATAGTCTATTGTAGATTAAGACTATTTTGTATTTATTCAGTAGCTAGTTTGAAAAAAGATGAAGTTTTTGATGTATTTGAAGACATAAATTATCTGTCTGAGCCAGGAAATAAACCTCTGTCCTTTTGGGCCTCTCCGTCTAACGTGCGAAACATGTGAAATGTGCGTAACCTCTCCGCCTAATTTTTGGATACTGTACCTACCTACTTATTGTAACAGTAAATATGAACAATTAAAAAAAAACACACACTAAAAGATGGAAAGGTAGTTGAGACAATTTGATAGACAGAGGACACTAATCCATCAAAACGTCACATCACCCAACTCGATTTAACTCAATCGCAATATCAACCTTGTAAGTTCGTGCATACATCATCCCCGAAAATCAAATCGCCCACGCAATTTTTCTCTCTGTCGTTGCCATGGTTTTCGTACCCAGACCCCTACACGAGATGCATTTAGCGATGCTATAACGTTAAACGCGAACGCTACCAGTATTGGTGTCTTGCTCACACAGATTCTGTATGAGCGTGATAGAACTAGCTTAGAACTGACGCTACTTTCGCACGAAAGAGTCATTTGTCTACGCCCAGGCATCGAGCACCTATCAAATAGAGTAGAAGTTTCAGCGAATATATTTAAAAATTATATAATCATCATTTTTTATCTGCTAACAAAAGTGATGAATTAACTCTTAATTGTAATATTGCACGGCAACGTTCTTATTTCAAAACGACAGAGTATTTAGTATTTAGTCCGACTAATTGTCTGTTTTATTAATATTAGGTCCTTACCTATGAAATTGGCGTTTTGTATGGGACAAAAAGTCGATTTTTTTTTATATAGCATATCTATTTAATCAAAGTATGAGCCATTGTAATCTATGCACTTTTGCCATCTCATAGGTAGTTCATTGATCCCTTTACTAAAAAAACCATTCGAACGGGAATCAATAAAATCTTTGAAGGCGACTTGGACTGCCCCATCTGAGTTAAACTTTTTCCCTTGCAAGAAGTTATCCAAATTTCGAAAAAAATGGTAATCTGTTGGAGCAAGGTCCGGGGAGTACGGTGGATGCCTTAGAGATTCCAATTGAAGTTCTTCTAATTTGCTAGCCGTCTGTTGTGCAGTGTGTGGTCTAGCGTTGTCGTGAAGCAGCAGTGGCGTAGAGCGATTGCCCAGCCTTGGTTGTTTAGCAACTAGCTTTTCCATCATGGTTTGCAATTGCTGACAATAGATATCTGCCGTAATCGTCTGGCCAGATTTGAGAAAACTGTAATGAACGACACCGGCGCTAGTCCACCAAACGCTTACAAGTAACTTTTTATTGGTCAATTTTCGCTTGGAGCAGGCTTTGGCTGGCTTGCCAGGGTCCAGCCATTGCGATGACCGCTTCCGATTATCGTAGAGAATCCACTTTTCATCACAGGTAATGATTCGATTTAAAATCCCTTCGTCATTGTGCCGGTCAAGTAATGTAACGCAGCAGTTGACGCGCGTTTGCCGGTTTGCTTCACTCAATTCGTGAGGAACCCACCTTTCAAGTTTTTTAATCTTCCCAATTTGCTTCAAGTGGATTAAAACAGTTTTATCACTAACGCCAAAGCCTGCAGCTAACTCGGACGTGGTTTGCGATGGATCCGCTTCCACAATAGCCTTCAATTCTTCATTATCAACTTGGGTCTCCGGCCGTCCACGGGGCTTGTTTTGCAGGTCGAAATTTCCAGAACGAAAACGTTGGAACCAAAAACGCACTGTGTTTTCTTTTGCGACACAACCGCCATACACATCATTAACCCTTCGAGCCGTTTCCGCAGCACTGGTGCCACGGTGGAACTCGTACTCGTAAATAACGCGATATTTCAAATTTTCCATTTTGTAAATTGAGCGATGCAAACAGAAAAAAGATAAGTAAAAAAACAAATGAATGACGGTTTACGAAACACAACTACATGTGGAAATAGCTGTATAAATTTGAATTTCGAATTCCTAACCAAATAGGAAAAATTTGTGATCAAAGTGGCCAGTACGACAAAACGCCAATTTCATAATTATGTAAGGACCTAATATTATATCTACCATTGATTGAAAGTAAGATTTCTGTCAGTTTCATAGAAATGGCTGAAACCTCATATAGCTTTTAAGAAGGAAACTGACAGCTTTCTAACTCTAGTAAAAGGTAGATAGAATATGCAAACCAGCCGTAAGAGCGTCAGTAGCATTTTTAGCAAATTTTTTGATGCTTACAATCTATTTGACCTCTTGTCTCTATTTGATACATACTCAATGAGCCCAGGTGTGTTTGTCACAAAGATTCAATAATTTGACAGCAAGATGACATGAAAGCGGAGTAGGTTGTCGCGCGTGACACGAATACAAGTTATATTATTTATCGACGGTGGTGCTCCGGCCTTTGTTGCGATAAATATTAAATTTGAAACTTGCTTGTGTACAGAATTGGTACCTATTGAGCAAGTTTGCGGAGGGAATTAAATATTCAGTGAGCATTTAGATAGTTTGTGGGAACTAACAGATTATTTTGATTAGGTAAAAAAGATTTGGCTTCTTTTTCAAGAAAGTTATTTTTGTGCCGCGAATTTTTAATACAAAAAAAAACTATAATAATAATAATAATAATATTTCACAACAATCACACCAATTCTCTAGTCCCAAATTAAGCTACGAGGCTTGTGTTATGGGTACTAGACAACGGATAAACATACTTAAATACTTTTTTTTGTAAATAAATATATATTATACATGGAAAACACCCAGACCAGTACAAACACACATGTTTATGCACACTTATGCTTGTACTGTGCGGGGATCGAACCCGCGACCCTTGGTTTAGAAGTCCGACCCGTGGACAACTGCACCAAGCGGTCGTCATTATTCGCTATTGGTGTGCGTCTAGGCATAGTTTATTAGGTTTTGGTTTCACCGATGTCACAGGCTGCATATAAAAAACTTTGTCGCCAAAAAAACACCTTAACTACCGTACAGGAGATTGATAACAAAGGTTCATTTATATATTTTTAAATAACTAACGTCACAAAGTTAACATAATCAGTTAAAACATTATAAGACAATAAATCAAACCATTACTGCGAGCGTTACAAAAATCTAGATACGTCGAAATTAGCTGACCCAACTCGGCTATTAAGTCTAATCCGTCTTAAAGCCCTAACTTTAGCTATTGTCTTCTTGAAAAGAACCAACTTATTCTAGATTCTATTTGTAGTTTTGAAGAATTTTAAAAACCTAATACAGTTAATATATAATAAATAATACGCGCAAAAACTGATGCAATCTACAATATGTAACTTCTTCTAGTGATACCAAGCTACTCAAATCTTAAAAGCTCCTCCATAGGCCTTGTTATCTGAAAAACTATCACAATAAAGTCCTTGAAAGCAAAATCACTTCGTAATAAAAGTTAGAGTTTTGTTGCTAAGCCTTATTTAAAGCTTCAGAAGTCTGTAAGTGTAGGAAAGGCTGCGACTCAATAGGATCTCGTTATAAGTTGTGCGTTCAAGCAATTTGCTCATACCTACAAAAGTAAGGCGAATCCTTTTAAGTATATCGACTGAAAAAACTAAGCCAAGCTTCGACTTGCCTATGTTATTTTGATAATGAGAAAATATTCCAGTTTTCAAAAATTGTGGAATGTGAGACTGTCGTCTGTCAAAATTAAGGATAATATTTTGAACAGATTATTATTCTCGTTTAATTATTTTGGAATAGACGTTACAGTTAGCGAAATAGAACCTTTGAAGAAGTGATACCAGTCACATGGATATCAAAGCATACTTTTTTAATAATAAGCGCGCCTTTAACTATGACAAAGTAGGTCAACGATAAAGTTTTCTGCCACAAAATACTTCACTTTAATAATTTTAAGTGTGTAAAATTTTGAGTGCAGCGCTTTTCTAGTAAATGTTAAGCTACCTAGAGCGCGGTCGTGTTTTGGGTGGGTTTCAATATTTTATCACATGATGGGATCAGATATGAGAATTTAAAAAGTTTTTTTTTTTTAATTTACGAGTTGTCTTACAATCTCTTTACACTAAATGCGTGAAGTACAAAATACAATGGCGGCTTAACACGTGGACTTAATAGGTAGTAGTAACTAGGAAGTAAGTACCTGCAAAGTGGTCCAAGTTGTTAGACTGCTATTTATGTACTTACCCGAGTGTTGCTAGAACTTGGCGACTACTTTACCATGCATAAACTGAGGGAACAACATGTTAGTTGTGAGAATTCGTCATTTTGTTGGATAAAAGAGTCATAGCAGTTATACTTATTATACAACTAGCTTCCCGCCAGCGGTTTCACCCGCGTGGAATTCGGTTTTCTAATATATTTATCAAATAAAACCTTCCACTTGAATCACTCTATCTATTTAAAAAAATGCATTAAAATCCCTTTGGTACTACCTACTTAACTCTTTCAGCAATGAAAGATTATAAAAATGGTTAGTACTAAAATGATAGGTCCTTGTGGGAGGTCTCATTATTTTTGGGGTGGTCCCATCTTTTTTACACAGTGGTATGAAAATAGCTTACAACCTATTCTCATTCCTATTGAATAAACTCGCAAAATTTCATGAGAATCTGTCCTACCATTTCAGGGGAGTTTGCGAAAAAACTGTGACATAGAATTTTATATAATCGACGAGAATTTTGTATTATTAGATTTGGTACCAGACCAGAATTGTATGTAAAGATAACATTTTTACTGGCTTCCTTAACCAGCGTACGGGTATTTTGTTTAAGCAAGCCAAGTATTAACCAAGTATTATTCAAGGAAAAGGCGTAACAAACTCGAGCCGGTTTAATAATTTACACTAAGAACAAAAGTATCGGCGTAGTCTATTTATTTTGGAATCGACCTCGTCTAATTGTTTATCTTTCGGTGAATTGTTATATTGTTTATTTTACGGAGGATTCTTGAATTTGAATAATCAGAGCGAGTCCTGAGGGAAGTAAAGGGTTTCCAGCGAACGTTGCGCTTGTGAAATATTGCTAAGAATAAATGTTTGATATTTTTAAATAACATACAGTTGTTCTTCATGAACTGAATGACGACCACTTTAGTGTAATGGTCAAGAAGTTGACTATTAACCAAGTGGTCGCGGGTTCGATCCCCGCAATGTACAAACATTTGTGTACATGAACATGTCTGTTTGTACTGCTCTTGGTGTTATATGTTAAGGCGCGCCCCCAGGATGCGAGGGATCAGCACCTTTATCGGGATCCGGCGAGTCCATAGCTGAACAATTCAAAAGCGGGTAGACGGCGTGGGTTATCGGGCGAGGAAAATCAAACACGTAATTAACACACACAGTCACTTTACTTTTAGTCTAATGAAAAATCAATCACTAGGATGTAATTACAGCACAACTGATAAAGTTTCACAAATCAAAAATCAACGGCGCTCCGCCGAACACGTAACGAGCCGAAACAATACAGTTTCGAGTTCGCGCCGTAATGGCTGCCGCTCGACTGCCTGCGCTCGCCAGCGCTCGGTGTTGCGCCAGAGCGGGGCGAATCCAGTTCGCAAACCGCTCTAAAATAATCGATGCGCCGTCATATGTATTTATTTAAATTTATTTGTAATACCACTGTTGGTTCTGATATCTGTAACACAAGTACTTAAGCTACTTACCACGGAGACAGATCAATGTATGTGATGTTGTTGTATATTTATTATTATTAATATTAATGTTAGTATAGTAATTAAATACGGGACTTTCAACATGTCATTGTAGCTCTTAAAAAAATCTTAATTCCGTATTAAATAACTATTTTAACTTAAGTATATTTTAAACAATATGTACACAGTGAAAGTTAGTGACTAAATGAATCAATGGACTTAAATAATAGCGTTTTGATTGTAAAACTGTTTCGATCGATGGACGTCGAAAAGTAATTACGGCTTACTATCTGTTTAAATTGACTTTGAAGCCCGATACCGCAGTACAGATATACGGATTTGGTTTTTACCAAAATCTAAAATAAGATTATTAAAACATGTAAAGTCGGATGATTAATAATTATATTATAGGCTCCTTAAGATCTATACACTAATTGTAAGTTAAGGCCGATGCACACGAGACGGGGTTTTTATCCGAACGGGACGGGATAAGAAGTTTTGTAAAATTCATTTCATACAAAATATTTTATATTTTCCTGGTACCGAAAACGTGTGCAGTGGCGGTGATTGTTACTTACGATCACGTATTAGTAGCTTCTCTACAACATATGGTGTCAAAAGTTGCGATTCGATTGCGTTTATATTTATTGCATCTTTGCTTATTTATCTTAAGCACATACCTCCTATTCTTTTGAAATAACAATTCAATACAACGCCTTGTACAAACTGAGGTAAACTACAGTTGGAGCTAAAACAAATAAACGCTAATAAGAGAGCACACGTCCCGCAGTAACTCCAAATCGATTTCCCTCGCAACTTCCACGATATTTCACTTACCTCCGAGTAACGTTGATCGAAATACCTTTAAGTTTAGCGAGTTCCTATTCTCTCGAGGTTTACTCGGTACAAACGGAAATTTATCATTATTTTGTTGAATTGTCTTAACTTATGTTTAACTTTTCAAATATCACTACATAGTTTAAATCAAAGTTGCATACCGCGTCTGTCACATATCTGTAATGAGTAACCGTGGGTGCGGATGCAGTGTCGAATTATTTTTCGCCCACCCGTAGCATCGAATTCCCGTGGTGTCGAATGCCCATACATTCGGAAAACTTAATTTTTCCAAGGGCTAAATTACTAAATTACTAAACGCATTTTTTGGGGCGGAGGGTTGAACACTAGGCGTGTTTCTGTAAAATTTCAGCACACGGGATGTCTAAAGTTTTCAGGAAAATAATATCGAACCATCGCCATACGTTAAGGAATATCATAGAAAAGAATTGGCCGGGCGTTCTTGAGTTATGCTCAATATTAACACATTTTGCGAATCATTTTTATATTATCAGATAATACAGCGGGCACGGAAAATCCTCTTCCGGCTACGCTAGACATTAATAAAAACCCATACATTCGTTAAAAACACAACATGAAAATTTGAAGACACTATTTCCAACGTACGGCTTTATTTGAATATACTCGTATGTATATTTCGTTATAGACATTTCCAGGCACATATTACCAACGGAAAAGTCGTTCTTAACTAATACAAGTTACAAAACACCCGAAAATCCAAACACAAAGTGCCTTTTAAAAGCATTTAGTCTTTCATACTGTACGGTTCGCAATAAACTAGCTCCTGCGGGATTCGTTCGGTTTTTGTATTTGCATGCACAGCTTTGGGTTTTAGTTTAACTGTATTGGTCGTATATGCTGGGTCCTTACTTTCTAAGATTTTAGTATTTACTGCTATATAGCTGTTATACTTGCACGCGAGTTGAAACCAGTGTGTGCAACAAGGATGGCAGAAACAAAAATACGTATGAAGTTTTAGAGTTGGCACATGGATTTTGTTTGGGTCAACGTTCCCCTGCAAAGGGTTAAACCAATAACTGTATGGTGTTTGTACGAGCGTTAATATTGCATAGCTACTTCGCTGTGGTCTCACGGCACGCACGCGGTATTTTGGTCGAAAATCATGGGAAAATCAATAACAAATCCTCAAAGGTATATTTTTTGGGTAACTTTTGAACGTATAGGCCAGACAATGAAGCACATTAACGCAGTAGAACTGCAAATTTTTAGTTTACCATAACTTGCGAGAACCACTATCAGAAATATATATTTATGAGTGCAGCTTTCAAATGTTTGTGTTAATTTCGAAGCAACATAATTTTGTATTTTTTTTCATTGGTGGTCGGATTTTTCTCTATATCATTTAAACTATGCGAGTAATGTAACGCATGCTTATGAATTTTAAAAAAAGATTACATTTTCAGCTATTTATTGAACTTCTTGACTTTTTAAAAGGCTTGTACTCAATTGTTGTGAATGTGATCTATTTTAAAACTCTTTAAGACACAACTCATGTAAATTTGGATTGTGTAAAGAAAAAACTGAACACAAAATTGAAAAATTCATAGTTTTTTGTTTGTGCCAAATAACACAGGTTTGGAAAACTGCAAACTTAAATATGATGTATATTATATTTAAGTAGTAGGTCTGGTAGTGGTCCTTACAACATATCAAAAATCCAGCATTAGCATTTCATTTGTTTAATTGTTTTTTTTTTAAGATTTAGTACGAGTAAATCACAAAAACCTAACTTTTTCTTGGTGTACCTAATGAGATTGTTGAACGATTCGTTCGTATTTTTGGGTCTAGTAAGCGCGTACGTTTGGCTTAGGCCCAGCACATGAAATCAAGAATCCGGAATTTGGATCAGGAACTGATTTGCATCGCGTTTCAAACCGGTTTCAAAATGGTTGCGTCATGAGCGGTCCCTCAAAGGAGTCTATAGCATAAACTCAAATGTAACTAGAAGTTGCAGTTTCTTTGCACTTGCATTTGACCGTGTGTGCTGGGGCTTAGTGTGTATAGCGCGTCTCTCGTTAGTCAGACATTGATGCTCAAATCAGTCTTGAATGTCGCTAGAAGACCTACACTAGTCCTAATTGCAGAGTTTCTTGGCCTCCATTTAGCATATCTGTAAATGGCAGCAGCAGGTATATACCTAGCAGGACAAACCCAAGAAATAATAGCTACAAAAATAGAATACCTCTTGTAAAGATATTGATTCAACTAAACTGAACCCAAAATAGACGTTTCCCAATAATTCTTAGTTCTAGGAATCGTTTAATTGTATCCAAAATTGATAGCATTTGATCTGCCCAACCTTTGTAAATTATCAATACCGTTCGGGATCCAGTCCGACTCACCTGTTAGGGTTTCCAGTTTATTGTTTTAATAACTTTGAACAGTCGATTTTGGTCCTATCATAATAATTTTGTTCAACTAACGAAATACAATGTTTCTGCGACCGGCCGTTGTGTAAAATTCCGCTTGACATACGATAGGGTTAATTGTTGAGTTTGGATAAATAACAAACAATTTGTGGATATTGTTTTGAGTTCGCTGATCGTTTATTAGATAAGTAAATACGAGTTCATTTTTTTAATTTAATAAACTAAGCTTTAAGTCAGCTAAGCCGTTATTTTTAGAAAAGGGGTAGATAAAGAAAAGTATACTTACCATTTGACTAAAGATGGTTTTCGGGTGCAAATTTAAAAGGCGAATGACTTGCCACTGCAATTATTTGCTTTCTACAAATACCTGTAGATGAACGTTAAACACTAAAACTTTTATTAAAAGATAATAATCAAAACTGTTTAGCTACCCACTTTATGTAAAAAGTTATTACGTTAGGTAATAACTTTTTACATTTTCCATTTTCAATTAATTGAAAATGGAAGTTTAAAATCTTTGAGATCGTTTGTAATCGCGGGAGCTTACCGGCCCAAAACTTTCAAATATCGTCCAGATTTCTGGGAATCTTGCAGGAGTAATCTAAAGGCTTATTGATTAATATTCTATAGTACTTTCAAGGTGCTTGTGGTGCAGCTGGTGCAGCGCTTTGGTAGTAATACCAAATGTTAAACAACCTTAAGCGCGGTCGTGTTTGGGATGGGTGACCTTTCCGACCATTTAAATGACGTCTATTTACAAGCATCTTCGTGCTTTGGAAGACACTTTAAGCTGTTAGTCCCGGTTAATATCGATAGATATTACCGATATCGATAGTCTTTAAATCGGGCGGCTTAATGACATCTGACGGTAAGGACCTTACAAACAACCCCTCCACCAATCCGCCCTCGTGGTGGAGTATGGCTCGTACCACCTCTTAGTTGAGATGAGGCCAGTGCCCAGCAGTGGGACGTACCTATATAAGCTGACGAGATGAGAAAGAGAGAGAGAGAGCTCTTTCAGATGTCCAAAATAGTAAGTAGTAATGTCGAAAACATTTCTTTATCATCGATGTCTTGATAGTAAAACATACAAGTTTCGATTTGGAACTTCATAATTTGTTTAAAATTAATGAAACAAACTTTAACATTCTAAGACCGAGCAGAGCAAAATCAGACTCATAAAATTGGCGATTTTCTATCGCATGAAACCAAATGAAATAAAAACGTCTACGAACAAATAAACCTAAGTAATCATTGGGCAAATGAAATCATGCGGGTTGATATTTATTGTAGCACTGCGCGGCGATTGGATCGCTCTCGCCGTACAACTTCATTACTCTGAAAGGCGGAGGTGATAAATCTCAATTGCTCAGTCGCCGATGTATATTGAAAACGTTTGAAGGTTCGTAGGTATAGACGTCTGTGCAATTAACTAAGGAATTTCGTTTAAAAGTCAGTTCTGTTACAATGGCATGAGATGCCGTTGTTTACTTACTTTGATGTTTAAGATGTAGAATCGATACTAGATGCTATTGTAAGTTGTAAGCTAAGATCAAACCAAACAGAGGAAGATATGGTACCTCCTTACAATCGTCAATTTAAATAATTATGGGCTGCAGGCGCACACGCACGCGCGTGTATTTGAGCAACTTGCAGTCCTGGCGACGGCAAGGAGCAGAGCCTGTCCGTTAAGCTGTTCAGTGGGACCACGCACTAGTAGCTCATACCGTATCTGCCTCTTTTAGGTTCGACTATGCTTTTAAGTGCAGGTTAGGTTTTGTCGTGGATCGTGGTGTGTTCGTTAGGGTTTACAAATTTTAAATTTCAGTAAATTGAACATAAGCAAAAGAATTGTAATTTGTGTTATGTTCCTTTTTTCGTTTTGCCCATTTTTTTTCTGAAAAGTTTAAACACATATAAGATCAACGGAACAAACTGTTGATCTTCTATCTGTTTATACTTTTCATTTCATTATAATTGTTATAAATCCAGTGTTAATCGCTGCTTGGCACTAGAGCATTATCAAATCCTTGATTCTCTCGATTATCGAGGTACCTTTCGAACGCAACATGTGGTTCTAAATTTGAAGATCGTATTCGAATCATCTTGTAGTTGTCATGAAATGCACTTATCAACCGTAATGTGATTGGTATTATTACACCTAAGTTTAGCTAGATACACACGAATTACCGTGCGGAAAAAGTACGAAAGCATGAGAATCGTACCTTCCCCAGGTAAGCTAGATACTTTGCCAGTGAACGTTTTCTTTTACTTCAATTCGTTCTTCCGATGTCATTATAGTGAAAGGCATAGGCGATAAATCTCAATCGGTCGGGTCACCGTTTCTACGATTATAAGGCGATTTTCACAATGCACCGCGCTCCGCCGCGGATTCTAATTGCGCAGTACAAGTAGCACCGTGCGGTGATTCCTTTTCATTTTGTTGTAGTGCGCGTGTTTACCATACAAACTGAGGTCTTTGCGTACAAATAAGAAATCTATCGCCCCAAGGATCGCGAAGAAGCGAGGTGCAGTATGATAATCGCCTTACCCTAGGTTGTTCTAAACTTTTATGAACACGTATGCACTTATCTTAGCTTCATGACTTATTCATGAACTTTCATGTTTATCCGTCTAGTCTTATAGATGGATGGCGGTAAACACGGATGAACTGTTACATATTTATTGTGAGCGATTTATCGGAAAACATTCGAGATTTATGTAACTCCAAACTTTAAAACTGGTAAGTATTGTCAGACATTTCCGAAGACGAAGTCGGGAACACTATATCTAAGCTACTTGCTTTTATCATTGTTAGTGCCAAATAAATAATTGCTTCTATTTTTACTTTGCTGTAAGTAGATTTTTTCCTGTTTCCTATTGACATGTATACAGGACTAGCATCTAACCTCATAACCGATAAGTTGGCGAAACGCAATGACGTTTAAACCGTTTACTTAGGGCATAGGGCATTCAGCCGTTTCTTTGATATTTTGAAATATTAACATTAGTCTGTTCATTTAAGTTTAAAAATTAGGTTGCCCCTTATTTTAACTCTTTTTGACATGAATTTAATTGAATAATAGTCCTCCTTGTCGATTTCGACGACGGCGGCCAATCTCAGCAGAGATCAGGCAACTACGCAGGAGATATTTTAGTGCACAATTGTGAGCGCAATACGCAGGTGCACTCACTGTTCCATCACTCTCAAGGTTAATTGAATACGAAATAGATTTCAAGGCCGGTCGCGAAACTGGTCGCGAAAACACCTGGTGACCTTCAACGGACGGATTGCGACCAATCATAGCTAAGAACCACCGTAAAAAAATAAAACATTTCGAAAAAAAAAATTGCTTGCCTGTAAAGTCGGGCGAAAGTTTTACGTGACAACGACTTTGAGTGGTAAAATAATTTTAATGTGAATATTCATTCGTATAACATGAACCGGTGTGTATGCCTATCTCTCTCACTCTCTCTCTCTCGCTCTGTCTCTCTCGCTCTTAGGCGGGTTAACTGTGCTCGAGTGGAAGGGACGCGTGCCTTTCACTTTTTATGTCTGTCTCACTCGCTCTTAGGCGGGCTAACCATGCCCGAGACGAAGGGACGCGTGCCTCTCACTCGCTCTCATTGTGAGCGCGGAACGTGAGCGGAGCGTAACGCAGTTTCTTGAAGTGTCACCCGACAAACCAATTTATAAGACGTTGTCACGTCAAAAAAAAATTTTTCGAAAAAAAAACACTGTAATCAACAGTTTGTTAAAATAACATTCTTCTGTAACTTAGAATATACAATTTTAAACAAACAACTTTGTTTAACCACGCTTAGTTTTACTTACTTCGCTGTCCAAACGGTGATTTATTATTTATTACTCACGCGGTCTTACAAACTTTGGTGACAAATTCCAAAAGTTAATCTAAGAATGTTATCATTTGTCACTAGTAATTAAAAACGTGGTTTCATTAATAACCATTAAGTTGCGACTTGAAAACAATTTTAATTGAGCCGAAAAAAGAAGTGGCATTTTCTAGGCTCGTAAATTAAGCGCCCGCTTTTTTTTAGATCTAGTAATTTATCTTCAAAATTAAAGTCGATAAGATTTATGGCTTAATTTTTCAACTTTTAAGTTACATTAAATTTGGAAATATACTCATAAATTTAAAAAATAGAAGATTATGACTTGATGGATTTGCCACAAATACAAAAGACTTAATAATAACACCCACACCAGTACAAACGGATATGTTCATGCACACAAATGTTTGTACAGTGCTGGGATCGAACCCGCGACCTTTTGGTTAATAGTACACTTCTTGACCATTAAACCAAAATGGTAGTCACTTTAAAATCAGTCATTGGTCAGGCCATTAACAACATTCAAAAGATTTAAGTTCATAGATGATTTTATCGAATTCATATATGTAGGAAATTCGTACAATAACGTAATATATTCAAAAGTGATAATACTTCTTTGTGGGTATGTGTAGTACTCGTTCGTACATTTGACTTCGTTCTTTTTTCATTCAAAGCAAATGGCGATATAAAAGCGAGTAACACTTTTAACGTCTAAGTATTTTTAAGACAAACCATTCAAAGAGAATTGCTTCTCTTTATTTTAAATTGAATTTCGCCAGAAAAGGGTCTTGATCCAATTTCATTTCGTCAATAGAAGTTCACGTGTGCTCCGCAATTATGTAACGAGCGTGAAAAGGTGGGGCCTTAAAAGAGTAACAAATTGGTGGTCCTCATTAAAAAGAGGCTACCAAAAGTACGCTCGAAGTACTTATTCAGTATATATCGGTATATACAGTCGGCATGATGACAACTTTTTTTAGAGTCCGGTTTGTATTTTTTTTTCAAAAAATGGGATACGTACTTTTGATTTAAAGAGCCCAAAAATTACGGTGCCAGTTTGATTTTAAATATCGCATAAAATCACGCCTGCTTATGAGTTCTATACTAACCTCTATATCGACACATGTGCAACCAGGAAGGCCCTCAATTCGTGATTTTATGCTATGTTTTTGGATAGTATTTCTGAATAGATCTAAAAATAAAAAAATACCTTCCTAAAACTTATTATTATTTTTCTTACTGACGAACTGATTATATTAGTTTATTTTTTACCCTGTCATCACCCCTGTTGTGCCGACAGAGAACTCTTCAATCGCGAATTGATCCGGAGATTTTATTGTGGCCAACCGAGATTCGATTCACGGGCCATTTTGCAAATTCTAAGAAAACGAATTCAAAGCTACAGCATTCGTCCCATTGAAATTATTACTACGATTGAGTAGATTACCATTTTCGGATCCGATCCTTTTCCGGATTATTGATAGACGAAACCGAGATATATATTCGTTTCGAGATATATATTCTCTTTTTCACCTGATGAAATCCTAACCCAGTCCGGAGCCAGCAATCAGTCAGTGTATTTAGACGGCGGCAAGTATGTAGGTACTTGTACGAAACATCATTCAATGCCGGATATTGCTGTGTGGTGTGGGCTTCACTACTAACATAGTCAATGCAAAACAGCCTCGCGATGATAATCACCAAAAGCATGTTTAAGCACCGCCTCTGTGGTCTAGTGATAAACACAGATCTTAAACCCAAAGCCTTAAGGATATAGTTTTAGTCATATCCATGATTATTTATCATTATAAGGCACTGGAGGCAATTAACGCCCACCTTACTTAAAACGTTATATTTGCGTATACATATATTATCTTAGAGTGACACAAGGAACATTGAAAATAAAACTGAAATTGTAAAATTTTGTGAGAGCGCAGTTTTTATAAAGGTGACGTCCACAAGCGATGATCTTGAAGAGCGGCTAGTCACTCGCAAGATTGCGGCTCGAGTAACTTGTGCGTGAGCTAGGCGTCCTCTGTTGGTGTATTCTTTGTGTGCATATATCGTTGCCAGGTCGCCAAACCTAATTTTCGGTTCGGTAGTCGACTCTGGTCGCCTACGCTTGGCAACGCTCGGCGGCGCGGCGGCAGTGCTCGCTTGTTTGCGAAATGTAAAAAGCCTTTACAAAAGCCAGACAAGACGGACACCGTTTATTATGGCCGGACATGCAATCAAAAAGCCTAACTATGTCTGGCTTTATCCGGACGCCTGGCAACGCTATGTGCGTCATCTGGCTGCTCAGATTAACAAAAGTACATCATCGTAGTTCGTGTAGTTAGGGCGCTATTTAACATAGGGCGTTAATTGCCTTACCTACTGTAAGTATTAAACGTTTTAATTTACTTGCAGAGAACAAAAAAGCGGATGTACTAGTAAGTGCACTGTCATTATCTCATTAATTTATGCAATTGCTGCGATTTATACATTTAATTGATGCAGAAATTTTTGTCTCGGCTTTGAAGTTCCAAAATCAACCAACACTAATAATGTACCTGTTGCCTTAATTTTTAGATGAGACTTAATAAGCCAGTATTCTTCAGAAAGATACATTAATTATCTTATTCAGGTTTATGATGAATTTCCCTTAGAAAGCTAACGTGTTAAATTAAGCATTCAACGCATTTCCTTTATGTACTTGAATTAATAGTTGGTCGTCCCTAGATTTTGCTTTATTTATTTGAGCGAAATCTAGGAACTCATTATCCGTTTCAAATGAACTTGCTGTTATAATTTTACTAGCACGCGATGTTCCTCTAATTGGATGGCTCGTCTGGATTCATACACCCTGCCCACTTTATACCGAAGATCGCGAGTCACTCGCCAAAACTAAGCTCACTGTCCACATACACCGTAGGCTAATGTACGTTTTTGACCGGAAGTCGTATATAGGCGTATATATATGTCTGTAAAGATCACAGACAATATCGATGATCGAGGTTTTATTGTTAGAAAGATAGATAACTCATTATTGTACCAATAAGACACATTGAAAAACTCAATAAACACAGAAATATGTGCAATTTAGGCTGTCTAATCACTAACGGAGCCGGACCTCCGAACAGGGCTCAATCCGCCTTATTACAAAACATGGTTAAATAATTGTACTAGGCTTAAACTAGGATCAATCAATGGACTAAAGTAAACCTCATCACAAAACGAAGTTTACCTCTTAATCCTGAATTATCTATGGTACGAGTACTTACTAACATTAAACCCGTGCGTAACTGTGGACTAACTTTGACAGCTGTTTTGGAGATTATTGCGCAAGGTTTTATTGTTCAGTGAGGTTGTTTTGCAATAAAAGGAAGTATCTTAACTTGTTTCCTATATTTTTGCTTATACAAGAAAATACAGCGAATTTATGAATGTTATCAACGAAGATTCTAGGTTTGCGTTACCAAAAAAGTAAAATTGTTAATGGTAGATGTTTAAATTACTTTCACCTAGTTAAAAGCGTCGCTACTCGTAGCTTAGCTGATTTCGGGTGGAAAGGGGTCCTTATAAAGATCTTAGCATTCGGATACGTTTATACCGTTTACGACGTACTTATAAGAGGCAGTAAAAGATTTATTGCTACTAATAGAAATCGGGTATGAAATATATTAAGATTCCAAAAGTTAATCGACTTTGAGTTCAATTTTATCACCGTAACGATCTACGTGTTTTAATCTTTCGGGTGATATACGTTTATCATTGAAAATTAAAGAGTGTTTCTCGTTTTGATTCCCTGACCATTTATTGGTCATTACATTTAATACAGAAATAAATTTATGCATTTTTACTGATGACATATTTCTCTAATGAGAAGTGCGTTAAAGATAAAACCGTTAGGATTTTTAAATAGGTACCTCATTCAAAAATACGCCACTTTTTGCGGATAAAAAAAAGAGAGTGAAAAAGTTTTAAAACCCATTCAATTTAAGCTATTTCGAACGCACCGAAAAAAAAATGGGAACAACAAACGCTTCCGAGTAAACTATAAAACTATAGTGGCAGCTGTTTGTTTAATTAACAACCTACTCCGAAGCGGGAATCTATCCAAAACAATTATACATCAACAAATAAAATAAAAAAACATAACGTTCGCAAAAAAAGTGGTCAAATATCAATTACACTGTGGTTTTAAATATATTATAATTGATCAATTTGGATGTCGAGACCAATGCATCTGAAATATCCAATACGAGTATGAACTTGAAAGGGTCCGATATTGAAGTGTCTATTAAATAAACGTCAATGTAATCAGTGAAAGTTAACACAGGTTTTCTTAAAACAATTATTTTCACAACAAAGCTTTTATTTACAGCTAGCATCAAGACTACTTTTGCTTCACCGTAGTTGGGTAAAAAAGAAAATAGTTGCTTATCCGAAAATAATATCCGATAAAAACCCATCGGGCGCTACATTAATTACGACACTATCAGCGCCTCGCAAACGTTGCGAGATTCTATTAAGGCCCAGAGCCTGCGAGTGGATAAATCGCTCCATTATAAACCAATAATGGCCTAGCATCCAGTGCAGATGTGAGCTTAGGTATTTGTTGCGCATATCCTCCGGTAATTACTGAGAGTAAGGCTATCCGACTGTCCGGTTCATGACTCACGACACGACACTAGAATAGAGTTGATAGAATTAGGCATTACTTTGCGGAAATCCATGACTAAAGCTGAAAAAGATGATTATTTTGCTTTAAATTTCCACTAGACGACGCCAGCGCAGGAACCAAAATACATCCAACTGTAATCACCTGAAAAAGGTAGAGCTGGAAGCGCACGACTTACAATACCTACAAATCACAACGTGATACAGAAGATGCACCTGGAATCACAACACTGACACCAACAAAACACTCGACGCGTTTTTCCACTACACGTGGCATCCTCAGGAGATGTTGTCGCTTCGACAGACTACGAGCGACTAAACCTACAGACTAGGTTTAGTCGCTCGTAGTCAGGTACTACTACAGCTTTTGACTAAGCGTATTAATGTCCAACTGATTGTTTTTTATTTTTTATTTTTTCATTATTATTTCAAAATTTTATTTGTTAAGTTTTATTTTTTTGCGTTCACAACGCTTTTTTTAATTTTTGAAAAGACCACTTAAAAAATTTAAAGTTTAAGTTTAAGTCAATATGTATAAAAGTCATTTAGAATTTATATGTGGAAACACGTAAATGGTGTTTAGTGACAAGTCTAGCGAGTAATTTAGTTTTTAAGATACTGTAGTGTTTTCCTAATAAAATAAAATAAATAAAATAAAGCTGTGGCTGGAGGAAATCATTTTAGTTTTGAGCGGGTTTAAAGCGTTATCGATTTTCAAAGCTGCCTTTAACATCTCATCTTTAACGCTAATTGGTATTTATTAAGATACAACTACACTTCTTCATTCCTATGGTCAACTTAAACAACAATAGTATACGTATGGTATAAAGGCCCTTTCGGGCTCATTGCGCCGCGTTGCTATCTTGTAGGTGTATCTCCGGCGAATTCACCATCAGTTGCGGTCAGCGCTGCATCGTTGCCGGCCTAGTTTAGTGCGGCGGCGGTCGCAAGGAAATGTCACGGTATATTACATCGCTTCGACCAAAGTTGAGGGATATTTTTAATCAATGATAACATACATCTTGAAAATATTTACGTGGCCTTATTAAGAGACAATGATGATGTTTTATAACATCAAGGTAGATATTCAGATATCCAAATCTTAGCTTAGGTCAATGGACTCATAAATATACGAGACAAGAGCTGCATAGTTGCCGGCTTGTTTAGTGCGGTGATCACAAACTTTAGCCTTAGGGCTATAGCAATGTGTAAGGTGACATTTCCTTGTGAAGCACTAATGCATAGATTAGATTAGATAGATAAACAGCGATTGTAATTATTTGCTTTTGTTTATTAAAAACCAATGATGATAAATCAACGTGGACTATCCAAATCTGAACTTTCGTAAGCTTGTTCTATGTTCGACCTGAGTTTGAACTTTTTCTCGTCGGGTTTTGTCCTATCAAAAGGAAACCTTTTCAAAAACTTCATATTTTTCTTATGAACCAACGAACAGTAATAAAGAAAGACGTTTAACTGCTAAAAGTGCAGACTGTTAGGTATTAAAGTAACTACCGAAACAAGTATAAAAATTAGCATTTTCACTCGCAGTTACAGGTTAAACGAGACAATCTTCCAGAGCCGTTGCCAACCAAATACCTGCCAGCGCCAACGTATTATACAGAATATTGAACTATTTCCTTGGCAGTGCGCGTAATTGCTTTAATTTTACGACTGTGTACCTCGTTTGGTTAATCACCGGGGTAATACCCGAATCGAATGCGAGGTAGTTCGCAAAGGGTTATCAACCGGAATGGTGTTGGTTATCAACCGGTGAATTGGTCCGGCAGTTAAGTTTACATCGTTTTAATTGCGTCGTAAGGTGTTTGCGAATGGCTTGTTGTCGGTTGAAGTTCGACGCTTCTTTGTATTTAACGACGCGAGGGAACGACCAACGGATAATGCTAGCGGAATGGACACTTTGGTTGAGTGCATCGTGATATTTATGGGTGTAGTTTGTGATGCTTGCATTAGATAATTTTGTTTACAATTTATGTAAAATAATTACATAATAACAAAACTGACGTCTTGTATATTTGGCTATTTAAAAGCAGTAAGTTTCCTCATCCTTGTTTTGAGATAAAAATAAACAACTAGTTTTTTAATGATTTTTCGTAATAAGCTTCACGTCGCAAACTTAAAGTAATATTTTTTAAGTAAAAATATCAACTGTTTGAGGCGGGTATTAAACCCGCATCCATGAAAATCGAGCCCGTGTGCTATGGGTAGCTAGAAGGCCACTTTTCCGTCATCACCGTTTGGAATTGAACTCAAAAAGCAGTAGCTTCAACAGGTTTTTCCAAAGTCTAGATGATCGAGTGGTTTACGACCACGCACTGGATTCCCATTGATGCGGTTTCGATCCCCGCCTAAGACAGTTGATTCTTTTTACTGCAATAACATTATTAGTTCAAACAACGCTTTTTGTCATCATGTGTTATAGTACATAAAACTTATAAAACAATGCGTCGTTCTTTAGCCAAATAGTTTTCACTACTAGTTATTCAATTATGATGTTGACGAGACGTGGATCATAAGCGCGATATCATATAAATAACAATAATAAAAAGAATCACGTGTCGTAATCTAGAATTCTCGATGGATGATTCGCTTGCAATACGAAACTGTTAGTCTTCACCATTAATCTCCCAAATCCCAAAACAAATTAGTCCCTGAATAGCGAAGAAACATAATTATTGTTCCGCTCCGATGGTAATCCAGTTAGTCTTACTTACGTGCTATTTCCACGAAAGCTAAGCGCCTGCGTGGTAGGTACCCTGAAGTTCATCGGTAGATACAATGAGCGAAGAGTAAATAACGCAGCTAATACCTACACAACAGATTACGTGAACAGTGGTAGAAGCTTTCAGTAGACTCCTAACCTCACGTACCTGCCTGTTTCCCACCAAATTACAGGTGGTGTCTGACCAATGCGTTTAAAAAAAAAATTCTTTGGTAATTAACACCCAGTTTTATTTTATTTTAACACGAAATGTTAAGAACTAACCACTAAACTAACTATACTAATAAATCTATCGCTTGTAGTTCTGCTCCGTTGAGGTATGTGCCTAATCCCAACTTTTGCCTACTTTTTAGATTTTAGCAATTTTATTAAGTGACTTTATTTTTTTGCATTAACAATGCAAATTTCTGTACAATGTGAAATTCGAACACACTTAAAGAAAAATGGGACTGCTACAGGCGGGACTCGAACCCGCACCTCTCGCAAACCGGGCGATTGCTCTCCCAACAGCTACCGTGACACTTACTTATCATTCCGAATTTATCTGACCACAATAGTGATCAATCATGGCAGGCAGTAGCCTAAGCACTTCATTTTTCTTCAAGTGTTCAGTCATTTTAATTGGTCGCGGACAGCTGTGTAGTCACTACTAAGCAACATAGACGCTTATCCAACGAATCGGTCCACGGTTTTCACCTTCATTATACTCCTTAATCTTACCGTATCCATTTCCACTATCACTAATAGAACAGTCGGCACTCTTCCACACATCCGGATAGTGGTTAATATCCGGAGCAATGTTTATAACAACAAACAACTTAGTGCAAACAGATCCGGGCGAACTTGCCTAATTGTTTGCCACCAACTTTGTTACCGTTGGACCGTGATATAATTTGCCGCTAATCTGAGACGATTACAATCCGATTGTTGCGTTTACACGGTTAGGTGCAAAATTCAATATAAGCAGCCTTACCCTTTGTCCTACGTGAGCAAGGTAAAGCGACAAGTGCGTCCAACCGACAAAGCGTCGAGACTCGATTAAGATCGCAATTGTCGCGTTGCGTTACCCAAGTAGGATAACACCTGAGAGACAAACGCGACAAGTGCGACCAACGCGACAAAGGGACGGACGCGATCGACATCGCAATTGTCGCGTTGCATCGCTCACGTAAGACAACTCCTGAGTAACAAACGCGACAAGTGCAAACAACGCGACAAAGGGACGGACGCGATTGACATCGCAATTGTCGCGTTGCTTCGCTCACGTAGGACAACGCCTGAGCGACAAACGCGACAAGTGCGGTTAACGTGTCAAAAGAACGACGCGATTGACATCGCAATTGTCGCGTTGCGTCGCTTACATAGGACAACGCCTGAGTTACAAACGTGACAAGTGCGGCGCGACGCGACAATATCAAATGTATGAACGTTTATAATAAAGTCTTACGTGACGAAGCGCGATTGACATTGACACAAGCATTGGTCGCGTCGAATTTGTTGCTTTGTGTCGCTCAAGTAAGACAAGGCATTATCACAAAGGAATAAGACGTTGTTTAAAAGTATGTGTCAAATTGATGATTGTGTCTTACAATTTTGATCAAGGCATAAGAAGTGGCTGTTAATTATCTTGATCTACTTAAAATCGGTTATTCGCAAATCTGACAATTTAAATATTTTCTGGGTTTGAAGACTTAATGCACTGTTTTTCCTTAAAAATTCCACTGTCCTTATGTACTTTAGCTAAAAGTCATATCAAAGCGGAATTCCCGGTTGGTATATACATTAAATTATATTCCTCCACGTTCCGCAATAAAAACAATCAACTCGAAAAACCTTTTACATCACGCTTGACAGCGACATAAAACGATCCGCCGTATATTTTATTAATAAAACTAAGAAAACCGTATACGTTCTAATTTCCTGCGATAAGTAATCTATCAACCGTTTGCTATCACGTCTTATTACGGAATAAATGGAACGATAACAGCGGATTTACGTTCCTAATAGCAAAACCAGAGTTTTTAGAGCCGTGACCCGTTATGCACTATCCCTTCTGCTGTGCGTTTGCAATAAACACCGGAGAAGCAGGGGAGATCTCCCTGATTTGGTTAGCGGAATGTGGGAGAATTCATACAACAGAGGCTTCCTTTCCTTAGTTGTTATGCCAAGGAAATGGGCCCGGACCCAAACGGAAAAGTCAAAGTGATGACTCGGTGGTAGTGTTTTCATTGTGGGTGTAAACAACACAAAGACATATTACCGTTGGAAAACAACGTCTGTGTTCTTTAGAATAATAGAATCGGACGCTGTTGACCTAAGAGATAAAAGCATTGTTTCTAGATGTCTGAAAATACAGTGACAGCTTTTGTTTTGGGGTCGGTGATTTTTTTTTGTGGAAATGAGAATGTGATTTGATCCTCTTTTGTTAGATTTTCTGCTTTTTGTGGACGATGCATTGTGTTTTTGTAAAACTTTTAAATACGCATTAACAGTTTTTCAAAAAATAGATGCCTAGTGTTTAAAATTGAAATAGGTAGGTATAGTTTAAAAACATTTATTCAAAAACTAATTGTATTACTTACATTAAATAAAACGGTGGTTGATTACAGTTTTTGTCATTGCAACGTAAACAAAGTTGGAAATAAAACTAATATGAATAAAATAAAACTAATATGTAAAACATATTTTACATGATAGTATTTACTTAAATGTAAAAATATTTAATAAGCTAGCTTAAAAAAATACTTTGTGTGTCTATCATCTAAGCGTCACTTATGTTTTCGTTACTTTCTATTTATTTATAAACTATCGCTTCCTCCTCTTCTTTCTTCACTGCGTGAATAAGGACCAATGATATGACGGCATTGATGACCTGTAAACAAAGAATTTGAATTGCAGTGTAATGTTTTTCAACTTGACTCGAGTACCTTTACAGTACCTTTACAATCAAACTCTTATTTTCGTGATGCCATATTAACGAAGTCACGTTTGTTAGGCCTTACGCAGAAAGCGTGGCGATAGAGCGCGCACGAAAATAAGCGATTGAAAAGCGGTGAGTGACAACTCGTGATACAAAGAACGCAATACTGCGTGTATCGCGAATACTTGTGCACTACAATATCTACTGCGTAGTTGGTTGATCTAAATAAGAGATTGGTGGTCATAGTAGAAATTCGGCTGGACACGATGATTATTTCATTGCCTAGTTCGGTTTGAAAAATCGTCTTCCCGTCATTTAAGTAATTTTTCTACAAACAAACAAAAAGTTCTTACAGCAATCATGCAAGAAGCCAATACGATTCCAGCCAGCCATCCCGTTTTGCTCTCCAAGTAGAAGGTGAGCTCGTCGACACATCCGTGGAAGTAGGCGTTCCCGGTCACTGAGTCCCGGCATTCGGCCGGGAACGGTTTGTTCAGGTTGATGTAGTCCATAGGCCCGTCGGCGCCGCAGCAGCCGATCTGTTGAAAATTTCAAGTGTCATCATTGTCATCATAGATGCTAGGTTTTGAATGCTAAAACATATGCATAAATGCATAATGCATAAACATTTTAGATTGACCAATCATAAGCGGCCTGCATCCAGGTTGATTCTTTAACCCTACCAATCAAAGCCTACGGTAGATACTTTACTCAAATATCATTGGGCGACCGACTTATTAATTGTATTCAAGTACCTTAGTTTGTATGAAAAACACCGCGCTGTACCATCTATAGTCTATACTATAGTAAACTAGCTTTTACCCGCCACTTCGTCCGCATTAGGTGGTTTCGAAAGTGATCAGATTCCCCGAAAAGTAATTTGTGTAAAAAAATGCGTTGTGTTCCCGCAGTCAAAACTACCTCATGTCCTTTCTTAAGTCTCAAACTATCTCCTTTCCAAATTTCATGTAAATCTGTTCAGTAGTTTAGGCGTTAAAGCGATCGGCCCACTTTAATTTTCCCATGGGAATGCGTCATTTTCCCGCAGTAAAAAGTAGCCTATGTCGTTTCTCGGGTATCAAAAGAGTCTCAGTAGTTTAGACGTGACAAACAGACAAGCAGAATTTGCGACGGACGACGGTGCAGTGTCATAATCGCCTTAGTGTCTCGCGTCCGAAGCTTTTATTAATTTGCAGAATGGGTAATTGGCTTTAACCCTAAGACAGTTAATACGACCAATTTCATTGAACAATTACTGATCTCAGTTATACTGAAATGTTCACAACGTACCTGATCAGCAGATCAGCAGAATAACTTCAAATTCTACGAACCAAGTATAACCTAGGTAAATCTGATTAGAGCAACTTCCAAATTCTATGAACCAGGAATGACTACGTCCTACTTTCAGATATGACTAAGGCCCCTAACACGCTGTGGCTTACTGTGGCACACTTAAGGCTTCATATAAAGTCCTGTTTGTTCCCCCGAATTTTCATAAAAACTACACACGCAATTCATTTTTATTCCGTTCCACTAGCACTTATAATAAGAAATAAACTAATATAGATTTATCTAATATTTCCCTACCTGAGCTAAAACAAACTCTTTCGACGAGTCTAAAGTGAATTGAAACAATTTTGTCATTAATTACTGATTAAGTTAGTTTTGTGAAATTATTTTGTATGTTATGTTTGTTTTTACATATTTGTATTGCTAGCCTGGTGAATTTTCTAAACATTGTATTTTATATTCACATTTAAATCAGCGCAAAAAACAAAACGGTTGAAACACATGTCTGACCACTACAGTGGTCTTTTGTAAAAATCAGTATTTATATGAACGTTTTGTTCTGTGTATGACTGTTTGTTGCCTTATGTAAATAAAAAGAAAAAAAGTTCGTCACTCATTTATGATGATGATGATGACCTATATATATTTTTTTAAATAAATTACCTGAACATTTAATTTCAAAAATAAATTTAAAACAGTTGCAAATTGTAAAAAGATGTTTTAATGTCGAAAGGATATTACAAAATTGATGATTACAAAAATGACAAAGATGGAAATGTTTGAATGTAATTACAATTATTGTAAATCAAATTTGAAAAGAGTTAATGACAATACTGGCTGCGTTTCTTGCGCCGCTCCTTCTTAGCACTGGCACAAATTGTCTCGAAGCGGTGGTAGGGTTAATTTATATGTTGGGACTTGTGAAAGTGCTTCTTGTGAGTCTATTTACAAAAATAAATTTGTTAAACCACTGTTGATTCTGATATCTCTAACACAAGTGCTTAAGCTACTTACCACGGAGTCAGAACAGTGAATGTGATGTTGTTGTATATTTATTATTATTATTATTATTTGTAGTATCCTTTAGCTAGGGTATCACAGCACAAGGCGGGTCCTTTCGGAAGGCGTACGAGATATGGATTCAACACGAAGAGACCCCTTAGTGATACATTACTGCACAGCCTAGGGAATTATTCAAGGTGAAGATTCATACATGCCGGGACCAAAATCATGACCACACCTGTGACTGCTTGTATATATCTCGTGCTAGTGATATTAAATATCTCGGCGTTCACCTTGACAGTACACTCACCTGGACTACGCATATTGATAACTTGACTAAGCGACTGCGAAAAGTTACGCTAATTCTAAGGAAACTCAGAAACTCTGCCGACGCTAATACCCTTAGGATGGTTTATTATGCCCTAGCACAAAGTATCCGATAGGATAGTACTGCATCCCTGCATGGGGTGGCGCCAGTGTTACGCATTTCCTAAAACTTGAAAGGGCGCAGAGGCTCGTGTTAAAAGTCATGACTAAAAAACCTTTTCGTTATCCTACTGCTCAATTGTATAATGAGTGTGAAGTTCTTTCGGTAAGGCAACTGTACGTGTTTCAACTGATACTTCGTAAGCATTTATCGCTTCCCCTAGATACATCACTTTTGAAGCGTCGCATATGTCACAGAGTGTGTCAGGTTGTGCGTCATAAAACAGCCCTCGCAGGTAGACAATATTTTGTTCGTAGCTCTCATCTGTATAACAAATTAAATAAAGTTCTAAATCTCTATATCAGCCCAGTCGCGAAAGTAAAAGACGTCCTCAAAAAATGGTTACAAAAACATACCTACCATGAAACGGAGGACCTCTTGAAGACAGCATAATGTGCTATAGTAATAATCCAAATTCTAATTCAAACTTTAAAGCGCCCTTTGTTAATTTCAAACTATTACATACTAACCACCCAACAACGCACGTGCTTATTATCTTCCTTCCTGTCTTATGCAAACTCACATACACACACACACACCTACACCCACACCCACACACATAACACACACACAACACACACACACACCCAACACACACACACACACACACAACACACACACACACACACACACAACACACACACACACACACACACACACTAGTGTAGTACTTACCTACCTAAATCTCCTTTTTGGATCACTTATAAATATATATATATTGTATATGTTAGGCACCATTACCTACCTCTCTTATGTAACAGTATGGAAGTATTGGCGTCTGTCACACAGTTTATATATAAACTAGTATAGGCGTCAATAATCCCTATCTTCTTCTGAGAATTTTTGCTTAGACATATATTTTTATGTAGATAATATTTATTATTATTATATTATTATTATTATTAATGTGTACACCAAGCGGATACTATCTTTGTCTGCACTATTGAGTAGATACATTGAGTAGATACAACCAAAGACAGCATCCGCTAGGTGCAAGGACTATTGCACAGAAGATGGGAACTATAATGGGCCTATGGGGGAAAAATTGCTGGACTGGTTGATGGGATATTGATGAGACAACGGGACGCCTGCTATATCAAATGTCTCATCTTGATAATCACGGCAGACGGTGACTCGCCGCTTACTAAATGGGCCGCCTATCAAAAGCTACCAGATGGTAGCCAGGCAGCAACATTGGTGTAAGCGGCTGAAGGTTGTTATTATTATTATTATTTGCGACTGTATTAATGCTATCTAACGGTGATATCTAACTCACAAGCTTTTGAACATAACAGCAATGTTTAAATTCGAGCCGATCAAGTGAGTGCGATGCTCCGTTGCATTGCTATGTCAATATAAGTTGCGAATTCCGAGAGATTCAGCATCCTTCGATCAGCTAGGTGATTCTAGGACGTTGTACTCATGTCGACGTGTGCAAACTGCTAAAATTCAGCTAAGAGTGTAGTAATACCTACACGAATGTACGTTATGCTTTGTAATTTTTTTAAAGTAAAGATTTACCTAGCCGATATTGCATTCGTATTTCCATTAATTCTCTCACCGAACTTCACTTTTTTGTGGTTTATTAATTAATCAAGCACTAAAGCAGATTAAACAAGTTTGCTTAATCTGGAAATCATACATGCAAATGTATAAAACTGGGTATAAAAACTGTTTGGTGTACAAAAATCAGTTTTGTTTTTTGCTTGTGACTTTAACTGAATCGGCGCCGAAGTTATTTGATCACAATATAAGTTGTCATCAAGTCGTTTTTAGATCACTGACCTTTCAAGTTCTTAGCTTGTTCACACGTTCTTTGAAACTCACTCCATTCGGTCTCCCATTCACCGACTTCAGTGACTAGTGAGTCGTCGGAGGTGCGGTGTGTCCCTAATTGCGTCCATTTTGTTCGGTCCATCTGAAGCTACGGTGCATGAATGCAGCACGTTATGATTGGAGTCGTGCTCGTCAGTGGGCAGTGCTCACAAGGCCGTTTGATTATGGCACGTTACTGGTACTGGTACTGAGAGTAGACAGTCTAGGTAATAGAATTACTTATGCTGCTATATAAAGTGCAGGGGCAACCGAACGATGAAGGGATAGAAACGTTGTTAAATTATTGACTTGGACATTATGTAACTTGAACGCGTTGTGATCCATATGATGTCTTTTTTATGCTCACGCGTTCTTTATTTGATCGATGTAGACGAAAATTTGAGGCATCTACGAAATAGAAATTTTGTAACTACATACCTATATATTAACTCCGGCAGGCTTCTTATCTTCGATTTATCCTTTAAGAACGAAGTATTTGGCAAAAAACAGCTAAGCTGTCAATTACAGAATAATTAAATGTAAAAAAACGTCGACGTTGCTTTGCTAGTTCATCGATACAGTTCGTACGACTCCATGCAAGTTCTAATGATGATTTATGATAAAACTGCCAGTAAGTATCCTTTCCTGCAGCATCTATATGCTACCTACTCTGCGGTTCAGCCAGCTTCAGTTGTCCACTCCGCAAATGCGTGTTTGCTTCGTTAGAACCGACGCGACGGTTCCGCATTTTTTGCGTACGCGGTTTGATGAACGAAAAATTTTGGGCTTTGTACTGACTAATTTTATTACGCGCCTCATCGGCTTTGAAGCGGGGAATTTGAAGAGTTTTTGAATATATCTAACCCCAATATTTCATATTTTGAACGCACGTTCCTAAAGCAAACTGTCAACGGCGACTGTGACATTGGTCCTTCAAGCCTCATTTTTTTGGACGTTTGTGCTGTGCGCTACGCAAAAGATATTTTACTGCCGGTTTCAATATTCTGTCTACCTTTGACTAAAAGTTAGATGACTGTTAGTTTCGTACGTAAAGTCGTCTGAGATGACAGCCGTTTCCATGAAACTGACTGTATCTATATTTCTGGCTAAGTAAAGTAAATGAAATATTGAAACCTGCCGTTAAGCAACAAAATTGTCTTGCATAATGTGATTAGATGTAGGGGCACAGCGTTGCCTGGCAACATAAATCTCTCGGTAACCGTACTGACGTAGGTTGTTTTTGGCCTAGAGTAGCCGTGGCTTGGCAAAAGCAAGTCGTGTTTTAGCTTGCATACTTTTTCTTAATGTAGAAGGTTTTCTTGACGACCCCCGTGGTACAATGGCATGAGTACCGGTTTCCAACAGAAACCAATGTTCAATGTTGTCACGAGTCTAAGTGTTCCGTGTACCTTCGTTGTTTCTGTTTCCCATAATACAATTGCTTAAGCTAACTTTCTTTATGTATGACAACATCACAATGTGGTCCCCATCTATTTATTTTATTAACACGTTGTACTTACTCCTTCCTGAACCATTCGCAGTACAGTTCTGCTCCCTTCATGCTGGGGGTTGTTCATCAGTCTGACGATGGAGTTTCTGATCAGGGGCTGGATGCTCGAGTCGTAGGTTGAGAAGTCTAGCACTACACAGGCTCCGACCAGACCAAATACGAATGTGGCTATTTGTGAGCCTATGTACTGGAACAGAAAATGATTAATTAAGTTTTAGGTTAATCACAATAAAAATTGATGCTAAGGAATCCATGCTAGGGAATGTGATGTCTAATATCATAATGCGTTTTTTGAAAATTTCTGTATGCATCTTTATCATGCCTTATTGGCTAGTAAATAAACAAATACTTTTAGAGGTATTTTGAAACTCCAATATACATAATTTTTTAACCGAAATCACTAGAAATGAAACAGAAAAATCTTGATGTCAGACACATAAATCACGTGTCTGTGAAAGTGGAAACAAATTTATCCTCGGTCGTGTACTTATTTTTAAGACATTTCGATAATCACAAGAAACTGCTTAGTAGGAAGAAATTAACCTGCTCAGAGGCCAAGACCCAGTTCGAGTCACTGAGCCAGCGTTGTATCTAAATAAGTAAAGTACACTTCTAAGTTTAGTTTGCTATTCGATAATCGCAAGGAAATATTAATCAGGAAAAACAAACTTACCCCATAAAGCAGAACAACGTTCTCCATCAGCGCCGACCCGCATCCGAGGAAGGCCACCACCATGACGACAAGCGAAGCGATGAGGATAATGTAGATCCCGATAAAGTAGTGCTGCAGATCCAGCATGGACATGAACTCGTTGAACCCTGGCTCGATAAGGATCCAGAGGCACAGAGCGAATATGGACACGCCGAACAACTGAAAAGATAAAAGCAATAATTAAAATGGGCCCTTTGCCACCTGCCTAAAATGATTATGATGATAAATTTTCCGTGATGTTCATATCATCTGGTAAAAGTCACAGGAAGTCGCTGGATGCGGGAAGCCCAGGCCGTTGGTCCTGCGCCTGATTTCTCTCCGGTCATGTTGGATTGAAGTCTCACCGAGCTTTGAGAGTGATGGAACAGTGAATGTACCTGTGTATTGTGCTCACACTTGTGCACTATAATATCTTAATCTGCGTTGGTTGATCTCTGTTGAGATTGGCCGCCATGGTCGAAATCGGCCAGGAGGACTATTATATAATCATCTGCTAATAGCTGGACGGATCGCGGTGGAGATCTCTGAGGATGGCCCAGGGAGCGTCGTACGGCTGATATGATGATGATGATGATGCTGAATATCATTATGAAATCAAGTCCTTTGATATGCAAGGATGCTACAAATGAAGGTATTATCGCTATGATGCTAGAGCTGGATTATGTAGCAAATCTATATCGCTTTTACCTCATGTGGTGTAGCGTATATGGTGCGTTAACCAAATACCGACTATTTAATAAAAGATTATTTAATCAGCGTATATTTACGTTTTAAATCACGTTTTTAAAAGTTATTTTTCATGTAGAAAAATTTGGCAACTTTAGGCACCTAAGATAATATTGCTATAAACATTTCGCGTTACTAGCTTGATTCGCTGAATTTATCCATAATACATCAACCATTTTAGTTTTGTTAGTTCTAACTTTTAACATAGTTCATTATACTCAACAATAACAAATGATGTTTTTCGTAGTTATAAAAGGGCTGTAAATCTTTTCAGAATCACAAAACTTTGGCACTAAAAACAAATTGAACCGCAAAGTTCGTTGGAAAATAAACTATAGAGCCGACATGCCCAATTATCATTTAGTTGGCAAACTGCAACGAATCAGGGGTGCAGTCGGAATGAATTGCATTTTACTTCAATTGACAGTTGGTCTATTGAATGTTGATAGAAAAGCTATTTCTTAATCCTTAATTTTAAATGAAAAAAAAATGGTTGCCTGTAAAGTCGGTTTTACGGGCGAAGATTTTACGTGACACCGATCATGTTTGAGTGGGAGAGAGACGCAAGGCATTCGCCGGTCCGGCGGGCCTCTCTCTTGTTCGGTCTCATCGTAACAGACGTGAGCGGGCGTTACACTTTTTCATGAGTGACTCCGAGCCACAACCTAATTTAAGACCTTGTCACGTCAAAAGAGGGTTATAAGTTTGACCCTGATGTCTGGTTGTGTGTTTCTGTCTATGACATCATAGCTCCCGAACGAATAGAACAATTCAGTGCGGTATTTTCATTCGAAAGATATCTCAATCACGATAATGGGCTAGACGACACCACCAATCGTTGACATACTTTTTATTATCTGTCAAAACGGTCTGCTTCCATAGATTTTATATGGGAATACATGAACGTGACGTCACGGTCATATATCAGAAATCGGAGTCAATTGACCGAATATTTATTGAATTTTGTGTGTTTAAAAATTAGTTTCTACAGCTTTTTGGAAATAAACTGGTTGTATTAACTTCTTAGGGGCTATGTTTTTTAAACGCCATGGTCTTGAAAATATTTAAAATAGGTGTCATCATGCCAATTCTTAGCTAAAGCTGGTCAAAATTCATCTAGCCGTTGAAGTTCATCCGCTGCTTTCCTGGCTCATGTCGGGTTTTTTTTTATTGGAAATTTAGTTTGTATGTACCTTTGTATTAAAATGTTATATTCCGCTATCACGTAAGCTCACACTCAATATAGTATCAGAAGATATTAGTGTCAGAAGTTCCGATATATTTTTATTTATTTTTTTATTTATATATTTATTTAGAGGTGTTTGTGGCGCAGTAGTTGCAGGGCTTTGGTAGTGATACCAAAAGTTAAGCAACCTGCGGCGCGGTCATGTTTGGGATGGGTGACCATTCTGACCATACAAGTGACGTCTATTTACAAGCATCTCCGTGCTTCGGAAGGCACGTTAAGCTGTTGGTCTCGGTTAATATCGATAGATATTAGTCGTTAAGCCTGGTCGGAGGCCCTCGGGCGGCTTAATAACATCTGACAGTAAGGTTGGTCACTTACCTTACACACACCCCTCCACCAATCCGCACTGAGCCCTCGTGGTGGAGTATGGCTCGCACCACCTCATAGTTGAGATGAGGCCTGTGCCCAGCAATGGGACGTATGTAGGCTGATGATGATATATTTACTTAGATAAGATATCTTTTGACAGTCTTGTTATCAAAGAAAAACGTAGCATGGTATGCGATCCAATTAGTTTTTACGCCCTTCACTTTTTCTAAGAAGTCCAATAGCTATAAAACTATTCTATGATGAAAACAGGAGTAATCGTGATGCGAGGTCAGAAAGTTTTATAATATCATTAATGCTTGAGTGCCATCAGTTTTTTCATAAAATAAATATATTCAGTAGATGTTTTTAATGTCAATCAACGATGCCTAACTGGACTAAAAAGAAGTACGTATATAACAATCATCATAATTTTCTAGCCTTTCTGTGGTCCATTTCCTAACTATTATTTTATTGTCACTGCGGCTGCTGTGACACCCACTTGTTTCTTGTACTCTAATTACATGTCCGCATACAAAAATAACGGTGTCAATCTTATCAATCACACAGGTTTTGTTACGGAGGGGAGAGTATTCTGTATCTTACTTTATTGTGGTTTTATTTGGGAAGAAATGAACTGTCCTGGGATCACCAGCTCGTTATAATGGCTTTGTTTTTGCTGTTCCTACAAAAGATAAAGTAGAAGCCGTGTCAGACATTCACGCAAGGTAATACTTTTGGGTACAGGATGTTTAAATTACATATTAAAAAAACATTGGGGTACCCCGTGACTTTATGTGCTAAATTATTTTTTAACTGCCTTGCATTACTATGAAAATAAAAAAATCCTCTAGCCTTTTAATGTTGGTAGTTACTTTGGTAATGTCAGTTTGCATAGACTTCTGTTCTGAGCTGATAAAGTCTGTAGTAGCGCTAAACTCATCCTTGAGTGCATTCATTGCAGACCCAATCTCACTTCTAACCATCGGTTTAGAGCACGCATAGATCGGATGACGTAACTTTGCCAATAGTTTTTTTTCCATCATTTGTAAGTGCTAGTCATAATTTAATAAAATATTAAACATAAGGTATGTAATACAAAACTTTTTGTTGTCATTTTGTAAGAAAAAATATGGAAATACAATTACTAACCGTAGTAAATTGGACCAGCCTGTGCATATTGTAACAAATTATAGGACATCTATTCAGGGGGAAAACTTCCGTTTCTTATTCAAACTTTAACAATATTTAACCTTTCATGACAGTTCTTTGGAATAGACTTTTGTTTGTTGGCACGGGGGAGTCCGAGAAATTTACCCAATGTGTAGTACTTCCTGAAGTGCTTAGCAAATGAGGGGGATGTATGCAAACTCCGGTCGAGTTGGCTACTCCTGCCAATATGCTGCTAGTGAGATGAAATTGGAGCACATAAGTTTGCGTATGTTATAGATTGTCTTATGTTTTCTGCCTTTATTTTATGGGGAAGGTTACTAAACGTTCAACATAATATTTTATCTAGTAGGTGATGAACTTGATTTTAACACATTCGTTGGCCTTTTGCAGACACAATCTACTAATATCCTGCATCCGTATTAACGTGATTTGTTTTTGTATTTTGAATAGGAATAGCATATCATAACAAGCATTTACTAATTAGTTTTTGAGTCTAGGTTATCCTGAAACTACCTTTAGGTACCTACTGCTTTACGTAATCTAAAAAATATAGGTACCTGCTACATAGGTATATAGGATTTCCGTGGTTTTGTATCCGTTTAACGTTCGCGTTTTGATCAAGTAAGGCCTCCTTATTTGTATTTAAGAATTTGAATGTCTTGATTGTGTGAAACCAGCTTCATTATTTGGTCATTCAATATAACATATCGATTTACCTACCACAAATTGATAGGACAATCAAATACCTTTCGAAATCGTCCAGTCTGACGAAAGCTTTTATTCCTTGAATACGGATTATTCCCATGACAATTGGAGCATATCTGGCATCGTTATGTTTTGCAAAAACATTCGAGACAACAACTCTGTAATCCATTACTGTTTCACCAAATGACGCGGAAAGTTGACTCGTACGGTAAGCCGCGGTCTCGATGCTCGATGAATTTGGTCATTATTAAGTTGGCTTTAAGGTTGTTGGGTGGTTGAGGGGTGTTGGAAAAATCATATAATGTCCGGTCCAGACCGTTGGGGCCCATTAATGCTTGGCTACACACTGATACACGCTCTCATGATGATGTATGGTGCTCTGCGAGCGATGTGAAATAACTACTGAATTTACAAAAACCGTTCCGTGTCAAACCGCAAATCTGTTGTTTTAAACACGTGGATTGGGCGCAGAATACCTTCTCTTTTTATTGTTATAGATTTGCTTAAGTTTCAACCCTCCTGATATTATCAGGCTTAGTCTCTAAGCCCGATGAGGCAGAGTCTGTGAGTCGACGATGGAGCGAGCTCCCCTAGAGCTAGGGACTCTAGATTTTTAGCAACAAACCATAAAAAACATTTTTGTAATCTTAATAAATTTATGTGTTGGCAAAAAATGTTAAATGCCGCTGTGTGAAATCTAAATGAGTTCCAACTTTGATAAATAAATAAAAATGAGTCGATGTTAAGGATAATTTTTTTGCAATGCAGAAGTACATCCTAACTTATAAACGAATACTTACAAACAAAAGTCAAAAACAAGAAGGATAGAGCCTACTGTTATGATTTAAACTGTGTCTGAGTAGAAACGTGGTTTGCAGTAATTACCGGAAAACGTTAGGCGAAATTAAAGCGTAGGTTTTGAGTGCGCTGTATCATTTTGGTAAGCATTGTTTGCGCTGCTTGTTGCGAGGCTTAAAGAACAATGGATAAAAGTGCAGCTAAGTTTGTTGACATTTTGTTTCGTGATTTATAAGGAAAATAGCATTTAGAGATATTTTAGAACTAAAATAAATTTGTGTTGAATCTTATTTCTTTTGGAATTTTATTCGAATAGATTGAATGAATGAGAAGAAATCGAAGCTGTGTTGTTTACTCGTATTTCTGACACTTTTAGAATTTATCACTTCAAGGGACTTTTTTTTATTTAAAAAAAAATTGGGACTTTTACCACAGGTAATTCCAGTCCTATCGTACCCTAATAAATGTACTTGGACAACTGAACAAATGCTTCAAATTTATCTTGATCACTTTATGAAGAAAAAACCGTTAACGTTAAAATAATGCTATTTAAGTTTATGCTGGTGATAGTTTATTTGAAAATGTTTTGTTTTCAATTAAGTTTTAACCACTTCAAAGCATTGTATTCTGTTAACGTATTTGTCCTCCAACATTTTGGTTTGAAGGTGCCCATCAGTTGTTTAACTTTTGAAAAGAGTTCCTTTGACTGTGATTTATCCACATAACTCTCTATTTCCGCGTATATCTTATTTATGTGCTCATCCTTGTCTCTACGAGTAGATAGATCTTTGGATTTTGGCGTGCAGCTAATTATATTGAGACAAGCACGCGGCATCCTTGAGTCCACTACTCTTATGAAGTTTTCTTTCTTCAGTAAGTTCATCCACTCCTCTTTACTTTTTATGCGATAGTTGAGATCACAACTTTCCTTCGCTGACTGTAAAACGACATTCTTGAGATCATTCCAATTAGCCTCACTAGAATTAAACGGCTCTACTCTCATGGATGAAATTTTTTCGTTTATATGCGAACGGAAGTGTACCAAGGCTGTTACAGAGAGGATGGGCTTCCCTTGTTGTTTTGGACGAATGTTCTTAAGACGCAGACGGATATCAGCGATTACTAGCTGGTGATCACTACCACAGTCGGCACCAAGAAAAGTTTTGGCTTTGTTTATAGAAGATCGCCACCTGGATTTGATTGTAATATAATCAATCTGATTCCTATGTCCGGCTGGTGGTCTACTGCTGGTCCTCAGGATGATTTTTGAACCAGGAGTTCATAATGACAAGCTGATACCCCTTCTTCGTCGGAAGTTAAAAAAAAACTCTCTAAAAGATCTTCATCGAAAGTTAAATAACACCGACGACAGTTTCAATATCAAACAGTCCTATCATACTATTCCTCGGGACATTTCAAATTGATTCATTAGAAAAGAAGTTTGTTCAAGTCTAAAGAACGAAAAGTCTAGACTCCGCAAATAATTGCAGGCTCAACTTAAAATTGGAAATTTGAAAGGCGGTGTAAGATTTCCATCAGTAATAACGACGTTGTTTTCATCAAAATTCTAAAACTGTGAAGGTTAAACACTTTATTGTTCAGTTAAATTATTTTTAGACTTTGTATGTATATCTTATGTATTGCAACGTCAAATTGTTAAGAATTCTATATGAAGCAACCATTATTAAGATGTAGTTTGTTGATACTCGTAAGATGATCATATGTTTTACAGGTTATCAAACTATTGACGACCGTTTGATGCAGTGGTCTAAATGTCGGACTTCTAAAACCAAGGGTCGCGGGTTCGATCCCCGCACAGTACAAGCATATGTGTGCATGAAAATGTGTGTTTGTACTGGTACTTTCTATGTATAATATGTATTTATTTACAAAAAAAAGTATTTAAGCATGTTTATCCGTTGTCTAGTACCCATTACAAAAGCCTCGTAGCTTAATTTCGGACTAGAGAATTGGTGTGATTGTTGTGAAATATTTATTATTATTCTAAAGTACGTTTATTTTTGGTCAGAACAAAACTCTTTAGAGGCCTAAAAACAAAAAATAAAACATAACATAAGTATTTCTTACTTTTTACGAACTATATTGTAGTCATAGCGACCGAATCTTACGACAGAGCTTAAAGACATTGTGGTAAATCCATAAAGTTGTTTTTGAAGTGAAAACTTCTTTAGCGGCGTTGAGCACTTTTGTGGCATGGGTAGAAACTGTGAAACTCACGTCAGGTCACGTGATGCTGATCGAAAAACCGTAAGACGGTTGTTAAGTTTTCACTTCTGCCGGCACTCCCGGAGTGCAACCCGTGTTAGTTTTTTTCTTATTAAGGTACACACGACAGCATATCAAGGTAAACACTGCGGCATCTTCCACGCTTGTAAGAAGGGTGGTTTTGAATCATAAATAACCCAGCCATCTAAGCCGTTGTCCGTAGTATCGGATGTTGCCATCTCTGTCACACTTACAAGTTTATCCGAGCGAGCGAGCGCGCTGGCTAGAACCGAAAACTCGAATGAAACGTCAGGGCGTACGGCCTCTGTACTTTTCAAAGGCTGTCTTTTCGGCGCGTTAAAAATTTATTGTGTCGTAAAAGAGCCGCTTGTTTGCTATTCCGGTTCGGGAATATGACATTATTGTGTTGATGGTTTGTAATGGGGCAAGGGTTGCGAACTTTTTTGTTTTTTTATGTCCTTCAAACAGTAGGTGAATGATGTTTTTAGCAAACAAACAGTTTACGTATGTGTTTGATTGATGTCGACTTTTTTATTACTTTTTTATATTTGAGGAAAAAGAGGATGATATTGATAACGTTATAAGAATCCTTATGTGGTTCGTCACCGTGGCTCAAATTATTAAAATAAAAAACCTACTTGAAAAAACTACTAAATAAGTAATTATTCAAATTCAAGAAAAAACAAGTGCCTTAAGAAAACAAACATTACTTGGAACAAAGTTCTTAGCACAATCCAATACCAAATGTGGGCATTAAAGCTAAGAAAAAAATACAAACGATTTTCGTTTAAGGTGTTAAGGAATGTAAGTCTTTTTATTGGATGTAAGTCCCCTTTTCCATCAAACCATGTTTTGCTAACGCATAAATCAGTAAGCTTTGTTTCCTCATGAAAAAACTGTTAAGTGCGAGCTAGAATTAAGCAGCGAGGGAACATTACAGTGTTAATATCTGACGTAGTACGCAGTATGTGAGTCAGATATAAATTACAAGCTTTTCAGAGTGATCCAAATTTTTGAACTGACTATATTTGAGCTACATAAATCTCAATTTCATAGTGACAATAGATTTATAAGTTTTGTTACTCCTGGAAATATTGTGAAACATATTTTTACACACTGTACAATTGTTTGTTCGAGTAGGTAGTTTATTAACAGTTTGGAGAGATTGCAGAGATTTTGGTAAAGGGCAAACTAGCGGCATGCTTTCGTCGCAACTGGCAATTGTCAGCGATTTAGCCGCGGCCATTGGTTGACACGCAAATGTGTCCTGCAGTAAGTGTTACATTTAGCTTAAACTCCTCTGCGCATTCTTAAGAAAAGGGATAATAGTCCTCCTGGCCACGGCGCATTCCGACCACGGCGGCCAATCTCAACAGAGATCAGCCAACTACATACTTAGTTGGCTGATCTCTGTTCAGACGAGCGCAATACACAGGTGCACTCTCTGTTCCATCACTCTCAATGTTCGGTGAGACGGCAATCCGACGTGACCGGAAGGATATCAGGCGCAACGGCCAACGGCTTAACGTGCGTTCCGAGGCACGGGGGTGTAACACCGCCAACTTCCCGAAGCTGTTTTTGAAAAATTCGTGACAGAAAATTTCAGAAACAATTTTGGCTCGACCTGGGATTCGAACCCAGGACCTCTCGGATGTAAGGCGGAAACTTTGCCACTACACCATCGAGGCAGAAAAAAGGAGTAGACGGATTACAAAATTTGTAATCCGTGACCGGGACGGGACCCTGATTGGACTGCCTTATTTAATAAGGCAGTCCAATCAGGGTCCCGTTTTTTTCAGGTACGGAACCCTGAAAATCAGTTCCCAAATCAACATTAGCGCTGAGGCCTGATCTCAAACCTTTTACCGCGAAAAACCACTACTCCCGTTCCGTTCCTGTCGAGCCTCCATTGTATCTCGGGAGACACCTGGCAAGCTAGAATAATAAAGAGTTTTACATCGCTTCAAAATGGGACTTTTCCCGCGTTTCAACCGCTCCCCGCACTTAAGGGATTTGAATATCTTATATGGAAGGCTTTATCTATTCCACGCAACTCCCGCAAAGAATGAATTCGGCCGTGTTTTAAGTTCTAAAACAATTCTCCTAACCAGTATTTTGGTGACGTGATTGACGTTTTTATCGGATGCCTTTGTTTACTCGCTGGGGGTTTTAAGGATTTTTTTCTTTTTTTCGAAGCAAACGGAACTCAGTATAAAAGTTTGTAAAGTTTCTTAGAGAAGAAAGAAGTTTTCTTGGCATAACTTAATCGAAACAAAAATATAGATAAGTCAATAGAAAATTATGAGATAAGTAAATATTTTTCACATGGAATACTTAAATAAAAAACAGTTCTTCCATTATTTGTACTTTTAGGTAGGCTTTATTTTTGCTTAAATAAATAAGTATGTTCAGATAATAAGAAACTGTTGAGTTCGGTTCGCTTGGTGAGTGAGGTAAGTAGGACTCCACCTTTAAAGTTCACGACGAAATTTGAAAATGTTGTAGAGATTCTTTTATTATCCATTCAATCTGAACAATGCGACTTCAAAATCGGTTGAAGGCAATCTCGAACGCAGATATTAAAAGTTCAGTGAACTATTGAATTTCCTGTTGTTGAAATATTTAAAATCCTTCTAAATACACCAAAATATAAATTAGAGCATAAATTATTATCGCTGACGACCTTAACCTAGATACGCCAACTGTGTAAAAAAAATATTACAGTTTTACCTTTCACATACAAACTCTCACTCGGAAAAAAAACATTCGTATAATTAGCAAACATATCATATGATAATACATACGCGCTATAATTATTAGATCACAATGCCCAAACCATTCACACCAAATAAGGTCAACATACCAAATAAGATCTATAATAATAGGCTTGTTTCCACTATGAAAGAAATATTAAAAAACTGATTTTCTCTAAAATAATTCATAATTTCAGATGCCTTTACACTAATATTTTTCTGCAGTTCGTATTATTTGATTTTTAATTGGAATTCAAATGATAATTAGTCACTCAGTCGGCATTGCACGCGGTGACGTCAAAGTGTGTTATTCCCATACAAGCTCTATGAAGAAAAGCGTTTTGACAGTTGATAAAAAGTACGTCAAAGATTGGTGGTGTCAACTACCGTATTCATCAGCGTTGTTTAGAAAAAAAAAACGATTATCACCCGGAAAACGTCTCTATTTATGCGTCTACGATAAAGATGTGGCAAATACATGATCAAACAATATGAAATAAGGAAAAAAATTACTAATATTCAGTTCATGTGATAAATAGTATCTGACTGTAGACAACATTCTAAATTTCAAATGCTGCCCCGCTTCATTAAAAAAAAATACTAGGCCATCAGGTTTGCTAAATTTCAAAGCAGTTTAGCTACTAGTATAAAAAAAGTTTTATTTCCAAGAAAGTGCGTATAATATGATGTCCAAGACCCAGACCCGATTTTTCTGGGACACCAGTTTATTTCGAAAACCGGACGAGGAGCAAAGTCAGCGAATAATTTGAAACTCAATATAGTAATTTGAAACCACTCTAGTGACATTAAAGTCTGGAACTTTAATGTCACTAGACTGGTGTGCATGCACATACATATTTATGACCCCTCAAAAAACGTTCCTCTCATTTAATTTAAGTCAATCTCACTTTCGATTGTCTCCGAACGAGAAATCCCGAGATTTTTTCCAACGTGTGAACCATTTGAAGTCCCGCCGACCGTATAATTAGTTAAATGAAAGTGCAACGGAGAAAATTCCGAACTCTTTTTACGGCGTGCAAGTTCAGTTGGAAGTTCAAAGAAAAAGTTTTAATTTTCGTCTCCCGTTTCGTTGATAGATTTTAATTCGCCCATTTTTTGTGGTAGCTCAAGACGGTTTTTTTTTTTAATTTCTTACTTCAATGATTGTTTGAATATTAAAGTAGACAAGATTAATAAGAAAGCCTTGAAACAAGACAAGAAAAGTGAAATCTCTGACAAAAAGCAGCATGGAGGTGTCCTAAAAGACTTAAGCTATGGTGACTTGAAAGATGGATCGGTAGGGAAGCCATCATCATGTTTTCTTATAACCGAACCAACGAAATTCTATAATCACTTGAGGCACTTGAGAAGTTGTGACGCTGGAGACTTCATGAGTCTTAATATTAATACTGCAGGGACCAAAACATGGCTTTGGCTGCGATGTAATCCACTCTGCGCTTGATGTCAAAGTTTAGTTTAGTCCAATCAGGGCCTACTCTGGACTATACTTGGTTTATAATAGAACATTGTTTTTAACTTGACTTAATGTTAAAGTCCAAATAGATCGTGTGCAACCACCTCAACTGAAAACGAGGTAAGAAGGGTAAACAAGCCCGCGATCTTTTCATAGTGAAGTTTCGTAGTTTTTCATAAGTATATCATGCGACTGAAGTCCCCCCTTGATTATAACTTGGATCATTTCATGGAAATAGTAACATACTGTTACGAGACAAACATGATCCATCCTTGACCAAATTGTCACTTATAATCAGCTTAGATTTTGGTCACATGTCTGGATAGTTCTTTATAAAAATAACTAAACTTTAATTTGCAATTGATTAAGTAATTAATTCCACGCGCTGCACTTTCTCGCTAAACTACCTGCGCCTAACTATCTACGATATCTAGTACCGTCAACGTCTGTCACCCTCGTTTACATACGTTATTGTCAGTTAATTTCATGGCAACAGTGACTAGGACAGCTAGAGTCGATACTAATAAGATCGTGCTTTCAAAGTAGGACTCCAGTTTGGAACTTTCTCGATACGCGTGGTGTAAATAGTACAAGTGCATTTGGTAAATGCACGGCGCATCCTGCAAGTGATTGAAACTCCATTGTGTGAGTTACATTCTAAGTCAGGGCTATACAAACTTCCCCTTAATACAGCGCTTAGTTAGGGACTCGATCGAACGGTCGCGCGTATTAAAGTTAGCGCTCGGATTAAGCGATGCCAAGATATTTGTGCGATTTTTAAACTGATTAAAATAAATGTCATTTAGATTAATATGAGAGCTAAATACCACAGGAAAAGGGAAGCCACTATTACTACGAGAGGGCAAAAAAAGTATTTTGTAAGCGCAAGCGCTTATACGCCCTTCAAAAAATAATCAGTTTTAATTGTAGCTTAATTAATTATAACTAATTAATTTAATTTAATTTTAATTATTTAAGCACTGTATAGTTAATTTTCGCAAAACAATTGCAATCGATTAATGGTTTGCTATCGTCTGCACCCTCAATGGATTGTTACCATCCGAGGTTTTGCGCTGAATGATTCCTGGCGCGTTTCCAGGAGTCAATTAACGGACCGATGCCGAAGCCGTAACGCGACTTCAGCTGTTGTGCTCGGTTTACACCGTGCTAGTAACTGGATTAAAATATTATTCATACTAGCAACCGCCCGCGACTTCGTCCGCATTCGAGTTCGATCAAATGTTGGAGTTTTGGCCTAGTCTACTCGTCGTGATCTTTAAAACGGTACTTCAATTATATTTAAGGCCTGGCACCGGGACGATGGCTAATGGGAAAGGAAAACTCTTACACAAATAATATAGAGACATAGCAGTAGAATCTACTGCATGCAAAACACATTTTTTGTGTAAAGCTATACTTAATAGTTACGTAGAAACAACTAAGGAATGGACCTATTCAAATGATCTTTATCAAGATGTAGCATAGATGTGACATTGATATTATCTGAAAGGTATCTATTTACCAGGCTACTCAGAGAGTTATGCAAATTTGCAAAAAAAGATACATTCCAATTTTAAAACTTCCCTCCACTTTTTTACGAGCCATTTAAAATTATCGTGTCTGACTGAAACATGGATCAAAGCAACTGTTATTCGTTGGCATAAAGAATTCAAGCGTGGTTTGGGGGATGAAGAAAGAAGTGGTCGCCCTTTTAACGGCTGTTACAGAAGAAAAAAAAGTACCAATTCCTTTACGAGATCAAAGAAACACCAACTCTAAATGGTATATTACCGAATGCTTGCCAGAAGTTTTCTTTGTTGTAAGCAACAGGCGGCTGAACACAGGGATCCGCGGGCTACTGCTTCAGCACGACAACGCGCCCGCGCACACCGCGCTCAAAACAATGGATTTCTTGGACAGCAAGCCGGTTACACTTTTGGGTTGCCTCCTAACAGCCCTGATCTAACAATGTGTGACTTCTATTTATTCTGGAAAAGACAACACTTAAAAAATTGTACTGTTTTAAACTTTTCTGTTGCATTATTACAATAGACACAGATTTTTTCACGGGTTTTACGCAACACAAACACTTTTAAAAGGTAAAAACTTGGTATTTACCTTCCCGAAGTTTTGATCTGTGAAACAAAACTGAATGAATGTGAAACTGTGAAAACCAAGTTTTTACCTTTTAAAAGTGTTTGTGTTGCGTAAAACCCGTGAAAAAATCTGTGTACTTAAACAATTCTTTTCGGCTCCGGTCATCGGGGAGGAATCAAACCTCCGACCTTTGGAAGTCTGGTCCAATGCTCTGACCACTGAGCTACCGAGAACCTTGATGGAGTCGTTGAATTTTGTAAGTGCTTTTTAACGCTTTGAGCCAGCGTATGTTTCATCAATGATTGTGGGAGACACCCTCAAATCACCCGAGAGAAATATTTTTACAAATACTTAACAATCGGTTAAGATGAAACAGGCTATAACTCCATCCGTTAAGTATTTTTTTGGGTTTACAACGCTATTTTTTAATTTAGAGAAGACAACAGTTAAAAAATTCTTTTCGGCTCCGGTCATCGGGGAGGAATCGAACCCCCGACCTTTGGAAGTCCGGTCCAATGCTCTGACCACTGAGCTACCGAGAACCTTGATGCAGTTGTTGAATTTTGTAAGTGCTTTTTAACGCTTTGAGCCAGCGTATGTTTCATCAATGATTGTGGGAGACACCCTCAAATCACCCGAGGGAAATATTTTTACAAATATTTAACAATCGGTTAAGATGAAACAGGCTATAATTCCATCCGTTAAGTATTTTTTTGCGTTAACAACGCTATTTTTTAATTAAGAAAAGACAACACTTAAAAAATTCTTTTCGGCTCCGGTCATCGGGGAGGAATCGAACCCCCGACCTTTGGAAGTCCGGTCCAATGCTCTGACCACTGAGTTACCGAGAACCTTGATGGAGTCGTTGAATTTTGTAAGTGCTTTTTAACGCTTTGAGCCAGCGTTCTTTTATTCCCTAAAATAAATAATCAGCTCAAAGTTATACAATTTTCGTTGCCGGAAGATGCGCTATTAGCGTTTGAGCAGAGTGTAAATGAAGTGTCTGCAGTGGGCTGGAAAAAGCATTTCGAAAATTGGTTTCGACGCATGAATCTTTGTATTGAGGCTAAGGGGAGTATTTTGAAAAGATTTGATAAAGACATATCTATAGAGTAATTATTTTGATTTTCGCAACACTTTCAGAGTGTACCGTGTATATTACGAGTAGTACTATTTCTCAGTCCGCTCTAGAATTTGATCAAAATGTAATAACAGACAAGAATATGACAGTACTTAACTGTTCATTTCTTCTTTAAAACACTCAGACACATTATGCCAAGTAATTATTACAGAGACTCACCAAATTATTTACTCAACCAAAACTACACTGCTTTGACTCAAAAAATTCGATTCGATTCAATTTCGAAATTAATATTTTATAGATGTTGCAATCGTAACGGTTAGCGCTATGACGCGAATGTGACTTTGTGTCAGATAAAAACATTACAAAAGCCAAATCCCAGCGCTCCAAACGGGCCATTGCTCCTCATTTGCGCTGGAGTGCTGGAACACCTGGAGTGCAGATGTTCAACAGCTCTCCAGTGTTTTTGGCGCGATTCTGCACTTCGCTGATCGCCGTCGCTTGTTAAACAAACTGTTTTGAATAATTGGACCCGAAGTCATTAGGAAAGCGGTTTGTAAATGCTCTCGAGTGAACGGTAATTCGGTTTCGATGACTTCTTGTTTGAGCGGACCGATTGAATCAATGAGTTGTGTGCATCTTTGATTTATTCAGTAGCAGTAGTACTATCCATTTTTCTGTCCCTATACGAGTATTGCATAGTCAGGTGACGCCTTTTGACACTCATTCATATGTCAGTACGTAGGCAATCAACTTTACTACTACGTACTATATTATTACTACTAGTTATATTATAATAAAAATATATTATAATAATTATAATAAAATATAATATAAATGAATTGTTGTTCGGTAGTCTCGCTGAAACTCGAGAACGGCTGAACCGATTTGACTAATTTTAGTCCCAAGATATATACATGATTTTAAACAGTAAAATTTTTAAACTTTTTAAACAGGGTATTTTTCGGTAATGCATAACCATTATGTCGTCACAAAAACACTTTTTTCTGTCTGAAATACCTATGTATTTTAGTATTTTTCCTATATTTAACTTCGAATGATGATTTTCAATACCCTTATCTGTCATACCTTAAGAAACTAAATTGTTGTTCCAACTAACAGACGGCAACCATCAGCTACTAAACATTGTCTCTGCTTATTATCAAACTTACCAATATTTCTCTGGTAAGGGGACAAAACAAAAGCAGACTTTGACAAAAGGGATGGGGGGGGGGGGGAGGTTAGGTGACCTCGGTGCCCGACACAAACCCATCTAGTCTCCGATAGAGCATTGTTCCACCTTGGCAGCAAATCACAAAATTCCTGGGCATAGTTTTGTCTGACAAATTGTTATAAAAGTATTCGTGAGACGACCACTGATATTCGATTTTGGGCTTAATAAACGGCTTCGGGCTTTCAATGATACATCAACTTCGATTGAACCTACAAAACTTTGAAGCCTATTTAGTTTCCATTTAATACTAAAGTTAGGTTTGGTTAGTTATTGTCGTTTTGAAATCATTCGCACTGAATGTATGAAAATGTCATCGCGGTCACGTTCCCGAAAGGATTTTACGGCATCTTTTTTTTAAACGTTCTGACCTAAACGATTGTTTGATATTATTCTAATGTAAAATTGACTGCCTCGTTGGTGTAGGCAAAGTTTCTGCCTTACATCCGAGAGGTCCTGGGTTCGAAATCCAGGTCGAGCCTAAAATTATTTCTGAGATTTTTTGTAATGAATTTCTCAAAAACAGCTCGGAGTCGGGAAGTTGGCAGAGTTACACCCCCGTGCCTCGGAAAGCACGTTAAGCTGTTGGTCCTGCGCCTGTTCTCTCTCCGGTCATGTCATGTTGCCGTCTCACCGAAGTTTGAATGGAACAGTGATTGCGCCTATGTATTGCAGTCACACTTGTGCACTATATTATCTTCTGCGTAGTTGGCTGATCTGTGTTAAGATTGGCCGCCGTGATCGCAATCGGCCAGGAGGACTATTAATGTAAAATTATGTAATAAGCATGATTACAAGTGTTTTGATCATATATATCTCAAGCATCTGAATCAATAACTCATCCCCTGTTATATAAGTTAATAAGGCAATAACTTAAAATTTTCCCAATTAATTATCCTGAGCATCGTCCAGCAAGTTGCGGGCGGCAAGGCGGGATTTACTGCGGGGCCATATGCCGCTAACATTGGGTGCGCGGGGTGACGCGAATCCGAGTGATCTATGGGACTTGGAGCGCCTCGCCAACTTGTAGGTATAATGGTTAGCAGATCACGCTGCACAATTAAGTTGCAAAATCCCCCGTATTACAAGGGTATAGATACCGCAGTGTTTACCTTGACCTTCTGGCCACCGACCTGTCTATCGTTTGCGAGTTTGCTGCTTTGAGTTGAAGCCCTATTATGTTAGCTGATTTCCGTAGTTTAGTATCACAACTGACGACTGCTTTAGTGTGACGGTCAAGTAGTTGAGTAATAACCAAGAGGTCGCCGGTTCGATCCCCGCACTGTACAAACATTTGTGTGCATGAACATGTCTCTTTGTACTGGTCTGGATGTTATATGTACCTATTTATTTAAGTTTATTTGTAATACATCTGTTGATTCTGATATCAGTGAGACATGGAGTCAGATCAATGTATGTGATGTTGTTGTATATATATTTATTTATTTCTCTTTCGCTCGTCTAACAAAAAAAAACCTGTTTAACCTCTAGTTTTATAATATAGCACGCTCATCTGATTTGATTATATTTAATTTTTGTAAACTGTTTTCTCAGTAAGTGAATTTCTTTGTAATCCTTATGAGAATTAAATATCTTTAAACCTAATCTATTTATTGATAGCTAGATCAAGCACCAGTACTATATGCAGACAAGTTCATGTCCCTGCTAAAAACGCTATAAATATGCTATTGATGTTCGGCGCGCAGGGTGACGTGAATCTGACTGATCTACTCGTATGAGACTTTAGGGCGCCTCGCCAACTTGTACATGTCTATCGTTTGCGAGCTTGCTCCTTTGAGTTGAGGACCTATTATGTTACCTGATATCCGTAGTTTAGAATTACAGAACAGCTACATCTAGCATCAGTACTATAGGCAGACAAGTTCGTGTCCCTGCCAAAAACGCTATGAATATGCTATTAATGTTCGGCGCGCAAGGTGACGTGAATCCGAGTGATCTATGAGACTTTAGGGCGGCTTGTCAACTTGTACCTGTCTATGGTTGCTTTGAGTTGAAACCCTATTATGTTAGATGATATCCGTAGTTAAGTATTACAGCTAGATCTAGCACCAGGACTATAGGCGGACAAGTTCGTGTCCCTGCCAAATACGCTATATGCTATTGATGTAGGGCGCGCGCGCAGGGTGACGTGAATCTGAGTGTTCTATGGGACTTGGAGTGCCCCGTCAACTTGTACCTGTCTATGCTTTGGGAGTTTGCTGCTTTATATTGAGGTCCTATTATGCTAGCCAATATCCGTCATTTTTGTGTATACACAGCTCCACATGAACCTACTCATTTTCGATGCAAAATTACCCTTACTACGTCAGCTTATGATACCACAGTGATTGACACACTTGGCGTGATGCCGCGGCGTTTGTACCTCGCTGAAAATAGAGGTATAACAGATGCTAGAGAGGCTAGAATATGGTTAGCAGGACTTTTTAAGCATCATCGTCGACATCTTCTTTACCTCCTAGAGGGAGAATGATGTCAAGAGCGAACCCATATTGATATTAAAAAAAAAAAAAAAAACACGATTGAGCAAATATTTTTAATATCATCATAATTATTTCCTAACACGCCGAGTTACTCCTATAAAAATATATTATTAAAGAAAGAAAATATGACTGATTTTCCCATAATGGAACCGGATACGGAAGTCAAGTACTTGCTTCCATTTGTAATGCTGCAAACATTCATATTTCATTTTCATATCAAATGATTCACGCTACGATAACACCTTGTTCTGAAAACAGGACACATTGTTATCAGCAGATGATAACGCGTTCTTTATGCTTCACCTTTTTATTTTGGGTTGATACGCGTGTTAGAAATTTATTAAGGTTAATATTAGATCAATGTATACATTTAGGCGTTCTCAGTTAGACCACTGTTTAAAAAAATTCAAACATGACGTTAGGCGACCATGATAATTACTTACAAACACTAGTGGGAGGAACACTAACATTATCGTAAAGTATTCATGTCGTCCAAACGTCAGAAACTGACAGTTTGCACAAAGTGTCAAGTAAACGATAGGTAAACGCTACGAATACGTTACGATAGTTGTTCGTGCTCACACCATAGTACAGTAAAATTTTCATTATGCTTATGCCCGCATAAGCATAATGAAAATTTCAGACAGACAACAAAACATCAGGCTATACATTTTTGTTGCAAAGTCAGTATTATAAAACAGGCTAAAGTGTTTAGGTTAACCTTGATTTACTGTATACTGTCCTAAAAATCGTATTTCGATTGAGTTTCCTGTTCAAACTTGGAGTTGGCTAAATACATACGAACGAAGCTACCTCATGGTGCAACACTTTGAGTCACAGAGCTGACTCACTTCAAATATACTCACTTATTCTGCATTAACATTACACCTTGACATATCGTCTGTAGAATAAAATATTTGGTTTGCTCTGACGGTGCAACAAAAAACTTAACTTACATTGTTTACATCAAGTCTTGAAAGATCAATTCAGAAAGTCACGAAGAGTGCAAATTGTTTTGACTTGTGAATGCCAAAGTTTGCGACGTGATAACAAAGCTACTAAAACTTTACACTCAGGGAAAATAGAAGTGTCTCGGAACACTAAGAAAAAGAAGATAAAGAGTGGAAATTGTGATAATCTTATGCATAGAATCAGTGTAACAGAGGTCTTCTTAATATCAAAAGTGTCGTCATTTGGAATTCCACAAACAGTTTTTCCCTCTCACTCTCTCACTAGCAAGTTCGACAGAGACAACACTAAAGATTGTAAAGAATAAAAATTTGCGATAAAACAACTAGAAGAGGCCCTTTATACGTACCCAAAGGACGACATTGAAGCAGAACAGTGTGTACTTGATGCAGTAAATTTGTGATTCCAGCTTGCCCACCGCTGGGCCCCTCCCATCGCCTCTACCTGCTCCAGCCATCACTAATCACTGTCACTTCACTAATAATAATACTAGTAAATATAAAACTGACCACTCTCGCTGTTGATCGAAACGTAACTGGCTGGTTATCTCTAGATAAGAATACATAGCTAGGTTATCACTGTTTGCTTAGATAAAAACGTACGAAAAGATAAGACTTATGAATTGCCACACCTTGTATATTGTTTTAGCAGCACGCGACGAGTCATTATGATGCTCTTTGTCACTTTGTCTAATGTAGATTACATTTAGAACTCAGGAGCTTGAGCTACGATCTACTCAACAGAAGCGCTGCTTGAAAAAGTTTTGTTCTTATATTTTGAAATAAGAAGCTATTCCCAGTAAACGGATAGCAAAATCGTTTTACGGCCGAAATGTAGAGTAATCCGCACGTTTATTTAGTTGTGTCTAGGTTGAACGTAAAACACATTTGTGGTACATGAAATAATTGATTAGTGGCTTATCGGAACCTAATCGATAAACCGCAGCTTAAATAAGTGCCTTTGCTATGAACCAGACATTATTGAACTAAGCTTGTCGATAATATGAGACTTTTTAAATCACGTGCTGTATGAAAAATTCGTCAATTTTCAAACCACTGTAAACAATTTTGTGGCTAGAGATAAGACAGCAATTACTCATGCATCGAAAAATGACAAAAAAAACCCTCTCACTATGCAAGCATTCCACATAAACTGTCGTTTATTAACATCGTCTCTGTAAATTTAATATCGCCGGAGCAAACGTAGCGTGGCATTATTTTCACTCCACGTAACATCTGACATCCGCGAAAATATGCCCGGCCCGGAATCCTCGTCTGGAGTTTTCCACAAAAAGACTGACGGACGCTGTGCCAAAGAGGGTTCTAGAAATATTCATTTGTTCAAAGAGTTCCTTACTGTCGTGAAATCATTTAGCCTTGATAAATAGGGATGCCACTGCATTGTCTCTCCTTGAGATTGAGTCTGCTACTGAATAGGGGCTCACATTGAAATGTTGAAACAAATTAAGACATAACTGGTTTATTTACAAGTATTTCATGTTTTAAGCTGAGATTGAGTGTATTGTTTGTGAAAGAAAATAGTAGTTGAGTACAATTAGCGTGATGAATTAAAGCATTAAATTCATAAATTAGGCTTTACAACTTTCTCGATTTAGGTAATAAAATAACCTTAACAAACAAAAAGCCCTAAAGTTTGCAGACACATTAAGGCAATACGAAAAAGATAAAATAATATTTTTTACGGTCAACCATCACAATGGTTACAAAGTTGCAACACCCATTAAAACACGATATCAGCCGCAAAAGTGTTTCAATGAATTATAAATAAAGTTAGACCTTTTTATTCTGGCTACCTGTTGTTCCCAAAAACATCGTGCATACATCCAAAGAGCCATCTTAACTATCCACAGCGAACATTCTTATTGTATCGAAGTTTTTTGCGGCATCATTTCGATTCTTCGGGCGTGCATTAATTTTGTAAGGGTACCCTTACTCCGTTTATAATATATCAAGTTCAACGATATGAGAGTTGAACCGAAACGTGTTCGAAATCCGATAAACGGATTCAAACTATATAGGAAATGGATGCGGCCGGTGTAAGCTGTAAACATAAATAAGAAAGATGTACGACGTTTTAGAAAATCCCCACGCACGGTTCGTGGCGGTAAATCGAAGTAAATCGAAATAAATTTTAGGTTTCAGCAAGCGGTAGTCTTTTAAAAGTCCAGTTCGACGACGACCTTGGTGTAATGGTCAAGAAGTTGACTTCTAATCAAGAGGTCGCGGGTTCGATACCCGCACTGTAGAAACATTTGTATGCATGAACATGTCTGTTTGTACTGATCTGATTGTTTTATGTATTTATTTTAAGTTCATTTATGATACTTCTTCTGATTATGATATTTGTAACACAAGTACTTTAGCTACTTACCACGGAGTCATATCAATGTATGTGATGTGGTTGTGTATTTATTATTTTGTATATTCAAAAGTATTCAGTCAGCTAATTAAGTTCAAATTTCGGAATCTATTGCGATAAGCCGAGTACATAATTACAACCACATTTGACACCATCCTAAGACATCTGAAAGACTTATAAATTGGTAATACGATCCAAAACCGATCTAAGTACGAGTATATCACCCCAAAAAATTAGATTTTAAGAGTCATAAAACACGAATAAGCGATTTACATTCAACTTTGTTGTTTTCGAAAACACTGTGGAAAAATCGCTCCATAATTAAAGTCGTCAAAAACTTTATACAATAGTTCTAAAGGCTCGAACGTCCCTCGTATAAAGTGGTTGTAAAAACTTTGAAAGCGAATAAAGTAAAGGGAAAAATTTATTGGCGTCTCGGTACAAATAAAATCACACCGTTTATTTTGAAACGGGCCGCAACAGGCCTTTTATGTTAAGTTACGTTTTGCAAATTTACTTTTGCCTTCAGGACCACTATATTATTTCGTTACGCTGCGTCTTACGTTCGGATACTTTTAGTAAAAATGTATAAAAGTAGTGAAACTTTAGACTGCTTTTGCACTTAAACGGTCAAAAAATATACTTAGATGCCCCTTCGCATATGCCTATTATCGGAGACTTGAGATCACCAAATTGGTCTCCGTTTGTTGACCACCTCCGATTTTTCGAAAAGATTTCCCTGGAACTTCCTTTGTAGATCTGTTGACTTGGTGCTATTTTCTCCTAAAGGAATTTTATTTAACGTTACGTTTTCTAAGTGATTCCCAGAAGAAATCTTAAAGCAAGATTAACATTAGCAGCTTGCGAAATAGTAAGGTTTTCAGGTCAGCGGCTGATCGATTTTCTACCCCGTTTACAATAAACTCCAGGACACAGCACTCGGGTGCCTTCACCTTAACTTAGTCAGATAACTAAGCATTCTGCGTTCCAGCATTTAGAAGCTATCCCTCTTAGACCCGCTGGGAGACCAGTAAGAGTAAAAGAGTTAGGTAGATTTAAATATAAGATATTGTCTTGCAACGTAGACGCTCAAATCCCAGAACTCGGGATGCAAATCGTGCAGAACAGCGCCCTGTTTATTGGTTTGGATATAGCACCGTATTGGTTCATCAGTACTGTACTGAACTATATCTGAATTTCTGTGAATTGTATATCTTAAGATATAAAATAGTCCCTATTAGCCCAAATAATATAAAATAAAATAGTCCCAGCTAAGATGATTCTGTATTTACATAGCTTTACGCAAGCATGGCTACAAACGGTCCAAAACAAAAGCATTGTTTCCTTACGTATACGAAGCCTGAAAACGCTAAGTACATTTTAAAATATATTTTTTGTTGTTTCACAGCTATACGAGTATTGAAAATATAAACTTTTAAACAACTGTGCCATTAAATTACACTGATGCCTTGATCACACGCGCCGAGTGGATGGGCGAGATAGTGTTCTGGGCCAAGCGCTCGCTTCGTTTGAACAGATTGGCGAGTGTTGTCTTGTGTTGTGTTGTAATAAATACTGTCTCAGCCGAGTATCATTTCACTGTCTCGCCCAATTATTCACATTGCGCGTGTGATCAAGGCATGAAGTTGCTTTGAACACTTACTTGTTCATTTAATTATTTTTAACTAGTTGCTACACTACTTTTGCTTACACTTATTTTTATCAAGATTAGTGCAAGAAGGAAGTCATAACCTCTTCAAAGACTTGAAAAAAATTGCACAAGCCACGTTTTCAATACAGCTCGCGGTGCACTCTCACTTGAAATTAATCTGCAAGAAGCCTCCGCGGTGACTATTTACAAAGCACCCTCCGAGCTATTCCCCTTGGATTCTCATTCTGCCATGTGGTAGGGCTGCTGCTTTTGTTTAGCAAAACTGTCCCTGAGAATGAGGACCCCTTCGTCGTTTACGCTTTAAATGGGAGGTTAGCCTGATTTGTCTTATATTATTTTTAAAACTAGCTAACCCAGCAGACCTTGTCCTGCCCGCTATGTTATAAACCTTTTTCTTCTATTAAAATCACTCTATCTATCTATAAAAATAATTGAATCAAAATCCGTTGAGAAGCTTTAAAGATCTAAGAATACATACATATTAGACATAGAAACAGACGCGGGAAGCGACTTTGCTGTGTACTATGTAGTGATAGCACTGTTGGGTTAGTCGCTGCATTTGGTGAAATAATCCCCTTTATAAAAAAAAAACAAGGTACGAGTAGCATTGAATAGGTTGATTTTCAGCTGCCATCAATGAAACAGCAAATTTAGGTAGTACAGACCTAGATGACAAAGAGATTTGGATATCGAACGAGATGAAATAAAACTAAGACAAACAATAATCTAAAAAGGGAAAACGGTTATCTAATGGGATCACACCTAATAACCAGTACAACCAACCCAAACCTGTTACAAGCCAAGTATACAAAACCGGCATTATCTTATCTCAACCGCAAAGTTGTTTCGCTTCCTTTTTCAGAAACCAAAATCCAGATATACAAGTTAGATCCTCGAAACGTGTAGTACATCAGCTCACGTCAGTCGCAGCCCTGCTCCCCGCAGACATGAGTAAATAATTTCCCTGATTACCGTGCGCCGTCTTCGCGCGGAGTTGTCGAGACGACCCGACAAAAATATTAAACGTAGTATTCAGATGGGAACGAGGACGTGGCAAGAGTATTCTGGAAGGTTTTCCTTTGAGTCTTAACAGAGTCTGGTATTTTCGTTTTATTGTATGGGAAAGAGTTGTGTCAGGCTTCATCGCCACTCAAAGGCGATACGCCGAAGAAGTAGTTCATGGTACTAGTTTAGACTAGGTGTGTTGCAATTGGTAAATTGGCGATGATGCATTTGAATCGAATTATTACTCAACCATTCGTCTTATTAGTAAGATTGTTTTTATCATCATCATCTGACGTTCATACATACCTTCTGTTCGGTTTGATTTATATCGGTTTCTTGGTTTTAAAAACTTTAATAAATTGATAGCAAATTTAAATGTTTACAAATTTTTTTCTCCACCAATTTCCACTGAGCCCGCTTGGTGGAGTATGGCTCGTACCACCTCCTGAGATGGGGCTATGCCCAGCAGTGGGACGTATCTATATACGTCACGCATCAGCCTATGATCATGAGATTAGATGAGATGACAATTATTTTTATGCGAATGATTCTTAAAATATTTGAAACTTAACTTTTGACACTTATATCTCTGTAATTCTGATTTCGGTGATTTATTATCAAATCTTGTTTGTAGTCTACTATCAATTTATTCCATTTTTTTAATCATGATTCGGACTCAGAATAACACCTCAAGACTTTGGTTTCGCGACACAACTTTTAGCAATTGGTACCGACAGATATTACTCGAACAAATTGATTTTCCGTTACCTATTCCGGAAGCAGTCATTGTACCGAAGGTGAGTTCGCTTCGCTCGCTCGCTCCGCTCAGATGCATCTCAAATAAGTAAGGTAACAAGAAATCAGTAATATCTTCGCTTGCCTACACAATTTAAATTGCAGATGCATCTTTAACGCCAAGATCTTATATGAATGCAGAATCAAAATAGTGTCGAAAGTGTAACGGAAAATATTTAATTAGTTGCGTATATATATCTCCTAACCAAACTCTGACTACGGCAGCCATTCAAAAAATGGAGATTAAAAAAATAAACGTCACATCTATGAAGACCTGTTGTTTACAGTGGTTGATTCTGTAGTGCTGGCATAACGGCAACACAATATGACTGGAGAGGAGAGATCAGTCTTAGTATTAATGGCTACGTACGTTTTGAGGTACGAATATTTAAATGCCTACCATCAATGATCGCTCTCTGCGACTAAACTGAAAGTTTTCGGTTCGCACCAACGAATCTGTCTGTTTTTAATCATTCGAATCGAAGTATCCTATAAAATTCCAATCGATAGCTTAAAACTCAGCTTAATTAAATGGAAAAAAATATATCATTCGCTTATTTTGCACTGACTTTTTTACTTTACAAAACCAAAACTGCAAGGTACTGCACTGAACAAAAAGTTATCCTCATTAAACCCTATAAAGGTGAAACCTTAAATATAGGGCTGATGGGTGCTTATTCTTCGGATTAATATTTTATCATTTTTTCACGCCGCGTTTTTGGTGTCCCCAAAAACTGTTACGGTGTGAATTTAACTCCAATTTGATCGAACCTTTTGGGAAGCCGTTGTTGCAAAAGAATCGTCGGTTCAAAAATAGGTTATGTCAAATAAATTTAAAACAACAAAACAAAAACCTAAAAGATGGAAACGTAAATTTAATTACGAAATAAAACAAATTAGAAGCTAAAATAAACAAATGGGATTCGCGAAGCGAAATTAACACCGCTCGCTGTGGTAAGTGCTATCTATTAATTTGTAGTTTGTTGAATCATATCCAAAGGTTATCAAACTAAGGCACCTTCAACTTCGAAATGGAATCAAAATATTTGTTGGCAGAGGTTTCAGACAAAATAAAACAACGGATGAATCAAAAAGTTCGCAGACGCAATATGGCAATGTCATAGTTTGATGAGGGTTAAGAATACGTTATTGTGAATTGATTAATACATGCCATTGTCTGGAATTAGCCAAAAGCTCGGGGGCATCATAAAATTCATCCGATCGCTAGGTTCGTTCTTGTAATACTTTAACATTACGAAATTATTTTACAACTTTTGCGCAAAGGGAGTCTTTTCAATACGCCAATAACTGTTATCTTGTCGTAAGTAGCTAGTTTATTAGAAAAGGAGTACCTTACTTTGGAATGTCATCTTTCATACACTGCATAAAAATGACTTGTATTTAATAACTTCTTACAACACATACTTGAAAATACTAAATAATTGCTAACAAAAATTTCATCTTTTAACTAAAAAGATTTTCCTAAAATACGTACCCGAATGGCTCGCTCCGCTTTGCATCAGCCACCTACGTCGTCCAAACGAATTTATACTCTATCTTAATTCTGTAAACGTGTGCACTTATTTGAACCAATATATTACATGTCTGGCTCGCTTCTATTAAGAGGAATAAAGCGAAACTTTCAGAAGACGTCGCTTTGTATGTATAAGGGAATTCGAGCACAGGTGGAGAGTACAATTAAATTGTGTACGGCCCGCCGTCCGAGGAAATGTAATAAACGAGTTGCCTCCGACCAAATATTTAGAGAGATAAATCCGCGGCTTCAATAAGAGCGGGGTAATGTAAATTTTATAACTAGAGCCCTTGATGAGCTGATACACAGATTTGATGGGCTCTCTAAGTGGAAAAGGCAAACTCGCGTTTTCTATTCATTAAATGGTATCTGGGTTTTTTTTTTAATTTAAATCCTATCATTAGGTGCTTCAACTATGTAGGAATTGCAGATAGCCATTAATTAGCGTTTTGATTTAATTTGTTAAGTATGTTTTGCGTTCATAACGCATTTTTTTTTTAATTTTGAAAAGACAACACTTAATAAAATCTTTTCGGCTCCGGTCATCGGGGAGGAATCGAAACCTCGACTTTTGGAAGTCCGGTCAATGCTCCTTGTCATGCTATGCTCTATGTTATGCTAGCGTTTTGATCTATTTATAGTAAGTTATCATTCCTAAAAAAAGGTGGTTATGTAGCCGGCACATTGAAACTTTCCATGTAGCTGAAATAAATAAAAAAATGCTTGCGTTTCAATATTCAATCATCAATATTTAAACCGCTGTCTGTATAGGCTTTACTGCAAGCAACGTTTTCTTCAAGGAGCGACAAAAGGGCCGTAAGTTACCGGTCGGTCGTAAAGTTCAGATGACGTTAAACATAAGGGCTACTACTTAAGGTCGGCTACACGTTGCAAGGAGAACAGTTTAGACATCGTAGTTAACAAGCTTCCCTTACATAATTTTTATTAGAAATTGAATATGACAGTACTCAATATTTATAAGTATCTCCTTAAGTATTTTCCGGTTCCAAATCAGTTCTTGTATTAATGCATGTATGCCAAGCTAATGTTTTGACTGTTGTGTAGAGTTAAGGCACAAAAATAATAGGTAAAGGTCACGCAGGATCCTCTCTAGCGGGCTGTGTTTAATATTATATTTATAAATATTATTTTAAAAGAAAACCTCCGCCAAGAACTTGTTACTCTATGTAACAATACTTATATGACAAAAACTCCACATGATATCTGGTAGCTTTATGACAATGCACACTGTGCGCATAGCAAAGTCGTGACAACTTTTTTTGCGGAGCTACTTTTTGTCTCGCGTAGTGGAGTATGGCTCGTACCTCTTTATAGTTGAGGTGAGGCCTGTGCCCAACAGTGGGACGTATATATGGCCAAAGAAATGATATGCCTTTTTAACGCTGTTAGTGAAGCCCCAGCCGGCGCGGTTGACCACGGCACACTAACGTATTCGCACGTTGCCCGCCCGTCGCGTAGCCCCTGATTCTATTAACACAACAATTTCTCCAATCTCATACAATTGTCTTATTTTGCATCCCTCACATTTCTATTTATATAAGGCTTTGTCGGTTTAATTAATTTATTCATCTAGCCTCAGGACTTTTACTCCTGAATAGGGTATTATTCTCTGAATTTTATCAGACGGAATACAATGTTAAAATAAAAGGGATGAAATCTTTTGATGTTACCAAGAAGACTGTTTTTAAGTTCATTATTTCAGACAAGCAATTATTATATAAAAGTTTCAACCTGTATAATACAATAATACTTCGCAAGTACTTATCCTACCTACTATGTGGATAAAAAAACGGAAGGTTTTAGACTCAGACTTTGCCTCGGATACTGACAGCCTTACCACAAAGGTAAATAGTTTGTTTAAAGCGTGTTTAAACTACATCATAACGTTTCAAAATCTACGTAAATGAAGTGCTTGACTTATGTCTGAATAGACATAAGTTAAGCACTGTTTATTGTATAAATTATATATTATGCTGTAGGTAAGTCAGTTAATGTCTAAACTTGTATTGGTAACTAAAGATCTTCTTATATCCCTTGAAAATTTCCACATGGTTGAAACAATATAACCCTCTTGGAATGGAATAAATGCGCAGTAACTCAACCATAATAAGATAAAGCCTACCGTTTGAAATCAAATTGCAAGTGTTTGGCAGAAATTCAAAATTTTCCTCGGCGAGTTTTATTCTTATTTAGTCATCTCGGATTTCAATGCTTGCCAAATGAAATTAAGGCTGAATTTGTAATGAGTGTAAGACACTTGAATAACAGAAGATATTTAAGATTGAAATAAGCAAACCAAAGATAGGTAAGTACATAAAAAAATGGTTCGTAATTGAACACACCGAATCTTTATTTCCATGGAATTCGCTTCAAGATTTAACCCAATCGTCTAAGCAAGATATGAATTGTTATTTTACTATAGATGTGTTTGTGTCCTCATTTTCTTGATACGCTGAAATCGGTTCTGGCTCTACGAGTAAGAATATGATTCTCTCCCCGACCTATAGCTCTATTAAGGATCCTATGACTCTGTAGCTATTTAAGCTGTATATCGAACGTTTGTTTACAAAGTACAGTAGCGGGAGGCTGTTTACGCAAACACTCGAAGAGATGTCTGACGCCGAATATCAATGAGAGTGGAGCAAACAACATTGACACAAGGATTTTTGTATGCTCAACTGTGATAAACATTTAATAGTGTTTTCCTCTTCGAAATTAGGCGAGTTTTTTGGCGTAGGCTGTGTACCGTAGGCACTCGTAAGAACGAAATAGTCTTGGAAGAAATCACATTTCGTTATTTGTGTAACATTGTCGTAGACGTACTCGTCTCAGACCCTCGGCCTCGTGGCAAAAATTTTGTGTTCCACCTTATCAATCGTTTTCTCAAAATATATTGTAATGGTATACTTTAATTAAAACACTGATGAATATTTTCTTTAAGTACGTATGAAACAAACAGTTGTTTTGCATGGATCAAAATAAATAAAGTAACAAGTTACCATTCCCTTTTCCAAAAAATGTAATCTAATTTAGCCACGTGCAAGGCTTATTATCCAATGTCTTTGATTAATTAGCTAGAATTACTTCCTTGTTCTCACTCGTAGTTCTCGCAAAAAGGCAGCCAATCTGCCTAACGTAGGACCATCTTTCATTACTTAGGGCTAAAGGAAAAACAAAGGAAAGGCGGATTCGAAGGCAATTTTATTTAATCCAATCCCATACATTTTACATTAGCACTGAAAATAATAGGTACTTATTTGTAGCGAAAACTCTTATGGATCCGTGTAAAGGAACTCCTTTACGCGGATCCATAAGAAGTTGAAAATCTTAAGTATTGGATAAGAAATTGACGAGGACACGCTAAACTGGAGTCCGAATTAGAAGCCTACAGTCCGTGTTTCCCTACAGTTAAAAACTAGGAATTTCCAAAGCTAGAGTGAACAATCGTCTTTTAGGCGAGCTCGCTCAATCGTAGACTCAGTCTTTGCCTCGTTGGCCTTAATCTCTACCAAAATCTATCCTAAATAAAGTAAAAGAAACATATTGATCTTAAAGTCAAATCATTTTATGATCAGGTGTCAATCATTTGACGACCGCTTGGTGCAGTGGTCCACAGGTCGGACTTCTAAACCAAGGGTCGCGGGTTCGATCCCCGCACAGTACAAGCATAAGTGTGCACGAACATGTGTGTTTGTACTGGTCTGGGTGTTTTCTATGTATAATATGTATTTATTTACAAAAAAAAGTATTTAAGAATGTTTATCCGTTGTCTAGTACCCATAACACAAGCCTCGTAGCTTAATTTGGGACTAGAGAATTGGTGTGATTGTTGTGAAATATTTATTATTTAATATTATTATATGTTCAGCCTGAGTATGTGCTTGTAGTCGCTAGTTTTCATAAAACTTACTCATAAATTGCTAGCAGACGCAAGGGCACTTACTTATCACGTATCTATGTACCTATAATACTTTGTTATTTGTTAAATATTGAGTAAAAAACTTGTAAATAATTAACCGTGTTATTTAGAAAATAACGAGGTAACAAATTCGCGAGTCATACATTTTTTAAAGGGGCTCAGCCGACATTGACCAATTGCCACACTTTATGCTGAGCCTCGTTTTTAATTACCACTGAGTACTTGTAACTCGTTTTAAGTTCGTGCTGGAATTTCAGAAGTGTAAGATTTTTCTTACTTCTCATTTCTGTCGGCTATTTATTTCTGTGGTAGCAAATAAAGTGAAATTTTATAGTGGCTACGGCTTAATCCACCAAAATGACTATTAAATAGGGCTAAAATCGAAATTTTTCATCATCACATTAGCATTATCTTGTTCGTTTTTACACTCCATGACATTCCTGAGGTTTGTCAGCAACGTCGCAGAAGAGTATATAAAGTAACCAAAATATATATTCCAAAAGTAATGTATGTACCTGAAAATTGTCGTTTGCGACTGAAAAGCGAGGCGTTTTGAATAAAATATTAATCGTAAGCAGTCTGGACACAAATTAATAAAAAAAAGCGTTAGAAACATATCCCAATAATTGTATTTTCTTAATAAGTAATCTGTTTTATGATTGGTGAAACTTAACATTATCTTATTCATTTGTCTTAAGGCAGTTATGGTTTACAACCAAGAATGGCCACGCAAACGGAAAGATATACGTTACGCGACGACACCTTCAATACTTTAATATCGTTTGATGGGCAACAAAATGCTATTATGACTAGTTTTTACGGCGTAGATAGTATTTGTTAGGAACTTGCAGTTTATGGAAGCGATAGAACTTTTTAAGAACATGTTTAACGGTTTGTTAAGTTATGGTTACAGATTTTAGTGTTCTTATCGGAGTTTTGTAATTGTAATGTGTTATTTGGCTTGGCTTGTTAAAGGTTCAAATGTAATTTTTAATCCCCCACGAAAAAGGTGAGAGTTATTAAGTTTGACCCCTTTTCTGTTTGTGTTTCTGTGTCATTTCAGCATTTATTAAATTCAAAAAGTTATCACGATGCCGTTGAAGTTCACCAGCTGTTTTCTGCCTTATGTCAAGGGTTTTTTTTTTTAATTATGATCCAAAGAAACTTGTAACATTTAGTAAAATACAATTTAATATGTGTTTTATTTTGTTTATTTAAATTTTTTCAGAATCCTCTTCATTGACACATTCAAAAATATAGAAACGTTTTTATTCTTGTGATATTAAGCTAATAGTGTGGACTAGGGTGATTTTGTCAGTTGAAAGTTCCGTTTTCTATCAAAACGAATTTATAGTCGAATAAAACGTGCTATTTTGAATCGAACATTTCAAAAATTTATTTGTACGTGCCCCTACCGCAAACCACTGGCGAAATCTTCGATGCAACACGTAGAAAATTCAGTTCGAAAAATTCACTAAAATGTTTCAAAGAAAATCATGTTGGAATTTAACCATATTGGTGCTGTTAGTGTTGGTCAAACGACACAAAATGATGTCGTGTTACATTTCCAGATCTCTGCTTTTTATTTAATTTTGTATCAAACCGTGATATTGTCACAGTTTATCTAAGTTGTAAAGTTTAACTGTGTGTACTATGCCTTAGTGTAGTTTCTACTTCACTTAACTTTACAGTATAAGCAAAGACGCTTCCCGCGTCTGTCTATGCTGAGATCTTTAATATTGCTCAACGGATTTTGGCGCCGTTTTTTTATAGGATAGAGTGTTTCAGTAGGAAGGTTTATATGCTTAACATATTAGAGTAAGTCGCTGGCGGGAACCTAGTGTTTTTATAAATTTAAATACTTACGATCAGCATCGGATAAGCACTATTCCTTTGGTGGTAGGTAGCAATCCTCAACAGCAAATTAAATAAGAAGTTAAACAAAAAGTTAAAAGTTAACGTTATAGTGGGAATGGATCGCAAAGACAGCATTCAATTATAATGTGAGGTTTTATTTACACTTACGTGGGAGTAAGTAATGTTATTTTTCATGACTTCCACGTAATAACAGTTAGTGGTTACCGAGCAAACAAGAACGAGAGACGCGTGTCCAATTTAATGTTCATTTCAATATGAAACTCATTTTGGCTGAAATAAACAATAATTTTGAGTATTTCAGTCACGTATCGCGCTAAACAAGTGGCTTGTTTGAATCCAGTCAACAAGCCCGTTTCGTCGAGTATTTAATTCGGTTACAGTTTCAATGCGCCTCATTTAGCGAACAGAAGGCCTACTACGAAACTCTTAATTCGTCATACCGTACCCGTTCTTTGCTTATATCAGATCAAACTGCGTATTTTGTTATTTATTGGACCAGAAATAGATAATTTGAAAAACGAAAATATTTTGTAGCAGTAACATCCTGTTATGATCTTACTTTTAATTAAACAGAAGCGCTGCTAATCATTATTTTGTTTACTTTTTTTTGAAATAGGAACGCTGCCAGTAAGCGAAACGAATGTTCGTTATGCGGTCTCAAGCTTTCGATTTTATCGTTTAACTTTCGTATCGTCCTCAATTTCGTACTTCGTTGTTCATATTAGGCCTTCAGCGTCGTCTAAAATTGCGACAAATAACGCCATCGCGTCTATCATGCGAGTAACGAGTGACATTGTCTTTGGAATACGTGACGAAGTTGACAAAGATATTTTCAATTCGACGTGATCCCGTGGCGTGTGCTTTAGTTTTACATAAATCCAACATGTGTTACGTTAAATACCGGCACAAACAATTCATTGGTTTAAACTTTCTTTGAGCTTCAATTTCACAAACGAAAGTTTTAAGGCTCATAATTAATAGTATCATATCACAACAATTTTGACAGCTCAGCAGATTTTTGCCTAAAATTTCAAAGGATAAATCAAAAATCGGGGGCCGCCACGAAGTACATCTTCATAATTAGATACATTTTCGGTCCATCGACCAGTACATTGACAATGTTTTAACGCAATTGGTTACTTAACATGTAAAAAAACTGCTTAGCTGACAAAATTGTGTGATATGACCCTTAATCCAACATGTCGCGTTCCGTTAAATGTCAAATCAAATCTAATCATTTATTTTGCAAGTGTGTGTGGTTACAAGATGTTCAAAATTAATAGTATATAGTACATTCATCACTTAACCTAATGGCATGCAAAATGTTTATGTTTGGCAGTTAAATATTATATTATTACAAAGTCAATAAAATTTATTTAATATTAATGTCATATAATTTAATGTTTCTATTTGATTAAATTTGTATTAATAATTAAAATTACAATGAAATAAAAATGTTAACAATATTACATGGTACAAAATTTTAAAAAATATTACAAAGTCAGATGTCATATCTAGATTTTTTTGTCCATTAGATACTCTTGTACTGAATAATATGCCTTATTCAGTAAAATGTACCCAGAAGTAGTTTAGTAGCATTCCATTCTCAACATTTGAGACTTTATGTAGGTACTTAATACATCTCGCTACTAACTATCTCACTAAAGAACAAGTTTTCCAAAAAAGTTTTGCAAAATGTAGCTGATTATGGCTTTCATCAAAATTCGCGTACAGAAAGTTCTGTAACTAAACTTCATATGAAACAATATCTGTGTAATTCTCACATTCGCTAGTAACAAGTTTAACCTTGCTGACGTAGCGAACTAGTCGACTTAAATGGACTGAATATCGCCTGCCACGCCACCTGCAGGCAATAAAACGTTTAATTTGGCAGTAAAGAGAGCTATCTAGAAGGTGATATTCTGGCACTGCCAGTCGCATACAAAATTGAAGTTTTAACTGCCTATCTTTAGGGCTTAATGTGCTTGCTAATATCAAGACTAATGTAGTACATTAGGCTTTCACCTAGCTGCCACATAAGCTAGGAAGTTAATAAAGAAAATTTAACTACATTCAGATTATAAAAAAATTAGGATGTTTGTTTTGGGCCCATTTAATCTACAGGCTTTGTCAAAGAGACATTGTGACAAATTGTGATATTTCCTAAGCATGTGGAAAAGTATTCATTTGTTGTACACACAAACAAACAAGCATGAGTGGTTTTTTTTTTTGACGGAAAAAAAGTCAAAGGTTCTTTATTTCTCAAAGAAGACACTGTCAGTTACATGAGATATTGAAAAAACATAAAAGTAAGTACCTAAGCTTTTTTGTTATACATCGTTCGCGTCGATCCAAGCTAGTTGTTACACAAGTTATAATAAAAGTTAATTATAATAAACAAAACAAAAATAAATAAAAAATTAAAACAAACTTATTCACTTGAACACTTCTAAGTCATATTCGGCAAGTTTCGCTTTAAATGCATTCATCGAGTCGACATTTTTTAAAGTTTAGACACTTAAACCCAAATACTTCTAAAAGGTGTGATAACAAGAATTACATGATAGCCGTGGTCATACTTAATTTCAATTTGTAAATGATCTACACAGTAACAACATTTTTACAACCGAAAATCCATAACTTTAAAGTGTAATTATTTTTCAGAGGTTTTACGATACACGTTACCTGAACCACGCCGGTAATAAATCTTCTTAGTCCAGTTAACTTCGACCTATTTAAATCGAGTCAAAGAGCAATTACATTGGACGATTCAGCCAGAAGATAGCTGAAATAAATCTTGTAAAGTACCCATTTATATTCAATTTAGGCATTATTGTATCGTCTCGTTTCAGCCAAGTCAACGGCGGCAGATGTTCATAAATTCTATGATAGAAAATGTTTGTCTTGATTAATATAATATAAGTAATGTTTATTTGAAGTTGAAAAGTCATTTTGCATTCACGAAGCATCTTGAACCTTTTCTAAAAGGCTAGTTAGCGCTTTTGCAGCGGGTCGCTTCTATGGCATATTTATTATAATGGCATTTGTGTTTAATAATAAAGGCAGATTTTTCGATGGTCAGATAAATAGTTATCGAACTGATAAATATACACGGACCTAATATGATGTGCTATTAGTATTGGCTTTAGGCAGCTATGACATTTAAAATAAGCCATTTGATTTTACTATGGAGCCACAGCCCCATAAGCGAAAAAGCAAAATGCTTTTTCGCTTATGGGGCTGTGGCTTGTTGTCACATTGCAAATTTGACGTTAACGCGACCATGTATTTGGAAAGTTTATTTAATGAAAAAAAAACGCATGGTAAAAAGATCACAACTCGCTAGCTGTTTGGCTAACTTTAAAGTGCCTACGTTCTGCAAAAGCTGGGAAAAGATTGCGCAAACTTCCAGCCCTATAGTGTCAACTAGCGACAATCGAAGCGCAACAAAGTCACTTGTACATCTTTAATACGGCGTCGTCTAGTGTAAAACTCTTCCAGACTAAGTTGGGAGCTGGTCTTCTTCATAATTGGCAGGGGACAGTGCCACAGTTGCGTCTACGGCGAGCTCGTAAAATAATTTACGGCGCAATCAAATCGAACATTATCGCATGGAGGAACTCCGCGCCTGTACTTACCTTTCGCAATCAGTTAAAAAATTTAGCTTTAAAAAATCCCATTAAAATACTTTACTAGGTAGATAAGGATGATGAGTCAAATAGGATACCGTTAATGTCCTTCTTGAAGGCCAGACTGGGGCCAGGTAGGGTATGGTGGATATTTTATACGATAACAGAGTCCAGAGCTTCTGTGATGATGAAAACGGAATTTATGGTTCACTTCACAACACTAGTACCTATATTTTAATGCTGTTTACTTGGTTTAACTTTTTTAGCAATGACATGAAATGTCCCGTATCTTTTTTAAACACATGTCGTGTGGTTTTTCGATATGGTTTTTATAAAAATCCTTTATCGTTCATATCAACATCTCTATACTTAAGAAATCAATGCTAACATTAAGAAAACATTTTTATTTTTATATTCAAATCGCGGTAATATCAAGGCGAACTACATAAGATACTCATTTTGTGTATCAAAGCCTTTAGAAAATATAAGAAAAACCCAAAATAGTGAATTTGGCACATAAAAATTGCCTCCGCAGGCAAAGCTGATCGATACAATAATTCATTCTGTTTTCGGTCTGAGCCGTCCCTTCGACCTCAAAAATCGGCGCAAAAACTTCTCAGCGCCAAAATCAGGGCTTATGCATATCACAAGAAACGGCAGACATTAAACATGAAATATTGGCGCAATATATTTGTATGCGTGTCGTGCGGTCTAAGCGCCCGTTTATCGATGGAAAACATCTGAGATATAACAATGGTGGAGGAGAAATGATTTTTTGGCTTTGGTATTCTATGCTTGCACGCGTCTGCTTTGTGCTGGCTAAATGTTTAAGGTTCCGTCGCAGTAAATAGATAGCGTACAATTTATGAAAGGATAAATAAATACTTTTAACTACTTATATAATAGTCCTCCTAGCCGATTTCGACCACGGCGGCCAATCTCAACAGAGATCAGCCAACTGCGCAGGAGATATTATAGTGCACAAGTGTGAGCGCAATACACAGGTGCACTCACTGTTCCATTACCCTCAAAGTTCGGTGAGACGGCAATCCGACATGACCGGAGAGAGATCAGGCGCAGGACCAACGGCTTAACGTGCTTTCCGAGGCACGGGGGTGTAACACCGCCAACTTCCCGACTCCGAGCTGTTTTTGAGATATTCATAACAGAAAATCTCAGAAACAATTTTGGCTCGACCTGGGATTCGAACCCGGGACCTCTCGGATGTAAGGCAGAATCTTTGCCACTACACCAACGAGGCAGTCAACTACTTATACACAATATATACACAAAATGCAATCAAGACACAAGGAGAATGCGGTAGCCTTGTTGTCCCTGTATTTCGCTAGTATCATAATAAAAAAATACTGTTAAATAAATCTGGCAGTAGAAGAGATGATTCCTATAGAACTTTCTGTAAAATCTTTTTTTTTTTGGTTAAAATTTATATTTTATCGCATCTACCTAAAATTAGTTAACACATCTGGATTTTTATTTTTAGAAAACCCCCGATCACTTGGCCTTCGTAACTACTCTCCGGTGTAATGAAATCAAGTAACCTTAAAGACGAAGTTTCCCTTAGGGCGCATTCACAAGAAGACTTTCGTCTTTGATGAAATATTTTAAAAAAGAAAGATTCATGGTATCGCTTTTCTTTCATGATTCGTATTTAGACAGGAGCTACGCTTTTTAAACACAGGACACACTGCATGAATCGTGAGAAAGGGACAGATACGTATGAAATCGCGTATCGTCTTTTAAAATCGCTATTAGTTAAAAATCACAAATTGTGATGAATTTATTACGGGTTGTTGTAATCTTGCGAAAAAACGATTCCGTATGCAACGTGAACCGATATGACGTATCGTGTTTTTTGCCGAATCGTCAATGACGCATCCTGTGTGAATGCGCCGTTAGGCCTTCACTTGCCTTTGTCCTTTAAAACTGACGTCGGCTTTAATGGACAACACTTCGCATTAATTGTCTATTCCGAAACCACTCTCACATTTCAAGAGAGATTGATTTTCGACCTTCCAACCCTCGTCTATGATCTAAGGCAAAGTTTTTTTGGTCTTGACCACGGTGTCCAGCTAAGCCATTCAATAATCTTTGATCTTAAAAAAAGATCATTAAATGATTACATACATAATCACCAAGTATCAAAATCGATTGATCAACTAGCAATCTATTTAAATAGATAGAGTTCATCAAAATTATTTGGACAAAAATTCATATCGTTTTCATCAAAACTTTATTATTCCGTGCTTTTTGCTACTTATCTAAGAACATCAAACTTTGCTGATAGAGAAAATGGCTAAATGCTTATCATTGCAACTGAACTAGATCAGACAAAAGCAAAGATTTGTAGCGTCAACGTTACGGGCTGGTTCGTTACTCCAAAAATCTTTTGACGTGACAACGTCTTAAATTACGTTGTGGCTCGGAGTCACTCATGAAAAAGTGTAACGCCCGCTTACGTCTGTTTCGATGAGTTACCGAACGAGAGAGTGGCCCGCCGGACCGGCGAATGCCTTGCGTCTCTCTCCCACTCAAACATGATCGGTGTCACGTAAAATCTTCGCCCGTAAAACCAACTTTACAGGCAACCATTTTTTATTTATTTAAAAACTCCGAATGAGCCAGGAAAACCGCTGGCGGGCATCAACTGCTAGACGCATTTTGACCAGCCATAGCTAAAAACCACCGTGATTAAATCGTATTATCGTTCGAATAATAATAACCGCTTTGAAATTGGGAGCTACGATCACGCAGACAGACTCACACGAAAACACAATCACACACATACCTAAGTACGCACACAAACAGACAAGGATCAAACGTATGTTGACGACCGCTTGGTGCAGTGGTCCGCATGTCGGACTTTTAAACCAAGGGTCGCGGGATCGATTCCCGCACAGTACAAGCATAAGTGTGCATGAACATGTGTGTTTGTACTGGTCTGGGTGTTTTCTATGTATATATATAGTATAATATGTATTTATTTACAAAAAAAAGTATTTAAGTATGTATATCCGTTATCTAGTACCCATAACACAAGCCTCGTAGCTTACTTTGGGACTAGAGAATTGGTGTGATTGTTGAGAAATATTTATTTATTTATTGTATAACACCCCTTCTTCGTCGGGGGTTAAAAAGGAAAATTCAGTTGCAATGTTCTCATAAGAAATGGCTTTAAATCGCACATACAAGTTCCAACGTAGGATAAGAATAACATCCTCAAAGGAAAAGTTCAGTAAATGCGAACAGTTTAAATAGTACTAAACGTCCAGTACGTTCAACGTAAGCAGGTGGGGGGATACCTTACGTTACTGGATCGAGTAAGAAGAGTGCTATCATTATTTTGCTACCGCGAAACCGCTAAGAACCCTATTCTACGAAACATCTACAGTTTTACACCTAACACTTTTATATTTTTCAGTATCTAGTGTTGTTGAAACTTCGATACTTGGTTACGATTGTTTCATTTCGATAAATCGTTTCGTTTGTGAAGTCGCCGCAAAGGTCGCCTATTAAGTTGTTTGATAAAATGATTTATTAATAATATTGTATACTTTCAACATATTTTCGTTATTCAAAATAATAAAGCTTAGTCTAAGTATTTTTAGTTTTGAATGCTGCTTTTGTACTACACATTCATTTCCTTGGGCTATTTATTCTGAATACATCCATTAAAAAAAGCTTCTTGACATCCTCGTTACTGTTCGATAACATTTAAAGCTATTGCTGCGATACCATAATATATATTTCAATTTCTATGATCTCAGCTCAGACTAAACTTTAAATATTCCAAGAATTACACATGCTTATTGCATGCACTCTCCAGCGTAGTTTTATTTTGAAAATATACGGTGTACCTAACTAGTAAGGCAATTTTCTGTAATCGATTTAATGATGTTTTTTGACTATTGTATGACAGTTTTGGTCTAGTTGTCTGAGGTCCAGACTACAAACTCGGCTGTCGCGGGTTCAAATCCTGCTAGGGGCAAATGTTTGTGTAAAATCCAATAAAATCCATTTATTTCTGTAAGTAGGCTAACAACTAGCACTTTTACACGTCCCAACATATAAATTAACCCTACCAACGCTTCGGGACAATTTGGGCCAGTGCTGAGTAGAAGCGGCGCAAGAAACTCAGCCACTATTGTCATTGCCTCTTTTCAAAATTGATTTACAATAATTTTAATTGTTTGCATTTAAACATTTTCATATATCTTTGTCATTTATATAATATTAGGTCCTTACCTATGAAATTGGCGTTTTGTATGGGAGGAACAAAAAGTCGAAATTTTTTTATATAGCTTATTTATTTAATCAAAGTATGAGCCATTGTAATCTATGCACTTTTGCCATCTCATAGGTAGTTCATTGATCCCTTTACTAAAAAAACCATTCGAACGGGAATCAATAAAATCTTTGAAGGCGACTTGGACTGCCCCATCTGAGTTGAACTTTTTCCCTTGCAAGAAGTTATCCAAATTTCGAAAAAAATGGTAATCTGTTGGAGCAAGGTCCGGGGAGTACGGTGGATGCCTTAGAGATTCCAATTGAAGTTCTTCTAATTTGCTAGCCGTCTGTTGTGCAGTGTGTGGTCTAGCGTTGTCGTGAAGCAGCAGTGGCGTAGAGCGATTGACCAGCCTTGGTTGTTTAGCAACTAGCTTTTCCATCATGGTTTGCAATTGCTGACAATAGATATCTGCCGTAATCGTCTGGCCAGATTTGAGAAAACTGTAATGAACGACACCGGCGCTAGTCCACCAAACGCTTACAAGTAACTTTTTATTGGTCAATTTTCGCTTGGAGCAGGCTTTGGCTGGCTTGCCAGGGTCCAGCCATTGCGATGAGCGCTTCCGATTATCGTAGAGAATCCACTTTTCATCACAGGTAATGATTCGATTTAAAATCCCTTCGTTATTGTGCCGGTCAAGTAATGTAACGCAGCAGTTGACGCGCGTTTGCCGGTTTGCTTCACTCAATTCGTGAGGAACCCACCTTTCAAGTTTTTTAATCTTCCCAATTTGCTTCAAGTGGATTAAAACAGTTTTATCACTTACGCCAAAGCCTGCAGCTAACTCGGACGTGGTTTGCGATGGATCCGCTTCCACAATAGCCTTCAATTCTTCATTATCAACTTGGGTCTCCGGCCGTCCACGGGGCTTGTTTTGCAGGTCGAAATTTCCAGAACGAAAACGTTGGAACCAAAAACGCACTGTGTTTTCTTTTGCGACACAACCGCCATACACATCATTAACCCTTCGAGCCGTTTCCGCAGCACTGGTGCCACGGTGGAACTCGTACTCGTAAATAACGCGATATTTCAAATTTTCCATTTTGTAAATTGAGCGATGCAAACAGAAAAAAGATAAGTAAAAAAACAAATGAATGACGGTTTACGAAACACAACTACATGTGGAAATAGCTGTATAAATTTGAATTTCGAATTCCTAACCAAATAGGAAAAATTTGTGATCAAAGTGGCCAGTACGACAAAACGCCAATTTCATATGTAAGGACCTAATATTATATAATCATCAATTTTATAATATCCTTTCGACATTAATACATCTTTTACAACTGTTTTAAATTTTAATAAAGTGTGATGAACACCAGCATTTGTACCTGAGTCATGGGTGTTTATAAAATGTATTTAAGTATTTCTTTTCGTTAGTCTAACCATCATAGCACTTGTGCTATACTAACCACCTATATCAACCACTTACTGGTGTGTTACTTGAAATCTCTATATATATAAAATTCTCGTGTCACAATGTTTGTTCCCATACTCCTCCGAAACGGCTTGACCGATTCTAATGAAATTTTGTGAGCATATTTAGTAGGTCTGAGAATCGGCTAACATCTATTTTTTATACCCCTTAGTGATAAGGGTTGTCCACCCTTAACATTTATATGGCAAAACAACGTTTGCCGGGACTGCTAGTAATTTATAAAAAAATATATAATAAAGTTAAATAATGTTTTAACAAGTTTTTATTTAGTTTCACCTGTTCCGGTCTTTGGTGATTGTAATCAAATCTTGCAAGCTAAACTTCACCCATTTTCTAGTGCTCGATTGAGATGGAATTTTGTATACACGTTTAGTTTCATTTTAATGGTAAAATATGATAGTAACAGCTCTGTTTTTAAAACGCTTTCATTAGCTCGGGCTGTATGTGTGTATGTATGTAACGAAATCTTTGAGCTTAATTTTCACCAACTTCCAGAAATCGGATTAATTTGAAACTTTGCACACGTATCAAGTACCAATGACAATGCAATAATTTGATAAGAGAAATTTTCATTGTCCTTATTAACTAAAAGAATAAAAATAAATAATAGTTTAAAAAACTAAAAGAAACACGTTTTTATTATTGCTAACTAAAAAAGACAAAATAATTTCTGAGTACAAAAAATTTATATTGCAGTTGAGTAAAAAGCGTGAGGTGCTTGGTATAGTATATAATATCATCATTCTATTTTTGGCAACTATAAAAAGATACCTATGAAAACGACATACAGTGCACCCCACGCTTTTACTCTACTGTAATATAAATTCTTTGTACTCAGAAATTTTAACTTTTTCAGTTATCATCATCAGCATTAATAAAATCGTGTTTTTTTTTAGTTTTTGAAACTATTATTTTTAGTATTTTTTTTTAACATAAAAAACTAACGACACCCAACTCGGTGCATCCCTATAAGAAACCTTCGCAGTTTATAACCGTATCTCTCGTACCATTGTTAGGTTTTATCCGTACCCCAACGCGTAACGTTAGTACCAAGGTAGGTACGTATTCCCTAACGTTTCGTTCCTATTTTCGGGTCTAGCTAGCGCCTCCGCTCACACTGCTAAGCTTGTAAGAGTGACAGAGATAGCTACATCTGAAAGTACGGACAACGGCTTAGAGAGTAGGATGGAAGAATGCAGTTGTCGACATGCAAACTGCAGTGTTGCGTTGCAAAGTGATACTTGCTTTGAAATATGCACATTTGATAGAGATATATCCGATGTCATATTGAATCTAATATACTATTTTCGCAAAAAGATCGTATATTGAATATGTTTGAAATCGTCTTTTGACGTTTCGTATAACATTATTCACTAGAGCGATACCATTCCATACATACGATTTCATTCCATGCTTTGCTTACGTGATGTTACTCATGCTTTCTACATGCGAAAATAATTATATACAAATCAGTCGAGACGTGTAAAATATAACTAGCCTCAGTAAAACATAAATAAGTAAATCATATTTCAGACATTCGTAAAAATATAAGGACAAATTGCTCTTTTTCTATACACTGTTTTTGTTTTATTTTTGACGTGACAACGTCTTATAAATTGGTTTGCCGGGTGACACTTCAAGAAACTGCGTTACGCTCCGCTCACGTTCCGCGCTCACAATGAGAGCGAGTGAGAGGCACGCGTCCCTTCGACTCGGGCACAGTTAACCCGCCTAAGAGCGAGAGAGACAGAGCGAGAGAGAGAGAGTGAGACAGATAGGCATACACACCGGTTCATGTTATACGAATGAATATTCACATTAAAATTATTTTACCACTCAAAGTCGTTGTCACGTAAAACTTTCGCCCGTATACCGACTTTACAGGCAACCAATTTTTTTAACTAACTTATGTATTTAAAAAAAAAACGCAAAAAATGTTCGTTATAAATGTTCACGCAGACGATCTACATGTATTACTAAGCTTCCAAGCCTTCTACAACCGCAACGTGAAATATTTGTAACTTTGTACATTCACAACACAAATGTTCGTCGCTAAACATTTTTCTTCGCGTTCGCAAAATCAGTCAGCGACTCGAATTGTTGAGATGGCCTGTTCCTTGGACCCTCGTCTTTCACCTGATTGCGGTACCCAAATCGAGCCCACGGGACCATAGATCTAAATGGACTGAAAATAGAGCCGTTTATCCCATGAAAAGAGGTAACGACACAACCGACAAACCGTTACAGGTACCAGAGTGGCTATACTAACCCTGAATAGTTTATAAACCATTTGCTACTTCCATTCAATTATTTAGTAGAACTTTTTTTTTTACAAGGCGAAGAACAAATGGCAATATCGGCTGTCCTAGACCTTAAGGCTACCCTTGGCTTAGGAATTCGTCTGGGTTTTTGTATAAATTGGAATTGATCGACATTCTTTACAGTAAATGAATAGTAGCCTCATTGAAACGCAATACCCCCCCCCCCCCCCCCACGCGACTACGTATCTCTCGTACCATTGTTAGGTTTTATCCGTACCCCAACGCGTAACGTTAGTACCAAGGCAGGTACGTATTCCCTAACGTTTCGTTCCTATTTTCGGGTCTAGCTAGCGCCTCCGCTCACACTGCTAAGCTTGTAAGAGTGACAGAGATAGCTACATCTGAAACTACGGACAACGGCTTAGAGAGTAGGATGGAAGAATGCAGTTGTCGACATGCAAACTGCAGTGTTGCGTTGCAAAGTGATACTTGCTTTGAAATATGCACATTTGATAGAGATATATCCGATGTCATATTGAATCTAATATACTATTTTCACAAAAAGATCGTATATTGAATATGTTTGAAATCGTCTTTTGACGTTTCGTATAACATTATTCACTAGAGCTTTCCATACATACGATTTCATTCCATGCTTTGTTTACGTGATGTTACTCATGCTTACTACATGCGAAAATAATTCTATACAAATCAGTCGAGACGTGTAAAATATAACTAGCCTCAGTAAAACATAAATAAGTAAATCATATTTCAGACATTCATAAAAATATAAGGACAAATTGCTCTTTTTCTATACACTGTTTTCGTTTTATTTTTTAACTAACTTATGTATTAAAAAAAAAACGCAAAAAATGTTCGTTATAAATGTTCACGTAGACGATCTACATGTATTACTAAACTGCCAAGCCTTCTACAACCGCAACGTGAAATATTTGTAACTTTGTACATTCACAACACAAATGTTCGTCGCTAAACATTTTTCTTCGCGTTCGCAAAATCAGTCAGCGACTCGAATTGTTGAGATGGCCTGTTCCTTGGACCCTCGTCTTTCACCTGATTGCGGTACCCAAATCGAGCCCACGGGACCATAGATCTAAATGGACTGAAAATAGAGCCGTTTATCCTATGAAAAGAGGTAACGACACAACCGACAAACCGTTACAGGTACCAGAGTGGCTGTACTAGCCCTGAATAGTTTATAAACCATTTTGCTACTTCCATTCAATTATTTAGTAGTAGTTCCTTTTTTTATAAGGCGAAGAACAAATGGGAATATCAGCTGTCCTAGACCTTTAGGCTACCCTAGGCTTAGGAATTCGTCTGGGTTTTTGTATACCTTTGTTTCAATGAAATTGGATCAGCTCGACCGATAAATTGGAACTGATAAACATTCTTTACACTAAATGAATAGTAACCTCATTGAAAACCCGACTCATTAGTCCCAGGCATTGTCATACGTGAGCGAGAGCTGCTACGCGAGGCTTGTGTCAATGTCAATCCCATCTCGCCTCTCGCCCCTTTGTCACGTTGTCGCACTTATCGCGTTGCCTTGCCACGTAGGACAACGGTTTAGGGAGTATATCAGTAAGTTGCGAATTGCACCCTCACCTTACAATGTGGAAGAATTGACGTATGTCACACAGTTTCTATAAACTAGTATAGACGTCAATAATCCCCATCTTAAAATAAAGTCCTTTTAATAAAGTTATGTAAAAAAACCTTAGACATACTTTTTATATAACCGTTAAATGTTACTTTGTGCAAGCTCCCAATTGATCTCAAAAGTCACAAAGCATATAATATAGTTCTAATTTCAGAATTTCTGACTAAGCAGCTATGTTGCACTCATTCGTGTACTCACACCTCAATTTACTTTAGACAGAATTGAATTTGAAATTCTGCTCGGGCAGGGCTGGGAGTTGTTTTCCTCAACTATTTTGAAACGCGTAGGAAAAGGTTTCCAGTAGGTTCAAGGTAAAGGTTTTGTTAACTTACTAGCAACAAGATCGCAACGATATTTATTGACACTCATTTCATGTTTTCGGGTAAGTATACTTGGTTTCGGCCTCTTCTCATCACCATCCTCGGCAGTTACAATCCGTTACGACCTCGCTTACAAACAGAGCGCACAGACTCTGTGACCCTGAGCACCTGGAGGCAGAGTTAACCCGTGTTCAGGAGGTACCTAATCGTAACAGATACACTACGTCAGGATTAGGAAGAAGGCGAAAAGGGAAGGAAAAAGAAAAACGACTTGAAGTCAGTCGCCTTACAACGTTCTTGCCTTATAATAAAGGTGTAACGGATAAGATTGGACCAGTCTTCTAGAACCTACTCCATTAAAACTGTATATACTCCGTTATCCAAATTGTCAAGATTTCTGCGGTCGCCAAAGGACCCTTTTAAAAAACCTGGTTTCTACAAGATTGATCGCAGTTGTGATAGTTCTTACATCGGAAAAACAAAGCGAACTATGGTTGAAAGAGTAAAAGAACATATCGCAGCTGTAAAAAATTGACAGGAGAAAAAGTCCGCTTCTACTGAACATTTACTGGAAAAGCTGTTAATCACTGGACGGAACTGCACGATCCGAAAATCCTCTCCACCGATCGTTATTACTATACTAGGATGGTACGTGAAGCGATTGAAGTACAAAAAATTTCAATCGGGACGACGGATTTAAATTGTCATCAGCGTGGAATCCAGTGATAAATAAGTGCAAACCGCAAGTTTTACCTAAAAAGACACAAAGTGATACCCTCAGTGTTGTTTGTCGCGGTGACTGTACTAACATTTTTAATAATGAAAATGTGAGGTTGGATCTGGAAACCGCGGCCGCCCCAAGCAGACGACGCCGCGTGCCACAAGTCAGCTCGTGACCACGGCTGTGTGCAATCCAGTCGAAACGTCGAGCAATGTACTAAATACTAATTTAAAAATATGTCGCGTTTAGACCCGTAAACAAATAATATGTGTAACAATGCAACGCGAAAGTTTAAAATCATATATTTGTTGACATGGTACAAGATCATTATTAGCTGGGAGACGTCAACTGCTAAACACGGGCCTTAAATATTTACTGATAAGCTTAAGCGATCATCTCTTTAAAAAAAATAACGAAATTGCGATTAATAATTGCGCTATACTAGAGCTTATTTTGAGCCTTAACAAGATCGTTATAGGGCACCTCATCGAACAGTCATATGCGGCCTGAATTCAGTCAAAGATACAGTTATGTTGCTGGTATAAGCCCTCTACTGTTTTTTTTTAATTTATCAAAATATAGTCTTCATTGTAAAACTTTTCTAGACTAACTTCCACAATCACGTAAACAATATTCATGTGACAGGATATTTTGATACTTATGGGTATATCATCTCGTCTACCACCATATTAAATCTTGTTAAATAATACACTTTAGAATCATGATTTTGGGTGTGCATATTGGCTATTAGTTACTTACAACATGAAGGGTGAGAATAAGTAAGTTTTTTTTACCACGCCTCATCTTGTGGCAAGGGTTCATCACATTTGTTATATTTAAATTTATCAGAGATCCTACTGTTTCTGTTTACGTTACAATCTCCTCTAGCTTGGCTGTGTTTCACGAAACGTAATTAGCAGTAATTGTTGATGCTGCAACTAACCAAATCCTCACTGATATGGAATGTGGTTCGTTTTGTTTGTAGCTGGGGTTGTGACTTGTGATCTTTCGTTTTACATCACCAACCACACCAAATTATCACTACCGTCGCTTCCCGCGTCTGCTCCTGACTGTATGTACCTGTGTGTATAGATACTGTGTACAAAGATTAGCTTTAAATATCGCAGCATAGGCTTAGATCTTAGCTTAGATTTAAATGCAGTTTTTTAATAAAAGGTTTTAGGAGATGCTTTGCCTTTAATAAAGCTGGAAAGCTTGTCAACGTTTAACCAAACAACGTAGAAAACTTTTTCAAGCATTTATTTATAACTAGGTAACCCGACAGACCTTTTTCTGCTAACTGCATGTATGTCTGGTGGATTCGCTAGTTATAGATAAATGCTTGAAAAATTTATTTTTTGTGGTTTGATCAAACGTTGATATGCTTTCAAGCTTTGTCAAGGGCAAAGCACCTCCCAAAGATTTCCAGGTTGATCGATTTTTAGCTGCATCCAGTTTGATCCTTTAACCATTTTGAGGCGTTCATCTACGTGAGCAATGCAATGCAAAAACCGCGATGCGAAGTGACAATTAGTTGAGTCAATGTCAATCGCTTGTGGCGCAGTGGTTGCAGCGCTTTGGTAGTGATACAAAAGTTAAGCAATCTAAGGCGCGGTCTTGTTTGGGATGGGTGACCACTCTGACCATTTAAGTGACGTCTATTTACAAGCATCTCCGTGCTTTGGAAGGCACGTTAAGCTGTTGGTCCCGGTTAATATCGACAGATATTAGTCGTTAAGCCTGGTCAGAGCCCCTCGGGCGGCTTAATAACATCTGACAGTAAGGTTGGTCACTTACCCTACACACACCCCTCCACCAATCCACACTAATCCTACGTGGTGGAGTATGACTAGCAACACCTCATAGTTGAGGTGAGGCCTGTGCCCAGCAGTGGGACTTATACAGGCCAATGATGAAAATGTCAATCGCTTTACGTAGGACACTATCATAGACGTACATGCATTTGATATTATCGCGTCGCGTCGCACTTGTCGCGTTTGTCACTCACGTGGGACAACGGGTAACGTTATCGTCGAAAGTCAATTGAATTTCATAATATTATTTCTATTCCTAATACCCATTCTAACCGCAAGCCTGACTTATCTCCACCGACAATGCTCAAAGATCCCAAACAATGCTATCGCATTGATCGCGGGAAATAGATTTCTCTCGGAGCTATACTTTGGCGTTAAATCGGTAATAAGCTTTAAAGTTAAGAGCGCCCGCAATTTCACCGTGGGGCTGGCAGATGTGGCTTAAAAGGTAATGGTGAGATACACCACACGATTTGTCGGGAAGTCGGGACGACTCAGCTATCAGATGTCTGGCTTAATCACATGTCAAAATTTGCTGCGATATCTTATGCTTACGTATTGTACATATATACGAAAATGAGTAGGTAGCTTGATGTGTAGCCGTGTAAAGCGGCACGGTACCGTGGTACCGGCGATTTAAAGTTTTCTTTAAGAGTGTAACTTATAAACAAATGAAGTTGCTGAAGAACTTCTTTTTCTGATTCATTTCCGAACGATATACTATATATACTTGGAACTGAGACGTATGGAAAAATGTCTAACTTATGTCCTGGATATATCTAGTCTACCTATACTCACTTTGATTTGAATCTAGACATTGCAGTTGCGTACAGCTAAGTGTTCCCCTCAGATTATAACTTGTTCATTTTCATGAAAGTGTGAATAGGCCTTGTCTAGACACATATGATCCATCATCGGGCACATCGTCACTTACCATCAGGTGAGGTCGTGGCCAAATATCTGGATAACTATTTAAAAAAAAAACATACTAAACACAGCGGCGTCTTCTGCACGTCAGCTGTTTGTTATACAGTATTATCCGTAATTATTTTATTTATTTAAGCTTTATTGCACAACAAAACTTTGTACAAAAGGTGGACTTAACTCCGTAAGGCACTAAAGGTACGACTAAAGGTACTCCGTAAAGGTACGACTAAAGGTACTCCGTAAAGGTACGACTGATAGCAGTCGTATATTTATGATAAGCAGAAATGAAAATATACGTGATGAGAGAGCCTCAGTGATTGAACTATCCGGGGGTAGTGCGTTGCCACATTCACCCTTTACTGTTTTGTTTCGTTAGTACAACAATGCGAAAAGTGCGACAATAACGACAACGCGACAAAGTACCGAGAAGCGATTAACATTGACACAAGGCGTTGAAGAATAGGCTTGTTTTCACTATGAAAAAAAAATTTACAAAAACATAATTTAAGACCCCTATCATTAATATTTTTTGCAGTTCATAAAATTTGAATTTTAATTGAAATTCAGTTGATAAGTAGTCACTCAGTCGATATTGCACGCGATGACGTCAAAGTGTCATTCCCATACAAACTCTATGGAGAAAAGCGTTTTGTCAGTTGATAAAAAGTACGTACAAACGATTGGTGGTGTCAACTACCCTATTGGTCGCGTCCCAGTTGTCGCGTTGCGTCGCTTATAATATCAGATAGTGGTTAACGTTACATGTTGTAAGAAAAAAAAGTTAAAAAAATACTTGCAGAAATCGTAACGTCTGAAGATAACGAAAGGTGCCTAATCCGGTAATGTAGGGTCGCACTTCGAAATAACATTTTAAACTTTCACATTTGAGGTCAGCCGTGAGTCAACTTCGTTCTAATTTGCGACAGCTACGGAATTAATTAGGGCAACGTGAAAATTTTGTGTTAGGCGTAGGTAAGTAAGTCTTAGTAGGTATGATTAATTAGCATTTGATAATTATGACGGATTTGCATGAAAACTTTAAGGCACACCGATTCTTCGTCAACAATCGATCTTAAAAATGTTTTTGTTGATTGAAATAGTAATGTTCTTTTGAGGTAAGCCGATTATCAATTTATTAGCGTTCATTGGTAGAATTACTAACAGGCATTTATGATCTGAATGATGAAAACTTAGTTTTAAGACTAATAATTCAATTATAATAAGCTTACGACCAATTCTGTGGGCTTAAGTGTGTTTTAATTTTTACTAACTTATTTTTTCTGTATTATTGTATTTTGCGGCGTTAGCGAATAATGAAAAAAATATTTTACATTTTATCGTAACATTCGGTAACACCGCAAAATACGCTTACAAGGTTTGGTAAAACTTAAAGTACACACGAGTCACTCACTAGGTGTAGTGCAAGCGACTGTTTCGTTTCAAAGCGATGGCGTCAAACTCTAGAACCTAAAAACAACGGGCAGATTCGTTTACAAAGGAATCCGAAACGATTCGCATGTGGGTACTCTTTCAGCATGTCCTATGTTACGTATATAGCCATCTTTGTCACTCAAGCAAGTTAGACCATGCGAGTAAGCGAGAGGGAGAACTGAAGTTAGCGAGCTATGAAGTAGGACACCTGGATGGGAGAGCATGATTGATGAAAACACAGCTTTGAGATTTTATGCGGGCGAAAAAAGTAGAAAAAGTTCCCCGTCTGTCTGTCATGGCGGACGGAGCGAAACATTTGTTTTACAATTTCACAAGAACAAAGTTTCGGTTGTAACTCGTGGTGCGAGCTAAGAAGTGATTTCTCAAAAGTGCTATTTAGGAAACTTTTGGATTATATTCGCCTAATATAAACAAAGTAGTCGTTGACACGGAATAGAAATTTAATATTGTAAGACTACCAATATTAATGCCAGGTATTTACCTAAGAAAAGCGAAAAATAAACACGACATCGAGTTCTCTATTTAACCATTATACACAACCGGCATAAAAATATCACTACTTATAATTTATTTTATCTCTGTAAATCAAATGATTCTGATATTTTTGTGCAGTCTGTTCTGTTAAGCAATATGCTAAATAACGAGTTTTTTCATTTTGATATACGAGAGAACAATACTTACTATACTGACTTACATAGGTATTCATCAAGTATTTCTATTATAATCTCCCGACTCTTTTCTTCTTCGGAAGAATGAACAGGACAGTCGTATGTTTTCAATTAAGATCCCCGAACATTCCTAGTCGAAAATAAACTGAGTCAGTGTTTATCTTTGGGTCGGATTGAGATATAAAAGCTTATCTCTACAATAAAATGTGCGTTCGTAAAATGTGTGTATCGCATGTTAAGGGTGTCAATGTGTTGAAAACCAAATTAAATAATCGTCATCCTTGTAAAGTCACATACACTTCGTCACACACACAACGTACAGTAAGGTTAGTGTACGCTATATTTAATATAATTTATTCAGGTTAATACACATAATACTATGCCATTTATGAACGTCCAAATTATATTTTAATAGGCTTAATTGAGGGACTAGTATGCATCTTGAGCTAGGCACAAGTTTACTCCCGACTTTGACGTATTGAGTAATTAAGTAAAAGTGTCTACACGCTACAAAAAGGATCGTAGGGTACTATACAGGTCTCTAAAAATATTATACAGCCAGTTGATGAAATAGACGTTCCCCCCAAATCTCATTCTACATTGCACTAAGTAACTTTTTTTAATAGATCTAGAAAACCCCAATGCAAATTAAGTTTGAAGAGGAACTAAAGTAAGTACGAGTATTGAGATACTTTATTTTTTAACATTTACAATGCAAATTTCTTTACAATGTGAAACACACTTAAAGAAAAATGGATTGTCCCATCTGTGGCATTTAACATTGTAAACGAACTCAAGTTCTTAACCAGCCGAGTCTTACATCTTTCGATTTCCCCAAAAATATCCTGGAGCACGGATGCTAGGAAAAACATTAAAAGTAATTAGTAATCACTTAACAGAAACAGTGTTGTGTGTCGTGTCACGTTTCATTAATTCCGCATGGCACTAATTAAATTAATTAGAACATCTCCTAAGTCACACAGATGGTATCTTTTTGACCCCACGCATCCAATCACATTACTTTTTGTTAGAACAATATTACTTAGGGAGACTCTCCTTCGCTTGTAGAGTAAGGAAAACAGACTTTTAATTAACATGTCTCTATCTATTATCTATACTACATAAAAAATTGCTGAATGTTTTGCTAAGCGCAAATTAGTTTGAGAGCCTGCATCTGAACCGAATTTGTCAATATAATAATATTAACATGGAATAATTATGAATACATAATAATGTTTCGAAAGACTAAAAAATAATCAACGGGCAGGACAACGTCTGCGAGATTCTCTAGTTGTACATACATAAACAATAATTATGAAAGAAGTGAACGCTGATATATGATAACTTTTATTTCAATGATACTGAAAAAGCTTTTTCATTGAAAATGTTCTGTGATTCATGTTTGTTTCGCTTAATTGGACTCTCTTGGACAACACTATTAATATATCTGTTAACATGATGTAAGTGAATGTGTCAATGTTACAACACCATTTTCAACGGTTTTTTGTAGGTATTGTTTGTTTGTTTTTAATTTAGTTATAAATTTTTTCCTGATACTTTAAGCTTCAAAAACACATTTCAAAATCAAGCACTCTTATAGAATACAATATTTCTTAAAACCGGAGTTTGGTTAAGATTTTTTTTTGTACTAAACGAAAGATAAGACGGCTTTGCCGGAATTTAACAAGCTTTTGATTGAAAGTTTAATTGCTTTGTTCTTTGTAGATTCTTTGGATAATGCCATGATGAGGTGAAATTGTTAAAGGATGTACCTTCCTACAGTTATACAAAAAATATTAAAAAAAAGAAAAAAAATCTCTTTTGTATTAAATCTTAAGATAATTTTGCGTATAAATTTTTTAATTCTATAATATAAAAATGAAGCGGCAAATGCGCTGGTAAGCGCGTAACTCAAAAACGCCTGGACCAATTTAGTTAATTCTTTTTTTATGATATTCGATAAAGTACGGGGTGATTCTTACGAAGAAAAAATAAACAACTGGCAGGACAACGTCTGCGGGTAAATAGTTTTGTTAGTTACTACGTTCAACTTGACATGTAGGTGGATGCTAGCTAGTACACTTGCTTCCGAATTGTACAGATTTCCCCTTAACCTATTGTCTGCGCAGAGAATAGTGCGGCACAGAAAATAGTAGACCTATTTCAGCATTTTGTCCTTTCGAATCTAGTTGGGATTCGCCCGCATTGTTCGTATGGGACCGTATGGCTTTCAGAGATGCACAGAACATGCAGTGGCCAAAATTATGCCATGGCGTAGCCTTCTACTGAACCATAGAACATGCAGTGCAATTGTTCACAGAGAAAATAAAAGCAAGAAATCGTTGATTTGAACTTGATTTGAACTTGAATTTGATTTGAACGCGATTTATTGAGTAATGTGTCAGGATACTTTAAATCGAAGAATATAGGTTTTTCGTATCCGGTGTTTTGATCAACATTTTAAAGACTTGATCTTCTAAAACTTCCACGCAAATATAGGTTACAGTTTTTCTAAGATTTCGGTTATCTAATATATTAGATTAAATATAGCTTAATGTTCGCCACGGATAGTGTAGGATTCTAATGGTAAAAGACTAATCGGTTTAGTAGTTTCAGAGACTATTCAATTCAAACAAGCATATATTTCCTACTTAAAATATTAGTGTAGGCAATATAAACCATTGTCAATGGTATTCTCGAAACGTAGTTGGTTTAATACTTACCAAGTTAGGTTTCACGAAATACCTGTTGGAATATCACATTACTTACTCACTTATTACTTACTATATACTATATTAATATTATAAATGCGAAAGTAACTCTATCTGTCTGTTACTCAATCACGCCTAAACTACTGAACCGATTTTTATGAAATTTGATATGGGGATATTTTGATACCCGATAAAGGATATATGCTACTTTTTACCGCGGGAATTTGACGCATTCTCATGGGAAAATTCAAGTGGGCCGATCGCTTTTACGTCCAAACTACTGTGTACAGAACTACTCCTTACCAAATTTCATTTAAATCTGTTGATTGAAATTAAATTTGGTAAGGAGATAGTTTGAGACTTTAAAAAGGACATGAGTTGCTTTTGGCCGCGGTAAAACAACACATTCCTATATATATATATATATATATATATATATATATATATATATACATGTATTCATTTTCTAACTTAAACACGCGCCGTTTTGTCGCAGTACCTAAACAATATGTGGCTTTATTTCCGCTCCGTTAAATGCCATTAAAGATTGCGTTTTCTGAAAAATTCAAATAGCCCGTTGAAAGAAAATGCAACTTTGCAAGCGAACTTTAATGCGGATGGCGTGTGCATTTATTGATCTCGTGCTTAAGCAACGTTAAGCATAATTGCGACCCTACGCGCGAATATTTATAGTTAAGAGCTCTATACATTTTCCTTTTAATGTGCTGAAAAGGGGGGAAAATCTTGTATATACTTGTATGTACGAACTGTGTCTAGCCATGCAAATGATCAAGCTTTAAATTGATTTCCAAGTCTTATGTCTGAAAGCCAATGTTACTAGAGTAAAAAACGTTAATTTGAGTCAAGCCACATCTGCGCGACTGACAGTCGCGATTCGCGACTGTCAGTGATTGAGGTGCGGCGATTGGTAAACACGCTGTCAGTCGTACACGTCGGATTGTCCTTTTTTTAATAGGACCTACCTAAGAAAATTCTTCTAAAATTCAGGTCGCGTCCTAATGAACACAGGAACATTGCAGCGCGGTATAGATCAATAAGAAATATCGCGAGCGTCAACTGTATCGGGACAAACAATAATTTCACGTCCCAACGACCAAGCAGTGTCCCGTTTATCAAAATCACATCCGGACGGGACAGCAGGCGGAAATAATTCCAAAAACACGATACGTTCCGGTGGCATTGTTAGGGTTGGCACTTGCCGAAATTAGCTTTAGTCCCTGTTTTGAAATAGTATTAGGAATGTTGTTTTGTAGTGTTTTCATTGATACAGTTAAGTGAGCTGCTAATTGGAAGCGTCGCGGTTAATCAAATATTGTTTTCATGGCATATTAATAAAAACACCTTAAGTAATATTTAGGGGTATAAAAAAATTACTTTGTTTTGTTTCTAAAAAAGAAGCTTGAAATAAAAGAAAATCATCATGTTTTATTTTTTGATTCATTTTTCGCTGTAGAGTTTTCTTCACTGTCACCTTGACGGATCACCGTCAAGAGTTTGAACCTGCATTCTGAAAGCTGGCGTCCACTTGGAATCGCATGCGCTAGTATGAGCTCGTCAAATTAATCGATGGCCAGCCCTAACCGGAGTCAACTCCCGAGATTTGTGTGCGGAGTGGATTGAACTCATTGTTCGTGTATCCAGCGGGTAGGAACTAAAACCCGTACACCGGTGTCTGTGGATCCGCAGCATTTGCCGAATGCCCCATCACTAAGCTGCAGTGATAAACAACCAATCATGGAGCCGGATTTTTTGCTCGACACCGCCACGTTTCGGTTCGGCTTTGTGGAGATTCGTTTCGGCTGGTTTTTCTTTGCCGGCTTTTTGCGAACTATTTGTGATGTTCGGAGATGAATATTTAGGTTGTTTTTTTCTTAATTTTTCCAGGTCTTGATCAAAATTGATATGGAAAATATGGTTTTCTCACAACAAAATGTTGATAATCTGATTTGAATAAACTAAAATGAAAATGTTATCGTCTTCAAAGTTTTAATCAAGCTACATAATTATTATTGAAACATAAACAAAACACAATTTTGGTTGAAAACTCGACTAAGCAAAGTAAAACTGAAGGCAACTTTAAACGACTTGGAAACAGGTACACTACTTTGTATTCCAAGCTTTAATCTCGTTAAAATTTCAAACGAGACGGGCAAAAGTTCAATATTATCCGAGTAATAATACGATAAACATTGTACACTGCATACTGACAGCTAGCCGTGGCCAATGCATTGGTCTGAGTGCATCAACCGGGGGGATCAAAAAACTCACTCCGAGTAAGGTTACGTTCAGACGAGATAATGCTCAAATGGAATTGGTTCGCCGGCTAGCGGCTTAGATGTGCATACGGATAGGGTTGACCGCACAGTGTAGACTGGCCTTAAAAGTGATGGTTTAACGTTTTACACGGTTTCTCATAACGGTTTTTAAGCACCCGATGGAAAAGAGAGGTGTTATGACTTATAAGTTTGACCCTTATATCTGTTTTTCTAAGTTTTGTTTGTGTTTTGCGTGTCTGGCTGTGGCATCGTAGCTTCTGAACGGATGGACCGATTTCAAAGCGGTTTTTCTGTATTCGAAAGATAATTTAATCAAGTTGGTTCTTAGCTAAAGCTGGTCGAAATCTGTCCAGCCATTAAATCTCATCCGCTTATTTACCGGCTTATTCGTGGATTGTTCACTGGAAAGTAAATTTTTAATTTTATCGAACTCGTCTTTTTCTTTCTCTTATACCCATTATATATATATATATATAGCAATCAAAAAGCTATTGTCCGATAACAATTCCGACAATCTATTATTATCGACTTATTTACAAGTATCTTCGTGTTTTGGGAGGCCCGTAAAAAAAACTGTTGGTGATATTAGTCGTTAATACTGATCCGAGCCTTACAAACCACTCCACCAATCGGCACTTAGCCCGCGTGGTGGTGTGGCTCCTACCATCTCATATATGAGGTAAGGCCTGTGCCTAGCAGCGGAACGTATCTAAGCTAATGAGATTGTGCGATAAAGTGCGTAATCCTGCTTGTTGAAGAAAACAGTGCGACCCAAGAGGAAACATAGGTGATGGAATACTGTAAAATCACACAAAAACACACAACCAAAAAGCATGTGTCGCTTCACCACCGACTCTTGAAAACTTTCATATAGGATAGAGGTCCCCCTTCAACTACAGAGGCGCAGCAAGGTCATGCAAAAACTCTTCGGATAGGAGGAAAATGAAAACTTATTAAATTTCTGAGTCTGTTTTCCATTGGCTAAGTACTAATAATCTCATTCCATAAATTCCATCCGTAAGGTAAACAATTCTAGGTTCCTAAAATTACGTCAAATAACCAACAACAATTAGGTTTACCAAATGTTTGTCCAGAAATCTGAAATCATGTCTATATTGTTCTCAAGAGACGATAGTTTTGAGGCAACAACATGTAACTTAGCCGGCATTCGACCTAACGGAATCCACTGACAACTTTTATGGAGACATCATCCCACATAACGTGGGGAGTGTTTGCACCCTCTGAATGTGTCGAGACACCTTATTGGGAATAAATTCACAGGTTTACGTCCCACTGTGCGCGTGTACTATGCTTTTTATTAAACTACAACCGCGTAAGGGTCTTAACAAACGATGTGTTTTACTACGCGTTTTCTGCGCGTTTTTGATGCCGTAAAAGTTGCTTTTACATTGCTTACGAAAAAACATGTAAGCGCATTCTAAGTGCAAAGTTGATTTGGCGCGTGTTTGAAGGGGATTTTCCAAACTTAAATTTCGTTAAACCTACCTCGGTGTTTATTTGTCTGTAAATAAATCTTGCAAGCTAAATTTTAGCTATTTCCTAGTGGCTAATTATTGTGCTGAAGTTTTGTAAATACGTTAAGATTGGATGACAATACACAATTTGATTGTAAACGCTTGTTTTTTTTTTTTAAAGCTTTTACACCTTATTATCGATTTTTATTACCTCATTATCGATTTTAACCTGCGTTCAAAGGACTACATGCATACGGACGGGAACCGCGCGTTTCTTGAAATGTCTCGTATACTAAGGTGTAAAGATTGTGTTTCGTTCCGTTCGAGCTTTACGTAACTAAACGTAATACGCGCGTCTTCTACGCTTTCAAAACACGCCATGTGCTAAGGCTCTGAAGGGATGTAGAAATTGAGAATAAACCGTGTATTAAATGGGACGCTTGCGAGCAAAACAACGAAATGATGCCATCCCAATCGGTATAGGGAGGGAAATAAATAATGAAATTTAATACGAACGGGAAATACTAAAAGGAAAATGACTCGAAAGATCCTACAGGATTATTGTGGTGAGTTGGTAAAGTAGATACTATATGATAAGGTATTTTTATTTTTCAGATAACAATATAGTTTTGACATGAAGCACAACGATTTTAGAGAATTAAAAAAGCAGCAACACTTTAACATTAAAAGAATCGGACTGCCAGTCCACAGATCCAAAAGAGCAATCGCCCGGCTTGCGAAAGATGTGGATTCTCGTCCCACCTATGCTATTAAAAAGCACACTAATAAAAAGAAAAGAATTTAAGAATTCTTTACATGATATCTCATGAAACATCGCCCACTTATCCGCGTCGACTTGTCCGAATCTAAAGGAGATTGCATATACAAATTCTTAAATTCGTTTCAATCGACACTTTCGGCTCGGATAAGCCATAGCACACACGGTAAAACTCGAGTGGTTTCGTTAACCCTAGTGAAATTGTTAGTAACTAGCCGACAGCCCGCGACTTAATCCGCGCATACTTTGGATTTTACCTCCTTCCTGTTTTAATTCTTCATTTAATCGGTTTAAAAGTATCCTATAACCCAAGCCAGCTCATACCCTGTCTGTGTACGAAATTTAATCAAAAATTCGGTCAGTAGATTCAGCGTGATTGACGGACAAACATCCAAATAAAGAAACTTTCGCGTTTTATATTTATTTATTTATTTATACATAAGTGAGTTACATTATTTGACTTAATGCTAAACTGCCAAACTGCCAAACTGCCGAGCAGTTTGTCGGCAGACGTTCTCGTGCTCGTCTTTTGATTTAAATGTAACATTATTACATACTTATCTAATCCGCTGATATTATAAATGTAGGTAACTTATATTATTTAACATTTACAGTTTTTATTACAATCTTAGGGACAAAAGGACAGATAGTGTTTCTTTAGTTTGAATTTTAAGTGATTTTTGGACAACACATCGTTTATATATATTAGTGTGTCTAAGGAACTGATTTGCAACGCGTTTCAAACCGATTTCAAAATGATTGCGTCATGTGGGCTCAAAGGAGTCTATGCCATAAACTCTGAATGAAATGAAATCAATAGTAATTTAGAAGTCGCAGTTTTGTTGCACTTGCGTTTCACCGTGTTCTGGGGCTAAGTGTGCGTTCACCTTTAATTTCACATTGTAAAGAAATTTGCATTGTTAATGTTAAAGAAATAATAACTAAGCAACTACCTATTCTAAAGATGTAATAAGTTTATATTGCTCCCTGAATACTCGTTATACGGCATACGTTAACTACTTAAGTAGATCTACCATCTAGATGAAGGTATCGTTTTACCAGAAACCTTTCACAGGTAATACTTCCACAACTATCTAACAAAATAATAATTGTTTTTATGAACAAGCATGTGTGTACTTTTGCCTGTATTTTTATTTAATACAGTTGACATACTAGATTACAGTCGCCCAAAATGTCAGCATGCTAAATTTTAATTTGTTACTTATAAGTTAAACAAATTGGATAAAACACATTCTTTCATGGAGCTGGAGCTGGAGCTGGAGCTTTCATTTTGTTAGTGTTCTTTAGCTGAAGAGTACAAACGGGATCTCATTACTAGCTATCGCTTTTTTTGATGAAATCAGGCGATACTTTGCGGAAATTTATGCCTAAAGCTGAAAAAGAAAATTATTTTGCTTTAAATATCCACTAAACGACGCCAGCGCAGGAACCCAAATACATCAAACTGTAACCACTTGAAAAAACTAGAGCTGGAAGTCGCAGAACTTACAATACGAGTACAATTCACAACGTGACACAGAAGATACACCTGGAAACACAACACTGACACCTACAAAACACTCAAAGCGTTTCGTCACTACACGTGGCATCTTCAGGAGATGTCGTCGCTCGAAAGACTACGTCAGTCGCTCGTAATTAACCCTCCGTAAGTAAATCAATCTTGCACTTGGCCATTTGGCTGTTTTATGAATGGGTAGACTTTTTCATTAGCAATCAAGTGATGTAGGAGTACCAGTGGAGCCCCATCAATTCCAGCGCGAATTCAATGAGCCGTTTTCTTATTCATCTGGTTTTGTTAAATAACGGCGCCTATTAATTATCAATAGCAGTTGTATTGAGGTTGAAAGGCTGACTCAAATTGATTTATCGTCAGCGCGAGTAGGGTTGGAGTACACGAACGAATGGATGTGTTTTCATATATTTATGTCGATGATTAAATTATGAATTGTGATTGGTTAAGACAATTTAAGCAAGCACTTAAATTATCAGGTTTTTGTCCAGAAGTGATCATTTGTAACTGTTTATATTTTTAAACCATCTACAAGTATATTATAGTATATTTAGAAACAATATAAATATGTTATTTCAACTTGTCTGTAATTCCGTTTTTAGTGTTGTGCATGAAATAGTTATCTATCATTTTTCTTTTACTGATTATGTGGCTTATTGTTTTTTATAAAATAGCGTTTGATAAAAAAAATACCAACCAAAAATCAAATGTGCTCAAAGTACACTAACGGATTACGTAGCTTTCTACTAATTGCTGAATTTAAAAAATCTTTTTGGCATTTTTGTTCGTACTACAAATGTAACAAGCTCATAAACTCACAAAAAATATTTCTTTTTTTAAGTGTGCAGGAAACTTAATTCGTCGGGATAAATGTATTCCAATTGTCTCGCTCATCGCGAATGTTTTCAGTAAATAACGAGTGTTGGCTCGCGGTCACAGAAGCTAACATTTCAACACCAATCCGCCTATTTTTTGAGCTTTGATTAATTAAATTTTCTATTTATAAAACATCGAGTCGATACGATGATCGAGTACGATCCTACCAACGTACTTTTTCTTCTGTACTGACAATCCAATCAAGGAAAACTGTTACGAAGTAAGGGAAATTCGGAAGTATAAGTAACTCTAACGTTAACCATTCCATTTCACTTCTAAATCCCACATACCTGTGCCAAAGTATTTTATGACATTTACATAACACTAAAACATTTTTTTCATGCAAGTAACCGCCACAGCTAACTTAAAAATATGCCTTGGTGCATGTAGCATTTTTTCACTATCGTGTGTTCGAAGCGAACGTTGCCACTCTAGTTCATTCGTTGGTTACTAACAAAACTTAAATGTATTTTTATCGGTACCCAGAATGAAATACTTGCTGAAGTTAAGCGCTTACTTCCTTGAACACATAAAATATAGTCGAGTTCTATTTACTACTAAGCTACGTCTCGCCCTCTAGCCTAGGTCGCATTCAATTTTCTCCCAAATTCGATTTCTTGAGCATTCGCTTCGGGTTTTAAGGACCACTATGTCAAGGCAATAAATCACTATAATAAACAACATATAAATCGCCTCCACTGTTTACGTAGTTGAACATATAGGGGCTGTTGTCATTTTTCCAATAGATTTGTACTAACAAGACAAATAAACGGTTAGGAAAACCGACTCGCCGTTTGATCATATTTCGCCCGCATGACTTTCTTTACAAACAGGAAAGTTGTACAGGTATTTCGAGAGAAATGTTATTTTCAAATTCTTTATTGCGGTCAATATTTCGGATTGGGAAGCGTAATGGTTATTATGGAGTTATGGCGTTAAGGAGTGCATAATATTTATCAATGTACACCTGTACCTTCCTGTAGTTACATTTCATCAAATTATTATACAAAGGCCGATGGAGATATTTTTTATAACATCTTATAAGTAGTGTAAAATAATAGTTTAATTTATATGTCCATATGGGTTCATCACTAACGCCTAATCATCATAAGCCTCCGTTATTTCGTCTTTTGTCACTTTACGCACTTATTCAGAAAGGCCCTTTTCGAATTTTTACACTTCCGTAAGTGTACCCGTCAGATCAAACTGAAAAAATTGGTGTGTGTGGTTTGTCCTAAGGAGGTGGCGGACCAAATAGGTTTTAGGACCAATGATCGCGAATATGTGGTCAGTATTAACTGGGTCACCATTTAGTTATTCGCTCTCACCCTCATAGTTTCACACTTTTCAGTGCCGTTCGCTATTGATTACCAGTCCGTTGCAAACACATTCAATTCGTACCGCCATCTGCGCTCAGATTGACATCGAAACTAGCACTGTAGCTAAATGTAATTGAAAATCTGTCCAAAACCCTCCATTGCAGACGCGGATTCAATTGACGGAAAATGACAATAGTAAATCTTTACAATCGCATCAAAGTGTAATATGCACACAGCTAGGTTTGCTTAATTCTTGACACATACGAGTCTACTTTGCAAAATACGTACTTAATACCCAATGAGCTCTTACATGTTGTATCATAAAACTTGATTCAAACGTTGATCCAGTGCTAAATGTTAGGTTAAGCTAATTTTGGCTAAAATCGATGACATTCAACATAAAAATATGACATAAAAGGAACCACTTCATCTTTTACCTCAAATCTCCTCATTATAAAAGAATCATTGCAGCCGTCCTAAAAATACCTTGTTATTTATTATCGTTAATTTTAACGACATCGCAAATTCTTAACGGTGTTCTTGGCAAATTCTATTTCTCTGGAACATGAAAACTGGATATTTTGTTGCCTTTAAACCGTTTATACAAAGAATGCTCTTGACATTTCAATTATGGTTTATCTTTTAAGTTGGCTTTTATCGGTGCTTCCGAGCGGGCCGGCCGATAGCGTACGGACATGTTCAAAGATTACTTCCAATCGAAAAACTCGATGGGATTTTGAAAATAGTATTTTGATAAACTTAAGTAATAGAAATATATCAGTGAATCAAAAAAATACGTTTGAACTTTGAACTCCGTTTCCTCTCGTTTCAGATTGAAAAACAAACACCACTGAGGAAAGTCATTTGAGATTTTAGACTTATATTTTAGGTTGATTTTCGGTTAAACTTATTATTTCATTAATGCCGATATGGTATACGCTTATTGTTAATACATGAAGTTCAGGGTTTATGCGACAATTCGAACTTAGAGACGCCGTGGAACCCAGAATGTTCCACTTTAAGATGCGGTCCCTTCTGAAGTTAGTTACTTAATGTAATTTAATGGGGAAACTTGTCACTTTCACTGTAGCCATGAATTTCAAAAACAGCTTTTTTATGTTTATAAAAATACGCCTTGAGAATCATTGAAATACATACGTAAAGTGTAAGGATTAAGAATCCCTGTTTATTTCTGGTTATTTCAACTTTATTTTATTTCTATAATACATTAATCAAATCAACATGTTTGAATTCATTATTACTCTTCATCAATAAAATATCAAAAGATAGGGACAGAAGTTATAAGAAGTGGTTTTAGTATTGAAATCGATAATTGAACGAAACGAAATGTTTTAGAAATCAATACAGCTCAATACAGGTCGAGGAAGTATTGTAGGTAAATGACCTGCGTACTGGAAATCTCTTCCGATGTCTATAGAGCAACCTTGACACTACCGAGCGCTGACTTGCCCAATCAATCGACTAAGTCGATCTCTATTCACTATATAAAATCGTAGGTACCGAACTCAGACATCATTCAGCAACCAGCAAGCCAGACCATGAGGAGTCTGGTGGTGCTAGGTCTTTTTGCCTTCGTGGCTCTGGCCTCCGCAAAGGACCTGCGGAGTCAGGAAGCAGATTTAGAGTCCGCCGCCTCTCACCATGGGGGACATTGGGATAAAGGTGGAGGCCACGAGCACCACCACCACCACCACCATGACCACGGCCACAAAGGTCACAAAGGCCATAAGGGACACCATGAACATCACCACGGAAAACACGGACACCATCACCATGAAGGTCATAAAGGACACCACGGCGAACACGGCGGCCATAAGAAACATCATCACCATGATGACGGGTATCATCACCATCATCATCATGGTGAAAAAGGGCATCATGGACACGGTCACGAGGAGCACGGTCACTTCCACAAAGGGCATGATACGAAAGGACATCACGGTGTTGAGAAGCATGATGAATTCAAGAAGGACAAACACTTCCATCATCATCATGGTGAAAAGGGACATCACTCCGATCACGGCGGCCATCACCATGAAGGCGGTTACAAGAAGGGCGGTCACCATCATCACGGGCACAAGCACGGTGGACATCACGAACATCACCACGGAAAGAAGGGTCATCACCACAAGGGAGGTCATCATCATCATCACAAAGGTCATCACGGTGAAGGCGGCCATCATGATCATTGGCATCATCATCATGACCACGACAAGAAAGGAGGTCATGAGGACCATAAGCACTGGAGTCACAAGAAAGGTCACTAAAAGGGACCCCTACTTTTTCCAGTCATTTGTTGATTTTTACAATGTTTTGTTATTCATAACGTTTTACTCTTGTTTTACGAGAAAAACGTTTTACAAGGCTGTATAGTGATGAAGATAAGTTGTTATATTTTTAAACCGTTTTTTACTGTTATAGTGTAAATATTTTTGAATACGGTCGATAGTTTTTTATGGACTGTTGAACCATTTTTACCTTTTACTAAATATTATTTGTAAAAAATTAAGCGTTATAAGGTCAGCATATTCAGAGTACAACAATTTGTTTTGCCTTTTTTCCACATTTTAAAGATCAAAAAAATAAAACACGTTATTTTTAAAGACGTTTACTTATTTACCAACAGTTATAAAAAAATACCCTCATTTTAAATTACATACGTGCTTTACGCTGCGCAATCATATGCCTTTATTACTAAATATACCTTGATTAGTAAAATGTCTTGAAATATTTTGGAAAAAACGTTTTAACTAACTGTGTTTTATCAGTTCATTGAATTGAAGGTCAGACATCTCGGACAATGACAATGAATGTCAGTGGATCGGAACTAAATGACGACATTTTGTAAGATTTCTTTAACCGTGATTTAGTCACGTAGAGATTTCCAATATGCGCTTTTAATCTCTATATATATAAAATTCTCGTGTCACAATATTTGTTCCCGTACTCCTCCGAAACGGCTTGACTGATTCTTATGAAATTTTGTGAGCATATTGAGTAGGTCTGATAATCGGCCAACATCTATTTTTCATATCCCTTAGTGATAAGGGTTGTCCACAATAATTTATATGGCAAAACAATGTTTGCCGGGTCAGCTAGTAATAATATGATAATATACTTACGCAAAAGTAAACACTTTAGGTTTTTTAATTTATTTTGGAAAAGGTCCTTATTTTTAAGGGCCACTTGATATTTTATACCCGTGGTCGTCATCCAAGCAGATGGCACGGTGGGGCTTATTTTTATTTCAAACCCTTTTTAATGGGCTTTTTATGGAGACTTGGTTTAGATTAATTTTTCGTTTTTTTTTTTTATTGAATTGTAAAATTTTGGAAACATAATACTTTTGTTATGTAATTTGTAGCATCATTAGTATATTATGTTCGGTATTTTCCAAAAATATTGTTGTATTTTTGGAAAATACCGATTTTAATATAGTTTTATTAACGTATCGTATATACTCGTAATAATGATGTATCGTATAAAAGTACTTCGTATATAACCTACAGATACGAACAGTCATAACGTTTTTTAATTGTATTAATCTCGTCGTATGCACAACCTCGCTCTTTTGATTAAAACAAAATATTCCGCTCACAATTCGTTTCCATGTTTCCACGTGATTCAAAGTCAATTTTATCTTCATGCAGAATTTAAAATGTAGCTATTCAAAACCCAATCACAGCGTGTGACATCGAAATAGCAGTTGTGACAAGTGCCTTCCGGGATTCAATTAAAGTAAATGGAATTTGTCGAATACGATTAAAGTTTGCGCTCCGGATAACGGCAACCACCGAGCCCAAATTTAAACTTGTCTGATAAATCATTGGATGCGTCTATGGGGCCTCGCTAACTACCGAAAGTACCAAACTAGTCTGGTCGGGCGGAAGTGCCGTTTTCACTCTTAATTTTACAAAGCATATTTGACGCCGGTTTCACGGTACAAATAAATTCAATTTGGAATCCGAATTATAAAGAATATGATCGACCATATATTGTTGATACATTTTCGCAATAATTGGGGCTGGATTATTTATATGCCAAGTGGTCAATGGTATTCTGAGTATAACTTAATGTATGTGCTTCCGGATTTTATCGAGTAGTTTCGTTTTCTTTGGAGTCATATTGTATTAATTTCAACCGAAACAACGGATATAGCACAAAGCAGTTTGCAAACTGGCCTGACCCAGTAGTCAATTTTTTAAACAGGCACACGCAGCACATCAAGCTACTCATGTTCGTTGCAATATCACAATTATTACGAAATAATAATATACCGCAGTGATTAACTTGACGTGTGGACGTGCGTACCACAGATATCAAAACAGCGTTCGTTGAATCTATGGCAATCAAGAAGGTAACATTGAAAAGTTAGTACTTAATAACTAGTCTGGGTAAGGTAAGGGTTAGCTTAAAGCAAATTATTGTAACATAAAAGTTTACCAATCGTGTCAAATCAAGATGCCTTCGTATAGGTGATTTGTTTTTAACCAAGGAAGCAACCTATTCAGTGGATCGTTCAGCTCGAAGGCTGTTAAGAGTCATGTAGCAGATTACTTGCCCGAACGGTCTCGCGGGCGCAGTAGATTCTTATCGCTTATAAATTGCTCACGCTTATCGCGCCCACTGAAAAATGCTAAAATTCCACGAAGTTTCGCTTTGGTGCCTTTAATTTTTCAACCTTATCGCCAAATAATATGTGGCGGAAGGAAATTGTTAGTTCTAGATTTTTAGAAAAATATGTTTTGTTTGCTTAACACTTCGAACGTAGTCACCGAGTTCAAAATTTATTTTGTCAGCCAAGTTGTGATATTGAAGGCTACCTAACCTAAATCAGCCTTTTGCTAAAATTAATTTAATGTTTTAGCTACATCTTGAAAAAATCTAATTATCAGTATATCCTTTATCTACCCTACGAGATAGATATCGCCATACGCAATCGATAGCTTATTGCTCAAATGGTGACCCGTCACCATTCAAGTTCATCGGACCGTGAAATTAGTAGTACCTTTCTATCAGAGTCTATGCTTGCCAATCTTCCTAACTGATGTCTCCCTTCTCTCTTTCTCATCAACTTTTATTACCACAAATAAACCACCTGAATCGTTTTTTTCTCTTCCACTTTCCCCCGTATACATCTAATACTATTTCTATGTTTCCTTCTAATTTCATTAATGGACACAAATGACTTTCAATGTTTAAATTTATGGAGCGTAAATGTTTTACGTACATTTTTATAGTAGCTTTCAACAGAATAACAAACCGAAGACAAAGCGTTCTCCTATTTTTTCCTTTTCATCTCAATTCGGATGTATTCTCTAGGCCCAGTAAATGGGATGGTGTAAAAAGGCTTTCCAATCTGAACCTCGGAAAGAATAGAATATACAATAGTACCTCGGAGGAGCCGAAACTTTTCTTATTATTTAAGAGGTCCTGGATGTTTAATGCATGAGGTACGATTTATACGCGCGACTGAATAATGCGTACAGTATAATTTCGATGATTGCGTTTGTGCACTAAGCCTCGGTTCGGATCGTTGTCGGGTTCATACATTTTTATAGGTTTCGTTAGGAGTGGCGTGTGGCCGGTATAATGCGGGTTTGTCGCAAACGCCTTATTTCGCGGGAGGCACGATAAATTAGACTCGTTATAGCAATATAACAAAGCGTGGGCAGAACGAGAAGTCGCCAACTAATAATATATCACGGGCCATTCCGATAAGAATGCCCAGCTGGATTTATGTTGGTCGATTCTCAAACGATAGCGATACACCGAGGTGTATTTGGCTGTGCGGCATAATAGCTAATGTGGGTATTTCCAAATTTATTACTGCAAAAATGTAGATGTTTTTCAGGGCCTGGGATTTATCACCACACTGCGTTTTAAAGCGCTCGTTGCACCCGGTTTACTCTTCCTGCGAAAATAAAATGCTTATTCGTACCTACCTTACCCGTCTTATTTCACTCCTTGAATTGAAGATGGTACCTGTCTTAAGTGACTTTTAGCAAATCATTGTTTAAAAGTAATAATCATATAAGTATGTACATACTGACAGAAATTAATACTCGTAGTAAAATACAAACCTTAAATTGACCAACAATCAATACCATATCAACCTTAAATTAAACTAGCTACATACATATCTGTGAATGCTTAACTGTGTCTAATTAAGTGAAAATATAGCCTTAATCGTCTTAAAGCAATTTACCAAATGGACTTTATTTACGTTTTTCAGTGAAATCGTGACATTCATAGTTCAAAGACCTCCGTCTGCGTCTTGCAATAAAGTCGAGTATAAATCAAGGCCTTAACCACCTCTTAGAGAAAGTAATACCTAGGACTTTGTTTTTATGCTTTAAATAATCCAGCTGCTAGAAACGATTGTTGAAACTTTGATTAAAGAACAACTTGCAAGTTGCGACTTTTGTTTTCTCTTTGGTAAATCTAATTTTCTTGCTAGCAGTATGTTGATATGAAATAGATGAAATTTAGAATTTTTTAGTGAATGTTGCATCAATTATTTAAACTTTTTTAATTTTCTTCATCCAACACTTTTACTAAAGTTTTAAAATATATTTACATTTTATTGTTTTGAAATAGTACTTTTTAAGTAAGGAGAAGCATTTTTTAATGTTCTCAATACTAAATGACTGAAAACGATAAGTCAAGCTCCCGTTTTTCACAGAAGATAAGTAGATAAATAGGTTCTTATTGGTCATGTCGGGTACAAAACTTCAATCCCTGGCTAGGCGTGTCGAATCAGGCTTCTGAATTATAATTTTGAAAACCAGAACTCGGCCACCGACAAAGCCTTATTAGTAGCCCTGTAGAAATTCTCGCGTGTGCAGGTGCTGGAACACGCAGGGCAGGACAGCAGATTTGCCATGGCCTAAGGGAAATACCGCAAAGACACGTGCTTTCCGAGCTAGTAGCCTCACCTTTGCATGATCTCCTTTCTTCGGCCCACTTGAGTACGTAGCCTGTTCAAGGGTTTCCAAGCCCAACTGGACTTAATAAAACAGTCCCTTTATAAAACTACATATCTCAGTGATATTCTTAAAGTTCAAACTTTCGTCGTAGTGCCCACTATCGCTGGATATTGTAAAGGGAGTTAGATTAAACTTAGGTCATACATCAGAGAGACGGCTGGCCCCTACGGCATAGTTCCTCAGAGTTGAACAACTTGCATTTTATCTCCAGGTATATGCAGGCTAAGTTTTGTCACGTTGCTAAATGAACCGAGAATCGAGGTTACCAACGATCCACTGTCAGCAAATGTCATGAATTATGAACGAATTTAACCATTGTGTCTATTGCTTCCTAAGTAGAGTATATTATTTGCCGACTTAACCGATTCATTGAGACGTCCAATTTCGCGTGGCGTCCAAACCTAGCGTGCTTAAAGCCATCTATAGAATGAGAAAACACGTCTCGTGCGTGAAGACGCATGACGCATGTGCAGTTTGTTGTGCAAAACTGTTTTTGTAAACTTTTTTCTTGTATTTTTGGTAATTTTTTTGTAAAAAAACTTTTTGACACAGGTGTGACAAACCTTTTCAACTTCCACATATAACATCCTACATAAGTAACGCAACTTTGAAAAAGATTGGGCATGCTCCGCCATGACTTAAAGACAGTTTAAGACTCCTCTCTCTTAACAGTTTTAGGATCCATTTTTAACGTTTTAAAAGCAAGTGACTTTTCTTCTAGACTAGATGAATCATTTAAAAGTCACTAGCACTCGAAATGGTTCGTAATAAAAGTTACCAACTTAATACGAATTTTATGGTCCTCCTTCAATAATAAATATGACTAAGTATAAACATTTAATCGCTTACCTAACTAGAGTCTTACAGTTATTCTTTATAAGTGTACTTGTAATTATAATCATATTACATGTAATCATATCTTGTTTTGAAAAAAAGGCGCCAAAATTATTGTGCTCTGAATACCGACCAAAAGTTCTCTTTTAAATAATCTAATCTAAATAACATTTAAGTTTAACTAAAAGTTTGACAAGAAGGATAAAAGGTTAATTTTCATCAAAAGCCTTTCATTTTCGTGCGATGCGTAAAAAAGCCTATCGGAGTTCATTGCACCCGGTAAGTTCATAATGTCTAGCTAGCTAGCTAGGCAGATTAATAATAGTCCTCCTGGCCGATTTCGACCACGGCGTCCAATCTCATCAGAGATCAGCCAACTACGCAGGAGATATTATGCACAAGTGTAAGCGCAATACACAGGTGCACTCACTGTTCCTTCACTCTCAAAGTTCGGTGAGACGGTAATCCGACATGACCGGAGAGAGATCAGGCGCAGGACCAACGGCTTAACGTGCTTTCCGAAGCACGGGGGTGTAACACCGTCAACTTCCCGGCTCCGAACTGTTTTTGAGAAATTCAGGACAGAAAACCTCAGAACCATTTATTGCTCGACCTGGAATTCGAACTCCCTCGGATGTAAGGCAGAAACTTTGCCACTACACCAACGAGGCAGTTACAGCTTAAAGTAATGCTATTTATATCAATGGATCCATGAAATTTCATAATAATAAAAAATAACAAACATACACATGAAGGAACAGGTATTTGTAACCTTATTGGCAACAATTGGGATGATGACACCTATCTTAAATATTGTCAAGAACATGGTGTTTAAAAAACATAGCCCCTATGAAGTTAATACAACCAATGTATTTCAAAAAAGCTGTAGAAACCAATTTTTAAACACACAAAACACAATAAATATTCGGTCAATTGACTCCGATTTCTGACACATGACCGTGACGTCATAATCATTTATTACCATACGAAATCTATGGAGGCAGCCCGTTTAGATAATAAAAAGTATGTCAACGATTGGTGGTGTCATCTAGCCAATTACAAGTCTGATTTAATCTGTTGTTAACACACTAGCGCCATAATTGTCTTGGAATTAAAAATCGAACAACTCGAATCATCTCTATGGCTCTCTATTTTCTATTCTTTTTCAACCTTCGCTCCAGCTTATATTCAACCCCAATGTTCAGTGTTTGATAAACAAGCTAGATGTTATTTGACATCATTTTGAAAACTCTTTAATGAATTTACTGCATCTTATACTGTCGGTAAGCGGCTTACCTCTTCAAGATATTTTTAACAGAATTAGTCTTGGACAGCTGAATGCTTATCCTATTAAGACTTTAACGTCAAAATAGCCCCTGGGAAATAACGCAAACAGGTAAACATCTGCAGTGGGTAGCTACTAGCGTATATTCATTTAATCATTACGACTTTATAATCATTTAACTTTATAAAAATCAGGTTTCAAAATTCAGTTATTATTGCTGTATTACAAAATGCTAAAATTGAGTATGGCCGGTTTTAAAAGTTATTACTGCTTATGTACAGTCATATCATCTTATAAGCGTTATTTGACGCATTATATTGGTACCTATAACTAAAACAACACGTTTTTAATTTGGTCACGGTCCCATCTTTTTACATAATATTATGTAGATCGGATTACCTATATTAATTTTAAATCGGTATCATTTACTTGACTTTAGGAAGAAACTCTACTCCATCAAGGTTTTAAATTTAATTTTAAAATAAATAGCTACAGAAAATCAACGTCAAACGCCAAAGGAAAGCTAACCTTTTTTTTGCCTCTCGCCAAGAAAACCCTGAAAAATCTCCAGCATCGATCGTTCGCCCGTAGACCCAAACAATCCCTCACATTTAAACTGTAACGTTAAGCAACCGGCCACTCGCAAAAAACAAAGTAAGGGACCCTCATAAAATTACTGAGCGCGGCGCGACTAAGAGCGCACGTTCAATACCCTCTCACAAAGTATTACTCGTATTATGAGGGGTCACAAAGTGAGTACGGCGTTATTGGCCGCCCTCCCAGCCCGTAGCTCTCTAAGAAGGTGAGGAAACTTCTCATAAAACCTAAGGAGGCAGGTGCATTCCATTTTCAGGGTACCGAAATGTGCGAGTATTTCACGCGCTCGCATCATTACCCGTACCGTGGCCGTAACAAAAGGGAAAGTATGATAATAAAAATCTCTGGGAGTGACTGTGTAGGTGTTGATGTTGTTTTGTTGGGACTGTCAAGTGCGATTCTCATGATAAACGGGTGTACAGTGAGCATGCTGACTCGTGAATAGGACGCGATTTAGATTGATATAAGATCGAATTGAACGATATCATCCTAATTTGGTTCTTAAGGGCAGTAACACATTTTTATTAAAACAAAATAAATAGAGACTCTTGCGTAACTGAAATTGCTTAAGCTGCAAAAGTAGGTACTTTTTCATACGTAAAAAAACAGAAGTCAGTATTTTTTAAATCTATGGAAGCTCTTTCGAAAATGGTTCAATTTTATACCTGAAATTCGTAAGTTGGTATGGTATATTTTTGAATAAAATACGAAATGAATTTCTACTTGACTTAACATAAATATAAATTGCTGATTGCTGAACTGAATAGATATTATTTATTGGACGACTAATCAGGCTGATGAATAAACTTTCTTGACAGAAAATTTGGTTACCTACCTGGTTGATCATATGCGACAGTTAGGCAATAAGATTGTGTGTGGTTTTATTATTGTTAATAAACTGAGCAAAATAAATCACAGTATATTAAGATTGATAGTAACAGAAACAGCAGCTTTCTACAACTGTTTATACCGACCTGAAGTTATTTACTAGATGCGAAAGAAAAATATGAAAATGTTCTCTGTATTCAAAATAAGTCACACCAAGCACACAGTATCGAGATATGGATTTTCCCGGGAAGATGTAGGGCTTCACTTTGAATACTTGTATAAATAAACCATTCCTAACATCTGAGGGAGTTTCATATATAAAAACGCGAAAATAAAGGGAATGCGTCCGCTATTTTATCCGTTCGTATGATTTACGATTAAGGTGGATGGAATCACTGGTGTTTGTATGATTTATCGAGAGGATCTTGTGCGCATGAGAATGTATGGCCACCTGCCGAACGCGTGTCGGTTTGGAGACTTTTTTATTAGATGCCCATAAATTGTGTTGCAACCCATTATCATTATATAATCTTTATCATGTATGTTTTTTGATAATGTTACTCACTTTCAATCGTGGCTCAAATATAACCAGTCGTTTGTGCTTGAATCACCTAAGAGTTATCAAGCGTTATAGTATCATATCGAGTCGACTGGGTATATAGGCAGATTAATCTGAAATAAGAACATTAAAAATCTAAATCTTTACTTGATGGCTGAGCTATAGAAAAACCCAGTGGTTGCTATGTTACACTTGTTGTTTGAAAACCTACAAATAATTTGTTTAGCAAACAAAGCACCCAAATCAACCTCTATTTATTATCATCTGTCAAAATATGGTTCACTCCCAACGTCAGTACAAAACAACGTTTATTTACATAACGTTTTCATAGAGCAAAAACCAATTTGCGAAGGCACCACCCGCCTTCATGAAGCAATATTATTGGAATAGATTTCCTTCAATTCCATAGAAACATTTTATTACGTTTGTGTATGTAAATAACCTCTGGCTGGTTGAAATTGGTCGGCATTGGCTTTATGGTATCAGTTTATTGAAATAAGTAAACAGTTTGAGGCGAATAAGTGTGTTATCTTGGTGTATCCCTTCAGAGGGTTTGTTTTTGTTGGTATCGCCCATGGCATAAAAGGTAATCTTGCGATCTTATATTCAGACGGCAAATCGAGTTGCTACCCATGGTTGAAATAACTCTTTTGCAAAAAAAACGGGCACTTTAGATTTTTTCCTCTACTTTAATGAAGAAGATCAAGAAATAGGTTTTATTAATTTGACGATGTATTGGCATGTTATTTGAAGCATCCTGGCATGATTCTTTACGTTCCAAATTTAAAATTTGAAATTAATAAAAGAAAAATAATGATTATTGTGGATTATTCTAAAATTGCTTTGCTAATGGCGCGAATTGCTGAAACGATTTTTAACTGATTACGATATTTTAAAACTTTTTGGACATTTTCTGCAAATTAAACAATTTAATCTTTATTTTTACATTAAATACCACTTTTTGATATGAGTGATAAAGCGATAAGGGCCGGTAAAATTATAGCCCTACTTGAAGAAGGTTGTTCGCAAACTTACGTGTCTCAGCGGCTAAATGTGAGTCGTTCATCTGTCCAGAGGACTTGGCAACGGTATCAAGAGACCGGTTCGGTCAAAAGAAGACCCGGTTCGGGAAGAAAACGATGCACAGAACCAAGAGATGACCGCTTTTTGGTGAGTCAGGCGTTGCGGAATCGTAAGGCGTCAAGTGTGGACCTGAAGAAGAGCCTTGAAGAAGTAAGAGGAGTAGAAGTTAGCTTGTGGACGGTCAGGAGGAGGCTTTTGGCTGCCAATATCAGGAGTTACCGCCCAGCTCGGGGCCCTAAATTACTCCGTGAGCACCGTGTTGCTCGACTTCAGTTTGCTCGGAACTGTGCTTCATGGACTCTGGAGGACTGGAATAAAGTATTGTTTTCTGCTGAAGCTAGAATCTCTTTGTATGGAGAGGACCGACGCCGGCGAGTGCTGCGAAGACCACGGGAACGCTATGCGGAAGTGTGTTTCGAAGAAATCACTCCTTATGTCGGAGGCTCCGTTATGTTTTGGGCAGCAATTAATTCGACGGAGCGTACGGAGTTAGTTTTCATAGAAAATTGAACATTAAATGCACATCGGTACATAATGGAAGTCCTAATTCCATATGCACAACCCACATTGACTGCACTTGGGGAAGATTCCATTTTTATGGACGACAATGCTCGCTCGCACCGTTCTGGCGACGTGGAAGCGTACATGCAAGAAGTTGGAATCCGTCGTTTAGATTGGCCAGCTCGAAGTCCTGACCTCAATCCAATTGAGCATGTCTGGGATGTTCTAAAGAGACGTGTAAGATCAGTGCAACCTGCTCCACAAAACATCAGGGAGCTAAAAAGAGTCATTGCAGAAGAGTGGGAACGAATTCCTCAAAACGTTATTAAAAACATCGTGGAAAGCATGCCCAGAAGGATTCAAGCTGTGATTTTGGCAAGAGGAGGTCACATTCGGTATTAGGTTTTTACATTTGTAACTTTATTTAATTAAAAAAAGTAAAAAAAAATCTTATCTTTATTGCCGACCACTTCTTATTGTTTGGGCGTGTACATCGGTTTTAAAGAATCCATCGTTTTTTTTTTCTTTTAGTTGCCTGAACTCACTTCACGCGCATTAATTTACACGATTATAAGTATACAGACTACGGCAAAGAAATAAATTTCATTTAATTAACTCAAATCGACCTTAGAACGTAAATTTCCTTAGGTGCCCGTTTTTTTGCAAAAGAGGGTATTAAAATACCGTAGGTATTTTATTACACACCTATCACGTTACTTACCTAGACTGGATAAGCTTCTTCGGGTACGGTCGACCCAGGACTCAAACCCGGAACCACTTTGTAATTGGTAAGACAGCATTGTCTACTAGACCAAAAAGCAGTAAGCAGTGCACTCACTACATTATCGTCAAACTGATCCTCGTTCGAAGATCCAATACCAACCTCAATCCAGTGCAAAATTGAGGCAATACATCATTACTATGTATAGTAGGATAACCGCTCTCGTATAAATAATTCGCGCAACGAAGGTGCATCAAGATCGTAGAATAAAGATGAGCCGTCACGAGTCCTTGAGCGTCAAAGAATATTGAACTGACTTCAGGCCAAACCCCGTCAAATTGACGAAGAGATTATTTTGGATATCTAAAATACAGTCAAAGTTACAAGCATTAAGGAATTGTGTTTATGACTGTACCAAAATTTTTATGACAATTTTTTTTGTAAGTATGTAACAGGTTTAAGTAACTTCAAAATGTAATAAAAATTACAGTAATAAATTAATATTGAAAAAATATAACTAAAATTAAAGCCAAAACTTAGTTCCAGTGCTTACGTGAAACGGCGCACCGGCTTACATGTTTATGTAAGCCTTTATTTTTCTCATTAAGCTGAATTGAATAAAAAAATATGTTTTAGCATATAACGTGAGTTCTGAAATGCTGATAAACATTGTTTTCTTTTTAGTACCTTTAAAATAAATCCTTGTTGCCGTCGCGTGCAAGATCCAATTAAGATTTTTAAAAGCAAGGACTATAAAGTTCATGAAACACTTTCAATGGCTGACAAAGCAATATTTCTCAAAATAATAATTACAAATATTTTAAACAAATATTATGACTGAACAAGATACGAGTAATATCCGACGCAATTTTATTAAGATTGCCAATTTATCATCACTGAAAGCAATATCCGATCTAAACTAAAACGGGCGGTATACCTGTCAAACAAAATAATTTTATTTATGGCAACAGAGAATTCAAAATTTGTTGATTTAGTGTAAATGTTTTACAACCCTCACAACACATTCATCTCTGTAGGCAGTTTCTTTTAGCATTTAGGTTTAAATCTATTTATTCTCATAAAATACAGTCACTTTCATGAAAACAGAGCTAACAATGTCTTTCAGGTATATAACACATCGTTCAAACAAATATTCGACTTGGTGTCATGGATGAATTGTAATTCGACGAAATGTATTTCGAAATGGAGTAGTGAACCCGGCCCTGATAAGACTTTAGGGCATAAGTCTTGGCGTAATTTTTCTTAAACTGACAATGCAAAGACCCTAACACGCTGTGTCGCGCTTTATGTGTGAAAAAACCTTTACTTAAGTCGTCGTCTAAGACCTACTGCAAAGTGACCCAATATGAGTATTGTCAACGTGCATTATTCAATTGGACCATAATTATTGGGCAAAGTAAAAAAGCGTATGGAATCTGTCGTGGGTGACTCGTACTTGGCCCGATTATACATTTATTACGTACGCACTATGCTTAGGTAGCTTACCTACGTATTTTAAGCGCACTGAAGAGGAATCATTATAACGACTGTATTCAATGAGAATGTTTTTTTTTTTCAGAGAAGCTCGTTAATAATGCCTTTATTGTCTCAATGCCTAACAGACGCGTAGACGTTTCCAAGTCGATGCCTATATAAAGTCAATTTTAGGATTCCGTATTTGATAGGTTGCATGTTTTTGGATTTACAAAGACAAGTCAGGTTGAAAAATTAAAAATAAAATTCCTTGAATATCAATGCAGACCTCAAGCTGTATCATGCAGAAAAAAAACGATTTTCTAAAAAGATGATTTCAAAATTTAAAAATTATTTCCTCGAGTCATTGTAAAAGGACATGAAGAAATAATTTTAACGTTAGCAAAAAGCTATTGGCTAGTAAGAGTATGCTACGGTACCGCTGAAATTAAAAAAAGGGAGTTACGCTTTTTGCGGGAGACTCGCTAGTTTAAGGAGGTAATAATAGTTCAAAGAAGGTACGGAATCCCACCCGATGGTTAGGGCTCGTTTTTAAACGTTCTTGGTAAGACGTTGTTGACGCAGCGGAGTGTTTCGTTTTGCTCAATGAACTGTTTGGTTTGTCAAAGAGGGTGGATAAATAATTTGTTACGACAAGAAAAGGAAGATATTTCGGCTCAGCATCTATTAAACGTTATTATTAAAATAAGCTCAGCTTTCACAACCAAATGTGCGTAGCAAAACGTACTTACGAAAATACGCCAAAAAAAACTGTGACAATTTATAAGCACTCGGTGAGGGAGACGGTGCAACAAAAATGGGCATTCTGTACTTGTAGGTACAGAAGGTTTTTATAGAGATACTTATTAAAAAAACAAAAAGTAAAACACAAAAAAATATGTTTTTAAATTTTTAAGATGTTTGAGCATATCTAGCATACACACATCATTGCGTTTCTATCCCAACAAAAACAGGGTCGGCACCAGGGTTGGCCTGGATAATTATCGTGATAATTATCTTGATAATTATCGTTGATAATTATCATGATAATTACGTGTTGATAATTATCGTTGATAATAACGAGTAACTGTTATTGTACAAAACAAAACGAAATAATATATATGTGTATCCAAACCACTGACCTGAAGTTAGTACCACTGGACAGGTGGCTGTCACACTGTTTTTGTGCCTATTTGATAATCGCCATTTTGGGGCTGTAGGCTGTTGCGAGTGTCTACGGTACTAAAACTAGTGATGTCTGATATCGACATATGTAATACAAATATCGATAAGTGTTCCGTGAACTTATAAGAAAGCATTTTCAAAAAATAGTTCATTAATGGGTATGGCAATCATCAAATTAATAAAAACATTAGTAAATGGCACTCAAAAATTACAATAATTTAGTCGTACACATATCAAAATTAATAGTTTTTTTTAACAAAAGTAGTCACAGGTAAAACTTAAAGTAATATCTAAATATAGAAAAAAAAACTTTCATTTAGAAATCAAATAACGTTTATATTATTTGATTTCATAGTTGGATAATTATCAGATAATTATCAGATAATTATCGGATAATTATCGGATAATTATCAGAGAAAATAATTATCTTGATAATAGCCAACCCTGGTCGGCACCAGGTGGATGTTCCAACCAACTTCGAGACAAAAACGATGGTTGATCTAAACAACAACATATTACCGATATCTCAGTTAGTTTTGACCCTGTTATTTGCATGTGGTGATTAGTGTTGCTGTAGACTAAATTGTGAGAAGTTGTGGGTTCCAGTCCTGTATTTTTCTTCAACTGTATTTTAATTTTACATTTGTAACTATTTGCGATTTCGAGACCAGTTTCTAAAGAAAAATAGGTTAAAGTAATCAAAATGTTTATTTTTACTGTGAAAGTCGTGTTATTCATCTTTAAGCGTATACTAAGGAGTTGAAAAGTATTCTTTTGAAAGAAAAATATCAACATCATTTGAACAAATTCCTTGGCAGTATTTGCCATTTCAATATTGCAAAAACATTTCCATCGCTGAAATAGAAGCTATATTTGCTGTTTTCATAAACTTCCATTTCTATATTGGTCTGACTGTGGAATTATCTTATTTTGCATTCACAAAGAACTTATCTAGAAGGGTGGAAGGTACAATGTAAATGCATCAGGGTCTTACTCTGTTAGGTGATAATTCAAATTTCTATTCTACCTTACCTTGTCACTCTTGTCACCTTAACTTACACTTGGCAATGTAAAAATGAGAGCCATATACTGCACATTGAAAATTGCAGCTGAAAGTATCTCTTATCATAAAAAAGGTATTCAGCCCTCATAAAATATCATATCTGGCCAAGGACCCTGTTACAGAAGCAATAAGGCGCATAGATAGTCAAAAGTGTTTCCATTTAACCTATCTTGAAAAATCATTCATGACTCGAATCTGTCATTCAAGAAAAAAGTTCGAAATCTTCTTAATATTCATGTATTTTTTATTATACATTTTTACATTTATTTTTTGTATTTTATAATATAATTAAGTATTTACTTTTATTTTTTGATATTTTAGCTATATATTATATTTATTTAATTATTCTTGCGTTATTAACCACAATTTACCTTTCTCATTTAATTTTCACTGCACCTACATTAAGTCCACCCTTTGTACATTTCTTGTGCAATAAAGTTTTAAATTAATTAATTATATTAAAAATCATGAATCGAAACTTCGAAAATAAATCTCGTAAAGATTTAAGGACTTACTCGTACTTCCAGAATTGATCCTCAGCTGAAATGCAAGTGTGTCCTAAGACGGCTCTTCCGTAGTTGGTGGTGCGCGATGCATTTAAATTTTGTGATTATTTGTTTCATAAGCATCCAGATATTCAAAAGCACTGAGTCAGATAGTTGTAAAGGGTCTTTACTTAGAGCTTCCTACGTGGCCGTTTAGAATAAGCGTTAGGTGGATGTATTATATAAATGAAATACATTTGGGTCGTATTATATTGTTAAGCGTTTCATAATTTTCAGGTTGAAGCTGAAAACGGTGTTTTGTAGTAAACCTTTTTTTCCGTAGTCGTTTCGTTAGTCGGCGTACAGCTTAGTGAAGAGTTTCATCACATGAGTATGTAGTAAACGACTTCGTTTTACATATTGTACGAGTTACAATATGTAAAACGAAGTCGTGTACTAATATCAACAGCTGATTTAATGTATTAATATTAATACCTTAAGCCAAAGGTCGCTGACTTGTTGTATGTAACCAGTCAGTCGCATAATATGTTGGATGGAATTCGAACAATAAAGGTGCATTTAAACCAAAAGAACAAAGAGCCGAACAAAAATATTATTTCTTGATCTTTAAGTGTAAACGAATGCTCGTTTTGAGTGTTGACACCAAAAGATTAATGGAGAGCAAGAATGGGAACCAAAAACTAGAACTAGAATGCACAAATGTTTATATCAGCTAAACATAATCACAAGCACATAGAACACTTTCAAGAATCCGCCTCAACGAGCGAGCACGACCGAACACGCAAGAACGTTCTAAGCAAGTTTAGATCAAGCGAGCAAGCATTCTTAGAATATTGTATAGAACGCAATAGAATAATGAAGAAATGCTCCGAGTTTGTTTGTATCAGAAGAATTTAATAGAGTGGGGATAGAATAAGCATTCGCTCGTCTGATATGAAGGCGCCTTTACATACAATCGATTGGAGCAATTCAATTAACCGGCTTCGCTTTCTTGGCCGTACGAACGTCATAATCATTACGGCTTAGTATTGGACTAAGCAAATGCCTTACGTGGAATACATTTCCTATATTGAAGGCCATTGAGAAACATCCTCTAATGTAGGCACTATCGGTTTTGCGTGGATCGTGAATTAAATATGCGTACACGTCTTTCAAGATAGTTGGTTAATTGAAGGCTAGACTTATGCTACCTGTGTATAAAAGTAATGCAGCGATATTTATGTATTACCGTAATTTCTCACTTTTGTTAAGAAAAATGTATTGTTTTAGTTTTCGAATGATTTTTAGGTATATTAATTTCAGAAAAAAAGTATGTAATGTTTTTGTTCAAAAAATAACATGTTTGAATGGCATAATTTAGATACAAGTAATTCAAATCAAATAAATTCATTTGTATTGGCACTTTAGCTTTACTTTAGCTGAACACAACAAAAAAACCTTACGTTATGTATCAGCTAAAACGATCTAGCAATACTAGCGCGTCGTTGATTAAGTTATAACGCCCAACATCAAAAACCTGAAACAAAGGGGATTCAATGCAAAAGTTTCAGTATTTACCCCCTTTGATTGCACAGTGCAGAACAAAAAGAGGCCATCACGAGCAACACTCTAGTATGGACATAACACTGAGAGAAAAGTGCTCCATAAACATTGACCAACATTTCCAGTTCAAAATTTAAACCGACTAAAAAATTGAACCTAGATAATCCAACTAAATGGATTTTTAATGTTTCACTGACGTTCGGATTGAATATGAGCTGGAAATATATTTTGACAAAATTTTTAGTTGCAATAATGCTTTGATTGGTTAGAATTAGATTAAAGAAAGAATCACGTCCGTGTTCGTGATTCGGACAGCAATAAAAAAATATTTTTTTGAGGTGTCAGTGGAAAAATCATTATCATTTTCAGACGCAGGACGTCTACTGCTAAACATAGGCCTCCCAAGATTTCCAGGTTGTTTTTTATAAGCGGGCTGCATCCAGTTTGGTTCTGCGATCTTTTCAAGATCATTATTCCACCATGCCGGTGCTGCGGTGGGCGGACGCCCTAAACGTAGTCAAATATATAATCATTTAACTTTAACGACCTTCATAAGTTTGTAACAAAACGTTTAATTTTTCTTTAGGTTAAAAATTCAACACGAGTCACAAAAAGCGCTATCAAAACGAATGTCTTGACACTATAAAAAGTGTTTATTCCCGCTAAAACGTAATGAAAGAAACAGTACAACGGTGAAAAATAGCGTGCGACCGCATTATCACGGATTATGAATCGCTGTAGATAAGGCATTCAGCGCGCCCGCATTAAAAAAGGGAATCCGTTGCGAAATAAAAGAGTACACTGCCGGCCTAAGAAAAAAAGACGCATCTCACAATTTTGTCGAAATTGAGTTACATACATTTTTGAAATCAGTAAAAAAGACGCATTCTCGAGTATTTATTTATTTTATTTACTACGAAGAAAGGAAAATCACATATTTATTAATAAATAAATACTAGCGCTCGCCTGCGACTTCTTCCGCATTCAAGTTCGAATGTTAGAGTTTTGGCCCAGTAGATTGGGCCAAAACTCTCTCTCTTTAAAACAGTACCTCAATCATATTTTCAGGCACTAGCACCGTGATGCAGGCTGGTGGGAAAGGGATCTCATAAAATAGGAGATTCAAAAAAAGTTATTACTTAATTATTTTTTTTCCTAAGCACAGCGTTTTTGCATTTTTTTTCGTGAAAAAATATTTTTTTTTGTGTCTTTCTCGGTTTGAGGGTTTGTGTAGATGCATCCTTTTACCTTATGACGGCAGCACAGTGGATAGCGCTCTCATTTGTCAACTTCTACCGTTGCATGCTGCGCCTACATCACGGGCGGTGGCCGCCTTTTTTATTCATTCCACTTTTCATGACGCACAACGCTTTAATAACTCCAAATGGGAACGTGTTAGAGAATGACGTTTTCATTTCGTTAGGCGCGGTGCTTGCTGTTTACGTTTTCAAGTAGTTTATAAACGTGGCAAGTTCTGTGTGTAATGTTTACATAGTTAGTGTATTCTTTATTGAATACCACTCTTAAATGACATAACAACTATAAATTTCACAAAAGTTACACTGGGTACAATTTAGGCAGTCTTGCTGCTAGAAGCAATTTCTTGCAGACAACCTTCGGGCATAGGACATGCCTTAGTCTCATTTCTTATTAATTATTTGTCCTTTGCTCTTCATATTAAGAATAGGACGGCGGTGAAAATTACGTACGATTTAAATTAAAAATCGTTAGTATATAGCAATAGTATTGTTGTTGTTTGTTCATTGAATTTTTCCGTTTCATACAAGCTACGTGTGAGACGAAAAGACCGAAGGGGTTCTTTTTATTAAAAGGTAAATTATTTTTAGTCTATTTCTTAATAGTCCCACCGAAAGACATGTCATTAAGTTAATTAAATTCCATCGAATCCTCAATTTTTAATAATTATCAATGAAATCGTTAAAATAATTACACTGCGACACAAAATAAATGGGTTCGATTCGATACGCATTATTATATTTCCAAACAACATTAACATAATGACATTCTGGTCATGTCCGCTGTCTGGAGTTATGTTCAAAATAGGATAACATCGATCCTTAAAATATGCAAATACAAAGTCTATATTCACATATAAGGACATACCCCTATAAATAGTCATCAGGCAGCCTCCTACCACCTTTGATATCAGAATTACACGAACCTTGTTTTGTTTTTTTTTACTTTCACAGTTTAACAAAAAGCAACTTTGAATATACAATATTTAGGGTTCATGGTGTAGTTGCAGTATTCGAAGCATCGGACAAATTCTTTGATCTTGTTTAGGGTAAATCTTTTCGATTTATATGTTAATCTGTGAATTTGAATCTTGTGCGTTACGTCTCGGGAGGCACGTTTGGCAGCCGCTAATCTCACTTCTTGTTTAAGATTTTTTGTTTTTCTCTCTCTCTCTCAGCTTGATTGATTGCGCGTTCCCGAAAATCGGTTTTTAATTTGAGCACACTGTTTGTACAAATAAGAAGAAAAACATGCAACTTTTACTATACCTTTTTTTATGAAAGAGTTGCATGTTTTTCTTCTTATTAAAATAATATTTAGAAAAACATGCAACTTTTTTATAAAAAAGGTATAGTAAAAGTTGTATGTTTTTCTTTTTATTTTGGTTACTCTTTTGCAAAGCAAAAGGAAAGCTCGTAGCTTTGCTTTTGATATACTCGTACATGGCAGATACTAAAGAACTAAGTTGATAGTGAAGTCCACTTAGGACATGCCTATACTCGTACATACATACACACTAGTTAGAAATATTTCGGGTCGTAACTGAATGGAATATTGACACAGATTGTTGCGTTATACGGAATGAATACTCGGAATATTGCCGAGTTTGGAGATTTTGTCATACAGACTCAAAATAAAAGTTGTGGTGCTGGCAAATTCAGACAGAATGCAGCACTGAAGCTAACAGCTAAATTTTTTAGACAAAACATACAGCTGATCTATGTAGCATTCTGACCTACGACAGTGGCATTAAATATTTTCTATGGACCTCCAAATTCATCAAGAAAGAATGTGAAGCGCTGCATAATTCTCAACGTAAACGCTAGTTTAAGCCATTCAACAGGGCATACCCTGAGAGGTGGAATTTCTTGCCAGCACAAATTTTATCGGAGAGTCGTAATTTCCTTTGATCCCTCATTTATATTCAATGATCCGAGGACCGTAACGCTCGGTAAGCGAATTCATTATATCCATGTGCTCTTTATACAGATCGCTATAATACTTACAGGAATAATTCACTGTATAATTGGACGGTATTTTCGACTTACAATGATGATGACCAGATTGAAGGAGATTTTTTGATTGACGATTGACGTAGTTCGAAATTGGATGAATGCGTACCTATGTTCGAATTAATGTTGTTTGAACTTTTTGTAGACTGGCTATTTATTTGTATGGAATCGCCTCAAATGTATCTGGACCCTAACCTAGTTTTGATTTGACATTCGCCTTTGCTAAGTCGTCACGTTAGCGAGCGTCATACATTTTAAAAACGATCTCAACTACTATCGTTATTGTTTTATGTAGAGCTTCAGTTTAGTGCCTAGCCTAGAGCTCGATTCTATTTTGGATAAGTGAAAAAAATTAATGCTGTGGCTAACTCTTTAAAAAACGTTCGTTTTGATTAACAAAGTAATTTAGAACCAAAATTCAACTTTTGCTACTCGGATGCTTTGCGTTTTTAGCAAAAATGTTGAGAATCAGTTTTCACGTGAACTTTTCATTGGAGACAATATTACTATGAAACCATTTCACCAAATAAATGTGTCATACATTCCATTCTACCCAGTAAACCTGAAGTAAAGTTCTGTATATCAACGACCATGACATTACCCCATTTTTATGTTCGCAAAAAACTCGGCGCCGCACGCCGAATCGTTTTTGTGAAAACAACTGGGCAATAAAGGGTCTTATTGTTATCCTTTGAATTTATATCTAGATATTATCGCTGTCATAAATTGCTACCTACTACACTCACCCCTGAATCGCTGGGAAAACTGACCGTTACTGCAACCCCTTCTGCCCTTACAGGCTATTTTAGATCGAGCAAGGTTTATGCATCATCTTATCTCAACTTAATTTACGTCAACGATTTATGAAATCTCGTTCAAATAACAATTCATTTACAATGTAAAAAAAATCATTCCAAAAATTCTGATAAGGTTAGGATAAAAATAATCAACACCAACATCACATACATTAATCTGTATGAGTAACAGAAATCAGTGGTATTAAAAATAAACTGAAATAAATATTAGGTCCTTACATATGAAATTGGCGTTTTGTCGTACTGGCCACTTTGATCACAAATTTTTCCTATTTGGTTAGGAATTCGAAATTCAAATTTATACAGCTATTTCCACATGTAGTTGTGTTTCGTAAACCGTCATTCATTTGTTTTTTTACTTATCTTTTTTCTGTTTGCATCGCTCAATTTACAAAATGGAAAATTTGAAATATCGCGTTATTTACGAGTACGAGTTCCACCGTGGCACCAGTGCTGCGGAAACGGCTCGAAGGGTTAATGATGTGTATGGCGGTTGTGTCGCAAAAGAAAACACAGTGCGTTTTTGGTTCCAACGTTTTCGTTCTGGAAATTTCGACCTGCAAAACAAGCCCCGTGGACGGCCGGAGACCCAAGTTGATAATGAAGAATTGAAGGCTATTGTGGAAGCGGATCCATCGCAAACCACGTCCGAGTTAGCTGCAGGCTTTGGCGTTAGTGATAAAACTGTTTTAATCCACTTGAAGCAAATTGGGAAGATAAAAAAACTTGAAAGGTGGGTTCCTCACGAATTGAGTGAAGCAAACCGGCAAACGCGCGTCAACTGCTGCGTTACATTACTTGACCGGCACAATAACGAAGGGATTTTAAATCGAATCATTACCTGTGATGAAAAGTGGATTCTCTACGATAATCGGAAGCGCTCATCGCAATGGCTGGACCCTGGAAAGCCAGCCAAAGCCTGCTCCAAGCGAAAATTGACCAATAAAAAGTTACTTGTAAGCGTTTGGTGGACTAGCGCCGGTGTCGTTCATTACAGTTTTCTCAAATCTGGCCAGACGATTACGGCAGATATCTATTGTCAGCAATTGCAAACCATGATGGAAAAGCTAGTTGCTAAACAACCAAGGCTGGTCAATCGCTCTACGCCACTGCTGCTTCACGACAACGCTAGACCACACACTGCACAACAGACGGCTAGCAAATTAGAAGAACTTCAATTGGAATCTCTAAGGCATCCACCGTACTCCCCGGACCTTGCTCCAACAGATTACCATTTTTTTCGAAATTTGGATAACTTCTTGCAAGGGAAAAAGTTCAACTCAGATGGGGCAGTCCAAGTCGCCTTCAAAGATTTTATTGATTCCCGTTCGAATGGTTTTTTTAGTAAAGGGATCAATGAACTACCTATGAGATGGCAAAAGTGCATAGATTACAATGGCTCATACTTTGATTAAATAAATATGCTATTTAAAAAAATTTCGTCTTTTTGTTCCTCCCATACAAAACGCCAATTTCATAGGTAAGGACCTAATACATAAAACACCCAGACCGGTACAAACAGACGTGTTTACACAAATGTTTGTACAGTCTCTTGATCTAATAGTCAACTTCTACCACTTCTTAACTATTACAACAAAGTGGTCGTCGAATATATGGGTTAGGCACTACAGCCCATGTTATTCAAAAATTATTTTGTTTTAATTGCAAAGTAAGTTCAGCAAGACAAACGAACTGAAGGTCCGACCAGTTATAGAGGCTGTACTTAAGCAACTTTACACCATTTTATTTGAAAAAGTGAAATTTAAATTTGTAATCCTCCGACATGAGCAAGGACAACAACTGGTAAGCTGCAACGGATTAACGGATTTTGACTTTTGAATAAAAAATTGCACTAAAATCGGTCCATCCGTTTGAAAGATACTATTTCACAAACAGGCACTCACAAACACACATACACACAAACAGAATAGGGGTCAAACTTATAAGAACCCTCTTTTGCGTTCCGACGCCAAACCCCCGGGTTTTAACCCCCGCGGGTAAAAACGCATAAAAACAAATCACCGCATGTGATTTTTCGACAATACGCAAAAGGTTTTTCAGTTGCGTCCAATTAAAACGGGTCCGTGATTTAAAGCAATTAATTCGAAATTCGCTTGCGCAACATCTGTTTTCTAATTGAGACATTAAGCCGGATCGCCTCAATGGGTCTCTTTTAATAACGCACATACATAACTGATGGCGGACGAAATGTAAGGCATTACATCCACAGCGAATACTAATCAGCCACTCAAGAATAAAAAAAAACAAAAGTACTTTTTTGGTTCCTACTTTTTTGTCGGAATCGAAAAAAAAAACAACTATAAAAACAAATAACAGATTTTTTTATTCACCTAATCTGTAAGAAGGATATAATCTAATGAATATTTTTTTTTTGTAAGGAGTCGCTGGCAATCGTGACGAAATCTCGTTAAATTAAGATATTCTTCAGAGCTCTTGAAGACAAGAATAAAAACTTATCATTTTTTTACCTTCGACCTTACATTTAAGCCAAAGCTCTTTTTTTAAACTAAGTTTTGATTTTAAAGCACGTTGTCTGTTCCACCAAACCATCCACCAACACTGTGTGAACCCCGCAAGGCTAAATTATACCTATCATCACCCAAATTATGACCAGAACAACCACATACATATTTGGAACCACACACATTTTTAAGCTTTCCGTGCTTAAGCTGTAGCGAATAAAAAGTGCCCAGGACACTCAACAACCGTTTTCAAATTAGGCTGTCTGTTCTCATCCATCTACCGACAGAATGCGGCGCCCACCCGGCTAAATGATGGCCATCGCCCGCAATCGTCGCCGGGGAAAACTCCTGGATAATTGACACAAATGTAGCGAAACGACTGCGCAAATACCCTGTCCTGTTTTCGTATACGGTCCCCTGTGAATATCTTGCCGGCAATGAATTCGGAACATCCTGGCCGTTTGACGGCCAGCGCTAATTCGGGCAGCCGGAAAATGTACAGGACGGATATTTGGTGCGTCGGTCAGCTTTGGTGGTGATGTAACATGGTTGGAGTAGTGCAATAATACTGGCTTTGTCACCAAGCAAACGTTGCCTTAGAAATACTAGTGCTAGCGGGGGCGTGTTGTGCTGAGAAGGTAAGGTCGCGCCAAAAATGATACGAAATCACACTAGCTGTAATAGCTAAGCTAACTTTATTTACACTTATATCAAATGATAAAAGTTTTAAAATTCATCTCATCTCATCAGCCTATGCCAGTCCGCACACGCCTTACCTCAACCATGAGGTGGTACGAGCCATACTTCACAACACACCACTCAGGGAGAATTGGTGAAGTTACATACCCAGTTTCCTAACCTTATCTAACCTACGCCAAAATAAAACATAAGTTTAATTTACAGTTTTATGTTCTGAATTAGTAACAAACCGTTTAAACCGTCGTCTCCTGACTTTAGCAATGAAAATATAGTCTTTCAGCTAGCTTCATATACTTGAAATGAGACACTTTTTACGGATTCATTTGCCATTTATTTACATTTTACTTTAACCTGACGTTTCGGACCCTTTTCATCGTCTGTGGTCACAGGTAGTCAGTCTACTAAAATGTTAATAATTGCGAAATAATCCGTAAAAAGTGTCTCATTTCAATGTCTACTGTTCGCGTTAACCGAAGAAACTTTATATACTTTTTTCAGATTTGGAAAACCATTACAATTATAAAGAGTATTAGGTATTACTTTAAGCTATTTGAAGCCTTATTTATGTGACATTCGTCGCTCAGTTGTTTAAATTTTGTAACACTGGATTTGGTTTCCATTCGAGTCGAGGTCGTATCTCATCCGTTTTCAATTCGCTGATCCGTCGAAAATTTTCACAGTGCACAAATAATGTTTACGACATAAAATTGATACTCTATTTCGCTCTTGTTTGCAGTGCGCAATTTATTATAATGTTATTGGCAACAAAGTCTACGTGTTTACACAGCTACAGTGCAATAACATCTGTCGTATCTTTGTCTTTTCAGCCGTTCTTAAAAACAAAGAAGTTTAGAAAAAAAAGTTTCCATTTTCACAGAATGAAACAGCTTTTTGCCAGCCAGCTAATGCAAACTACGACGCTACATCGACAGAAGACGCTCTTTGTTTTATATCACCGCGCCAATAAGTAAGCTAAGTGTGCCTCAACTAAAAATAGAGAACAAGAGACTTTTGTTTGCTTTGATAAAACGAACATTGCTCTCACGTGTATCTTTTTGCTTTAGCGAGACCGTCTCAAATGTTTTTGCCCGCACCCGGCAGTGGCGCGAAAGTGATTTATCATAAGGCAACATGCTGCGGTTGAGACGAAAAATAAAAGTAATTCCTTTTGTATTTGCTGAGTGGGGCGGCCGCCGAGAGACATATTTGCCAAACGCGTGAATAATGGTCCCATGTTTTGACATAACCTGAGTTGGTGTACGTTTTTGTATTGCTTACAAAAGAAATCTACGACGATTTTTCATCATAATTGTTAACGAGAGCTCACGAGCACAAGTATAAGTCTAGATTAGTATTGATCGGTCTGTAGAAATTTTGGACTGTAATATTTCGGTCATTATTTACCTTTTGTAGTTAGATAACATTTCATAGCTCGTAGAACTTAGTTATAGGACTTGCGCTTTAGTATAACGCTAGTTAAGAATGTAGGAACTAGTAAATAGTCAGAAAATGTACATAGGAAAACTTTTTAAGGGTCGGGTCAAATATATCTTGCATCCTTGTTAGCTAAGTAGTCTCAATCTCTTCACACTTTTTCAGGAAAGTTTCAGAATTTTCTAGACTATCAGCTAGAGCTAGATAGATGTATGGAACATCTCAGATAGAAAATTATAGAACGCAAAATGCAGACATGTTCAGTCCCTCTCGCACAGATATAGGTCCATGCCTGAGGCAATACCGTTAAGAGTTTTTTGATCATAGCTCGTAAATTTGTGGACGGATTTTGATAATTCTTGCTTTAATAGGCGTCGTATTTTGATAAGCACCTAGGGAAAATTATGTTGAATAAAACTCGGGGCAAGCAGGAAGATCTGCCGAAAACCGAAATGTTGGCCGTAGAGTAAGTCGGAAATACATGTTAAACACGGAAAGGCAACTCGAATCCAAACAAATTGGGAACAGGTATTCCTAGCTGCCAGTAAAATAAATAGTAGCAAAAAGTGCAGTATCTACTGCTATATAGTGTCTAACCACTTGTGGAGAGAAAAATAAAGTGCGGTCAAGAGTTCTGTAGTGCCGAGTTTCATTTGGGTCCTGAAAATCCTGCACCTCCCATCAAGAGTCCACTGCTCTGGCAGGCAACAGTACCTCTAGTTAATGCTGTGAAAACGCTGACGTTAAAGTTTTTGCACAGATTTTCTTCTGATTAATCCTATTTCTTTTGTCTTCATCATCAACGTGTTCCCTGTTGCTTAACAACAAATTATAGCTTTATTTAACCAAAGTAGGAAGTGTTGACAAATCGTTTCGAATTTTCTTCGGTCGAATTCAATTACGTGCGAAAGCCAATATTCCCGGGCGTCGCCAAACCGCCGTTAACCCGCCATCAACTCGTCTATTTGCCATTCTAAAAACAATATTTTGAACACAATAAAATTATTTCTTTACACCCTCGATGTCCATGAAAAAGACATAACAGTGCGCGTTGAATTTATTGTGGCAGACGAGGGCCCAGATGGCTTTGCTCATAAAATACAACGAGTGGTACTGTTGGTAGCGCCGGTATACTTAAAGATAATCACAATTTACGGGACCCTTTCCTGGAATTCGAGAATACTTTCCCTCAGCCACCGTGCGCGCAATTACTCGGCCCTCTAATGATGTAGTGCGTTTTGTTCGTACTGGAACGCTAACTTACTTTTATGGTGTGCAAAAAGTCTTTATTGGCACTTGCGGAGTCTCCGCTGTCGTAGGTGTCTTATGGATGATATATTTTATTGCTAGACTCCGCCATTGTTTACTTTAGGCAGGGTATATTTTCTATTTCGTTCTCTCGCAGTTTCACTTTCTGCATAGTTATCAGCCAGTTATATTTTTCGCCAAATAGTAGCGCTAGATATATCAGCAACAATAGCACAATACAAATCTATTTCTATTTTCCAGTAACGGACGGTAGACACAAAACCGTCAACTATAAAGAGGAAGGAGGTGCTATTGACATTTGGATAACGGAACGGATGACCTACTGCCTTTTAACGTAACTTTCTTCCAACAGATGTAGATATAAGAACATTAGAAATTATATAATAATAGTCCTCCTGGCCGATTTCAGCCGAGATCAGCCAACTACGCAGGAGATATTATAGTGCACAAGTGTGAGCGCAATACACAGGTGCACTAGGTGCACTCACTGAACCATCACTCTCAAAGTTCGGTTAGACGGCAATCCGACATGACTGGAGAGAGATTAGGCGCAGGACCAACGGCTTAACGTGCTTTCCGAGGCACGGGGGTGTAACACCGCCAACTTCCCGACTCCGAGCTGTTTTTGAGAAAATGACAGAATTTTGGCACGACCTAGGAATCGAACCCAGGACCTCTCGGATGTAAGGTAGAAACTCTGCCACTACACCATCGAGGCAGTCAAAAGAAATTGTATACCAACGTCTCATTATTACTTGAACTTGACAAAAAGTGTACAAGCTTGACACAGATTGTTCAACGTAACGAGGATTAAGCACACAACACGAATCTTTATTTTAATGAGGCAGACATTTTTTTGACATAAAATATCATAAGGCTTATACGAAAATAATAAAACAAACGAGAACTCTCATATCAAAAGAAGATTAATAGACGCACGTTCTTGAGCTTTGTCTAGTCTAGATATTGCACACGAGTGATAACAATGACACAGACAAAAGAATAATATTAATCTTGAACACAGAAAACAAAAGTGGACTAATAGAATGATAACAAAAACTAATGGCCCAGGCACATGTGATATTTTGTGTGACAGTTCCATTGTACTTGTGAAAACACCGCGCCCCGTGTCACATGCGACGTCCTGTTTTCATAATCTAGTGTCATAATTAGCCACATTAATTAGAAGTTACAAAGCTTCTATAGCTAAAGTAGAACGGAAAGTCGATTACACTATGTTTTTGATCATTTAAATGCTTTTTTGTGATTAAATGAGACGAGATGTTGAAATAGGTTTCTGTAAGCGTTGTGATTATTTGAGTATCGACTGTGCAATGCAAATTTTATGCTTAATACAATATTTAAAGTAGAATAAGCCTTCGCCTTTATCAATATAAAACCTCTATTAAGTAAGTAACTGCTTTGAGGTTTCCGTTTGGAGTGTCATAAATGTTTCTGAGATTATACGTAAATGACATCCGCAATGATTAGTTGATTTATAACCATAGATGTTTCTTTTCTTAAGATGAATAATTGTGAAAAACGAAACTATCAAACGATTAAGCCTGTACTATAAAATTTATATAAAATGTATGTAAGTATGTATATAAGTATAGTATGAACGCAGGATAAAAAAGACATGAAACGACGACCATAGTTTTCGTTTTATATAATTGCAATCACGGTTATATGGCTAAGCCATCCAGACGAATAACAACAATATAATCCTCGATAAAATCAATATAATTTATAACTTAAATGTTCAACCTTAAAACAAAGTTTAAAATCAAAATATTTGCGAATTTCTGTTTTATTCGCTCTATGGCCTAATGAAACCTATACTTAACACTGTTGACCTTAGCCGCATAAACATAACGCACAGTTTGGCTCAACATACGTGACAAGTCGAAGGCTACACAAACCAGGTGCCCACCCTAAATTTAAGAACTTATTATCTTGATTACGATCCGCCACGGAATATAATAAAGTTCACTTTATCATGGCATTCGGTGCTAAAATAATTAGGGTTGCCAACAAAAGGCAATTCCATAGATTCAGAAGCTGAATACTTAATTAAATAATAAAACGTAATCGTTATCAGTGAACGCTCATTATTTAAAGCGCTCCTCGTTTTTGGGTATTTGAAATGTTAAAGTGACAACTTATTTAACCTACTAATGGTTTCAGATACGCATTATTATTTGAAAAGGTGTTTTACATTGTAAAAATCTGAAGATAGGATATAAAATAAAACAATATTACAAATATGCCATATCGTTGAGTAAAAGTATGGGACCAAGTCTGAAGTTATTTGATTTATATGCCTAGCAAAATCAGTTTTGAACATCACAACCAACGCTCTGCACTCTGTCGTTGCTTAAAAGCTTTTATGATTTATAACTTCGTTCGATTCTATATTCAATATTGTCTAGTGCAGTTTGTAATAAAGTCAAAATGCCTGCCGCCGATGGCAAACCGTTGCCGCGACTAGTGGTCTGACAGCGTATCAACCAATCATAAAAAAAAAACTAGTTGGTATAGCCATTTGTTTTTTTTTTTTAAAGAAACATGTTGTATTGTAATATGTCAAAAGAACTTTGAAACTCTTAAATGATATTCACCGCGGCCAAATCGCTGACAGTCCATAGTCTCGGCGAGAGGACGCCACACGTATGCACGGGGCCTAGAGATTCTTATTTCGACAATGGAACTGCATGATCACGTCACATCTGTTCTAATAACCCTCTTGTGTCGCTCGCTGCTATTAAAAATATTTGATTTGGAAGTACCGAGTAAGGGGAGACATTTAAAAAGCACCGAGCTTCATTCTAGACGCCATTGTTTCTAACCACTGGTACTTTGATTCGAGAACACAATAGCGCCCCTCTTACGAGCCACCAACACTGATAGCTTAGAAAACGCGAACAATAAAAACCTAAAAGACAATAAATTTAATGGAAGTAGATATGAATGACTACGGAGACGTCTGTTACTTTTTCAACTCTTGTCTTTGTGTTTTACTTTCTGACAGCTGTTTGGAGTGACATCCGATAAGAGTGTACGTATCTTCACGCTTCAAATTCCTAGTCCTATTTAGTATATTTTAACATAACATAACTGAAGTACTCATACCTACAGAAAGTGATACGATTTTAGTGTTTACCGCCAGGGCACATATTATGTTACTTTCCGTCGCAGCAACTCATGTGCTGGGCCTTATGTTCAGATGTTTAAACGTGTGTCAGATGACAATTATTTAGTAGTTTTTTTAGATGGATTAAATTATAGTAAATCATGATGACTTGACTTTATCTTTCTTGTTAACCAAAAAAACTTTTTCCTACCTACTTTTACAAAATCCAAAAACCACAAGTAACACGTTTATAGGAAGTTTGTCGCAGTGAACCTGTCTTGTAATTACAAAGGAGTTTGCGCATAAAAATCGCTTAGTAGACGTGCTCAAAGTCTTAATGTCTCATACATAAATTTCATTTGTTGTTTGATTCTAATAAAGCGCACCTTTTACGGCTTCTGTTACTGCTACCAGTCACCATCAATGTAATTTATGAGTCGGTAAAGAAGAGTAATTCTGCTTATTAATTTCGCGGGCGTTTCGAGGTGTGGCTTCCCGGCTTACATGACTCCAGCTCTTTAATCACGTTCCGTCGCTTCGTCTTCTAAAAGGCGCTATCATTCAACGCTGGCTTATAACCAATCTTTGACGTTCCATTAAAATTTTGTCCAAGATCGCTCGCGAGTTTCGACCAAATTAAATTTTCCTTTTATTTTTGACTCGATGGGTTATGATAGATTTAAAAAAACGTTACTCTTGTAAACGAGAATTGGTGAGGGAGCCTTTTATTGACTCATTTTTGTTCCCCTTGCAAAAGAAGTGCAACATTTCTCTGTGTGGTGTGCGTTACGGGTTTCACTGTAATAACGTTTTACTTTACGTTGGACCACATACACACTGCGACTTTAAGCAAATGTCATTGAAGTGTAGCTTTTTAGTATCGATGCAGTTACTAATAATAATTATAATATACATCAACATCACATACATTCAGAAATCAGAATCAACAGTGGCATTAAAAATAAACTTAAATAAATACATACAACACCCAGACCAGTACTAACAAAAAAGTCCATCACGGACCATTTCAAGCAAGATACACTCTCTCTGTCCACATAATTTTAAGAGTCCAAGAATATATATAAACTTCAAATTTTAATTAGTTGTATAAGAAAAGTTTTTTTTTTCAGAATACTAAATCATGCTGTGTATACAATTTATGGATTACCATCTAGCCATAGTATTACAAACATAGTTATTATATGCATGCATTGATTGTAATCTGTCTGTATACCTTAAAGAAATAAATAAACAGCCATGCTCATACACACAAATGTTTGTACGGTGCGAGGATCAAACCCGCGACCTTAATAGTCAACTTCTTAACCATTACACCAAAGTGGTCATCGGAGTTAATATACATCATCGATTGTATCGATACCGCGATGTAACATCGACGCTTAAATCTGTTAATTGCTGGTGTTCCCATTCTATGGCGAGTTTTGAAAAACGCGTATCAATGCTTAGAGTTAGTGACTAGGTTGTTCGGTTGTGTGTGTGGTATCAGTCGGCAAACGTATTAAGGGGCACGCGACGGCTTGCGCTATTTATGCTGTTCGACGCGATAAAGCTCAGGTAATTATAAGCATAATTCATGCAGTCTTGCCGGCTTATAAATCGTGTAAGAATTTAAATGCTATTTACCTAAAATGCAATGTGGGTGATCTTAAGAGTCAGCTTCTACATAACGAAGAAAAGAAAGTAGCTGTTGACATTCTTACAGTGCAAAACAAAAAAATATGTTTTTAAGCATCTGTCTTTTAGTAGTATATGACTCCATCAAATTTAATTATGTAGGTACGTAATATTATCAATACTAAACAGGATAAGATACATAATGAGATACATGTAACAATAAAGGAATCCATTAGTAGCAATTACTCTATTAATTACTTAGAAATAATTAAATATAATCTAATTTAATATAATATAATTATATAGGTACAAGAAGGTATTGTATAGGGTTTTAAACAAAATTGTGATTTTCCATGCGACATTGAATAAAATTAATATTTTATGATACATCTACTGTGCCATGTTTTCAATTCGATGGATCAATGAAATAAATCCAATTATAAATCGCACGAATTTTTGGTGCCTGTGAAAATGTATAATTAATTCCTTATGACATCAATATTTTGCTTTATTATTCGAAATGCAAAAAAGGTTTGCTTTTACAAAAGATAATGTTGAACATAGTTGTTGCTGATTTAATTATCCGGGTACATAAACATTAAAACATAAAGTTCAATCGTATCAAATTGGTTTGTCAAACTTATGTGATAAACTTTTAAGACAATAAATAGGTACCTTATCGAGTAATAGTTACAACAAATAAAAAAAAACATGAGTAAGTTGTGTCCACAAAGTCGTAAAAATAAGGGGCAGTGCACACTGGCCGTAAACTACTAATTAGTACCGATTTGGTGTATTTCAGCCGGCGATAGCAACACGCGACGCCCTTTGTAGGTACCTGCACATGGAACTACACATTTTCAATGCAATATCACTCTTATTAGTAGTGCATATGACACCACAATCATTGGTTGATTTGCTGTCGTTCGTATAACCGTAATTCTAAGTGAAAAATAGCATGCTACGTTCAAAAGTTAACTGGGAATGACCAGTACATTTTTCACTGCTTTACTACGGTAAATAACACTTTTATTTAACTGTTTGTACTGAAAAAACGTTTGGAAGTTAAACTGGGATTAAGCCAATTTGTGCGTGGATGAGTTAAGCACGAATCGTGTAGCTATGGTATCAATGATAAAGGTTTTTGATTTTAGACAAGTGAATGGCATTTAAAATGAAATAGCTCAAACAAAAACTTTTATTTTTCAAGCGGAGTATTATGTCATCCTCTTTCATGCATCTTCACAGATTTCTACAACACATACAAGTATGGTCTCTTAGTTTTAAAAATATATAAAGGTATGTTTATTTTGTTTTCACTAACCTTATTAAGTTATTAAAGAAGGCAACGTCTCGGAAACCACTCGAATAACACGTTAAAAAGTTGGCTTTAACGCCTTATAAACAGCCGTTTACTCGTAGAAATAAATCGTTTGAACTCCCGTTCATACTAATGTCTTACGTCACGCAAACAGCAAATATGGCGTCGAACGAACGCACGTTAAAATAAATCAGGTTTAAAATAAAAGAGAAAATAACACTAAATGCAGAAAAATCCGTGAGAACGCGACATAAAGCTTCGCCGTAGAAACGCTACGATAAATCGTAGCTGACGCGTGCTACGGTGCTACGAATATAAACTTACAGTTATCGGGTATTATAAATATAACATCTAACTAATGGTGGTAACGACATTAATAGAGCGGAATCGAAAATAAAAATACCGTTTTAGATGCTAACAAATGAGTCTGTAAACAGATAACGAAGTTTACAGTCACATAGAAATAAAACACGTCACAATTATTTATTTACGGTTATTAAATTACGAAACAGAAAAAAGCAAAAGACAATGGTAACCAGAACTCGTTATTTATGTTTTTATCAAACCTGAAGTTAAAATTTACCTATTTATTTTTATGTTAGAGCCTTTGATGCTACATTTTAACTCCCATCTTTGGTTTGGTTGGTTTGGTTACTTACTAATGTAAGTAGTGCTTCATAGACAACATAGATGTAAGAGCGTAAATTTAACAATGCATTGTGATACTAGTAAAATAGCAATCTGTATACATAATAAAAGTTGCACTCAACTGTCTTCTTGTATACCTTGCTTGAGCTAATTAGCCTCGAAAGTAACTCGATATAGCGAACTTGTATACGCCCGATAGGGCATTAGTTGACAATTCATAGACATGTCAAAGTTAGCCCAGTCAAATGGGACGTACCTGACTTTTTGCCCAAACGTGCTCAATGTTTGATTAAGTAGTTATTAAAATATACAGAACGTTCCACGTTCTAAATATTTGCCTATCGCGCTTTTTTAATTCCTGTTCAAGGATGTGTAAACAGGTGTTGCAGAGAGGCAGTGCCTACAAACAAGCCAAAGAAATGAAGTTTAAAATATCTATTTTAAGCATATTTTTTCCCATTCTTTTCCTGATTTTGAACGTGGAACGTCCACGTTCGAAATATTTGCCTATCGCGCTTTTTTAATTCCTCCCGCCCGCTCAAACTGGCAGTTACGAAACTACAGATAATAAAATGTTACATTGTAGATTGCAGTGCAGTTTATTTACGACGGCAAACTACGAGGCACACTGACGTTTATAGAGACGATTGTGTATTTATGTTCTTTTAATGGTCGGGCACATTACGGGGAGGCGACATTAGCAGAGAAAACATCACAATTGAAGTTATTTACGGAGGTACGTTCCGAATCTATGTTCCGTATCCGACTATTGAGAAGTAGTAGTTAAAGCGAATGTGGACGCTTTGTTGCTCCTTTCATACCGGCGAGGCGATGGTGAATTAAGTTCAGAGTTTATTTTGGCGGATCTTTGCAAACCTTTTTGACCTGCTCCATAGTTTGTCATGATTTAAAAAAAATAGTTTTTTTTATTAAGTTCAGCAATGTTAGAGACTGGAAAAGATCTGATTAGATAATGAATAAATAGGCTATTTTTTACTTACTCTGTACAAATAAAAATAGCGGTAAATCTAGTACCGTTGGAGCAGCTACAAATATCGCTACCCTTCAACAAAAAATCTGTAGTAAAGCTAAAAAAAATCATATTTAGTGATTGTTAGAATGTACTGTAAAAACATTGCCACAAGGATACGATAAACACCCAATTCACTGATATTTGTCCACTTACGAATTTGTTTGGATGGCTTCTGATATTGTTACCTATTAGGGATCCCCTAAGAAAACTCTACGATAACGTTTATCGCCGTTTCATTGGGGGCGAATAGGTTAGGGTGACATAAGTTGGATACTTCCACCCTTGTATCCAACATTAGTTTTTACTTACAACATTTTTATTTTTATGATGAGCTCTTGTGTCCTGTTACCTTAAAATCATATAACAACACAGTGTTCAAGGGTCAACATGTGTTACAGAGAGGCAGTGCCTACAAACTGGCCAAAGAAATGAAGTCAAAAAAATATATTTTAGGCATATTTTTTTTCCCATTCTTTTCCTGATTTCAGGTAGTTCGCATACAATAGATTTCAAAGAATTACAGTGTCAATGTAACACTGAGCGAGAACAATACAAAAATACAAAGTTGGTACATACCTATTTTGATATCAGAAATGCCACGTGACCGTAACTTCTTACTATCAATCGCTAGTCCACGAGTATCTACTTATGTATAAATCGCCCATCAAATGTCCGTCATAAAGGTGGGTGTATGGCCAGCCGAACTGTCAATACTTTTTTATTATCATTGCTCGCATAATTTTCGTCCCCAAGGAAATATCCTTGGAGTATTTATCGATATTTCATAGGTTAGGGCGAGATCTAGGATCCCTTCTTGTAGTTATCTACCCCAATAACGGTCGGTGCGTCATGAGGAGGGTACTTCGAGGGTTCCCAATGTCGTAAATATTCATTACTGACCACCAAGTCTTGTTTAAGAATGACACCGTTTATTTTGAAGGACTGTTTTCGGAGGCGTTTTCTGCGGCAGACGCAGCGCTTTTTTTATTTGCTGTAAAAAAAAGAGTTGGGAAATAGATAGGTAGCGTAGTGTCTTAACACTAAAGCGGACACTGCACGCCTATGAGGTTTTAACAAACACTTCTTAATTGTGTCTGTCTTTTTTTTTATTCACGGACAGTCCGTGAATAAAAAAAAAGGATAATATTTTGATAGCCAGCACGTAAAACGTACTTCTTAAAAAAAAAACGTCTAGATTAGTATTTGTACGTTCATAAATAACATCTGTTTTACAGGATCCATCGCCACTGGAGATAATATTTACATAGCGTTTAAAGGATACTTTTTAATGGATCCGTCGCCACTAGAGTACAGCAGTGATCCGATAAACGGATCAGCATACTGGATTTGGAATACTGTATTGTGTGAGCTGGTTCATATGATACATACGTTTATAAATCATACGTTTAAGCGGACATGTAAAACGGACGTTAAATGAACGCGCCCTAATACAACTGAAAGCTTAATTATCATCTCTAAAATATAGTTAAAGAAAACAACATTTTAGGGCTGCTTCACTAAGTCGCTCTTAATTTTGATAACATGCGATAAAGATCGGAAGTTTGTTTTAGAAATGTAAATGCTTCTAGAAAGAGCTTATGAGAAAATTGAAGCGCGGATTTGTTATGATAAGTAACATGTTGTTTTGTTTCTTCGGATCACAAACAAAAATATAACTTTCATTTTCATGTGAGTTTCGCAGTAATAATACAAACGTTAATAGCTAACAGTTAATTTCATGTAGGTAAGTGTATGTATTACATATCTCATCAGTTTCAGGACTCAGTGCGGATTGGTGGAGGGGTGTGTGTAAGGTTAGTGACCAACCTTTACTGTCAGATCTGTCAGACTTTGGCCAGACTTAACGACTAATATATCGATATTAACCGGGACAAACAACTTAACGTGCCTTCCGAAGCACGGAGATACTTGTAAATAGATGTCACCTTTATGGTCAGAATGGTCACCCATGCTAAAGATGACCGCGTCTTAGGTTGCTTAACTTTTGGTATCACTACCAAAGCGTTGCTTCCACTGCGCTACAAGCACCCCAGTTCATAAATACTTAGCTACCTACTCATGATCAAGAAGCAGCATGATTCGCCAGAATGACGTCATATATCCCTTTCCAATCGTTTTTTAACACGCTTTTATTAGATCGGGGTGTATGTATGTAACGGAATTTTCGAGCTCAATTTTCACCAACTTTCAGAAATCGGATTAATTTGAAACTTTGCACACGTGTTAAGTACCGATGACAATGCAATGTTCAAAAACTTAAAATTTTTTTGCTAACTAAAAAAGAGTTAATAATATCTGAGTACACGGAATTTATATTACAGTAGAGTAAAAAGCGTGGGGTGCACTTTATGACGTTTTCATACTTCTCTTTTTATAGCTGCCAATAATAGGATGATTTTCACACACTACTATACCAAGCACCCCACGCTTTTTATTTATTTTTTCAAGTCGTTTTGGACTTGAATATGCTAAAGGGTTTCTGCATAACATTAAAAAAATTGTCCAAACTTACAGCTGAGCATGAATTAACCAATTCAATTTATTTAAAAAAAGTATGGCTTATCTCTTACCACCACATGTTGAGGTTAGACCCTTGATCAGCTGTACAAGTATATAGGGTCAAACTTATGACTTAATATCGTCATCATCACTTAGCCGTTTTACACCCACTGCTGAGCAAAGGCCTTCCACCACACAATGATCTCCTACGCAATCGGTACTGCGCTTCCCGCATCCAGCGGCTTCCCGCGACCCTCACCAGATCGTCGGTCCACCTTATACGGTCCTCGTCAAGTAATTCAAACTCTCAACTAACTTCCTTCAAATAATTGCCTTACCAAATGGCCATTGCCGACTCCAACTACATTGACCTCTCAAATTTTATTGATGGTGCTGATGAAACGTCGCCGTCCCGGCCCGGTATACCGTTTGGATTTATTCAGTCGTGAAATTAAACAAGCCCCGTAGCGACCTATATCACGATTTATGTTCACACTAGATTGTAATGGTTCTGGAGCTGGAGGGTTCGGTCCCTCATTAATTGATAAAATGATCGGTGACGTATTTCGTAGTTGATCGAGCTGACCTGGATTTTCGGTCTTTGATTGATAGGCTGCGTTGTGCTGTTTGAGATTTCTAATGTGTTGCATTCGGTAACTAAGTACAGTGAAAATTAAATAAATATTTCACAACAATCACACCAATTCTCTAGTCCCAAATTAAGCTACGAGGCTTGTGTTATGGGACAACGGATAAACATACTTAAATACTTGTTTTTTTTAAATAAATACATATTATACATAGAAAACACCCAGACCAGTACAAACACATATGTTCATGCACACTTATGCTTGTACTGTGCGGGGATCGAACTTGCGACCCTTGGTTTAGAAGTCCGACATGTGGACCACTGTACCAAGCGGTCGTCGCTAAATTATAGACCAATGAAAGCCTATTATTTCGCACTACTCACGAAAATGATGCATTAACATTAGGAAATTTTAGTCATATTACTTTGGTAATGGACATTTTCAACCATTTAATAATTTACTAAGCAACAACTTTTTTAGGTTATTACTTTTTGGCTTAGGATCATTTAATTCAAAATGCCTAAGATACAAAAGTAGAAAACCATAAACGAGCTTTAATTTTTATTAAAAGCATGCCTTCCATGTATTTCAATACCTTCTGTTGCTAATGTATTGAAACGTCAGTGTACAAACATTAATTTGCAACCGTTGCCGTCTGTATTTGGATATGTTCAATAAGATAGGAGTGCAGGCGGTCGCCCGAGCAAACATTCAATAAGAGTCGTATTGTGTTGCATCGCGATTCAGTTTGTTCACTCTTCAATATCGCCATATTGTTTTGGTCGTATTGAAAACGGTGGCATCGTTTAAATATGTCAGCCACAACATTTAAATATACAAAAAAAGACAGGTAGGGATAAATAGCCAGTGGTATATTTTGACACTTTATTTCGTATCTTGAATCACAAGGGTTTTTCACACAGACAGGGTGACACACGGTAATTAAAAAATTAGCTGACGAAAGCTCAGAACACGAGGGCTTCAATTCAAAGCAGTACTTATTGACAAATATTTTTACGGTAAGAACATTTTAGGCGTGAATTTCTCTCATTACCCTTTTAATCGTAGCAGGCATTTAAGTTTTATGATTTTGCCAAATGGCCCGATGAACTTTTACATCGACTTAGCTTTAGTTAGTGATAGGACCGATCTTAATAACTATCGACCAATCACACTTATACCAACTCTGTCGAAAGTATACGAAAGGGTCATGCACGATAAGTTAATATCATTCGTTAACAAATAAAATATGACTTGCTAAATAAAAGTCAGTATGGATTCCAAAAAAATAAATCCACGGCCCTTGCAATTTTTGATCTAGTCCACCAAACTCTAGTTAACTTAAATAATGACTCTTACGTGACTGTCCTTTTCGAATGCATTTAACTTTGTATCACACAAGATTCTAACAAAAAAATTAGAAAACTCTGGCATAAGGGGAAAAGCCCTACGCTGGATCATGACATACCTTCAAGATAGAATGCAATCAGTGGAAATATCACAGCTTAATGAAACCACTAAAACCGTTCAAGCCTATAGATCAGAATTTAAAGCCAATAATTTTGGAGTGCCACAGGGCATAAATGACTATAAATGAGAATATAAATGACTTCTCACACTGCATTAAACATAAATGTGTACGATTTGCTGACGACATCTCGGTGATAGTTACAAAAAATTAAAGAAAAGGAATGACAGAACACGTAGAAGAAGTAAATAAAACACTCGAGACTGTAGTTAACTGGCTTACAGCTAATAACTTGAAAACCAACAAAAAAAACTTGTTACATAAATTTCAATAGCTCGACATACAATGCAGATATAAACTATCAAGGTCAAATAGTAAAACATGCAAATAGTGTTAAGTTTTTAGGTATAGAAATTGATTATAAATTTGACTGGAAAAGACATGTAGAAAGTGTATGTAACAGAATAAATAGATTTGCCTTTGTATTGTGTAAATTAGTTAAAACAGCATCCAGGTCCACAGCCCTTACAGCTTACTTTGGTTATGTTGAATCGGTACTGCGCTATGGGTTCATTATCTGGGGAAACAGCACCGATATTACGAGAGCGTTCTAAGCTCAAAAAAAATGTGTCAGGGCAACATGTGGTGTAGCGCCGGATGTATCATGTGGGCCATTGTTTAAATTATTGCAGATTTTACCATAACCATGTTTATATATTTTAGAGATAGCTAAATTTGTAAGACAAAATAATACTAAATTTAAGAAAGCCAGAGAATTGTTTCCACGCAGTACTCGGAATAACAATAGACTGGTCCTTGATTTTACCCCCAAGAGTGCTCGCATCCAAAAAAACTGCTACTGCATGTGCATAAAAATTTATAATAAAATTCCCCAAAGTTTAAAAGACCGATCATTCTGTCAATTTAAAAAAGCAATACACGACTGACTGCTCTATTGGTTAAAATAATTTTTTGACTGGAAAGACAAGGAATGATATTGGCATTTGATTCATTGACTTGGTATTGTTTTGTATATGGATATTCATTTTGATTAATATTGACATTTTATTTTAATGGTATTGATTTTGTATACTGACATAATGAATGATATTGACAATTTAATTTAATAGTACCTATCTAGTGTTTTGTATATGTATAAATGTGAGTACAATATACTCGTATTTCCAATTTTATGTTTATATTTGCATGCTTTTTTATATAGCTGAATATGTGAGACTTATATGCGTTATTTTAAAGATCTGACATGTACAGTATTCAAGAGCAAATAAATAAATGATTCTGATTCTGATTCTTTAGGACATCTTCTCAACTTTGAGCCTCTGATGTCATATTTTTTATTAATGAGGATCAACGATAAGCCTGGTCAGAGGCGCTTGGGCGGCTTCATTACATCTGACATAAGGTTGGTCACTTGGCTAACACACACCCCTCCACCAATCCGCAGTGAGCCCGCGTGGTGGAGCATGGCTAATACCACCTCATAGTTGAGGTGAGGCCTGTGCTCAGCAGTAGGACGTATGAGCTAATGAGATGAGATGATGATCAGTTTTTTTCTTTTATTTTGGCTGTGACGACACCGAACGGCCGCGACTGCGGCTTACGCTGCGTTATCTCGAGCTGAGCCGTTTTAATTTGCAACAATGGCGATTGGAAGCGAGTTAAATAATGGCGTAAAACCCGCAGGGAGATACCGTTACGTTGCGTTTTCAATCTGCGAAAATTAAAGATTTTAATTTCACCTAGGCAAGATAAATAAAGGATATCGCTCCAATCTACGGATACGATCTTCCTGGATTAAGACAGTAAAGAAAAATATATATATTTAGCAGGGTAGTATACTAATCATTGCGTAGTATGCAGTTTCTACAGCATTGGTCATTTATATTTGGGCTTTGACTAAGCAGTCGTGTAAATCATCATGTGTGTGTAAATTTAAATCGCCTTTTCTAATCTTATAAAAATACTTTCATTTTTAATAATTAACTAGGCATAAGGTCAGTGATCCTTATTCCATATTACCACCTAAAACTGGCTTAACTAAACGCGATAAATTATGTAGTGGCCTTATGTATAAGGTTTTTAATATCAAGTCAGCTTAGCTGAGCAACATTTCATAGAGTTTAGAAGTGGCGTTTAGCATAAAAAGTAAATGTGTGCATCCAGTTAAGTGCTGCGCACATACGCAAGCTTAGTTCTAACGCTTGCACACAAGTCGAGTGCTTTTAGTGTTGACGATCGAGGTTAAGATATTTTTCTGCTTTAACAATTTTATTCAATGATAGTAAAACGATTTCAAAATCTCTATATCGATATAACGATGTCCTTTGTTAAAGATTGCATAGATATAATAATCCTATTAAGCCCTAGTGGCACGTGCAATTGATAAAATATATACACAAGATCATTTTATGTTATCAACGGTTTCATATTTGCATGGCTAGCTAGAGTCCCTATTGGGCCCTAAACTAAATTTAACGACACTTTTTTGGAGTTATCATAGCTGCCAAAAACACGTTTCAACGTTTCATACCTATCTAATAACTACCCAAGATAGTAACATCCCGTTTGTAACTATTGAATTGATCTTACATCGCTAGTTTATGTTTTATCGTGATGTATTCTCATTGAAAACTAAAGATTTCACAATGTTGGGGTAGCGGAGTGCCTATAGCACAGGGGACTCCCATAGACACGGGTTCGATTATCTAATATTATCTTACGTATCGCTGCATTTAAAAGTATTCTAGCTGAGCTCCTACCCCGGCATTATACAACAACCGGCGCTAATCACGAAGAGCAATGGGCTCGCGTGCGGACGCGCAATTATGCTAATCTTATTAGTCAATCCACTTCGTTTTTGCAAAAACGTGCTTCTCTATAGAGCCGGTGAAAGTTTCTGAGGTGAAAATATGTAATTTTAAGGACACGTGATTTTTACTCTACGAATACTTACACAAAGCTTACTTTAACGCTACTACACTTGCTACGTTTTATTTAATAATGATTTATTACAGTTAAATTATTACCTGATGTTGGTGTTCATCAACTTAAAAAAAAAACAGAATTTCTCATACTGTTTATTATCTGGCAACAGTGTAATAAAACAACTGAACAACTTTATTTCACTCGTTTAATATAGCATTTAAAAATAGCATGTAAAAACTTATACCACTAAGAGAGAGCAGGACCTCCTTAGACAAGCATTTATTTGTTTAAAAGGTTGGTCCGAACCACTAGTCATTGTATGTTTTTTACATGTATTAAAATGAACTTTTTACATTTTCATACAGTAAAAGCATTTTAATTTAATTTGCCAAACAATAGAGTAACCTACTTTGGTAGTCCTATAAATTGTCAACGTCGATTTGACTCAAATAGTGATTTGACTCCACAAATTCCGAACCCTACCGACAAGTTCAAACAACAGACATCAAATCAAAGGTGAATCGAAGATCTAAATGGCTCTACAGGAACAAAGGAACAATTTTTTCAATCGTCCAACTTTTACGACGCAAGGAGTAAGTACGGATTTACAACGAAAGCCCGCCTTTCTAACTTAGGAAATTTCACTTAAGAAACAAAAGTACTCTAATAAAAGAAGAACAATCATAAAAAGAAAGATGTAGGAAGGCGCGCACTCTAAAAAAGGGGAGGCGCCGTATATTGAATGCAGACGAAACCCAAGCCATCGTTCATGTTTTGAGCTGATTTTATAATAAAAATCAAAATATCGGAATTTTTAAATACTTTGACGACCACTTTGGTGTACTGGTCAAGAAGTCTGTCTACTAACCAAGAGGTCACGGGTTCGATCCCCGAACTGTACAAACATTTGTGTGCATGAACATGTCTGGTTGTACTGGTCTGGGTGTTATATGTATTGATTTAAGTTTATTTGTAATACCACTGTTGATTCTGATATCTGTAACACAAGTGCTTAAGCTACTTAGCTCCGAGTCAGATCAATGTATGTAATGTTGTTGTAAATTTATTTTATTTTATATCCATAATTTTCGAATATTTATTCAAGTACGATTACTTTAATCAGGCTGAAATAATATAGTTTGAAAGCTTTTTCTGGCTATGGCAAAGGGTTCAAATGCTTAAAATATATTTATTTCTATTGTGTCAGGAAGAAATAATACAGCTGTCCAAAATCAGTTTAGAAGATTTCATGAAAATGGTGTAGGGAAAAGTTATATCTATGTCACAGTCAACTAGTTAAAATAGCCGTTCAATCACACAGCTAGCCATTTGACTGGAAAATGCAATGCAATGCAAATGCAATTTAGCATCTTCAAATAATAGCAACTCCGCCGTGACCGAAGGTATACAAATATCTACACAAGAAACGCTTGTATTTATTTATTTAGCATTAAAATATTTTTAAACCTACAGAAATACTGATGTGAAGATTCCACTATATCAAAGAAATGAAAGGTGATTGAAAGTCTCACACCCTTCAATTACGTTGAGATTTGCATTAAAAATGCCTGCGGCCAGGTCTGAACATTACATGATGCCTTAGTTTGATTAAAAAATTCAATTTGCCCAAGCCTAGGGCTGCGTTCGCGGGATTCACGCAATACCGTCTGAGCCCGGTGCTATCACTACTCATCTGGTTTTTTCTTACTTTAACATGCTGATGTTGAAGAATTTCCGTATTAAAATATTGTTGGCAAAATATTGGCACCAGCCTGTTTGTACTCGTATCATAAGTAAGGAAAGCGACACTGACACTAAAACAATAGTTAGTACAGCGTTATCATATACTATTCATAGCTTTCCGAAAATGGATACCAATGAAACCTAGATTGTGATTGAGAAATCTGTAGGTAATATCTTGGGTTGCGCAATGAAATTAACCAAAAGTACATTTTTTTTGTCAGGGAATACATGTATGTAAGTACAAGCTTTTGATTTTTATCTACGTATTGTTATCTAGGTACGTATTGTACCGCCACTTTTTTGTAAAGATTGGCTGCAACATTACCATAACAACAAAATTTGTATGAATAAACTAAAACTTTGCACTCTTTTAAGACAAGCCAAAGTAATTAGGAATACAAACTTATTTTTGAGAAAACACTTTTCTGTGCTTACCCAGCAAAGTTTGATGTTCGGCTTAAGGTATTTCGTGATGTTTAGTAAAAAAAACTCGTTAAACATCAAGCTTCCCTGAAAACTCTGACACAGATACACAAGCTGAGAAAAAGTCGTAAACAAACTTCATGATATTATGTTTTATGCTGCATATAAAATATTTAGATATCGTAAAATGTTGCAAGGCAGATGTTTCGAGATCATTTCCATACGTAAGATATTAACGTAGGTGTATGCTTCATACGGTGCGAGATATCAAAGGAAGTATCCCATCTAAATATTTGTTTTCATTAGCAATACTTTTACGAATACGGGATGTTCGTATTGAATTCTAAGAGTTTTTTTGCAAAATTATAGACTGTTTTAAATTGAATGTCGTCAAAGATAGCTCTTACTAATTCTTATGTCGAAATACTTATACCTATCTAATTCCTACATTGTATTTTGTTCATAAGACACCCGGGATCCTAGACTTTACAATGTCGATGACGCTAGCTACCTTATCGACTTTATTAATCAGGAAATCACATAAAGAATTCATGCGACTCATACGACAAAACTGACAGTCAACCAAAGTAGTTGGCGAATTTCATCATCGACTAGGGGCCTAGATCATGTTTTGTTAGACCCACCATGTTGTACATTTGTATAATACTTAATTATACTGTTTAGTGCTGATCAGATATATTTATGTTAATTTATGTACCTACACTTCACGCATTTTCCGTCCGTCCATTACACGATGACATGTGCAGGCATAGCCGCGGCACAATGCGTTATGGGCAAAGTGTGCTTGAATTAATTACGACAAGACAGGCCTGTCAACGGCCAGGTTTGGACGCCACATAATGTATGGCCTGGTGGTGCAGTAAACGATATTGGCACTTGGATGGTGTCGATAGAGTTGCAAGTACGAGTAGTTAATAGAAAATTAGGTACCGGTTCTCCTTTTTGTTACAGTTGATGTGCTGAAGAAGCTGTCTGAAGCCACGTACACACGCGGCACCTTTTTCTGTATACAATTTTGTCATGGATAATTTCGAAACTTAGTCGAGGGGAACTATATGGCTTAATTTTTGTACTTTCTGACTTACAGCCGCTGGTACCTTCTGTCACAAGATGTTGTGGCGCATGTTGCGCGACTTGCCTTATAAATGTTGTATTCCCATATCCATCGGTGAAGTACGATCGAAAGTTACGGCTTTCCTTACTTTTTAAACACTGAATTGTCATCTGAAGATAAATGAACTAGACTATTCCCAAAATTTACAACTGACCAATTTACAATGTGTTTTCACTATTTAACTTACGTGTTTGTTACAAAGCTTTCCCATAACTTATCCACACGTTAGATTTACGGTCGCCTTTAATTCCAGCAAACCGATACCGTAGCCAACATAAAACTTTTCCGCTCCATCAAGCAATGCAGTGAAAACAAAAACAACGTGTAAAATCGTTTTCCTTCCAGTGACATCTAAATGCATTAGTGACACGGATCACTTAACACCGTGAGCGGACACCTCCATCATCCGTATAGCATATTCCCCGCACGGAGAGCGTATGATTTTATGAGCACTCCGCTAGACGTCGGGGGAATCCTCTTATGCCATTTGTCAGGAGACGATGTCCAACGCTGACGGGACGCGATCTGTCACGAACAGTTGGACGGATGAACGTGAGACGACGAGCCATGCTGACTTGATACTTTTTCTGACGCTGAACGTGTTAAATGGAACGGAATGTTTTTGTTTTGTTCAATCATTAATTTTATTGGTCGACAGCTCGGCTGCCCAAATTCAAAACCTAGTAACACGTTATTTGAAAAAAAAAACGGTTTTTGGCATTTTTCGACTTACTAGATAGCTGTTGATGTATGCTCTGAACTTGCTCTACTGTAATGTTACTTTTTCTTGCCATTAAAGCTGTTTTAGCTTTTTGTCTTAACTACTTTTGAGCCACTACCGTCAAAACTAATAAATAAATTGAACTATTTTTAATGACTATTTCACTATGGTTGCTTAAATTAATGATGAGGATAAAATTACAATGTATTCAAATAGGAAGAAACTATACATGTTGTATCATTATTCATCAACAATTCAAACATTTACAATAATTACATTGTGAGAAGTGGTTGTCATTGTCAACCCTTACCTGAATATGTCTGTATCAGGAATACAGATGGCATTGTTTGCTTGTAAGCTTGAAATACAATACCCTTCACGGAACATCATATTTTATAACGAAATGTTATTGTCAAAAACTAATTAAGTGGTCTGGCTTTATTTGGTTTTACGTGGGTCTTTTGATGTGCTATCGATATCGGTTGGTTAATAAAATTAATGTTACAATCTAAAATGTTTAGTACACTAAATTAATAATATATTAACACTGCAACGACGGCACCAAAAAAAAATACGTCAAGTGATTAATGAAAACTATAAGAATTTACCAAATTCTGAACTCGGGTTAATGACAATTTGTCACCTTATTTTCTTACGTAAGCTTCAAGACGCCAGCACGATTAATCGTTTTCAGCAAATTAACGGTTACAAGTGCCCTCAAAGATCCTCCGGCTTAATCAATTCGAATTACCACACATAAATTCAACCAATAATCACAATGAAATGCCATTAGAATCGGGCGAAGCGTCGCGAGAGAATTTACTGAATCTGCCACAGTGTTATGATGGAACAGCCACTCCGTATCGATATTTTAAGAGCCACACATTACCATCACCATTCACCATTGCAAAAAAACCTGCTTTGGGGTGTGTGACACCCCACGCGACCAATTAAAGGTTAAGAAAATTTTCACCTCTTTATATGTTCCATCCATATAAGAATCTATGTAAGTAATATATAATGTAATAGGTAAAAATTTAATGAAAAAATGTAATAGTAATCTAGAATGGAGAAACGTAGACACTATATTTTCAAAGCCATTTATTATATTCATAAAGATTTTACAAAACCATGTGAGATGAAAATGAACTCTTTTTACTTAGGTTATAATATGGCAATTATACAACGCGGTAAATGTAGCTCTGTGTTGGTATTTAGTATCATTTTTTTAGCTTTAAATATTTTTACTTTTTTGTATATTTCCGCAATTATTTTCGATGTGGGCTGTCTGTTCTACCCCACCTACAATATAACCGAGCCCCGGATTGCTTAGGGTGAGACATGATCTGCGTTCGAATTACTCGCCCCGTGAGCCCGCGCTAATACTCGCGTTAATTGGGACCCCACTCTCGCCCTGCGCCCTTAGGGTGTGTCCGCACGCGAGCGTGTTTGCGTCCTCGTTACACGCAGCTCGTGTCAAGTTTAAATCAGTCGTCTTTGATTTGGTTAAAATGCAAGTTAAGGCTCATATCACAACATGTTTGACAAAGTTAAAATATTATCAATGATAGATAGATAGATAATGATAGATGCACTGGACTGATTTTGCATTTCAGCCCATCGATCTTCTAATTACGAAGATTTATTATTTTTTAATAACCCTCTACGCCCTCCTACCCCTAAATAGTTTGGAAGTAAAAAGGTGTATTTATTTAACAATAGGTTTAATTTAGGGTCCTTTTTAGGGTTCCGTACCTCAAAAGGAAAAAACGGAACCCTTATAGGATCACTTTGTTGTCCGTCTGTCCGTCCGTCCGTCTGTCAAGACCCTTTTTCTCAGGAATGCGTGGAGGTATGAAGCTGAAATTTATATCAATTACTCAGGTCTACTGTCCCTTGAAGCTGTGAAAAAATCAAACTTCTAAGCCAACGCAATCAAAAGATACAGCCGTTTATGCCGCAAATTTTCGACACTTGCAAGGGAATCAAAACCTACAGGGTGCTTCCCGTGAACTCAGAATCTTGAAATTTGGTACGAAGCAACGTCTTATAGCATAGATAAAGGAAAAATTACGAAAACCGTAAATTTTTAGTTACATCACATAATATATATTTTTTAATAAATTTAAACTTACTACCCATTTCCTCATAAACGCGTAGAGGTATTAAATTGAAATTCATACCAAATACTGAGGTCTATAATACCTTTAAGCTGTAACAAAATCAAACTTCTATGTCAACGCAATTAAAAGAAACAGCAATTTAAGCTGCATATTTTGAAACTCGCAAGTACTCGCAAGGGAATCAAAACCTAAAGGGTACTTCCAGTCGACCTAGAATCTTGAAATTTGGCATGAAGCAACGTTTTATAGCACACATAAAGGGAAAATTCCAAAAACCTTAAATTTTTAGTTACATTACAAAATATATATTTTTAAATAAATATAAACTTATTACTTTTTTCCTCATGAACGCGTAGAGCTATCAAGTTGAATTTCATATCAAATACTTAGATCTAATTGCCTTTAACCCGTGAAAAAAAAAATTCTAAGTCAACGCAAAAACGCAAAACGCAAAAGTACAACCATTGATACCGCATATTTTGAAACTCGCAACTACACGCAAGGGAATTAAAACCTAAAGACCACTTCCCGTTGACATAGAATCTCGAAATTTGGTAAGAAGCAATAGCTTACAGCACAGGTAACAGAAAAAATCGGCCATCAGCTGGCATCCAGTATACAAATATAAACAGTCGATATTTTATATCGACTTGAAACAAACGACTTTAATTATCATTTGCCTCTGCAGTTGTAAGTATAGAGGCAGTATCGACACATTATGTCTGAATAAGCGGTCCCACACTAAATCGTTGTTTTGATACATATATCAGGGAGTCATTTGCCGAGGCCCGTCGCTTATGAGAAAACATTGAAACAAATGGCCAGATTAGACATGTGTTGGGAATGATGTAGTCATTATCTCAAAAAAGATGCGAAGGCTATCGTTAGAACGAGAAATATTTAGTAAATTTTGGCTCACCGCAATTTTGAGAGCATGAAACAATGTGGTTACAAATTGTCATTTGATTGAAAAACTCTTTCCAATATGATCACATTTTTGGAAACAGTCCAACTTGTATTTCTTTCAATTTTTAAAATGCTTAAATGTAAAATTTTCTTAATTAAAAAGTTGAAAATGTCTTTATGAAAGGTACTCAAAAAGAAGCCTTGATAAATATTTTACCACGCAGTCCTTATTAGCTTCTAAGTAACTTGGGTGAAAACTCTGTCAAGAACAAATCTTAATTAGTTCGGCAACTCTTCAATCTATGAACAATCTAATTGAACGTGAGTAAAGAATCCTGTCAAAATTAATAAGAATGTATTCTCCAAACTTTGCTCTTAGTAATTAATTTTTATCTTATAAACTTTACCATTATGGACTTTAATACTTCTTTGTTATGTTCTTCAGATCTTGTCCATTTTTTGCTTAAGTAATCTTTAAAAAAACAAAAGAAAAAAGTTTTGTACTCCCTAAGTAAATAAGTACCATTTTCAATTACCATTACCAAATTCTTAGGAAATCATATTTCCCACTTTCTTAGGGGAACCATGTTATTTTGCTGAAAAGCATTTGTAATACCTAAGGTAAATAAAAAAAATAGTATTAAAAACTAGCGGATCCCGCAGACGTTGTCTTGCGTTTTGTTTATTTTTTAATTTTTTTCGTTATAACCATCCCCGTACTTTAAGGAATATCATAAAAAAGTCGGTATACGGGCGAAAGTTTTACGTGACAACGACTTTGAGTGGTAAAATAATTTTAATGTGAATATTCATTCGTATAACATGAACCGGTGTGTATGCCTATCTCTCTCACTCTCTCTCTCTCGCTCTGTCTCTCTCGCTCTTAGGCGGGTTAACTGTGCTCGAGTGGAAGGGACGCGTGCCTTTCACTTTTTATGTCTGTCTCACTCGCTCTTAGGCGGGCTAACCATGCCCGAGTCGAAGGGACGCGTGCCTCTTACTCGCTCTCATTGTGAGCGCGGAACGTGAGCGGAGCGTAACGCAGTTTCTTGAAGTGTCACCCGGCAAACCAATTTATAAGACGTTGTCACGTCAAAAAAGAATTGGCCAAATCGGTCCAGTCTAGACGTTCATGACTTATGCGCTTACCAATACATTTTGCGATTTATTTTTATATTATAAATTTAATGTTAATTCACGCATCATAAAGTGAATTAGTTAGGATTTTATTTAGAAATTTTATTATTCACCCGGTTTGTCATCTTTGCCTTTGGTTTATAATTTCAATGAATTTTTACATACGAGTATAACACTGTTATTCGGCGTGAACAGCCAAAAAATATTTTGTCACCCAATCCTACAAAACCTGTTCATTAAATTTTCTCGTCCCTCCCAACTTTATAACCGTATTTTAAAATTGAATAAAATCTTTATCCCAAACGAGGGCACTAATGGGTACATATTAATTAAAATTGTCAAATTAAATCCCGAACAGGCGCTGCACTGTTTGTAATTTCATTAAGCGTGTCATGTAAAGCAGTAATTTTGTTAAATAATTGTTTCCATAGAGTTCGTTCGCGTTTATTAAGGCCATAGATTTCGGGGGCCGCTTGGGCGAAATTACAAGAACATTATCTTTAAATTTACTGCCGCTAATATGTCGGTGGGCGACTTTACAGCGCGTACGGTGCGCGATTGTTTTAGGTAATAGGGGTAAATAAAAGTTTAGAATAATTGTCGATGAATTTGATAAACTTTACTTAACCGTAGAACCATTTTATTATACCGTAACCGTTACTTTGTCAAGCCTTAGCCCTAAGATGACCATCTATACTATACAATAAGAATCGTTCGTGTATGGTTAAGCGTCAGGCCAGGGTCACGCTGGTTGCCTTATTGCTTTAATCAATTAACGTAATTTTGAACATAAGGTAGTAGGAGGTAAATGTCTTTCGATATTCCGTTTCTGTAAGATTTCCCTAGATTAAAGTTATTTTAAGTTTAAAACATATTTTTTTACCAAAAATAAAATCTTAATTTTCTCTTTTCCACCATCGAAGTCTCTATATTTGGAAAATAATATTAAAAAAACTTTGTTCAGAAGTTTGTTTCTGAAACGATACTAAAGTATTCACGGGCTGACAACACCAACGAAACTTAATACACAAACAAGCCGTCTCAAGGGTGTATTAGAAGAAAGAACACTTCATTGTGAAGTTGGCGCTTGTTTGCGAAATTAAAGTGGTAATGTCAAACAAAATGCTTCGCTTGTGGCGGAAAGTTGTGAGTGCTGATTTCTGTCGCGGTGAATGCCGACCGATATACAGTTGGGTATAGAAATTTGTACGTTTCTCGGAAAAGCTGCCATTTAAAAATTGTGTCGCTATTTGGAGAAGTAATATGAGCTTAAAGTTGTGTTTCCATTCGTGTCAATGTTTGGACAGTGCGTATAGGTGTAAATTAAGGACGACATTTTTAATAATCGGTTTAAAGAATCTTTATTTCCATTAAGACAATTCTTGTCACTTACATGGAAACTTAAAACTAAGTAAATTAGGTAGGTAAACATTATTACAAAATTAGCAGGATCGTCGCCGCGTCACTGCTGAAGATAAATTTATTTAGCCGTTTAGTTAATATGTGGGTTGTGCTTTATTGAGTATCTCTCTATTATGTATAATTATAAGAACCAATTATCTTTAACATAATGTGCCAATTTATTTTTAAATGTTAAAAGAGAATCACAATTTTTAATGTAAGTGGGTAAGTTGTTGTATAACTGCACTCCTCCGTAGGTAATCATATTTTTGCCGTATGTAAGTGTGCGAATCTTCGGTAACACTATGAAACTGGCTCGAGCTCGACGGGATGACCGTGCTGTGGTGTGCTTTATCTGTGTGAACGTTATTGAGGTATGAATGGCTTTTTTATGATTTTGCGAATTAGTATGCATGTGTGGTAGATGTGTAGTTGTTTGAGTGTCATTATGTTTGTTTCTGTGTAGATAGATGTAGTAGGCGTAAGGTAAGAATAGTGAAAGAGCATTTTGACTAGTTTATTTTGAATAACTTGGAGTTCAGATAATTTTGATTTTGACGCGTTTCCCCAGATTTCAATTAGGTAAATGAGATGCGACTTGACTAATGAGTTATATATAGTCATGCGAACTTTGCGCGGAAGGCAACGTACAATGTTGCGAAGTGAGCCGATTAACGAACTCAGCTTTTTTTTAATGTGATCAATGTGGATATTCCATGATAACCGGCTGTCGAGATTTAAGCCTAGGTATTTTTCAGAATGTTGCTCTTTAATTGGAATATTATTGATAGTGAGTGGCTGGTATGAAGGTATAAGTTTATTTTTAGCTCTGAAAATAATGTAAGAAGTTTTTGCAATATTGATGGTTAATAGATTGCATTGTAACCAATTGAAGAGATTATTAAGATCGCTTTGGACTAAGCCAATGATTTGATTGATATTGGTCCCAAAGTAAAAAAGGCAGGTATCATCAGCATAAAGCGTCAAATGTCCATGGAGACCTAATTCTTGCATATCGTTGATATAAAGAGAAAAAAGGAGTGGGGCCAATATTGATCCCTGGGGGACACCAAAAGATACCGGCAGAGCTGTACTTTGATAGTTTTCCATTTTTACTATTTGCTTTCGACCGGTCAGGTAGGATTTGATCATTTTAAGTGCTTGGCCTTCGACACCAATTGCTTTGAGTTTCATAAGTAGTAAATCGTGACTCACGGTGTCGAAGGCTTTTTTCAGGTCTATGAATACTCCGAGAACAATCTTCTTGTCGTCAATGTTCTTTTTAATTTTCGTTATTATGTCTACAGTTGCCGCAAGTGTATTGCTTTTAGGGCGAAAACCAAATTGACGATCTGAGATATAGTTAATAGATTTTAGGTAGGTCTCTAGGCGCTTGTGCAATATTTTTTCTATTATTTTCGATAGAACGAGAAGAACAGAAATAGGCCTATAGTTGCCTGGGTCAGTTTTGGATCCTGATTTATGGATTGGACTAACTTTAGCGACTTTAAGGCTAGAAGGAAAATGGCCTTTTGAAAGTAAATTGTTTATGGAACTGGTGAGAGCATCAGACAGTGGTATTTTTAAGCACATAATTAAAGCATTTTGTTCGAATTGAAGTGAAACTCTGAGAAGAAAAAACAGCATTTGCGTACATACAAACTAATAGATAATTGCTTGAAGTTTAAACTTCTTCACTTCAATATCTTCTATTTTTTATAAAGCGGGACTCCTAGACAAGTTACATTTTGTAACGTTAATGACAAAACTGACTATTGATCGACTTTGTTTGTTCAAGGTATAAAAATTACATTTACCTTTGCTCATTCGTCACTTGACTTAGCTATTAAGGTGAATGTAATTTCCATACGTCTCGTCCCACATTGTTCTGCTTTCGGCGGACCGGCAATTGCCGGCATGGACCAAATTGATAGGTAGGTATCTATCCAATGTTTATAACTGAAACTTTAAACAGGCATAGTGAGGGTTGACAAAGCAACAAAACAGAATAGTCCCGGGTTCAAATGGGCCATTAGCCGTGTGACAATGGTCGCAGGTGGCGCCGACCCTAGCTCAATGTTAATCGCTTTTTAATTGCTCTGTAGAAGCATTTCAGAGATTTAGCGATCTCTTAGTTAAGGCGCATTGATTTACAAATAGTTAATACGGTGCAGCCAGTGCCTCAGTAAAAAAAAACTTTTTAACCACTCATGTAAGTATAAATAAATAAAATAAAAATAAAAGATTAGTATTAAAAATATAAGTCAACAACATCAAAATCAACGTGAAAAACGAGAATAGATTTGCCATTAGTTAATAAATATTTTACAATGTTTAGTTCTAATTTTAGTCACTTCAGGTAATATTTTTACGCTATTCCGTCGATTCTGTCAAACTCTACATTAAAATCCGTTTCAGGTGATTCGATTTGATAAAAACTTAAGCGGCCAGAGACACAGTAAAATGCCCCCGAAGATTTTAAGATTTGTATTGATATTTGATATTAAGATTTTCAGTAGGACAAATCATAAAATTGCCATCATGCAAAGTAGAGTACTGTGTAATATTCTAAAGTAGATAGTTTGGTTATACAGCCCAATATAATAGAGTTGTACTACCCTATAACGCGAAATGGCCGTATCGTGTCCTTTATTTTACAAAGGTTCTTTATGGCTTAATATAAGATTTTCCGTAAGAAAATATATTGCAACGTCTTTTACTTAGCTGTCAGCAAAATCCAACTTACTTAGCAACTTTGTAATACCATATTGTGTCATCTCTAAAACGCATTTAGTGCAAGAAAGATTTATTAGTTTTTTATTAAAAAAAAGTCTCCTAAAATTACTGTTACCAGCAATCCTTTTTTTTAATCAGTAGTTTTTTTAATAAGTACAGACAAATCCGAATAAGGTCGACCACAAGCCGTTCCATGTTTTAAAAAGTTAATTTCCCTCCCGGGGCTAAATAAGTCTGAGTCCGCATCCACCGCTACAGGAGTTAGCACTCACAACTTTGTCTGATCCACATTCGACGAGGCATTTTGTTTAGATCAAACATTTGACAATTTATTGTAATAGAAACAATATCAATTATTATCGAGGTGCTTGTAGCGCAGTGGTTGCAGCGCTTTGGAAGTGATACCAAAAGTTAAGCACCTACGTTCTAATGTTTAGGATGGGTGACCATTCTGACCATAAAAGTGACGTCTATTTACAAGCATCTCCGTGCTTCGGAAGGCACGTTAAGCTGTTGTCACTCTCTAGCCTCCTACCTACCTCCACACAAAAAAAATCATACCATAATAGTATTTTTTTATTATTTTTATTTAAGGCTACAAAAAGTAAAAAAAAATTTTCATATAAACACTGATTTTTACAAAAGACCTTATTAGTGCCTATAAAGTATAATATATATCTATAAATATTTAAATGGGCCACTGTAGTGGACAGACATGGTTTTTCAAACGTGTTTTTTGTTTTGCTGATATAAATGTGAATTTAAAAAACAATGTTTAGAAAATTCATCAAGCTAATACAAATATGTTAAAACAAACAACATGTAATCCGTTGCGTCGTGAAAGAAGGACGAACAAACTAACTGATTTTCCAATTTATAATATTAATAGGGATGGAGAAGTCTTTTTGTTACACTACAAACAAAGTTTTAACTTCGGAGCTGCGCTACTCAGATTCTTTAAAGATCTGTAGCATACAGATTCCAGTTTTTCCAATACTTCGACTTAATTAGGAATTGGATAACCATTTCACAAGTTTGCTGAAGAAAAAGTGCAACCCTCTTCAAGGAAGTTGGTGGAGGAGTTATAAATAAATTGTAAGCTACGCTTATCTGCCTAGAACAGTGGATCCAGTTTCTTGATACTTTTAAAAATCAACAATGAGACTTCGAAACAAAATTTTATTTATTAATCTTCCGATCTAGACTTCGAATAGTGGTACTTGTACTTGATAGTTTTTTTATCATATGCAAATTTAACAACAGCAAACTCTATCATAAATGATTCAATAATAATCTTTTTTAACGTCTCGTTATTATAGGTTTGAAAGAATGTACAAATTACGCTGCCTAGTTCAGCCTCACTATAGCTTTAGGTATTAAGAAACAAGTACTCGTACCTAAGTAAGCAGTTACGCTGAAAGAAATATTTTTACATAAATACAGCATTTATAAGGGCACCTAAACAATTTTTGGAAGTTATCGATGTCAATGTCCAACATTTTAGAACTTTTGCTCCCGTTTTTATAACGTTATTTTAAGAACCTTTAATTGAGTGTCTAAATTAAAAATACTTCAAAGTCTTGAACCCTTTAAATTACCTTTATGAATTCAAACTGTCCAAGAAGCCTGCACGGGTGAAAGTAAGGAAAATTCCCGAGATTCAGCCGTCTCAATTAAAGTGATGTAAGATGTGTAATAAAGGGCAATTTGCTTGATTTATTGAATCATTCATTACAAAGGTTCGTTTGAGGTTAATTGTATCCTAAATTCTGGTGTACGAATTGAGGCTTTATTGGTGTAGTGTAACTGCACACAGCTTCCAAAAATTTCAAGAAATATAAATATATGTTCACTATTAATGCGCTATCTGCATTCCCACTCGGTTGACTGCTAGGGCATACTGAAAGGCATTAAGTCCGCCAATAAAATTCTGTTAAATAAATAAAAACACAGACTACCTAGTTTGGATGATTGGCAAAGTATATGATATGAGTGACTCTTGTTCTCTTCAGTGTTACATAAACAATTAACATCAGGCGTGATTAGAACTATGTTTAGGGTAATTTATTCATTTATAAACATTTATACACTTGATTTTACTTCCATTTTCGAACCTTCCACGTTCATAAGACCTGATAGAGATCTCTCGCTTAAAGATCAAAGGGATTTGTAAATTACTTTGTTTATTCTACCACTGAACGTGGAATTGGCTATACGTCTTTTTACCATCGTAGAACGAAATTAAGGAGCGATCATCATCTTATTACTATTTTTATTGTTATAAGCCACCGTTATTTGAAACAATTGAAATATATATGTAAGTAAAAAAAATGTTAAAATGCACAGACACTCCAGCTATAGATAGATCTCTACTGTGCCTTGCTTGATACCAACGGACCTTACATAGACAATTAAGTATTTTGACTTGAAAAGGTACTGAGATTTGCTTAGGCTAGAAATTTGTATCAGTATTTATATTACAGTCAAATATGACAACGTCAGAACCGCTCTTTCTTTTCTGTCAGTGAAGTGCTAAGCAGGAACAAAAATGGCCAAACGTACAAAGAAGGTCGGAATCACTGGTAAATATGGCACACGTTACGGTGCCTCTCTGCGTAAAATGGTCAAGAAGATGGAAGTGACCCAACACGCCAAATACACTTGCTCCTTCTGCGGACAGGATGCCATGAAGAGATCCTGTGTAGGCATGTGGTCATGCAAGCGCTGCAAGAGGACAGTAGCAGGAGAAGCTTGGGTATTCTCAACCACAGCTGCCTCTTCCTACAGATCTGCCGTGAGGAGGTTGCGTGAAGTCAAGTAATCTGTGACTAGTGTAAGGCAATAAAAACAAAATCAAAAAAAAAATATGGTTTCCGATACCAAAATATTGAGAACCGCAGACCGGAGCATAAAGAAGCATTACCTATCTAAATACACACTGTTTCATAGGATCAAGAGCTTAGTAGGAGAGTTGTAGTAATTTGCTATAGCAATTAGAGTATTTCAATTGAATCTGATTTGAGCTTTTGGTAATAGTAAGCATCTATTTTGACTTCAAAGTTGGTTGATGAATAGGTACCTTTGTCTTTGTGAATAAGACGAGATTGATACCAGCGATTACGTTTATAGGATAAGTCTATTCAATATTAAAAGCTTTGCTATTATATAATCTACTAGCTATGTTAATCCTACCAAACCATTACCTTAGTACAAAAGACTAATTCTGAAAAACTATTTTATTTTATTTTTCTTTTTAATTTATTTATTTTATTTAACTTTTTTATTTTTCAAAAATATAATAGGTATTTAGTTGTGCCTCTTTGTGTTGTTTCTGATTTATTTCAGTGTCAGCAATTGTAACAGGCAAAGGGTTACTTCGACAATTATCAAGAATATCGGCTTTTTTTAGTGTTTCTTACTTTACAAAAGCTTATCAAAGTAGCTTCGTTACTTCTTGCAATAACTTAATCATGCTTTAAGGTCATTAAGTATTACATTCCGTTAAGTTATATCTTATAATAAAGTTATTTAAAAGACGCGCACATGTAAATGTAACCTTCAAAAATGAAATCATCCAAAACCCGCATCATAATAATATAGCAGACTCAACTCAACTCAACTCAACTCAACTTCATAAAGAGCCTCGCCATTCACCGCGCGTACGTGCCATCACAAATTACGCTCAATATTCTTCAGCGCAAGACAGCGTCGCAGTAAGCAGTAATTTATTATATTAAAAACCCACGTTATCCCGGAAAGAACGCACTGCTGACGTGGTCGCTCATAAACTGCTCCCGGATTTAATAAAATTTATTCAGCCCGCTCTCCACGCTCTTCGGGGAGCGACAAATCACAATTCTCCGGGAATAGGTACTTATTTAGTTGGTCCCGAAGTTTTAGAGCCAGTAAACTTTATTCCGTCGAGAGAATATGCTGAGTGGACGGGCGCTAACCTGCTCGGTTGTGTTTTTACGAGAACTCTTAGAACGCCGTAAACGGGCCACTTAGCGGCCTACAGGCAGAGGCTGTCGATGCCGCTGATTGTGTTTTGTTTTATGGCTTTTTATGGCCAAGAAAAAAACAAAAGAAAAATTAAGAAAACGCCGCCTTGGAAAACAACGGAAGAGTCTCCACATTTTTTGCAATAGTTGCTAAAACTGCTCTTGGTGTTGACTTACAAATAATTTTCAGGCTTCGTAGTCCTAGTTACTTTAATTTTAATATTAGGAATTAAAAGTTGATAAACCTCTCTCAAAATAAAGATGAAAGTACTTTCCGTGTTTGTACTCATGTCAAAGTTGATCTTGTTTGATAAAGCCAAATTTCATGTAGACAAACAGCAAACTAATGCCAAGCCAAATAATCTAAGCAAACTAAATCCGCGATCCACCAAAAATTCATAATATAAAACGCAAATCCTAACGCAAATGAGCGGATTAACGTTCAAAATTAAATGTTAGCTACAAACGAGCAACGCCTGATTCAGGAAACCCGCAATTCGCCGAACTCACATTGCTACGTATTTTTGCGGCGTTATTTTAAAATTACTAACACTGGCTTGATGGCAATTTTATTTCCTGCCGACGCTGCAGGAAATGAGGAAAAGAAGACACTGCGGATGGAAATTTGGATATAGCACGCTTTGTGTTGTTTTTTTTTTATACAAAATACATTTCGTCCCTTGATTGCCGGCCGCGATTACTCGATGAACAAAAGCGTATTGTACGTATCTTGAGCAAGATCTCGGTTCTCGTTTAAATGATTTGAAACATTGCAGCTGAATTTTTCGATTCCAATTCTGTTCTTGATTAAGAAAAAATCACAGTTTATTATTTATTTATTTATTTACAATCTTGCGATCGATCGACTAACTTCGCCCCATAATCACGTCACTTGTTACCCTAATGTACACACAGTCAATCAATGATTGACAGTTGTTATGTATCTATTTCATGTTAAACTGCATTGTTTTGGATAAAAATAGGCCCTCTTGCGTTATAACAACCAAGCATGACCCATCAACGCTAAATAACTTACCCTCATGTAGTTAGGTACTGTCATTAAACTGAAGGACGTTACATACAGGATCCTAGGTTATCCCTGTGCTTACTTGCACACTCCATACTGAATGCAGATTAAGAAGGTCCTGTACAATATTTTTTTGATAATCGAGAGCCAGATCTTTTTGTATGTTACAATGAAAGTTCTTGAAACTTCTCCCAATAACTTTTATGCCGTTTTAAAAAAGCACAAAACATTTTTTGAAAAGGGAACCTCTAATTCATGTGTCGAAGTGGCCAAACAAAATTCTACATTCGCGCGGATGAATTCGAGGACCGATCGCTAGTTTAATTAGAAAAGCAAATAGGCAGTAATACTTTCTCTTGCAAGTCTACTAAATCTTCTTTAATTGTGGTCGTACTCAATTAAAATACATCCCTAGTCTTAAAACCAGCTTATGTGCTCTAGCCAGGCTGTCGAGTGTATTTAACGTACAATTAAATTAGGTAGACATAAGTAGGTGTACTTACTAGAAAAATAGGTAACGTGGCTAGTTTTAGAAACCTGTGATATGTGTGACTACTTTCCTCGTAAGTACCTACATGTAACCTATCACAGAATTATTTTTATGACTTCAAGACTTTTCTTAGGTAACGATCTTCTAGACTGACTAGACTAGTGTACTAGAGCCAAGACCCAGCAAATACTCGCTTTATGCACTGAAATCCTTCATTTGAAGTAATTAGTTTAACAATTATTTTACCACGAAAGCAAAAGAAAAGTGAGTTGTAACTTACTAAGAAATTACGCAGAAAAACTAGTTGCATAACTTTTTCATTATTAGCCTAGCTCGAAGAAAGGCAGCGTTGATTAACTAAAGCAAAACTCAAATTAAACAAGAAAATTTCAAAAGAAAATGTTAGGTTAGTAACCATAGTGAATTATGTGGTCCAAATCAACTAGGTACACCCTAATTAAAATCTTGAGAACAATAGAGTAATCAGAAATTATATAATTCTCGCGTTCAATGTAACTCCATGGAGTAAGAAATTACTTATGGCTGACTGCAAATGAAAAGATCACAATCGGGGTATATTAGGGAGGATGATGACTAAGCTTTGGTTATTCCGAGGAGGTATTTTTCTCTCTCGTTCCATATCTTATAGCAGCGTTTCCCAAACTTATTTTTAACCCTTAGGAAGTTGTCATGGGAGCTCCTGCGAGTTTTAAGTTTTTTCCAGCTAGAAGGAGTTTCAAGGGTTCTGCATACGTGATACTCGTAGGTTTATATCAGGGCGAGCCGAGAGCGGGACGGGCACTTGATTACCTAAAATCTGTATCCGTCTGTGGAAAGGCCCTATTACTTAGGAGCAATAGACTGTAAAATACGTACCAAACGAAGCACCACCTATAAATTTATTTTTTATTTATTAAGTTTGCTATCTTACAATTACCCAGTATGTCAGCATGCTAAATATAAAAAATTGTCAAAATGTTTTTATGAGAAGGTTGAGCTCGTTTTTTTGAACGTGATTTCTCAAGCCGAGAGTGAAAATTTACCGAACGACATCCCTTTACCGTGCTGCCCCAGGGCGTCGCATCACACAGTTTGGGAAACCCGGTCTTAGTGTATAGTCAGCGAAAGGTAGGTATACTGTAGTATCTCCGCCTGCGATCTAATTGCAACGTAAATAAATAGTTGATGTAACAACTTGCGTATTGGGGTTGTTTGCTAAGCGGGGAGACGTGTCTGACGTCAGAAGTGGGAACACGCCAACAACACAAATGCCATTCCATTTGTAAGAAATCTTGGATATTACTCAAGTGAAATAGTTCTGCTTTGTGGTAGCTTTGTTTTGTAGATTGCGTGGGCAGTACATTGATTTGGATTAATTTTATTATAAGGAGGTTTTCATCTAGATAGATTAGTATGATCGTCTTTTCATGAAATATACTGGCTATCAAAAAACTGCCTCACATTATTTAATTTTAAATTTTAAACGAAAACTCGTGTGAACTTGTCGTTTTCATAGAACTCATGTGAGCAATACTCTGAAAACAGGCGGATCGATTCGTGTGACAGCCAGTGTAGTAACAAAGATTAGACCAATATCACACTACGTCAAGGGGAGCGCAATCAGGTAATTAGATACAGTTTAAAAAAAAACGCAAAGGTATTTCTCACTTGAACCTTCCTCTACTAATTACAATATAACAAGATCTTCAGAATGCTGTTGGGACTGCCGCGTTTCTGTAGTGCGTCAGGGATGTTTGCTTGTCATTATTGGGCCGGTTCCGTTGGTACCCGTGCGGTCCCTCCGATATGCTTGAATGGAGTTCCGCTTACTATGGTTGAAAATTTCAAGTATCTGGGACATGTTCTCACGGCCGACCTCAGAGACCATGAGGACATGGGTAGGGAACGCAGGTCATTGTCGATAAGAGCCAATATGTTAGCCCGCAGATTCGCGAGATGCTCTAAAGAAGTTAAAATTTCACTGTTCAAAGCCTACTGTACATCGCTTTATACCTGCAGCCTGTGGGCGCATTATACACAGAAAAGCTATAATGACCTTCGTGTCCTATACAACAATGCCATCAGGATTGTTGTGGGGTTGCCCCGTTTCTGCAGTGCCTCGGGCATGTTCGCGGAGGCGCGCACCGCTTGCTTTCATACTACTTTGCGCAAGCGCAGTGCCTCCCTGGTGCGCAGTGTGCGGGCCAGCCCTAACGCAGTCCTGGCGATGATCGCCAGTAGGCTCGACTGCCCCTACATAGGGCACTGTGGTGCTAGGCATGCTCCCGTGCAACCTTTTGTGCGGAGTTTCTAATTTTTATTATATGTTTTATTATATCATTATTGTATTTCATTTTGTGTAGTAGATGTATTATTATTTTTACTTTTGATTATAAATTATTTAATGTTTAATTAAATTTTAATTAATTTAATGTAATTTTAAAATGAATTTTCCTTGTTTGTATAATTAATCACTGTAATTTATTTATATAACTTAATTTGAATATTTGGTAATTATGTATGGTCGCTATTATGGGTCTTAGTAACCTGAAATGAATGAATTTTATTATTGTTATTATTATTATTATGTTGATGACTTCCATACCATCATTCGTAAAAAGACAGTATCCCTGATTCTCAGATTGCGTGCCAGTGGCAACAGCATCCTCAAGACTCTGGCTGATCGGTGTACCTCACCTATCTGGAAGTGTCTGGTCCGTAGGGTAATTTAATTATTTCAATTTCATTTGAACTCAGCCTGTATTTTAATATTTGATTTTAATTTAATATTATTTTAATTTTGTGTCTGATTTTAATTTCAATTCAAATTGCTTATCTAATACATTTGAATAAATAAGAACTAACATTAGCTTTTAAGATTTTTGTAATTTACTAACCACCACACTATGAGCTTCAAGTTGCTCGCAATAAATAATTTTTATTTTATTTATTTTTTATTACGTCCGCTTAATAACAAAATGACATTTCTGGTGACAATGAAATGATCCACTTATAGCTTATTATTACGACCTCTTACCGCTTATTCGTTCCAGTGTCCCAAGCCGCTTGTTTATACAAGTGGCAGGTATGTGAAAGAGTACTTCATACCAACAGCCTATATACTTCCCATTGCACTGTTGGGCACAGACCTCAACTTATGACGTAGTTCGAGCTATGCTCCACCACGCGGGCTCAGTGCGGATTGGTGGAGGGGTGATTTGTAAGGTAACCAACCTTACTGTCTTATATTATCAGGCAACCGAATGGCCTCTGACTGACCAAGCTTACTCTTTTAATGTCGCGATTTTTTGTATGCTAGAAATGTACTGACAACCGCCTGACGGCAACCTTGACGTGCAAGGGCTTAAGACTTAAAAAGAACCTACTTACCGGTAAATCTAGCATTCGTATTTCAATATTAACGGACCTTCCCTTTACGTGGCCAAAGATGATACGCAAATAGGGATTTAGACCTCTAATAAGGGATAAAGCAAAATATCCCTGCGAACTGCAAATATGAACCAAACACATTGAAATGGTTATTTATTCTTTATGAAAACCCGTGGCTGTTTTTACAAGTTTTACCGTAAAAAGGACGATGAAAGTTATGAGGGTAGGGCGACTCGTAAATAGCGAAGGGAGAATAGGGGATAAAGGAATAATATATCAATACGAATCTTTAATATTCGCGCGGCGCTACCGTAAATCACAACGAATGAAACTGGATCATAAATCTCTTTTTTTTTACTTTTCACATTAAAAATAATTGAATGTGGCTTCTGAGCGTTTAGATTGGCGTTGTAATAACGATGATGACGGTGCTTATGGTTGGATCGATTTGAAATAAAATGAGACGGACGAAAACAGTATTTTGTACAAAAAATGCCACTCACTTTACAGATTTATGCTTTATGTATAAAAGATAACTAAGTATTGAATTGAAAATATGTCTTTTTTAATTAGCTCATTCACAATTATTGACGATCACTTTGGTGTAACGGTCAAAAAGTTGACTATAAACCAAGAGGTCGCAGGTTCGATCCCCGCACTATACAAACATTTGTGTGCATTAACATGTCTGTTTGTACTGGTCTGGGTGTTATATGTATGTAATGATGATGTATGCACTAATGATTCTGATATCTGTAACACAAGTGCTTAAGCTAAAAACCACGGAGTCAGAACCATAAATGTGATGTTGTTGTATATATAAAAAAATAGTTACCATGTTATCACAAATTGAGGCCCAAGAAGCATACTGTTCCCGATACCCTAATCAAAGTTTATTTTACGTTAATATCTTGCGCTTACTACGGCTGAGGATAACCCTGTTTTAATGTTTGGGTTTATTAGATACCTATAACTTCTTGTCTTATTGATGGATCATCCACGCGTGATCGTTATCTTTTCTTTAATCTGATACAAAAACTAATTTACTGAACATTTTACGTTAAGCATCTTCGTTACGAGTATACGGATAAGACTTCCTTGTATGCATTTAGTTTATCGGTTAAACAGTGCTTCCAATTAAGTTTAAGCATAATTTAGTTAAATATAAGGCATTTTATACAGCTAAATATGCAATTTCTGCCAAACTTTCCACCGGTTAAGAGCTCCCATAAAATTTGTTCAACAAAATGTTCTTAGCTAGGCCATAATAGAAATAGACCAAGTAGAAATACCATTTCACAACAAGGATAAACGGAACTGTCTGTCATAGTCTAGTGGAAGTCATTATTAAAATGGTGTATTTCATAATATGGGAAAGTAATAAAAAAATAACAAAGTAGGTAGTGTGGTCTGAAAAATTGTTCATATATTGTCTGGTTATAGATCTATGGTTTTATTGCCATGCCATGTAGCCGATCTACGCTGTCAAAAGCAGGGATGCGTGAAAACCGTTAGTAACATAAAATTTTACTAGGTCTTTGTATTCTTTAAGCCTCATAATGTTATTTATTAACTGTTCACTTATATAGCTTTCCATTCGCAGCTTCATTTGTGTAAGCCTGCTTTATTCAGACTGCGTTGTGTCATGTAGAGAGAGTGTGGAAACGCGAAATTAAGTTGAGCTCGCGTGCACTGTGCGGGAGTTGTTGTTGAGTTTTGTCTGGTGTTTGTTAACTGCCGTGAAATTATTTTGTTTTGGCATCTAAAATGAAAAGTTTTAACAGTTTAAAAAAAAGCTTTTCTGCACGTTTACGTTTGCTTCATCATCTGAGCGTAGGTATTCCCCAAAGATCTCCACCGCGATGAGTCCTGCGCTTCCCGCTTCCAGCGGCTTTCCACGACCTTCATCGGATCATCGGTCTAACTTGTAGGAGGCCTGCCGGGAGTGGCCGGGGACCGTATAAATATATACATAACCGCCAGGGCACAAATGTGACTTGCTGTCACGACTTGCGACGGACACCGTTTGAACGGCGGCCGTGGCTTAATCAGACTATGGCGAGTCGAGGCGAGACTACGCCGTTGCGTTAGTGTACCCTGGACCTTATATGAGCAACTTAAGTTTAAAATGTTGTACGAATATTTAAGATCTTTATTTAATTCGTTTTCCCTCAACACCTTCATTTCAAAAAGTCATCGTTAATCTCACTAAATCACAGCCGTGAAACGAATTCACCCGCTTTTATTGCCTGAGTAAAGTCATAAATCGAATTAAGAAAGTTAATTTAATACATTTGTCTCCTCAAATGAATGGTATAGCCCGAATCATCAATGTTTCCTTTACCGCGCCTTCGATTTTCAAATAAATTCCTTTCAATATGGGCGACAGGTCGGTTTATTTCCGTGGTAGTTATTAGTCACAGGCTCCGTTTATTTGAAAACGGTTGAAAATCAGTTACGCGGCAAGTGCGATGCGATGCGACAATATCTAATGTAGGTATGTGCATGTATAACAGTGTCCTACTAGATACGTGACGAAGCGCTATTGACATTTCACACAAAACACTCAATTCTCAAACTTAGTCTGAACTTTCTAGACTGTTTTGATTATTGCTAGTTAGAGTTCGTCTCCTTTTGTTGTCCTCGTATTTCCAAAAGATAGACAACCAATTCGTATTTTATTATTAGCTCTAGATACTGGTTGACAAAGAATAAATTTCAGTCAGAATATTACAGAAGTTTCACAATAGCCCAAAAGTCTCTCGCAAACTCGAGCTCCGAATACCGTTATTCAAATTTTACTTTTGATAAGATATTGAATTGATCTGAGACCGTCGTGCCGCCAAATTTAACGGTGGCAATGAAATTTCGATTAATTTTGCAGCTGGTGTACTGTGTACTGGTGTTATGTGTTGTCTTCTTGTTAAATTCTGCCCATTCTTGTATTTATTCTTTAAAGTTGACATTTTCCTTTTATCAATTGTGTGTATTTTTATTGATTGTTTAGTGATTTATTTTATTTTATATCTATACTTAATTTTAATAAAATGTTCAACGCAATACTTATTTTTGCTTTGAATAAATAAATTGAATTGAATTGTTTTGGTGGTAAATGTGTTTGAGATAACCCAATTCTGCTACATTATATTTTTATACGTATTTAAAATTGGTCCATGAAAAGTAAAGATACACTTTGTGATAAGTACCTACTACTCGTACTACCAGACATTTATCACGATACAAATCAAAAACTAAAATACATGCCATTTCTACTCCCAGCATTTTCCTGTTTAATACTTTTCTAGTTTTTAGGGTTCCGTAGTCCGACAAGGAACCCTTATAAGATCGTTCAGTCCGTCCTAGTCAGTCACAGCAGAATATCTTCTACGTTTATGGACTGATTTGCATGTAACTTGGTTCGAGGATACTCTACTCGTATATAGATCTCATTTTAAAAATACGAAAAATTCAAACTACCCCTTTTTTTAAGGGTACCTCCTTATACATGTAAAGGGGGGGGGGGGTAATAATTTTTTTGAGTGCACCCCCTTGTCTGAGGTATCGTTGAAAAGGACTATAAAAATAAGATAGGGTTTCCATACAACACTTTTTTATCAGCTGTACCATTTCGAGTTATAGCAAGCCAAAGTCGTTAACACGGTGTCTGGTGTGGTTACAGGGGGGGGGGGGGTATAATTTCTAAAGTCTTGGACCTATAAACTTCAAATCTCTCACGTATAGAAACAGGCACGGAAACTCTTATTTAAAATTATTTCGGGTATCCTGTGATGAATACTTTCGAAATTATAAAGAATATAAAAATATATTCTTTACAATGATGACATTGACGGCTAGGTCCCTAACCATCATCATGATCATCTGATGATGATGCCAGAAATGCAAAACAGCGCGGTCCCAAAATTGACTTCGGAACCCTTTTTACTTTTCAATTGAGACGTAGGTAACGCCTGGATTTAAAAAGTTTAATTTAACGGAAAATAAGGGACGACGCAAGCAGCGGATCATTGGAGCTCCTATGTCAGTTGGGAATAATATTGCCAAAGTAATCAGCCTGCACTCTTTTGAAGGGGAGATCAGCTATCCGCAAACATTCGGGGGCTGCGTCATAACCCCTAACAGCAATACACTTCAGCGTTACCGTCACAAAATACTTCCCAAATGCTTCATGCCTCGATTTATTGCCTCGTACCACTGTCCCCCAAACTCTATTTTCAAACCACCAAAACTTAGAGCCTTTCGCGTTATTGCTTTTTTCTAAGGGACGACCCATGGCCCCCAAGAGTATCGAAAACACATCTGTAAATTGAAATGGAAAAGGGTCCGAAACTCGTAAGGGCAATAACTATAAGTTTGCGTTTCTAGGTGGAACTTGTCCGAATGAAATGTACCAACCGATATTAGGCAGGTTCACCTATCTCGGCCCATCGCGTTCAATAGATTTTCAGATTTGTAAGATTGCTAACTTCGCTTTGGGTGAATTGGCTGGAATATTCTAAGGCGCACCTTTTGGAATCTGACTTATTTGACTCAGCAATAAATGTAAAAATAGGTATATGTCATCTGTGCTAAATGTTTTCTTCATTTTTGTTCAAGTAACGATCAACTGACGCAATGTTATTCAATTGTTAGTGCAGGTCTAGTGAATAGTGTCACAACTGAAAAGGCGTTTAATTACAGATACCCGTGTCAGTATGACAAAGCGATTTGTGACTCTCGCTTTAATTAATTAACGATGCTGCTTGTTGCACAAGTCTGGATCAAATTATGCCTGACTTACCACTGTCCCATATATTTCTCCTGAAAACTTTAAAAATACAATTTCAATTTCACTCTTACCTAATAAAATTATGTTCTAATATTTTTAATTTGAAACAAGATTATCATACTGTTTGAAACAGCTGAGTCCAAGGATTTTAGATTTTGATAAATTTTTCATAAGATTAATAAGCTTAATCCATCATAATGGATTATGTCAATGCAGTTTCCAAAAAATGAAATAAATATTGATTTATTTTTACATAGGTATTGTGTTTTACAAATGTCACCGTCACGTAACTGAATAAGCCATCAAAGGGACTGATGATGCATTAATCTTGACTGTCGACTCTCTGACAGAAATTTTTCATGTATTTATGTTCCCGTTATATTTCATTTTTGCAGCAGAACGATAAAATAAAGCCACTGTATAGCTATCCGGGAACAAAAGTTCCGTATATTTATAATTTCGAAATGTGACTTTCTATTCTAGTCGTACAAGTTGTTTTTTTTAAATACATTTTAGGACACTAGCACGTTACACGTGGGTAAATGAACGTTAATAATTTAAATTTCTTTGAAATGTTAATGCTAAAAAAATAACTTAATTTATTTGCTGATTTATCTAAAACATATGTTAAACATGTTTCTTTCAGATGTTGTAGGTATCGTCCCAAAATCATTAAACTTTGTGACGTTGAATTTAATTTTCGTACGTAAGTTGAATAATCGTTTTTTAAAAAGCCTTATCCGAACCAATTTTCCACCCAAACAAACAGTGGAATTAAGGAACCCTAAAAATACATCCAGAGGCGATTGGAGTACGGTAAGTAAAGCGTTCCAGCTGATTGGCTATTCATTTGCGCATCAATATTCGTTCATTGCGCACTTAATTTACATTGTCAAAACATGCAAAAGATTGAAAATACAGTGCTCAATGTTGATAAACCCCTTTACGTGTTTGTCCATGAATTCGGAAAGCTGTTATTTGCATTTTGCGAATTTTACATTAGCCCCTGGCTACAACTTTACTCACAAAGAAAAAAACTGTCTATTTTTGCATAAATTCGAAACATTGTCTTTTTTAATTGTAAATCTAAAATTTATCTTTCTTCATGACTTAAGCGGATTGCACGTGGCGTTATATTTTGTTAATTTTCTTCCTAAACCCCGTGTTAACAAGACTAATCCTATTTAGCTATAGTACTCAAAACAATAAGACTTTAATTGTGTCTGGCATGGTGTCATGGAAAAGGTTAAAGCATAATTTTTCAATATTTACGAGTTATATAATATTTTATTAGTTGTTAATCCTGGCTACCGGTTAGAACTAGCTGGCTTTTTACACATATAATAAAATATTATATAACGGTTACTGATTAAACCTTTTGGCACCTACTACCGGCCGCCCACGATTTGGTCCACGTTCAAGTTCGAACAAATGTTAGAGTTTCGGCCCAGTCTACTCGCCGAGATCTGTAAAACGGTACCTCAATCATATTTTAAGGACCTTGCACCGCGTCACAGGCTAATGGGAAAGGAATGCTCTAATATATATATATATACATATAAATTACTATTTGTTCGTTAGTCTCGCTTAAACTGCTGTACCGATTTTGCTCATTTTTGTTTTTAATTATTTGTTGAAGTTCAGGGAAGGTTTAAAAGTAAACAGTAGGCAGAACGACGTCTGCCGGGTCCGCTTGTAATAAACTCTTTTGCAAAAAAAACGGGCACTTTAGATTTTTTCCTCTACTTTAATGAAGAAGAACAAGAAATAGGTTTTATTAATTTGACGATTTATTGGCATCCTGGCATGATTCTTTACGTTCCAAATTTAAAATTAATAAAAGAAAAATAATGATTATTGTGGATTATTTTAAAATTGCTTTACTAATGGCGCGAATTGCTGAAACGATTTTTAACTGATTACGATATTTTAAAACTTTTTGGACATTTTCTGCAAATTAAACAATTTAATCTTTATTTTTACATTAAATACCACTTTTTGATATGAGTGATAAAGCGATAAGGGCCGGTAAAATTATAGCCCTACTTGAAGAAGGTTGTTCGCAAACTTACGTGTCTCAGCGGCTAAATGTGAGTCGTTCAACTGTCCAGAGGACTTGGCAACGGTATCAAGAGACCGGTTCGGTCAAAAGAAGACCCGGTTCGGGAAGAAAACGATGCACAGAACCAAGAGATGACCGCTTTTGGTGAGTCAGGCGTTGCGGAATCGTAAGGCGTCAAGTGTGGACCTGAAGAAGAGCCTTGAAGAAGTAAGAGGAGTAGAAGTTAGCTTGTGGATGGTCAGGAGGAGGCTTTTGGCTGCCAATATCAGGAGTTACCGCCCAGCTCGGGGCCCTAAATTACTCCGTGAGCACCGTGTTGCTCGACTTCAGTTTGCTCGGAACTGTGCTTCATGGACTCTGGAGGACTGGAATAAAGTATTGTTTTCTGATGAAGCTAGAATCTCTTTGTGTGGAGAGGACCGACGCCGGCGAGTGCTGCGAAGACCACGGGAACGCTATGCGGAAGTGTGTTTCGAAGAAATCACTCCTTATGGCGGAGGCTCCGTTATGTTTTGGGCAGCAATTAATTCGACGGAGCGTACGGAGTTAGTTTTCATAGAAAATGGAACATTAAATGCACATCGGTACATAATGGAAGTCCTAATTCCATATGCACAACCCACATTGACTGCACTTGGGGAAGATTCCATTTTTATGGACGACAATGCTCGCTCGCACCGTTCCGGCGACGTGGAAGCGTACATGCAAGAAGTTGGGATCCGTCGTTTAGATTGGCCAGCTCGAAGTCCTGACCTCAATCCAATTGAGCATGTCTGGGATGTTCTAAAGAGACGTGTAAGATCAGTGCAACCTGCTCCACAAAACATCAGGGAGCTAAAAAGAGTCATTGCAGAAGAGTGGGAACGAATTCCTCAAAACGTTATTAAAAACATCGTGGAAAGCATGCCCAGAAGGATTCAAGCTGTGATTTTGGCAAGAGGAGGTCACATTCGGTATTAGGTTTTTACATTTGTAACTTTATTTAATTAAAAAAAGTAAAAAAAAATCTTATCTTTATTGCCGACCACTTCTTATTGTTTGGGCGTGTACATCGGTTTTAAAGAATCCATCGTTTTTTTTTCTTTTAGTTGCCCGAACTCACTTCACGCGCATTAATTTACACGATTATAAGTATACAGACTACGTCAAAGAAATAAATTTCATTTAATTAACTCAAATCGACCTTAGAACGTAAATTTCCTTAGGTGCCCGTTTTTTTGCAAAAGAGTGTATATAGCGATGACACTCAAGTACACACATAAGGAGGCAGGAAATAGCATCGAGCTAGTTAAAACAATGTCATCCCCGAGCCGGCCCGCCCTCTATTGAGCCGTGAAAACGAACAGCGATAACCTTCCGGACAAAAGGCCCAGTGGACCACGAGCGGACAAAATTGATTTTTGCTCATATTGGCCGGCAAGAGCTGCGCGACTAGGGTTGGGATAGAAGTTATAAAAATGTTGTTATCTTAATTTAAATTTGATTTCTAGAGTGATAAAATTTAATAGTAGGTATTATTTTATTACATTTATTACTTAGGTTATTTACTTATTTATTTATTATACACTTATATATTTACTTAGGTAAACGTAGTGTGGGACGCTCCCCGGCTAGATGGACAAAGAAGGCAGCTGGTAGTGACTGGATGCAAAGAGGGGGAGATCGTGCACAGTGGCGCTCCTTGGGGGAGGCCTATATCCAGCAGTGGACTGTAATAGGCTGATATGATGTGATGATTTTTATTAAAATGGTACAAAATAATGATTTTTTATTTGGTGTTTCACATCCTAGATATTACAAGCATATTCAACTTCTACATCACCTTCATACGACTACTCAAAACTTATTTTGGTGAAGTATTTTGACACTATTCCTATAAAATATAAAAGAAGATCGAGATAATACGTGTATAATGTACACGTGCGTCAACAGACTGTACTGAGAATATAATTATGTATAGCCCTAGAGCAGTTACCAAGGTAACACGCCTTATCATTTTTGAGATTTGCTCCGATAATCCACAAGTCTAATTTATAACTTCCCTTCTACAGACGAAAATAAAAATAAAAACCGTTATAATACGATTAAGTTACTTAATTTTTTAACATTAACAATCAAAGCAATTCGGACCGATAAGTAAGTGGCACGGTAGCTCAATTGGGAAAGCATTGGCCCGGTTTGCGAGAGGTGAGGTTGGAGTCCCGTCTGTGGCAGTCCATTTTTTTTTAAGTTTGTTTTAATTTCACATTGTTATATGAGATAAAAATTTTGTTGAGACCATAACGTAGCACTACTGAACACTACCGTTGCACACATCCCTAACCACGACGCGCGACTGTTAACCCCGTCCCAATGACAAAACAAAATGGCCCCGAGCGTAACGCATTCCTCCCGCGACATCTGAAAGGGTGCATCGGGGGAACAAAAAAAAATCACTGAAATAACTACGCTTTTGGACGCGGGGTATTTCTTTGTAAAAGAATTCCCCGATGTGCGGACGCGGGCCTGACATTTTTCCGAGTCTATTGACGAAATGTAGTGGGCAATGACAATTTGAATAGTATTCCATAGACAATGTTAAACTTTTAATTATAAAATCGAAAAGTATGTCTAACTAGCAGCCCGCCCGCGACTTCCGCCACGCAAACGTGTTTATTTTGTTAAAATATTGTATCACCCTGTCTGTATACCAAATTTCATCAAAATCCTTTCAGTAGTATCAGCGTGATTGGCGGACATACATCCAAACAAAGAAACTTTCACATTTATTTAATATTAGTGTGATAGATATTAGCGATATTCTTTTAGAGGTGGTCCAAAATATTGATATATTTTTTTATAAGTGGCATGACAAAACTTTTAAAGAAACTGTATTTTTAGATGCACTTTTGCAAATTGCTGTAATGTACAGTAATTACAATTAGTAAGTACAGTAATTTAATGTAACTTTTTAATAAAGAAATATTTTTTTAAATAAGATAAACGTCTTGTCAGTTCCAACACTGCCAAAAAAAAATGATTCCAAAACTAGACGCCGTAGAAGTTGTCCCACAAATCATCCGACACATAATGACCGCAGTTAGAAAACTAATTCTTGACCTTTTTACCCGACATCGCACAAAAGCCCTTTTGAACCCTTCGGGCCTTTGTGCACATGTGCTATGACATTTACGAGAATTATTACACTTCATTATGGCGTTAGGGCCAGGATTTCCAATTCAAATGATTCTCGGATTATAACTTAAGGTTGCGCACCCGAAAAGGGACCTAATTTAAAAGTGTCGTTTTTCTTGGGAAAATGCTTGCTATGATCACAGCTCATATTTGTAGACTAAGCGGTCTGCCAATGTGGTGTAAAAAGTAAGTCAGGAAAATCAAACAAGGCTTGCACATACCATTAATAAATAAAACCAGTTTTTGCGCAGTAGAAGCCGTTATATTTAAAATTAATGAAGAGCCATCCACTTGTTGCCAACATGACAGTTGTGCTGGAAAAACTTATAATCAGGCATACGTTCATATATTTTAATATTACATAGCAAGTAAGTTTAACTACAAAAGGTCTTGTACTCGTGTACAATATTAATTTGCAAGTAGCTCCGTACACACCCTCGTCAAAGACAGTTCTCACTTTCCAAGGATAAGTTTGCCGGCGCTGTACAATGTCTTGCACATTGTACTATTGGACTATGATAAATTGGGAATTTCCACAGCGTCCGTGTTTAAAACAATTCTTTTGGAAAGCCGTTCAAAGCGAAGACTCGAGTGTAAGTTTTTATTAGGCACTTACTAGTAATGTATGGCGGCCATTTAACTCTCTATCTGCGTTGTGTGCATAAAATTACCCTGAATCGGGCATTGAAAATATGGAAGAAATTAAGTTTTCTTTCATGAGGTAATCCAAATAAAATGAGTAAAACGTATTTCAATAAAACGATTATGAAGCAAAACTCTTTTGCTCTATCGTGTAAATTTTAAATTTGCTTACCGTCAATACCTCACACCAGTAATCGGTATAACGATAGTAGACAAATTTCTAAATTGAGCTTGAAATGAGAAATCTCGGGAGGAATCCTCCCTCCCGACAGTTAGGTGCGGTAAAGAGGTTACAACTAAGCAAATTGCATTTACCGTGGAGGAAACATGGTGCCAAGTTTACCACCAAAAATACGGGGAAAATCTTACACATGTCGAAAATCTCAAATGGGTTGTTAATAAAAGCACAAGTGTGATCTCAGATTTTGATGTTTCCTTGACGAATGATACTCAACCTCTTGATTGATAAAGGAAAATATTATGGTCTAAGCACACGATGTAGGTTGCGGTCGAGGCGCGTTATGCGCTTTGTCTGCTCATATCAAACAGCAAATATATACCAATGGGCTTAGACTTAGACTTAGTCCGGTCACAAACTAATAAATTTTGAATTTTATGAAAAACTAGTGGACCCCGGAGACGTTGTCCTGCCCGTTGTTTTTTTTATTCGTCAGAACCAACTCCGTACTTTAAGAAATACTTTCAAAAAGAATTGACCAAATTGGTCTTGCCTCGTAAGACCGAACGATAATTGCAAGCAAGTTGAAGATTTGACCGAAGGTCCTCTGAAAAGGACTAACTTTTTATACTAAGTAACGCCGAACACTTCAAGTCCATATTTGAATATGATAGAGTAATCCTATGAGTGTCATACTCACTGGGGCATTATGTTAGAGTATATGGATTTGATATATGGATAAAAGTAATTTTTTTTAATTCTTTTTAATTGATTATAAAAAGTAAATATTTCTTTTTTAAATTTTATCAACGCACATATGAATTTCAGGATATACTATGCAACTTTTTTTGAAGCTTAATTATGCCTATAATATAGCATTAAAATATTAGAAAAATTATTAACGTGAATGGAATTATTTCATATTTTATAGTTAGTCCCTTTAAAAGTACTTTCGGCTTTAATAATTTAACATGGTATCAAATTGCAATATTAGTTTAAAATAAAAAAGGTTAATAAAACAAAAAAAAAATTAAATTGTCCAAAGTATTTATTTATTGTAATAATCAGTCTCAAAATCAAACGTAATTAAATGCACTAATTGACTAAAAAATTGTCGGCTACATTTATCTTTTTTTTTTAATGATTTACTAATTGAGCGTAAAGAACAATTTAAAGCGCTTAAGAATTACTCATAATATTGCAAAAAAGTTTGAATTAATATCGCGCACACAAGCCGAACGGTCCCTTGCAAGGGACTAATAACTTTTGATACGATTTACGTTTAAATTCGATACGAAATAAGCAAAATAACTATCCCAAATGTTGATCAATATTTAAAGGTATACGACCAGATCTTGATTTTAGCACAAAAACTCAAAAAAGTCATAAAAATTTATTAAAATACCACGTCCATGTGTGCGCACCATCTTCACGAACAAAATGTCAGATTTGACAAGCAGCAAAATTTTTTTTTTATGAAACACCCTATACACAAAACTTAATTTTATAAGGTCATAGACAATACTCTGTTCTTTTTCGGGACGCGCGAAATTTTAAAATTACGAAGCGTCAAATAATTGATACTCTTAGAAGGACCGGCGGCGTTACTTCGTAGTTGACTTTTGAAATTCGCCGGTCTTACTGACTACAAACATATAGTTCTTTTAAAAGGACCGGCGGTCTTACGAGGCTAGGCGTTCTTGAGTTATGCGCTTACCAACACATTTTGCGATAAATTTTATATAATACTAGCGGTCCCCGCAGACGATGTCCTGCCCATTGTTTTTTTTTATTTATTCTTCGTAATAACCATCCCCGTACTTTAAGGAATATCATAAAAAAAGAATCAGCCAAATTGGTCCAGGCGTTCTTAAGTTATGCGCTTACCAACACATTTTGGGATTCATTTTTATATAATAGATATACTTTACTTGCTTATCTGCGTGTACAATTTCAAAACGTCCGTGATTGTAACGATTTGTAACATCAGCTTTTTCCTAAGAAACTCCTGCCAGCTTCAAGTCGGAACTCTTTTGACTGCAGACTCTCTGGCAGTCTACATCTGTTAAGCGACTTGTGTTCATTAATCACAGAATATTTAAAAGCGGAGATGCTCGAAAAGTATTTTTGTAAAATAAAATCCTGACTTCAGTATAAATCATTCTGAATGATAATATATACCTAAGATAGTGACATGAGCTTTCAGTATTATTATTTTTTGGCAGTGGATTTCTTGGGGTTTGAAGTACTTTCTTTGTTTGTGATTTCGATCACTCAAGTACCTGAACAATTTTTATCAGCAGATAAAGTAATGTGATTTTGTCTACCTTTAAGTTTTTAATATGTCAATTGTCTTTACGTACACGTTTTCATTTAAACATGACTTTATACTTACCCTGAAATTGAGACCATCCAAGAGCTCACCGAGCAAGATGATTACATTCCAAACGGCGGAAATGCGAAAAGGAAAACAACGACAGCATGTTATAATTTTTTCCAGGCTGCAATATTCGTAGCGCATCCCACGTTTCGCCAGTTTTAATCAAAGTCTGTGCATCCATTATTATATTGTTGTTAGGCTATTCCCGTAACTTAAACGGAGTCAAATTATTTTTGGTTTCATGGATTTGTAAATGAAATCACAAATTGTAAAAATCTCAACAACATCATTACATTACTTCTTTACCATTTTTTGTGGCAACAATCTGGTTACTTCTAATCATGTCATTACAACAAAGTGTCATCAGAAATTATTGACAGTTTTGCCGCAAAAAGTTGGAAGTATTATATTTGTGTTATTTTGCATTTGAGATACCTGCCTTGGCACGGGCAATCCGTCAATGAAATCGATCGAAATGTGGAAAAATTCCAGTAATGATTAGTCACCATGTAGCTTAGGACTTTTGCTATTTGTGTTTGTCGAGCGATCTTAGCACCAAGCTTGGCAGGTAATTCTTATTTTTGACGTGGAAAAACGGGAATATGACCTCAGTTTTATTCCGGTCTTAGCTCAGTTTCATAAAAGATTCTTTGAGCGATGGCAACAAGGCACATACCATTCGGTTTGTTAAAGTTAGACGCGAGTGAGCTCAGGAAGTGGAAATGGATATTTTTAATGAAAACTCCTTTATGTCTTGTCGTATTTGTTTTATGCTACGCTCAGAAGTTAAAATGAAAACGGGAAAAATGATTTGTGAAGGAGAATAGCGTGTTTCGTTAACCGTAGTTAAGGTTTTACCTCATCTTAATAAGGATGTTTTAATATTTAATTGCTATACCAAAGAAGTCTACTAAATTACACTTTTGTAACTTAGAATATGACGCGTAAGGCCCAGGGCACAGTTGCGGAATACTGTCATCACCCGCGACTGCCCGCTATTGTTTTTGATTGTTGACACGCTGTCGGCTATGTGCCTAGGTAAAGAAAAAGTCTCGCACGGTACAATTAAAATGGATTCAATGTTGCATTTAGTCAAAAATTATTAGAATTTCTTTGATTTTTTATCAAAGAAGTATCGTGAGTTTTTGAATAATTTTATTTTGTAGATCTTCAGAATCGAGTTTCGGGAAGATATTCCAATAAACACTGCATAGTATTGCGTTCAGTTTTTAGGATTTCAATTTCCGAACGCAATAGGCAAGCGGGCGGACTAGTCAGTGTTATATTAGCAATTCGCCCGCGAACAGACAAACTTAGTTAACTCATAGGTTTGAGATGGAATCTATTCGGATAAGGGGGTCTAAAATGTTTTCCACTTTTCTAAATATTTTTTTTGTAAATTTTCATAAGCTGCAAGCGTAGTTTTTGAAGTTGAGAATTAACTGCGAAAGTTTTTTAAAACCCTAGACCATATAAAATAAAACAAAATTTTATTTACTTAAAATAGCCAAATGAAATAAAGTAAAATATTTAAAATAACTTTTATTATGTAAAAGTTATTTTAAATATTTTACTTTAAAAATGAACTACTAAAAATGCACATTCACAAATCCATGTAAATTCATATTGAAATCAGGTGCCGGTCGTACTCCTAAAGCTTCTGTCGTATTATCGGACAGTAGGTTTTTATCCTGGTTTTAATAATATCCAACCAAATTCAAGAGTAGGCCTCCTTGAGGTTGTGAAATTTTTGCTGTTATTTACTTCAAATTGGCTGGCTTATACATATTTTTAAATAGGAATATACACTGCCTAGTTTTTTGTAGTGGATAGCGCCAATAAACGGCATAAGCGACCTTAAGCTCTCGATGGTAGACATGCATAAGTCGGCCACTATCTTTGTTTCTCTATGTAAGGACGACCTAGGTAATATCTAAAGGTCAGAATCAATATTCTACTCCCCTTTGACTGAAAGGTATACTCGAATAACTGTCACTTTCATATGAACGTCTGTAACCTCAGATAGCTACTAGTATGAAACTTATTAATCAATTTCAGTCAAAGGTAGATATAATTTGGAACAGGCCATAAGTAGTGCACAAACTATAATAACAGTCCTCCTGGCCGATTTCGACCACGGCGGCCAATCTCAACAGAGATCGGCCAACTACGTAGAAGATATTATAGTGCACAAGTGTGAGTGCAATACACAGGTGCACTCACTGTTCCATCACTCTCAAAGGTCGGTGAGACGGCCATCCGACATGACCGCAGAGAGATCAGGCGCAGGACCAACGGCTTAACGTGCTTTCCAAGGCACGGGGGTGTAACACCGCCAACATCTCGACTCCGAGCCGTTTTTGAGACTTTTATGACAGAAAATATCAGAATCAATTTTTGGCTATACCTGGGATTCGAACCCAGGACCTCTCGGATGTAAGGCAGAACTTGCCACTACACCAACGGGGCAGTCACGTACTATGATTATTTACCCAGATAGATATTAACTTTGTATATTGTTTGAGTCCTGTATTTGACATCTGAATTAGGTACTCGATGCTCTATTGAAGTATATGCGGAGTATTCAAACTGGAATTACAACAGGATTAGATTGAGTATCATCATAGCTGCACATAATTATAAACTCCCAATAAGATTTCATTACAAGAACTATATCTAGACATACCGACGTAGCGTAAGCCCCTTACGAGGAAGACCGACGATCTGGTTAAGCTTTTGGACGACTCTCTATGCCGTCCTTGATCGTCAAAGGAGAACACGTGCAATAACGACGCGTTCTTCCGTAATATTCGTGTTTATATTCGAGTAATTACATAATAAAGTAATTATAACAACTTTCAAAAGTAAGTGCACAAAGTATATGTTTTTTGTATGGTGAATGAATGAGATTCGTATCGTTTAGTTGGTAACAAAAGTCAGTGGTGCCAACCGTTTTTACTTCTTCAGTCGGTAGATTTGGGACTTGGCATACTGACATTTGCAACAAGGTCGCTGGAAGGCTTTGGATGCGGGCAATTCAGGATCCCCGTGGATATCCTTGAGGGATGTTTTTTCTCAGCAGTGGCCGTCGAAAGCCTGATAATATACATAGCCGTTAAATTATAAGCTACTACAAATTTTATTTGTGACTAACTCACCTATTCCAATTGTATTTCAAAATCAAACAAATAGGCGGAAACAACTAACACGCTATCATGCGAAATACAAACGTGTACGAGTATCGTTTCACTCTCAATTCCGCACATTTTCGGTCGGCTGCACCTTTTAGAGTGCAATAAAAATAATCTTCTTTGTGCGCTGAACGTTTGAACGAATGATAACAAAAGCGTGCGTGTTGGGTTGGACCTACCTTGATGGTTTAATCAGAAACTGATATATTTACTGCCTCTTTGGTGTAGTGGTAAAGTTTCTGGCTTACATCCGAGAGCCAAAAAATTTTTTCTGAGATTTTCTTTCATGAATTTCTCAAAAACAGCTCAGTTAAGCCGTTGGTCCTACGCCTGATCTCTCTCCGGTCATGTCGGATTGCCGTCTCACCAAACTTTGAGAGGGATGGAACAGTGACTGCACCTGTGCATTGTGCTCACACTTCTGCGCTATAATATCTCCTGCATAATTGGCTGATCTCTGTTGAGATTGGCCGCCGTGGTCGAAATCGGCCAGGAGGACTGTAACTGATATATTAATTCCCGTGTACCTACTTTATTAAGACCAGAGCACATCTAGTAATGAACTGATGAAATTTCCACGTAAACTGAAACTTACCAAGACATAAAAAAAAATACACCTCAGAACCATAGCACTGTAGTAAAACATAACCCATACTATTCACATAACAATGTTACACAAGTTTGTACCTGCTTCGAATTAAAATTATACATATAACATATCCACTATGCGTGATATGCGTGACAAAGTAGTTACCTGAAATTTATTTGAAGCACCTTACCGTCGTTTTCTAACATTCCAACCTCGTCCTTCGTCTTTAATACCCTAGACGTTCATTTGTGTACTTGAGGGCCTATTTCAATATCTTTAATAAATAAAGCAATGGTCTGTTTTTTCTATCACGTAATAAGAGACATTGCATTGCTATAGGTTTTCACAAAAGCGTTTAAACCTAGCCGCCTGGCAATAATTTTAAAGCAAAAGTTTTCATGCGCATGATTTTGCTACAAATATGTAATGTCCCACCCAAATCGGCCGTTGTTGATCCAAGTAAATAAAAATCTTATGTTGTTTTTAAATTAAGTCTATAAAGTATGATAATTCTTCTGAAGATTCGTGCAGTTGGAAATGCTATTACATATACAGAAAAAAAAATCCTACCTACTTAGGATTTTTTTTTCTGTGTTTCTTCAATCGGAGTTAATTTAAGCTTCACAGATTCATTGTGTATTTTAATAAATTTACGAAGCTTAAATTGTTAATATTAATATTATTATTGTAATTTTAGCTTTATTTACCCTTGCTCCTCGAGGGTCTACCTTAAAGTCCATCGATGCATACAAAACAAATTCTATTATCGAAGAGCCCCGAGGATGGTTACCAGTTACCCTGTAGATTTCATAACTGCATTACTTGAAGTCTGAAGATAATGAGATGATTAGGTCTAGTCTTTTTACCCCACCCTAGACACGGTGAGCTCTATTATGGGACACGCGGCTACACATTTTTTTTTAAATAAATATACAACAACATCACATACATTGGTCTGACTCCGTGGTAAGTAGCTTAAGCACTTGGGTTACAAATATCAGAACAGTGGTATTTATTACAAATAAACTTAAATAAATACAATATATAACACCCAGACCAGTACAAACAGACATGTTCATGTACAGTGCAGGGATCGAACCCGCGACCTCTTGGTTAAGAGTCAACTTCTTGACCGTTACACCAAAGTGGTCGTCACATTAAGCTAATCATTTTTGTTGTAGAATCACCCTTATTACGTAAGCATAAGTGATCAACTTGACATGTGGCCGTGCGTACAAGATGGAAGCCCACTACATGAAGCAGCACACGACATGTCGTCGCGACACTTCTGGTTTTTATCTGTTTGTATAAAATACCGTACCAAATACAGGGTGGCAACCTCAAACATTCTCAGTCAGAGAATCAGTAAGCTCAAGTGGCAACGGGCAGGGCACATAGCGCGAAGAACTGATGGCCGTTGGGGCAGAAAAGTTCTGGATAATAATGATGATGATGATAAACCACAATACGACAATTGAATTTTTGTCTGTTACGCTCTCAAGCCTAAACCATTTAACAGATTGGGATTAAATTTGATACATATATGTATACATTGATGTTGGCGATCATGTATGTTTACTAAATTTCATCCAAATCTGTTCAGTAGTTAAGACGTGAAAGCGTAACAGACAGAAATTCAATTATCGTATTGTGGTCGCCACCCTGTATAAGGCCGTAAGCAAAACATTGCGTAGCATAATTCATACCATACGTACCTATAATAAATTGAACAATTTTAAAGTGTTTCATCATTAATTAAGGCGGTAGATGCGTTACTTTACCGACTCATTAAAATCAAACGAAGATAATGTTTCGCTGGAAATCCGAGCCCACGACGTTGCTATTTCCATAAAATTCGGATGTTGTATAAATTAATGCAACGTAAACAAAACCGGCGAAATTAAACAAGAAACACGGAACGCTTGTGTAGACGGGCCTTTTTAAATAAAGATGGATTTAATCAAAACTAAATAGAATAACATCGCTGGGGCGGGCCCCAATTTTCGCATAATAAGAAAATTTGCGTCTTGATCGACTACTTCCAAGGAGATAGCATGAAGTAAGATGATTTTTGGTCTATCTTTCGTCCAATGTCGTCATTCAATCTCTTATTATAACCTAAAACAGGTAGTTCCGTTTTCATTCTTCATCCCTGATCCCAATCCCACCCATATTTTTTTCCCAACTTAAGGTATTTTTCTTTACAACTCATCACGACACGATCATTTTTTTTTTATGTTTTCCCTTGAGCAGCCCCCCATAATGTTTAATTTCTTGGCTTATTTTGTTAAATGTGCTATATCCTTGTCATAAAATATCAAAAAAATGGCTGAAACGAGCGAATGCTCCAAATCAGAAACCAAGAACGGTTTTAGGAAATAATCAGGTGATCCGAAATCAAATCAAGAGAACAATTCGGGTTAAAACCTTATTTAGTGAACTAATTTTACATTAATAAATGTGTAGGTGTGGTTAATTATTTGAAAGTGTAAGCTTTCTTATATCTTTAAGCTTGAGTCTTTCACTTTGATGAAACAAGTGGAATGCCAAAATTCACTTGTTTTTGACAATATGAAACCAGCTGTTTGCCAATTCAATTAGAATATTCAGGCAAATCTCAATACAAACTACAGTGAAGCATCGCTTGTCTATTACATGATCTACGCTGAAGCCTATTGTTTCAAAACAATAGGTCCATCAGTTCTAATTAACGTTTGGCTGATCGAGCAATTATGGAGTGCAAAGCACTAGCTAGAGTCGAATGGTGGTCATAGAGAATTATTCGAAAACACTTCATATTACATTCTAATGTATTGCAGACGCTAGCATGCAGTTCGCCGTCATATTGGAATGGCAGCATTCGGGGAGCTCCGGTACATATTCCCGTTCAATATACCTCAGTGTCTCAAGATGAAAGTCTTTGTCCAGTGTGTGTTGCTATTGATGACATATTGAAGTGAGACTTGCCCCTTTTGATGGGACACATAAGAAGGCTGAGTGTTGCCCAGAGAGCGACGGAGAAACCTTTGCGTAGTATTTCTCAGCGATCGAATCCGACATTTCGCAGGAGAAATTTTAGTTCCGACTGACATTGCTCGAAGGATTGCTAAGCTAAAGTGGCAGTGGGCAAGCAGATTACCAGTATATGACGACCACTTTGGTGTAATGGTCCAGGAGTTGACTATTAACCAAGAGGCCGCGGGTTCGATCCCCGCACTGTACAAACATTTTTGTGCATGAACGTGTCTGTTTGTACTGGTCTGGATGTTATATGTATTTGTTAAGTTTATTTGTAATACCATTGTTGATTTTGATATCCGTAACACAAGTGCTTAAGCTACTTACCACGGAGTCAGACCAATGTACCTATGAGATGTTGTTGTATATTTATTTATTATTTGTATATTTGTATAATTCTTAAGTATTTGCTTACAACTGTATTGTGTAATAAAATCGAAACCAAGTCATTGAAGAACCAATCAAAGATTGCACTCGATCGACATTGACTTCAAGTGTCATTTTGGTCGTGACTTAGGTACTAATGTATTTATTTAACTTACATACGTGACTTAGTTAAACGTACTTAACAATGTTTATTGCACATGCCAAGCCAGGGGCAACAATAATTAGGTGTATTTATTTCATCATAACGTTATGTGTTGTATCTCTTTTCCATTCGAATTGTATGAAGCTAGGGGCTAATCCTTTAATAGTAAGTTAAAGTTTTCTTTTCAACAAATCTCCTAGTTGTTTTAACTTATGTCATATTAATAAAAGTCGGTGTATATTTCAATTCGGGATCTTTTATTCGAAGCTTGGTATAATCGGCTCTATACCGAGTGCGGGGAAACCTCTTGTCACATTTTAACCCGAGTGCCTTATAACATTTATGTAACAACATAATCATGCTAATATTGTACTTTACTTTTCAGTAAATAGAACCTCGGTTTGTTTAAAGTTTATATTTCAGCACAAATTTCGCAATGTAAAAGACTTACAAAACGTTCCCAATTTCAACAAATTGAAGAACCGCTGTATGAGGCGACAATTGTCTAATTGCAAAGGAATTGAAAACGGAATAGTACCTCGTGTAATTTGCGAGCGAAACCATTGCAATTATTAAATTGTCATTCACAGGATTCCCGGGTTTTTGCTTGCGGACTGCAACCAGTAATGGCACAGCATAGATGTAAGCTAAAGCAGAAACGAAGCTGAAACGAGTTCTTGAAATGACGCGCACACACACTCAGACATTTTGTATCATGTATTGGGTACATACATTGTATTAGTATTAGGGTATCAAACATACTGCCAATGTTAAGTTCCGTTTATTAGCCTAAGATTTTTAAGACCTTCACCAATCTGATTAATGGATGCAAAGTAAGAAATCCAATAAAATATATTGCAAATTGATATGCAAATAAAACACTTCTATTTTTTAAACTTAAAACTTTATTGCACAAGAAATTTACAAAGACTTAATGCTAATGCTAAAGCATTTTCTGCCAGCCCACTTCAAGATCATGCAGAAAGAAGGCAATGGGTTCACTTGACGACCGTTTGGTGCAGTGATCTACATGTCAGACTTCTAAAACGAAGGGTCGCGGATTCGATCCCCGCATAGTACAAGCATATGTGTACATGAATATGTGTGTTTGTACTGGTCTGGGTGTTATCTATGTATAATATGTATTTATTTACAACAAAAAGTATTTAAGTATGTTTATCCGTTGTCTAGTACCCATAACACACGCCTCGTAGCTTAATTTGGGATTAGAGAATTGGTGTGATTGTTGTGAAATATTTATTATTCATTATCATTATTATTTACTTTTTAAATTTATGTTGTAATGAAAAAATTTTTTTAAAAATTTCAATGCTGTGATTAATTAATGCTTTACCAAACGAAAGTACCGCAGTAAGTTGGAGCTTTTGTTCTTTGCTTCCGTACTGCTAACTTAATCTATTCTTTGCTAATGACTCGAACATTGCAGGAATCTTCCGAGGATTGCTGCATTTGCATGCAAACAAGCACGGGCTTTCTTTATTAATTGCACCCGCAAACATGGCGTAAAGATATCCACTAATTTATATGCAACCGCATTAGCGTTCTCCTTTGTTTTAAAACGCAATTCAGTTGTGAGTGCGAGCCAAACTGCATTACAATTTACGTACCGTTTAATTGCGAGGTTAGGTTGTGTGGTAAGTTGGGAACACTTGTTTTCGTGTTCCCAACTTACTTGTGTACAACTTCTATTCATAATTAGAATTTCATTTACTTACTATTCTGCACTTACAAATTATTATTTATTCATAGTTTAAAAGCTTCAAAACCTCTCTCCTACAGACAATAAAGGCATATTTACATAAGACTTTTTAAATTTAACGCAGGTAAAGATTTTTTCAGCATTCAAGTAAAATTTTTAACCAAGTTTTTTATCTTACCTACTAAAGTTATTTAACGAATTGAATTGACAAAGGTATGCGGAATCCTATTGTGCTAAATCATGTCATGATCGATTCTTCTTACATGCTAGTTAACCACAATAGAGTCTTAATTTAAAAACTGTAGCGAAAAGTTAACAAAGCGTTATTGTGTAATTCATTATTAATTAAAAACTAGAAAAAAATTGTGCTACGTTTAGCCAGAGACACAGGTTTGTAACCTAGTTCAGGTAAAGAAAGTCTACGGTCTTTACATCATATTTTAAGCTTATAATAATTTACTATTGTCCATTTGGAACGAAATAAATGATTATTATTATCGTGTCAAAAATCTTTCTACATTATATGTTTGCGTAATAAAAGCAGTGTGACGAAATCCGCACATCATTGAATGACGTGTGAATATCAATAACTCTTTCAGTTCCCAAGAGGTATATATCGTGAAACTTTTGAACTAATACATTTATTAACCAAAAAAGCTTACTTAGCCTTGCCACCTTCATTACTTACACTATACCATAAATGTTTCTACTTCAAACGATAATATGATCACGTACACGTGTTTATTACAGCTACAAAAGAAGTTTGACACGTTACAATTTATTATTTAGAAATCTACAAAAGAGATATCACCAAGACAGTTAAGGCACCTCACATGTTATTTATTCGCTAGCATAAAGCACAAAAACCTGGTCTCCATTGAGAGGGAATCCAGCCGTCCGCTTGTCACTTTCAATTTATTAACGCATGTCTTCAAGACACTATTGTTGCGGGTGTAACGAAACTGTTAAGGCTCCGCACACATAAGTTATAAAAATTTATATAATTTTTATTTTAATGCTTTTGAAAAAAAAAACTCGACCCGGAGTCAGACTGTAGATTTTCTAACAGGTACATTACTACTTACTGGTAATTTTAATTACACTTTTACACTTTGATTAGTTGCAGTGAGGACAAAATATCTGTTCTAATTTATAATTTTTTTAAAGTAATCTATTGGACTTTAATTTATCGATTAGTGTAATTCTGTCAAAGCACATTACAAATCCTCATCATAAATCGCTCCATCGAACTATATAAGCAAACTAATCACAAAATCGTTTCAAAACACTTATATTCCATTCTGCACGAATGCGTTTTGCAATCTGATCTTGCATCTAACAGTCCTTTGATGGAATGAGCATAATATTTGTCCCGGGTCCATCGATAAGTTGGGGCTCATACGTAAAGGCTGAACATCCCGAGCGCACTCGAGGCTCGCTCCGCATGACTGCTCTGTAGTATCGTGCTTTATACAAACGACAGCACATCAAACTACCCTTTTTCGTTGCAGAATCACCCTTATATACAAGTGCGTACGACGCCAAAGTGCTTACCTTGATGTGTTGCTGTGTGTACGTGACAGCTAAACGCATAGCTCGTACGTTGAATAAGAAGCGACCTTTTGAAAACGTTTTCTAAATATGAGGTTGTGGTATTTTGTATTTCTAAACGCTCTTTAAAGGAGGTAGGTTATTGTTACGACTTTAGTACACATTGCCTATTGAACGGTTAACAACAATAAAACCAGATCTCCATTTATTTATTTCATGAAAATTTTAAGTTTTTCGAATCTTTTTAAACTCTAGAGAATCTGATGTTAGAAAAAATACATCTTTCTTAGTTTTGAAGCAAATTATAACGAAAAAGAGAGACATCCCCTTAACAAACTGCTTCCTAAACTTGACAGAGGCGTGTCACGTTCACTTAATGAATACAGACATGACCCAGGAACTAACATATTATTTAGAACGTGCACATAATGTTATAAATTGTGACAATGCTTTTTGTGGCGAGCATGAATGTCCTCTGTTGATTGTTTGTTTTTTTGCAAAACCTTTTAGTGCTCGTGTTTTATCACGATTAACCGGGAATATTTTACTTCTGTACGACTGTGGTAGAAATATCCATTACTAGAAAATACAATAGAGTTCATTTATTTGTAATCGTATCAATTTGATATTCGTAAATCATTTTTTTAGAATATTTAAAAAATATATAATATGAAATTGGAGTTAAATTAAAGTATCAGAATGAGCGGAATGTTATCGACACCGCTTTATAAAGAACGCAATTAGGTTTTAATAACCTCTTTTAACTAATATAAAAAATAAGAAGGGATGAGGATGAAGTAAAATAGGTTCAAACTATTCACTCATTGTATTTGTCTATCATCCTTCCTTATTTTCAACAATAAGATCATTAAAGTGACTTGATGCAACACAGCCTTACTGTAAAAACTGCAAGATATGTCACGAGAATGAAACATTGAGAGGGTAATTTTGTCGGTTCCATATCTTGAAGCGAGTCTTAGCTTCAGTAGAATCTCTTTCAGATTTTGTATTGAAATATTGCAAGGTGTGGCGACCGCTACCGTTCGCCATCGCAAGCGCATGCGTAATCAGTGGCAAGCACGACAGCGAGCGCTATTATTGCTCCATAGGCTAGATGGCTCTGTTAGCCTAGTACCGCACATGAACCGCAGCATATAAGATTTAGATCCATAAAAATATGGATAGACAAATCAAGATGATGTCTATCGGACATTGGTCCCCGAAGATAACACCCGGTCGGTAGGAAGCTTCCCTTTAGCTTCCTAACTCTAAATTCGTTATATCCGCCACTATATTATTGCTCAGTATGCTGTACTTTGCAGTGGATATGAAAGAGCATAGCAGATATGCTGATATGATACTGCATTTAATGCATAGGCTTTCATATTTGTAGAGTGACTCCTAAAAGTTAAAACAAAATTAATGTAATTGAGCTTTAGCCTCCATCTCCAACATTTAATCTACATCAAAGTAAATTGTCATACTAAATATTTCACCTATCGTGACCTATCATCAGTCCGAAACGCTCAAATTGGGATGGACTTACGAGTTAATAAACAATTAAGTATAAATTGATTCTTCTCGTCCGTAGCCGTCCACTAATAAATACTTTACTAATAGTTCAAGTAGTATTTTGTAGTAGGTACCAAATTTATTGGATTAAATATAAAATATTTCACCCTTGAATCAACGTCTTAGGTAATACCCGGAAGGCGTTCTAACATCAAAGTATGTTTAATAGGAAATAATTCAGGGCATAGTGTTGTGCCATTTCAGATCTGTTTAAATATGCATCGTTTTATCACATTACGTATTCACGGCCCTCTTGAGAGCTCGGACTGCGAACGGTCAACACTATTGTCAAAGATTCAACAGACAGATATGCCATGTCACGAAATAGCGTAAGATTAGAGGCAGCTGTTATTCACAATGAACATCAATACGCATATAGTTTTGATCTGTTCTGTATAACTGGCGTGGGCATGTGAAGAAACGAATGAGTTTTTGATGGTTATACTTTCCTTGCCTGTACAGTGACTAGCACAACAGACTATCCATTTTTGTTGCACAATCGTCCGTATCACAAGCGCTTAAGATATCGCACTGTCTACCGTGACGTGCTGGCCACCGTACTTATGTAACTTCAGTTTAAAAAAAAACTTAAAATTCGTTTACTTATTAGTTATTAGCATTTTTACCTTTTGTATTATAAGATTAACAGTGTTTACATGTAATTTGGCCTTCTTTGTATTTTTTAAGTAACCATGTTCTAGTTGTAGATTTCCCTAAAAAGTAAAATAAAATAAAAAAATGATTAGGGGCAAATTTCATGTTCGCATGTTAAAACATAATAATTCTCGTTTAACTAAGATGGAAAAAAACAAGTTTTTATTCGTAATCACAGTTGTAATCAAGCACCTTGAAGATTAAGTCTTATTGTAAGTAAATCGGTATTCGGTTAATTATCAACTCTATTTGACTAGCAAACGTGATTTTTCCTTGTGTGGATTTTTATCCAACTAAGTAATAATTTGCACTGAATGGCGCTTCTGCTTTTTTGATCTTTGCAACCGTAAATAATAGCTGCACTCGACACAAAGTTCGCATTGGCTCTTACTGCAAACACTGTTTCATTACTCGGCAAATGCTTTCGAAATAGTATATTCTGAAATTATTGTTCAATAAGTAATAAATCCATTGAAGCGTGTCTTGATTAGAACTCAATAATGTACCAATGTGTTTTTTATGACCATTAACTTAATGAATTAGCTCGTTCCAATCACATATTCTCTGTTTTATAATACTGCATTTCTCTCTCCTTGTTTTTTTTCGCTCTGAAAATATACGTATCTAACTGATAATCACTAGTACAGGCGCGCGTTTCCCATCTACACATGTTATCTATTTATAAAATTTTATATAAGTGGCCAAATTAATGGTCTCAAGACGAAACAAATTTACTTAATTGTTCTTTTTGCAAGGTAACTTTTTTGCCTAAAAGATCCTAAAGCTAACTCTATAATCTTTGTCTCAACAATAGCCCGTTGCATTCCCAGCTTCACTTTTGCGATCTCACTTCGAATACAGCTTCATTATACCTCCGGGTAAGCAAATGCTTGGTACAGCTATCGGAATAGATATAATTGTAAGCTGTGGCAGAATCGGAAAACGATTTCGCTTAACCGAGTTCTAGTTGCGATCTTTGCCGTGTATAATCGAACGTTAAAATTATCTCGAGAAGTTAGTAACTTTAATAAAGGAAGATGATAACATTTGTAACAAGGTGGCATGAATTTTTATATACCTAACTAATGTCATTTTAATATTTTTTTAAAGTTTCTGACATACGATAAGAAAGCGAAGGTATATACTCGTAGTTGTTAATGTGAGTTGTTAGTGTAATTTGCGTTTTTATAAATCAAAGAATGCGTAGAACGATCTGTGTGTGTTTTTGGTTAATGGTTTACGTCAAACTTGAGATAACCCTATACTTACTTACCCATAGATCAAGGGTTTTATATAGAAAACTAGCTGACCCGGCGAACTTCGTACCGCCTTAGCGTTGCAATGATTGAACAATGTCATCGAATGACATTGACATTAGTTACGCGCGTTTTTTAAAATACAAATGGAAAATTAAATGTATATTTTTCAATTTTTCTGAGAGATTTTCTTAATATTTTTTTTCCGTTCTTACGGAAAAAATATTAAGCCTGTAACCTTCTCCTAATAATAACAAATACAACAAAAAAAGAATTAGTGAAATCGGTCCAGCCATTCACGCGTGATGCCGTGACCAAGGAAAACGGGTTTCATTTTTATATATATAGACCAGTACGGTACTTTATTGTTATTCAGATGCACAAAGCTTACATACTTTTAAAGGGACTTATGTATTAATATTATGCATTTTTGTTTTCTACAGGCTCTGAAAAGAACCAAAACATCTGGTAGCATAAAATGTTAATAAATTTCCAAAAAATAAAATACCATTTCAGCGTTCATAAAGGAAAATTTTATTTGGACCTTTCTTCCACTAAGTTACTTCTAAGTAGGCTTCCCTACCCATTCACACAATGTGTACTGAATTCAGGTATTAAGCCTAAGCGCAAAATATCCTCACACCGTGTTTACATGCGACGCCATTACGGACTAGCCAACGTGATGGCATTATCGGGTTACCTTCCCGCGATAAACCCTTTTACCTAAATGGCATATTGAGTATTCAAGTTGGTACCCTGTTATATCGGCCGATCGTTTTCTCTTGTAGATCAGTGGTTTTCAAAGTGTGGGTTGTGAGCCCGTGGGGGCGTCGATAAAACTTCTGAAGGCAATATGTAGCAAAATAACCACTTTGGTTTTGTGAAATGGGTGATGTTACAAAACCGCACTGAGCCAGCATAGTCGAAGTGAGGCCTGTGCTCAGCAGTAGAATGTGTAAAGGCTAATGAGAATTGATACGATTTCTAAATATATAAAACTGAAAGGTGACTGACTGACTAAATGACTGACATAGTGATCTATCAACGTACAGCCCAAATCACTGGACAGATCGGACTGAAATTTGGTTACAAGTAGATGTTATGTCGTAGGTATCCGCTAAGTAAGGATTTTGATAAATTCTACCCCCAGGGGTAAAATAGGGGATGAAAGCTTGTATGAAACTTTCTAAATTGCAAACCGATCGGGCTAAGATTTTGCATGCTTAAAGCTACTATGTCGAAGAAATCTCGTAAAAAAGAATTTGGATAAATTCCATCCCTAAGGGTTTGAAATAGGGATTGCAAGTTTGTATGAAACTCGATGGCACAAAACGAAAGTGTTTTTCATAATAAGGCACTTTAAAAAGAGACGAGTCGAGGGGCCGCGTAATTTAGCATGGGGCTGTGAAAGAAAAGTTTGACAAAAAACTGCTGCAGACTAAATGGGTGTAGATCAGGTATGACTTTGCGGGTAAGGTTTCTATTGGAAGATGTGACGCTGTATGAATACAAATGATGATTATGCGGTGTTTTGATGTGTTGGTGTATATCGGTGAGGGGATTGGGTTCTTAGTTTTCATCAGCTAAATAGTCGAAGTTGAATTCGTGTGATAGCAGGTTAGTTACGTTGATGTTTAAAGATGAAATACGAAAGTTAATGTTTGATACTGAAGCTCTTGACCTCCGTAGTGGCAAACGCTCCCGTTAACAAAGAAAGCTATTATATCAAATCGTTTAAGGGCCGGGTAGGATATACAGGCAGGAATGCCTTTTCTTTATCTCTTACGTAATTGAGAGGCCTTTTTGAGTTCATTTGCATCTAATATCCTATACGATTTTATCGTTTCCAATTATAGTAGTTATGAACTATGACAAATTGCTATGAATGCCATTACAACTTTTAATATGAATGAAATATACTGAAATAATACTGAAATAAACTGTCATAGCGTTGCAATGGTCAATCACTTTGCGTTCAGTTTATTTGCAATTAACTTTTCTTGGTCATTTCTAATCACAGATGTTTTTTTTTTAAGTTAGACATTTCATTAACTATATCACTGATATTATAAATTCTATCAAAGTTTCATTAGAATAATTTAAGATATGCAAAAATTAATAAAACTGAGTATACTTTTTCATACCGGTGTCACGGAATAGTAAGAAAATTATTATAAGTGTTTGTTAAATAGTATGGTCATACCTGTGCAGTGAAGAGGCCTACTACTAGCCTCTGACGAGGCTTAACAACTAGGTAATATCTATTGATATTAACCGGGACCAACGGCTTAACGTGCCTTCCGAAGCACGGAGATGCTTGTAAATAGACGTCACTTGTATGGTCAGAATTGTCACCCATCCCAAACATGACCGCGCCGTAGGTTGCTTCACTTTTGGTATCACTACCAAAGCGCTACAACCACTTCGCCAGAAGCACCTTCCTGCTATTATTCCTCACTCTGCTATTACTAATCGGTATTTATCTAATCATCAATTTACGCGGTAACAGTCACGTCCAGTGATGGTCACGGCGATTACGTGCTAACTAATATCGCTAATCCAGTCAGAGCTAGTGCAATCAATTTAGGTCGATGTCTTGAGGTTGGTACACACGCTGAACTGAATCAGCGCTGTAAATCAGTCGACGTAATGTGATGACGGAGTACGTAGGCACAGTAGAGGCTCACCAACAATGGCGCCGTATAAACCTTGTTTGCTTAGCTCAAGCGCCACAACTTTTCGCCTAACCCTTATTTATTTTAGAGGTTGGTAAAAAAGTGTGTGAACGTGAATTTTGAAAAGAGCATCAAACTCTATCTGATTTTTAAATATCTGATAGTTATTTAAAAATATAAATCGCTGTAGAACTTTTCATATTTTTTGTTTTTAATTAAAATCATTTAAAATAATAACCTGCTTGTGTTTCGACAAGATGACCTAAGGTTACGGTATCGAACCCGCCAGCCGCCACGTTCCCGACTTCGGGTTTTAGTGGGTAGGCGGGTTCTCTCTTTGAGGCCTGGAGTCCCACATCACCCCAGCTGCCCCTGCGGCTGGTGGGTATGCGTAACAGCATTTCACTAACGTAGAAAAAAAAACAAAATATTGCCATTGTAAGTTATTAACAAAAAGCAAAAAATACAATCACGATGCTTAATAGCGGCTTATCAAAACAGTTACAGTCCAACTTTTAATTATTATGAAAAAACTATGTAATTAAGAACTGAATTTTACAGACCTGCCCAGACCTGCCCAAAATTATGGATTTCACATTGCTTCAGCTCTAAATGAGAAGGGGTTTTTGCTCAAAACTCTGCCGTGTACACTTACCATTTGTAAAACAATATTATCAGACAAGTGAAATGTTTATTACCTTTTAAGATATCTATCGCAAATAACTTAGCCAACATTTCGATAAACCACTAAACATTTTACATCGAGATATAAAAGATAGATTTATTGCATAAATACTAAGACCATTATACTATTGTTAACAGTGAAAACAAATATTGAAGGAATTCCTTGTTGAATACTTAATGTAATATTTAAGTAGGAAGTTATTTAACTTACTAAGGATTTTTGAGAAAACTTAAAGTTCTTATGCCATCAAATCGTCTAAATACCAACAACTTTAAGGGTAAATTAAAAATATAGTATAGTTACTTTTTTCAATCTTTGTTAACCCCAGTTAATACTTTTATTTTCATAAAAGACACTACTTTTAATTCATTCAGTGACAGATGTTTACAGTATTAATGAAATATTTTTGCAAATAAAAACGCTTATGTTCTTTTCAAAAGTACTTGTTCATATTACTGCTCATATTCATAAGCCTTTGACACAAACACTACAACGAACACTTTGTGCCGAAAACGTAAATAATTTAATAGCATCGTTCTATATGCTCACGGTTACACGAGATGATGATAAAACGTTACGAACTATTTTAACAAAAAATAATTTTCAGATATCCTTCATACCTGAGTCAATGTATAAGGGAATGTCACTTCAGTAATTGCTTGACACTTAGTGTGGGTTCACACTGTGAGCCTAGCGCGGTGGCGACGGCGGGTGCGAAAATATCATACATGAAACGTGACTATGTAACACTGCACTGTAGTGACTAAGGCTTAGGCTCCCTAACGCCATAACGAGTTGACGCGCCCGATCACTGCGCTTGCATTCAGTATGGATGCACACTCGCACTTCTTGCTTATAAACTAAGGCACCCAGATAAAGAAAACTAATAATTAATCGCTACATACTACCTAGTGCACACAACAGGTTCTCTCTCACCGACAAGCAAAGTTCACATGTAATGTAACATAATTAAATATAACATTGTTATGCTTTGTTCTTTGCTCTATGCTCCTTCACTGATGTAAACACATTTTGTATGTATCATTTTAAAGTGCACTTTTTATTATTTTTATTTTATTTCAGGTTACTAAGACTCATATAATGACCATAGATAACAATACAAAACTTAATTATATAAATAATATGAAATAATCACAAATTGCATAAGGAAAACATTAATATTAAAATTTAATAAATCATTAACAATCCCAAGTCAAAAACTATTAACACAATATAAAACAAATAATGATAATAATAAAACATAGGATTAATTTAAGGTTCAAAAACTCCGCACAAAAGGTTGCACGGAAGCATGCTTGCCACCACAGTGCCCTGTGTAGGGGCAGTCGAGCCTACTGGCGATCATCTCCAGGACTGAGTTGGGGCTGGCCCGAACTCTGCGCACCAAGGAAGCACTGCGCTTGCGCATTGTAGTGTAAAAGCATGCGTTGCACGCCTCCGCGAAAATGTTCGAGGCTCTGCAGAAACGGGGCAGCCCCACAGCAATCCTGAAGGCATTTTTGTATGTAGTATAGTATGTATAGGACACGAAGGTCATTGTAGCTCTTCTATGTATAATGCGCCCACAGGCTGCAGGAATAAAGCGATGTACATACCACACATTATAACGCCCGATTCTCTCCCTTCACTGTTGCAATGCTCGAGTCTGCATCATTACATTACATTAAGGCGAAAATATATGCTCTCGATCATTAATTTTCGTTTGACAACGCTATTTGCTTGATTAGTGCAACCAAGTAGTAATTTATTACTACAAATTGATAGTTTTGACCATTCAAAGTATTAGGAGATAAGATTTTATCACTTCCGTGCTTTGTTACACATAATGACACGAGTCAGTCATATTCGTGATAAATGAACGCCTACCTTATAATTGGGCGTATTTGAGGAAATAAGAACTCTAAGCTACGACCTCCTTCAATTAGTTCACTTCCCACATACTCGTGTCTGTTTTTTTTGGTCCGTACCTTTTTTGAGTTGTTTTTTTTTTCTGTTTTAATGTTTTCTATTGGAGAAGTATCAATACTCTACTTTTGATTGAATCTAGTTCTTACATCACGTTTGAACTTTTCACCTTAATTGTTAGGCGAAATCATCAATAGGAATACATCACTTTTTTTTTCTACGATTGACCAACGTGTACTAACAGTCATAGATATCAATTTATTGCGTGCACTCAATAATACTTTGTTATTACAAAAAGTGTACATACATGCCTTACGGGTGTCACAATTTCTTATTACTACGTTCTGAAAGAGTTATTATTGCCGGTAATGGATAAAATAACTGAGAACATTTATTACAGTGTAACAGATTTTATTTCCGTAAGCAATTTGGCAATTAATGACTGTGCATTCAATAAATTTATGCGAACACATTTACTCGCAATTACAGTCTTTAAACTATTTTCATTGTTGCGAGCATGACTGGTAGGGGCACCATGTATTTCATACCGAGTCGGATAAAATAAAAATAATCATAGATTTAATAAGTTTTTTTTAAAAATTGGGATAAGTTTGCTCTTGACCCAATCAATACTAAGCCCAACGACACAACGACTGAGTCTTAGATGGAGCAAGCTCACCTAGAAGATGTTCACTCTAGCTTTGAAAATTCCTAGGTTGTAATTACAGGGAAACACTGACGCAGGTTGAGAGTTCCACTCTTTAGCAATGCGCATCAGGAATGTAGATGAGAAACGCTTTGTTCGTATCAGTTGAACATCGACACCGTACGGATGGTATCCCGCGGTACGACTGGATTGGAACTGGACTGGAAGATCAACAAGCAGGCGACTCCGCGGCGATGAGCCAAGCTTTGCAACTTATACTTGAAGTCAAGGATTTCACTTCATGTGGTTCTCCGTCGGTAAGTGAAATTATATTTAAGTACCTACTACAGATTTTTTTTATAAAAACACATTCTAAGTTAGATTTTTGTACGATTATTGCGTGATTTATTTACATTTACATTGAGTTTTAAATTAATTAAACATAGATGATGAGAAACACACAACGCAAGCATATCTTTTACCATCCTGACTTTTGTCCCGTAATAATTTTTTGTTAGGCAGCCTACATTACAAATTTTAAATTTATTTCAGTGACATGTTACGCTGTCGTTTAATAACCAAAATCGATTAAATATTAACACATATATTGTGAGCACATTTCTCAATTTACTATCTAATTAGCTAGCTTAGTGATTTAGCTTTTGATATTTTTTCTATTTGTTTACTTTTCTATATGGCCTATTGATATTTTTCCGTTGCAGGTGTGGGAATAATATAAGGAAGAAAAATATTTAATTCATCAGCTGGTCACAGCAAGCTGCAGCAAATATACAGGGTGTAAAAAAAACCTTAACGAAGCCGTCAACCACGCGTTCAGTACATCAAACCGAATCGTATAAAAAAAAATTTTTGGCTGGGAAACAACTTTTATTTTTTGACATCAAAAAAAAAAATTCTAACCCGCAATGTACAGCGCGCACGCGGAAAAGTCACTGCGCGACGCGGTTCGGTTCGAGACAACATACAAATCTTAATTAAATTTACGGAACTTTAATCCACGAATTGTATACACAGCATGGTTAATAGATAAAAAGTACCTAAGTACTTAACTAAAATAAAACTAAAAAAATTTAGAGTAAGCCTATTCAGACTCCACAGCGCATAGAGTGTCAGATATAGCTTTCTTGAACCGACGGAAATTGCCATTAATATTATCTTCTTCCGACCGATTTCGGCCATGGCGACCACTTCGACCCCTAATCGGATCTGCGCTGATGCGCACGAAGATGACTCACAAAGCCTATCTTCGCGGCAAACTCTCGTGCACAATATGGACACGTTAGTTTGCCGTTTACGTAATTGTAGGGAATGGCTGCAGGCGGACGTGTTTTCAGTTTATCGCGCTTGGTATCGAGATCAGCTAGGCGCTGTGACTCAAAGTCGCGCACCTGGATGAATACACGCCTGCGCCACTCAGGCCGTTGTGCTGCCAAATCTTCCCATTGAGATGGCTCGATTTTGCATCTTTTCATGTGGCGCTTCTGAACGTCTTTATATCGGAGGAGTTGTCCGCCGCGTTTACGCTTGCCCTCCTCAAGTTCAGAATAAAAGATGCGCTTTGCCACTCTTTCCTCAGCCATACGGGACACGTGACCACACCACCAAAGCTGCCGACGCATAATATACGACGCACGCGATCCGTCCACTTAATGTTCATGATTTTACGCAGACATTTAAGGTGAAAGCGGTCCAGCGTGCGCATTTGGTGACGATATAAACACCATGTCTCTGAAGAGTACAATAGATTTGGCAGCACAATTGCCATATAAACGGATATTTTGGTTGGCAGCTTTATTTCATGCGAGCAGAAGACTTTAGAGCGTAGCTTGCCAAACGCAGCAGCCGCAGCACCAACTCTGCTGTTTATCTCGTCATCTAGGTCGCACTTTGATGTTACAGTGCTCCCAAGATATCGAAATTTTTGGACCTGGTTCAACATATCCCCATCTAGCTTTATGCTCAGCGTCTCATGACCATGTATGTCCAAAGACATGACCTCCGTCTTTTTGACACTGATCTTCAGGCCAAATTTACAGCACGCCTGATGAAACGCTGACATAAGCTGTTGCAGACCATCTGTTGCTTAGCGGAATTGCCATTAATAGTACATTATGGTACCAGTGTGTAACATTGGTGATTACCGCCGCGGCGCCATTGAGACTCGAGCCGTAGGCGAGTCTTAAGAGAGTCGAAGACGGTAATCATCAATACACACATGTATCATACGACGTTTTTCAACACACTTGTAAATAAAATAACAATAAAATCTCATTTTATTTAGTCGATAAAAAGTTTATTTTCCGCGCATAGGGGTGGCGCCTATTCTGCCACGTACAAAAAAAGTTTAAAGTTTTCTTAAAGTTTAAAGCTAAGAAATAGCAATGAAAAAGTCACAGTCTAATTGTAGTGAAATAACAACCACTTTATGAGCAAGTGTGTTAAAAAAATAACTATATCCATGTCTTTGCTACTCTAAAATACGGCACAGTTAACCGTGATGGTTTGTTGTGTGTTCATACCATAAAGTGATGCTTACAAATGCTCGTATTTTGTTAGCCCCGACGAAAAAGAGTTGTGTTAAAGTTGTGTTGACCCCTACGTCTTCGTGTGTATTTGTGTTTGTGTGTTTGTCTGTGGCACCGTAGCTCCCGAACGGGCGGACCAATTTAAAATAATAATACTAACGTAGTTTTAAGTCTGGACCCGGCAAGCAAGAGACAGAGACCACTGGAAGAAGATGGAGGAGGCCTTTGCCCGAAGATGGTCACCCCATTTGAATTAGCATGTATATAATAACTATATAATAAATGAATGTTAATGTAGTTATTTTTTTCCAATATGCATGAATGATATCAATATAATTAATTCTAATTCTTGCATTATTACAATGACATGTACTTTTATGCTTTAATTTGTAATCATAACTAATTTAAATTATGTTATTTGAAATTTATCAAATTTTTTAATTTTTAATTATGCAAATGAAGGACATGATCTGTATACGTAAATGTTTGGGAAATAGAGGCTTATTATTATTATTATTATTAGTTTTAAGTTACCTGTCACTAACACTATATGGATTTATGATCCGAAATAAAAGATTTTTAATTTGATTTAATTTAATAGCAGTTTTTTTTATTCAAAAGATAATTAAATCGCGGTGGTTCTTACCTACAGCTATTTAGATTTTTTTTTGAGCTAGTGATCTTTTGCTCAAGGTCAAATAATGTGTTTAATATTCAAACCTTTTCATGTATTCCAGCAGTTTTCCCTGCAGCAAACATTGTGAATGTCATTTGTTCTAAATTAAAATTACGTGTAGTTCCATCCCGACACTAGAACCTAGAGCGAGTTTTCCTCTTTCAACAGCTTTTGTTGGAGATATTAATTTTGCAGTACAACTTTTCAGCATGCTTACAGTTTATGTGAATAACACAATAGCTGTGTCCGAATTATATGTGATTACACGGTTAACGGGGAGAGATAAAAAGTTGTAGAAAAAGTTTTTGTTTGCATTCAGGAACAATGAGTTCTGTGAAGCCACTGAAGTATTTATTTTAACTTTTTCTTTGCTTCATTACACGCTACGAATTATTAATTGACTCTCATTCATTCATTGGCTTTACTATTTACACTTGCAATCATACTAGTTATTTCTTCATGATATTATTGACGACCACTTTGGTTTAATGGTCAAGAAGTTGACTATTAACCAAGAGGTCGTGGGTTCGATCCCCGCACTGTACTAACATTTAAGTGCATGATCATGTCTGTTTGTACTGGTCTGGGTGTTATATGTATTTATTTAAGTTTATTGTATATACCACTATATATTATACCTGTTGTTGTCTCGTCCTCGATGATGAAGAATTAACTAGGTAGTACATTTCCCGGTTACCTGAAGGCGTCACATAAGTTTAAATTCAGAAAAAAAAAATAACATTTCCGAACGTTTCCAGCTCTATACGCTCCTGTCTATTATCTATGGTCGTCATTCGTTTTTTATGTCACTTGATGGCGTCACGACGCTCCAAATAAAAAACTGTTTTTTAGTGAAAAAAGTGCTGAAAAGATGGGAAAAAGAAAATCTAAGGACTTGGATCGAGAATTGAGAAGATTGAGGAGAAAAATTGATAAAATAGCCAACCAGAAGAAAACTTCTAACGGTCAGTGGACGGTTAACCGTTTTATTTTCTTTTTCACTTAATTTTGTTTTGTAGCTGCAGAAACCTGGTATTTTCTATTCAAAACACATGAACGGCGTAATTAATTGTTGCTATACTGATACGAGTATCGAACAATTTACTTCTTACGTTCCGTAACCTCAAAACACATGAACGGCGTAATTAATTGTTGCTGTACTGATACGAGTATCGAACAATTTACTTCTTACGTTCCGTAACCTCAAAAATCACTCTGTACCAGAACTGGATAAAACAGTCCCCAACATTACGTTCATACGTTTAGTTTTCAGTTGTTGCTATACTTTTGGAGTATCGAACAACAATAAGAAATACATACAAGCTGAGGCTAGTTCTTGTTACACCGCAAGGGTGTCAAAGAAGTGAGTTAAAAGTATGCTGACCTTGTGCATTAGTTGTTGCTATACTGCAAGAGTATCGGACAACCTTATAAAAAATAACTGTTATTTTTTCTTTGCACTAAACCTTAGTACGAGGTAATAACATCAACAGAATGTTATATTTTTATTTGTTTTTGTTCGAAATGCAGAATTAACGCATGGGGGATCACCGGAAAGGCCTCGAGAGAATAAATCCCCAGAAGCATTGACCCCAGAGCTGATCGTAATGTCACCAGAACCAACAGAACCACCAGTAATCGAAGAACCCATTGAAACACTCGAACAAGATATTGATAACGATATACTATCAGCTATGGGGGCAGTCGAAGAGGAGACCGCAAACGGCCCCCCTGTCCACTTGGAGATCGCCCAGAGATGGACCCCGATTCTTACAAAAGGACTCAAAACAGAAGAAAAATTGACACTGACGAAACAGTACATTCCATTTAGTAACATTCCCAACATGGTTCCACCAAAACTCAATCCAGAATTGGCTGCGGCTGTAACAGACCCTGTAAAAAAACGGGATACCATAATTGAAAACAGGCAAAAAAATTTAGCCACTGCGCTGGCTGCTATAGGCAGCGGGCTTCAAATTTTCCTGACTAAAGGAAACAAGATGGATGGGATCAAACATTTTAATGATGCTGCACGGATCATGTGTGATATATTCCATGATGAAACTGGAAGCCGTAGGATGCTCATTCAGAGCGTAATCAACAAGGATATGAAAGCATCTCTCCAAGATGAACCAAATGAATATCTCTTTGGCAGTACACTCTCAGAACGTATAAAGCTAACAAAAGCTGTTCAAAAATCGGCCCAGGAACTAACAAACAAAAACATGACTACAAAGCCTAATAATTATAATAATAAGGCGAATACAGCAACAAACAGGACTTTAAACTGGCGGGCCCCTCCTCAGCAGAGCTACAGGCAAGGCAAACAGAACTACAGCAACAACAAGCAAAGCAGAGGAGGGGTGATGAAGAAAGGGACTCGACAGGAGTACAAAAAGGGTCGACCCCAGCATCATCACCGAAGCCATGCGAAGAAATAAACCAACAGGTGGGCAGATTGCCCTTTTTTATTAAAAAATGGCAAACTATCACTGAAGATCCAATGATTTTGTCTTGGATTTCAGGATATATTATTGAATTTGTTAATCTACCTTTTCAACAAGAAATACCTCAAAAAAAACACTGTTTCTCTCAATGAGAGATCTCTTATTGAAAAAGAAATCATTAATTTACTTAATATCAATGCTATTGAGATTTGCACACCAACTAAGGGACAATTTTGTTCACCGGTATTTCTGACAAAGAAACCCAATGGTGAATATAGGTTTATTCTCAACCTCAAAAAACTTAATAAGTTTATGTGTCCTGAGCATTTCAAGTTAGAAGATTATCGCACCGTTTGCAAGTTAGTACAAAAGGAAAACTACTTAGCATCTATTGATTTGAAAAACGCTTATTATATGATAAACATAAGCAAACAGTCAAGAAAATATCTACGCTTTGTCTTTAACAATCAGTTATATCAATTCAAAGTCTTACCTTTTGGTCTGTGTACAGCCCCCTTTATATTCACCAAAATATTCAAACCCATTCTTGCCAATCTTCGGAAAAGGGGTATAAAGGTTGTACAATACCTCGATGACACATGTATCATTGCAGATTCTTATTCACAATGCTTGAAAGATGTAAAACACATTCTTAATTTGTTTGAAAGCTTAGGATTTCTTGTCAATTACAAAAAATGCAATCTGATACCTAAACAAGAATGTAAATTTTTAGGTCTTATCTTCAACACAAAACATATGAATATTTCAATTGGACAAGAGAAGAGGCTTAAATGCCTAGACCTTCTTTCAAAACTTAAACACAGGGTGTCTATTAGATTCTTAGCTCAGGTGCTAGGAACTTTAGTGTCAGTTTGCCCAGCCATTAAATAAACACCTAGAAAGAATAAAATTCTTAGCACTTAGAGATAACAACGAAAATTTTGAAACAATAATAACACTGCCCAAATCCTGTGATGAAGATATTGACTGGTGGCGTACAAATCTCAAATCAGCAGTCTGTCCTTTACGTAAAAATAATTATACCATAGAAATCGAGACAGATGAATCGCTCCAGGGCTAGGGTGCCAGATGTGATAATAAAACAGCTAGCGGTCCATGGACAGAGAAAGAAGCAAAACTCCATATCAATACATTAGAACTACATGCAGCATTCCTAGGGTTAAAAAGTTTTGCCAGTAATCTATATGACTGTGAAATATTATTGAGAATTGACAACACAACCGCCATCTCATATATAAATCGCCTAGGTGGAATTCAACATCAACATTTACATGCTGTTGCTAAGTCCATATGGCAGTGGTGTGAATTACATAGGATATGGATTTTTGCTTCTTACATTAACACCAAGGATAACGTAGTTGCAGATTTCTTGTCAAGACAAAACATAGGACATACGGAATGGGAACTTGGTCATAAATATTTTAATGAAATAGTCAACTTCTTTGGTTCACCACAGATTGACTTATTCGCATCACGTACAAACGCAAAATGCGAAAAATACGTTTCATGGCACCCTGACCCTGGCGCTTACAAAGTTGACGCATATATATTTTGTTGGTCCAATATGTTTTTCTATGCTTTCCCCCCTTCTCAATGGTATCAAAAACAATAGAAAAAATCATTACTGATAAAAGTAGCGGCATTGTAGTTGTACCAGATTGGCCAACACAACCTTGGTACCCACTTTATCAGAAACTATTGGTAAAAGAACCATTATTCTTTGGACCTAACAAAAATTTACTCACATTATGTAATTGCAGGACAGTTCATCCTCTACATGGGAGCCTAACATTAATGGCAGAGCTGCTCTCCGGCGCAGTTTCCTAGCGGCTGGAATAAGCGAAGATGCGATAGAAATTATGCTCAGTTCTGTATCCAACAACACGTTAAAGCAGTATTCACCTTGCATTAAAGACTGGATTCAGTACTGTCATTCAAATCAAATCTGTACGCTAAAAGCTAGTGTGCCTCAGATTATGAAGTATCTTACAAAGAAGTTTAATGAAGGTATGTCTTATGGTAGCCTGAACTCTACCAGGTCAGCTCTTTCATTGCTGCTAGGCTCTCATATTGGAACCGATTGTAACATCAAAAGACTATTTCGAGGTTTTTTCAAATTAAGACCATCTCGCCCTAAATATGATTATACTTGGGATGTGTCTGTAGTGTTAAATTATATAGAAAATAATTATAGAGACTCTAGTAACTTAGAAATAAGCTCAAAGAAGACTGCTACCTTGTTAGTATTAGCCACAGGGCATAGGGCCCAAACAATTTGTGCCATTGATATAAAGAAAATTAAAATAGAACATAATGTTATATACATTCAGGTGCCTAAGCTACTAAAAACGTCTGCCCCAAACAGAATGCAGCCTTTCATCAGGCTACCATTTTTTAGGGACAAACCAAATATATGCCCTGCACAAGCTTTAATAGACTATATTAATGTTACTAAATGTATAAGAGGTGATAATCAAAATTTATTTTTGTCCTATAAAAAACCTTACAAACCTATCACTGTCAGTTCAATTAGCCGTTGGATTAAGTCAGTGCTACTAGAAAGTGGCATAGATATGAACACATTCTCTGCTCACAGCACAAGACACGCATCAACATCTGCTGCCTTACAGAGAGGTGTCTCGATTGACGAAATCAGAAGGACGGCTGGCTGGACTGACAGCTCTAGTTGTTTTGCAAGGTTTTATAATTGTCCTATTCGTAGTGTAGGCTTCGCAGAAGCGGTTTTTAATTAATCAATAATTACCATGCTTTCGTTAATTTGTTAATCTTTGTTTTGTTTTCAAATGTCTACATACAATGTGACATTAATAAATATCTGATTATACAACATTCTTTAAACATCTACCTAGTTAATTCTTCATCATCGAGGACGAGACAACAACAGGTATAATTGAACAATCAAACTAGCTTACCTGTAAGCGCCGTTCGATTGAGATTATCCCTGGTGTTGTCTCGTCCGAAGATGATGAGTCCCGCCCACCCCTTCTGTTACAGATAACTCCTAACAGCCCTGGGTGGTTGCATCAATCAGATATTTTGTCTGATAACTAAATGACGACCATAGATAATAGACAGGAGCGTATAGAGCTGGAAACGTTCGGAAATGTTATTTTTTTTTCTGAATTTAAACTTATGTGACGCCTTCAGGTAACCGGGAAATGTACTACCTAGTTAATTCTTCATCATCTTCGGACGAGACAACACCAGGGATAATCTCAATCGAACGGCGCTTACAGGTTAGCTAGTTTGATTGTTCAATTATACCACTATTTATATACATATACCACTATATTATATATACCACTGTTGATTCTGATATCTGTAACACAAGTGCCTAAGCTACTTATTACGAAGTCAGATCAATGTATTTGATGTTGTTGTATATTTATTATTATTATGTAAACACATTAGTTTTCGACGACCGCTTGGTGCAGTGGTCCACATGTCGGACTTCTAAAACCAAGGGTCGCGGGTTCGATCCCCGCACAGTACAAGCATAAGTGTGCATGAACATGTGTGTTTGTACTGGTCTGGGTGTTTTCTATGTATAATATGTATTTATTTACAAAAAAAAGTATTTAAGTATGTTTATCCGTTGTCTAGTACCCATAACGCAAGCCTCGTAGCTTACTTTGGGACTAGAGAATTGGTGTGATTGTTGTGAAATATTTATTTTTTAACATGATTACTTGTTAAACGAAAAAGAATATATTAAATAAGTTTTTCTTACTCATTCACTTAGTTTATTTATTCGCTCTAACCTTGCTACCTGCTTATCTAAACAAACTTTAAAAGTACTCCATTTTAATTGTTATCCCCATTTGCTTTAGCGTTTAGCACAATCACAGTTTTAATGGTTACTCGTTCTACCAGCCCGCTTGTGAATGCATTTACGAAGTGCACTCACGAACGCAGTAGATGTCTTTGATTTTAATAAAATAGGAAGATACCTATGCCACCAGGCGTTTGAATAAAAGCCGAAAATTTGAAATTGTACGATTGTGTGCCTACCGTAGCAAACTGACGGCGAGACTTGTGGTTAAATGCTCGCTCGGTTCCTGTTGGCATTATTATATCACCTAGTTGTTTGTACTTACCTATTTGCTTGCCTCCTGTTACCCAAGATCCACATACTGGCCATATCGTTGGCCTAAAAACCTATCACCCAATGTTGGTGAAAAAACGTTCAATCAAGGTTGATTAGTGCAATTTTTGAAAGCCAATAGTGCTCCTTCTCGGGCCAAGATCAAGCCAAAGTAAGGATCTGGCATGAGCATTATACTACTTATTATGTAGTTTGCGACCATTATTTAAATGCGCAAGGATGTAACAAAACGATAGTTGACACCATAGATCGTTGACTTTCTTTTTATCACTTGTCATATCGCTTTTTTCCATACAGTTTGTATGGGAATAGCACACTTTGACGTCATCGCGTGCTATGCCGACTGAGTGACTATGTATCGATTTAAGATTAAAAAAAACAAACATTATAAACTGCAGATAAGAGTCAATGAAACGCGGTCTTATAAATCAATTGAAAGAAAAACAGTTATTTAAATATTTCTTTTTTAGTGGGAACGAGCCATATCTTCTATTTTCTTTTCGTCAAAGGTGGATTTAGCAAGACTGGCATTGTCGTGCATCCTTCTGTGAACGTGAAAAAATTATTTTACAACCATTTTCATAACGTTTGCTTTATAAATCTACTTTCCGAATATCGTATAAGCTTGTTTAGACATGAGCTGTTAGGCCACAATAGTGTATGTAGATTATTACAAGATGTATTAATATTGTGTGTTTTAACTATATCAGGCACTACTGTGATATAGTGCCTGATACAACCATTTGTGCACACACATACACATCAGCCTATATACGTCCCACTGCTGGGCACAGGCCTCACCTCAACTATAAGGTGATCCGAGCCATACTCTACGACGCGGGCTCAGTGCGGATTGGTGAAGGAGTGTTTGTACGGTAAGTGTCTGTACTGTCAGATGTTATTAAGCCGCCCGAGGGCCTCTGACCAGACTTAGCGACTAATATTTATTAATAGTACCTAACTGGTGCCTATAGCTTAACGAACCTTCTGAAGCACAGAGATGCTTGTAAATAGACGTCACTTATATGGTCAGAATGGTCACTCTTCACAAACAAGATTTGTGCATTATCTCCGTATTACAAATTTATACCGTAAAGGTGAATTAAATTCCTTTTACAGTTTTTATTCGATTAAACATCGGTTAGACAACGTTGCAGTGAGTTATTAAAATTTGATCATAAATATTATTGGTCGTTTAAGTTCACATGGCTTACCAGCGTGAGTGTGAACCTTTTATTTTTTTAAATGTTAAATGCATTTGGTACCTAAGAACAAAAACCTGAGAGACTTAGGTACTAAGAACACCACAAATACAAACCAAAATGGTCCGACTATACCAATACTCAATGCTCTTGTCCAACATTTCTATTCAACATGAATGGTAATTATTAGAATGTGATAATTGGCTATCCACAAATTGGCAGAGATTGTATCCGTTCCCAACATGGAGGCTCGTGTAGCCCTATTTCAAATTCACACGGGCAAATAACTTGAGATAACTAGTGAACGAGATAACTATAGAAACGTAAAATTCAAAGTCACCATTACGTTCCAAAAAAATGCATTATTAGAAAAATGTTTGAGCTCTTATTTCTTAAAGCTATTACTGAAAGTCAACCAATGGGAAAAGAGCAGCCTTAAAATAAATAAAGAATGAAATCATGTTGTCGTCATGAGTTTATCTTGGAGCATTCCTAACTGCTTTGCATCATATCATAAGCAAGCTGCTTGGTTCAAAACTCTTTGCGGCTACAGCGGCTACAGCGTAATCTAGACCTCTAAATAAGCCTGCGTCCAGGTTCAGCCAGATTAAACTTTAAAAGATCAATGATCCACCGGTGATGACGTACTTCTTCTTGATAATTATGATCCTTTACGTGCTACTCTGCAAGACCTCATCAGGATTGAGGAACGAGGAGATAAGTTAGGATAACTCATGTTTTTCTAAGATACTTACCGAATTAGTTATTATTTATTTATTTAATACGGAAAAGAGTAACCGATTCTATGATTCTGCCACTAGCAAAGTTAACCCTTCCAGTGTTACGGGTTCGTTTGTACCGTCCGCACTTTATCAGATCATGTTACAAAACTAGTTTTAGGTAATGGTTAGAGTATACCATTACCTCTGTTTTGTGAATGGAAATTACATTGAACTTTAATAGTAATTAGTTGAACACTGTACTAAATATGTGATGCTGAGTGCTTTGTACTAGTGACCTCACATTTTAAGACCTTTTACGAGTATTACAGTCAAGACTTGAGCATAATGTTATCGTTGGAGATACATATTTATGAGATTACTAAAAATTATTTTGCAGTGTCGAACGCTTGTTCAAATAGATTAAAAACGGCCAATTCAAAGTGAATGACAGCTAAAATTATGTTTAAATAAAGGGTAGATCTGAATAAGAGTTCAACATTGCCGAGTTCTTTTCTAGTAAGCATGTAAAGTCTTAGCTGACAAGATTGAGACTAGCGACGTTCCTGACATAATGGTAGCTTAATCATATTTTAAGACCTTAAGGAAGTATTTCACGATGCTAAAACATAAACAATGAATCTAAATGACCATGTAACTGGAGCAAGATAGTGCAATATGGGTAAAAAATAATTAAGACACTAAAAATCTTATCTTGGTCATCTACAGATTGAAATCGGTACCGAAGTGTCAAAACCTTAACCGCTGACGTGTAGATTGTATCATTTATGATTGATAGATTTTGTTGGAACTAAATTGGAACAAAGTAGTAATTAGTCGTTCATAAATTAAATTTTGGAGGTTTCTGTTCCTTGCTAGAACAATTACTTTTCAATAATCATAAAGATTTTGTAACTTTTAAAATAGCTTATCCTCAATTGATTCAAATTAACCATTACATAGTTATTGTCAAGTCTTAACAACGACGGAAAAATACTTTTGAACAAAAAAAGTTGTTCCTTGTAGTAATATTATCAGCGATATTTTTCCGTATCACAATCCTGTAATTGGTAAAAAACTGAATATTTTATAGATCATTGAATAAAATCAAGATAATATCGCAATGGTCTATAGGCATGACAACGGGTCTCATATTTCATTAGGGTTTTAATTGATCTTTATGAGATCCGTTTTAGTTATATCAGGCTTTACTAATGCGTAAGTACCTATCTTAGGAATTTTATCTAAGATCAACTGAATCCATCATATTCACGCGGGATTTATACGTTAATGATTTCATTTGCATTTAGGCCAAGGTTTTTTGTCACAAAATTTAGGTAAGAATATCGTTAATTTGTTAACATAACTATATATATCTATCTACAAAGTGGTGTTATACGGATGTTAAAACTGAATAAAAAACGTGCTTGGTATTTGTATTGCTAAAGTGTGTACCTAATGCAAAAAAATCGTGCCATTGTATGCACATAAATAGACCGTTTTACAGTAACTATTTAGTAATCTGTGGTTTTACTTTAATGTATCTTATTTTATGATATAGATTACAATTTTTAAAATTTATAGTTAAGTATTTATAGTTTTATGCCTTACCCATTTCATTTATTTAGGATTTATTGTATAACAACACTTTGTACAAAGATGGTGAACTTTATGCCAAATGGTAAAAATTTTCTTCAAGTCATACCTTTGGGCCAACTGTTTTTTGTTTTTTTTTTCATGTCAAATTCTATATAACACACAAACGATAACGTCCACAATATCTCTACGATAGGTAAATATAAAAATATTGTTCTGGATAAGTAAAAAAAGGAGATTAATTTTAATATTTTTACAGATCGCTTGGATACTAGGTCGGCTAACTCGAATCGAACATTTACGAATGGATGATATGTAAGGTAAAGATAAACATTACCTGGCCTTACTGACTGGTACAAAAAATATTTATACTTTCCAAAAAAATAACGAAATGAAATTAATTATGTATTTTTCTGTAGTGAAAATCTACCTCATACATAGCTCTTAATATCTTGTAGATACCTTAAAAGTTCCTAGAAGAAAGAAAGCTCACATTCTTTTAGGGAACAGGGACTTTTACAGTTATTTGTGTTAGTTACAGACGAAGCTAATGTTCTAGAACAAACAAAAACTACAGAACGATATCACAAATCCAAAATTTCACACAGTGAAGCCTACAAAAATCGAAAGCCTCTCCATCCCTATAGAAAATCCAAACAAATGACTAACAAACACACTCGTCATGACAAGGAAATCCTTTTACGAGAATAAAGAAATCGTTCTTATTCGGCTGGATTGGGCGACAAGCATTGTGGCGTAAGTGAGCTGTCAATAAGGTGAATGTGATGTTTCCTGCTTGATTAGATATGCGCTACTGACAGTCAAACAAAGCCACCCACATGCCCTTTAATGTATGTGGGAATGCAGTCCAACCATCCGTGATGACTGAATTGTTTGACATCATGGCTGGCAGAAAATTAATGTGTGAATACATTTGGGTAACATACTTGTAGCTGTCATTATTAGGCCTCTTTGAAATGAAAGCGGTGATGAAAAGAGGCGGAGTTGAAAACTATGTTTCATCAAAGTGTATTAGAGTAGCTTTTGATCGATCTACAGCGCTATAGAATCCCGATGCGTTTCTAGCGTGATGTCACTATGAACCTGATAATATCGAAATTCTTGACACTGTTTGGGGTTTTATGCTGAGACTGAGAATGGGATGGATATCTAGTCAACAGTCAGATAAGAGTGTCTAGTATTGAATGGTCAACATACAAGGCATGGTAGTTGACAGTTAAGTGGTGTAAATGAGCTGCAAGTAAACATATTTAGTTGAACTTTTTGTACCAAACTACATGATCACACCAAACTACATTAGCATAGTTTTTCAAATCATTCGACTGATACCAATTTCTAATACCAATCGGTGGTTTTGAACGTACTTCAGAATTAGCATATAAGACCGCATACAATGTAAGAACGTATCCTTTAATGACATGTAATGATGCAAAATAGCCAACAGCTATTCACCTAAATATCTTTTTACATTTTTTACATACACAACAACAGTACTTACCTCTGTTTTGTTAGGTATACGTGACAAACGTTAGCTGATCTGTCACTCAAAGCTCTGTGTATAAAATAAAAGCTCAATATAAAATGGAAAAGTAGCTCGTTTATGTTAAGGGCTGAAGGTTAATTAAATAGATGTGACTAAGATTCCTTAAGCTGAGTTCACAGCAAATCAAGTCACGAAGAATTGTGCGTTGTTTTCATTTAGAATTATGCAATTTATTGAGGTTAGTATTTTAATGGGAATTGAAAGTTCTGTTACATCCTTGACCATTTTACGACCAGAATCATGTTTAATTTTTTTTAAATATTGCCTACAAAAAATATCCAGCCAGCACAATATTCAAATTAAATAAATATTATTTTCTACTTTTATTTTTACCGAGGGTCACGCTCAAGTCAAAGAAAGTCATGTAGAAAAAAAAACAGGTTTTTAATGTTTTTGAATTAAATTGGAATGTGAACTTGATGTTTTCGTTACGATTTGGCTCTACAAGCAAATAATAATGTGAAGCTTGGTGGATGACACACTACTAGCGTAATTTTGACCATGACTTAGTTCATTTGCTATTATGGTACATTTTTTTCTAGTACTCTGCTCCTTTTTATGGTAAATCGTGGAATAGTTACACCTGCAATTAAAATGTTGATTAGGAAATGCCTCGGAAATAGTTAGGCATCCAGTAAATTAGCTTGGGTTCTATAGAAATAAGGTTAATGTTAGATTAATTAAGATGTGTGCGCGTCAATTTTAATAAGATATGGCTATTTAAATTGCATTCCGAAATGTTTTACTAATATGAGTACTTTAATATTCTTAAGTAAAAAAGTTCTAAGACCTTGTTCGTAAGACTTAGGTATTTGAAGTAGAATAAAGAACCGTAGATATTTGTTGAAATTAAAAATAACAAATGGTTTGACCATACTGACATATCCTTGACGGGCTCTGCAAGAATAGATTTAACAATTTACAAGACGGAAACTACACTAATTATAAAAACATAAAACCAATATGATATATAATGATCATTCGTCAAAAGAGTTGTTACAGAATAGGTATATGGATAATTATATTGTATGTGATTTTTTATTTGTGTACAAATAACCTGCCAATCATATTTGGGTCTGAACCAAATTTAGTTTTACACAAAACAGCTTGATATTGGTATCAAGTTTATATGAACTGCATACACCTAAGTAAACAAACGAGAATTCATGCAATAGTTTTAAATATCATATTCATTTATCAAAGTGATTGAATAGTATATAGTAATAGTACCTACTTTCGATTAAGTCAAGTAACTCCGGATTGAATTGCTTACTTCTTGTTTTATAATTTTTTGCTGATAAATTTATTAGGTACAGAAGAAATACATGTGGCTGAGGGGTGTTACTAGACAGACATGATACATCCTCATGTATCATGTCTGTCTAGTAACACCCTATTCATTATTTTCTTGAAAATATCTAAATTATAATCTAAGGGGAACGCTTCAACCAGCAGCAAATTCCAACTCTTAGCCGTATCCTAAGCCTTACATCTCGTACTAACTACAATCCAAAACTTAACAGGTCAAGCAACGATGGCAAACCTATTTCTAGTCACTAAACATCACGTCACTAATTTAATGCATTCCTGTTTCTTCCCACGTAGGCATTTACACTAAACCTCTTACAGCCGACGCATTTGCATATAACCTAAACAATACTCGTATACGAAGGATATAACTCACCTGAAGTACAAAACAATTTACCACGTTCTGTGAATTACGGGAACGCTTAATTTCAAATTAACGCAAGTACAAGTCAAATGCAACATGGTGAAACCAACAACTATAAGTAGTTTATGCGCTGAATAGTTGGAGTACTAGCGCGTTCATTGTTGAATTTATAGCTAACCAGGGCCCATAGACATAGTTACATGATACAGGGTGTTTGACGAAACGATGTAGATATTTTTAGAGCCGATAGGGGATACCTATGCGACTATGTTAAGTCCGAATAGGACTTGAAATTGTAATGGTCAAGAGTATGGTATTTTTTAAATTGATCTTTATTTAATTTTAGCGATGAATCATTGCTTAGTAGTATTTTTTTGCTTAATGCTTAGGTTCTGGTAAGACTGGTTTACAGACCAAAATCCAAAGGAGTGATCACTATTTTGATGTTTAATGAGACCTATCATGCGACGGCGTCAGTCCCTTAATTTCAAAAAATAGTTTTATTGGCAATAACCTGTAAATGATCGCACTTATTCCAATACAAAATTCCAATACTTAAAATGATCGCATAAGTATCTTCTATCGATTCTAGAAATACCTATTCATCGTTTCGTCAACCACATCCTGTATAGTCAATCGACGAAACGATCGAACGCTTTGTTAGCTAAATGTTTGAGAATTACCTTCACCTTCACCGAATTCAAGTAACAACTAGGCAAATGTCATTTCCATACATTTGAAAATGAAGCGATCGATCGTTTCATCGTTTAACTAATATGTATTTGTCTAAGGGCCTAGTTATGTACGCAGTAAATACTGAGCTAATGGTATTAAAGACATAACTCAGCCTCTCAACGTCTGCTGCAACGTAGATGCACCACGTCCAATGCACACATCTGCGTGAGAGATCGGACAATGGTAAGGAGTTAAGGGCTTAGTGATTTCTGCAAAACTGTTAAAAGAACATCACAACTTTTTGCAGGTAACACATATAGCTTTCTTTTTATGATCTGAGGGTACGTCTAAGTCTTAATAAAAGTTAAGGGCGCGTGGAATCTTCATATATCTTTGTCTTGGGTTGGGAAGCCTCTACGTTATATCTTCCTCAGGCATGGGTACAAAACACTAGATACTGGAGTGGTAAGGATTTTTCTGGGACGTTTATAACTGCCACGTGTTGGTCTCAATGAACAAAAAAAATATTATTTAGTAAAATTAAAACTTGAACTGGTTGAGCAGAGGCGAGTTTTACGCATGTCTCACAGATTAATTCGTAACGTCACTAGTCACTTTTTTATTTGAACAAAATACTAAAACCTTCATGAATTACCGAATAATCGATACAACTTTGGCAGTATTTACACGCGACTGAAATCACATTAGGCACTACGTATGTCCAACTACTGTTAGGAAAAATCACTACCAATAAACTTAAAAATAGCCACTTTAGTTTTTTGACAGTTTAAAGAACAGTTTGAGTCAATTAACCATGCCATATGCTCCAGGTACGCGAAAGTGTACATATATATTTTTTAAATTGCTAAGCAGTGTGCCTACATTTTCGATCTCCAAAATTCCGCGCCCTCTCCGCGTCTTTGTACCTCAAGCAAGTTTCAAAGGCTACTACGAGTATAATCCAATTTATTTTTTAACAATTATTGAGGTTGACTACTAGCATTATCCAGGGCTACAGTGTATTAGATCGATGATGTGAAAAGTTTTCTTGTTTGCCGCATTAGCGCGGCTACGTGAAGGCGCTAGCTTAGCGATCTCTAATCTGCTGCAGACCAATAGACATTAGTTGAACAAGTTTAATTAGAGGATCATTGGCTTGTTTACTTGAAAAAGTAGTACCTGTCGAATTAAAGAAAGCACATCCGAAATCTCCAGCGAAGCCATGACAGTACTACGAACTTACTACTTCCATTTTCTCATGTCCTAGAGCCCTGTTGCATTGAATTAGCCCTTCCTGCTCAGAACGGTGCTGTTATTCATAATCTTCTGCTATTTTTACTTTATGAAAGTTATCTCTAGTGATTTTCATTCTTTCAACGTTTTCCATCCCACTCCACTGATTCCTCAATAGCTGTTTAAACTCTACCCCGTATAATGACATCTTGCTTACATCTTGTTTCAAATCTGCTTCTAAAAGTAACAAAGATAAAACTTAATCAGATGTAACACTGTTATTAACTTTATCAACGGTCTGAGAACAACGTTTTAATCATAATATGACTGGAGCATTTTCACAAGGATATTATAACAATGTAGAACATTGTCATCAAGAAAGTCGTCATCCGAGCATATCATAATACGACCTTTTGTGGGTCCACCTTTGATTGCATATTCAAATAACGCCAACGATTTGAGGAAGCATGATTTGTAAGGAAATGAGCAAACAAGCTCGGGTCTAATTATTCTATTGTTCCATTGTCTTTGTTAATTCCATACCCTTGTAATATGGTGAGGCTCAGTGGGCACGCATGTTCGACTCTTTTTAGGCTTTTTCATTCAGGATTTCTGTTTCTTAAGTCTTTCCCTCATTGCTGAGAATTATGACTTCGACGGAATTTGTTTAAAAGACTACTCCATGCGCTTCGGTCTTCCGCTTGAGACATCGTTGTAAGCAGTTCCTCGGTCACCTGGTCAGACCATCTTTTGGGACTGCGTCCTCTTTGTCTCCTGCCGTCCATTTTGCCGGTTATGATGAGCTTTTCTAAAGTGTCTCACGGCGTGCTATATTGCTAAATTATTGCAGTATTCTATGGAGGCAGTCTGAAGAAAGGCGTGGTTGTGTGTTAATATTTAAATCCTGTAAGATGTTACCATCTTACAAGATGTTTGTACGACGCGCTGTCCAAGGTATGCGAAACATTCTATGCCAGCACCACTTCTCAAAAGCATCGACTCTCCCCCTATCGACGGACGTTAGTGTCCAGTTCTGACATCCGTAGTAGAAGAAGGGAAAGACCAGAGTATGTTGTGGTCTTTCCAGATCTTTTTTAGATGAGTCATAGCGGTCTGGACCATAAGGACCGATGCGTCGACGGATCTCTTCAGACGAAAACAACTCTAAATTACTCGGGATGCAGTGTTCGTTCTCTTTGAAAAAATATTTTACCTTTATTGCAAGCCTTCTGATCCAATTCCGATTAAACTATTAAATTGAATTACAAGCATACGACATCATCAACGACCTTTATGAATTGTCAATCAAATTTTTTACTACAACACTATCAAATACGTATTTGCATTTACAGATCGTATCTTAAGAGTTAGATCACGATTGAGCTAATGTCTCCATCCTCCGTCGTGACGCGGAGAGTTCCACTCGCTTGTTAATTTAACCAAGGAACTCTAATTAGTGTTGATCGATTATCTCTGGCTAGGTAATAAAGCGGGAGCGACCACGACCGATCTTTGTTAACATTTAACCCGTAATGTCATTGCCGGTCGTGGCAACCCTTTGGAGAAAAATAATTGAAATAATTTTGATTTCGTTACGTTTTATGCCTATCACAGGTAGTCAGAAATCAGTAACCTTTGGTTATTTTTCCGTTCCATATTTTTGTTTCAATAGCATGTGGGTAATCTTCGATTAGCACGATAATAGAACTATTGAATTTTCCGCAAATTTTTTGTATCAAAATATTACTGAAATACAAGAAAGGGTTAAATATATGGAATCAGGTAAAGGTCGGAGGTTTAAATATCACTAAAGGTAAAATCCGTTACAATAATCTTGGCGAAAAGTTTCCGAAAACAAAGAAAGGGTAAAAGGAATTGATGCTAGTAGATAAATTGTTACGTACGCACTGCTTCTAGCTAATAAAAATGATAAGATCTATTAAGCTTCATTCATTCGTAACGTGATGACGATGTGACACTGAAATGTTTAAGGATTTGTAATTAAAACTAAGAACTTTTTGCTTACAAAAAGATTGGAAATTAATTTTATGAGCTCGGTTTAAGTTAAGACGGTATAAGAAATCTTTATACACGAAATCGACAAATATTTATCGCTTCGACCGACGCTCAATAAAATTCAAAAGCCTTCTCAGAATCCTTAGCATCACAAACGCGACCTTAATATGAACTAAAGGCTAATAAAGCCAATTTTATCGCGGTGCTAGCTCAGTAATGTCAATGTTCACCTACCCAACACTATCCGTGGATGTTTTAAATTATTTATAATAGCCTTATATTCCTTTAATGGTGATTTTGATTGGTGAGATATCGTTAAAATATTGACGGACATGAAATGTGAAGATTTGTATTTTCTGTTATTGGTAAACGTAAAATAACCAGTATCGTAGGATCTAAAATGTAAAATGACTTTTTTAAATTAATAAGGCACCTACACGGCAATTGTAAATTGAGGAAAAAAAAAGGATATCCTCTCTGCAACTCCAAAAGTTTATAAATAAAATTTTTTCTGACTTCAAAAACAATTCTGATTCGTACAAGATAATGACGATTTTTTAAATATCTAGAAAGTACTCTTCATCTTCTTCTTACTTTTAAATGAACTTTATTTCTGAATATAATGCAGCACTTGACCAAAGCGCATTCCTCTAAACAGCTTTCCATGATTGTCCGATGTTAGGGTTGACCGCAGATCGATAGAATTATCTGTCATCATCGATAATGTACAAAAGCCTTCAGTCCAAATCCAATTATTTCGCGAAATAATGAATGCTCATAAATAGGCACCAACAACATATCCTTTCCTTCCTATCTAACATTCTACTGTTAATTTTCAATCGGCATTTGCCATATAGATATTTATCAACATCCCTACAAACAAACAATCGGTTCGTAGGCATTTGTCATGACTCAATCGGACCGAAAGCTTAATGTACTTGAATCATTCTCTCTTTTCGCACGATCACGGCTACACACACCTGTCCCTAACTCGATACAAGATTATCGATATCTCGCCAACCCGCGTATGCGTGTCACGGCCAGCAGTTCAGGGCTGCCGCGCATCTCATTAGGTGCGCGTGGGCACTCACCCTGTCATTGGCGGGATTGGCTCTAATAAATGATCTGAACCAGCGGTGCTCAAAGTTTTGTGGAATTCAAGCGTAGAAAATATATTGCTGCAGTGATGGCGGTTAGATTAAATATCAGATCATTTGCGGACGCTATACGGATATAGCCGTTTTAACTATAAAACTTTTCTGGTGGCAGGCATAGTGACCGCAATATAAATTAAAAAAAATTTTTTTTTTTTAGCTAAGACTTAAAGACGTTTAAGCTTTTGTATTTTTAAAATCTTTTCAGTGTCCATGAAAGACAAGCTAAAGTTTATGCTTGGGCCGCTAGTCAATGAACCATTATTCGAAGTCATAAATTACACTTACTTTTAAATTTGTTCAAAATTGTATGATGAGATGACATTCATTTTAAGTGTTAGATTTGGCTACCTGCAGAATAAGAAAAAAATCTTTCGGTTTTTAATAGAGATTTATTAATTTATTTTATTGCACTAACGTTGTACAATTGTCGGACTTAATGCCTTTAGACATTCTCTACCAGTCAACCGAGTGTGTTAGTGAAAGTCGATTTTCCATCGATGTTTGAGAAACTATGATTGAAATATTTTGCTGATTGCGGCTCATGACACCGATTACGATGGTGTTAGAATATAATAGATTTTATGATGTACTTTATTCTTACTTACAAACGTGAAGTAACTTTATATATGTACTCTTTAGTAGGTGCCTATTTCAAGGCTTTATTCAATACTAGTGGGCCTCAGCGGACGTTATCTTTCCCAAACTTAGCGATAAAAATGTAATGTCATAGGTATATGTGGTGAAAGGGTGGTGCCAGGATGACTGACAGTGTGGAGCGACTATCTGATGAAGGTCACCGGAAGCGCAAGAGCGATCGCGTTGGAGATCCTTGGGGGAGGCATATGCTCAGCAGTGGGCGTCGAACAGCTGATATAATGAGGTGGTGAGATCTTTAAGATGGTATCTGACCATTTTTTCTATCTTAAATAGCATTTTTCCTATATTTTTATACATATAAACCTTCCTTTCGAATCACTCTAGGTATCTATTTAAAAGAACGCATCAAAATCAGTTAAGTAGTTTTAATGATTTAAGCATACGTACATATTTTAGACATAGGGATAGATGCGGAAAACTTTGCATTATCCATTTTGGCTATGATATTAAGTGTATGTACCCGCAAGTTAAGAAAACATCCCGTATACATATAACTTATTCTGGCCACCAAATAATAAAGTGCTTCGTTTGAGTACACTCCCAACGATATTTTTATTTTCGACGTCGCTTTACGGCGTAATAACATTTCATTACCTTTCATTTAACGTCTTTCGGCGGAGATTATAAAGGGTGTTCAATTTTAATTAATTCCTCACCGCAAGCTCATACAGGGAGATGTTCTGGTAAGTTTGGTAAGCAGCCGCACGATTGTTATTCATTGCGTATACATTAGGGATAGGTATGGAGTTCGGTAATTGTTTTAGAGCTTGCAAAATTAATTAATCCCCCTTTGGTTTGGTGTTCGCTTCCAATTAAGAAGTCTTTCTTTTTTAAACGTTTATTGTTATGTAACTAATTAGTAATAATTTTGTTTTGAATTTTCATGTAAAGGCAGGCAGTGGGCACGGTTTTCTTAAACAGTGATCTAGTACTTTCGTAAATTATTTTTCGACATTACCACCTTAATATTTTTTAACAAGTTTTCTATTAAATATTGTCATAATAGAACTCCCAAGGCTACACTCGATTACTTAACTGTAAACGGCCAGGTTTTATATCCATGCTAAAATATAACAATAGCGGTTCTTTTTTTAGAACCCACTAAAATAACCTTAAAAGTAGCTATATATTTCACAAAACAGTAAATCAAAACAAATAGCATTAAAAGGTTTGAACAACGAGGCTTTTTGACACATCCTTAAATGGGTATTCCATGAATAGTGAAGTAGCATTGTATTTTATTGAATGAATCGTTTACGCTACTTTAAACCTTGGGATGATTTACCAAATGGCAGAGGACCGAAAATTTATTTGGGTTAAGATTCGACATTTGCCAGCACTATTTTGTTTAAATTTATTCTTTTTATGATTTGCCTCAGAAAGCAAAGCTGGCAGGAGTTGTTGAATCACCCAAACCTTGATCAAATGGTAGTGGTCGTGTCTTATCGCATCATTTTTGTAGCCATCTCAGGAAATGACATTTTGCCGCCATACCGATTCAATTTTTTCATCTGCATAGTCGCGGTAACTTTATATTTGACTAGCTGTGCCCGCGACTTCGTCCGCGTGGAATACTTATTTTGGGCATCATTTTATTTTTGCAAATTTATTTTTTGTTATTATTTTAGACAATTTATTTTTTAAGTTTTTAAAAGAACATAATTAGCTTAAAGTACTTCTGCGTTAATTATTTTTCTAGTTTTATTTTCTTGTGTTAGAAGAACATAGGTATTAGTTTTGTCCGCAACGCGTTTGTAAGTCTGATTTTGACAACGCGACACATGTGTGAAAAGCAGTCTTGACGTTAATTAATTCCTATGTTGTAGTGTTTAAATGTTTGTCCCTGTGATTTATTCATTGTAACGGTGAAGATAGCTTAACAGGAAATTGAATTCTTTTAAAATTAAAAGGTAAACAATTTGAAATCATTGAGGTGCGAGGTATAAGCACTGTTTGACCAACTGCTAAACCAGTCTAAACTATTGCAACCATCACGTTACATATTGCGTAGAAATTAGATCTGAAGTCGGGTCCCGGTGGTTTAAGATTTCTAAGGAAAATTATTGGGGCACCTATTTTTAACTTGAGGGAATATGGGGAAAGGCCACTTGTGGTTATAATTATTTTATTCATTTCGTCTACGCTACAGTTTCTCACTCCCAATATTGCACTTTGACACATCCATTAATGATCTTCTTTTTTTTCTATTTCGCTTATTTCAGGGTGAACTTTCGATATAAAGTCCTCAATGTAACTCACTCTTAATCCATAATCTCGTTCGATTGCAATTTTATTTTCAAAGTGAGGTACTTTTCCGTCTCCTATTAAAAGTAACTTTGAAGGAAAAGTTATACTACCTCCCTACCACTGCCTCGTTGGTGTAGTGGCAAAGTTTCTGCCTAACATCCAAGAGGTCCTGGGTTCGAATCCCAGGTCGAGCTAAAATTGTTTCTGAGATTTTCTGTCATGAATCTCTCAAAAACAGCTCGGAGTCGAGAAGTTGGCGGTTTTACACCGCCGTGCCTCGGAAAGCACGTTAAGCCGTTAGTCATGCGCCTGATCTCTCTCCGGTCATGTCGGATTGCCGTCTCACCGAACTTTGAGAGGGATGGAACAGTGCAGTTTGAGAGTGCACTTGTTTATTGTGCTCACACTTGTGCACTATAATATCTCCTGCGTAGTTGGCTGATCTCTGTTGAGATTTGCCGCCATGGTCGAAATCGTCCTGGAGGACTATTTCTACCTCCCCTCAAATGTGCTCTCATATTTTTAGTTAATTTTAAGATGTTCACAACCTTCCATATTGGGGTATTTTTAAGGCAAGACTTTACAATGTCTGCCCTCGTTCCCCTTACTATTACTGGTATAGTTTGTCGAAAGTCCCCCGCAAACATAAAAGTAATTTTATGATGATGATTTTATCACGGCTTCTTATATCCCTAAGAGTCCTATCTAGACCCTCTACATGAGCTCTATGGATCATGGAACATTCGTCCCAGATTATTATACGCGGTCACCTGGTCATTCATCGTATCAGCCTGTTACAGTCCACTGCTGGACATAACCCTTCCCCAAGGACCGCCACAGCGATCTCCCGCTCTTTGCATCCAGTCACTACCAGCTGCCTTCGTTAAGTCGTCTGTCCATCTAGCCGGGGGGCGTCCCACACTACGTTTACCTAAGAGTGGTCTCCATTCAAGAATCTTCCTGCTCCACCTCTCGTCGGTTCTGCGAGAGACATGGCCAGCCCACTGCCACTTTAGCTTGCTACATTTTTTGACAACATCAGTTACCTTAGTCTTATGTCGTATGACCTCGTTCCGGATCTTGTCCCTTAATGAGATCCCCAACATATACCTTTCCATAGCACGCTGAGTGACGTGTAGTCGGTGAGCCAGCTTGACTGTCATGTTCCACGTTTCGGCTCCGTAGGTTAATAAGACGCATTGGTTAAACAACCGGCTTTTTAGGCACTGCGGTAGGGTCGACGTGAAGATATGACGCAACTGGTCATTAATTAAATCTAATTTTGGTTCTTCATGGTAACTCGTAGAGCTACACCTCCCTCTCCGAGTCGCTCGCAAGTAACACCTCTCTTCCTTGCAGCGTTATGTTTTGCACATCATGCGGCGCGGGTGAATTTTATATTGGTTTCATTTTAAAATTGTAATATCTTCTAAGATATTCATTGAAATTAAGTGATGTTAAAGACAATTTTGTTCACAATTAAATACTCTTAATCAACAACACATTTATTTGGATAAAGATTAATATTATTACGTTGATACAACGCTTAACAAATAATGCATTAATTTCGGCCAAATTTGATTGCCACAAAAACGGTTCTAGTGACTTGATCTTAAAAGATAGACATATACTGTCGCAGACATTTTTTTAGATCATTTTAAGAGGAATAATTCGTTCATACAAATATTTTTGGTATCTTGAACCGTTTTCGCAGCGTACGCAACGGAAGCCCTCAAGGATGAATAATTTTCCCCGTTTTTTTCGCATTTTCCGTGATTTCTTCGCTCCTAATAGTTCCAGCGTGATGTTATATAGCCTATAGCCTTCCTCGATAAATGGTCTATTCAACACAAAAAGAATATTTCAATTCGAACCAGCAGTTCCTGAGATTAGCGCGTTCAAACAAACAAACAAACAAACAAACAAACAAACAAACAAACTCTTCAGCTTTATAATATTAGTGTAGATGTAAGGTTAGGAACTTATATCAAAGACAAAGTTACCGCGCAAGTTATACGAGTAATGCCATTACATGACATCCGCAAATAATGTTTGTTTTGTCAGTTTGTGACCGTAAGTGTATCGACATAACTTTTCAATATTTAACAATTGTCAATCAAAGCTGGCAGGAGTTGTTGAATCACCCAAACCTTGATCAAATGGTAGTGGTCGTGTCTTATCGCATCATTTTTGTAGCCATCTCAGGAAATGACATTTTGCCGCCATACCGATTCAATTTTTTCATCTGCATAGTCGCGGTAACTTTATATTTGATGTAAGGTTAGGAACTTATATCAAAGACAAAGTTACCGCGCAAGTTATACGAGTAATGCCATTACATGACATCCGCAAATAATGTTTGTTTTGTCAGTTTGTGACCGTAAGTGTATCGACATAACTTTTCAATATTTAACAATTGTCAAACTAATCATTTAACTTAAGACTAATGTTTTAAGGCACGAAATAGTTTACAATCAACTGTTTAGCGATCAATAAAATGTTTAATCGTGAAACAGTGCAAGGCCTGCCAGGTGTCGAAATTGTAGGCGCGAACAATTATAATTTCATTATAAATTTTACTATTTGGAATTGCGCAAAGTTTTGCTTATTGAAATTAGTTCCACTGGCAATCAAAACTTGTTACTTGAAACTGAGAAAACGTACAAATAATGATTAGTATGTGCAAAATAACAACCTTATAAAACTTTCAAAACCTTTAGGTCATTTGATATTGGTAAAACATTTTTCTTCATCAATTCGTCTACGATCAAATTAAAAAGGTTTTCTTAAATCATTAAAATGTGGTGTAAGTTTAAATAGCCAAGGCACATAATTATGCTATATTTATATATATTTTTGTTATGAATATATGTAGGTATGAAGAGCAAAGTCTTCTAGCACTAGTATTTATTACTAGTATATATTTTCATACTTAAAAGTATTGTATTTAAAAGTAAAAACATTTAAATGAATTTTATTTTTAAAATTTGTGACTTTCATCGTGACTAGCCACGGACATCATGTCAACCAGTTATCGCGTCTCAATCGCTGTCATTCGCGCGTCGCGGCGACTTATAGACAGAAAGTAGCATATGTGCCGTTGCGATAAATGTGATGAAAAACGATAAGTCTACCCGAGTTATATTAGAGACAAAATGAATATGTGCACCTCACCTAGGTCAGTGAATAAAAAACAAAATCCTAAACGCTTTGCATAACAGCTTTTAAAGTACTTAATCCCCATATCATGTTCTATTAGCAAAAATACATTTACGATGCTCTCTCTATGTGGTGGTTGTCATTTGATACCTACAAGACAAATAGAGCTGTAGGAAGTGTTTGCCATTGTCTGTTTGTGTTAGCTAAATCCGGATCATGAATGTTACAGCACAAAGAAAACCGACATCTCATAAATATAATATTTCATCAGATACCTTTTGCTAAAGCAAAAGGTATCGGAGTTCTAATCACATTCAACAACAAGTATTCAAATTCCTTTGAAGCTTTCATTATTATTACGTACGTTAGCAGAACAAAAAAGAATATCTGAAGTACCTACCTGTAAGGGAAACCCAGCTAAACCGTAAGGGTACGTATAAATATGAGTATAAAACCTAAGGAAAAGTTTATCAGCATGACGAGCACTTTCTGACGATGTGAAATAATTGACGTTCTAGATTCTAGAAGATATTGCAATACAGTGGGATAAAACTTTCTATGGATATCCTTTAATAGTTATCTAAGCTTATCTACACTAATATTATAAAGCTGAAGAGTTTGTTTGTTTGTATGTTTGTTTGTTTGTTTGAACGCGCTAATCTCAGGAACTGCTGATTCGAATTGAAAAATTCTTTTTGTGTTGAATAGACCATTTATCGAGGAAGGCTATAGGCTATATAACATCACGCTGGAACTATTAGGAGCGAAGAAATCACGGAAAATGTGAAAAAAACGGGGAAAATTATTCATCCTTGAGGGCTTCCGTTGCGTACGCTGCGAAAACGGTTCAAGATACCAAAAATATTTGTATGAACTAATTATTCCTCTTAAAATTATCTAAAAAAATGTCTGCGACAGTATATGTCTATCTTTTAAGATCAAGTCACTAGAACCGTTTTTGTGGCAATCAAATTTGGCCGAAATTAAGCGCGTCAAGTTAAGCGTTGTATCAACGTAATAATATTAATCTTTATCCAAATAAATGTGTTGTTGATTAAGAGTATTTAATTGTGAACAAAATTGTCTTTAACATCACTTAATTTCAATGAATATCTTAGAAGATATTACAATTTTAAAATAACACCAATATAAAATTCACCCGCGCCGCATGATGTGCAAAACATGACGCTGCAAGGAAGAGAGGCGTTACTTGCGAGCGACGCGGAGAGAGGGGTGTAGCTCTACGAGTTACCATGAAGAACCAAAATTAGATTTGCGTCATATCTTCACGTCGACCCTACCGCAGTGCCTAAAAAGCCGGTTGTTTAACCAATGCATCTTAACTGTCTTAACCCACGGAGCCGAAACGTGGAACATGACAGTCAAGCTGGCTCACCGACTACACGTCACTCAGCGTGCTATGGAAAGGTCTATGTTGGGGATCTCATTAAGGGATAAGATCCGGAACGAGTTCATACGACATAAGACTAAGGTAACTGATGTTGTCAAAAAATTTAGCAAGCTAAAGTGGCAGTGGGCTGGCCATGTCTGTCGCAGAACCGACGAGAGGTGGAGCAGGAAGATTCTTGAATGGAGACCACTCTTAGGTAAACGTAGTGTGGGACGCCCCCCGGCTAGATGGACAGACGACTTAAAGAAGGCAGCTGGTAGTGACTGGATGCAAAGAGCGGGAGATCGCTGTGGCGGTCCTTGGGGAAGGCCTATGTCCAGCAGTGGACTGTAACAGGCTAATACGATGAATGACCAGGTGACCGCGTATGATAATCTGGGACGAATGTTCCATGATTCATAGAGCTCATGTAGAGAGTCTAGATAGGACTCTTAGGGATATAAGAAGCCGTGATAAAATCATCATCATAAAATTACTGTTATGTTTGCGGGGGACTTTCGACAAACTATACCAGTAATAGTAAGGGGAACGAGGGCAGACATTGTAAAGTCTTGCCTTAAAAATACCCCAATATGGAAGGTTGTGAACATCTTAAAATTAACTAAAAATATGAGAGCACATTTGAGGGGAGGTAGAAATAGTCCTCCAGGACGATTTCGACCACGGCGGCAAATCTCAACAGAGATCAGCCGACTACGCAGGAGATATTATAGTGCACAAGTGTGAGCACAATAAACAAGTGCACTCTCAAACTGCACTGTTCCATCCCTCTCAAAGTTCGGTGAGACGGCAATCTGACATGACCGAAGAGAGATCAGGCGCATGACCAACGGCTTAACGTGCTTTCCGGGGCACGGCGGTGTAAAACCGCCAACTTCTCGACTCCGAGCTGTTTTTGAGAGATTCATGACAGAAAATCTCAGAAACAATTTTAGCTCGACCTGGGATTCGAACCCAGGACCTCTTGGATGTTAGGCAGAAACTTTGCCACTACACCAACGAGGCAGTGGTAGGGAGGTAGTATAACTTTTCCTTCAAAGTTTCCTTCAAAGTACCTCACTTTGAAAATAAAATTGCAATCGAACGAGATTATGGATTAAGAGTGAGTTACATTGAGGACTTTATATCGAAAGTTCACCCTGAAATAAGCGAAATAGAAAAAAAAGAAGATCATTAATGGATGTGTCAAAGTGCATATTGGGAGTGAGAAACTGTAGCGTAGACGAAATTAATAAAATAATTATTTAACCACGAGGTGGCCTTTCCCCATATTCCCTCAAGTTAAAAATAGGTGTCCCAATAATTTTCCTTAGAAATCTTAAACCACCGGGACCCGACTTCAGATCTAATTTCTACGCAATATGTAACGTGATGGTTGCAATAGTTTAGACTGGTTTAGCAGTTGGTCAAACAGTGCTTATACCTCGCACCTCAATGATTTCAAATTGTTTACCTTTTAATTTTAAAAGAATTCAATTTCCTGTTAAGCTATCTTCACCGTTACAATTAATAAATCACAGGGACAAACATTTAAACACATAGGAATTAATTAACGTCAAGACTGCTTTTCACACATGTGTCGCGTTGTCAAAATCAGACTTACAAACGCGTTGCGGACAAAACTAATATGTTTATCTGACACAAGAAAATAAAACTAGAAAAATAATTAACGCAGAAGTACTTTAAGCTAATTATGTTCTTTTAAAAACTTAAAAAATAAATTGTCTAAAATAATAACAAAAAATAAATCTGCAAAAATAAAATGATGCCCAAAATAAATATTCCACGCGGACGAAGTCGCGGGCACAGCTAGTCCTAAATAATTAAGTATTGACCACTTTAGTTCAACAACTTTTGAGACCATTCTTCTTGCTGGTTGCTGGCCAGCAAGAAACTTTTTTTTATTTAGCTGGCCACCTATAATTTCGAAGAAAAATAAGAATTTTTTAATTTGTCAATTTTGTTTTTCCATGACTTTTCGTGTCGTTCAAATTTTATATTTTATCTATAAAAGACCACAAAATAGATCAAAATACGATGATATTAACCAAAGTTAGATCATAGTTCATAATATGTGCAATAATTGAACAGTTCAGTCGGTTCAAATATAGTTTATTTAGTTCGATTCAGTTTTATTCATAAAACCTTGAAGGCAAAGAAGGACCTTTTTCAGTTGTCTTTTTATGGATGGATTTATGGCCGTCTACATCTGTCTAGTAATAGTTAGTTCATTTTTGTAAATAGGTTTTTTGAATTCCAGACATTTGGTCATAATCTCAGCTAATGATAAGTGACGATGGATGCCGAGGATGGATCATATCTGCCTAGAACAGCATATTCACGTTTTTCTTGAAAAGATATTGTCTCAATGTTGATGATTTTGACCCAACGCAGTAAAATTTGCTAGTGCAACGGTGCAAGGAGGGTCCTTTCCTAAAAGTACAGCCGATTCACAATTACACCCCTCGCATTCAAATAATTTTCTTAGTAACACGGACCATTAAAGAAATAACATGTCAAATGTTGAATGTTATTCAGTTTGAATCTACCGAAATTGCTTTCAACAACCTCGACTTAGATCCGACTATCGACATAGGATGAGATATTTATTTTCTTTAATTTTAATATTTTGGTGCCTGTTAAATGTTTTTTTGCGTTTTTTTTTATTTTATTTATTATCCAGACAGTTACATTCACATAAAGTTAAAATATCAGTCTTTAAATGCAAAAATACTGTCAGATAGCCTCTTATTTAGAATAAGTTTAAAGTAAAGTTGGTATTCGTATAGACAGTTGAAATTATTATCAGTAAATTCAATTGAATACTTTGATAGGTGTCCAAACCAACTATAACTTGGTATTTCTTGCTGTATCTAACGACACAGCTCATTTCGACTAAAGAATAATAGGGTCCAATTTAGGCCCTCAGGCTCTTAGGTCTTGTAAATGCCTTATTAAGATAATAACCTAACGACCAAGTCGCCAAAACAAAGATAAGCTGTCAGATACAGTGGATTTATGGGCAAAATCGTGAGGACGCCTCTCACTAAACCGCTACAGAGATAATCAAAATAGCTGAGACGACAAAACCGTAATGAGAATTAGTTGTTGCAAAACTCACTACATAAAATAAGTTTGTCGATGAAATAGACTCGTGTCAAACATGTCCTGGATGTTTGTCTAATTTGACGGTACCAATTGATTGTTAATGGACCCCGTAGACGTTGAACTGCCCCTTGTATGGCGAATTTTTTTTTACTATGTCCTGACAATAAGAAACACATAAAATTATAATTTTTGTTTCATTTCTGCTAAGCTCATAGGTATGACTTGTAGAAAATTCCCCTTATGCGTTAAGTCCACTAGTAAAAAGTTTTGTTATGCTTTATTGCATAATAAAACAAAACAATTTGGTGTGGAATTATGCGCGTATTTTTATTTTATAGATACATTAAATTGTATTTAATTTACTTTGCAAAAGTAAAACTCTGAACTATAAACGTAGTAATGAGTAATTTCTCCGACTGATGAGTCTTATTATCCAAATCAGATTAACCGCCAGGTCACACCTGCGATTATCTGTCACTGTGACTTGCTTCTGACAGCGCGTCAACCAATCACCGTGCTTCAATCGAAGACAATCGCCAGTTGTGACGATAGTCTAACGCAGGTGTCGCCCGGCGACATCACAGAGAGAACATAACGGTTATCGTGATAAAAGCGTGTTTTTGACTTTCAACACACTAGCACTCGGCCTTTTTTTGACAAAGCCTTATCGCATTTTTCAATTCCAGTAGGGTAAAACCGGGGTAGATGCCCCACTTTAAGAAATCGCTCTATAACTTTTATAATAAAAATCGAAACAATTTATTAATTAAACAAATTTATTCATGGGAATTTTGTCTACAAATTTATGAAAAGTAAAAAACGTTGTCTTAGATATATTTAATGTATTAGGGACTATAGCAGACCTCAAAATTTTGTGACATCTATCCCATACAGGAGATAGATGCCCGACCGATATAAATTGTATTTGGGATAGATGACTCACCGGAAAATGGGCATCTATTCTCCAAAATCTTTGAATTCATTTTGGCATTGCCTGCTGTCGCAACGAGACATAAAACTGAGTCAATTAGGATATATATAGAGTTATGGATTCTTTTTATAGATTTCAAAAAAAGTAATCGAATTTATCTACAAAACTATTGTTATTAATATCGGGTCATCTATACCAATAGAGCTTCTATCTAGGCTTTACCCTATACTGGGTTCAGTAAACCTCTACAGTAGAGAGCATAATCTATCATCGGACAAATTAATAATCTAATGTAAAATCTATCCCAATTTTGTGGATGCGTTCATTAACTTCTATTGCCAATTTAGAATTTGATAGCTATCAACAATACGTTATCATATTTTAGTTAATTAGTTTCGTAAAATCCATTTAAACTTTTTAACTGATGTTTAGCCGAGGGCCACAAAACTATTCGTTTACTGAAATTCTGAAAGCTTAATTTATTGAAAAGTTAATATTGTGGGAAATTGTGGGAAAAGTGTGATAACACATTTCATGAAACAAGAGATCATTTTAGCATGGAAATGAGACACTTTTTACGGATTATTTCGCGATTTATTTACATTTCGTTTAAACCTGACGTTTTGGACAATTTTTTCAAACTATGTAATGACGACTAACATCTTAGTCCACCTGTGACCAAGGACGCTGAAAAAGGTCCGAAACGTCAGGTTAAAACAAAATGTAAATAAATTGCGAAATAATCCGTAAAAAATGTCTCATTTCAATGTCTACTGTTCGCGTAAACCGAGGAAACAAATATCATTTTAGCAATCATAGTTAAATTTATGCGTAGGTTATCATGAGTTACTATTTCACTTTTCTATTGATCAAAGGAATAATTGTAACACTAAGCTTAGCTTTAGCGTTACCATATAGTTGTAAATAAAATAAAAATGAATTTAAGCCGTAAAGTTACAGCATAAAGTTACAAATAACAAAGTAAATTGAAAAATAATAAATAATTTTACTATTGGTGATTTGTTAGCTTTCATGTTTATTATAACGAATGTTTGCATTAAAATATTTCAATAGTCGTGATGGAATGCGACGATAAACCACTTCAAACGCGATTGTAAAGCCTACAGCATATATTCTGTGGTACAGTCAGTCTGTTAATTTTTGTTTTAAAATCGAACTTATAACCATTACATAAGGTATGGAATTTCAATGATGTGCTATCATACATATTCAAATCTAGCTCCACTGTATTAGATTTGAATAATCCAATTGTAATCTCGCTACCCGTTGGCGTGTAATGTGATGTACTAATAACTAGATGTGGCACTTATTGATTCAGTGTATTTCTACTATAAATTCGTTAATCGATCAATTTCAGGTTTTGCAACTCTATAAGCATTGTTCCAAAAGTTGACTAGGTTTCAAAATAAAGACTAAAAACTCAAAATCGTTTATCATTCGCAGTAACACAAATGCGTGATCTTATAAGGGCGATGGCAGTAACACTATTAATCTAACGGAATCTCTTTAAAAATAATAGTTTTAATAACACTATTCCAGCACTTTGGCTTGTCTAAATCCTTTTTTGTGACGAAATAAATAAGCATCAAATATTTCTACCACTTTTAGTTAAACCTACCTGGCACCAGGGTTAAGGTTTAGCAGCCTCGAGCTAGACTTGTGACCGCCTTGACGGCCCAACGGCCCACTGTCGCTGGCAACTTCGATAGTCAGTGTTGATCAGAGCCGATGAGTTTTTGCGATTAATCGAGGAACTGTAAGTGTGGGTCCACACTCCGAACATAGCGCGGTAACGACGGCGAGCGCGAAATATGACACATAATATGAAACGTGCCTTTGCGTACTGTAGTGACTAAGGTTGAAACCTAACCGCGCCCGCGTACGCGCCTCGTAGGCTCTCTCAGTCACCGCGCATTCAGTGTGGATGCACTCTATGAGCAAGGGTGCGTACATAACGTCCGTTTTACTGGTCCGTTAAAACGTGTAAGTTATTAGCGTATGTAGTTGTATGAGTGAGTTCACACATACCTTCCACCATATCGGATCTATTAGGTATATCAGATCTAGTGTATCGGATCCAGTATACTGGATCGAATGAGTACTGTGATGTGTTGTGTGAATAGTGACGGATCCATTAAAACGGATCCTGTAAAACGGACGTTATATGTGAATGCGCCGTTAGTTGACGCGACGCGTTTTTGACTGATTTATCCATGAAACGTATGACAAAGCTTTGAATTTAACGATTTCATCACCAGCTGTTTGGTTTACTCACAGCTCTTTTGTAGATATGAATAAACGCCATAAATACTAACCACTTCCAATCAAACCTACATCAATGTTATTGTAATCACAGTAATGGGTGCAGTGGGCACCAGGGTTAAGGTTTAGCAGCCTTGAGCTTGACTCGTGACCGCCTTGACGGCCCAACGGCCCACTGTCGCTGTCAATTTCGATAGTCAATGCTGATCTAAGCTGATAAATTTTTGCGATCGATGAACTAAGAAAAAACCGCCTGCACTGGTATGGATACGTAATGAATAGAAAATGATCGGATGATCATGAAAATTCTAAATATAGAGGAAAACAGAAGAGGATGCTGACGACCACCAAAGACCTGACAGCAAACGATAAAAAATGACCTTATAAGTAGCAGTATGAATGAACAGACAAACCATACAGTCTGGTGGTGGTGGTGGAAATACTAGGAGCGCTGACCCCAAGTAAATTGGGACAAAAGCCTGGAGAAAGAAGAAGAATAGGATCTGTATATGTGGGTCAAGCGCGGTGGCGACGGCGGACCCTGACCATGAAACGTTTATTGTAGATGCCATCAGAAAGAGGGCGCGATGCGTTTTTTAGTTGGTTTATTAGAAGGGAAAACACGCTACATGTCTGACAAAACCCTTGTCTATAATGATTCTTTTATAACCATTTTGGTCTAACACATCATATTTTTAACACGCTCTTATTAGCTCGGGCTGTGGAACATAGTAGTAGACAGCCTCTTGAGGACACTGAACGAAAGAGGCTACACTACCATTGGTTATGCAGACGACCTAGCAATTTTGATAAATGGGAACGCAGAGAACATCCTCTGTGATGTAATGCGTGCTGCTCTTCAGATTGTAGAAAAATGGTGTGAGGAACACCAGCTGTCAGTCAACCCCAAAAAAACAGAGCTCATCCTTTTCACTAACAAAAGGAAGCTACCAAATCTAAAACTACCAAAATTATTTAACACCGAATTAACCCTATCAACTCAATTAAAATATCTGGGCATCACTCTCGATAGCAAGTTGAACTGGGGAATTCACATTGACAACAAAATTAAGAAGGCCTGTATAGCATTCTATCAGTGTAAAAGACTCCTTGGCCGAAAATGGGGTCTTAATCCAAAAATCACACTTTGGCTATACACATCAGTTATCAGACCCTCCTTAACCTACGGATCAGTTGTGTGGTGGCCCAGAACGCAACTGTCCACTATCAAATCCAAACTACAAAGCTTGCAGCGCCTAGCGAGCGTAGCAGCTACAGGATGTATGAGAACCACTCCATCAGCCGCCCTAGAGTTTCTATTGAACCTTAGACCTCTTCATCTGGTCATACAGGAAGAAGCAAAGGCAGCTGCCTTAAGACTAAAAGCAAATGGGCTATGGAAACAAAACACTATGACAACGCACTCCAAAATCATGGAGGACATCACGAAGGAAAGACCCCTTCTAGATGCACCCATGGACAGGATACCATGCCACTACATCTTTGATCGAGAATACATTATCCAACTTACCGAAGAACGGAAAGACAACTCTGGCGTCAAAGAAGTTAGGATATACACAGACGGCTCCAAAACCTCACAAGGAACTGGAGCCGGAGTATTCTCATACGACTTAAACATCAACATATCAACCACCCTGGACAAACTAAACACAATATTCCAAGCAGAATGTATCGGAATTATCAGAGCAGCACAGGCGGTTGCAGCCAGAGACGTCGGAGACCTCAACATCAAAATTGTCTCGGACAGTGCATCCGTACTTCAAGCTCTACAAAACAACACCATAACCTCTGCCCTCATATTGGAATGCCACAACGCACTCCAACACATTGCAAGGAAAAATAAGATAACCTTGCCGTGGATCAAGGGACACAGCAACTCTCTCGGCAACGACGCAGCCGATGAACTCGCGAAAAAGGGATCCGCGACAACAGTGTTTGGCCCAGAACCGCTACTACCTATACCGCAGGCCCAAATAAAAATATGGCTGCGAGAAGACACCGCAAAAAACCATCTGCTAGAATGGACGAACAGTGAAGGCTGCAGGCAAACTAAAAATGCAATTCAGATGCCATCTAAAAAGCTTGCCCGCAACCTCGCCAAACTAACGCGCGACAATTTACGCAGAGTTATAGGGATAATAACAGGCCATTGTCTCCTAAACAAGCACCTATTTAACATAGGTGTAACAAACAGCCCTCGATGCAGAGGATGCCTCGAGGAAGAGGAAACGCCACAGCATGTACTCATGGAGTGCACAAGCGTGGAAAAACAGCGAGCAGACATTCTAAAAAACCCAACATCATTCCCGGAAATCTTTAGTGGCCTAGGCAGGCTGCTAGCCTTCTGGGAAGACTTGGGCTGGTTGGAATAAAGGCAAACACGCACAATGGCCCAATCGTGAGGCTAAGTGCGGAAAAAGCCCTGCAAAACTAACTAACTAACTAACTAGCTCGGGCTGTATGTATGTAAGTTTGTAACGGAATCTTCGACCTCAATTTTCACCAACTTCCAGAAATTTAATTTTTTGAAACTTTGCACACGTATCAAGTACCAATGAAAATTTAAGAGTTTTTTATTATCCTTATTATCAAAAAATATATTAAAAAACACGCTTTTATTGCTAACTAAATAAGAGAAAATAATTTCTGAGTACAAAGAATTTATATTAGAGTACAGTAAAAAGCGTGGGGTGCTTGGTTTAGAATATGTAATATATTACATTAAAATCATTCTATTAATGGCAACTATAAAAAGAGAACTATGTAAACGACATAAAGTGCACCCCCACGCTTTTTATTCTACTGTAATATAAATTCTTTGTACTCAGAAATGATTTTCTCTTTTTTAGTTAGCAATAAAAGCGTGTTTTTTTAGTTTTCTTATCAATTTTTTTTTATTGACTGCCTTGACGGCTCAACTGCACGCTTTAGCTGGCAACTTCGATAATCAGTGCTGATCTGTGCTCGTAGGTACTCGCTGAGCCGTGGTCCGGAGTTGCAGATGTAGCCATCCCTGTCACTCTTGTTTGGTTAGTGCATGGAACTTGGATGGTAGCAGCTGGCGGGATCCGACAATGAATTAAGTAAATACGATACCTAGTATTGTAAATGAACTTTATGAGGCGTTCGCCATGACACACCAAAGACAAGGGATGACCATAGATTACAGAGTTCGGATACTTATGAATAAAGATACAATAATATGTATGTGACATCTCCCTTTGTAAAAATACAAAGGAAAAAAAAACTAACACGGGTTGCACTCCGGGAGTGCCGGCAGAAGTGAAAACTTAACAACCGTCTTACGGTTTTTCGATCAGCATCACGTGACCTGACGCGAGTTTCACAGTTTCTACCCATGCCACAAAAGTGCTCAACGCCGCTAAAGAAGTTTTCACTTCAAAAAAACGTTTACAGTTTGTTATTTCTATGAAACGGAATGTACACTATACTGAAACTAAAGAATAAAATTTTATGACAAAGATTACTTTTAGTTTTTTCTGTGAGATGGAACGTACTCTATACATAAAACTAAATAATAAAATTTTAAGACAAAACTTTACATTTAATTCTGTCTGTGAAGGGAAAGGGAACGTAGATTATACTTTGATTTTATATAAAAAAATGTGAACGTGTCTATTGTTTGACATTCTAGACAGATAACATAACATGAGATGATGAGACTGACAGTGACGTTTAGTTAGGTTATTTCTAAGTAAGCAGAATGTTTACAATAACTTATCTAAAATACATAAATAGTAAATAAACTACTTAATTTATTCGCAATATCGACGGGGTCTAATAATGGGGCGACCAAATGACGAATATTTAATATCAGGGTTGTTTGTGAACGAGTTGGGCTTGGGGCTGACATGTTTTGTGTTTGAGTCAGTGTTTGTTAGTGTTTCAGGTGCAGTTGGAGAAGATGGCTTCGGACTGGTTGGAACAGAGGATTTTGGTGGACTATTCAGTACCGGAGAAGACTGAGACTGGCTACAGTAGTTGGGATAATATTCTAGCTGTGGGGAACTTCTAGTGTGGCCTCATGATAGCTTGCTTGAGTTTACGAGGGTCTATACATAAGCGTAACTTTTTATTCTTTTTAGTAGTAAGAACAATTGAACTCACCCATTCAGTCGGTTCCTCGACACGTTGTATCACGCCATTTTTTTCTAGCGTCGCCAGCTCGTCCTTCAGGGGTTTTTGCAGCTGCTGTGGCACACGCCTACATGCGTCGACCGAAGGTATTGCATCTGGTTTCAGGGTGAGGTTGACCTCAAAATTGCGGATGCAGCCTAGTCCTTCAAAGAGGTCCTTATTCTTGTTGATAATATCTTGTGGATCAGACTGTTGTGCAAGGGAAAAGCTAACAGTATTAACTTTTTTAACAAGGTTAAGGTTTTTGCATGTTTTTCTACCAAGTGTGTTTTGACAGTTCATGTCAACAATGTGAAAGTTGACTAGATAGTTTTTATTTTTATAACTAACATTGAAAGAATATTGGCCTACTGTTGGCAGCATTTCTCCACTGAATGTTGAAAGTCTGTGTAAACTTGGTTTGATGTCACTTGTGTGTAAGTTGAGATATGTGAAGGTGTGGTATGATATGATGTTTGTGTCAGCCCCAGTGTCAATCATGAATTCAACCATTTTATTATTAATAGTAATGTTCACCATCCATTTGTCATCTTCTTCCTCGCTCGTTATTTTTCCAATGAATAATTCACTATCTGGCTCTGATTCACAGGATTTTTTTTCATTGTTGTCTTGATTCACTGCTCTAATCGACTTTTTGGATCTGCACATGACTGCAAAGTGATTGTATTTGTTGCAGATTTTGCATCTGACCCCGTTGGCTGGACATCTGTATCTGTGTACTTGGCCACATCGTTGGCATTTCAGATTTCTTGATGGACTGAATGACTGACGGTTTGGCTGGGAGTCTCCGCCTGGCGATCTTCGACTATCCTGGCTTGACTTAGCTGGCTGACGACCATAACATTGAGGCGACTGACGATTATAAAACGACTGGACCTGATCAATGGCTAAGGACTCTGGATCGCTACCTGATATGGCCTGTTTGTCTAGTTTTGTGTTTCTGATAGTCTTCGCCAGATTGACAGCTTCATCAAACGTGCCTGGTTTTTCTATTAAAATACGCTCCTTTATGTAGGAATATGATGGATGTAGATTCCAAGAGAAAATATCTTTTAAGATGGCATCCGATTTCTCTCCAAGATCACATTGGAAGCTAATATTCTTTAGACCAGTAGCATATGTCTCAATTTCCTCATTTGGGTCCTGTTTTCTGTTAAAGAGCTTGTGTCTTTCAACAGATGTATTTATTTTTGGTAGAAGATATGACTCAAATCTTGACAGCAGTTTGTCATAAGTGATTTCAGACATCTCTACGTTAAACGAGTGGAAAACTTGAAGTGCTTCTTGTCCTATTATGCTCAATAAGATTGCTACTTTTCTTTGGTCTGGCTCTTGTACCAAATTATTAGCCATTATGTAAATTTTTAGGTTGGTTTTGAAATTCCGCCAACTAATGGCCATGTTAGAGGCGTGCATATCTAGTGTAAAGTTGCAGGGTGGTAGCATGTTGGTGGCGTTGGTGCTCGTGTTCACGTCGACCTTCGGTAGTGTTGGTGGATCATCCATTTTGTTTTCGCTATTTGGGCTACCTAATGACGCGACTCGTGGCGTGGACGTAGTCTAGGCGTACCTCTTATTTTCTTTGTGAGCGACCGGTCTCTTTCTTGGTTTCTTCTGACACCATGTTTGGTTAGTGCATGGAACTTGGATGGTAGCAGCTGGCGGGATCCGACAATGAATTAAGTAAATACGATAGTATTGTAAATGAACTTTATTGAGGCGTTCGCCATGACACACCAAAGACAAGGGATGACCGTAGATTACAGAGTTCGGATACTTATGAATAAAGATACAATAATATGTATGTGACAACTCTTACAGGCTTTACAGTGTGCGCGAACGCGCTGGCTAAACCTGAAAATATGGACATGACGTTAGGAAGTGCGGCCTCTGTCATATTGGATAGACATGCAGTGCTGATCTGATCCGATAATTTTTTGCGGATAATCGAGGAACTGTATGAGTAAGTCACGGTTTAGTTTTTGTGAATGGGACTTGACTGTAATGTGATCGGTATGTCAGAATGTAGTTTTCTATTACTCGAATAGCACTTGTGCGGCTTTTTGCTAGGTCCAGTAGGATAATCAAGCGTCAAATGCAAAATTTTCTTTTTTGAATCGGTAACAAATTGGCACTCTAGTTACTTACTGAATTTTGGAGCAGATTTCTAAAGAACGAATTGTAAGGCTTTTTTATGTCACTTCCTTCACTTAAGGAATTCGATTCGTCATACATTTTTATACTTTTAATGTTTTCAGAAATCAATATGCTAAGTCTCCTTAAGCATAATATCCAATTTACCTGTTCGCGTTTTGGTATGCAACGAAAGTTTTTCCAAATATTCAGTGAATATTCAGTTTTAGTTAGACACGGTAGAAATTACTGAAGTAAAACTAGTTTAAACTAAATGTTACGCGTACATTAGATAGGATTAAACTACATAAATGAAGTTTTGCATTTGTAACCGAATAACTTTAATACTGATACTGTGTTGGGCTTTTAAGTTGGATTTAAATAGTAATAAAACTCATTTAGTAGATGGATAGTTACTTCTATTATAAGGGGCCGTTCGAATTGTCATTTATGTTCAATATTCATCAAATCGCTAAACGAAACGTGAAATTGATTTCAATATAGTTGTTACATGAAAATGTCATGAAAATCCACTAATATGTTTGATGGAGATGCACATTTGCGCAAACAGTAAAATAAAGCAATTTTAACTATTTTCTTTAAATTATTTACAAACAAAAACTGTGTGCGCAAGGAGGTATAGCCAATTTGATTTAAACTTAGAAATTATATAGTATACTAGTCTTGTCACCTTAGAGCCCTGTATGGCACCAAGGTACCCCATAAAAACAGCACCTCGATGTAGGTAGTAACAAATTTCACAAAGTCCTGCGATTTTTTTGACATACTGAGTTCAAACTATTTTTATGACCCCACGCGCCTAAAGTGGATAAAGTATTCCATTACTGCATATAAAAACTTTGGTCAGACATATTTGTGTTAATTGAAAGCACGCGAGATTCTTTTTACACAGGTACACAGCGATCAAATAAAGTTATACTTCTCCACTTTAATTTGAACTCATTTTTACTTAGCAGGTCCTTTAGTAAGAGTTCCGAGTAGACTGGAAATGTAAATATTGAGGTGATCAGCAGTATGCGGCTTGTTTAACAAGGCAAATGATTGATAGTATTGTTCAATATAGTCACGAAAGATCTGAATAACGATAAACTTAGTAAACACAATATGAAAACGTATCGAGGTAGAGTAATTTTTCATTTCTATTAATTACAGCGTTAGCTACAATTGTGTCATGTGGATAAACATAGTCGAGTAGAAAAAAGGAATTTTATTAAGTGATTTGCACACTTATTGCTCCCCTTGACATGCAACACGCTAGCTTATACAAAAAAATGTTTTCTGGAATAACTTTTAAACCATTTTAATTCACTTTGGTAAGCTTCATCAAACTGTTTACCGTATTTATAAAATTTATATTGAAACGTAAAATTTCATCATCAGTAAGCCTTTATTAAGCAAAAAACACTTAACACCTGTAAACAAACGTATTCATTAACCAAAAGATACAGTTACTTAAATTAAGATTCCGTATCTCAGTTAAAGGTATGGAGTGGAGGCACTTCAATACATAAATGGCAATTAACATGATTGCTCGCTTCTGTACACGTCAAGCCCTCAACATCTTGACAACTCAGTACTGAAACGTGATACAAGACTTTGGTACACTAAAACTGTGGATATTGCGATAATTTGACAGAAAATGGCATGTTTACAGCTTAGCACTTTGTTTATCTTTGCATATAAATTGTCACTTAAAGTAAGTTAAGTGTTAAGCACACTTTTTTAACCCCCGACGAAAAAGACGGGTGTAATAAGTTTGACCCCTGGCATCGTAGCTTCCGAACGGATGGACCGATTACAGTGCTGCTTTTTATTTATTTAAAAAATCACAAGCATGGTTTGTAACTGTGGTTTGTCAAAGCGTTGAACTGTTGGAAAGCTCACTAGCTGTTTAGAACATTAGCTCCTTGCTCGTTCGGGGTTTTTTTTGACTGGAAAATTATTTTTTGTATACAACTCGTCACATCTGGGTCAAAAAAATCTAGTTGGCTAATTATCAGCTGCCGCCCTACAATCCGTTTGATCCTGTGTCCATTATTAAATGATCGAGTTTTCTTGCAGGCGGACAGCCTAAATGCGTGTTCGATCAAAATAGTCTTCAATGTAGACCTTTATACCACAACGGTGACTGGTTCGCTGTTTTCTTTTTGTTTTGAACGTGCTATATTCTCAGGTGAAGTCTATCAAAGAAGGAGTAAAATATCAAAGTCGCGATCTAAATGTATCACGTATTAGATTAATTAAAACATTGGAGCTCGGCTTCAAAGATAACAAAAGCTGATAAAAGGTCCAACACCAGTCAAAGATATGTTTTAATTATGTTAATTAACTTACACGCTTTCCGCGATTTCCAATATTTCCAAGTATACTTAAATTCGAATTAACTTAATTAGAAGCATTAATTAGATAGATTCTGGACATTGTGGACTGGCCATGTCCTAGAGTCTATATTGTTGAAGAAGTAATTTATAAAGATCTTAAGACAAACATTTATACCTATGTGCTGGTAGCTTTAAAATTTTCCGTCTAGTAGGTGATTGTGTTGTCAAATACAAGGGCATTAATCTTGTTTTCGAGCTAACGATGTGACTGAAAAAATATATAGCAAAGTGCACAGGGTAGATTGCTATCAAGACTATTCACTCTAAATTTTTTATGTGATTAATCTCACAATTCTAGCGCGTTATGCCTATTTATTTTGATATTCTTAACTTTCAGCAAGTTAATACTAGTCAAATGATTTTTAAGTTTTACTCCCGACGCAAAAAAGAGGTGAAATTGAGCTGTCGATCGGCTAGAGGCGGCTAAAATCATGTACACCGAATGTGAAAGTCGTACATCGAAAAGCCCAACAAATGTCGTTAGCTTATGAAAATTAAAAAAATAAAAATAAAAATCTTTTATTTCAGACAAACTACGTCCATTTGTTAGTAACAATGTATGAACTTAAAAATTAAGCTTAGCGATATCTCTTTAAAGCGCGGCGAGCGATTCTTGGTCTAGTTCGGCTGTAACGTGTGAGTATGTGTCTTTTGCATTGCAGCTCCTGTAAAATTGCAAATATTACGTATCCCGGTGTAATTTGAATTTCGAGATGAGGTAATTCCCTATATGCCAGCTTGTTTACTAAACAAAGAAAAACCCAAGTGCTCACAAACAATTACTAACTTTTTATTATTTAATTTAAAACTCTTCGTGACACATTGTAATTTCTATTAGCTTGTTGTTTTAAAGTAGGCCAGTGTTTAGCATAAACTTTATTTTCGTGACACGCTTAAACCAGGCCATCTACTCTATATAACTGCCTACATTAAAAATCGTCGACCAAAGCCTGAGGAAAGGGTTTAAATTAAAATAAATTATATAAGTACTTTTTAAGGGTCAGTACCTTGTTTAGTATTTATACTGATTTAAAGTTCAGCCTGATTTGTAAAAACTAATAAAAATAGCGCTTTTTAACCTAAATTATATTAAGATACGATGTAAATATATTTTTTTGCATGTATTCTAAATTTAATTTTATTTTTAACGTTCTACGAGTATAGTTAGAGTTAGTAGTAAAGTTTTAGAGTTAGTATTGTAATGTAATGAAATGGCGAGGATTAAATTATTTATTATTATTATACAAAATGATTCTATCTATCGCGAGCTGTCCAGACAACAGCAAATCATGGTAAACACTTTAACATCTTATGCATTTGTGATAAAGGGATACAAAAGTGGATAGCCTGATGTGCAGGCTACTGTACTATTTACGCTATTTTTTTTTTAAAAATATTATTAAAGGAAAATACGGTTTTAACATAACATAACAAAATAGGTAATTAAAATAACCCACAAACAAATTAAGTTTCCTCAGCTTAAATAATACATAATTTTCTACTTGTACATTCGAGTCCTGAAACTTTTAATTACTCCGGTTCATTCTTGCCTAGAAACCTGAAACGCTGTTCATTTAATAAGCAAAGCAGCCCCTTTCAAGTAACATTTCCGTTAGCAGGAATAATTCGAGTTGCACTCACAACCCGTGGCAGACTTATTATGGCTTTAATCATTCATGTGCATTCGCAAGAGGCCCAATCCATCATACTGGGGCTTTCCCGCTCGCCATTCTTTAGTTGGTGGGTAATGTTTTATTAATTACTGGTGTATACTAAGTGAAATTCTTGAGTAAAATTACGCTTTTTTTTCTAGTACTTATCAGGAATTCCAAAGTTTCATAGGTATATATTTTTTAAACAACGTCACATAGGCACATTGATCTGAGTCTGACTCCGTTGTAAGTAGTTTAAGCACTTGTGTTACAGATATCAGAATCAACAGTGGTATTTCAAATAAACATCAATAAATACATATTATACCCAGACCAGTACAAACAGATATGTTCATGCACACAAATGTTCGTACAGTGCGGGGATCGAACCCGCGACCTCTTGGTTGCAACAGTCAACTACTTGACTTATGCCGTCAAAATACAGTGCGCCGCTACTTCCTACTCATTGCGTGTCAACTAATCGCCGTAGTTAAAATAGCTGTCAGTCGCTGACAGTCGCGACAGTATGCTGCGTCACAGTATCACATGACAGAATAACATATTATTGATATGTCTGTTACACATTTTCGCTCATCATTAGAAACACGACAACGAAATCCCTTTTCACCGCAAATGAGGACAAATAAACCGATTGTTATCGAAACAGTGCAAAATTAATTTGTTATGTAGAGCTATAAAGAACAGGGGATTAAAAATTAATTACAAGTTTTTGAGCGAGCTTTTCGGGATTCGAAAAAGTTATTCGCGCATTTATGCCGGAAGCAAAATCGGTTAAGCCGACGCGGCGAAGCTCGCTGATGATGGCACGAGTGATAACTAAGTATAAAGCCAAGTAAATAAATAAATTCAGCAATTCAGGTATTATGATCCCGTAGAACATTTAGGTAAATGAATATTTTTTTGTTTCCATTCACTTTTATTATGATGAATCTGTGCTATTTCACTACTTTTGATGATCAGTACAGATTTTAAGTACCTTTTTTTAAATTGGAATACTCTTTGGCCAAACTAAATGGTGCGTCAGTTGAATCATGCAGGTCTCGCATCATGCCTTTATACGACACACTGTTAGGCACAGGCCTCACCTCAACTATGAGGTGTTACGAGCCATATTCCGTCACGCGGGCGGGTGTTTGTAAGGTAAGTGGGTATTAAACCACCCGAGAGCTCAGACTAGGCGACTTTTATCAGAATGGTCACCCATCTCAAACATGACCGCGCATAAGGTTGCTTAACTTTTGGTATCACTACCAAAGCGCTGTCACCACTGTGCTACAGGCACCTCGTCAAGCACAACCTTAAGCAATTATGCAGCTACAAAAGGCTTAACCTTTTGAAAAGTAAGTGTTAATACAAAAAGATCATGTCTTTCACCGCATACATAGTAACTACTTTCATGTGGTATTCACCCTCAAAGGTTACTGAACTTGTCCCAAGACATATTATTGTTGAAGTTATTCATTTCCACGGAACTAAACATAGCTCTCAAGTGGCATATAACGGTAAATACAATTAATAAAGTCTGCTATAAATAGTGCATAAACAGATAATTGGGTACGTACGCCCATATTGATTAAAAGCCGTTTTCAAGGAAAGACCTCGCATGTTCGTCTTCGTTTTCTTGCAAATATGACGATTAAGTCGACTAGTCATTAATTATGAGTGTCCCACTTGAACCGTTTCAAGTTTTTGATAGTGATGTGTAATATTATCTAGAAAAGTTTAAGAATGTTCTATCAATATTAAACTTTAAAAGATTTTTCATATAAATCGCGTGTCAATATTAATAACGCGCTATCAATTGCGTTTTAAAACTGTCATTCTCATAGGCAAATCATCATTAGAACGTGTGGCACTGTTGATGCTGTTCATGTGACAAAGCTTTTAGTTAAAACTGTAGAAAAGTGATTATTCTACCGTAATATGTAAAATTGTATACCCTACGTCTTTATATGAAACGATAACGAAAACGAGGCTTGTTTGCTACAAGGTAAATTAAGTAGATAGCCTGTGTTAAACTTAGATTTTCTTTTTCTAAAAATTTTTTTTTTCACTTTTAATTGAACTAAAATACTATAATTAGTGAAACTTCACGAATATCGCACATCACTATAACAAGGGGTTCTGCGTGCTTACAAATACGTTTCATTTGGGTATCTAACCCATAATAACCTTTGTTAGAGTGTTTTAATCTCGCATATTAATGCGGCAGGCGTAATCATTAGTAATTAATACATTTCTGACACAAGCTTTTAATTTCACCCATTTTCAATCTGCTTTTTAATCGAAATGCTATGTGACTAACCAAAGCAGAAAAAAAAACACTTTTCTTCTCCTTACTCGTCTCCACTGACCTTATTCTGTATCTGGTGAACACACTCGATCTTTTAGTAAACCTCTGAACACTTACCAAATACAAATACCGTGTAATATTTTTCTTTGCTAACTCAACTAACGCTGACCATCTAAAAGCGCTTTTCCAGTTCCTACTTTAGGCTTCAAATGCGCCTTCAGCACATTACGGCGCATCTGTACAGTCAGCGTTAAAAACGTGCACATAATACTGACCCTTAGCATAGCGCTATTAAGTGCGAAGACACTTTTTGCACTTGATGTTTACACAACAAAATATCGAGGTAGGTACAGTCAGCGTCAATAATAAAGAGGTACTAAGATAAATACCATGTCAAAATAAAATTTAGACTCATTGACAAGGAGAATGCAAGAAAACATTCTAATGCTAGAAATCTGCTTGGTTCTAAAGTCACACGCCAGATTAAAAAAAAGCTAACCCGCCCTTAATTACACGTACAATTCAGATTGGTCTATTTATTGTCACTTTTGTATGTTTATTTCGTGCTTTTTGTTTCGGGCCTTTACATGTAAAAAATATGGTTTTGTATGGTTGGTAAATTGGTAGCAAATTTGGTTTTGCCAGTCACGCTTGCGCCCATACAACAGTCCCAGGCTAACACACGCTAAGGGTTTCGCCGTCGACGGTTACGTCTGAGAGGACAAACATTGCTATAACATATACCAAATTAAGTAGCTTAAGCACTGGTGTTATATGAATCAGCAACAACAAAGCTACCACATACAGCCAGATTCAAGACAACTATGTTTTTGACGCTCGCTGTACATCATCTTATGCACTTGCAACTAGGTCGATTTCGCAACCTGTGTTGCCTGATGCACTACATTTGTCGTGGGGTCAGCGAGTGTCGGACTCGCGGCTCCATTTCCGCCCCGAACGGAAGTGTGGCCCCGTCCGCATTGTGCCTCGCCCGGAACTCAGTACCGATGCTACCTGTAGTAGCAGCCACTGAGCGCATCGGCTGGAAGTCATGAGACAGCTGACATTTTTGGACCCACAGAAAAATCACAATCAAAGTATTATAGTTATACGAGTACTATTCGGTTGTTGAGATTTTTCTAGACTTTCTATTTTAATATAAATTTACTTTCCAAAACTAAGCACTTGGTCATAAGAATAATCGCACCAAAAATGTTATACTCAAATTAGATTGATCTTTTTAAGTTGACGTGGTTATTTTAAAGTGCCACTATATGTTTGACGCTGACTGTACATGTACTATATGCAGTTGCAAGAAGGTCGATTTTTCTACCTGTGTAGCCAGATGTGCACTACATTTGTCGTCGGGTAAGCGAGTGTCGGTACCGATGCTACCTGCTGCCATTGAGTGCATCGACTGGAAGTCATTCTCATCAGACAGCTGAAATTTTCTAGCCTTCTGAAATTTACTATAAAGGTACTGTATTCATACTGCTCGGTTCTTAATTATTTATTACTCGGGTTATTTATAACTTCGGTTCTTAATAATTTCTTATATAGTACTTGGTCCTAAATAAAATTGCATAATCTTTTTAAAACAACAATTTCCAAATATGTTACTCCAAACGTTGCTTCTAAAAACATTTTTTTTCTCCCTATTTTAGTCGTCCAGATTGCAAATCACTCTACCAAAACCAGCTTCATAAAAGTGTAAACCTTTTTTGTTATAATTTATGTTATATTTAATGAAATAACGTTATTAAATTTACGTTCCTGTCTGTATATTTTTAATGTATTAAAAACTTTGTATCAATAAACAAAACCAAGGATATATTTGTGTATCAAATAAGAATGACTTTCGTCAAGCAACCCAACTTCTCTATCTACACAAACCTCTATTCAGAACAGTGCACACCGCATCTTCAATATACGGGAAAAAAGCGGGCGCGCTCTGCCTTGATGGGGCCGGCTTTTAGCGATACATTTCTTGCCTTTGCTGAGCCCCTCCGCGGCTTTGTCTACCGACGTGCATACAAAGCGTGCAATCAATGTTTTCTTAAAAGCACACGGCCCTTTTTACGCGGAAACATATTTAAACAACGCCAGCTCCGCTTATCAAAGTCAGCCTCGAGGCGAAGTTTCGCCTTGATATTTTTACGTCAATTAGTTTTTGAATGTGATTTTTGTGGGTTACTGTATTTTGGTCCACTGACAAGTTTTAGTTAGTTCTTTTGTTTTTTCAATAGTGTGGTGTTTGAATACGATAGCGTTTAGCGTTGCGTTCATAGCCTGTCCATCCATTGATGGATGGACAATGGAATGCATTTAACACCGCTGTTTGTTTTTATTGAAAAGTGAACCGTTTATTTGTTTTGGTATCAATGAAATGTAAAGCTGTAAATATCAGAATAGAACACGTACAATGCGATTGATAGAGTTTATGTCTATAGTCTAAGTATATGAGTAACCATTGCGATTTCCCACTTTTCAGATTCCCATGTTCAGATTTATTTTACATGTTTTATTAGTCTTATCAAAAGATGTTTACTTCTGAACATAGCCCTCCCTCCGCAAAAGACCTCCAGGTCCGCCGGTTACAAGCGGCCTAGAGTGTGATATTATCTTGCTATCTGCTCACTGACAGAATTCTCAATTCAAAATTTTAGAAAAAAAATCATGCTTAGAAGAGCTTTTGTTGACCTGAAAAAAAAGTCGTAATACAGGGGCCGTATTACGTTTTATAAAGAGTTTTTAGTTTACTCGCACAATTGTCAGTGTCAGAAAGTTAAAATAGAAGATTGCAATTTTGCAGAAGATTGCAGTTTTGTATACCTCGGTGAGTGTTAAGTTGTTAAGAATCCCAAATGTAAGTCAAAGCCTACACTTGCAAGATACAGATTAATTTATACGTATCAAAGTTGCGACTTTCGGTAACACCAGTAAAACAAACGTGACGTTGTTCTTTGAGTTTCGTTCATTAAACGTTTCTGAGACACGCTCCTTAGAATTAGCTGTCATTTATTTAATACTAGTCGCGACAATCAGAAGGGCAAAGTCGGGAGTGAAATAACAATCCGACGTCATCTTATTACGTGCCTCCGTACTTTTGAGTAAGGGCTCGTTCACACATGTTCTTCGCATTCAAGGTACACATTTTCGCAAAAACGAAAAAATGCTTGTTATGTGTTCAGTATCTATAGAACATATGTTAGATTTAGCAGTAGTGAAACGAAGAGCAAAAGCTCGAAATTTCACTCGTACACAATCGTCTTTACAGGGCCTTAATTACGCCTTATTAAAGGTATTGAGTTTACATTTTTAGTTTCGCTTCGATTAATCTGTAACGAATCCTTGATTATTATGATATGGGAGTTACCATTTCGATATTTTTACTATTTACAGGATACTGTGTCATATTGCCAATGCCAATTGTCAATAAAATTATTTTACGCCATCGATATGAAAATAATATCAAAAAGGTCCCATAAAATGTATAATTGAGACCATGGTGTGAACAAGTTTTGATTGGACGCGCAGCGTACACTGCTGCGTTGTGAAAATTGTTTTCTTTGTCTTGAAGAGAATATTCTGCTATTTTTCAGTGTTTCGAGATTCAGCACGTTGACTCAAGACAGACATTGTTAAAGTAATAGACATGTGGACGTTTTCTTTGTTGTAATAACAAGAAGTTTAAAAGAAAATCTGCGTGGCTGAAAGCTAATGAGTTGCTCTTACGAGTACTATTATGATATCATTTTTTTAATACAATATCCGGAATCCACCCTGTCATCGTAATCAACTTACATCAAAAGCGGTGTAACGGCACACGTTAAAATTAATTCACACGACCAGTGTGCAAGTTCTCCAAAAGTTTGCGATATCACTTAACATCTGCCCAATAAATACCTTGAATAAATACATCCAGAATTTCTTTTTTTTGCACACTGTTTTTTTATTGTTGATTTTGCTTGCGATAGCGAAAATGGGCTAGCAGTTATATAGATCAGATTGAGTAAGGAGTTCCCATTAAAGGAGAAAACAAAGTCTCAATTTTTTACATTCATTTACATGTGTGTTCTTGCAAATGCCAAAATTGCCAAAATAAAGTAACTAAATACTAATAAGTTGAATGTACGCATAATACAATTAAATGCATTTGAGAGGGGAGTCTACAAATCAAGCCTCAAACATAGATTTTAGCTAATACCGAGCATCATTGGGTCATTAAGATAACTTTATGACCTGAACAATCTAATTGGCCGCGCGCCTAATGGCAAACGAATGCTGGGATTGAATTTTGACCGCATTTTCAGTTTGTCCACCACAACAGCCTTGAATGGTTGAACATTATGGCTGATTAAATTCGTTCATTATCGTGATCAGAAAAACGTTTTAAATAGTCCTTACCACAGGCACATTATTTGTTTTAAAGAAGTGCACGAAAATTTAAGTACCAATCATAAAAAAATTGTATTAAAATAGCTTTCATGGCACAGCATCGTCATCACCATATGGCCTATTGTATGTTTTCACATGTTTTAAGCACCATCTAAGTAGAGGCGCAACGCTGCTTGTGACTAAAAAGTCCAATCCTGGAACTCCCCTTTCGTCTGCACTTATAAAAAGCATGTGTCCGTTGGAGGAGCACTTTCTTCATAGCACAAACAATGTAAAAAAATTGTAAAACTGCTACATTTTTTTAACTTAGGAATACAGTTTTTTACACATTGTTTAAATCTCATGTATTTATTTTCTTTATTTTGCCGCTTATTTCTCTTAGGTCGAATGGCGATCGCGTGCCGGACGACACGCTCCGCAAGCTATAAGGAGGACCGACGAGCTGATGAAGGTCCCGGGAAGCCACAGGATGCGGGAAGCATAGGGGGAGGCCTATGCTCAGCAGAAGGCGTCGAACGACTGATATGATGATGATATATCTTCTTTAATATATTGTAATGGAGCTCTACAAAGTTGTATGGGAAGATCACACAATCAATCTAAGTAATAATAATAATAGTCCTCCTGGCCGATTTCGACCATGGCGGCCGATCTCAACAGAGATCAGCCAACTACGCAGAAGATATTATAGTGCACAAGTATGAGTGCAATACACAGGTGCACTTACTATTCCATTACTCTCAAAGTTCGGTGAGACGGCAATGCGACATGACCGGAGAGAGATCAAGCACAGGACCAACGGCTTAACGTGCTTTCCGAGTCACGGGGGTGTAACACCGTCAACTTCCCGACTCCGTGCTGGTTTTGAGAAATTCATGACAGAAAATCTCAGAAACAATTTTGGCTTGACCTGGGATTTGAACCCAGGGCCTCTCGGATGTAAGACAGAAACTTTGCCACTACACCAACGAGGCAATCCATTAAAGTAATAGTTTACATGTAACCATCAGATTTCTTATAACCTAAATCTGTATTTTGATGTAGTCGTAAAATACTCAAAATATCTTGCGTCTCTGAGCCAATAGCTCCCCAAGTAGAGGGTTGGTCAGCGTGGAGTGCATTCCCTTGCAAGCACTGCGACATCGCTGGAATATTTACGAAGGTGCATTCGCATCGGCCAAATGTCTGGTATGGTTATTAGTGTGGTATACTTGGATGCAAATCTGTTTATTATTTGTAAATGTGTAGGTATATTATCTAGACAGAGCTTGAGTGACCGAATTACGTCTCTAAAAGATTTAAGCGAAATTTCGGACCCTGAATAGTTGACGTCTATATTAAATTTTATTTTAACTAAAAGATGCCGACCAAATGCAAAATACCCCTAATATAAATCGTCAAAGGTGAAATTATCATTATTTTGGGAATCCTTTGTCATTTTAATGATGAAGATCATTAAAATATCTTGGTAGCAGTATGGAAAATCTTATTTTTGTTGTTGTTTTTAATACCCAAATCATTTTGGATTAATATTTATTTATTACTATCAAGTAGCTAGGACTTAGATGTTGATGGTTGATGGTTTAGATGATAAGCGACGTCACTTCCATGCGTTTAGTAAGATAATATTTTGGTACTATGCGTATATACTATATGCAATAACATTGAATTGCAAGAATCTACAAAAACATGCATAAAGTTAAAACATTATCAGTTCAATCTGCACCATTAGCAAAGCCCTGCACCATTCACAATTTTAAAATTCCGATCCATTGCGTTAGCTTCGACGGAAAAATGAAAAACTGAAACAACAAAAATAGACAGCGAAATCTGTATTTTATCGGGCGAATAATAGGGCAACTGTATTCCAGTGCATGTGCACAACTCAGCATCCAATCCCCCATGGGTTTGATAAATTAGAACAGCCAGACAAATTAAAATTCATGTAACAATAGAATGTGATGCCGTCTCAAATCTTATTTTACGCAAAATAATGCAAACTAACTTACCAGTGAAAAAAACTCCGAACGAGCCAGGAAACAGCTGGTGGGCTTCAAAGGCTGAACGGATTTTAACCAGCTATAGCTAAGTACCATAGCTAAGTACCACCTTAATTAAATTATCTTTCTTCAAAAAACGGTTCACACATAAAAAAAAATACATTTATACACACACAAACAGACAAATCAAACTTATATTTCGTCGGGGGTTGAAAAAGCAAACACCAGGCTGGCACACAACAACAATTTTGTATCCGATCATAATCCACCAATCCAATACCGGAAGCGGTACATAGGTAGGTAGGTTAACGGTAGGTAAATGATACATTTCCCTGCAATTCGTGTGAGATAAGGATTACACCAATTTTAAAAAAAAAGAGTCATGTGACAAATTGACAAACGTAGGATTTCACCTCAACAATGTGTCTAGTAATATCTAACGTCAAATAAAAATGAACCATTCAAACATGCCCCCTTTTTTACCCCTTTTAAGGATGAATATCAAGAAATCCTAAAACACGTAATTCATTATTTCTGACCAAAACCCTAAGTACCAATTCGTATTCATTTTATTTCCAAACTTATGAAGATTCGTACATACTTCTCCCCCTTTTTTAACTCCTTAGGAGATGATAATTTGAAAATCATTTCTAAGTGCTCATCCACACTACTAAAGGTAGCATGATTAAAAATTTCAAGCATCCACGTCTGTTGGTTTGGGCTATGCGTGCATCTGTCAGTCAGTTAGATTTTTTGTATTATTAGATTTGTACTTTAATTTATGAACACTTTATTATCATCATGATATCAGTTAAGCTTAATATGAATCTAAAATACTTCAATTGTCTTCTATCATGGGTTGGCTCAACTTTTCGTCTGACGCTCACGGCTTACGGTCGCGAAAAACTAAGATGGCTGCCCCCAGAATGGCGGGTAAACTTGATTTGTGACTCGCCCGCAACGTAATATCGACTGAGGAGTGCCAACAGTCGAATTGGAAAATTTTATGTCAACTATAAAAGTGGACAAAGCAAAGCGCCTGTGTCTGAGAAATTTTGGCTTGAATTTGTATTGTGTCAAGATTAAACTAATTTCAGTGAGGTGAATCTATCTAGATTGAGTTGTAGGGAATACTATATGTACAATGCAGCAATATAAATCAGCTATATGTGTTCAAATTAGACGAAGTGGTAGATTAGATAGATCTCTGTACAGTAGGGCAGTACAAAATTTTGAAAATATATCCTTTAAAGTTAGGTAAGGCATATTTTTAGCTTCTCAAGCAAATTACTTAAGTGAAACTTAGACAAGCATGTTTATTAAAGTCAACCTTACCTTGTGAGGCGAGAGTAAAGGTGCGACAAAAACTAAATTTCGTGTGAAAAAAGCTGAAAGTCGGAATTCAAAGGGCCCTCGTAGAGGCGGTTAGCACGAGTGTACTTACATACGCGGGGCAACTGGAAACCGGTAATTTGGTCGAGTTTACCTTCTTTGTTGTAAACGTTTCAGTTCCAGGGTAAAGTGAACGATGTAACGTTGGTTTTCCAAGTCCGAAAGAGAAAAATAGAGCGGTGTGGTGAAAAAGTTGCTTAACATAATCAATCAAAATACAAATTGTGGTACAAAAATTAAGCTATAATCTCGTCCACATACTCATACTCGTATTTGTTGCTTGTTTTGTGATCGGTAGACACGTTGTTAGGTTTTTTTGGACCCGTTTTTATTTGCCTTTTAGCTTACCTACCTATTTTAGCTATACCTAAGTAGGTATTTATCGAAAATACAAGGAGTGAAATATTTTCATTTGTTCATCCATTTGAAACTAAATACCAGCAAGTATGACTTAAAGAGTACTGTCAACGGGATTAAGGTAACAATATTCACTCAAGTGTCATAAAACTTTTCAACCTCCCTAATTGTGTTCCAAAAACAACTTCGTCGCTTTTGAAAATTGAATCGCCCTAACAACGGCCAGACACGAAAGCACAATAGTTTTGATTTGCTAGTGCCCGCCCGCGCGGAGATATGTGAAAGTGCCAACATTCGAATTGGAAAATTGTATATTGGGCTATAAAGTTCTTGACACGAACAGAGCACGTACTAGTTGGTGGTACAGTCAGCTGGGTTATTAGAAATATAAACTCCGGAAACACACTCTTTTATATCATGTATTTGTATGTACGAGTATTTAAGTAACATGGCGAAGATCGTTGGATGAAATTGTGTGGTATACTGGAACAGAAGAGGAAGATCGGGACCTATAATATTGAGCACACTATTTCAGTATTTTCAACAGACTTCAAAAAAGGGGCTTGTGAACTTCGTGTGAAATCAATGTAAAAATTACTACTTTACTAAGTACTATAAAAAACTATATATTTTAATATCGTGTTTATATCACTCCAAGTGTACCATCCTTTCGTTGAACCGTAACGTAACTCTGTGAGATCGCACATAAAGATGTGTAAAGTATTGCAATGTGATTTAAGAATTGTATTTCTAAGACGAAGAAATAATCTTATGCTTACACATAACCTGCTTTATGATACGTGATATTGAGGTACTACCTAATAGAATGGTAATGCAAATTATTGCTAACCTAAACTTCGTGTTACAGCTTTAAGTAATTGCAAACAAAACAAAAAACATTAAAGATATAAATCTAAAATTCGCGTCCAATCTGCTGCTTTTCGCGAAAGGGAAACAAAAATTTTTTCTTGTTTAACTCGAAAAAAGTATTCCTTTAGATTTAAATCTTGCGGTCATTAGAGAGTAAAGTTAGCATACATTTTAATATCTTGGGACAGCTGTGACTCTGAAATAAGGCTACTTTCGCAAGATGTCAAAACAAACTCATTCTGTTTATATTTACTTGTTATATCTTCGGGATTTATTACGGCAATGTGACGGTGATCTACGGTCGAGGAGATCCGACGTTCGGTTCTGAAATGCGTTTTTAATTTTTGAAATGTCACTGAAGATTTGTGAGCGGTTGAAATCTTTCAGGCAGAGAGATGAGGAGTCAAATTTATCTTATTTTTAGCAAGATGGCGTCCGTCTTTCTGTTTTAAGATGGATGACGTAAGCGCTGCTATTCTTTAAAAAAATATTTTTAACTTTAACAGTAATTAATGTTTTTTTAAATGTATTATAAGCCTTAGATGTAACGATTTTACTTTAATTAATAATATATCTAGCTTGCCGCTAGCGGCTGCGCCCGCGTGGAAGCCGGCTCATAAATATACTCGTATTAGACATACCTCTTAAATCACTCTACCTATTGAAAAATCTACATCAAAATCCGTTGAGTGATTCTAAAGATTTAAGCATACATATATACAGACAAAGGGACAGACGCGGAAAGCGACATTGCTTTATAGTTAATGGAATCAGGCGTTAATTTGCGGAAATCCATGACTAAAGCTGAAAAAGAGAAGTATTCTAGTAATAATAATACTCGTGTGTAGTGATAAAAACATGGTCGTACCTTTTCGAATAGCAATTTAGTACAAAGAAAATCGGAGTTGACTTTAAATTTCCAATCTCTTTGACAAACATTTCCATAGCAAACTGCTCAAAATTGCTTCACAAAAACTAATCGCTGCAAACTCAATGTGCATACGGCCTGTGTGTATACTTAAGCTAACCATTTCACCCTCAACTTATAAATATTTATCGAATTCAGTAATTATAACCGAAGCCATACTCACGTGACACGTAAGCGGATCACGAAGCCTGTTTACTATGTGTATTAGAAGCCTAAACATCACTACAAATTCAGACCAGCTAACTAGGTCCCTGCCTATTCATGATTGTTAACTATAACCCCTGCAGTCTAGTCTAACCCGAGGGGAATGAGAGATCTTCATAAACTGGTCAGGGTATGTAATGTCGCCGACAGAATTTACTGGGGCGCCAAATGCTTGAATGTGTATTATTTAAATAGGGTAAACTTAAGCAGGCCTCTGATTAAGATATCGTCTTATGTAAACGTAAACAAGACGCACTCAGACTAGCAAAAACTAATCGTACCGATCTATCAATGATTCGAAACCAGACTTTGAATATTGTTTCAATAATGAAGTCTAGACGGGGTTGATTGCTGTAACCTTTAGAAGGCTTTTAAATTACATAAATTATTTAAATGTTTTTTGGTTCACAGGCAAAACCTGTATAAAAAAGCAGTGCTGTTTCTTTTATTTAAAAATTAATGATTCGCATATATAACCTTGCATTTTTAGAGGGCTGAAAAAATATTCATTTAATAATCACAATTTACATATATTGATCTACATTTTTCTAGTTTTACTTCCGAAAACATAATACGAGAACGTGACTGAGTAGTAGTAACATTGTTCCCAAAGGAAAAGGCAAAGGTCAGAGCAATACAATCTAATCATCATTAACAGTATTATAATTTTTATTATTAATAACATTAACGTAACTTTCATGACTAATTGTCATGATAATTACGTCCAATTTCACTTAAGTACTTAACTCCGATAAATATTACGAAAACAAGCATGTCATAGACATTACTGAAAAACAAACGAATTCCCACTCCAACTCCAGGGCAGCCAACACCAGTTTGTGACAAGCTATTTATAGACAGTGGAAAGTTTTCAGTTACAATTCTATCTACACTAAGGCACAGGGCACACATACAAAACGTTAAGATACGAATTAAGGTAGTTATAGTGTTAATTTGTTTTTTTAATCGTAAAGGACCCATCGGTTGAATGAATAAGTGCATAAATAGATTGAATTAAGCATCATTCACTTTAAGACTGTAAGTTTAACACATTCAAAAATGTTAACACATTATTCGTATGTAAACTTATGACTTCAATTATGTGAAATTTTATGAAAATGTTAAATCTTACAAAGGAAATAAGGTTATTTCGGCGAACTTGAAGTGTGGCTTTCCCAAGAATAGATCAATCTATATCCATTAGTGTTCCGCAATATAGGGGGAAGCCGCCACTATCCACTATCCATCAATACCGAATCCACTGCTATTAATACCCACCGAAGCTAAAGATAAATCTGATAATGAAAACCTTCGGCCATTATCCAGAAACGAGCAATAAAATTTTCCTAAAAACAAAGGTTATGTGGAAGAGATCGCTTTTTGCGGTAAGATTTTCAAAATTTTTAATAATTGTTTTTCTTCTCTATGGAGTCCATAATAGGTTTTACTTTTCTGAATGCATGGTTTTTGTGTGTTCAATTTAATCAGTTCAGTTTTTCCTTTCTCGCACCGCCCACTTATCATTTCTGCTTAGCCCAAAGGTATGACTGGTAGAGAATGCCATTTACCATAAGTCCACCTTTAGTACAAAGTTCTGTTTTGCAATGAAGCTTAAAAAGTAAATGAAATGTTTATTTTGTCTTCGCTAAAAGATTTTGATAGGCACTTATGACCTCCTTATAAATTATTGTTTGCATCGATTTTATTGAGAGCGAGAATTAAAACATCTTTACTACAAGCTCCTACACCTTCTTAGCCAATAGAAAAACAAAGTCAGCCCACATGTAGTCTACAAAGTGAGCTTAAAGCGTCTAGTTCAGCAACAAAGGATTATTGCCGAGCGCCGGGGTAACTGTAATTACCACGAGCCTTAGACAAAGTTACACAGCTTAGTCGATGGCGAAATTCACCGTCTGCTTCGTTTGTTAAGGGTCACGTCACAAAATTATGACAGCTAAGCAGTTAATTACTTGAATTCGGGTCTAAACGCGATATTTTTTAATGAGTATTAGGTGACCACGGCTGTATGTAATCCAGCCGAAACGTCGAGCAGTGAGTACTTACTACTTATTAAAACCCGAATAGACTTCAAGTGTTTTTTTTAATTCAAGTTATTAGTATTACAATGCAACGCGAAAGTTTAAAACCATATATGGCTAAGCAGTTTTTGGAGCAAAATTAGTTTTCAAAAGATAAATCAAAAGTCTTGAAATTTCAGAATTAAATTTACCTTTCGGTCGATCGATCTGTCCATCTTAGAATGTTTTAAAGCCATAAGTTATTTTAATGTTATAACAAAATTCGTACTTTGTAGCGGCCTCAGATAACAGCCGAGAGTCAGATGTCACGCATCTACCTGTAATTATCAGACATCAACCAACGATATCGATAGCCCATTCTGTCATCGACTTTGCAATGGTTCTTTGTTTAGGGGCCCACGACATTCACGATAGACACGACCATTGTCTAGGGATCCTTGAAAAATGGCACATGTTCAGGAGAAAATATGATTACCGATAAACTTGCTTAGGTTGTGAGCTAACGTGCACACGTTAGCTCCAGCGACCAATCTACAAAGTTTTGTCTAGGTAAAGATGATCTTTTATACACTTGCTTAAGCGTCTTCGTTTATCGTTTGCCTCTTGTCTAAGCACAAAGCTTAGACTAGAGCAACGACTTCAGCTCGTGAGATATCGGGACGCGACATGAGGCTAATCTCACTGGGATAAAGTTGATGTTGCTGATGCTCGCTTGACTGCATTTGGTTTCTTTGGGGTAAAATAGTAGGAAGGATTAGCCAAGACATGAATTACCATGTGTACCACCATCCTTATTATGTATACGTAATAATGTATGTTTTTTGATTTTTATGTATTTCATCTTAGTCACTAGTTTGTATGTTTATAAATTCCTCTTAGTGCGTAAATAATTTGAGTTACGTTTTTTGTTTTTCCTTTTTATTTTATGTGCACCGCCTGAATTTTCTCTGGTTTGTCCTTTGGTTGACTGGTAGAGGCATTAAGTCCACCATTGTACACATGTTTGTGCAGAATTAATAAAGAAGAAACAATAAGAAATAAATAAATGAATTTTTTGATGTGTTTATTATGTTAACGCCCATCTCGTGCACACCAGTGTCAGCGACTCGCGGCTGTCAGCAATTTGGCCGTGGTGATTAGTTGTGCCTAGGGTTACGATTCTCATGCATTCGTACTTTTTCCGCACGGTAATTCGATGTAACCCTATAAGCTTAGGTGTATAATAATAACTTCAAAGTAGTGTTAACAGGTGCATTTCATGACAGCTACAACATATTTCTTATACGAAATTTAAACTTCGACTGGTCAGCGACAGTCCGTGTGGTGATCGATCGAACTTTTTACGAACGTGAAATTTTGCACAAGAATCTACCTCCTGGGCCTCAGGCACGAGCATAATGATTGATTTTGTCGTAAAGTTGGTCGCATACATTGAAATACACCTACATATTTACAGTACATGTAAGTACCTTCGGTAAATTATGTAAATAAAAAGCGGACTGTAAATTAAGGCGCTGTATTCTCGCCCTATTGTTACAAATTTCTAAATCGCGCGACAATTGTAAGCGACTGGCGACGGCGATGAATGCGTATGGGCAAGGAATATACTACTCTCTACCGAGCGTATGGACAAATGGCGAACGTTTGGCTCGGGTGCTCGTGCTGGGGTTGTGATGACGTAGTTGCTCGGCCGGCTGCCTGCGCTCCCCTCCCACTGCCGCGCGGGTGGATGCCGATAATGTTGTCTGAACAGTACCTACATGTCAAAAAAGTACACAACATTGCATTCGTAAAAAGTCATTAAAAATTACACATAACAATGTTGATAGCATTTTGGAAAAATACTATTAGTGGATACTTATTCAGACCATAATTTTTATTCGAAATTTTTAAACTATTTTACTGTAAAATGTAACTACAAAAATATAGAAGTGGCATTCCGTCCAAACAACCAGCTTACACACGCGACTCGACTATGAAATTCAAATTCGTTACCTAAAGGAATTATCCGGAATTTGGACTGGCACCCTCTAAACGAGGTTTACATAGTGGCTACCACATGCAATTGGATCTTATTTACATATCTTAGCTCAACAGTTATGGCCCTTGTCATTATTAAGTGAGCCACTGTTGGGGTTGTGACGCAGCTAAACTGAAACGGCAATCCATTTGGTTTGAATATTTTATTTTGATTTTAATTATTTATTTAACAATTTATCTAAACAATGACTGGCGGTAGGCACAACGATAGGACATACTTATATTAAGATTCGTTTACACATATAACACTTCGTTACCAGTAGTACCTCCTTGAAGCAATCAATCTCTACATAATAGCGGCTATATTTTACACTAACTCTCTTACTGCTGAAATTGTTACATAAGAGATTCTATAGGTTTGCATAATATTATAAGATCATAATATAAGATTAAGAATGGTTCTACATGACAATAAATACAGTTATTTTCTACGTATTTGTGTGCCTAAATTGAGCCAAGCTATTTTAAGAGACTTATTATAATCAACACAACCTGCTTCTGTATCTGGAAGCTTATTCGCCAAAAAAGTTTAACTAATCGCAACAGCATCGCAGACGAGGGCTACTCCATGAGTACCCTGATCTCCGAGGCCCCTTTCCTGGAGATAAAAATAAATCAGAGGACACCAATTTATTTTTATCTTGATGAACTCTATTAAAAGTCATTTTTGAGGTTCTCCAGGACGGAGACCTGGAAGATCGGGAATAACCCGCAGTCGATGCGCAACGTGCTTATAGAAGGAAATGGTGACATTCAGATAAGCAAGCTGTTTTCCTTACCATATAACCATGGGGTAAGTTACCAAATGTCGACATATTTGCCATGCAGATTACACCATTCAGATAACAAATGCTAATTCCTAATGTTCTCGTGTCGACAAATGATACGGGTAATGGATAATTAGTCGGGTTGGTACGCGTGATTGTGATGGAGTAAGTGCGAACGGTTAAACCACAATGCTGGGAGATATTATTTGCCGTTATCTAAATGGCAATAACATAAGCGGGCCTGGACTAACTGAAAGGAACGAAAAAGCCAATTACGATATACTTGAAATAGGAAATTGACAATGATTTAAAAAGTTTGTAGGTAGCATTAGGTAAGGTGTAATGTGTTATTTTCATATTATATTAGCGTGAAATCTTAGATGTATTGACTATACAAGGAGTAACAAATTCATAGTGATATAGGGTTTGCGGTCTTAAGCTAACCAGAGATTTCTTATCTGTGCTCTTCAAAGGTACTTTGAAAGTTTCCTAATCTCTGCACGGGGTATTAATATTTAGCTTTTGTGTTGGTAGGAATTAGTTTCACTTTAATCATTGGGATGAAAACAAAAGGATACCTCCACAAAGGTAGCCAGGTATTTACATGGTTAAGTTTTGCCTATTCATGTTCCCTAATCAAACGCTTACACTAGGCATTGTGTCTTGAAGTATATGACTTTTGCACCAAACTCCCCCCGTCTGAAAGAGATAATACCTCCTACTAAACTGTACATCTTTCTATGTATGTATGTAAAAAAAAATTGCATTTTTTGTACTGTGTTATAAAAACAGTTATCTAAACCCGTGGATTTAGTCTTGTGAAAAACTTAGACTCCAGGCAATTAAATGAGTTCAAATAAAGCTATTGTTACAAAATCAACAAAATCAATTTATTTTTGTAAATAGACTCACAAGTAGCACTTTTAACTTTTAACTGGGGCTTATCACCTAAAACTATGCAAAATAGTAGAACATTATGGGGGTGATTTGGATAAGATACCTCAATTTAAGCTTTGAACGTCAACTCCCCGGCCGACATATACGAGTATAGTATATGTGTAAACGAATTTTCCGCGATTCAAAGTGTATTGTTTCTTGCATGATTGTTTCCTCACGGAACTCTAGTAGGTATTATAATGTTGTTAACGCTGTAGTGTATTGATAACGGGTTCTTTTCGTGCTGAGGTGATAATAAACTGGCTTAGAAATGTACTGTCATTCGAGGCATAGACAATAGATTTTTTGCCCTTTTATCTATGCGAAGCAGTGCAAAAATGAATTTTCGTAACAAAATGTCCCTGTGTGATACGCTGTGTTATCTATGCATTGCAGTCTCGAACATGAGTGTAGCATCGAGGATATACCAAACTCATGAGCTGGCAGCGCCACGTGCATACTTGTAAGCGGTGACGTGTCGCGTGCACGCTGCGCTTGCGGTCGGTGCGGTTGCGTTGTCTTGCGTTTGACCTGCGCTTAAGGCGAACGGCTAAATGGCGATATTTATTTCAACGATCTTGGTTCATCTGTTGAACCTGAAATACTCATCATCATCCTAGCGCTGTTCCCTGTTGCTACCGATTCGTGTGTTCATTCATTCATTCAATGCCCGTGTTCTGCTTTCCTACTTTTAATTTTTAATTCCCTTCGAGACATCCCGCTCTGTGAGGCCCTGTCGCGCATGTAATCGCCCACGACGGCCAAACCAGCACTTTTTGGGTTTAAACCTTCTCCCGGGATCCGGTGGGGTTGGCGTAATAATAGATGTTATCATAAATTTTAGCGCGTTAGTAAAGCTTACTCTTCGCCTTAACCTTAACATCTTGTAGATGTTGCGAAACGCATTGCAGGGATTTTATGACATAGTTACCTAAACACTAGTACTTTTAGTCTTAAAATAAAATGAGGATTGTCAAATGTAACTAAATATTTGTGTGCACTTGTAACGTTTTTTACTATAGCATTAACAATTTTACAAATTAAGATCTGGCTATTTTCGCCAAGTCCCAGCTAAATGGCTGCAATTTTCAACTATTGCGAATGACTGAGACAAATGCATTGAATTACATCGTGCAGTTGCAATATAGCACGTTAAAACATTTCCTTGGTAACGGTAACGTTAACGAATGCTTTGAATTCTGAGACGAACTGAAGACTGTGTTTAAACCCAGTGATGTGGTAATGCGGTTATTAATCTAAATTAAGCGTAGAGTTAGTGAAAAAGAGGGTTATATTATCCTTTTAACCTCAAAGTTACTCACGTGTCGTAAGTTCTACTAGAACATAAGTTCTTCTAGAACAGTCGAGTTTTTAGCGATTTTAACAAGTCAAAATTTACTTCTGAAAGAAGTGGTCGATTAAACTTAAGGTTTGCCATCACATAATGCGAAATATTATAACTAACTAGTTAGCAATTTGCGTTTGTTTAGTAAGCTCACATACAAGTTTAACCATCATTGACAGGGCAAATGTTTGTGTTATCATTTGTAACTCAAATACCTTTGACATATCAAGAGACTCAGTCTTAACATTGAAACGACACTTGTTATCTAGCTTTTGATCAAGCTCATTGAGTGTCTTGTAAACCGTTTGCAACTTTTACTAGTAATATGTTTTTACAACAGAATTTTCATGACAACTATCACCTCCCAAAAAGTCAATAGGTACTACTCCCAACAAAAACACGAACCCCGACTAATCGGCCGGATTGTTCTCTCGGTTTCGTCTCACGTCCACGGATGCCCGTTGTGACATGTTTTAATAAACCGTTTCACAATAACCAAAGCCGTTATCACTATTGAAGCTTCACCCTAAAGCTTTGTACTGTATTTTGAGGTATCCAATTGTAAATCGATTTTTCACCGATATGTAGTTAGTATGATTGTCTTTTGGAATTAACATCATAACTGTTCTTACGTTTTATTTGTTAAGTACTTTTTATTTTTTAAGTATTTTCACAACGCTATTTTTTAATTGCGAAAAGACATAACACTTAAAAAAATCTTTTCGGCTCCGGTCATCGGGGAGGAATCGAAGTCTTGTTCTTACTTTGTTTAAAAGTTGATCATTAACATGAGAATATTTATGATGATATACGTAATTTATATCATGTACCTATTTGTTTCTGAGTATATCGGTCCTGTTGCAAGTTACATGATCACAGGGTAACAAAAGATCAAAGGGTAACAGAAGATGGACATATATATATATATATATATATATATAAAAGGTAATCGCGTATATCACATATGGTCGTGATGGTCAAGAAGTTAACTATTAACCAAGAGGTCGCGGGTTCGATCCCCGCACTGTACAAACATTTGTGTGCATGAACATGTCATTGTCTGTTTGTACTGGTCTGGGTGTTATATGTATTTATTTAAGTTTATTTGCAATACAACTGTTGATTCTCATATCTGTAACATACCACGGAGTCAAATCATTGTATGTGATTTTGTTGAGTCTTTATTATTTTTGTACCTGTACCTATTTGTAATATTACAGATTGAATTAGTAGCATTAGAAGACTGACATTAAGATTTAAGGTTGCACGTGCCATATGCCGTAACGACCGTTTGGTGCAGTGGTCTACATGTCGGACTTCTAAAACCAAGGTATGTGTGCATGAACATGTGTGTTTGTACTGGTCTGGGTGTTTTCTATGCATAACATGTATTTATTTTCATAAAAATAGTATTTAAGTATGTTTATCCGTTGTCTAGTACCCATAACACAAGCTTCGTAGCTTAATTTGGGACTAGAGAATTGGTGTGATTGTCGTGAAATATTTATTTATTTATTTTATATATTCGCGACTGACCGCGTGTCGCATATATTACATCGAGCTCGACGGTAGAGCTACGCTTTTTTGGCTGTTTTCTTTTAAAAATTACAATGTTTTTCTGACAAGGTCAGTAGCTTGAATGAGCATCAAACCCTAAGTTAATTTATAGAATAAAACAAATTAAACATTAAACAAATAAAACAAATTAAACACCAACCCTCTCAATGTGAAATAGTTAATTAATGTCATACTACCAAAGGGCAAGTTGTTAAAACTAATTTGGAGCGGTATATTACGTAGGAACCCCGCCATTTATGTTGCTAGAAGCTTTTGATTCATCTTGAACTTTTTGATAGGATCACATTTCTAAATGCCGCAGTAAATGTTTAGCTGTAATTAAAGGAGACGTTACCAAAATAAGACGTATTTTGGTTATCGATAACAGTTAATGCTCAGTTTTTTAATGTAGAGTTCTTATTTTTAATTTGGCCATCTTTTAACACAAATGTCATTTACTTTTTAATTACTATTACTTTCTTTGAACACAAATGGCAAAATCCGTTTGCGCGGACAAAATCACGGTCGGACCACTAGTCCGTGTATAATCGCCTGACTAAATAGACCGATGTGGACGTTACCAAATTTTTAACACCCAACGAAAAAGAGGTGTGTTTCAAGATTCACCCCAATGTCTGTTTGTATGTGTTTATGTGTGTCTGTCTGAGAAATTCGAACGGGTGGACCGATTTCTGAGCGTTTTTTTTATTCGCAAGATAATTTAATCATGGTGGTTCTTAGCTATATAGCTGATTAAAATTCATTCAGATGTTGAAGCTTACCAGCTTACTTCTTGGCTCATTTGGGGTTTTCCTTTAACTGAAAAGTAAGTTTTTACTTCATAAAGCTGCTGCGTTGCATGTTGCATACACGTAGCGCGCCGCGCCCATAATTGGCTAGACGACACCACCAATCGTTGACATACTTTTTATTATCTGTCAAAACGGTCTGCCTCCATAGATTTCGTATGGTAATAAATGATTGTGACGTCACGGTCATGTGTCAGAAATCGGAGTCAATTGACCGAATATTTATTGCGTTTTGTGTGTTTAAAAATTGGTTTCTACAGCTTTTTTGAAATATATTGGTTGTATTAACTTCATAGGGGCTATGTTTTTTAAACACCATGTTCTTGACAATATTTAAGATAGGTGTCATCATCCCAATTGTCCCGTATGATACTCGTCACATTACTTAGACTAATTAGACGCGAAAACGAAAACTCGCGGCGGGACTGCGCGGAGTCTTGAATGTTCTCACTCCATTTGGCAAATTTTGTATCTCGTGACGGGAGAAACGCTGAGAAAGTACATTAAAAAGAGTGTTGTGAGAAAATTATTAAACTTCAGATTTTGCCTCGTATTCATGTCCAGCCAACAGGTGCGCAATATGTGTTTCGTGTACCTTACGAGTGTATTATTCACAGACTTGTCATATTTACTTAAAAGTGTCTTTGTTAGCTTGATTTCATAACATTCGTTTTGAAGCTAATAAATATGAATCTACACCTACTGATCTTGTTGTCTTAGCACTGGGTATATTCTGAAATACCTCTATCAAAATCAGGACGCCATTACATATGAGGACACATTGTATGCGTAATTTTGACAAATGGCTAGGCTTCGTAATCGAAGTTATTACTGCCATCCGACCCTCACAGGATACGTCGATAGAGTGTAATCACTGAATAACTGTTACGCAAAGAGTAGTAAATCAAACCCATCAAAAACATAAATGAGAAATGAGAGCCAAGTTCAATTAATAAATCGTCGTTCATTTCTTGGCCTACAGAAAAAACACATGAATGTGAAGTTCAGTTCAGTTAACTTACTTCCAACATCTGAACATTCGGCGAAGACGGAACGGACGGTCTTCGGTTTTAGTGGATATACCCCGTCCTTCTCAGGAAGAGGTGACGGTGCAGCATTTTCTACCGCGTCAAAAACAAAAAAGGGTGTAAATTCAAGGTTATGACTTGGCTGTTTTAAACCAACAGCTATTATAGTAAAGTTATACAATTATATTTATTTCATTTTTTTTGTAAATCCATCAAATCTTGACCTTGAATCACATTCAAGTTGGCACTAAATTTTGCACCCATATTGCTTTCAAACAACGCTATGTTTGAAGATCAAACTTGGCTCTCATTTCACATTTATATTTATGACAAAATCATCGTACGTCAAGACCTGTAAATTGAACGGACTCATGAATACCCGACCTATGACAGATGGGTGGCATGACTAGCACATCATAACTTCACAGCATATTTTGATTGAAATTCAAAATCACGAAGCTTGTGTTTGTGTCTCCATGTCACGAAGGTCCCAAACTCATGCATGATGAACTGCGTAGGAGCTTTACAAATAGAGCTGATTAACAGAGCAAAGTACATGTAGAGAGCAAGTGGATTGATTTGCAGGCCGTCTTCAATTGCACCTTCAGTACCTGTATGACGAGTGACGCAAAAGGAATGATAAAATTCGGTAAAATGACGTATAAAGAAATGTCATTTTCCATTGAAAATAAACCAAGCCACATTAATTTATGGCCTCCAAAACCTCTGAATACCTCCTTAAGTTAATGTAAAAGATAGAGCCGTTTCCAAAATTCATTTGAGATTTGCAAGTTGGAAGTGGCAAACAATTAAGAACTAATTAGTAGGTAATTTGTAGGGGACTATGATCTCATTTAAACATGTCGCTTACTCAGGCTTGAATAATTTCCATTCTTTTCATTATCGCCATGATCTTGTAAACTTTCATTGTAGTCAATTACTTTAGAATGGCCACTGTGCTTTAAATAGCAAATATAATGATTTCATTGGTCATGCATTGGATTGAACTGGGGGGCTACTCCGTAACCATGTGTTCTTGTCTAGTCATCCATTTTTATGGCATTAAGATGGATTAACTTCTCTTAAACCTCTTTACTGAATAATAACCTCTTATTCTGTCTTGTGGTGTAGCAAATAGTTTAAATCCAATCGTATTTCCGATTAGCTTCAACCAGTAATTATTAATTGCAGTAATTTTGGTATTGTTGCTGAATAAGCCTAGTAGTTGAAGGTCAATCTTTGTGATATTTTTTCTAATTTGCCCAGGTCAAAGGTGGTACCGGTAGGTTTTATCTTGTCACAATTTTTGTACTTAATTAAGAAGAAGTCTTTTATAATCTCTAATGTCCATCTTAGGCAACATTGTACAGCTCTCAGACGACTCTTGTACGACTAATAATCTGTAAAATGTAGACAAACGCGATATCTTATATATAAAAAAGAATTGCTGTTCGTTAGTCTCGCTAAAACTTGAGAACGGCTGAACCGATTTGGCTAATTTTAGTCTCGAAATATTTGTGGAGGGAAATCCTTCCCAGGGAAGGTTTAAACAATGAGAAAAATTGGGAAATTTGCTAAAAAAGCGGGCAAGACAACGTCTGCCGGGGGTCCACTAGTTTGGGATATTTTAAAATATGTTGTTGGTTCACATAGTACGCCCTCTGACACTAACCTTGATTATCATTGAGAAGAGACAATCACTGCATACTTGCTGGACGCACCTAGACTATGTGACTTATGGCAGGAGCTGAGGAAGGCCGACTCGTCACGCTCAGGTTAAGGACAAAAGGGCCACTAAGGGCCGTGCTCCATGAGGTCAGATAATATAATTATTTATTTTTGTATTGTAGAACGCATTGTTGCCTTTCTGTTATTGCAATTTCTGCTTAACATTATTGTTTACCAGCAGAATATGCTTCGAGGGTTAAGTCTACCTTTTGTACACTTTACGTGATGTGCTATATTTTTGAAACATTTCCAGTTTGAGTTTTAATCTGGACTGTCCTTAATTTATTGGGCCATGCATTGAATGCATGTTTGCAAATTTTATGGTAATAAATCTCACAACAGTCGCAGGATCTAGGCAACGATGACATTATTGTTTTTTATATATAAGTTTCTTAATATCTGCCAAACTGTCCAACGACTTAGCGGCAGCAGTTCTCCTACCTAAAAATGACCGAAAAATTTTCAGGTTCAATGACCTTACCTTTCCTTTGCTTGTCGTTAGCCCACGCTATCAACAGGTAGAATGTCTCTTTCTATACGCAATCAATTTGTCACCCTCTTTTCGCTGGAGGGCAACCACTACAAAACTATTACCAGCTATGCGAACTCCACCTTTAGTCGTCGATAGACATTTAATGGGGCTATTCACTAACAATATCGCAATCGACTCTTTTCATTTCCAAGGTTTTACCGAAGCGTTAAAAAATGTTTTGCTTGACCTGTTTCCCATTTATATCTGTCATTGAAAAAAGTATTAGATCCCTTACTCACTTTGACTTTTAGTGGCAGTGCAGTCGCTATCCATTAACGATGCAGTCGCAAATGGACTTTCACATTTACGCTACTTTTGACATAGCCGCGATGCTTAAAATTTATTTTATATTTGATCTTATGTGACATATTACTGATACTAATATTTTTGTGTTTTCTCTTTTATTTATTTTGTCGCACCGCCCACTAATCATTTCTGCTTAGCCCAAAAGTATGACTGGTAAAGAATGCCCTACGGCGTTAAGTCCACCATTTTTACATAGTTATGTTGTGCAATAAAGCTCAAATAAATTAATAAATAGATGCAGCATCCAGGTTCTGCCCAGCTATTGTACTGTAGCGATGCAAGTGCGACGATTATCGCGGTGCTAAAACGCTGTATCGTTTTAGCATAATTTCGATAATTATAATTTCGATGCGAAGTTTAACTATGCGGTTTTAAACTATAGAGCGCAGTAAAAAAGTCTGGTGACACTTTAATTATACTTTTCAAGCAGTATTGCACGCTAATCTTTGTATTAAACAAAATTGTAACATTACCACCTACTCATTCAAGCTACCTTATATTCATTTTAATCTAGCTCCATTAACACCGCGGTAACTTAACGAGCAAGATAAACTAAACTCTAACCGATATCCTTCGGCAGTTACGATATTACGACCGGGCCAAATATTTAGCCCTGTTTGAGTTAAACAAGTATAGACTTCCGTGCAAGCTGCGCAGATAATTATTGAGATATTTTAAGAAGTAAAATTATTTTGTGGTACGGCTTTTTTATAGTTTACTATTGAGAGAATGCTATGTTTTTTTTTCACTTATAAATGAAGTGACCCGACGAGGAATAATAACCATAGCATATTAATAAACCGAAACTATCGATAGTTCATCAATCTATCTTTGTTTTTCCAAGTTTAGTGACTTACATATTCACAGTTTAAATTATAAAATTGAACAAAGCATTTCTTTTTCAGGTAAAGTCCACTGCACATCAGGATAAACTCCGCGGCATCATAGGATAGCATATTATGTGTGCATAGGCACACATAATATGCTTCTTTTTCAGCTTTAGTCATAGATTTCTGCAAAGGTAACGCCTGATTCCATCAACTGCACGACAAATGAGCGATTTTGAAACAAAAAGCTGTCGTCAGTACATGTGCTAAAACAGGTATAACTACATTAACCGCCCCTAAACATAGCATTGTAATAGCACATGCCTTACGAAAGTAATCACTGGAGTGCTTATAACAAACCAATGCGTTGGTAGACGGCATTCGATAAGAAAATGGGCAGACCCAATGATTTGTAAAGAACTCATTAATTGTGAAAGGTGGGCAACTTTTGGGTACATTTGCAATGAAAAGACTTGTAAGAAAAGAAAGATTGGAAGATGATTTTTGAATGGATAAATATTTATTTTTAAAATAGCAATTGAATGAAAAGTACTACCGAGGAAACTCTCGAATGCCGTAACGGGCAATGTAATTTTTCCTCGTTTCAGTCATTTTTATATGTTTTAATTCAAGCCATACTTAGTTAAACGATCACACTATAATACCTTGTAAAGTTGGGTTTCAAATATAAGATGCTTAAAAATGATTATTCAACACAGGATCAGGATCTTTAGACTAGACTTATTAAATTTATTTTTTTCCGTTGAATGTAATTTAGTTTACGATAAGTATCACTTGTTTGTATGCATCTAAAAACGCAACCTACTCCACGCCACCACTCGCCACTGTGTAAATCTCTAGAAAATTAATCTAGTTCTGTAATCTATTTTTAATATTGTGAATTTTATACCCATATTATGATTTATGTATGTTATGTTACGAATATTAAAAAAAAATAAACCAAATTTGCAGCATCTTTTAAAACTGTAAAATATGGGAAAGAAACATAGTTTGCCATTTCCTACACGACATAGAAGAATAGTTTGTAAATCTCTGGCAGGTGACGAAGGACGGGCGTATCTAAGCATGACAGCGCTGTCCGTGAGCCTTACAACGATATATCAAACTAGCGTCCTCTCGACTTAGTCTGCGTTCATTCTTGTACATTGTTGCATAATCTTATTCTACCCTGTATATAAAAAAATAAAATATTGCATGAGGTCCATTTACATAGACGATATTACCTATGACATTCACGGATAACGTAGCTTTCCATTGGCAAAACATTTTCACAATCGTTTCAGAAGTTACAAAGATTACAAAAAAATTAACTTACAAACGTAATTAATAGAAAAAAAAGTTGCAAAATCTTAAATGACTGGGTACCAACGTTAGATTTTATAATTCATTACTCTTTTCTAAGCTCATACTAAATATATTTGACACGTGTACCTTAAGTAGGTACCTACCTAATTTTAGCCAAGGTTTGGCGTGGGTTGATAAGTGGGCAGCACTAAATGAGAAAACAAAAGTAAATGTACCTTTAACCTCCATTATGTTTACGTGGCCTTTCGACAAATATGAATCTTTATATTAAACTTTTCAATAAAACCACACAATATAATAATGTGACTATGACATATTGTTTCTCTGACAGTAAATCATAATTACCTCTAAAGTTATAGCATGATGTAGCTTGCGACAGCTTAACCATATTAAATCACTTTAAAGTTTTAAAGCGAAGTTATAATAAAACTTCAAATATTATTTGCTTATCAATACCAAAATAAAATAAAAAAAACAAAATGTCATCACACGACTGGCTCATGTTTTATTCAGCAACATGCTTCAAAGCAATGCTCTCTGTGCAGTTTGAAAAAAAAAAAAAACAATTCTCCCCCATCATCTATCTACGCAAAACGTGAAAACAAGAATATGTACCATTACCAATACTGATATGCAGCGGGGGATTATTAGTTGCACAGTTAAACAAGAGGTCATCAGTAGGTTTATTTCAAAAGAACTTTATACGGAGGCAAGTGCCCAGCAATTATCCATTAAAAAACTCTCCTAATTTAAAAAAAATACGTAAATCATAGCCCTTGTTTTTGGATATTATATAACTTAAAGAAATAGGGGTACCCAATCTTTTTATAGAAGGATTACCTATATAGTACGTAATATGTGTAAGTTTAAAAGCTTAAGCACATCTGTGCTACAAAAGTTATTTCCAAAAATACACTTATTTTTGCAGTTTTAATCACTTGAAAAGATCCATGTAAAAATTGACAAAATACTGTTTTCTTTTCCGTTTTGCTGAATACGAAAGGGGCGTGTCATTTAATAATATGGCCTGTGGCACGCCAGGTGTGCCATGCCATTTTTGTTCAGCGCCACAGTAAGAAGTTTGCAAAATAAGTCATCGCAATGAGTCTATTGAATAATAATCTAATCAATCTCATTCAAAATTTACATGGGACAATAATGGAATTCAGTATTGCAAATCTTTTCCAGAATTACGCAGATTGATATAAATTTCAATGGGCCCACTACATTACTTTACACTATCTGAAATGGCCGCCTACCGCCACCAAATGTGCTAAAGTGATAAATTTGTCAGGTAACACTGCGTGTTCAGAATTCACGATTCGGTGCAAATCACCCGAAATATTGTATGAGATTGAATTGCTGGCACGGAAATTACCTACGTATGTTGTCACAGGGAGCCATCCGAGGGTCGCAACCCTAATTTTCCGTTACAAATACCCAACTATAAATAAAGCCCGTTGTTATGTGACGATGGCGTTTGAATAATACCGAGTAGCAGTTGTGTGGTATTTCGAAGAGAAACGGTCCCGGGTACAACGCCGTTTTTCATCCAATATTTATGACATATAAACCATTTTGAGGATTCTAATAACAAGGCGTGTTCCAATGAAATCAGATGGTAAAAGATTTATTATATGAAATTTACTAGTTTATCTCGATTGGTGAAGCACTCGCCCAGTAAGCGCAGTTTTAAATCACATTTGAGGCAGTTTAGCTTTTCGTTATTTGTGTTAATAATCCTTCAGTAGTAGAAGTAGAAACAGGAACACCTTTTTCGGAGGAGCAGTCGCCACGATCACAGCAGCAGTTAGAGAAGGGTTCCAAGTTTGAGTCCCTGAGGATGTTTGTTTTCGAGTCACTTTATTCTAAACTATTATATATTATGTATTATACTGCGATTTCACCTGGAACAAACTTTTTTCCTACATATCCCACAGGAACCGTGTTTTACGAGATAAAAAGTATCCTTTGTATAGTTACAAACTTTTGCGTTTATAATGTTAGTAGAATTTAAATAGTGTCTTGCATGATTTGAATCAACAAACTTTAAAATGGAACAACATAAACATATCATCAATTTAGTGAGTCGTTCAAGCAATGCAAATTATGTACCTCGTCCATTCGAATTAATGAAAAGGCACTTCCAATTCTGTTTATAGTAATTTTATTGAGATTGAAAGCCAATGCGGATTATAATTAAGTCGACAGGCATTATCTAATTTGGGATTGTTCAGGGACCTACTCTGTTCGCAGATTTAAATGTAGTTTTACCTTTCGCTCATGGTAGCTTCAATATGCGAGCAAATGAGATAGCTAGAGTATAATATCTGATTAAAACATTTTGGTTTATGAGTCCTGGCAATAGGAAAATAGCCGTGTGTCGGTCTCGATCCAATCGACAGTAGAATTGAATTGAATGGACAGGTTTTAATGGGGCGTAAATAATTAACCCGGTGTATGTGGATGACATCTTGAAGTGTCACTATAGAGATGAATTGGGCAAGCTTGTGTGATGATGACCTTAACATCAGTGGTTTATTAATTGGTTTAATTGAAAATTGGTTTGAAGTTAAATGCTCAGGCATGGTATTTCAATTGGTCAACTATCAATGCAAAACTACACTAATTTTAAAGAAAATATTTTATCTATAGAAAAGGATCACTTTTTGAGCCAGGAATCAAACTCTGTAGTCACGCCGCCGCCCAGACACAACTTTAACACTTCAACTTTTTCAACACTTAATTCACGTTTTTTCGATGTTAAAGATTACACTTGTGTCTCAAATACTCTTCAAATGTCTGTGTAAGTGGCCTCATAAGCGTCCAAGTAATAGAAACGGAAAAATCGTCGTTTTACTAAACGCTCGCTGGCGAACGGACCATTAAGCCCTTGACAATGGCCGTGCTAGGCCGATTTTCAGCCACTTGCCTCGCTCGTACAACGAGTAAATATTTTATACGGATGGACACTGAAAAGCTGCGCTTCTATTATTCGTGCAGACAGTAGAAAGCTTTCAACTATTTCAGCACGTGATAACTACAACATTTAATATGCCGTCGTAAAACGACGAATTACTTACCTATCTGTGCATTCCGTTTTTTTTTTAAAAAACATCAATTATGCAAAAAAAAACTGCTCGGATAGGGCCTAAATCTAATATCACCTCACTTCTTGAGTTATTCATTACTACATATCATGCCTTGTTTTTTTTTTTAAGTTCCTTACTATCGTTACGTCGATATGGTTAGGATGTATAACAAAAGAAACAGTTTTTGGCTCGACCTGGAGTGTACCTCTCAGATGTAAGGCAGAAACTTCGCCACTACACCAACGAGGCAGTCTATATTGTTTCTGAGATTTTCTGTCATGAATTTCTCAGTAACAGCTCGGAGTCGAGAAGTTGGCGGTGTTATACCCCCGTGCCTCGGAAAGCACGTTAAGCCGTTGGTCGTGCGCATTATCTCTCTCCGGTCATGTCGGATTACCGTCTCAACGAACTTTGAGAGTGAAGGAACAGTGAGTGCACCTGTGTATTGCGCTCACACTTGTGCACTATTATTATCTCCTACGCAGTTGTCTGAACTCTGTTGAGATTGGCGCCTTGGTCGAAATCGGCTAGAAGGACTACTACTACTATAACAATAGGAAGTGCATAATAACTTTCACTTAAGTAGTAGATACCTATCCTCTGCATTTTGTAAGGCCACCAAAAGCAATCCCATCGGAGACACTCTATTTAAAATGCAGCATATCGTGCACAAATAAATTTCTTTATTTATTCTACATCAGCAAAAGTTGTCTGGTTATGCAAGTGCGGTCAGCGGTCGCCGAGTGCACCGACAAATGCATTAGGCATGATGATACTTTTTGTGTCCAGTTTGAAGATCTTTCGCAAAAAAGTATTTTTGGAAATAGCACAAGTAGTGATATTTTCTTCTATTGATTTAAAATATCGCATGACGACACGCTTAATAAAACATACAATTTATATACTATTTCTACAAAGTGTTGTGACGTAGAAACACCACCTAGCGTAGCGGGGCAGACCACCCGCCATCTAGTTGATGACGTCGATGCAAAACGATCTGGAGGATACGAAGCTCGACCTGGACGACGCACAGAACCATGCTAAGTAAATGGAGATTAAGGACCATGTAGGAGAAGTAGTTGTGACGTAGAAAATCTTATGTTTTTGTGTATATTATTTCAGACTTATTAATAATTGATGGAATCAGGCGTTACTTTGCGAAAATTTATGAGTAAAGCTGAAAAAGAGGATTATTTTGTTTTAAATTTCCAATAAAGTGCTGTGATTCTGATTTGCATCTTCTGTGTTACGTTGATAGTTGTATTGTAAGTCCTGCAACTTCCAGCTCTCGTTTTCTCAGGTTACAGTTGGATGTATTCGGGTCCCAGCGCTGGCGTCGTTTAGTGGAAATTTAAAGCAAAATAATCCTCTTTTTCAGCCTTGTTAATAATTTATTATTCAACTATCTTTCTGACGAACTTTTTTCTATTTAGTTTTCTGTGACCCCGTCATCATCCCTATTTGCCTACGAACTTATATAAGCTGGCGCCACGTGTCGATGCACCCCCACTCGCATACTTTGTTTCCATTTTTAACTTCAATTTATGAAGTGTTGCCTCAACGCGGGAGCAGTTTCGTGAAATTTACTTTTAAGCAAGATTTTATATTGTATTAGTTTATTTTCTAAGCTTGATAATATCGAGAGTGAAAAATTACTATTTGTGAATCGAAGAAGCATCCAAATTAGATGATAATGAAATAGGTTGGGTTAAACATTTAATTCTTAAGCCTCAATCGTACAAGAAGCTGCAGCGCTATGCGTTCTTGTCTCGTTTGTCAATTTTTTTATTTATTTATTTTGGATAGGTTTGCTCTTGACCCAAGACTGAACCCAACGAGGCAAAGGCTGAGTCTACGATGGAGCGAACTTACCTAGAACATGCCTGTTCACTCTAGCTTTGAAGATTCTAAGGTTGTAAATGCAGGGAAACACTGACGCAGGTAGTGAGTTCAACTCTTTTGCAGTGCGCATCAGGAGTGTGGATGAGAAGCGTTTGTTTGGTATCAGTGCAACATCGACACGGAACGGATGGTATCCCGCGGTACGTCTGGTGGTCGGATGGTAAAAGGCAGCCGGCGGAATAAACTGGTGTAGATCATGACCGCACTCGACGAATCTCTTCTTGTCAATGTTTGTTAAATTGCCCCTTTATATCACCAGCCGTCAGCTGGTGATATAACGGGGCATGACGTTTCTTATTTTTTTTATGATAATGTCAATGCTACAACGCTTCTATCGAACTTATATAACTTAAGAGAGTGCAGCAGGGATTAGAGTGCAAGACACTGACGTAGCATCCTATGCAGCGCATCTAAGTATGGATACAAACACTACAAAACTCATTGACCCACTGAAGGCTTGGCACTCATCTGCTGGATTCCCTCGCACTAAGCTTTCCAGTAAGGCTGCCCGTCCACCAAAGCGAGCGAGTTGCGTCGTGTTTCTGTCCGTCATAACGGCTGTTAAGTCAAGGGTGAAGAGTGAATATACTCGTAGACGGCAAAATTCAATATTTCTCATCAGCCTATATACGTCTCACTGCTGGGCACAGGCCTCAGCTCAACTATGAGGTGGTCCGAGCCATACTCCACCACGCGGGCTCAGTGCGGATTGGTGGAGGGGTGTTTGTAAGGTAAGTGACCAACCTTACTGTCAGATGTTATTAAGCCGCCCGAGGGCCTCTGACCAGGCTTAACGATTAATATCTATCGATATTAACCGGGACCAACAGCTTTACGTGCCTTCCGAAGCAAGGAGATGCTTGTAAATAGACGTCACTTAAATGGTCAGAATGGTCACCCATCCCAAACATGACTGCGCCATAGGTTACCTTAACATTAGGTATCACTAGTTCACTACCAAAGCGCTGCAACCACTGCGCCACAAGCACCTCTATATATATGACACAGTTACAGCTCCTAGTTTAAATAAATAAGTAAATAAATATACAACAATATCACATACATTGATCTGACTTCGTGGTAAGTTGCTTAAGCACTTGCGTATCAGAATCAACAGTGGTATTACAAATAAACTTAAATAAATACATATAACACCCAGACCAGCACAAGCAGACATGTCCATGGACACAAATGTTTGTAAAGTGCGGGGATCGAACCCACGACCTCTTGGTTAATAGTCAACTACCATTACACCAAAGTGGTCGTCAGAGTTTATTAGTCGTTGTTTTGAAACTGTTTCTACGGTCACTCTTCCTCACTCTGCTTCCTATCTTCTCCACTTCCCAGTTCCGATTTTCTCACAACTTTTTGTACAATTGGAGCGGATATTTATTACCGTCCTTGATAATATTTCTTCATTTCTTCAATCCGTTTCGGTGAACAGTCAGCCTAAGGGACGCGGCAACATGTTGAGCTCTAAGCCGACACGCGGACGGAACATAATCTCTACCGTGCTTTGTTATTCACGCGCTCTCCTGTACAGTAATTAACATGAATTTCTGGTACTTTAATTTTAATTTAATGCTGCTAGCGATATCAATCGAAAACATATCGACTGTCGACTTTTCTAAGAAATTATCGTGACTCTCTACAGGATTTTCCACATGTCTGGTTTATGCTAGCGTTTGCTATTGTAGCTTAAAACTTTGCACATAGTTTAGTCTAGGGCTGCGTTTATACCAGAGATGTGCGATGTATAGAATCAATAGAATCGTTTCGTTCAAATACAGCGATGTAAATCAAGCGATTCTATTGGATCTTTACAAACTCATCCGCATGTACACATCCTCGCACATGTTTGTTGGAAACGCGGCCTTACAGTACGAATCACACTACGAAAGTGTTTGGAATCCTCTCTCTGTATGGGTAAAAATCAGATTTTTAAATCGAAATTTTTGAGGTGATGTCAAAAATCATAAGAACCGCTTCATTCAAATACAGCGAGGTTACTCAAGACATTCAATCTTTACAAACACAGCCGCATACGCATCCTCGCACATCTCTGGTGGGAACGCAGCATAACAGTACGAAACACACTATAAAAGTTTACGATTTTAAACTTTCGCGTTGCATTGTAACATTAATTACTTGTATTTGTAATTCACTGCTCAACGTTTCGGCTGGATTGCACACAGCCGTGGTCACGAGCTGACTGTAATCCTGAAGTGGAAATCCTCTTGTATGGGTGAAGATCAAATTTTCTGTTCTGTTCACATTGCACCATGTAGGTATAGTATACCTAAAATATAATTCTTGTTTCCATTTTAATTACTGCTGTCTGTCTTATGATAATCATAGACGCGTGATTCATGTAAAGGTCATGAAATGAACGTATAATTTCTAACGGCCGCATACCACTAAACAATTGAAACCTATTTAAATTCAAATGTATCGGGCGCAGCTGGTCCAATCGTGCTAAAATACCCTGCCACTAAATTATCGCCCAATTTGTTTGACATTGCAATTTAGGTAATGAACGCAGTGTCCCTTATATCTAGCTGCAGAATAGTTAGCAACACAGAGGCCACTGGTACAGTGGCCAGCACACCAGGCTACCCATTTTTGTTGCAAAAACGCCCGTATGACAATCGCATAAGATACTGCAGTGCTTACCGTGACGTGCTGGCCGCCGATGGTGGCGGAAGTAGGAGGTGGCAGATTCAAATATGCTAGGAATTTTCATTTTACTTTATTTTTCATCCCTATAAGCATTTACGTTGCAAACTCATGAAAATATTTTAGCTCTAGAAAAAATGCCGGATACCCAATAGACGCAGGTTCGATTTCTACATCAGACACTTGATTTTTTCTACTGCTGTAATATTCACTTATAACTTAGATTTATAATATTAGTTCGCAGTTTTAGCTATAACATAATAATATGAATTTTAAAAATACCAAAATGTGAAATCTCTATTATACGAAGCCTACGAATTCATGCCGACTCTGTATTTGTTACAAATGACAAAAACTTGGAAGTTTTATTAAATTTGGACGTCAAATTTTTGTTTAGTTGTACGTAAAATACAAATTGAAACAGAGTGTTCTATTAGCGCAACTGGTTTATGCTTTCAGCAAACCTTTATCTTAGCATTTATCTGCCTCAAATGCTCAGACATTAGGGTTTTTGTGCGTGTTAGCCAGAAATCTGGCATATCTAGTTCGGACATTTAACTATAATTAGCAAACCTGTGCCTTTAGGCTATAGAAGTTGACGGAATTTTCTGAATTCTAAATTACTCGTATTATACCGGGTTTACCTAAGTTTTAAATAAATAACTTATATTTTGCATACAAATAGTTTTCCTATAGAATTTGTGTTACCAAAAAATAAGTACATATATATCATTAGTGTGATCACCAGGGATGTTTTGTATCCAAGCCCGAATAAAAAAGAGATATATCCTTCTATATTTTAATTTTGTGCTTAATACGTAGGAAAGGCTTTTGGGTACGTAAATTACGGGGTATTTTGTTCTTGAATAAAATCATATTTCACCGCCGAAAAACTTACAATGGAGTTATTTGTTTCTCAATCATTACCTTCTGTACAAACGTAACAAAATATACAAACTAGCTTACTACAAAGTTTGCGGTATCAGAACAGTAGTTCGTTCGCGGACTTCCGTAACATCTGCCACCCGGCTCTGTCATCTTTGTAGCCGCGTCCGTAACAAGCAATTTGTGGGGTAGTTGCTAAAATTTAATACAACCCCGGCGAGCTGTAGTTCACAGTTGGCATTTTCTCAAATTGTTATTACGTCTGCCTTTCTAGACTGTTTCAGAAGGCAATCGTTACCAGATATTTGTGTTGTGAATTTAACTAAATTAATTTGTGTTTGAGTACCTGGTTTGATGTTTTTTGATTTCGATACCATCAGAGATGCCTAAACCTTTAAGATAAGAGCTACTTGAGCTCATTCAAAGCGAAAGTCAATAGGCACCTTCTGGGTAAGCTCGCTACATCGTCGACATCTTCTTTACCTCTTAGAGGGAGAATGATGTCAAGAGCGAACCCATACTAATAAAAAAAAGGTTAGTACCTTCAGCTAAAGGGAATTTAATAGGTAAGTGCTGGTAAAATTAAACCATCGATTATCCTTATCCTGATGCATAAGTCGTCAAAATTAGGTGCTGTCTTCAACAATAAATATTAAATACAAAAATAGGAAAATCAGAACTGCAGTCCTTTCAAGTCTGCTAACAATAGTTTTAAAAACAACGTGCACTAGAAACTACTTTTAATTCCACCGCTTTACACTTTGACAAGACACAATAGATATTTTATTGTTATAACTGCTTTAACAGTCTTCTGTCCGTTAAAATGTTAACATGTGTAACCACAACTTAGATTTTGAACTCTATAATCTTTATATTAGAGGTCATGAGCACGCTTAAGGCCTACATATAGTGTTTTCAAAGGAAGTTATGACTTTTGTTTCATGCGACGATCTCGGTGACTTTTCTGCAACACTAAGCAAACGCTTAGCTCTATTGTTCTTGTGCTGACATTTTAAATGGATATTCCGATTGTTAGCTCCATTTATTAATGCCCCGAGCTCGCTCAGACACAACATAATAACTCCATCCGGGTGGAAATGAATATATTTTAGTGAAAATGCGAATACTGTGCTATAAGTTATGTGGTCTCATGCGCTGTTTTCTTTAGTTTTGGATCATTATGCAGTACGCTTTTTCATCATGTTTCCTTTACAATAATAAACAAATAAATATTTCAAAACAATCACACCAATTCTCTAGTCCCAAATTAAGCTACGAGGCTTGTGTTATGGGTACTAGGTAACGGATAAACATACTTAAATACTTTTTTTTGTAAATAAATACATATTATGCATAGAAAACACCCAGACCAGTACAAACACACATGTTCATGCACACTAATGCTTGTACTGTGCGGGGATCGAACAATGACTAAACTATAGCCAAAACACATTAACCTACTTTGACTTTCATATCAGACATTATCATGCGCCATAAAATCCACATCATCGCTTTAAATCTCAAGTGGCGCGCACTAAATCAGCACCCGGTCTCCGGATAAATCGCAAGTCAGTTGCATGTCGCTGCATCCGCTAATCTATCACCCGTCTAGACAACTAATTTGTCTGCACGCAACGTACGGAGACTCAAAATTCCGGAGATAAATCTGCTCATGATCAAAACGCTGGATCGTGTGGTGCTTAAGTGTGGGGCGAGGATTCGTGCTTGAGCCTCGTGATTTGGGCAAACGTGGTGGGTTATCAAATTATGAAATTGCTAAAAAGATGGTTTAGGGCAATATACTCGTAAAAGGTAATGTAAGGCAAGCCTTGTAAGCACTTTTATTAACTTACATGTTCTTTAGAAAAATGCCTTTTACTCGTTTTTTTTTTAATTTTTACTTTTATCAATAAAGATATTAATATAGATTGTTAAATATATAAATATAAAATACATTCAATTTATACATTTAAAAATTTTCGAAATTTAATGACCATTTATAACAATAAAAAATATAGAAATTAACACACTACTTACAATGTGCGCATACATTTTTGTATGCTAGGAAAACTAACATGCTGTTAAATAAAGCCTGAAATGCCTTTTCGATGTTAATCATAACATGGCAGACGTAAAGAATAGTAAAGTTATGTTATAAAAAAGTATGAAAAAAAAAGATTTATTATTTATTTTTCAACTTTACAACTTTCTAGAATAATAATGCTAGAGAACGAAACACTATTCAATTTTGCTAGAACCTATTCAGCCGTGGCCTTAGAGTTCACGGTCGATTATTTTCAAGTGGATATCACATGGAGAGCTTCCACGCTACACTAAGCGCAATAGAGATTTCCAATATGCATAGAAGGATCTACGAAGAACATTTTAATGGGAATGTAAAATTGTAGTCTAAAAGTGTGTATTGAATATATATAGGTTGTCTAAATGTATAACTAGTAAGCAGTTTTCTGTTATCTATAGCAGTCTGTCTTCTATAGCAGTTAACAATAAAACTTATATTGTTTCTGGCATAGTGTCTACGAAATAGTTAAGTAGTGCCACTTGGTGATCATCTTGGCTAAAAATAAGATAAGATTAAATAACTACAACAACAACATTAACAATACAAAATTAACATAAACACAAAAATATGTACAAATATGGTGGTCTTATCGCTAAGACCGATCTCTTCCGGACAGAATTCAGGACAGGATATTAATTATAAAGGACTTTCACATGTTTATAGGGCCTTTTAGAAGTGGTTATCGTAAAAATCAGTGGCAATTTTATGGCTTTCTACTTAAGTGCTTTGTGTACAAGCAGTACTTAACAAGTGATTACTAGCTCAGTGGTACTTAATTCATACAATTATGCCAACTTTGTTTAGTACATACTAACGCCTCTAGCACACCAACACTATCGCATGCGAATCCGAAACAACGAAAAATCTGTCAGTTGAATGGCAGCGTTTCGCATATTATGCTTTGTCTCGCTCTAGTATTAGCGGGATGATTGCGTCCTTGTCGGTACGGTTACGCAGGTAACTGCGAAATAGCCGCTACACAGACTCATACTTTTGCCATCTGCTATTTCCAACCTTGATTCAATAGTAGGAACTAGGATATACTCTGGTTAAAGTATCTTCCAAATTTCCAGTAGATCCACCCAAAGGATACGAGAATTCTTAGCGAAAAAAAGAACTGCAGAATCGCAGAAGTTTTGTTCCGTAGTATTTTCGCAGAGATTCGCTTTCGTTGGCGAACGCGTCGGTGTGCTAGAGGAATAAACATCGTCAAAACATTTTGATCGAAAACTCATTGATGCTTTAAAGTATTTTACAGAATGTCATGGTGACAGTGACAAAACTGGATACAATCTCAAAAAATGTAGAAAATGCACGTTTTGACCTAAAAATTCAAAGTGATTGTAATAATTGATTTTGTTTGTTTCAAAAAAAAACAACATGTTAGTGAAGAAGCAACCGGACGATATAACAACACAGAAAATCATTTGCTTTGGAACTATTCTGTTGCTGCTGTTGTACTTGATGCGGTTCATAAAGTACGTGTCGAATCGGAGTTATTATCTCGAAGACAGAAATCGGCCTCAGCCCGAGCCAGCAGTTTGTATCTTGCCCTCGTCCCAAAACCCTCACACGGAGGCAATGAGAGATGAAAAGAGGTCCAGACGCCGTAGAAAGAGACATCACAAGTACATGGCTGAACAGTGGCTACCCAAGATAGACCCTCGAAACGAAAGATACGATGACTACGAGTAAAATGAAGGACGAAAATGGTCATCTCTATGTTGTTCTGAAATTTACTTGTTTATCGCCAAAATATTGTGCTGTAATGTGAACTTTAGCGTAAGCAATTAAAACTTTTAAAGAGTCTTGTTTTTTTTGCATAAGTTTGCGGCAAGCGCTGTTCTCGGTGATATTTTCTTTTTACTACAGTTACTGGTCCTATGGCAATTAGAGGGGTTTTGTAAGCCGCTGATTTCTGTGTAAAAGTTTTTTGCAAAAGCTGGCATTATTGTTAGGATTTTCCCGACATTAAACAACGGGATAAGAAATGAAATTACTTCTGAAAGTTTGGTTTTAATTACTGTGGTACAGTTAACGTGGTTTTCGTTTTAGATAAAGAGGTACGTCAGTTCCTTCGCCTCGTTGGTTTAACATAATGATTAAATTGTTGACCGGTTACCAACATCCTTCAAATCCTAGATTTTTGACATTGAATCGAAACATCCCTGAAAAAAGCAGCATGGAGAGGGCAAATGACATCTCTCGAGTTCCTGCAAACATTAAGTTATTACTCAAGTAAGTTACATATTTTTTCAACTAGCGGCCAAACGAACAAATGTTAGAGTTTTGGCCCAGTCTACTCACCGAGATCTTTAAAACGGTACCTCAAATAATATTTTTAGGACCAGCACCCGCGACACAGGCTGATGGGAAAGGAATCACAAATCATAATCGTGTATAGAGATTTTAGATTGCGATATTATAACAACTCGATATTCTCCCGACATTAGTTTAACTACAAAACCAAGTTCTCCAGTGTCTGCTGTATAATTTTGAGATTGCAGCTAATGGCGGCCACAATTCTGGCAAAGTGGATGGCAAAGCGCCCTAGGGGAAATTTAAGCTGTCCCGGAATGCACTGAACCCAATCAGAAGTCCCACTGAAGACTATAAAATAAACCTACTAGCAATTTAGTACCATGTCAAAATAACATTGACAAAGGACCATGACCGTTTTCGTCCCCATCTACCAACAGAAATGAAATAGTGTAAAAATGGTAGATATCAGCGAGTAAATCATTTTATAGTATGGCGACATCGAGCAATTTGATGGGGTTTCCATGATATTTAATTTTTTTGTGCAGACTTTTTTCTATAAAATGTACTGACGCTTGGGCTTGGGATCGCGCTTCACGGTGTGGTGCTCATGCCAAATCCACATTTAAACCTTTTTGATGAACATGATGATAATGAAAAATTTGTATGAATCTTATGAACTTTGAATCACCCCGTCGACTTTTTTTTTAATTATCAAGATTAAATAATAAATATATTTACAACAATCACACCAATTCTCTAGTCCCAAATTAAGCTAAGAGGCTTGTGTTATGGGTACTAGACAACGGATAAACTTACATAAATACTTCTTTTTTTTTGTAAATAAATACATATGGAGGTAGCGGGGCTGCTACTCCGGTTTATTTTATATGTGTAGGTTTTATTAGGTGAAATAACTTAGTCCGGAATCACAGTTATAACAGTTTATTTTACAACTACACAAGAAAGAACAGAAGGAGTACACAAAGAGTCACAGAGTCATACGAAGAATGAAAGTTAAAGACACGAAACAATAACAAACAGATATGGACGAATACGAATTTAGAAAACTGGTTACGTAGCCGCGCACGGTAGGTAGGTTCGGACCGCGGCGCATCGGGCGACACGGGTCTTGCGCTATAGTGCGTTCGCTCGACTGGCGAGCGCTCGCCGCGAGCTCGCACGATCATTCCCGATCAGTGCAGAGTTCTTATCGCGCGGCGATCTATTTCGCTCGCCGCATACTACAGGTATCATTCGGGTTTGCTTGTTTAATTAATTTTAATTATGTTTTGCGTTTAAATGTAAATAGTAGTGTGTAAGCATTTCGAATGAGTTTAGTATGTAAGTGTATTGTATTATATAAGTGAAATAAATATTAAATAAATTCATAAGTGTTAGTGTTAAGTATTTTATAAATAATTAAATAATGTAAATATGTGTATCCCACATACATATTATACATAGAATACACCCAGACCAGTACAAACACACATGGTCATGCACACCTATGTTTGTACTGTGCGGGGGTCAAACCCGCGACCCTTGGTTTTAGAAGTCCGACCTGTGGACCACTGCACCAAGCGGTGGTCATGTCAAGTATCAATGTGATGTCTGTTGGTGGGTGGAGACGATGCTCTTATTTTTTTTTTAAACTAGCTAGTAGGAAATACTCAATGTATGCATGAATGGAAAAGTTGAGAGCGGAAACTTTGAAACAGGAACTAAGTTAAGACTAGTAAGCTGTAATACATACTAAAAGTGACAAAGTTTTAGACTTTAGCCTATGGAGGTGAAGGCGAAATAAGGTCCCGTTTTTTGGTTCATCTCTTGACATTTCCATTCATTTTGCTTAATTTTTTAGACCAAACTGACTGACAAGGCGAGATTCTCTAAATGTTATCTGGACTATTTTTTAAGTGTACTTTACCCCACGAAATATTTGATCTGCTAACGCCTACGCGAATGCACATACAATATTCAATATTACAATTCAAATGAATAGAATTTGTTAAGAAGTCGCCGGTGTACTTGATTTCTTTGTGCATTTTACATGTTTTCTATTTCGGGTATTGTAAGTAGAAATATTCTGTAACAAGTGAAAATACGATAAATATGCAACTGGCAACCTTTAAGATAATTGTATACATAATATTATTTGTGTAAGAGCATTCTTTTCCCATTGGCCTGGGTCGCGACGCTAAGGCCTAAAAATTTTATTGAGGTACTGTTTTAAAGATTGCGGTGAGTAGACTGGTAAATTCTTAAAATTAAAAGAGACTAAGTTTTTTCTTTATTTTCGGGCAGGAAAACTTCTGCTGGGGCCCGCTAGTGCAGGATTATATTTTAATGAAAACTAGTATTTTAGACGGAATAAAAATTGAGGTAGCTAGAGAAAAAATTAATAAAAGACGGAGCGTAGTTGACACGATAGACAATTTTATTCTTTATTAGGTCACAAGCAACGTCTATAAAGATTTAAAGGTTTCGTTCCATTACTAACTATTAGCGGCTGCTGACATGTTTCAACATATTTGATGCAGGCTTAAGTACCTACATTATCTTACAAAAAAAATACAAATCAAATGATATGTTGATCAAACCGTTTGGGAGACGTTCTGAGGCTGGGTGTTCTAAGCTTAAATTAAAACCGAAACGTTGTCAAAAACTTTTAAGAGATCTCAGCTAAGATAGTCTATGCCACCATAGTAAATAAATAAATATTTATCCTAAACTCTGATGAACGCGCACCTAAAGAACCACAATAATCTTGATCGTTCAGTCAATACAAACATTAGTGAACACCGTCACATATCCCAACGATTTGCCATTACTAAATAAAACATGTCCTCCAATGCACGTGTAGCGTGAATTCCTTTAGTCCAAGAGGGCGAATAGGTACAGTCAGCAGCATATCAGAAAATTTATTGCTGTTGAAAAATAGTTCCTTTTGCCTTCGTAAAGGGTGCTGGAGGATTTGGATTGATGTACTATTTGTACAAATTGAGTATCGGAGACAGAACGCGGAGTGTGTGCTGATGCTTCACGATCGAGTAAGGAAGGTATTGTAAGTTGTCGCGTGAACGTCTTTTGGTCTACTTCTGATATCTTAGAAGAATGAGTCAGATCGTAAGAGACAAGATATATTAGGTAATAAGTCAGGTAATAGGATACAACTCGTGATAATTCTGTTGAAAGCACATGCCCTGCCGACACCTAGGTCTAACCTAGGCTAGCTAGATGACAGGCTACCGTGTTGAGACAGTCACGAATTTGTATTAATTCCTAACTGAAGCAAAATTTATTTTACTTTTACTTCCTACTATACTTATCTTTAGTAAAACTGCTTAACAAGATGATGACTGATTTGTATGGACGATTGATGCCTTTTTTGGGGTGGCGGACGACCAACAAGTGATAATTTGTACATGTATAACAATGTAAGAAGCAATTATTTTTATAGTATGATATCTGTAAACTCAGTCGGGACGATGTCATATAGGATCAAAGATAGAGAAAAATATTATTCTGAACCAATACAGGGTGGCGACCACAACACGACAATTGACTTTCTGTCTGTTACGCTTTCACGCCTAAATTAATTTACAGTATTGGATGAAACACATACAGATTGATGACAACTATGTATGCGTACCAAATTGCATTGGAATCTGTTCAGTAGTTTAGGCGTAAGAGCGCAACAGACAGAAAGTCAATTGTCGGATTGACGTCGCCACCCTGTATATTTGGTTGTACTATGCCAAAAAATAGGCACCAATTTTTTACAAAGGCTTGAGTTTTCTATAACACTCATTCCACCCCTCATAAATATTGCAAGGGCTCGAACCTATAGCGTTTCGCTATTCATTCAAGCGGATATCCAGTTGTCACAATAACGAAACAAGCTATTTTTTTTTAATACAAGTTATAGTCCCACTTCGTTCACAACAGGGGTTAAGAGACGAAGCAAGTTACATTGCCTTAAGAGCACAGGTGGTAGATCTACGAGTAATTAGCATAACAATTTTCCAGGTGAAATATTTAGCCTATCAGCACACACCGTTGCATATTCATTTCCCATTTGCTAACTCAATTACAGATTAATGGGCATTATAAATCATTCAATCATAAAATTAATGCGCAATTAATATCATTTTTATTGTGATTTATCACCCTATAAAGTTAATGAAAGAGGTTTGGTTCGGCGATTTCGCAACTAGGCGAAAACTAATCTGTATAATACTTAAGTAGGAGTTGGCTTTAAATTGTATATTGTAGAGGATAAAGGCGAAAATTGGCCTTATCTGGGGCAGTTTGTAAGCGTAATAAATGAAAAAACAGTAGGCTTACAGGGGGCAATTCTTGTGCAATCTATAAAAAGTTTACATTCCTATAAACTTCGATACATAACCACTCAAACGCTATAATATGGTGATGATCAATCGAAATGTGAAATCCGTATAGGATATATTGTAGCTGTTATGAAATGCACTTATTAACAGTCATTTGAACTTATTATTGTACACCTTGGTTAAGTTAGCTACATAAAAATTACCGTGTGGATAAATAACAAATGCATGAGAATCGTACCCAGGCTTTCAATACTTTTATTATGAAAACACTACAGTTATTCATAAACTTAATTAGTTACAAACTAAAAAAAATAAAACCATTTAGGTGTTTTCATGTCTAGAGATCATGGGTGTACATACCTTCTACATGTGAATGTATCTTGAATACCAAGTGTCCCTTTTCTTTCGCGATATATGATAATGTCAACTAAATTTTAATAATTTTACCAGGTTTAAACGCGATATATTTAAGAGAGTATAAGTGACACCCGATAACAAGTAATACATGATACAATTCAAGGTGAAAGTCATGTTATATAATTTCATTACTTTCAAAAAAAGGCAATTCAATTTAATAACCTCTTCATATTAAAAATCGCGAGCTTTTCCCCCGGTACACATTGGGCGCGATCCAACGCGCGCTTCGTTAACGCGGGTTTTGAGAACCAGGGATTTTTATTAAAGTGTACACGCAAGCGCACGCTTCGGGTCAACCATTGTATGAAAACACGCGCTTAACGCTAACACAGAGCGCCGAATGTGTACCCGTTCTTGTAGATGACAAGTAAGTGTAACCCAAATTTTAGACCTAGGCTAGATTTTGTTTCCGACTGTACGCACTTATACCACTGCTTCTATGTACACTGTGGTCCAAGCGTTTGCGGTATCTGTTTATAATCCGGTCATTAAGAAATATCAGTTGTTCCGCATTTGCATACACTTCGGAAGGTGTGGTGAGGTATTATCAATGGTTCCATTAAATGTTAAAGGTTGATCGAAATCGCAATTATGCCAAATAACAGGGAGTCGGAATATTCAATGTAACAAGCACAAACTAGAGTTAATGATTTGGGGTTTAAACGCGAGATGGAATTCTTTGGTAACTTACAATTAAATAGTAATTTTAGGTAGGCTCGGTGTAGTCGATGGAAACCACAAAACATAAACCTTTTCAAAGTTACAGTTCTTGCATTTCACGAAGGCGAGTAGTCTTTATTTGTTTTTAAACGTGTACATGCATAATGCAATAGTGTGCGTGTATGACGACGCGGTCAGTCGCGAGCGCGCTGTCGCTCAGGTTAGTTGTGTTTATTGTTTCCGGACGCTAATTGCCGTGAAGTACTGTCAGCATGTCAAAGCGCAAAGTTATCCATAGCGAGGTAAATATTTTTTTTCTAGTTTTGACATTAAATAAAAATGATTATTTTTTAATTTAAGTAATAGTTTAGTTTTGACTTTTGATACTTATTCAATTGTATATTTTATTGTTTTTAGGGTCGAGCAATCATTGCTAAAGTCTTTCACTTTCTAAAAGATGAATATAATTTTATGAAAGCAAATAACACTGATGGATGTGACCTAAGTCCATTAGCAAACATATTAGAACGAACTGCCCAAGCAACAGGCGTCAGTGAACGCACAGTAAGTAGGATTTTAAAAGAAGAGAAAGAGTTGCCATCTTCATCAACCAAGTTTACTTCACCCATGAAAAAGCGACGAAAAAGAGACGGTAAATTTAATTTAGATAATATGAATCGAGAAATTATTCGAACTACAATTCAAAATTTTCATATAGAACACAATGAACTTCCAACTTTGGCAAAACTTCAGTCAGCATTAAGAGAAAAAATTGGTTTTGACGGATGTTTGAGCACATTACGTTCGTTGCTTATAAAAATGGGCTACGAATGGAACAAAATTGAAAACAATCGTAAATCTTTACAAGAAAGGCATGAAATACAATTGTGGAGATTTAATTTTTTGAAAAAAATTCATGAATACCGTGAAGAAGGCCGTCCCATTATATATACAGACGAAACATATGTGCTAACTTCGCACGTACGTCAAAACACGTGGAATTTAAAAAAACTAGATACTAAGACAAAAGACAAGTCATTTTTAAAAAAATTGAGTACCGGTGCTCGTTTTATTATAGTGCATGCGGGTAGCAGTAGTGGATTTATTAAAGATGCTTCGTTAATATACAAAGCATCATCCACAACTGGAGACTATCACTCAAATATGAATTTCAATAATTATAGCAAATGGCTGAATGAAAAGCTGCTGCCAAATTTACCAGATAAATCTGTTATAGTGATGGACAACGCATCCTACCATAATACTCGAAGTAGTAGTATACCTACGTCAAATTCGCGCAAGAGCGACATGCAAAAGTGGCTGACGGAACACGGTATTCCTTTCAATGCACTGTCCCGCAATGTAGAATTGTATGATTTAATAATCAGAAATAAGCAGCGTTTTATTTCATATAGAATTGACGAGATAATAAAAAGCAAAGGTTTCGAAATACTACGACTGCCACCATATCACCCCGAATTAAATGCCATTGAAAACATCTGGGGTATTCTGAAAAATAAGATTGCCTCGAAAAATATTGGTCAAAATATGACAGAAGTTCAAAATTTAATAGCTGAAGGTTTAAACAGTATCGATAACAACATCTGGCTTAATACATGCAAGCATGTCGAAAAAATTGAAAAGGAGTATATGAAATATTTTGATTATGACTTTGAATTTGTAATTAATGTGGGTGAATCAAGTGATAGCAGCACGACTGACTTTGAAACTAACGAAAGCAACAGTTTTTCCGAAGAAGATTAAGGCGACACATTTTTCACATACGTAAAAATAGATAGAAATTTGTTATTAAATAGTTCCAGCCTAGCCTTATTTTCATAATTTTGCCATATCTTGAGTTCAATTGTATATCCTTATTTAAGTCTTATGTTTCGCTTAAATTAAAACTTAAACCCAAATGTAGAAGAACATAATTTTATTTTAATACATTCCCTTATTTATTATTTATTTTAAATAATAAACATTTTAGTTTAAAAGTTTTGTTGTTTTATTTTATTATCAATTGAACATACAAAAATATTGGTATTATTTTTATGCTAACCATACCCGCTTTCGTTTTCACGCACACATCGACACATATACGGACACATATTTACCACAAGTAAATTCTGCTCGACTTCGTGATTTGAAAGAACTATACTCAGGAACCCTTCCTTCTAATGAGAGGTCAGTTAAAAATCCTCGTTTCGTTTCGATTTGAAGACGATACATTTCACGAGAATAGTAAAGTAAATAAAGTTTTATTTACAAATATTTTTATTGTACGTATACCAAGCTACTATTCTTTTTGACTGCCTCGTTGGTGTAGTGGCAAAGTTTCTGCCTAATACCGAGAGGTCCTGGGTTTGAATCTTAGGTCGAGCCAAGATTGTTTCTTAGATTTTCTGTCATGAATTTCTCAGCTCGGAGTCGGGATATTTGCGGTGTTACACCCCGTGCCTCGGAAAGCACGTTAAGCCGTTGGTCCTGCGCCTGATCTCCCTGAGGTCATGTCGGAATGCCGTCTCACCGAACTTTGAGAGTGATGGAATAGTGAGTGCACTTGTGTATTAAGCTCACACTTTTGCACTATAATATCTCCTGCGTAGTTGGCTGATCTCTGTTGAGATTGGCCGTCGTGGTCGAAATCGGCCAGGAGGACTAATATTATTATTATATTTTTTGCATTAACAATGCATTCTGTACTAAATTGGTTAGAGCAATCGCCCAGCTTGCGAGAAGTGTAGGTTCGTGTCCCACCTGTAACAGCACGATTTTTTAAAGTGTGTAATAATTTTACATGATAGGCATATTTAAAAATGCAATATATAAAGGTCCACCCGAAGTTACAGCCAAATCAAGCAATTGAAATAACAGGTACACAACGTTTTTTTTTATTCCAAGCAATTGAAATAACGCGTACACAACCTCTTTTTTATATGATTTTAAACTTTCGCGTTGCATTTTAACACTAACTGTTGGTTATCGGGTCTAAACGCGAACTATTTAATGAGTATTTAGGTACTCACTGCTCGACGTTTCGGCTGGATTGCACACAGCCGGGGTCACGAGCTGATCAGTCAGCTCTTTTAGCAGCAGATTTTTTTAATAAAAAAAAAACAAACCTAAAAACTTTTCGCTCGTCTCGCGAAGTGAGGGCAAAACAAATAATAAGACCAATTTCGCTCCGACCGTTAGTAAAAGTTCGAAGATGGCGCACGCCTAACACGAGACGTCAGATACGGGAACTACTCTACTACGTTTCTTGTAATTGGAAAAGCCGTGTCGTGGAAAGTTGAAGCTTTTTAAATGCTGAAAGTTTCGTGTTTCCGAGTTAAAGTTTATGCCTGATATACTTTTAAAAGGTGCTATTTGTGAAGAAACTACTGTGTTGTCTCTGGCCGTTCAGTAATACTCTAAAATATGAATATGATGTACCTATGGTGTACGGTGTATGGGTTAGCAAACTTGGCTCGATTACACATTTTCAAGATGGCAATGTTGCAACGAACTATTATTACTCAATAAACCTTGTCCTATAAGTATGACACGCACCTGTCTTGTAGATAAGTTTTAACCAAATTTTACCTGAAAAAGAGATACCTAAGTATTTGCTTCATCTCACAAGCCATCTCTTATCCAGACCAATTAAATAAGTAAATACAGAGTTTGATGATTGGCTTATCAACCAATAATAATGAAGGTAAAAACAAATTAATGGTCCCATTACAACACCTGAACTCTGAGAGTAATAGATAAAAGAAAATATTTGTCTACACTTATCATCTTTCACAGTCACCCACACTCAGACACTTGACTTGAAAACTGCTTAAAGTTTGAAAACCTTTGTCGTGAAGCGACAATTAAAAAAAAATGACTTAGCTTGTCGTGGAGCGACAAGGAAGGGAAAAGGAAAACGAAAAGAATTGAGAAATAACAAACAAATTATATTTAAAGGAAAACAGGGAAATTAAAAAAAAAAACCTAGACGAGTGAGAAGAATGTATGTGTGAAATTGAGCGAGTGTAGTGAGTGGAGTGGGCGTGGGTAGGTGTCCTCACAAGAATAGGCGGGTCCGGAGGCGCCGAAGTGAAGTGAAGCGTTCTCGGAGTCAGGTCCTCGCAGTCCCTCGGGCTTAGGAGAGGTTAGTCCCTCACAGTCCCTCCTCGGGCTAAGAGGGGTCAGTACCTCGCAGGCCCTCCTCAGGTTAAGAGGGTACAGTCCCTCGCAGTCCCTCCTCAGGTTAAGAGGGTTCAGTTCCTTGCAGTCCCTCCTCAGGCTAGGAGGGTTCAGTCCCTCGCAGTCCCTCCTCAGGTTAAGAGGGTTCAGTTCCTTGCAGTCCCTCCTCAAGTTAGGAGGGTTCAGTCCCTCGCAGTCCCTCCTCAGGTTAAGAGGGGTCAGTCCTCAGAAATGTAGAGGGTGAGGGCCTTCCGGAAGTAGAGAAGTCCTGGTCTTCCTGTAGTACTTCTTGAAGTGTCGTATAGTAAAGAGTTTACTGTTGTAGAATCGAAGCCAGGATTAGAATGAATCAGATATGGATGGTCTGGGCTTATATAAGGGCCGGGCCGTTCAAATTTAGAGCGTGGATAGAACGCGAAAAACTCGTGCTTTGCAGAATTTGAAATGGAAATTGTATTGAAACTTTGCTAAAAGTTGTCAATTTTCAGAAAAAAATAATAAGACTCCCTTCACTCAAAATGTCAATTACAGTGTCAAAAAGTACAAAATTCGGAAAAATACTAATAAATCGTGTTCACAATAAGAAATAATTATGCTGAGAAGGAGAGGAAAACCATTTAAAAGTTAGTTATAACCCTTTTTCCCTATTTTACAACGAAATATCACATTTATAGGTGATACAAACTTTGACGTTTATGAACACGTAATTAGAAATTCCTTATTTTTCAGTAAAAAGCGAACGAAAACAGATTCCACGGAAAAGAATAATAATACACGCAAAATGCATATATTGTGAGAATGAAAATGACTGGATACCCAAACCGGAACAAATTATTAACAGTCAATGATTAACAGTATACCAAGTGAGTATGCACGTCGGTACACCTTTTAGTTTAATAATGTAACAAATCACTCTGCATAAAGTTGTTTCGACGCTCTTTATTAACCCATATTTTTTTAACTTACTAACAAGTTAACATCACTGACAACCAGACAAATAGACGCACATACAATTCGTATTTCATACGTCTAATTCTAAAGCAAAACGCGCCCGGTGCCAACAAAATTCACCGTAATATGTAGAAGCTGTTATTTCATGAAATATTTCTCGAATTTACAAACTGCAGTGTAGCACTCGCAGCAAAATTTTATAGCGCACGTGAAATGTGGGTTCCGAGCGTCATCGCTACATAATGTTATAGAATCCTCCGGAGAGAAAAGATTCCTAGCTCCGTCAAAGAATGTTCAAATAATTTAAGTAACGATCTTCCGTATCAGTCCGCGAAGGAATGAATATTGACTCTTGCGAGATTCTTACAAGTTGAAGTGGCTACTCGTACTAGCTCTTTCAACCTAATTCAGTTTTGTCGAGAACACATACTCGAGTAATTTGAAATACTCATTGTAGTCGCTTTGATGTTATGTATTTTATTTCTCTATCAAGGACTGGCATCAGTGGCGTATCGTGCCTCGGCGTAGCCCTGTATTTCTTCTTTGGGGGCCCTGATGAGGAGTTAAAACGATTTTCTAATAAAATTATGAAATTTTCAGTACTTTTTTACGAACTCCCAGTTTTTGGTGAAATGACTATTTTCAGGCAGTGAAATCCTTTAAACGCAGTAACCTTGACAGCGCACAAAGCAATTTTTTGGCGCCTTTATATAAAGCAAAGCAATTTTTTGGCGCCTTTATATAAAATACAACCACTCAAACCCGCACCGGGTTTGAGTGGTTGTATTTTATAAATATATTATAAATTTTATAAATCAAGTCTTTGGGAGCATTATATTCGGGATTTCTGAATTATCAGACTTACAAAAAGAGTTTTCGAGCTTCTATTTTCTCTCAGAATATCAAAAATTGATAGTGCGCAAGCGAAGAGGTGTGTCATACAGTATTATCAATAAGTGCGTGAGTTAGGCGAGCTCTCGAGATTTTGGTTTCAGATATATAAAACGGTGTACAGGGCCGCGAGCGAAGTGAGCGCTCGAGATTTTGATCTTAATTTCTCAGAACATCAAAAATTAATAGTGCGCAACCGAAGGAAAGGAGAAGTAAAAAAAAGGTATTTTAGACTTTATGATCTTCTACAATTTCGAAAGCAGACTTTATAATTTCTAGCATTTCTAAAGCATATAATTAAGTGTGCCAGCACTCTTAATTTTTTGTCAAAATCTTTATTTTCCCTGTCCTTCCAGGTAGCCCTATGATTTCACTGAATTTTGTTGACCACCTTGAGCTTCCTTGACTTTTTTCTGACTTCCCAGAATGTGGAAGCCCGCTTTTTTGTTTACTTTTGTAACTCAGCTGGGGTAATAATTTTTCCTTTCACTCACTAAGCCAAAACAACAATAGTTTAATATTCAAAGAAAAATAAAACATTGTAATTTGTGATTGGGGTTTGAAGGGTTGAAGGTCCCGCAATATATATATATATATATATACGGCTTACAGCTAGGGTTACCAAGTGTTTTTCTATCAAGTATAGTATAAGTACATATTTTGCGTTTAAATATATAGTAAGTAGATAGGTACGCACACAGCACAGCCAGGCCAAAGCGGGCTTTAGTTAAGGCTGCGTTCCGCTCTACGCAAAATATAGTAGTTTCGCCTACTATATATATTTTTTAGAATTATAGTATTTGATGTCCTAAAATAGTAGGATACTATATTATATAGTAGGGTTGGCAACCCTACTTACAGCGCTAGCGTCCGGGGCGAACCCGGACTGAAATGCAAAAAAGCATGCAGCTAATTACACCAACCAACTGGAAAGTAATAATTCTCTATCTCAATTAAAAAATGGGAATATTCTTTGAGTCATTAATAAAGCAAAAGGCAAATCTGAAATGTTTACTTTCATTATTTCTATTTTGACTATTCTTCAAGGTCAGTAACAAACTAAAAAAGCTTATCTACTTAAAATAGAACTTCAGCATCTTCAGTCCAACTTTTTCATCCGTTTTCATTCTACCAAACTGATAAAGTGATCTATATCACTATTTGAAGAAGACCCTCAAAGTTCCCTGGTAAGCAAACCGAATGCTTACAAAGAACAGTTGTAAAGAACTTTCTATGCAATTTACTACTCACTATAGGAGATTTACTTGTGCATTTTAAAACGGCGGCGCAAGAACAAAGGAATCGGCCGCCGTAAGTAATACAGTCTGACTGCATTAATAAACTTTACCAAGACTTTTGGCATGTTTCCTACCGAGTTTGAAGCTTTAATCGACGGGGCGCCCCACAGTACAAGGAATAACCGAGAATAAAATTAGCATGATCGCTGATTTGTACGAAAACCTGTGTAGGTAACTAAACTCAGACATGTACACACGGCTCCACATCAAGCTAGGTACTCATTTTCGTTGCAAAATCACCCATGTTTCGTAAGCATGAGATACCGCAGTGATTAGCTTGAAGTGTGGCCGTGCGTTCGTTATTTTACAACTAAGATATAGTAGTTTCGCCTACTATATATATTTTTCAGAATTATAGTATTTGATGTCCTAAAATAGTAGGATACTATATTATATAGTAGGGTTGGCAACCCTACTTACAGCGCTAGCTTCGCCCCGGACTGAAATGCAAAAAAGCATGCAGCTAATTACACCAACCAACTGGAAAGTAATAATACTCTATCTCAATTAAAAATAGGAATATTCTTTGAGTCATTAATAAAAGCAAAAGGCAAATCTGAAATGTTTACTTTCATTATTTCTATTTTGACTATTCTTCAAGGTCAGTAACAAACTAAAAAAGCTTATCTACTAAAACAGAACTTCAGCATCTTCTGTCCAACTTTTTCATCCGTTTCCATTCTACCAAACTGATAAAGTGATCTATATCACTATTTGAAGAAGACCCTCAAAGTTCCCTGGTAAGCAAACCGAATGCTTACAAAGAACAGTTGTAAAGAACTTTCTATGCAATTTACTACTCACTATAGGAGATTTACTTGTGCATTTTAAAACGGCGGCGCAAGAACAAAGGAATCGGCCGCCGTAAGTAATACAGTCTGACTGCATTAATAAACTTTACCGAGACTTTTGGCATGTTTCCTACCGAGTTTGAAGCTTTAATCGACGGGGCGCCCCACAGTACAAGGAATAACCGAGAATAAAATTAGCATGATCGCTGATTTGTACGAAAACCTGTGTAGGTAACTAAACTCAGACATGTACACACGGCTCCACATCAAGCTAGGTACTCATTTTCGTTGCAAAATCACCCTTGTTTCGTAAGCATGAGATACCGCAGTGATTAGCTTGAAGTGTGACCGTGCGTTCGTTATTTTACAACTAAGAACCCTTGAGTTTTGATAGATCATTCGTAGCGGTTACAAAAGAGCTTAGTATAAGCCCAGCAATGCAAACCTAACCTAATTACTAAATCTTTGAGAATCTAAACGAGGATTTTTTTTACGAATATTTGTGTTACTATAGTATAGAATCAAGCGAATCGCATCTATTCTATTCTATTCTTTCTTGCCTTTAATGTTTAATATTTTTGCAAAAGAAAATTACCACTTTAAGAAAAGAATCGAACCTGCGCCTATCAGGTGTCCAACCCTTTCCGCTACCCAGGCAAAGCCTGTTGATATTGGCTAGGTACTGCAATGTTTTATTAAATACCTACACTTTTTCAAGGTCAAAAACATTTAAAAAATCAAAATGCTTGTCATGGTTGTAAGATAGAGACTTTCTACTATGTTGCTTGAAATCTAACCAAACATCATAAATAGTGATTTACGAGAAAAAAATTAATTGATTTTAAATAAGCAGTACCAGATATGCAGAGTAGTTGAGTGCGCACTCTTGAGTGACGTAGACAAATAATGAATAAAAAAAAATTTTGAATTAAATTTAAAAAAAAAATGTGTCGTAGACTCTAAATGTTATGTATTTTAATTTATTTATTTATGTCTCACAAAACCAATTTACAGTCAGTGAATAAAGTAAACGAAAAGTAAAACAGCATACAAAGCTAGACTGAAACTCTAAACATGTAAGCACAATTTGTTCTAGCTTTAATGAATTGTTAGAGGGTTAAAACTTAAAAATACAGATATAGTTTTTATCAACTATTATTAATTTTGTTAGCAATATAGTAGAAAGAATTGAATAGAATCAGTTCGTTTCAAATAATCTCACAATAATTCAGCAAAAAGGGAAAAACCATGTTATTTATAGTCCACGAATTAATATTTCAGAACCCATGTCGCATCAACAATTGAAAGATCGTTTGAAATGTTCAGCAACAGTCAAAAGCTTATTAAAAATATCCACTTCCGCATAAAATGTGAATGATGTTCAAAATACTCAAAGACCTTTCCCGTTACATTTCCGGGCACACACCTACATACCAAAAAGATTTGTTACGGAAGGGTCTATTTTCTTTTTTAGCCTGTTTTGTGATTCTGAACGATAGGACAAACAAATTACCGGAAATATTTGAATAAGAATGGGACATTTTCGGGGACACTAATGTGCGAGGCGGGAAGCCGGCCCGGCCGGGTCTAATATCTGTTTTATTTTTTCCGGATTTGTACGAACAAGCCCAACAAACACCCTCCATTGTGAGGAACCCACAAAAAAATGTTAGCGCCCAATAATATTATTTCTGGACGGATAATTTTATGACTTTATTTACCGTCCGGACAAAAATTATTATTTCACTCTCGCAATAATTTTGAGTGCTTTGTGTCGAACACAATGGAACAGACTTCATCATCCCTTGTCAATACTGTACATAATTCAAAGCGGATAGCATAGTGGGGTTACAAAAGGGCTATGTATTCGTATTTTTGCGTCGTCATCTCGAAAATAGACCGGTAACCGGATCGGGACCGCGCCATAACGGGATCGTTTACCACGTTTTCTTTCAATATTTCCCAATTTGATACGGTGTTACACTCGAAGCGGAGACAATGGAAAGTAATCGCCAGTGACAGTGGTGGGGGTAAATTTCGTTAAAATAAAAGCGTACAGAGAGCGTAAGATATAGCGCCTACGTGGCCTCGGTGGGATCCGGGAGCTCCAACAATGGAGAATTGGAAAAAGCTTTTATAATCCTGGGCGTGACACACATGCCGACGCGCACATACACTGCGCACGATCGTAATTCTTTTATCCCATTTATCCTAATGCATTTCATATGTTTTAGCATGTAATTAAAAGTTATGTGCAGGGTCACGAGCGGTAATGAGAACTCTGACAATAAAACGCAGAAATTTAATTTCGTATTCTTTTAACGGGTAAAAAGCGAGCTCTATGTTCAACATTCTCTGATTAAAAATTAACTTAAGCTTGGTACAATTTTCTTAAAGTGAATTCGTTAGAAGCGTTTAGCTTACATGTTGCTGTTTTGGCTATGTAAATTGGAATGGCAAGCAACATACCTGTATACTGAGGCTATAATTTAGAGGGCTTACAGCAGTAAATTGAGCGGGAGATGAGAGCTGCATGATGCATCTGCCACGTAATTATGATATACGCGAATACGTAGATACATGTTCAAATGATTTGAGACGGCCGGGCTGTTATGAAATTGAATTTTAGATAGCTTGCTAGCTAACGTTACAGTGCTTCCGACACAGTACAAAGGAATAATTGCTTTGTTTTTAGTTTCATTATAAGTCTTTCTGATGTAACTGTATTTTCACAAAAAGAACGGACACTCCGTTGGGTGTCTTGATATGCCACTCTTACTCCTAATGAGGAGTCATCGTCACAATTGCGCCTGTCTATACTGCAGAAGGCGAGAGCCAAGGCGAAAGCCAAAAGCCATACGGTGTGACGCGCCTGCTCGCCGTCCCAGTCGCCGTGCATTCAGTGTAGACTCACACCATAAAAGTCAAGCAGATAGTTACAAGGGTCATTGACCCTGACATGCGTCCAATTCGTTCCTTAATTATTACGAGGTACTACCCCGTATCTCTTGCTGGTGGAAGCCTTACGCTGCGCTACTTAACAAACCAGTCTCCAATCCTGAAGTTTCTACACCAACGACGAGTATTGACTAGTTTCAAATTCAAAACATTTTTATTTGTAGTAACTTCCAAGAAAAATTAATTTGTTTAAAACATTACTGAAGATAACGATGAGCAGATATGGAAGCCGTGTCAGACTCAATTAATTATTGAAATATCGCAGTCTTTTCTGTTAAATATTACCAGCTTAAATAACGAAACGCTCAACTTCTGTGTAGCTTTTAGACTAAAGCATAATTTTGATAGCTCCCATTAATAAAAAGAATTTAAATAAGTTTCATAGTGCACAGCTCTGCATAAGATAGTTACAAGTATTTACCCAAAAAAATATTTTTTTCTGAATCGTCAAAGAAACAATACTTAGCTTATTAAATAACACGTAATAACGATTTATATTCGGTTATCACTTAAAAAAATATAGCAAAATAAATTAATTACTCTAAAATCGCGGCTCTAATTAATGTCAAAACGAAAAATTGTGTCTGAAACTTTACCGGTAAAAACCGACGAGAAAAAAAGATTTAATGGAAGCATTTGAAAATGTAGCCCACGTTTAGTGGAAAGATAGTTATGTTGAAAAATTTTCTTTTGAAGGGGGAAAATTTTCACTCTCCCTCCTCATTAGCGGAGAACCTTTTGACTAAGCGCATCCCGCTGTATTCACTGTAAGGCCGCACTTGCATACGAGGGGTTGTGGTTTTTTTAAATTATACCGTGGCTACGTTCATTTAGCATTTTTTTTTACTTTAACCCTTAACTGATGTAAATTCGTATCTTTCGCCGTCGAAAGGTGTGTAGTTAATTTTGAATTTTGTACAGTATTTTTGGGCTCGAAAGGTAATGTGAATTAAAAAAAAAATACTGTTGCAAAGTCAATCCTTGTGTGGATTTTTCATTCTTCTTAGATTTCAGCATTTATACCTATGTAACTGGTATTTGCATGACAAGTGACGATCTTCATGACTCTGTGCGGAGAGTTCGATGATAGCCACACCTTATTACTAAGAAGGGCTCCTATTAGGTAGCGCCTTTATTACTCAGAAGTTAGGGCTTTGCTAATACTGCTAACTTTGTGCTAAGGCCTTTATATTCAAAACCTCTCGTATACAACTTCTCGCAAAAGGCAAGGAGATATACAATTCTGCAAACCGTAAGCAACATAATAAGGAAGCGCACACCTCGACTCAAGTACATCTATCCAATTTGGAGAGATTATGCAGTGCCCAGCAAATTGTCCCTGTTTTATAATAACGCAACACGTCTCTGTAATAATGTCATAAATGTTTCATACGGCCAAGCTACGGGAAAATGGCTTCCTATATTAAAATTCATTTATTAGAACCAACAAACAACGCCTTATCTTGGATTAAGGTAGGATCTGGTATTTTGATGGTGAATGGCGTTTGCAATGTAAAGGTAAGATGTTTGATCGAAAGTTTTTTTTTCTTCAATGAATGGTAAAAGCCGATGTTTGGGATTTTTACCTTCCGAAAATAATGTAGCAAAATATTTAGAAGAAAGAAAGAAAATATTAATATTTTTTTGATTGAAAGGCTGTCTGTAAAAATCCTGAACTTTAATTTGATAGATCCAGTATTTTTCACAGACTACCATCAGCTAGGTTTATCGGTTAAGTCATTAAGTAATTAAAGCTTTTTTATATATTTACATCACAATAACAAATGATGCCAGCTCAGTAAACATGCCTAAACGTCTTACATTTTTAACACGACGCAATTCAAGGAAAATCTATTCCGAAACTATTAAAAGTTCGTCGTGAATTGCCGCTCGAAAATTGTCGGTAATTTTGAATGAAAATGAACTTTGAATTTTCGTATGGAGGAAACTTGGAGTCGGTTTAGCTTATATTATCATAATAATTACCTGTGACGTGGATAATGCCAGAACTAGTGCACACGGACTTACTTGTTTTAATTTATTTAACCTTAACGTTGTGAGAACGAACAATTGGTGTAATTTCAACTTGCAATAGGCTCATTTGTATTGGTGTATAATGTAGCTGATAACTTTGGAACAGTTGAGTTATTTCAAGCAATGCGGAACAGATTATATATTGCACACCTTTTTGCTTAGTTATGACGCATTCTCTTAATTCCTTCAACATAATTCTGTACATATTACTTGTGGACGCTATGAGCTGCACTTATGATTGACCGATTTTAATTTTAGAACAGTTCTTCCATGACAGCACTTCAATACACGTGAACTACAAATAATAAGTAAAACACTGCCAGTTGCAACTTAATTTGGCTTGCTAGCCTGATACGTAAGTAATTGACAGTTCATACCTACCCATCTTCTTATTCGGTATTGATCTACCTTTTTGCTTACACTTACCTACAAACACGCAAAAGCGTAAGCTACGTTATTCGATTCTTACACTACAAGAGGCCCCTAAATACTTTTTTCATCTCGTTAAGATCCTTAGACAGATTCACAAGAGTAAATGAACTCATGCACTCACTGGTGTAGTGACGTAGGTAATGACATACCACACCGGGTGTCGGCGCGTCTGAATGCAGTAGCTCGTTAGAGACCGGTTATTTGCCTTTTGCTCACCCCTTTTTAGAGAAATGTTAAAGATAAAATGGGATGATTGCGTTGTAAACTGAAATTGTTGAGTATGCGAGGCATTTTGTTAATTTTGACGTATCTCGTCTTACTTGTGTTATTATTTCATATTCTGTCAATAAGTAAAGGTAAATGGTAAATTAGGAATTTCATGCGGAAGGCAAACTCATTGGGGTAATATTTCATATATTTTTTTAAGTAAACTGCAACCATAGACATATGCGCATCAAATGCCATGGTATGGTACCAAGAAGACAAACTGCGAACGTAACGATAGGCTTCTATTACGGCTCGTTATTGTCGTATTCGATGGGTGCTATTTTTGTGAAAAAATAAACTCTTACACTTCTAAAGATAAAAATCATGATTCCCTAAACAGAATAAAGCTTTTGTTTAGTATATAGTCTAATAATCACATAATTCAACTATTTTTACATCCATGTGTATGTACACTCAGTATCCAATTTCGTTTCTAGCAAACGCATTACAAACGGTGCAATAAAACCGTCAAAGCCACTTTTCAATTAAGACCAGCATACAGTATTACCTATCCCAAGCTGCAGCATTCGCCTGACGAGGCTCGGAGCCAACCCTAATCCAATGATCCAACGTTCATGATATGTCTGATTGCAAAAATGTATGCGCCTTAACGCAATATACCAACCGCACCAGAATATCTGCAATTGTAAAATTCTCTCTCGTTAGAACGGTGATTTGCGATGCAATTCTTTGCTCAAACATTTCGATGCATGAATATCAGGGGTTCGTGATTTATTTCAGTTACATTGGTTTCATGTTTTCCTTGTTCCAGAGACAGTCTGCAAGACAAACTTGACATAGAAACCTACAATAGATTAAATGTGTTGCTTAGTGGATTTTAAATGAATGAATTTCAAAGTGAGTAAACTCACAATAAAAAAAAAACATTGTTTTGAGCAATAAATAGATCAGACAATAAAGATTCGGCACTTTTATTGTATTAAATGTTTATCTTAGCATTTATGATGTAATTCTTCCGCTTGTGGCAGTCCATTTTTCTATAAGTGTATTTAAATTTCACATTGTAAAAAAATTTGCCAATGTAATTGTTAATGCTAAAAAATAAAGGAATTTAATGTAATTGCTAGTTTAATTTGTGCTGATAATAATTTGTCGTGACCAAGATAATAAAAAGGCGAATTAACCGAAATTCTAACTATCTCATGTTAAGGAGACCTTGAATTTGTTCTTAGCTAGAGCCATTATGTTACTTACTTAATTATTATGAGGTAAATTCGCAAACTTTATTACTCCATCAATCCAAGGAAAGGTCACGGTGATTGCATCCACGAGTGCATTTCATGCAGTGCAGACCCTTGACACAATATGTACAGACTAGTAATAACTACTCTTATTACGTATATCAATATTAAATAAGTAATTTCTGTAATTGTCATCCTTTATGATGATTACAGATACTTGTAACAGAAGCTTTGTTTCGTAAAGTAATTGAGAGGTTCGATTATTATATGACCATAACCTGTAAGTAGATCACATTCGGTTGAACAATTTGATTAATATTTTTCTCATAATCTATTTTGTTCAAGTTAAACATAAAATTTGGTCAGTAGTGTTTTTAAGTAAATACTAATTTGTCGTAAATACTAGTTAGTTGCATGTATTCCAAATTGTATTTTATTTTCACTGTTCTATAGTAAGAGTTAGTAGTAGTAGTTTTAGAGTTAGAATTGTAATGAAATGGCGAGGATTAAATGAATTATTATTATTATTATCATTATTAGTTACGTATTAGTCCCAATATGAGTTATCTGTTGTGCTAGCTTAAAAACGATGCAAGGATTTTTTACCAGAAATTTTCGACCCTTTTGTAACACAGTGGATACGAGTATTGTATTTTTTTAAAGATTAGCCTGCAAAAATGATTATGTAAAAACTCATTTCAAAATAGCCTACCCGCTAAAGATTGGCGGTTTCTACATGCTTTCGGTATATACTCCAATTATTCAAACAAACCTTCCATTTCGGGTCACATTTCAATCATACCAACATTCTATTATTGCGCTGAGCAGCACAAAATGCATGTTCGTGACATGATATACATCAAGCTAATCATTTTGACATCTTATTCAGCTGAAATAGATGCGCTTTTGCAACAGAAACGTAAAGCCAGACGTGCGGTGGGCTGTGTGCAATTACCATCGTACCAGTTGTAGCCATTTACGTAAACAAGCCAGGACTCCCGGCTTTGGTTGTCCTCAACGCATCCTGTTAGCCTCGTATCAGTTGGCGTTCTGCAGTCCGAAACAAGAAACTTTGAAACTCAAAACAGGTGTTTTTGGATTTTTGATCCTTATCGTTTCCTGTGGTGCTTGAGGCGCAGTGGTTGCAGCGCTTTGGTAGTGATACCAAAAGTTAAGCAACCTTTAGCGCGGTCATGTTTGGGATGGGTGACCATTCTGACCATTTTAAATGACGACTATTTACAAGCATCTCCGTGCTTCGGAAGGCACGTTAAGCTGTTGGTCCCGGTTAATATCGATAGATATTGTCGTTAAGCCTGGTCGGAGGCCCTCGGGCGGCTTAATAACATCTGACAGTGAGGTTGGTCACTTACCTTACACACACCCCTCCACCAATCCGCACTGAGCCCGCGAGGTGGAGTATCGCTCGGACTACCTCATAGTTGTGGTGAGGCCTGTGCCCAGCAGTAGGACGTTTATAGGCTGATGAGATGAGAGATCGTTTCCTGTGAAAATTAGTTTTTATGAGTAGAAAATAGTGTAAAAAAAACCTCGTGTGTGTATTTTATCGTTACAAGGTGTAAATAATCTCTTCTATTTATTATATTATATTATAGTATTTTTAGGTGACTGTTCTCGATATATGCGTTTGCGCATTTGCGTTTATGTATAGTAATTTCCCTTAAAAATATCGGACAGAACCCAAAGGCACTTATGTAAAATCGTTCTTAGACGGTTTTTTCTTCCACCGCAGTCTCGTTTTCCGCGAGATCTCGTTATGATTGCAGCTCGATGTGTGTTATGTCATCAAGAACTGGTTCTACTAGTCGCTAATGCTTTTTTCTTAGTAAATGACAAAGAAAAAGTTTTTTTTTTCCACTGACAACATAACTCTACATGTTGAACATGGTTGAATTGCGTTACGAATTAAGTTCGTATTTTGATAACTGACAAGGAATTTTAATAAGAAGTTCAGCGACAAATAGTATTTATTTTGCAATAAGCATTCAATTCACACTTTACAAAGGCTAGAAACACGATTGCTAAAAGTTTCTTCAATAGAAAATAAATCCAAAGTTGTGTCCAAAATCTAAATTTTTCAGGCCTGATTTCGTCAGTAATTCGAAGAGAGTAAAAACTTTTGGAATGTAATAGAAATTTAGTTTTTAAAATCAGTCAGCAGTCATTTAATTTTAAAAATAGGTTATTTTCCATTGATAAAAAGCAAAATATTCGAAATCGTGTACATTTTACCCATTAGTATATAGTAATAGTTCAATCGATCAATCAATCAAGTTGCTATTCAATTGTTTCGCGTTAAAAAGAATACAAATTTTAAAAATTTCACGCTTTGCATAAATTGTATACACACACACACACACATATCAGCCTAATATACGTCCCACTGCTGGGCACAGGCCTCACCTTAACTATGAGGTGGTCCGAGCCATACTCCACCACGCGGGCTCAGTGCGAATTGGTGGTGGGATGTTTTTAATGTAAGTGTTACATTACTGTCAGATGTTATTAAGCCGCCCGAGGGCCTCTGACTAGGTTTAACGACTAATATCTATCGATATGAACCGGGACTAACAGCTTAACGTCCCTTCCGAAGCACGGAGATGCTTGTAAATAGACGTCACTTGAATGGTCAGAATGGTCACCCATCCCAAACATGATCGCGCCATATGTTGCTTAACTTCTGGTATCACTACCAAAGCGCTGCAACCATTGCACCACAAGCACTTCTTTTGATCTATAGGTACGATATTACCTGTTTTAGAGTCAATTTGTGTTATCCTTGTTATTTGTTTAACTTTCATTAACTTAAATAACTTTATAAGTTAAATGATCAAGTTTGGTATTTACGTATTTAGTAAATGATTTGTTTCAGGACTTACGACGGTTTACGATACAGATGAGATATTCGCCCTCAGTATATACCAGCACAATATAAACGAAAATATATGCTGTTATAAATTCTTAGACAGGGACATATCTCGTTAAATCATTGGATTCCATAAAAGATCATCAATTTGATTGATTTCAACAATTTACCACACTTAAAATATTTTTAAATGTACCATTAAAATATAAATCTTTTTCTGTTAGTAGACAGTACCCAAATGAGATATATCTTTATTGTGAATATAATTAGATAAGGTAATAAATAAAAGAAATAAATAAATATTTCACAACAATCACACCAATTCTCTAGTCCCAAAGTAAGCTACGAGGCTTGTGTTATGGGTACTAGATAACGGATATACATACTTAAATACTTTTTTTTTTGTAAATAAATACATATTATAAATAGAAAACACCCAGACCAGTACAAACACACATGTTCATGCACACATATGCTTGTACTGTGCGGGAATCGAACCCGCGACCCTTGGTTTAGAAGTCCGACATGCGGACCACTGCACCAAACGGTCGTCAAATAAATGAATGCGGTAATGAATCATAATATAAGTAAATGCCAAAAACCTTCAGTGGAACCGACCAACTGCCCCGTATATGCAGTATCTACGTAAAACAGTACGAATGTACTGACATAAGATCAAACCTATTCGATCTAATTGGGTAATTTCGAAACTAACCTTTACATAGAATTGCTTGCAAACACTTACAACTTGGTAAAAAAAATGAAAATCTGAGCTGTCATCGAAACGTCGCCCGTCCGCTAAAATGTTATGTAAGAGGGCTCTTTTTCTCACATAAATGGTCATTTCAGTATGTTGCAATAATTTGTTTATTACTATTACCTACTAGTACACACTCGAATTATTGATTAGTTCGTGAATTGGCTACGGGTATGGGCCTGCTTTACTAGATTTTGAGCCCAATTACACAGCCGTCAAATAAATGATGTGACAAGGGAACTAATTCAAACTCGTTTGGGCCAAGTGAACTAGAACCAGGTCAGATTTAAGATACTAAAATTTTGTCAGCAACGAAAATGCATTTGAGTCCTTGACGCGTAAATGCATGCACACCGCGCTACTTAGAGCTAAAACTAGAACAAAGTAGGTACCTTAAACTGAGTGTTGTATTTTATTATATAAATAACTAACTTTTAAAAGTTAATCATGTGCGCAAAGCGTTTGCGCCACTTTTACATTAAATTGAAAATATTTCGAACATACGATTCAATAGGCTAGCTGACACCACCAATCGTAGACATACTCTTTATCATCTGTCAAAACGATCTGCCTTCATACATATTGTATGGGAACTCCAAAATTTGACGTCATAATATAGTAGCAGAAAGCGAAGGCAATTGACTGAATATTAATTCAATTCGTTGTAAATAAAAATTGATTTCTACAGCTTTTTGGAAATAAATTGATTTTACTAGCTTCATAGAGTTTATGTTTTTAAAACACCATGGTCTTAAAAAAATTTACGATAGGTGTCGTCATGCCTATTACAATATGGCATAGTAATGTAATTTTACGTTTTAAATGAAACTGTCAATTTAAGCCAATATATTATGTATTTTTTACATAGAATTCTGCGCGTCTCTCTATCGAACACGCAGTAAACATCTGTTAATATTTAACCCTACGTAACTTGGTGACTAAGTTTTCTGCTTTTTGCCACACCGTGCACCACGCCGCTCGACCGCTGTCGGGCTTTTTACCATTAATCTTGCACGCCAAAGATAATGTTCTTGAAGTCAGCACAGAAAAAAACCAAAGCGGTCTCCGTGGTGCAACAAATGACAACTGGAAAAAGCCGTGCATTTTAGTAAAATTTTCATAATGCTGAAGCACGTTTCGCTCATGTGGCAGACTTAGATAATTAATTTGTCATTGTACCGAAGTAATTAAGTAAATTACAAAACTTATGATATTTGTACCTACTATAATGCCCGTGACACAATCTAGACTAGCCAAAAAAATGACCCGTAAAAAATTCAAAAATACATTTTATTGCAACATAACGGTCGGCTCGTCGCGACGAACACGTATGTCGGAACAGCAATTTATTTCGCCAGGACTCAGGAACAATCCAATTATATTTTTTCTGCCAAATAGACACATTGGGTGAAAAGCGCCAGTCGGTGTATCGTTCCCGTTCCGATGTTAGTCCGTGTCTGCACACGACTTGGATTAGGCACAGGATACAATATTGGTGATTTATGTATACCATTTATATACGGATTTATTTAAATGGTATTGGTTTTATGTAGATATTTCTAGGCCCGATTGAGGATATCTATGCGAATATTTAAAGTCCTACACTTTATTGGGAAAAGTGCGAACACTTTTAAGTAATTGTCTAAAAACTGTTTTTTTTAGAATAAGGGGGTTGGCTGACATCGTTACGGGTCCATAAAACATCGAATAATTGATCGATACTTTTGATTTTGGTCTTAAACCAGTCTTAAAAATACATAATATCATACTGCTTTTTTATGGTGTAATACACACAACTTGAATTGGGCACAGGACACAATATGGATGGTTTTACATATACCATTTAAATAGGGTTTCATATAAGAGCGATGCCCCATTAGTGCGTTGCGTTGCGTCGCCGCAACCGATTAGCATATTGTATGCCACAATTGCGTTGCTTCAACCCATGACGTCGCAGGTGTGTCTCAGTCTAGCATTTGCAACGCATCACCCTCCCTCCGGCTTCGTCTCTTGTCCGTCAATCCGATGAAACGTCGCGCACGTCGACGCAACGCTGTAATGGTGCATGATATTACAAAAAAAAAGTAAAACGACGCAGCATCGAAGTTGCGACTACGTAGCGTCGAAGTTGCGACAACGCAACGCAGCGCATCGCATAAATGGGGCCTCGCTCTAAATGGTATGATATTAATTATCGACATACTTCCTCTTTGTTATCTTTATAGTTGTTTGTTTGTTGTCTTTATAAATGATTATGAAGTAAGAAAATTTTAATTGTGAATCCTTTGTTATTTTATTTTAATCTCCCAACTAAATGAGTACAGTGTAAATCTATTAAGTATTTTTTTAATTTATTTTTGGTTGCAGATAAAGCTACTCAACTGTTTTTTTAGACCTACATAAGGAAAAGAAAAAAATCAATCGAAAAAGGAGTAAAACTTTCGGTCAACACAATCAATATAAATTACAAGTTATTAAATAACAAAAACATAATAAATACGACACTGACAAAAAATTAATTAAATTAACACGTGTAAATAATTTGCAATTCTGATCAAATTACTGATTAATATAACAGGATGTTATTAGCTTCGAATAACATTCTTAAAATATTGTTTCTGACGGGCCTACGTTATTGACATTCTTTAAGTGTATATATTGTGCTACGTATCAAAGTTCAATTATGTCTTACTTGTAATGTAACTAAAGGCAAGTATAAAAAATACTGAAGCAAATGAAATATTCCTTTATTCGACTCCAAGCATTCCAGCATTTCTTTTTTACTGAGCTGATACTGGCAGAAGCAAGCAAATATAAAAAACACATGAATCACTGTGTGCAAACAGCTTTATAGCCTTAGCAAGTCGTATTATGTAGAAAATAAACTGCAGATAATAGCAAAAAGAGCGAATTGATGCGAAGCGCACATCTCATGAGCTCTTGTAAATAAAATTAGCTCTATCTAGTAAAAAATGCTCCTTGATTATTTTATTCTGCAGAAATATTCAGTCGGCGAACACCACTCAACTGAGCAGTTTCAGCAGTTTTTACTGAAATACGATTTATCACAAAATAACATTCGTCATCGCAATAAATGTGTGAAACTTTTAGATATTTTTTCGATGTCGTCTGATAGGTTTTATATTATTTTTTGGTTAAATAAAGTTATTGGGCAAACTGCTGATCAGCAAAAAATGTCGAGAGATTTTATACCTTTTTTGATCTTTCGTTGGTATGATTTTTTATACAACTAAGTATACTTTGACAAAACGAACGAAAATACTTTTTCTTCTTTTTTGTTATTAAGCCTAATTAAATTAAAACGAACACGAACTACAGCCAATTGTCATTAAATGTCTAGATTGTTGTTTGGCTTTAGTTTTATGTTTTGCATGATGACAGTACTTTTTTTAAGTTATAAACCTATCGACAATTTTAAATTTATACTTTCACTTTTAGCACTTCACTACCACTATAAACATGTAGAAATGTCAACCTGAACATCTTTGGCATTATTGCTAGCAGTTCTTTATGAATATAAACTCTTTTGCAAAAAAAACGGGCACTTTAGATTTTTTCCTCTACTTTAATGAAGAAGAACAAGAAATAGGTTTTATTAATTTGACGATGTATTGGCATGTTATTTGAAGCATCCTGGCATGATTCTTTACGTTCCAAATTTAAAATTTGAAATTAATAAAAGAAAAATAATGATTATTGTGGATTATTCTAAAATTGCTTTACTAATGGCGCGAATTGCTGAAACGATTTTTAACTGATTACGATATTTTAAAACTTTTTGGACATTTTCTGCAAATTAAACAATTTAATCTTTATTTTTACATTAAATACCACTTTTTGATATGAGTGATAAAGCGATAAGGGCCGGTAAAATTATAGCCCTACTTGAAGAAGGTTGTTCGCAAACTTACGTGTCTCAGCGGCTAAATGTGAGTCGTTCAACTGTCCAGAGGACTTGGCAACGGTATCAAGAGACCGGTTCGGTCAAAAGAAGACCCGGTTCGGGAAGAAAACGATGCACAGAACCAAGAGATGACCGCTTTTTGGTGAGTCAGGCGTTGCGGAATCGTAAGGCGTCAAGTGTGGACCTGAAGAAGAGCCTTGAAGAAGTAAGAGGAGTAGAAGTTAGCTTGTGGACGGTCAGGAGGAGGCTTTTGGCTGCCAATATCAGGAGTTACCGCCCAGCTCGGGGCCCTAAATTACTCCGTGAGCACCGTGTTGCTCGACTTCAGTTTGCTCGGAACTGTGCTTCATGGACTCTGGAGGACTGGAATAAAGTATTGTTTTCTGATGAAGCTAGAATCTCTTTGTGTGGAGAGGACCGACGCCGGCGAGTGCTGCGAAGACCACGGGAACGCTATGCGGAAGTGTGTTTCGAAGAAATCACTCCTTATGGCGGAGGCTCCGTTATGTTTTGGGCAGCAATTAATTCGACGGAGCGTACGGAGTTAGTTTTCATAGAAAATGGAACATTAAATGCACATCGGTACATAATGGAAGTCTTAATTCCATATGCACAACCCACATTGACTGCACTTGGGGAAGATTCCATTTTTATGGACGACAATGCTCGCTCGCACCGTTCTGGCGACGTGGAAGCGTAAATGCAAGAAGTTGGGATCCGTCGTTTAGATTGGCCAGCTCGAAGTCCTGACCTCAATCCAATTGAGCATGTCTGGGATGTTCTAAAGAAACGTGTAAGATCAGTGCAACCTGCTCCACAAAACATCAGGGAGCTAAAAAGAGTCATTGCAGAAGAGTGGGAACGAATTCCTCAAAAGGTTATTAAAAACATCGTGGAAAGCATGCCCAGAAGGATTCAAGCTGTGATTTTGGCAAGAGGAGGTCACATTCGGTATTAGGTTTTTACATTTGTAACTTTATTTAATTAAAAAAAGTAAAAAAAATCTTATCTTTATTGCCGACCACTTCTTATTGTTTGGGCGTGTACATCGGTTTTAAAGAATCCATCGTTTTTTTTTCTTTTAGTTGCCCGAACTCACTTCACGCGCATTAATTTACACGATTATAAGTATACAGACTACGTCAAAGAAATAAATTTCATTTAATTAACTCAAATCGACCTTAGAACGTAAATTTCCTTAGGTGCCCGTTTTTTTTGCAAAAGAGTGTATTAAGAAAGCTTAATAGTTCGGCTAAACACTATTGTATTACTCTAGATTTGTTTTTAAACAAAGATGAATAAAGACGATATTTTCGAAAATAATAAACAAGGTGTTACAAAAAAAACGTTATATCTTAAGGTGTTGTTGTGCCCGGAAAATTGCTCAACATTCCCAAAGATACTCAGGTCTTAATTTTGGTAGGTTGTTATGTTATATATAACCCTTCTGGTGATATTTTCGAAAAGAATAATACTATATAGGCCAGGGGCCTAGGGGCCAACCAGAATAGGAAAACAATGGTGCGCCGAAACGCGCCCGGCTAAACTGAGTAAATCCAATTTTATTACGCTAATAAAAGGCAATCCAATTAAAGCGGAGGTTTTTTACGGCACGAGCGGTGAGGACTCTCGACTTGAGCGTCGCGCCACAGGTCCCTATAACTGTTGCTGAGGCCTAAAGGCTCGGTGGATCTTATTTCTATTGCATTGGATTGATTGTAGGTACCTATCGAAGTTAAACACATTTTTTTTGGTGCGAGACAAAACTGTGACTTTTTGTCACGATTGACGACCACTTTGGTGTAATGGTTAAAAAGTTGACTATTAACCAAGAGGTCGCCAGTTCGATCCCCGAACTGTACAAATATTTGTGTGCATGAACATGTCTGTTTGTACTGGTCTGGGTGTTACAAGTATTTATTTATGTTTATGTGTAATACCACTGTTGATTCTGATATTTGTAACACAAGTGCTTTAGCTACTTACCACTGAGCCGGATCAATGTATGTGATGTTGTTGTATTTTGTTTGTTTTTTATTTATTCTCTGCCAGCGCAGTGTTGCCTGTTGGCTAAGCAGATAGTGTCTCTTTCATGGTGTAACAGTTACTTTTATGTATAAAAGGACGTGGTATCTTGCGCCATTATGATGCGTTCTCAGAAATGGAACAAGAAATTCTAAATGGAAAAACTTCAATGTTTCATAACTCGTTAAGCCACATGTAAGTATGTGGTATTCACTAATTGTGCCTAAAAGATAGCACCTGGTTAAACGGTGTACGAGTTTTTAAACAATTACCGCACAACTTGAAAGCACCGCTAACGCGCAAAACAAACAGAACCGCCAGTTTCCTTGTTGCTAAATATGTTGCTCTCTTTTCTACGAAAAGAAATAAGTTCAACCTTTATGCTCAATACAATTATTGAAATTTAAATACTTATAAAAAAGACGATCAAATATCGAAGGATTAAATTAACAGCCTTCTGGCGGCGATTGGGCGTCGCTATTGCTGCCCTATCCTGAGGCACTGGAACAGCGTCCATGTGGGTTCTAGACCTGCTTTGGTAAATATTAAGTAAGCCATATTTTGTGTTATATCCTTTCTTTTGTACTTACTAACCCTAGCTCGTAAGATATTTTTCTGTAACTACTAACCCACTATATGGATTTTTTTATTTCTGAATTAAACGTAATAATAATAAAATTCTTCCTTTTTTTCTTTCTTATTTGTCTTCTTTCTTATCAATTAAAATCTTGGATAAAAACGGCTGACATTGTTAAGCTGTAGAAAAACTCTTGCCAAATATTCAGGGCGTGAGATAAAAACATAATTGCACAATTTTACTGCTATCCCAACTTGTTTCATATGTGGGATCCGAATTTTCTTTAGCATTTATTACTTGAAATGGTTATGTGGGTAAATATTTGACTTTTTCAATTGCATGATGAGCTGAAGAGTCGCTCTCAAATTGTATTAAGAATAATTGTGATAATATGAATGTTTATTACCTACCAAACCAACATTAAATGAAAAAAATATGTGTGTTAGTTTTAAATCTCTAAATAATGTAAAGCTTTGATAAATACACTTTAGTTACAGTACACATTGAAGCTATAAGGAACAAAGAACAAATGCTCGAATTATGCAACAACTACCCGCTTAGGCAAACTGTTGAGACGTCGTCGTTACCTACATCTGAAGTATTTGTATTTTTCTTAATTTTTATTTAGGCACGACGCGTTCAATTAAACAGCTAGCCCTTTGACTGAACGACGTCATTCAATCAAACGGCTATACGTCATTTAGCCGACTTGTTGACTGCGATGTTCAACACTACAGCTAGACGACGCTTAGCAAACTGGTTAAATAGCCAATTTTTAAGAATAGGATTTCATGAGACGATTAAAATTGAATTTAAAAATATTTATTAGATAAGCGTTATGATTAGAGGAATAAACTGTATCCTCCCTAATTTTGTTTTTGTTTTTATAGAACTGTAATAAATACCTTGTTGATAAATTTTATAATCCCGTAATTTCACCTTGAATGCTTGTTAATATTTTGAATCCCTCGTATCACTTGTAAATACTTCCATAATTTATGTCTTTTTAATAACACTAGTAACGTATATTTATATCCGTTTCATTACCACAAATATCTTAAAACTAACATCTGCTAGTTTACGCCATATTGAAAACAAAACGCACCTAGCGCCGCGGTGGTGAGCGATAAACTAATTTAATTAGACGGCGGCTTTTGAATCAGCTGTAACGTTTTGAGCGCCTCGTATATTCAATCAAAAAGCTAGACGTGCGATTGAATGGTCTTCTTCAAACAAAGAGCTAGCTGTTTGGTTGAACGGCTATTTTAACTATTTGGCTGCGATACCAGAAAATGCTTTTAGCATTAAATCCACCCTTTGTACATTTCTTGTGCAATAAAGTTTCAAATTAATAAATACCAAAACTACTAATACTCGCTTAAGCGCCCCGTATCTGTGTGCGTGTGTCATTTCAAGCATAATAAGTTATTGCCTCCATACTGCTTACGTCTACTTTAATTTTTAGTCCTTCACTATCATTAAACACATGTCAAAAGCCAGATCCAATTTTAACGCCAAACTGCCGTTTAAACTTTTTAACGCGTTGATTGACCATCGTTAATCACACCGGTCCAATATTAATCATATGCTCGTTATCCTTATTCGGGATCCGCTCAGCCGACACTAGTTAAACCGAAAATAATTTCAGTTTTAACGGACATCATTCGTTCCCGCCCGTTAAATGCGCTGATAGGGATGGTACACACTGATGTGCAGTGATGTGATATTTTTGGTTTGCATAGTCATTTGGTGCAGATGTAGTACGGTCAATTGGCATGATGACACCTATCTATAAAGTTAATACAACCAATATATTTCCAAAAAGATGTAGAAACCAATTTTTAAACACACAAAACTCATTAAATATTCGTTCAATTGACTCCGATTTCTGATACATGACCGTGACGTCACGTATTCTCATGTATTCTCATACAAAATCTATGAAGGCAGACCGTTTTGATAGATAATAAAAAGTATGTCAAGTTTATTAAAAAAGAACTTTCACTGTTGACTGTTTGCATTTGCATTAAAATTCTAATCGTAGAAAAAATATATAGAGTTATCATTCTTGCATTCGAGATGACTTAGGATTTTTCGCAAGTTGCAAATACGTTTTGAAACCTTCATCTACAGATAAGATGTGCAAACAGAATGCCTTTCTATCTACCTGAATCTTTTTTTAGGTAGATATATTAAATATTTTAACTTGCCAAAAACTTTTAATCGTCAACAAATTTATATTATGAAAATTTTTATAACCGTTGCAGTCTAAAAGGACGTATTTGTATTTTTAGCTCCTATGTATGTTTTGCTCATTAATTTGTAACTGTTGTAACAGCTCCTAGTGACTATTTATTTAGTAAGCCTTTTTACTCCAAGTATACCCAAGACATCATTGAGAAATTGAGTAGGTACTTAACTGTTATTTATTGCTCGTGTGAGTACGCCCTAACTTCCAATTGATTTTTTATCGCCCCCAGCTGACTTACAGCAACGAATTTTTCAAAAATCCTTTTAAGCACCTATAATATTTAAGTGTTTGTTTACTTGATTGAAAATATATAAAAATTGTTAATCACCATTTCCATTAATCAATCAAAATCCGCAAAATTAAAATATACTAGACTAGACTAACTAGACTAACGAATCTCTGATACCTGAAAATAAGACTTTGTGGCTATATGACTACTTTTTATTTGTCTGTGTGTTTACAATAACCCGTGGTCATATGTAAATGACGCAACGCGACAAAGGGACGAGACGCGATTGTCCCGTTATGTTCACGTAGTGCAACGCCTTACATACCCTCCGGTAATATTTTCTCCAAGTCACAAAAGTGACTTCAGCAGAAATCACTGCTCTTACACTTTTTCGAGAAACGGTTACAATAGCTCTATTGTTTTCACAATTTCTGAAGCCAGCATTGTTACGTCTAGTTTCTTTCTGCCACACTAATTGTGTTTAATGTATTTGTTTGCTCGATGAAAAGTTCTGTAATTATGTCTTACATTCATGTTTGGGTTAACATTTTCAGACATGATTTTACTTAGGACAGGAGTTTGCACACAATTTTTCTTTTTTGCACTTTAATTATATTACTTTTTAAAGATGTTTACACGGATTTCTAAATATTTTATGTATTGTATGTTTATGAACGTATTTGTTTAAGAATTTTAAATCAAAAATCCTTCGTTTTTATTTAATTCGCTAGCTAGCTGTAGCTTACACCAACCAAATCAATTCATACTCGATGATTTATTATACATAAAAAGTAAATAAATATAATCTTGACATTAATAACTTTCCGCCATAAAGCCACCATACCCCGACGAATCGGGACCTTACCGGTAATTGCATCCGAGCGGCGGAATAATGGCGACCATTGTGGACGGTACCGCGCAGTTTTAATGAAGCACACTCCAAATCTTTTCTGCGCTGACGGTACGCTGGGGAGAACCAAGTTCACTCGTAAAATGCCAGATGCGATCTGTCAAAATAATGCGATGCATGAAAAAATAAAAGCGGAAGTGTTTTGTGATGCGTTTAAGGGCAGCGCATGTGCTGTGCGATAAAACGTTACGAGGACAAAGATATTTTCCTAAATTGCTGTGCCTACCTTACCTGTACCTTACTGGATGTATACATTTAGTGTTATTAATTTGAGGTTGATATTCTCCTGTGTATTTGCGATGAATAAAGGTATATAAATATAAAATTATAAAAAGTAATCGTTTTCGATTCAAAATGAGTAGTAAATACTAAAATTTTTGTAAATATTTTTACATTTATGATGCGTTTATGAAACTCTTAAATAATTTGGGTCGCATTTGAAGGGTCAATATACCCCTTTTATAGCCCTTGTGTAACCCATTGCTACTCCAGACAAATGATGACAGACACAATGATTTGGCCTTCAAGAAAAGTTTCATCAGGGTTATTTAAGGTAAAAATTTGGTAGTAGAGTAAACTCTTGGTCCAGAGAGGTAACATAACGTATCAAGGGATCTTAGTTAAGCTATGATCGTAGGCACATATAAACCTTTTTAAACGAACAGCAATCATTCGTCTAGTGTTATTTGGCACTACGCCACATGAACGCGACCTCTAGTATTTATCTCAACTCAGTTGCAACTGTGTGGCGTGTGCTTGGCATAATTGAATGTCCATATGCATGGCATTTATATTAAGACGCTGTAATAAATTATCATTTAATTAATAAAGTAACTTTAAAAATAACAGTATACCATAAGATTTAAGAGATCAACTCTGAATTTACGGTGGTCAGTACGTCACGGTTAACACTGCGGTATATTATGCGCTCGTGAAACGGGTGATTTTGCAACAAAAACAATAATTATAATAAATCTTTATTGCTTACAAAACTAACATTCAATGAGACAAACAAACAATTGGACATGATAAAGCAATTGGAGGTGGCTCAGCTTGTGCTAACTTGGGATATGATCCCAAGCAGCGCTGGTTTTCAGCCACACCCATCTCTCCATAGATGTTGGGTGAGAGGTAGGTCTTGAGGGCTTACTTAAAAGAACAGGAAATTTTTAAAAAAACAATGGATACATAAAAATAAGGAAAGAAGAAACATTGTTGAGAAGCACTCCAGCGTGTGTATGTGTGTGTGTAGAAATGAGTAGCCTGATGTGCTAGCCACCGTACCTGTGTAATCCTTTTGGTTCACTTTAAGGCTAGAAATGGTACGTCATAAAGAACTTTAGCCGGAAGCCGAAAAACACTTTGATCTTTTATCAGTTATCTTATAAGGAGAAAAGAAACACACAAAGTGACTGTTATTATTTTTATTTTTTAGTGGTTCTTTTATAACAATACTCACCCTTTTATTGCGTATATCATCTTCTCCATTTATGCGACGAATTTGCATTTAGGTACTCCTTCCGTCGTAACAATGTAGAAAGTTTCTCAGGTGTGCCCATTTTTGTTGTCATTGAAAATCGACCCTTACGTCGTCTCTGTAATAAGGTTCAAGAAATATTTTAGGATTGAAGTTGACGCGTCAGCTAAAATGCCGCGGAGCGTTAGGGCGGCAAGGTGGAGCAATTTGAAAGTTGCCACGCTAAAGTAAACGGCTAGGAAGTTTGGCGTCTCTTAATTTCGCCGGTTGATTATCACCCGTTCTGAGTTTAACTGCCTTGGTGCACCATAAAATGTCAGCATTGAATTTGAGAACGTTTATCGCTGCTGAAGGTTACATCTTTATACAGTATAGGTTATCTCTTTATACGGAAAATCAAAATCCAGCAAAAAAGATTGGTTCTCAAAACGGTATTCTTATATCATTATTATGTAAGTACGGCGAGAAACTACAACATAATGAATTAAACAACTTTTACAGACTTTAAACCTTATGATTTTTGCAGCATTTTTCCTTATGATGTTGCAGACGAAAGAAAAGACAGATCGTTTCAACTGAAATTTAAAGAAATATATGTGAGTCTTAAGACTTCTTAAAAGGTTTTAACTGTGTGAAACAATTTAACTCCGTGATTCTTAGCTTACGATATTCGGTTTAACATAACGCCAAGTTCATAATTAAGTGATAAACATGGACATAGCCCAGAGAAATCAGTAACAACTTATTTAGTAAATCTCACTTTATGTTGCTCAGTTTATACGTGCCCAGATATTCAGCCAAACATCAGTTACCTACTTGAAAACCGGTTGAAAAAATCCTTAGTAAAAACTATAGTTACAATATGTGTTCTTTTTCAAAGATCCAGGCTAGTCTTTTTTTGATATTTTTTCAAATACCCAGCAAATGTTGGTCAGCCTTATCCTTTTCAAAAAGTACTTTCTTTAATCTACTTTTAACAGAGGGGTGACCACGAACAACTATCGTAACGTAATCGAAGCGTATACCTATCGTTAACTTGTCAATTTGTATGGGAAAACTGTCAGTTTCTGACATTTGGACTATACGAATACGTTACGATAAAGTTCGTAGGTACTCACCCCACAGAAGTCAAAAAACAAATTGACATTTATCGCATGGTTATAACTGAATACATTCACGTAAACAAAAATCTTTTTTAAGGGGAAAGGACGAAGAAAGGTCTCTGTTTTTAAAGGACGTGTTGGCTATGTTTTGACTGCGCCGTAAGTCGGCTGTGATTTGGCTACTTAATTAACGTCGCAAATTCGCGATGCAAGCCGACCGAATGCCGCCATTATGAAGAAACAGTAATTATTACACTGTCTATTTATTTGAAATTTTCTTTAATATATGAATTCTCACATCTTTTCGAATTTATTATTAAGTTATTTTTTCTGGTTTCAGCTCATGCTTCTGTCCGATATATAAAATGTAAGTCAAGTCAGCTTAAAGGTAAAAGGCAGTACTATAAATGTTTTGGAAAAATAATCAATCATAAATGTTGGTACCTAGTAAGATAGAAACGTGAGGACCATTTCTTTCAATCGTCGGTCGGCTCAGTCATCGACATTCATTTAAGAACAGTTTTCGTCAAATATATCCTTTTATAGATAATACCGTTTAAACAACGAACAGCGACCAATCAACGCAACAATGACACAGCGATCACCGTCCTCAGATCAACATAATATTATAGAAATCGGGAGTAAATAAATCGCATTTGAATTCTCGCCCTATCGGGCAACAATGAACTCAGAAAATTGGTACACTCTGTGCCAATTTTCTGCATAAGCAGGCACTTAATCCAGCCGCAAAGCAATGCAGTAAAGTTGCAATAATTTAAGACTGATAAGCGGTCGCCTAAATCTAAGCCCCTGTCAATTTTAAATGTTCTCGTAAATCTAAGTGGATTTTGAACGCACGTGTTATTATTGTTACCACTATTTATTACTATGGTTTTGACAGTGGTATTGACCTCCGGCGAATGTTTCAAGGTACATTAATTCACGGTAACATTTAGATTAATTGTAATTTAAACAATGAAATAATAATGGCTTGCAAATGTTTGATTTACAGGTCTGTTGATTTGACTGCAACTGTTGTTATTCGTATCGTTTTTGGTTATTGGTTTGTGTTACCGCTGTTGTACCAACCTAGAATGCTTACGACTTCTAACTAAGCATAGGTGCTTTACTCGTGCTAAAATGTTTGTATTAAAGGCTAAACCAGCGAGCTAGCGTAACGGAAAGTGAGCGCAGCGAATTTTACATTTTCATAGAGTTAACAAGCCAAGAACACGTAATGCTTTATTTTTAATAAAGCCTTGAAAATATCATACATTAGCTAATTTCGTATGAACTCGTGTGGTGTAAATGAAGATTGAAACCATTGTACCGAAAAACTTTATCAGCGCCACACCAAAACCGAGTAACAAGTGCAAAACAAATTATTCCGGAACGATTAACGCTCAAAGGCACACGTCTTCAGACACGAAGACGCCTTAATTTTAATAAAACCTACATTTAATGTTGAAAACATACAGCTTGACAACTTTTGCGTCGCGTCGAGGTTAAAACGCGCTTTGACCAAATCTTAAAACGTCAGATATTTCTCGTACCTTTTTAAAGTTAAATATATAACGACTAATTTGATGTAATGGTCAAGGAGTGGACTATTATCCAAGAGGTCGCGGGTTCGATCACCGCACTGTACAAACATTGTGTTCATGAACATGTCTGTTTGTATTGGTCTTGGTGTTATATGTATTTATTTAGGTTTATTTGTAATACCATTGTTGCTTCTGATATCTGTAACACAAGTGCTTAGCTACTTTTCACGGAGTCAGATCAATGTCACATACATTACATACATACATACATAGATCAATGTATATGATGTTGTTGTATATTTATTATTTATTTATAACATATACCATTTACTGTTAAAGCATAAATTACGGATTTGAATTAAGCAACAACATGTGATTAAAATATTTCAAAACACGAGTTTGACCGTGGCCCTTAATTTGTTAGTACCTAGGTTTATTTGGATTAATAATTTGGCTTGAATTTTGCAGCTGTGAACCACTTTGATTGACAGATAAGAAAATATTATTTGAAAGGCATGTTGAACCTAGTCGAATCATGACAGAGGCCTACAGGAGACTTGCAAACGTCATAACAGAGTTGTCAATGAAAAAGTAACAATTAATTAAAGAAACAACCTCAGTGCAGTAGGGTGAGCATGAACAACTATCGTAACGTATTTGTAGCGTTTACCTATCGTTAACTTATCAATGTGGGAAACTGACAATTTCTGACGTTTGGACGACACAAATACGTTACGATAATGTTTGTGCTCACCCCACAGTTATGATGTTGCCTTAAAAACTGTTACCCATTGTCCTAGGTGAGCGACAAACGCGACAAAGGCACAAAATGCGACTGGCATTGACACAAACAAGTATTGGTCGCATCACATCGCGTCGCACTTATCGCGTTGCGTCGCTCACTAAGTACAACGCCTTTAGAAAAACGCACCGGCGTTCTGCTTTCGCGTCGTCTAGCGTGATTCACGTCCATGTGTTACTAACGTTTAGCTAAAGGATCCGCGGAGCAGAAGATCGATACCCTTTAAATTATGCATGAGCCAGCGAAGCTGTCAGCGGTATCCTTTTAACCCTTAATTGGACGTGGAGTCCTAAAGGCTTCGTGCCAGTTGCTTTTTATATTTTGGCAGTAGAAAAATTCAACTCTCTGAGGCGGGAATCGAACCCGCGTCCATGGGTCCACGGGTAACTAGCGCGTACCTAACGCGGCCTGCGCTTTATGAAAGCAGTAGCAAATTTCAATAGGCTTTGCCAATTTTTGGATGGCCGAGTAATATAGGCTAGATTCCCATTCCAAGGTATCGATATCCAGTTTTTTCGGCAACAGCATAACTAGAGGTTGGTTTCTTTATAAATTGTTACGCTTTAGACAGTTGATGTTTTCTACTTTAAAAATATTATCTTTCGTTTGCAACGTTAATGCTTATCACGAAAAATCATAAAACCGGTTTCTTTTAATCATATTTTAGCAATTGACTACCGTATTATTGCTTTCAAACCGGTGCACTGTGATTAAACTTTTAAAACGAAATACGGTATCTCTATTATGAAAGCTTTTTTTAACACTAAATCGAAGTTGAAAAACATTACTTAACGTTGTGTCATTAGTATATATTTGAAAACACAAATACATCATCAGCATCATAAGCACATTATTACTCAAGAAAGGCCATGTCCTTTTAATGAAACAGGTGTAAGAATTACAAATCAAGTAACTTCTATAATGCTTATAGTTCAAATTAATATCAGCGAACTGTTAACAAGACTATAAAATAAAAGAAGTACTTATTCAACACAAATATCTGTTATTTTTCATCAGAAATTATATTTTCTATGTTAGTTCCAAAATTGCTGAAATGGTACACACCCTATACACAGTTCGCTCAAAATATTTCCTTAACGCTTACCTCGCATGCATACGCATAAATATTTTATCTATTCACAAAAAAGCGTCGTCAGCTTTCAATGCCGCCTCCTTATCGCATCTGAAGAGCCGTCGTTTGCTGCTTGAAGTACAAAACGTCAGAGATGCTCATAACAAAATCTATCGTGGAACGGCTTCGTATCGTGTGTAGAGCCTTAATATAACTGCTGGCGCGGAAAATCCGATACCTTGAGCCGCACATTGATGAGTGCTCAAATATTCATGAGGCCGCCGTTGCTTACACTACAAAATGACGGCTGTCACCGATCAAACCTGTTAGTACGAGAGCCCACGACCAAAACCATGTCTCATAGCAATACGGCAAAAACCCTATAAAATCGTCAGATTGTATGATTCTGAACCCGACTAGGTGTGTAGTAACGGTCGAAAGTGTAGCAACTGCGTGGGAGGCCATTTCTGCTGTGTCAAAAAAAAAAGACAATCGGTATTATAGCAATACGTCTGATAGTGAAAATGTACATAGATTTTATAATTGTATTACGAAAAAGTTTGTTTTCAGACATTTTGCGCGTAGCATATAGCCTGAGCGCATTTTTGAAAATGTCAACAAATTTAGCCGACCTGTATCATAGCAATACGGATAAAAAAAAATTTCAACTTTTCGTATTGCTGCCATGATTACCAATAACCTGTTTTCAGACACTTTAAGTGTAGCATATACTCCCAAAAACGAAAATAACGTTTCGGAGTCGCCTGGCCGACGCCTCTGTTAAATGTTTTTTTAAATTTACAGCCTTCATAGATATTCAAGAATCTCCCTTGTCTATTATATGTACTTTGACAGATGACAGATGTCATTACTTATTTCTTTTGTAAAAGTTACTCAAGTGTGCTTTAAATAAAACCAAAACTATCAAATCAATCAGTATTTAATTTCAACAGCCTCAGCGCTTGTTACGCTCCTGCCCCTTCCCTTCCCTTCATCCCAGTTTCCTTTTGTGCGATTTATTTCAGTCCTTCAACTTCAATGTTAAGGTTTCGGGTAAATTCTTTGTTAATTATCATCTAATAAATTCAGGGTCGCAACGTATTCATTGGTTTGTAACAGAAAATTCAAGATGCCTCAATACGATTTTTAAATGATATCTGAGTATCGAAAAGTTGTCTGATAGAGAAGGTGCTACACTTAATTTGTCTGATATAAATTTTTTGCACATGTGGACAACTTATTTTATCATGTCCAACAATTTTCAGACATATTGCTATGATACCGATCGGTAAAATTTGTTAACATTTTCAAAACGGTCTCAAAATTTAATGCGTTCACATTTCCGTCTGAAAATTGTTTTGTTCGCATCAAATAACCAAAATTTACTAATAAAAAAGATTTTCAGACGTATTGCTATGAGACATTTTTTTTGTCTCATTTTTAATTTTTTTAAGTGATTTTACGGGTTTGCGCTACACCACTATCGTCTGAAAAATATGTTTTCGGTATCTCAGAACTATCATTCAACTACAGTCTGCAAATCAGACATATTGCTATGATGCAGTTCGGTAAAATTCTTTGACAATTTTGAAAATTCGGTCAGATCAAACGCTACGCGGAAAATGTCTGATATTGGTATTTTCGAGTTCAGGATAATCTTATCTATCGATTTGATGCAGTTTTGGCCGTATTGCTATGAGACAAAAATTTTGGTCGTGGGCTCTCGTACTATGTCGTATAGCTGGAAAGGATACTGGGAGATAACGAACAGCGGAGAAAGTTACTTGTTTCATGTTTTCGAGGAAAAAAGCAAGGCGAGACGTAATTTTGCTTTTGACGATAAACTGGTGATGGGGTAAGTTCTACAATCAATCTGCTAATAATGACAGTAGTTGTAACGAAAGATAGTCTTAACGGTCGAACGGGAAAAATATTAACGATTAATATAACGATTTGCTTTTGTAATTATGAATTTTACATGACAAATTTAAATCAGCGTTAAGACAAATTCAAATTCGAGTACCTAAAAATTAATGTCTCTTTACCAGAAGTGGAAAAGTTTTGTTGGAACGTTTGAGTGTGAGGCGTTTTTTAGTTTTTACAAAAAGAAGATAGACAGAAGATTCTTTTATTGCCCATTTAATAAGAAAACAACACAAAAACGTTTTTACAATATTTTTACAACTAAGGCGGTCTTATTGCTTCAAGCAATTTCGATTTAGCTCGAGAGATGGCACCTATGCACTATAATTTTCCGCAAAGTTAGCTTACTTGGTTAACATAGCCTGTTAATGTTATGACGACCACTTAGGTGTAATGGTCAAGAAGTTGACTATTAACCAAGAGGTCGCGGGTTCGATCCCCAAACTGTACAAACATTTGTGTGCATGAATATGTCTGTTTGTACTGGTCTGGGTGTATACCTATGTATTTATTTAAGTTTATTTGTAATACCACTGTTGATTCTGATATCAGTAACACAAGTGCTTAAGCTACTTACCACGGAGTCTGAGCAATGTATGTGATGTTGTTGTATATTATATATTTATGTATTATATTGTATATATATTTTTTTAAATGCCTTAAGATCCACCTAGAAGGACATATAAAAAAAGTGCTGAGCCCTTTTTCTAAACTAAAATCATGTTTGAAAATCAATTTAGCTGAAACTTATCAGTTGCTAGTCAACACGCTTGTAACCACTCGATGCACTTCAGATTCAGGCTTCAGCCTCAAAGGAACTTGACACATGCATTTTGCTCACAAAATATTTACGAACACCATTCGGCTGTAAACTCGATGGTTCATGTAGCTGATGTTGTCGGCTGGGAACCGAAGCTATGTCTAGTTTGTTAGTGTGCGCTGATTAAATTATGATCAAGTAATGTACTGTCTCAAGTCCTGGCAATGTCAATCAGCCGATAGTCAGAGAAATAAGGCAATGCTACGGTACAAAACTTCAAATATAAACGTAGGAAAACAAAAAAAAATGTTTGCAGTTTGATTTTATATAGTGTGATTATCTTACACAGCACAAACGTATAAAGAAGACATGGTTTTTATGTAACATTATTGTTATTTGACATATATTCAATCATTCGAATTTCTCGCGTTTTATGAAGGATATATTGGAAATAAATGTTGTTAAAAACAAATTGAAATCAGTTGAAAGTTGTATCGCTTAATATTATAAACAAATAATTGGTGGTAGATATTCCTATTTCACTGAACGTCAATATTGTTTATAGTGCTGTTTGTAATTTAGTTACAAGACAAATTGAAATTCCTAACTGAAAGTCGTAATAAAATATGTAAATAAGATAAGTGTTAAGTTATTTTAATTTTTAGCATCAACTATGCAAATTTCTTTACAATTTAAAATCAAAACACACTTTAAAAAAATGGATTGCCACGGGCGGGAATCGAACCCGCACCTCTCGATTGCTCTCCCAATTAAGCTACCGTGACACTTACATATCGGTCTGAATTTATTGCTTTTATTTATCCTTAGGCTGCAGCCAGCCATGATTCTTCATTGTTGCTGTTAGATTTAGGTATCTAAGTGTCACGGTAGCTCAATCGGGAGAGCACTCGCCCGGCTCGCGAGAGGTGCGGGTTCGAGTCCCGCCTGAGACAGTCCCTTTTTTATTTGAGTGTGTTTTAATTTTATAATGTAAGATAAGTGTCTTAGATAGTTGGAAATGGACTAAAGGATGCTGTTGAACTTGAAATGTGAGAAGTAGGTTTGAGGCAAGTGTACGCTAACTATATATAACTAACTATTACAGGGATTACTATAAACGTATTATTGTTTCTAATAAATTCAAAGTCATGAATATTACTCGATCCAATTAAGATGTACTGGTACAGCGGAAACCAGCATTGTATTGGTGTTAATAATAAACATCATGTATATATTAACGTTTTCCTGTGTTTGTTTAGGAGCCTGAAATTTTATGGTATTGTTAACAAGTAATTATAGTCCTCCTGGCCGATTTCAACCACGGCGGCCAATCTCAACAGAGATCAGCCAACTACGCAGAAGATATTATAGTGCACAAGTATGAGTGCAATACACAGGTGCACTTACTGTTCCATCACTCTCAAAGTTCGGTGAGACGGCAATCCGACATGACCGGCGAGAGATCAGGCGCAGGACTAACGGCTTAACGTGCTTTCCGAGGCACAGGGGTGTAACACCGCCAACTTCCCGAATCCGAGCTGTTTTTGAGAAATACATGACATAAAATCTCAGAAACAATTCTCGCTCGACCTGGGATTTGAACCCCGGGACTCTCGGATGTAAGGCAGAAACTTTGCCACTACACTAACGAGGCAGTTGTAAGATACTGTACTGACAACATAAGGACATAAAAAACTGATTAATTAGTGCTTAGCTATTGTTCCTATCCGTTCATCCAAAGAAAAAGGCATCCGAACTATAGCAGGACTCAACATTCCAACTAAAGGGATGCGCCACTACACCAGCGAGGCAGTCAACAAGTAATATAAACATGAATCGTTGAATGTGTTGCTACGAGCAAATCTCGAGAGCAGCGAACCGATTCGCTAATTATTTTTTATAACATTCCTCGAAATGTACGAGGATGGTTGTAACGGAGATAAAAATTATAAAAATACATTGGAAAGGACAACGTCTGCGGGATCCGCTAGTTGGGATTAAATATTATTCCCTCACTTCCACTATTCTTATTACATTTTTTATTTTGTTAATTTATTCACGAATATCATTGCAGTTCAAATAACTCTTATTTGACAGTGTAAGATACTCCAAGTGTGATACTCTTTCTACATACGGTAGGGATGTTTTAAGCTAAAATAAGTAATCCTAAAATGTATATTTTTTGTCTTTTCCATGTGTTTGATGGCAAGGTATAGTGCTAGATAAAACAAGGTATGAAATATTGATACTACCTACTACGCTTGATACCTATGTTTACCTTTGAGCAAATAACTAAACCTAGTTCAAATTATTACAGCACAACCAAGGACCGAGTTAGGTAATATTACGTGGAGCAATTTAGAAAAGTCAGGTTTACCTTAAAATATTTATGAGTTCCACAAGGTTATAAGCCGCTTTCAAACGGGCCCACTCCTTGAAATGCCCCACAAAAATAATATTCGTATTAAATTCGGCTGGCATAATAATTAAGTAACAGGCTCCGATCAAGGCTAAGCGGGTTCTAGTGGATACCCTAATACTCGTAGCAAATGGTTTCGCAACACTCAGTTGTTCCAGTTTCCAAAGCCTAAAGTCAGAGTACAAATTATTTAGGACTAGTGTGTCACGCCGTCATAATATTGATCAACTAATACATAGGCGTTATAGGAATTCCGGCCATTCGAAACTTAATAACTTGGCCGCTGACACCTGGCCGTACAGTCGGCTATTATGAACCGATTTCTATGACAAATCGCATACAAATTCAAAGTATTGGTTTGTCTCGTAATCATTTTTTTGAAATGTATGCGAAATCTCGACCGACTTGTAGGCACCTTATACAGTCTTATTTGGAACTGCTATTTAGCACTAAAGAACCACATGAACATCCTCATAACTCCTCAGATACTGGGAAACGTATGCAATCTTGCTGAAAGATTCAAACTACTAAGTACCTTACCCTTGTAAAAAAATTTCATCAAGACCAATCACTTGAATCCTCTTAAAAAACATTTTTTTTTCTTTTCTGAAACTTCGTAATTCAAAAAAGACACTGGCATTTGTTTGCTGATTACTCGTATACTGCCAATTTTTAAGTATGCCAATTATTAAGTAGGTATGTGAAATATTTATAAAACACGACAAGAACACTTTACTGCCTCTAAAATAGTAGCTCATTAGTTTTTAATATAGCTATCTAGACTTTTTTGTTGCAATTTATTGTACTCATATCTTTATATATCTTATTAACCACGTTAATTTAAAAACGGATAACATAATGGAGTCGATTTCAGAATCTCTGAGGACTTTGAAAAGAAGAGTAAACTTACTTTCCAGGTAAAAAAACCCCCGAATGAGCCAGGAAAACATCAAGTGAGCTTCAACGGCTGGGCGGATAATGAGCAGCCATAGCTAAAAAACACCGTGATTAAAATATCTTTCTAATAAAAAAACAGTTTGAAATCGGTCCATCCGTTCGGAAGCTACGATGCCGCAGGCAGGCACACACAAAAATCGGAGGCCGCTACGAAGTACAAATTCTGTCATTAGATAAGCGTCAAATCACAAAATTTTGTCAGCTAAGATCGTTGCACTAAACTGAATTTGCCTCATGACCTATCATTCTGCACATTGACAATGTTTTTACGCAATAGATTATGTACTTGATATGTATATAATTACGTAATTCCTTCTTCGTAGCGGCCAACGATTTTCCAAGTTTTCGTCAAAAAACTGCTTAGCTGTAAAAATTTTCGTGATAAGCTTCTAAATGAATGAATGAAATTTATTTGCGTATGAAAAAGGGTACATTTAGATGGTAGGTTAGACATTGTGGTTCAGCTTTTTCAGCCATATTATTAAAGCATGCAAATTATATAAATTAATTTTAAAGGCAAATAAATTAATAATTAATTCGAAAGGCAAATAAATAAAGGCAGTACCGGTGGATAAAAATGAAAAACCAATTGTGAAAATAAATTTGTGATATGGCTCTTAAAATAAATAATGCTAGGTACCTAGACACATTTAAATGCAAAACTATCATACCGTGCATACAGGACTAAGTACTTATTCCGTGCTGCATGCCAGCCGCGTTTCCTCTTAAACGATTCAAAGATAGTTGGATAATGTCGTTCGTAGTCTATGGAAATTTCGTGACCAAGTCCGAATTGTGGCAAAAAGCGACAGTGGGACAAGCCAGTGAATCACTGTCTGCCATTCAGTGCGGTATTTGAAATAGCAGGAATTTAAATTACCGATAAACTTAGCGCAAAATTAGGGTGCTCTTTTCGGTGGACATAATTTGTGGTTTTTAGTCTGAGTTGCAAGAAATAACTTAGCAAACAAACGACGGTAAACCTTTTTTTTATTACCACAATTTATTAGACTTGACAAAAGCTTAGGTACTGTAAAATAGTTAAATGAGCCAAGCCAAGAGTAAGTATCAGGAAACGAAAATGACAGCAGGCAAGGCACATAGTAGGTAACTACAAGAAGAAAAATAGTAACCAATAAGTGGTGGCCATTGAGGCAGCAGAAAAGTTCTCGCTTGGAGACCTTTTGGTAAACAGTGTAAAGTCCGCGATTCGACGATTTGACGACCTTTTAAAAATTACAGAATTTAACAAAATGAATGCCGCCGAACCGCATGACCTAGAAATCTATTGAGCAGTTGACGTCTTAAGACTAATAATGACGATGGGATGTTCGAATGTATCCAAACGGATTCGAATATTTAATTACATAATGACAATATTATAAAAAACAATGCAACCCTAAGCGACCAAGGAGTAACTTGAAGAATGATTTCCCGTCCATTCTCCACTTTATACGCGTCCAGCCAGCGCTAACATTTATCATGCTACAGCACATTTCTATCATTCAGCCGGCACCTGAGAACCTATTCTATAACGCTTTGTCCCTTTTTTTCTACTCTAGCCTGTCTCTTGATTGCACTGTCATACAAGCACGGGTAACAGAGATGCCTGAAATAAAAAACTATCTTTCCAGTTAAAAAAATACAGAAGGAGCCAGGTAATCAGCTAATATGCTTCATCGGCTAGACGAATTTTGACCAGCAATGGGATCAAATTATCTTTCGCATAAACACAACCGCTTTAAAATGTTTCCATCTGTTCGGGAGCTGCCATGCCACACAGACAGACAGACACAAAAGGAAAAAGAAATCAAACTTTTAACACCTGTATTTTTCGTCAGAGATTATAAATAACATATCAGCAAAGTAGGACCTGTGCATTCATCGCGCGAACGCGGGGAGAATGCCACGTGCTGAGCGGAACACATTTTAATTTCAAATAGATAGCTAGATAGCGAGCTGCATGAGCTATTGCCGGCAAAAACTGCACTCCATACGTATGAGAGGCTTGCTTATATTATTTTACAATGATGTATGTGTTTAAGAACTTCAATTACAGTTCCAATTTATCTACACATGTCAGTTACAATTTAGGAGCTGAAAACACCTACTTTTATGTGACTCGATCGCGGTTGCAAGATTTGAGACCTTTTTGCACGCATTTACCCGCACAGAAAAGCGCTGTTATTCAAACGAAAGTTCAAAAATGGTACTGAAACCGAAGCAAATAATAAAAACATTTTCAATAAAGGTTTTTATATTATTTTAATTTTGTATTGTCACGATGGGAATGTGCAAAGTAGCTTTAGCATACAAACGTATCGAAATCTCAAGTATCTGTTTCTATCTCTTAGCGCAATCACGAGATTTAAATCCTAGGAACACGCTATTTTCGATTTCGACAGAGCTGGTTCGTTACTCGAAATAATTGCCGATATCAACGGGCGTGTTTCCGACCGCTTCCGATCTAGATGGATAATTCTGCAGTAATAATGAGCCGTTGTTATTAAGACACCCGGCCTTTTGTTGATAAGATATTGCAATATTGCGCTAGCACCAATGTCTAGGGTCTACCAATCTTGATTTCACCATTGAAATCAAAGTTAAAGCGTCGTTGCTTTGCATGATAGTCACCCTAGATATTTAGTAAAACATATGTACAGCATAGCTAGGAGTGCGTACTTACCTATTTAGAGTACCGAGTTTTGGCTACTATCTAAATCGTAGTTGTCGATAATCTTGTTTCGAAATATATTGTGGGAGTCTTATCCGAGGTTAATGTCACCGGGTGTGGCTACCCAAAGTCGTTCAAACCCAAAGCTGCAGCTAATAAATTATATTAACCTTATTTATCTGTGTATTGACAAGTAAAGTTCACAAAAACACAGTCGAAACGAGCACAATTGAATTCAGTTACATGTAGCAAGTAAATCAAATTATCAATTGTTGAAATCAATGCTAGATTAGTAAACTCTTATTCTACTGCAAAAAGAGCTTTTAAATCAACTTTTAGCTATACTAAATGCAACCTACTTTTTAACAGTCAAAACCTATTATGGCAAGACAAAAAGCACGTTTAAAACTTTTAATGATACTGCAACGAGCATGGTTCAGACCACACTTTGAAGCAATAGGTCTATTAATGCTAACACCAAAAAATATTAAAAAATCTATCAACTTGAATCGCTAAGCAAAAAGATTTTCGTCATATTTAGACACCTATACCTAAAATCTCTAGATTTCACATAATACAAAGCTCAAACAATAAATCAAAACTCAAACATTCCCAAACAGTCCATTAGCGCAAACAGCTCCAAATCGAATTGAATAATTCTGATAAAATGGCCAGTTTTGTCAGTGAACACGACCGTGAATGCGTAGGCGCAGAGTGCGGTAATAGCTGCACTCCGATCTACTGAGCTAAGAACTTGGACTTGTTTGTGGGTTGACCAACTAGAGATGCGGAATTGCGACTCGTACGGTGTCCAACAGGCTACCCATTTTTAATAATAATAAAAATAATAAAACCATTTATTTCAGACATACAGAAAGAATTATAAAAAGTATTTTAGCGTCATACACATATAAATAAACAACAAAGAAAAACTGTTTTGCTACACTATTATGCAGCCGAATGCACTGCATCAAGTATTTTTTAAGTATTTGACTATTTGTATTGTTGAGGCAAAAACGAAGTCTGTACAGACCAAAAAAGTAGCTCTACCCACAGTAATACGACACCTGAGTTTGGGTCCTGAAAGTTACAAAAACAGTTAGATATTATCCTGAGTAAACTTGTACCTCCTTCAATTAATAGGTGACTAACTTGAATAAATGATATTGACGATTGAGCTACTTCCTATTTCCGTTATTGAGTAAACGAAAAATATCTGAAGCAGTAAAAAGAACCTTTTCTTCGCTTCTATTTACTAATTGGAAGAGGAGAGGGTAATTTGTTGAATCGATATCTGTGTAAATAGGACACTGCGACGTTTCTTCTGCTTGCTTAGGGGCCATTTTCTTTAGGAATCAAACTGAGAATGTTGATTTATGTTCCTACTTCGGTCTTATTTATGTTCGGTAAATAACGTTTTAATTGCAGATGTCTAATAGCGAACGTATTCAGAAGTAAACTGGAGAAAATGTAAAATCGGATACTATCTATCTGACTTTACTTACCTACAAGCAACTGATTCCATAGTAACCAGTGAATACATTTTATTACATACTTTTTTTGTTTATTCATTTTGGCATCAAACAGTCATATACAGAAACAGATGTATGTATAAATTAAGATTTAGTAACAGACCTTATAGTGCCTAAATGTTGTAAGTATAATAGATAACAATTAAATAAGCTAAGATAAACGGACGCTATCGATTAAAAAAAAATGAAAATGAACATTGTGATTAAACGTTGATGCTTTTGAAGTTCTTACATAAGATAGATCCTTAAACTGTAATACATAGATAAAATGAATATTATAACTAATATACACATATAATTCCTTTTAGTTTCCTTTTCAACATGCTATGGGGTATGTTATATAATTCAATGTCAGTAAATTGTTTATTATAAACGTAAGTGGAGCGATAGAAAAATGTATTTGTAGTGTATATTTTTGTGAAATTAGGAGGAACAAAAGTAGGTAAAGAACGTGAGGGGCGCACTGATAAGCTGGACACGAGAACCGTATTTTTCATACTGCAAGGTACATACATACTTATGCAACCAGTAGATAGAAATCGTTTTTTTTTTAAATAGAACCCAAACTATACATAGGTACTCCATGATACGAAGTCATAACTTTACTAACCGAGTTTCTTGAGCAGCTTCCTCTCGGCACCAGCTCACGTTTAGGTAGGGTAGGGTAGGTTCTGTGGTAGGGTTTTACGGGACTTGTACAAGTGCCTCCTCTCGGTCTATTACGAAGGTTAGAAGTTCATTATCAGCCTATATACGTCCCACTGCTGGGCACAGGCCTCACCTCAACTATGAGGTGGTGCGAGCCATACTCCACCACGCGGGCTCAGTGCGGATTAGCGGATTAGTGTGTGTAAGGTATGTGACCAACCTTACTGTCAGATGTTATTAAGCCGCCCGAGGGCCTCCGACCAGGCTTGACGACTAATATCTATCGATATTAACCGGGACCAACAGCTTAACGTGCCTTCCGAAGCACGGAGATGCTTGTAAATAGACGTCTCTCTTATGGTCAGAATGGTCACCCATCCCAAACATGACCGCGCCCTAGGTTGCTTAACTTTTGGTATCACTACCAAAGCGCTGCAAACATTGCACCACAAGCTCCTCTCTCAGGTCAGAAGTAAATAACTTTTATAACTTTAAACAACCCAGTAATAAGTATTTCTATAAAGATAAATTTAACACACGAAAAATACCTAGACATGAGCCATGTAAACAACTTGTGAGCTTAAACAGTCAGACGGATTTTAGCCAGCCATATCGAAGAAAAGCCGTAATTAACTTATCTTTTGAATAAAAAACCGCAACAAAATTATTGGTCTATTCGAAAGAACGATTCGTTTCTCTTCGGGGGTTAAAACTCCTTCCATTCAACTCTCCAAAGTTCTACCCCTTTTTTTTAATGTCAGGGAAACGTTGTAACGCAAACCCACCAGCCGCGGGGGTAGCTGGGGTTATGTGGGACTCAGGCAGGCAGACCTCAGAGAGAGAACCCGCCTACCCACTAAAATCCTGACGGTGCCATCCGGTGCCATGTGAATCGGGGACGAGGCGCGTTCACCGTTGGCCAGGAGGCCATGTTCATTCACCGCAATAAAGTAGCTCAACCAAAACTAAGCCTCAAAAGACTAATATGCTATGATAAACCAGTAATTGGCACTAAACTACCCGCATACACACCTACGAGTATGCAAAGAATAATCTCCGCACCCTGCAGCAAATGTTATGCACCGCGTCGTACGAGCATAAATCAATTAGCACGACAAACTGTTTCGTTGTTTGCGCATGTTTATGAGACTACATGTGTGTTATTTATCGCGTAAAGTGCCAAATGGTTAACGTGCTTCATATTTCTAGCGATAGATAAATTACAAATTAGGAAGAAAATTTATTATCTTCCTCATTTATCTAATGAGGCGTTTTTTTTTTCAGTTAGTAGAGTAAAATTCTCTATCGTAATTAGTGTTGTTTGCCAGCACCATACTTTTTTGTTAACAAAATAATTATTTTATTACAAAAATTTATTACATAAAATCTGATGACGTCCTCGCCACGCTCTGAAAAATTACAATCCCTTAATAATCTTATATTAAAAGTGTTTATTGCGCACAGTCTTCTAAAAATCTATTTTTGTCACAACACTTCCGTACAGATAAAATCTCTATGAATACTTGTACTACCGTAAATTGTGATTTGATTAACAAGTTGAACATTGTAATAATTATGAAACATTGTAAGCTCATTCAAGCGAAAGACGTTTTGATCGATCGATTAATGAACGATAGATAGGTCTTAATTGGTTGAGGTCAATGACACGCATATTTGAAGTGTTAATATTTTATAATTCAACACATGTCAAAACGTTTCTTGATTACTGATTACATTATGCATATGTTAACAATTCATGCAAGGATCATTATTTATTAACTTAGTATATGAGCAACTAGCAATATCAGATATGTAGTTTCATTAAAATTAAATTCTTCCTTTTTATAAGCTTTCATTTAGTTTAATCCGTCCCGTTTTTCATATATTTATTTGTTTGTTTGTAATCAGATCTTAAAACCGGAATTTTACTAACATTCCAATGTCCAATTGAGCTGAAATTTTGTACATATTTACGTTTAGTTTTGATGACAATATACAATTTAATCATAAAAGTCATTTTTTTTTAATAAATAACTACTTTTTTTTAATCGGAACCTCTTAATATAGGTATACAAATCAATAGAGAGGTCATTACAATTCTATTACAAGTGAATGTGCTGAAAATATCAGCTTCAAGTCATTGTGCCATCAAAAGCTTTTGACCACTCGAGCATAGTGTAATGTAGAGCATGCGTGCTCTTTGGTCCTATACGAATAGCTCGAGCTACGCCATCCGTGAACTTTGCTCGCTACAAAATGACTGCGTTCTTGCCACTTGGATGCGTTCATAATATTTTTATATTGAATTTTTGAAAGAAACAGTCAAAAATCTGAAAATCTCCTCTATTTTTAACCCCAGACGGTTATGAGGAGTGTTATAAGTTTAACACCTATTTCTGTTTTTTGTTTTTCTTTGTGGGTTTTTGTCTGTGGCCTCGTAACTTCCGAACGGATGAAACGATTTCAAAGCAGTTTTTTTTTATTTGAAAGATAAATTTATCGTGATGGTTTTAAGCTATAATTGGTCACAATCCGTTTAGCCGTTGGAAGCTTTCCAGCTTATTTCCTAGCTTATTTGGGGTTTTTTCAACTGGAAAGTTACTTTTTTACGTTACCTGCTATTAATATCTACAATTAATGGTCCAACGTCCATTGATCTCCGTCAAACAAAAGACAATCGATTGTGTCGAATATTTATAAAATAGTTATGTTCTAAACATTTATTTGTAAGTATTTATTGTCCTTTCAGTTTGATGGACTCTAGTCTTGTATACGCTATTTATGTAAACAGGAGCCGAAATCGATTTATCAATTAGGATTCGATGGCACTACATCAATCGTGTCAGTATTAGCTATGAGCACTCCAATATGAGACGAGTGATCCTTGGAGGTGATAGATCACATGGGAAATTAGCTTAGGGCACACTTTAATGATAAAATAAATCCTACATATGAACGAATACCTATGCTTATTGCAAGATAAGACTCAAGTCACTTGCATTGTAAAATATTTGGAACGTAAAATAAACGACGTATTTTCCACTGCTCACAAAATAAGAAAAATTTTCAAAATGTTTACTATTTCACATAAAACCCCAAGTTTTCATTAAATTCCGTAAATGGCACCTTTAGTGATTTCATAATGCCACATTACGCCTATGTGGCTTAAGTTTTTATAACCTAATGAGACAAATACCTCTTGTTAATGAGTTAACGCACTCGTAATTTTAGGGTCAGACTCATAATAAGACCTCCTAACCAGCGATGTGGCAGACTTTTTAATCAATTAGACAAATAATTAATATACAACTGGACAAAAACAGCGGTGTTAAAATGCGTTGTTGTTAAAATAGTTTAAGCTCAAACATATTTGCTGCAATACTTTTTGCCTCATTATTTTATTAGTGCTGAGAACGTATCAGTTATTAATTTATGTTCTCAACCGGACATTGGTCGTATAAATGTTGAGACAAAATGTGTTTTTGGCTTAATGTTGCCATTGATAAATTATTTATTGAGTTCTATTCTGGGTCCCTACTCCGCAGCACTTTGTCCGTAGTTTCCTCACTAGCCAACGTTTTTTTCTAGCATGGTAAAGCTTAAACATCTACAAGAGTAATAGGGATTTTCTAATTCTGACACTTCGAACATTGGCTCAGAGAGTAGTGCCTTTGACTCAGAGTTGGGTTCATAATGTCATGTTTTCTTTACTGAACGCCATTGTGCCCTAAAAATGGTTGCATTCGGTGATTAAAATTCAATTTTATATCAGTTTGTCGTGACCAAATCAGAAGTTAGAATTCCGTTTTTGATAATAGACACCGTAAACTATAAAAGGTATTACAGTTTTACGAAACCCATTTACATACACATATAGGAACATGATTTATTGGCAGCGTTGTTAGATGAAATTTTAATTAAAAGTATTTCTGTTATCATGATACTATGAGAGCAATTATTGTCAGCTAGATTCTTAATTGCAAAAAATATAAGTATAGTAAGTAAATATATAGTATTTTACTTAAAATTTATGTGATCAAAGATATTATTATGGATGGATGTTACGCAGGAAAACTGTATTACCAAACAATAGTGGTCCGACAATTGGCTAGACGACACCACCAATCGTTGACATACTTTTTATTATCTGTCAAAACGGTCTGCCTCCATAGATTTCGTATGGTAATAAATGATTGTGACGTCACGGTCATGTGTCAGAAATCAGAGTCAATTGACATATTGCGTTTTGTGTGTTTAAAAATTGGTTTCTACAGCTTTTTTGAAATATATAGGACATTAACTTCATAGGGGCTATGTTTTTTAAACACCATGTTCTTGACAATATTTAAGATAGGTGTCATCATCCCAATTGGATAAGTTCCTCTATTATAAATACCTTAATACATAACAAATAGCATCTGTCATTTGTCAATAACATTTCACACACTTTATGAATAATCAAGACATTTAAAACTAATTCAATTATCTTAATAGGAACATTTATAGAATCCGTGCATAAGCCGGCGTGTTTGTATAAATTAAGTTAGCTACCTTATTAGAAAACCTTAAGGAAATGCTGTCTAACCTTGCTGTTAAGTAAAACGAAGCTGTCGCAGTCACGACCGTGCCCTTTCTAGTCCAGGCCACTCTTCCGAGAAATATTATGCCTAGTTCGGAGAAGTGGTCTAATACATAGTAATCTACGGATTTGGTATTTGCTACGGTATTTAAGGTATCGGTACTCAAGAGATATAGAGATATATGTCAAACTGTGCAATTTGATCGGAGCAACGCAGCTAGCTACAATAAAACAACTTATCGGTGATACAGGAGCGTACCTATTAACTACTTTAATACATATTATAAGGGTTCGGGAGCATTTAGTATATGTTCCCAAACTAACCCGAACACTCCAAATTATGAAACAAGATTCATATTAATGTTGATGCCACTTCTGTTAAACAAACTTTAACACTAATGTTAAAAGGGAAAGTGGCATACGACCACGGCTATCATCTGAACTTCGCTATGAATCTTGTTTCATACTTTTGAGTAGTCGGGTTTGAGTTTTTTAACTTATTTTTTATTTCAATTATTTTGAGGTCATATTCGTTATAACAATGCATATATTTTTGAATTGTGCTAATTAAGCCCTTTAATTTGATACCCAAAGATTATACGATTTTTTTTCGTTTATGACTAGATGCAATAGTACTCAGATGACAATTAAGTTTCTATGTACTTTTAGTTTTTTGTCCATTCCCGGCTTCTAAGCCAAATTTCTGAATTCGCTGCAACTGTAGTGTAGTCTGAACATATTGCGTTTAACGACATTTTTTTGATGATACGAAAGATTGTGCTTACCTGTCTGCAGAATGCATGTATACTGTAGTATGTATACTATTATGTCCTGTAGGACATATTCTTTTTTTGTTATTTGTTTTAGGTACTCTTAAGTTTATTTTTGGTCGCTTAAGTTTGAACACTAAACGAGGAAGATTGCAAGGGTGCCGTGCATCCTCACTGCAATTTTGCTAAGCCAGGACCGCCGCAATATCATACGGTCAGCAAGCTTGCACCTTCCCGGGGGAAATACCGACTTAGGGGCTCCCAAGCTTTAACGTCAAGTATTAGGGAGTATGTAGCGTCCTAGTGATGCAGCTCTAGACGTCATTACCGAAAATAGAGACTTGTTCGACCGCAACAGGACTGTCGCGGAAGTCGATCTAGAAAACTCTTATAAATAAATACAGCTGCAATGTAAATAAGAAAAATAAAAGAATCAGGACAATCCTTTTTTTTGCCTCAGCATATAATAGTTTCAAGAAACATAGTGAAGCCCTAAGTAACATTAAAGTAATTAGATAATTAATTGACAGACTTGTGGCTCACGATCATAGCTGCTTACATACTAATAGCATTACTGCATGTTGCTGCCCAGGTATCGAGATAGTGGATAGGCAAACTTACCTTGGATTAGTCATTGACAGTAAATTTAATTGGAGATACCACATTGAACACGTCTGTACCAAGCTGAGACAGTTTCTGGCAAACATCACTATCCTGAATAATAGCATATTATCATTTAAAATTAAGTTAATGCTGTACAATGCACTTGCGGAGTCACATGTCCAATATGGTCTAAGTAGCTACGGCCGAAGTTATAAATCATATTTTGACCAAATCCACAACCTACAAGTAAGAATTCTCAAAACCATAGTTTCCAACAAAATTAGGAGTAAATATCAAGACAATACCGGTGCTCTCTCCAAATACTGTAAAACATTGCCAATACATTTGCAGGTGCAATACAGTTTGCTAAAAGAAAATTTCTTTAATGAATCGTTAAAAGTCCCTATTAGCCACCCTGTATGCACTCGAGCAACGTCTGCTAGCAGGCTTTGCACGCCGCGCGCAAACAATGCGTACGGCGAGCGAACAACTGGATACCTCATACCTAGACTTATCAATAACATTCCTCCTACTAAGCTAGTGAATGTCACACAGAAAAATATTAAAATTAAGTTCAAAGAATATTTTCTCGGAACGTTGTAGCCTAAAATTATTTCGTGTTATTAATATTGTTTTGAATTGTACCTATTGTTTGAATATGTAATAGAAAGATAAGTAGTTATTTCGCTTCAGAGTAAGTTATTGTACTATTTGTAAATTATAAGCTCCGATAGCACAAATACAAACCTTAGTGGTTTTAGTTGCTATCTTTATTTTCATATATGTTTGTAGTGTTTTTATATGATAAATAAATAAAAATAACAAAAAAGATAGATAGTAGAAATACTGACACAACTGCAAGTAAAATAATAAAAAAATCATTCAATTCAGGATCTTGTCCCATTAAAATTAAAAACTAAAAGCATATTACATTTCATTATTAAAAGAACATAGGTACATATTTCAACAAGAGATCCCAAGGCTTGTTTATAACCCCCATAAAAATCGCGTATATCGACATCAAATACAACCTGAGCCTACAATAATACCAATAATACCTAAGCCGACTTAGCCGGTTAAGCGGAATCTGTGAGAAGTACTACGGGGGTTCTAGCATTCAAATTAATAAGGATTTTTCCTATGCCCTTTCATAAGTTAACCGTTGGTTAACGAAGAGGGCGTGGCGACGATTACTTGATCGCACAATTAGCGCCGGGTCGCCGTTGTAATTACACTGTCGGAGGTCCTTTATCAATAATTAACATTCGCCTTTACGGAATTTATGTCTCTATTTCTGTATATCTTCAGTTGGAACGTTGAGTCCTGCTTTAGTTCTGACGTCTTCTTCTTTAGATGAACGGAAACGAAGAATAGCTAAGCATCGAAGCAGTTTTCTATGTCCTTAAATGGTCGATCATTCATGTTTGTCAGTACAGTATCTTACAAAATTGTATGATATTGGGAATAACTAAAAAATGCTCGCATTCAAGGTCAGTCTGTTTATCTGAACATCATTTGATGATTAAGAATAGGTATCTTAACTTCAGATGCATAGAGTTAGTCGCGTCGTGTTAGGTCACACCTTACACCTTATTAGAACCTATATCCTGCCTATACATTTTTTTAATCAGCTATTTGGCTGTGTACCTGATGTGAATAAAAAGAATTCTCTTGATGATTGGGACTGTATTAAATCGATTTTACATCTAACTCACACAATCGCAAGCACAAGGCGATCGCGTCACGAGAAATGCGTATAGCCTTGCAAAAATAAATTCCATTTTGAAATAATAGTTGCAGATTGTATGGTGTCACACGGAACTAGGAAGAGTGGCTGATTGTGTTTTTATGAGCTTTATGTGCTATGAAAGTTAACTGGTCGGTTATCTTGAATTATTTATCTTCTACAAGGCCTTTGGAAAATAGCGTTAGCATTTAAGGCTGACGTAAGTACTCTTACATTTTTACTTCTTGTTTAGGAAGCTGTCAAACTTTCAATATTTTAAAAATATATATTTTTAGATTCTATATAATAAATCAATTTACACTGAAAATCTAAACAATGCTCAGTCCAATCTCGAATAAAATTTGCCCAATAGCTGGACTTCACAATTTTCTACCTTTCTCGTATCAAAATTTTAACTCGTACGAACTTTGCATAGTACCGCACTAACTTGCGTAACTCATGTGTTTCTTGTTTGACGTAATTTACTATGAACTGCATATATTGCTTTATATAGTTTGACAAGTGCATAATTTGTTAACAATCCCGCAACGAAGTTACAAAGTCACACCGCTGCGAACCACGCACAACTTTCTTGAACGTGTAAGCATACGGTAGGTACTTCAAAATAATATAACTCTGAGTAAAACGGTATGCTTGTATCATAGTCTTGCAATTAGTCTACTAATTAGTCACTGTAATTTTTCTTTTCACGCCTTACCTTGAGCTTAGGTTTAAACATTGATCTCGGCCCAACCCTTATGTTTTAAAAACAAGTGCTTCTTTAGTTTGTTTTTTTTTTTCATTTTTGTCATCTGTTTTGTTGGTTAAAAAAAAAGGTTTTAGCAGCACTTAAAGACACTGAAAACACTTAAGATTTATCCTACAGATATAAATTGTCGTGTCCAATACCTTTACCAATTGTATTTCAGGTAAAAAATAACATCCCTGCGCATGATTATTCCCGTGCAAGAAGCAACTACAATTTTGGTAGTTTAGCTAGCTAAGTATCGTAAGTTATCCATCTAATATCCAAACTGTCATGCTAGGCGACACAAACTTTGCAATTTCAGTATAGCAGGGACCTTTTAGTTGAAGCGTAGGTACAGGTTTCACAGCAATTTCTTAGTGCTGAGTATTCAATCGTCTGATAGCGCTAAAAAGCAGATGAAATTTGAAGATTGATGAATTAAAAAAGCAATTATGTATAAAGCCAAAAATAACAGCAACTTAAATAGGATTGGTTCGTTTTAAACAGCTTGATAAACTATAAAAGTTTGCCAGTGTTTAATGCACTGTATTTCATATGATACCTACTACAGTGTTTTGAACTTTCTGATGTTGACTGTACTTATAAAAGTAGTTGATTTGAATTAAATAGGGCACCCATTTCATCGAACTCCATAAAGGCTGAAACCAATAATGTCAAAGTTTTTACGCACTCAAATAAGTGCTAGTGAGTATTTTTATGTACGAGGGTGAATCAAAAAGTTGTTAGAAGTGCATATATATGAAACCTTTTTGGATCAAGTTCGATATTCAATTTAAAGAGTGTCTATCACACTATATTTATGCAGACTGTCACTTGTTTTTGTCAGTTCGTTCGCATGTAATAAATTTTTTTGTGCAACGAGTTGCTAAAAAGTCAAAATTATGGATAAAAGTGAGTTACGTGCGGTGATAAAATATCTCAGTTTGAAAAAAATGTCTACGGAGGAAATTTTTTTGGACATTCAGCAGACATTAGGGGGTGATGCTGTACCCTATTCTACGGTTGCGTACTGGGTGGCTGAATTTAAAAGAGGTAGATCAAGCTGTAAAGATGACCCGCGTTCTGGGCGGTCTTCAACCTCCGTTACAGAAGAAAATGTCAAAAAGGTTGAGAATCTGGTTTTGGAAGACAGAAGAATGACTATAAAACATATAGCTGAGATCCTAAAGATATCTTTTGGTAGCGTTCAATGCATTTTAATTGATTCACTGGGGTTCAAAAAAGTGTCTGCAAGATGGGTGCCACGAATGTTAACCGACGAAAACAAAAAGCGACGTTTGGAAATTTCCAAGCGTAATCTCAAAATGTTCCAGCGTGATTCGGATAATTTTTGCCGTCGTCTTGTCATCATGGATGAAACGTGGGTCCACCATTTTGATCCTGAAACTAAAAGACAAAGCATGTCTTGGAAACGACCATCCTCTCCATCCATTAAGAAATTTCGAGTTGCTCCTACCGCTGGCAAAGTTATGGCCTCTGTGTTCTGGTATAGTGAAGGAATCCTTTTTATTGATTACATGCCAAAAGGCCAGACGATTACTAGACCCTATTATGCAAATTTAATCCTGAAAGTGCGTGAAGCGATTAAAGAAAAACGTCGTGGAAAACTGTCGTTGGGCGTGTTATTCCTTCAAGATAACGCTCCTGCTCATCGATCGGAAGTTGCGCTCAACGCAATCCGCTGTGCTGGCTTCAAACTCCTTGACCACCCACCATATTCTCCGGACTTAGCCCCAAGTGATTTTCACTTATATCCAAAATTAAAAGAGGAAATTCGTGGAACAAAATTTCACGATAATGACGCGGTTATAGCTGCCGTAGAGGACTTTTTCGAGAGTCAAGAAAATATTTTTTTTTCATAAGGAATAAGGAAGTTAGAAACGCGTTATTCTAAATCAACCGCATTGGAGGGAGATTATGTATAAAAATAAAATATTATTATTTAAATCTTTGCATTTTTGAATATTGATTCCAAGAATTTTTTGATTCACCCTCGTATGTTCATTGTGTCTTTGTGTTAATTTAATTGTAACTAAGGATCTGAGTATATAAGTTTACAGAGCACTTTGGCACTTTATTGGTCATGTTTACGTAAATACGAGTATTCGAGGTGCTCGTGATATCATAGTCGTGAAGTTATTGCAATTGATAGCTATTGAATGTTAATACAAATAACTTATTAATTGCATACATGCTTTAATGTGTCACATTTTTACACGACACAATTAATTGACTCTCTAGGTACTCTCAAAGTCGGTGTCCGTCAGTTATATTTTTCTTTTTAACACGCTTTTATCAACTCGGGCTGTTGTATGTAACGCAATCTTTGAGCTCAACTTTCACCAAATTTCTGAAAATAAACTCTTTGTATTCAGAAATTATTTTCTCAAATTTAGTTAGCAATCAAAGCGTGTTTTTTTTAGTTTTTTTTTAATTATTATTTTTTCCTGTCACTTATATGAAACTCACGCGAGGCGCGAAAATATACGGACGAAACGTTACGCAGTACGGACTTAAGGACTTACGGACGGTTTATAGGTATTTGATATCGAAATACTTTACGTGCTGATAATTGCTGATTTATAAACTATTTTAATTGTGTAAGTATTGTGCGTGAACACTTATTTAATAAGAATAGAATAAGTTTCTTTTTTAATTTAAAGCTAAATAAGTTAATCATTCTTCTTTAAATATCCACTAAACGACGCCAGCGTCATGGATTTCCGCAATGTAACGCCTGATTCCATCAACTATATTTAATTTAATTATTTAATTGAGGCAATTATTAGGTAAGAAACATATTATTCAAAGTTAAGCTATAAATTTTTGATCTGCTTTCGTGAAGTATAAAGTAATGAAACGAACATTTCTTTTGACTTCGCAATCATTGCAACGTGGGAAGTGTTTTATAAGCCAACCAACCAATCCACGATATTGTTTATGTTGATTTTCACGAAAATGTGGTGGAAAAGACAAAGTTTGAAGTAAATCTTACGCTAAACAAAATAGACCATACTTACTTGCGGACCTTTCATAACCTCCTTAACGGTTGAAGGTCAAGAAAGCTCAACAAGTCATTTATTATTTCTGACTCAGTATAACAATTTTTGTTTCTTTATTATTTTCGACAAAACGACACATAAGACACGTCAAGAAATAACCTCAGTGGTTAAGTACAACAGGAATAACCTTGTCGTGGACTATTTTAAACGTGAGACAGGAGCCAAAAAGTCGTCAGCCCTCCTGTCCGATACAAACAGTAAGACCAAACCCCAAACTCTAAACAAAACAAAACAACATATGCTATTACTCGAATGGAAAAGGCATAACAAAGTCTGTTTGCAATCGGATAGTTTGGGCAAAGTTTGTTTGTTTGTCCTACCAGGCTTGTCCTGCATGCGGGAAATGATCGCCGTGTGACGTTTTTAATTTTCCTTTGACGTTTGGTCGGAACAAGGGAATTCGTTTTGTGCGGCGCACAAACAGTTGTGATCGAGTTACTTCGCGTCCCGTCAGGAAACTGTCTACAAAATAAATAAATAAAGTACCTGTGTAGGTGTACCTATTTTAAACCCCTAACAAAAAAGAGAGATGTTATAAGTTTGTGTTTTTGTTTGTCTGCGGCATCGTAGTTCCTAAGCCGATGTACCGATTTCAGTGCAGTTTTTAATTCATACGAAAGATAATTTAATCATGGTGGTTCTTAGCTATATCTGGTCAAAATTCGTTAAGCGGTTGAAGCTCGCCAGCTTATGTTCTGACTCATTTGTTTTTTTTTTTAGCTGGCGATAAGACCGCCTAAATTGTACATCGTTCTTTGTTAATCTGTCTGTCTGTAATTTTTATTTTGTGTTGTACAATAAAGTGTTAATCTATCTATCTATCTGGAAAGTTAGTTATTAATTTTATTAAGGCTGTAGGTAATAATAGTTATTTGTACCTTCCACATTGAATCCGTTTATGTCGTTGCTGGCGGATTCCAAATCACTAGCCTCGTTAAGCCTGTACTTGTATTATAACAGGTAAATGAACGCATTGTTTTTATTTCCGGAACACTGTAACATTTAGTCAGTTAAACTTTTGTTTTGACTGGACGTCGCATAAATTTTATAATCGTTTTTACCCTAGTGTTGGCACCACCGGTCAACCCTGTCAGGAAAATTCAGTTTAATGCATTGTTCTGAAGTACATTGAAAAAGTTTTAACGCAATAGATTACTTAATATGGGTTTTCACAAAATTCCTACGATATAAACGAAAAAAACTGTAGTCCTGTTAAAATTTTGTAATATGGTACTTAAATAAAATTCTCAGTGTTTGAAGTAGCGGAATTACGAGTACTAAGGTATGTACGCTATTGTATTTGAAACTCTTGTCTTACTATTTAAATTGAAAATGAAAATGTTATTTATTTAAAAACACACATATTAGTTTACAATATTCGATCTGCTCTAGTATAAGGTTTCCCTGTGCTACGAGAGTCAGGCTCCTCCTCTAACGCTTAATAAGTAATAACGCTTAATAGTAATTTTATTCATTTATTTAGAGTGTGTGTACGTGCGTGCGTGTGTGTGTGTGTGTGGGTGGGTGTGTGTGTGTGTGTGTGTGTGTGTGTGTGTGTGTGTGTGTGCCTGTGTGTGTGCGTGTGCGTGTGTTTTTATTTGTGATACATTTATATTTTAGGAATGTCCGGTAATTGAGTAGATATTTTTTTCTAAGCTGTCGTATGTGAATTGATCGAGCCATTTTATGGAAAGTTGTTTAAATGTCCTGGAAGTAACTCGAGTAAAGTTGTGGCGCCATATAAAGGAAGTGTCGTTTTGCTAGTGTGGATCTAACACTAGGAGTATTATATCTCAGGATTCTTCTTCTTATTAAAGGGGTTTGCGGAACTATTCTACTGTGGAATCGACTTAATGTGAGTAAAACAAAGAGCTTACGTATAGGGAGAACCATTGCCTGCCGATACAGCTGCTCCGTTGGAAATCGGTAAGGAAGTCCCAGAGCAATCTTTAGTACAGCTCTCTGGGCGTTTTCAAGTTGCTTCATGTGCGTCTTTGCAGCATTTCCCCAAACACAGATGCAGTAGGTTAGTAGGCATTGGCACAGAGCTTTATAGGTAGAGATGAGAATCTTGTGGTCTGCTACTTTGCGCAATTGTTTGAATACAAATATTAATTTGCGAGCTTTATTGGACGTAACGCTTATGTGTTGAGTCCACTTGAGATTTTCATCTACTATAACACCTAAATACCTAATTGATGGAACGCGCGAGAGAACTGGACACTTGCAATTTGGGTGAACATTTTGGTTACACGGGAATGTGTGCAGCGCAAGAGACAGATCTGGGTTTTTGGCTTTCGTTTTACTAAAGCAGACAAATTTCGTTTTTTGCGAGTTGATTGTAAGCAGATTTTGTTCAAGCCAAGTCAATGTCATGTAACATGACATAAACCTAACTCAGCCACCTCTTTTACCTCGCTCCATGTTTTGCTGTGAAATAACACCACAGTGTCGTCAGCAAACATAATGGTGTCAGCATGAGGAATATTTAGGTTACACAGGCTGCTAATGTATAACAGAAATAGCGTTGGCCCCAGCGTACTGCCTTGTGGAACGCCGTAACTACATGGGGAACTATTACTGTGTTGACCATCAACTTTAACAATTTGACGTCTACCAACCAAATAATCAGAGAACCAAGAGTGCACTACTAAATTATACTAAACATTCAAATATCTAATATTCTAATTTGTTGTATTGACAGTAACGGATGCAAGAGTAATGAATTCAAGCCAAATGAAAATATGGCGGTACAACTACCTGCGTTTCTTGTTAACAAAAGTATAGACAGTTTATACTCGTAATTAAGCTGAGTGAGATATATTATTTGAGTATTTCAAAACACCAGCACTGTCTCCACTTCAGTAAACCAAAACATACCGCACATTATGTTTTAATTAAGTGTGCATTGATAGTTTTAAAGTCTAATTTGTTCAGATTCCCAGGAGACGTCCGGCCAAAGGCCACCAAAGTCCTTTTGCCGTGGAGCAAACCAAACACCGCTTTGTACTTCAAAATAAACAAAGCAAAACTCGACAGACCAAACTACAGCTCTCGTTCAGGTTCCAATATATTTCGTTTAGTAGTTTATTTAAATGACTAGTTCCATTTTAATAATAATGCAAACGTTTAAGTATTTAACTGTTGTAAATAGCCTTTCAAATTAAATATACTTTTTTGCCAATTAAAGTTTGACAACGAGATTTATTATAAGGACACTTAACTTTCCATCAACTTGCAACTTTTCCATCCATGCATACATTGAGGTTGCTTATTTTTTAGGCTACAGATCTAATGTTACTTATTTATTATAAAGTAGAGGAACCTGGCAGAATTTCATTTCATTTCATTTATTGACATTTGCATACTAGGTGTGTTAATTTATATGGATGGTAGTTATAATGCTTAAAAACGAACTTATTGACCTAGTTACCAAGAAGGTGTGGCAAGTTTGAGAATTAATGAATTTAAAAATAAAAAATAAGACCAATTATTTTCAAAATTAATGTAAGTAATGTAGGTATTTGCTAAACGTATAGAGCAGACAGAACTTCTTATTTATTGTTTAAGTATTCATCTACTGAATAATAACATTTTGATACAAGATGAGCTCGTAGGATTTTTGAAATAACTTTAACATTTGGCTCTTTTTGAATATGAGATGGCATTTTGTTGAAAATCTTGACTGCCATATAGTATAGGCTAGTGTTTAACAGTTTGATTCTTGAAGGGGGTAAGAAGAGTCTATTTTTATGTCTAGTGTTGATGTTATGAGTATCTTTGACTTTAATAAAGTTTTTGTTATTTTTATAAGTGAATATGCATATATCGTATATGTAGATAGAAGGTAAGGTAAGTAAATTAAATTTAATGAAATAAGGTTTGCATGATTGAAAATTGTCATTTTTTGCTAAAATTCTTAGGCATTTTTTTGCATTACAAAGAGTTCATTCAGATCTGTACTGTTTCCCCACAGTATTATACCATATTTAAGTTGTGAGTATGCGAACGCGTAATATGCCGATAGAGAAGCTTCGATGCTGGTGCTCTGCACTAATGCATGAAGTGCGTAGGTGAATTTGGATAATTTTGATTTAACATGCTCTATGTGTTTCTTCCAGTTAAGGTGTGAGTCTATATTTATACCGAGGAGATTAAATGTGTCGACTGATTCTATTTTGTTGCCAGCGAAAGTATTGTTAATGATCAATGGGGGTTTTTTATGAGTTCGGAATTGTATAATTTTAGTCTTCTTAAAGTTTACTTACTTACTTACTCCTTTGGCGCAGCGACCCAAAGTGTGTCTTGGCCTCCGACACAAGAGAACGCCATCTGATCCGGTCTTGCGCCGTCTCTTGCCAGTCCGCAACTTGTAGCTCCTGCAGATCTGACATGACAGCGTCCTTCCAGCGGTATCTGGGCCGGCCGACGGGGCGGCGGCCTCGAGGTATCCCGAGAAACGCTGCTTTGGCGCTACGATCCTCCCCCATTCTTACTAGATGTCCCAACCAACGAAGTCTCTGGGCTTTTGTTTCTCCCAGGATGTTGGGTTCGGCGACCAGCTCTTCGATCTCGTGGTTTTTCCGGATCCTCCAGCTGCCATCTTCTCTCTGAGTTGGACCCAGAATCTTCCTCATGATCTTCCTCTCGGCCACCAGGAGCTTTTGTTCTTCTTTGAGGGTTAGTGTCCAAACCTCACTGCCATACATCAAGATCGGTCTTATGACAGTTTTGTATATCCGTATCTTGGTTCTTCTGCTAAGAAGCTTAGACACCAGCACCTTGTGGAGGGCAGCAGTACAACGCAAGGCATTTTGGATGCGGGTATCTATCTCCTCTTCCCTTGTGTTTGTGTCCGTGATGGTACATCCCAGGTACTTGAATTTGGCGGCTACTTTAAATACCATTTCTCCACATCGCAGATGTTCGCGCTGTTGCCTTGTGTTTTTATAACGTTGCATGTGAAGATATTCGGTCTTTTCCTGGTTTATTCTGAGTCCAACTCCAGAGGCTCCAGAAGCAAGAGTCTACACCGCAATTTCTACCTCTCTCTTGGTCTGGCCCAGAAGAGCCAAGTCATCCGCGTAACCAATGACCCTATGTTGTCCGTTCAGTCGTACACCTATGTCCAGAGACATAACTTTCCGGATGACATGTTCTAGAGCCAGGTTGAAGAGCATTGGAGACAAAGCATCTCCCTGCTTTAGTCCCGTTATCACATCGAACTCCTCCGTTAATTCACCCCCAACCCTGACGCGCATCTTGCTCACTCTAGTCGCAACCTTAAGTAGCGTAATAAGCTTTTGTGGGATGCCAAAGCTGTCAAGTATGTTGTACAGTGATTCTCTATCGATACTGTCGTATGCTTTACTGAAGTCGACAAACAGCGAGTGGATGCTCTGAGCATATTCCCATTTCTTCTCCATCAGTTGCTTCAGGAGGAAGATTTGGTCCACGGTGCTACGGTTGTACCGGAACCCACACTGGTAATCTCCTATGATTTTTTCCGCGTACGGTTCGAGTCTATCCAGAAGCACGTACGACAGTACCTTATAAGCTGTCGGAAGGAGAGCGATACCTCGGTAGTTGGAGCATGTCTTCCTACAGCCCTTTTTATGAACCGGGCATATGACTCCAATGTTCCATTCCATGGGCTGTTTTTCGTCCGTCCAAATTTTGCAGAGCAATTCGTACAGAGTTGAATGGACAGCACCTCCTCCATATTTCCAAATCTCGGCGTGTAAACTGTCAATGCCAGGTGCCTTGTTATTTTTGAGCCTCATTATTGCTTTCTTAACCTCTTCAAACGATAATGGACCTTCTTCGGGTACTTCCATATCAACATTTATTCCGGATGCGGAAGTGACAGGTTGCTCCGGCTCCGGACAGTTAAGTAAGCCCTGAAAATATTCGCGCCATCTTTTCTTTATCTCATCTGAATCCGTCACGAGATTGCCCGCATCATCAAGAAGGAATTGTGTGGTGGGTTGGTAGCCTTTCTTTACTGCTCGTATTTCTTGGTAAAACTTGCGGGATTCATTAGCTCTTATCAAGGTCTGCATCTCAGCTATGGTGTCTTCCAGCTGTTTCCTTTTCGCTCTTCGAATGATCTTCTTGGACTTCAGTCTGAGGACTGTGATTCCACGGTGGACTTTGTTCTGCAAGAATGTGGTACTTTCTCGTGTCTTCCACAATCTTCTCACATTCTTCCGTCTACCACTTTCTCTTCTTTTTCCGTCTCTTCTTCCCTATGGTCTTTAGGCCCACTTCTTTTATTGTATTCTTCATGGTGTCCCAAAGATCTTCTATATCCATTTCATCAATTTGAAGTCCATGAAATCGATTTCTTATATCTAATTGGAATTGCGATCGGATTACTGGGTCTTTTAGGTTTTCCGTATCGATGATGTCTTCTCTGTGTAGCTTTGCCCTCTTCTTGGAATTGATCTTCATTTTAAGTTTAATTCTTTGCATGTAATGTTCACTATCACAGTTAGCACCCCTATACACTCTGACATCCTGGATAGTGCTCTTGTGTCGGTCATCGATAAGAACATGGTCAATTTGATTGACCGTTCTACCATCGGGTGACTTTCATGTACCCTTATAGATGTCTTTTCGGGGATACATAGTGCTCTTGATTACGAGTGATTTAGAGGCCGCAAAGGTGATCAATCTTACTCCATTGTCGTTTGACACGATATGTTTACTGTGTAGACCAAGTGTAGGCACAAACGCTTGTTCTCTCCCGATTTGCGCATTAAAATCCCCTAGAAGTATTTTGACGTCGTAACTGCTTATCCGGTCATAAGTTGATTCTTAAAGTTTATTAAAAGGTTATGGTCTCGGAGCCAACAAATTATTTTGCCTATTGTATCCTTTGGCCTTACGTTAGCAGTATGAGCATTTTCAGCTTTTATCAAAATGGAAATGTCGTCTGCGAAGAGTACGGGTAAGGTAGTTTCGTTTTGTATTATTTTTGGAAGGTCATTGACATATAAAAGAAAGAGAACACAGCCCAGGACACTGCCTTGGGGTATCGAACAGGTAAGTTTTTTTTCGTCATAGAATTGCATTCAATTAGCTTGCAGCTGGTCTAGGTTACCTAAGCTATCTACGGGTACGGCAGGAATCCCGGCAAAGCCTGTGGCAGGAAGTTAATTGATGCTATAATCCTAATATTCTCTTAGCAGCTCATTAACATAACGTAACATAATTTGATCTCAAGCCTAATGTTTGCTTAGCGCTCCAAGATGCCGGCTGCACCCTTTGATAATCCATAGCTATTAATACGTAACAAAGCCCATGAACAGTTAAACTAATTAAGATAATGATTAAACCAATACATGGGTTGAATGCATTAGGTGATTAGTAATCAGGATAATACAGCAAAGCAATTGTGAATGCAAACGATAGGTATGGCTTGATAAACGTGGCTAAGTTCGGATTTGACCACATAAAACGCCTTAGAACAAGCACATATGATTAAAGTATAGTTAGAATGAATTACCACTTTGCTACTGATTTAACCGTTCAAGAAAGACTAGATAAATAAATAAATAAACAACAACATCACATACATTGATCTGACTCTGTGGTAAGTAGCTAAAGAACTTGTGTTACAAATATCACAATCAACAGTGGTATTACAAATATACTTAAATAAATACATATAACACCCAGACCAGTACAAATAGACATGTTCATGCACACAAATGTTACCGTGACCTCTTGGTTAGCAGTCAACTTTTGACCATTACACCAAATTGGTCGTCAAATATATATTTCCTAGTGTATATTGCGCTTCCTGTACGTTTAAACGCACTTTTTACCTCTTGATAGCTGTTTACGGAGCAAAGAAATGTTTATAATAGAAGACATTTAATGACACGTTTGTTCAATATTTTTCTAAGCTTGTATTAAACATGTAAGCGTACGGCCTTGCAATCGAAAGATATCTGCCATTACGTCTATGAATTGTTACGATCACGACTAACATCAAGATGAAATCACGGACATCCCACCATCACAAATGAATCGTCATGGACCAATCTCTATCTACTGTGTGTGTGGAAACGCAGGCTTAGATCCCGAAGGCCCTCGTTCCTTTAGTGCTCAAACAATGGTGCTGCAGTGCTTGTTATGTTGCTGCTGCTTTGTAACAAGATGTGTGGTTTGACGGCTCTCTTACGACGATGAACTTTTATGCTGTTCTTAGAAAAATTGTGGAACTTTAAAATGGTACTTAGTTTTGAAAACTTTACTCAAAATTCTGACACTAAAGGTTGTCCATAATGTATCGGTTTGCATTGAGACTAAGTAACATACTTAGTAACTTGTGTTAGCTATGTATTGATTTTATTAGTGTGATGGATGACTTATCGATACATATTTCATCTTTTTATCATTAATCATCACACAGTTCTTATCGAATCACAGAAATCCTGCTGATAAAAACCGCAAAAACTCTCAACCGGTAGGAAATCCCTAACGTACTACCATGGCCTTTTTCTTTTCACTTATTTTTATTGATTTTTTAGGGTTCCGTACCTCAAAAGAAAAAAACGGATCCCTTATAAGATCACTTTGTCGTCCGTCCGTCCGTCTGTCAAGACCGTTTTTCTCAGGAACGCGTGGAGGTATCAAACTGAAATTTCTATATGATACTTAGGTCTACTGTCCCTGAAAGCTGTAGAAAAATCAACCTTCTAAGCCAACGCAATCAAAAGATACAGCCATTTAGGCCGCAAATTTTCGAAACTCGCACGGGAATCAAAACCTACAGGGTATTTCTCGCAAACTTAGAATCTTGAAATTTAGTACGAAGTTACGTCTTATAGTACAGATACAGGAAAAATTACGAAAACCGTAAATTTTCAGTTTCATCATTTAATAAAATCATTTTTGAAAAATATTTTTGACAATTTTGAAAATTTCGAAGTTACTACTTCTTATCTACAGGTTTGTACGGAACCCTCGGTGCGCGAGTCCAGCTCGCTTTTGACCGGTTTCTTTGATATTTGAACTTTGTATGTGTTTTGAGCGCATCTTATAACATCCTCCTTCTCACCCTCGACGAAAAAATGTAAAAACATTATTTTTACGAAACGGAAATCTTATGTACAATACCAATTACAAGGCTATAATTAGGGGCGATGAATTACCAAATATCATATTATTGGTATCCCTTAAGGCTTTCGGAATATTTTTCCGGTTTAGGTTACGTTGGATATTACGTGCAGTTGATATCATAATAATGTTTACCAACAAAAACAAACCGAGAAATAAACATCTTTATGGAAACATCCAGTTCGACGATCGTACATTTACCCTAATCATACCCCAGAACCTGGAAAGATGGAACTGCAATTTGCATCATACTATCTACTCAATAAATCAAACACAAACTCCATGAAAACCGATTAATTGGTTCAATTGTTCGGATCACTTTGACATCGAACAAGCTGTAGACTAAGTTTGTATGCAAAAGTCGACGATAACTCACGATTGGATTGTCTACGAGAAGTTTGATAGCACTGAGAAATGTAGTTATACATACTACCCATACTCTATATGCCCGTTTTGTCCATAGTTCTAAATGTTGCCATCCCACTCGTACAATCTTTACTGTGCGAGTGAACGCGTTAGCTAGACTCGAAAGTGCGGACGATACTTTATAGTATGGCCTCTGTGCCTAATACCAAATCTAACATATTCGGTCGGAACCAAACTTAAACCACCTTACCACATCAGTTTAAAGTCCTTTTTCGGTTTAATCAACGTTCCAACAGGATGATTCGCGCGACTTCGTTTCGGGAATACCATAGATGCAAAGTTCCTATGAGATGAAATATTACTTCCACACTTCGAACCATTCTGGACACGTAATGGATTCAAACAAACCAACTTCGCCGTTTACATTAATTCTTGTAGGTATTGGCTGAGTTCCATGCATAATGGATTATTATTTGTGGCTATAATTTATTTTCGTTGTATTTCAGAAAACCGGTGTCCATCGACTTTATTTAGTGTTGTCATAAGCTGAAGCTCTTTACCTGTCTATTATCCATTTTTTTAAAGGTTTGTTTTAAGTAATTTTGAATCTAGCTTCTTTGGGTCCCATGATTACCTTTCGTGACGTATGTAAAGAACTTTTCTCAATCATATTTCCTAAGGAGGTAACTGCAGTTTCGCATTGCATCCGACCCGATCCCAACAAAGTAGTTATACCCGTAGAAAATCAAAAACTAGGACATCTCCTCACACAAAATCAATTTTCCACGCTCCATCCACAAAAGACACAATACAGACGTCTTCAGATTCAATTCCCGGTCAATTTATTGTTCGTCTTATTCGACATACTCAGGGCCGCAAACCAATTATGGACATTGCACTGTTGCTAAATAAGACGTCTTCGGCCCTCGTACCAAGTAATTTGAAACTTACCCTGTGCAGCATCGTTTTCGCGAAAACTGTACCGCAGTATAGTTGTAAGTAGTACGAAAGCAAATAACTAATGCTTGAATGTCACACGTACGCCTCCTACTTACACTAAAAATTCGTTATTTTTCTTCCAATTTTGACAGTTCTAGAATGGACGAAATATCAACGGGAAATGTTTACGGCTTAAGGATCTTCTTAAGTGCATTGTTAAGTGAGTTTTGGAGTTATCGGCATCTGACACTCGCTTAAGGCCCTGTTGAGATATGAGCATGTTGAGCGTGCGTTTCATTTCGAGTATTTATTCCTCTCTTCCGTACTGCCTTAATATCTATATATACTACGACTGTTTCGCAAAAAAACAAAACACAAACACAACAATAAATTTTCAAGGCGTTGGTGGTAGGATGGCAGGTAATCTGTAGCAACTAATAGACAGTGATTAGACAGTGATTTTTGAGATATGGGTATCTGATACTCGCTATAGGCTCTGTGCATAATATATATATATTAATAATAATATATATATATATTATAATATAAGCAGTGTGCATGTGTATCATTTCAAGCAATAATTCTCTCCTTCCGTACTGCTTATATATACTATCTGTCTATACCCAAGTGGTTTTTGGAGTTATTCGCACCTGGTACCCGCTTAAGGCCCTGTTGAGATATGAGCATGTGTGTCATTTTAAGTATTTATTCTTCTCTTCCGTACTGCCTTAGTATCTATATATACAATGACTGTATCGCAAATAACAAAACACAAACACAATAATCCTTCTTAAGGCGTTGGTGGTAGGATGGCAGGTAATCTGTAGTAACTAATAGACAGTGATTTAGCCGTCTACGTGCTAGCGACTTGAAAACTGTAATCGCAGCCGTCACGAGCTGCACTCGCTCCGTGGGATAAAGTTCAAAGGGCGCATCTGCTATCGGACCTTTGTATCTTAGGCGCGGGTCCGAGTTGAAACCGTATTGCGATGTAAGGACAATTTAGGATTGCGGCGATTATGACTAATGACGTGACATTACTTGAAGTGGTGAACAGAATGCTCGCTGACTGATAGGGATTTCGACCACGGCGGCCAATCTCAACAGAGATCAGCCAACTGCGTAGAAGATATTATAGTGCACAAGTGTGAGCGCAATACACAGGTGCACTCACTGTTCCATCACTCTCAAAGTTCGGTGAGACGGCAATCCGACATGTCCGGAGAGAGATCAGGCGCAGGACCAACGGCTTAACGTGCTTTCCGAGGCCGGGGGTGTAACACCGCCAGCTTCCCGACTGTTCCCGACCCGAGGTGTTTTTGAGAAATTTAGGACAGAAAATCTCAGAAACAATTTTGGTTCGACCTGGGATTCGAACTCAAGACCTCTCGGATGTAAGGCAGAAACTGCCTCGTTGGGTTCGTCCTATCGAGGGCTGCAATCTTTCATAGATGATAACTTTTTTTTGAAATTTTTGTTTGCTTTATTCTCTAATTTTACAACCTACTTATTTAGTGGTGGTAGGTTCTAGACTCGCAGGCGAAAAATGATATTGTGATGAAAATGATCATTACGTTACTAACATAAGTAATGGAGTTTTAAAAACTAACATAATTTATATATTTTAATGTAACTGATTTATTGTTTTTTTTTTATATTTGTGTCCTCGGTTTATTTCATTCCCCTTTTAATTTTAATAACTGTTAAGGAAAAACTATTTGTCAATCAGGGATGGGACAGAAACTTGGCAGATTACATGACGATTGGAATTTAACATTAAATGATAAGAATTTATGGTATGTACTATAATAATAAAACCTTTCTGAATCTACCTCAAATAGTCTCATTGGCGATTACGAGTAATAACAGTGCAGGTCGCTTTGTAGCTGCGGTCGCGCACGACAATTATGCGGTCAGAGCACGATACCATAGACGATACGACGCGGTAATAGGTGACATACAGACGTGGTCATGATAGACTATTAAAGATCTGTGGTGAAATACAGCCTTCTAACACAAAATACATACATTACTGAAATCCCATTTCCCGATGTTTAATTAGTAAAATTTACTTGGATTTGCTCAAATCTTCATTTTGACCACTCAAACGAAAAAGCATAAAACGCGAGAGTTGATCAAAAAGGGTAAAATAACATACTTTAAAGTAGTTGCAATTTGGCTAAGCCCATTATCCCAAACTATCTGATCATTATAAAGCATCTAAGAAGCTCAGAATCGCTTCGAATTTTAAAAAATCTCGAAAAAATCAATTTATGTTTTAATATTACACAGAGAGCACTTACAAATGTCCTAAACACTTCAACAAGTCTAGCTGAATATAAAAAGGTAATTTTAGACTTAGGTTTGTACCAAGCCAAGTGACCGACAGCGGTTGTGGACTTTAAGTGTTCTTTGCCACAACAATAGCAGTATTCATAAACTGTCGAGTAGATTAATTTAGTAGTCATAAGCTCATGCCTTGTCCCCTCGGCTACCTGCGACTAGTGAACTCAGCCCGGCGACAAAGAACCCGAACTTTCCCGCCGTGATATTTTCCGAAGTTGCTGATAACCCTGGATAATTCCGAAGTTGCCAATACTCCCCGATTTAGAAGTACGAGTTCCGACGCAGAGATACTCGGTACGAACGTGTTATTTAGTTTTAACAAGCAGGGATACAAGCAGGTTACTTCGAAACTTTTAGTTAGTTTTTTTTCACTAGATATGTTTAATGAAAGAGTTTGAGATTATTATTAAGAGCTATATTCTAAATTTGCAGCTTAGTGTAAAATGTTTTTTTTTATCATTTTACATTGCATTTATTAAAAAGGAAGCATAAGCATAATTTGTAATAAGCTTAAGCATTTACATATACTTCCTACCTACATAACTACAATTACAAACAATTTCTAGTTTCATTTCGCACATTAATATTGCATTAGACTTTGACATCTGCGTCTGAACAAGACTAAAACATAGTCTGTATCTCAGTAGCAGACGAGTAAAAACGTTGTCGCTGTACAGAACGATGCGCCACTAGGAAGACATTAGTTAGGTTGGATTTATCCATAGAAATCCAAAATTTTGACAAGAAACTGATTACATGTCAAAGTTTTGTGCTATAAATCTTAAGAAATAAATAATAATAATGTATTATTATTTATTAAGTAATAACTTAATAAATTAAGACTTTAAGACAAGAATTAAGACATATATGCTCTATTACATGAGTATATATAATAATAAACGCTTTATCCGCATGGCAAAATCGATACGTTATCTTTTATCTATATGTGAATACTTAAATGGGTTTGCCAAATCGACATTTTACTCGTAATTTAACTAATTCGACATTGTCATAATTATCAGTCACCATTTAGAGGACAAAAATCTTTTTTCTCGCGCTAAAACTTCCACATTTGACCATTACCCCGGTTCTTACCATACAATTATAAATTCACGTGTTCACACGTCAATTTGTTGGCGACAAGTAATTAATTTTGCTTATCAGCGATCTCAATTCTTGGTGGCGTTCTTCTGTGCCGGTGCTATGTCATAATCCATCATGCAGTGAGGTCAGTCCATGTGGGGTCCGCTCTCATTGTCAGCACTTCATAACTTGGGGACAGTTTTATTAAATTCACTATTGAAGTTTTAGAAGAGAATATTTCAGAAAATTGGCGGACGCGCTCTGTGGCGGGAAAATTGGTGTCATCAATCAATTTTGGTGAAAGTCTACTGAGATAACAACGAAGTTGGGTGATATCGGCAAATAAATGAAGGCGCAACTTTTTGGCCATTTTTGCGTTGACAGAGCGCGATGAAGGATGGCTTATAAATGAATAAGTTTAAAGATGTACAAAAAACTGCCAATGGTTAATTGACCAGCAAATAGGCAGTCGATCAAACTCCTAAGTTTTAGGTACAACTTTTTTTTACGTTCAGTGAAGCTAAAAAAAACCTGTTATCCCTGTAATGTACATTTACTCAGCCGCACATGTGTACTTAAATATTAATCATGCATGATTACGGCAAAAAAGACAATGATATTCTTTGCTCATATTATGGAATGTCATCAATATTTCAATAGTGAAGACATTCTCAAACAATACGATGTTTTTGCTGCTTATATGCAATATGACCATTGTATCTCCGTCATGTAAGTTTCTTACGCATCTATTGCAATGTCCCACAATTCCCACAACAATAGGTTCTTGATCATTGAACTTTTTTATTTTTTGTCACTGAGTTAAACTGCCAGTATTTACTACTTACTATTTACAAATAGGACATACACGTGCATGCTAACACATTGTTTAGACGATCATAGCAAGCGAAAATTAACTCAGTGGAATCGTCTGTCCCATACTCGTACATTAAGGAGATTACAATGCATCGGCTGATGAGTGTAGTCGCTTGTTCCTTAACCTTCTATTGACCTCTTAATACCGATTGCGTTATCCCTATTGCCCAAAAATAACAGGTAAACTAGCGGATCGCCCGCGAAAACTCACGCGCATTCGTGATCATTCTTAAAATCATCGACAATTAATTCAAATACAAGTCTGCAGAGCTCGGCAGCGAGACCTTTTAAACGATACTCGAACCAATGTTTTTGAACAAACCGTCGCGACGAAAGGTGTACTTACGGAACCATTTTTGGCTTAGACACATTAATAATATGAAGAGATTAATTCAGTCACCAGCCTCTAAAGCCTCCAAACTCAAATCTCACAGGCCTCTAAACTCACAGGTGCAAAAACCACGCAAAACGTTATTTTGTTTTGAAAGAAAATTTTCGTTTTGCTTTTTGCCAACACTATTTCCATCTCATCGACGCAGCATCCATTTTCATCACAAAGTGTAAAAATAACAGTGTTGAAATCACGATAAATTACATATTTAGGGTGAGGTTGCCACTATTCGACCACTTAATTTTGAAATGACATAACAGCGAAATTATGATAGATGGAAGAAACATGATTCTATATTTTAATAAACCTTCTATATAAAAACTTGCATTATGTAATGAATGATTTTTGTCACTAAACATATGTAGTAAGAAAAAAAGAGATAAACCGCTTTGCCGTGCTTGCTTTTCTTAGACCATGGTTTCCTTAGTGGGACAATTGAGTTGCTATCATTGGACAGCAGTGGTCCATTCGACGGAACCATAAAAATTAAAAAAAATAATGAGAAAAATTTAATATGCCAACTTAATTCTGTTATTATTAACAAATTTATTTGGTGTAAATTGTATTTGGCGTACGTTATTTGGTGTAAATCAGTTTCACAGTTTAAAATTATGATAACCTCTTAGAAAAAAAAACTTAATTAAACACAAACAATTAATAAATAAAAAACGATTTAAGTTGCTATGACTGGCCCAGTCCAATGAAAAATAAATTCACTGGTCCATTGATGGGAACTCATAGCATAGAGATACAAATTGAAACACATAACACAGATGAATTTTTGCGAAAAATTATCATCAAATCTACTTGACCGATTAAATATTATTACTTGCGGTTTAAAAAAAATAACGTTGAATAACTTTAAGTGAACTGTACTCACCCAAAAAGCAGTGTAACGCGGATTTACATCGACAGCGCAGGAAACATTGTGACATATGTATATATGTGATATGTGTGTGATAACAGAGGTTAGTATTATTTCAAATACGTTTCGGACAATAAAATGATTTTTAAAGTACATTCGTTTCCGAAATATCAAAGTGGTCCAAAGAAAGATTCGGTCCAATGATCGCAACCTTACCCTAATGGTGTAAAGCCGCCTCCGTACCCAGGTGGAGACGGGAAGCTGTGCGCAATTTGTATAGACTTCAGTTTCAATTGTTAGGAAACGCAATCAATTTTAATATACACCCCGCCGTGTCGCCGGCGAGACATATTGCTAGGGCGCACAGTGAATAAATATCTATCGCTGAGCACTTTGTCAATCTGCAGGACTCTGTGCTGTGACAAATTGATAGATGCAAACCTGTTTGAGGTACATCTTAAGTGCAGCACTGAACTCGTGTAGTTTAACCCCAACGAAAAAGAGGGTATAACGCTGTTTGTGTGTGTTTGTGTTTTTGAGTGTGTCTGTCTGTAGCATTATAGCTCCCGAAAGGACACCGATTTTAAAGCGGTTTTGTTATTCGAAAGATAATTTAATCACGGTGGTTCTTAGCTATAGCTAATCAAAATCCGTTTAGCCATTGAAGCTCACCTGCTGTTTTCCTAGCTCATGGGTTTTTTAATTTTATCGGTTAACTAGAAAGGTTATTTTTTAATTTTGTAATACTTAGACTCGCGACTTACAACGTATAGTCAACCTATGGTCGCAGCTGAATCGCTGAAAGTCGCGAATTGCGGAAACAGTATGCCGCAAGTGTGTGCTTTGCCTTATAGAGAATCAACCGACAGTGATTTTGGAAAAATTAGGCGGTCTCATCACTAATTTACCGTTTCATCAGTAATAATTGATCAGTAACAATAGCTGACGACCACTTAAGTGTAATGGTCAAGAAGTTGACTATCAACCAAGAGGTCGCAGGTTCGATCCCCGCACAGCACAAACATTTGTGTATGAACATGTCTGTTTGTACTGGTCTGGGTGTTATTTGTAAAAAGTCTTTCGAGAAATCAGATTGTAATGAACTCCTTTTACCCTTAAAGTTTACAAAATTTGAAGGATACAGACCTTTGAGGAATAAATCCATTCATACAGCCGCGGTTAGATTTAAGGCTTTGCCAAACAACTAGCGCGAAGCTTGACAGAAACGTGAAGTCAGTCCTCAACTTAAAAAAAATAGGTACCTTGTTAGCTGTGTCTAGGCTAGACGCGATGTTAGCGGAAAAGCGGCATTTTATAGCAACTTACATACATTTTCAAAAAAGTAACATTGCTTAGGAAAATCTTTAGCACAGCTGCATAATCAAGCGACAGTGATTTCTGAACAGTTATGCGGTCTCATCACTAATTTACCGTTCTCATCAGTAATAATTGATCAGTAACAATAGCTGACGACCACTTTGGTGTAATGGTCTAGAAGTTGACTATCAAACAAGAGGTCGCGGGTTCGATCCCCGCACTGTACAAACATTTGTGCGCATGGACATGTCTGTTTGTACTGGTCTGAGTGTTATTTGTATTTATTTAAGTTTATTTGTAACACCACGGTTGATTCTGATATCTGTAACACAAGTGCTTAAACTACTTGTCACGGAGTCAGATCAATGAATGTGATGTTGTTTAAAAAAAAACATTTAGTTACGAACAGTGTGAGGAAATTAGTTAATATTATTTGCAAATCATTCATGTAGTAATTTTCTCCAAGAACAATATGGGAATATACTAACTGTTTTCTATATACTAACATTGAAATCAGTACATTAGAAAAGCTAAAGGTTTCCAAAATTTTACTTATTTTTTCGTAAGTGTCGCAATCACAAATATGTTTTTCTGTTTCTCTATTTCCCGTCCGTGTGTACGCAGAACAGAAGTTTTAATGCGGCAAATGGTCTTATGTAAAGCCGGGCATTATTCCGATTGTTACGTCCTGGAACCAACGGGTATCACTGTTTACGGCGCCAATACCTCCCCAGTCAAAGAACAGATATGAGCAGTAGGGAAGTCAAGAACAAATGCTAGAGATGGGACACGCACTTAGACGCACGTCATGCAGCAGGAAACCTAAGAGAGTGTTTGCTGTCGGTATATGACCGCGACACGCACATCGGATCTTGTTTAGACGCAAGTCTCTGGTGCAATTGAGCATGTGCGTCATTTCGTACATCCATTATTTGCCTTCATACTGCTTGAGTTGATATCAACACTGTGCCCCAGTCGACTATCATAAACTAAAATTTAGTAGACGAGGCTTTTTTCTCCATTTTATCGCGCATTTTTATGCGTGTTCATAAAACCGTGGTGATGGTGATTCAGAGTGCAAAGTCGTTCTAAAAATGACTAAAAACCGCGTATAAAGCGGAAAAGATGGACCTATTATACCGGTTTTGAATATGGCTGACAATAACTTATGATGGCTTATGGTGATATTAGATTACTGTGTTGCACCAAATTACTTCCATAAACTAGACAAGTTTACTTTTGTATAGATTTTTACAGATTTTGTAAACGGTGTGCTTGTGCATTGAAGCATTTTGATATACGTAGTGCATAGTTGACAAAAACATGATACAACAAATCAATTTATGTCAACGTCGTAATCTAGACGCTACCATATAAGCCATATACCATACTAATATAATACCCTGACACAGCTAATAACTGTTTGAAAAAGTCTTCCAAGAAATCAGAATGTAATTAACTCCTTTTACCCTTAAATTTTACAAAATTTGAGGAATACAGACCTTTGAGGAATAAAACTATTGATAGAGCCGCGATTAGACTTAAAGCTTTGCCAAACAACTAGCGCGAAGCTAGACAGAAACGTGAAGTCCTCGATTTAAAAAAATAGGTACCTTGTTAGCTGTGTCTAGGCTAGACGCGATGTTAGCGGAAACGCGTATCATAGCAACTTATACACATTTTCAAAACAGTAACGTTTTTGCGGTAAATCTTTAGCACAGCTGCATAATTCTGTTTTTGGTCCTACCTAAGGCAGTGATCTTTTTAAGGGTGAGATTTTTACATAAATTTTAAATACCTAAGTAATAACTGTCTCATTAACCTATAAACGTCCAACTGCTAGGCACAGTCCTCACTGCATCTATACCACCACGCGGGCTCAGTGCGGATTGGTGAACTGCTTATTTATCGTTTCTGCTTGTGACCAAGCCCAAGCTTTATCCCGGACATCCAAAAGTTCTGATAGAGGCAAGATGTGCGGGGTCATAATTAATTAAAGTTTATAAATAGGCTGGACCATACCCGCGTCTTAATTTTCGGGAAACTACGAAGTGTCAGCCCGTTTTGTTTATGTTGGGCCGCAGAAGTTTTGTTTGCCTTTCATTCGAATAAACTAAACTTCAGGATTTTGTACAATTTCGATTCCTTTTTTAAACGAAAGCCGGTTTGCAACTAATTAGTTCAGTAATCAGTAAGTACTGATGTGTGTAAGTAAAAGCAATACTAAAATTATAATTTATTTTGATGAACAAGTTGTAATTTTAACTTCTTTTTTATAGATACGTAACATAACCTACAAATAAGTTAGATTGTGAACTCACATCTCCGATTTTATGCATGAATTAAAAAAAAACTATGTCATGAATATTGTTGATTGTAGTAAGTAAAACATTATTAAGTACTCATATACGAATAGGTACTGTTCTTGACTCAGTTTAATTGCGCCAATACTAGGTAGTTTCAAATAAAGTAAGTAATTTGCTTTTAACGCCTTGGGCCTTTTGCAATTCGAACACTGCCATGAACACTACTTCAGGAAATGAACTAATAGCAAACAACATATACCTACATTACGTCTATCAGGCACTATAAATGAAATGCTTTATTACAGCAATTTGTAATTTAGAGCTTTGCATTGAGCGCCAAAATAAGATAGGAACTAGAACAGAAATCGGTACCTAATTACGGAAATAATTGAGCAACTCTTATGTACATGTGTCTTACTCAGAAATTAAAAAAGGTATTTAGAACACTCTAAAGGCTTGGAAGTCAGAAACCGCTGGTGTTTTCTTGAATCAAAAGCTTAGTGCACCATGGCACTGAATTCATAACAAAGTATGTGTAACTCCAAGCCATTGTTGCAACTACTTAACGTTTCTAAAGGTATATCATCATCATATCAGCCGTTTGACAACAGCTAAACATTGACTAGGAGGACCAAGGATCTCCACCGCTCTTGGTCCTGCGCTTCCCGCGAAACACCGTTAAGAAAAATATTTTTAGAAGGTGCTTCAGTTCGGGTCAAATACGGCCCCAAACGCGAGGCGATGTGTACACTAAATTATGAATACAAGCTCTTACCGCGCACAGCAAACTTCACCTTTAACACCTTCTCACTTTACCGCACGAACCAACTATTTGCATTATTCAAAATGCCCCGGCTTTTGTTATCTTTGCACTCAAAACTTTGTATAAACCACTCAAGTTGCGGTGGAGGGAATAATATAAGTTTGCGACGACTTCGACAATGTCATACACAACTGGGGGGATTATACATGTCCTGCGGAACATTGTTAAGCTGGTGGCATCGAACCTACACTTAATAGAGTACTATTACGGAAATCGGTACTAGTAAGTAATTAGTATACAAATACATCTGTGATTCAAAGTCTAGCTCTTATAAATGCTTTGACACAATTATGTACAGCGTCATACGTCCACTGTACGTTAATACAAACGATTTTACTAACATCCAATGTGGTCATTAAGTTACCTAACTAGCGTGATACTACGTTAATTAATCTAAGTGGTTTTGAGCTAAATGAGTGTTATTTTGTCTCTATTGGATACATACTCGATGGCTGGGGATAAGCAGGGTCGTTTTTGCAGGAAATGTGGAACAGTACAAACAACATTCAGTACTTTGAAACTGAATGCGCTGCAACTAGCTCCCGCCTGGGCGGGATTAGCCGGAAAAAACTGTTACAAGTAGAAAACTAGGGAAATCGGCTAAGAATATGGGGTTGGCGTTTGTGAGCCTTTAAATAGGTACTCCGGTTTTCAACCTACTGCCATTATGATGCTATTGGATAAGTATTATGTCAATCGTCAGACGACGTCTCCGCGGTGTAGTGTCGTTAGTTCCAGTTTCAAGAAGCTGTCATCTATAAGGTCCCGGTTTCAATTCCCGGACGAAAATTATGTTGAAAGCCAATTATTAATGTCGTCTTAACGGGTCTCGGTGATCGTTGTTCCTTATTCCCATAACACAAGTGCGATTGCCTCGTTGGTAGCAAAGTTTCTGCCTTATATCCGAGAGGTCCTGGGTTCGAATCCAAGGTCAAGCCTTTCTTTTATTTCTGAGATTTCCTGTCATGAATTACTCAAAAACAGCTCGGAGTCGGGAAGTTGGCAGTCTGCCCCGTGCCTCGGAAAGCACGTTAAGCCGTTGGTCCTGACCTCTGTCCGGTCATGACGGAATGCCGTCTCACCGAACTTGAGAGTGATGGAACAGTGAGTGCACCTGTGTATTGCGCTTACACTTGTGCACTATAATATCTCCTACGTAGTTGGCTGATCTCTCATGAGATTGGCCGCCGTGGTCGAAATCGGCCAGGGGGACTATTATTATTATTATTAACACAAGTGCTACTTACTTTAGGATCAGAGCAATGTTTATGATGTTGTTCCCATTTATATTTTGGTAAACAGAATTTGTTTACTATACATTGTGGAAGTAAGGTTACAAACTAATAAGTACTTCATTTCCGTAACGATTCCATTATTTACAACAGCATCCGCTTTTATTGCACTATAAATAGAAGTCATAAATATGAAGTCAGATACATGGTTTCGCACTTAACACTTTTGCTAGGCGAATGATTGATAAATAAATAACTTACCTTCACACGTCTATACAGGTACATACAATAACAGGTACATGGACATGCGCTATTTTGTCTTCAAGAACATGTAATCTGCCACCGTACTCCGTGAGGTTTCATTCGTATTTTCGGTTCTGGCAAGCTCACTCTCTCGGTCGGTCAGGCTTGTAAGAGTGACAGAGACGGCTACACCTCAACAACTGGTAATAGGAACAACGTCTAAGAGAGTAAAAAGGCTGGTCATATACCAATCGGATAATTACTGTGGCCAGTATATGACGTCATCGAATTAGAAGCCTTTGTCTCCGATTACACGAAATGTGCATTAAAGTTGGGCACAATTATCCGTCGATCAATACACGGAAACGACAGCTCGGAATAAACAGTAAGCTCGATGTCAATCTGAATTTTTAACTGACTTTGACAGTTGTAAATTTGACTTGAGTTTTGTTAATGATAGGTACTCGCAGATTGGTTAACGTTCTTACATTGAAAACCTTGCCATCGAATATAAATTATTCAATTCAGTATCTTTCTTAAATAATGTAAGGGTTCTGATTTTTTACTAAAATTATACTTTCCAACCTCCTAAATCTCAGAGTTTGGAAAGTACCTAAAGCAAGACCTTTAGCTCAATCCCAACTTAATATCATGTTATCGTGATTCTGTGATGAGCGCTAAGTGCAATGCCGTTGTATGAATGAAATGCAATTTAATGAAAAATACCACGGAAAACATTCCATAGACCTAAATATACATAAAACCCAAAAATACCTCCTGAAATCGATTTGCACTTATTCGCAAAAGGTATTTCCGTTCTTATTCTTCTTAGTATAAAAGTTCTCTAATGCAATGTCATTGCATTAGAGAACTTTTATACTAAGATTGATCAGATCAAAACTAAGTGAAGTTAATTCTACGTTGTTACCTAATGGTCAGTCTGGTCGAAGGTCCCCGATACTTCATAAATCGTTCATTAAGCCGAGTTAAGTTTGATTATGTGTCTTGAACACTCGTACTCGTATATTATCGCCAATCTTTCACTACATGATTTATCGTTCGAATCTGTGTATATTGTTATTGATTAGCGGACCAGGTAAGGGCAGTCAAAAACAGTAATCACAACACGTCAATCTCGTATGTTTTCGTTGTCACCTCAAAGGTGTTATTTAAAATTATCTACATGAACGTTACTTACTCTCTGTATTGTCTTGTTTCCAAGCGCATTTTTTTCAGTATCAGTTTTAGTTTAGCTCGATAAGTTTCAAATAAGAACATACTTTAAATCAGTATAGATCTTTAACAGAGCCTAAGCAAAAGTGGTAGAAAATTGATAATGAACAAGATCCTTGAAGCATTCACACCTTACTTTTTTGATATTTTTTAAGTTAGGTACTTTTATTGCACTGATAGAAATTCCATCAGCGGGCTTTATGCCAAAAGCCTGTCTCTACCAGTCGACCGGGTATGCAGAAAGATAATTGGTGGCGGAAACATGCTTTTGTTAATTTTACACACATATTTTACTAGGACTACAACATTTGTGTTACAAAGTGGTAATACATCTTATAATTCAATAAGAGGGATTCATATTATTCTATGAATGATTAAAATAAGCTATATCATAAATTATGAAGCCACTTTATTATTTATGGGAGGTGCTCTAATTGATCATGTTTAGTGAATAGATTAGCTAGTACCTATTTGGGATGTTGAAAATCAATTTAACATAATGATTGAAAACACTTGTCGTTTGTGTAATCCATTGTGCATTACACTGTCGATTTGCCCATAGCGGTTTTGTGGTTATTTCATCTAAAATAAAATTCGGTTTATCTCTTGTGATCAAACCTAATGTGACCAATTAATGTGACCAAAATTCTGAAAATTTTGTATTTAGGTATGTCGATTACATGGCAATAGAAAATATGTTACTATTTTAATTGTTAAGTATTTTTCGCGTTTACAACGCATTTTTTTAATTTCGAAAAGACAACACTTAAAAAATTCTTTTCGATAAAAATAAATGCGTTGTAAACGCGAAAAATACTTAACAAATAAAATTATAGCCTGTTTCATCTTATCCGATTGTTAAATATTTCTCTCGGGTGATTTGAGGGTGTCTTCCACAATCATTGATGAAACATACGCTGGCTCAAAGCGTTAAAAAGCACTTACAAAATTCAACGACTCCATTAAGGTTCTCGGTAGCTCAGTGGTCAGAGCATTGAACCGGACTTCCAAAGGTCGGGGGTTCGATTCCTCCCCGATGACCGGAGAAAAGAAAATAATTTTTTAAGTGTTGTCTTTTCGAAATATGTTACTAATTCGTGGCAATAGAAAGTAAATATATCAGCAATAAAAAGAAACAAAAAAAGTTGTTACATATGTTTATCTAATTGTTTCACATAAATACATCCGACTAGTTGAAATCCGACTTAAACCATTTTCCGTAGAAGCTACGTCATGGAAGCAAATCTCACACTTTTATTTGAATTCAAAACTTTTAATTATTTAATTTGCCATAATTTTATCTTAAAACACATTGAAAAATCAATATTTAGGCACCATCATATATTTTTTTTGAGTAAATTATGTCTGATGACGTCCATGTTTACATGCAAACTTGGAATTCTTTGACGTTAATAACCTGCCATTAAAGTATTAAGATACGACTACTCGTTCTTCGTATGTGGTCAGTTATGAGAAGTCTTTAAAAATTACACTAAAAATAGGCATTAAATAGCAACTTTGACCTTTAAAAAGCTTTTTTTTATACAAAGTCGCTACAAAAATTGGTGTGCCACATTGTTGCTACGAATTACAAATCAATAGAAAAAAACGATTTGCTTATTTATTAAAGCATGCAAAAATATCAATAAACAAACTGAACCGAAATCTGCAGAATAGTTTCCAAGTTAAGCCTCTGGGTTAGTGTTGAAATCATCAAGAATTAATGTTATCCATCATTATGTGAATGTTATATGGAAAACTTAGGTATACTTAGCATAGTACTTGAGGCTAAAATGGCTTATAAAGGAAAAATAAGATCAGTTACGACAACACAACATTATTCTTAAAATTTCATATTATCTAGCCAGTTTACAAGAAAAAAAAAACTCTTTTTTCTATGTAAGTTTGTGGCGGCTGGACCCAACCGCGTCCCTTAACTTCGGACCATAAATTGAGTCGGTTTTTGCTTGCCGCGTCGAAATCGCACATAGTTGTGCGATTCCACTCCAATATTTAGTGGCATAGTTCCACAACTGGCCCTCATAAACCCCTGAGAGTCAGGTGGTCGGCATGGGTGGTAACGCTAATTGCATTCATTGGTATATCAAGCACAAATGAATTACACAGCTTGGGTAATTGACAGGTGTTTTACAATCGGGTTTATGCATTTTGACTACGTTACGAAACCGCGCGGACTAACGCACTGATTTACAATTCGATAGGGTTTGAATTGATGGCGTGGTTTATGGTAATGTTTTTATTTGAAGCCAACGAATACGGGTCCGCTTTTTATATATATGTTAAGCTCAAAACGTATGAGTAAATTTCGCCTGCTGATACAATAATATTTAAATACTTTAATTGATAAGATTCTTTATTTTGCCGTTCGATAACTTGATTTCTTAACCCTTCGTGAAAAAGGGTATACCTCGATTTCTTTAATTTTATTCACAATTATTATCGACAACTTTTTGCATAGTTTCTTTTAAAAAAAAAACAGTAATGCTGCTTTTATAGATTAAAAGGCGAAACTTCCACTCATTTGATTTTTTTTTTGACGACCGTTTGGTGCAGTGGACCACATGTGGGACTTCTAAAACCAAGGGACGCGGGTTCGATCCCCGCACAAGTTCAAACATAAGTGTGCATGAACATGTGTATAATATGTATTTATTTACAAAATAAAGTATTTAAAAATGATTATCCTTTGTCTAGTACCCATAACACAAAGCCTCGTAGCTTAATTTGGGACTAGAGAATTGGTGTGATTGTTGTGAAATAATTAATATTGTTATTTAATGGTGTTAGGATCTTTCAGTCTGCTTACTTGAATTGGAAAACGACATCGGCTAATGAAATCTACACTATGATTTATGCAATCTGCGCTACATTATTCTTTATCTTGTTTTTTGTCACGTTCTATAAGCTTTTTTGATAAGCTTACAAAGTACGAGTAAGTAATTTATGCGGGCGGTTAGTTGAAATATTCTAAGACATTCGAATACTACGAAATGCACTCCACTCTCACGCACTACTTATGTCAAAAGGTTATGAAAGACAGTCAATCAAATGAAACTAAGACTTCAATTAGTTGACAACGTCAAAATAATGGGCCAGTCTGTCAATGTGTAAAGTCACCGCTTGATTACTTCCCCTGCCTCTGATTTATATTGCTCCACTGCACTGTTAGTGAAATAAGGGTGTAAAAGTATCGATAAATGTATAAATTAAACTTATCAATATTCATGTGTGCTTATATTTATTTATTCTTGTGATGCCAGACGTATAACACAGACTGCGAACATTTCACACTGCTCGACTATTTTTGTTTCATCTTAATCTCGAAGACTTAAAAAACACTGAAATCTCGTATCACCTCCAAAGAACCTAACACAGTATTTTGCAAATACCTAAGAGTCTTAGGGGACGAGAAACTCATTATCCACTAAATCGACCTGCTTGTCCTACCATTCGTATTTGTACCAGCGCAGCCGCTGATATTGACAGTTGATGCCACCCGACTGATCAGCTCCGATATTAGTTATAAGCCTTCTGAGCAACTTGTCATTTCACAAGAAAAAAAAACAAGGAGCCACTTTCAATTTAAGTGACTCCTACTACTCGTACCATCAAGATAAACTTTACGCCATCAATATCGACTTATCTCGCCACATCACTTGCAGCCGCCACCATGCATTCACATAGTCGATCGATAGTTCCCTACGCTGCCTCTGATATTGTCAGTTGCAGCTACCCGGCTGATCAGCTCCGATATTAGTTATTAGCCTTTGAGCACGAAACATAGCCATCTGAGCGACTTGAAATTTCGCAAGAAAAGAACAAGCAGCCACATTCAATTCATGCGAGCACTATCAACATAAAAGTCACATCATCGATATCGACAATTCATTATCAGGTTACATCTCTAGCAGCCACCTGCATTAACATAGTCGGTCGATAGTTCCCAACGCTGCCGCTGATATTGTCAGTTGCAGCTACCCGGCTGATCAGCTCCGATATCAGTTATTAGCCTTTAAGCACGAAACATAGCCATCTGAGCGACTTGAAATTTCGCAAGAAAAGAACAAGCAGCCACATTCAATTCATGCGAGCACTATCAACATAAAAGTCGCATCATCGATATCGACAATTCATTATCAGGTTACATCTCTAGCAGCCACCTGCATTAACATAGTCGGTCGATAGTTTCCAACGCTGCCGCTGATATTGTCAGTTGCAGCTACTCGACTGATCAGTTCCGATATTAGTTATTAGCCTTTGAGCACAAAACATTGCCATCTGCTCAGGGAAAGGGTAGTGGGTATTATTATTGCGCACCTGTTGAAATGTAAAGCATTGATAGCAATTACATTTTAAATAAAATTATTTGATTGTGTCTAAACAGTTTCGGTATGATAGTTTGTTGGGATAATGTTAAGTAAGCAAAAAAAATTATGAACCGCTATGGGATTCCGGTATTTCAGAGGCCAGAGGGCCACCACTAGGTATAGGACTCGGGTAATGTTTCCGAGAAATGCAATTCAGAAAAACTTAGAAAACAGTTGATTCGCCCTGTCGCAGTCAATCAGGGATTCAAATTTGAACTCTCGAGTCGTCGGCCAGCAAATTAATCACTATAGCAACGAGGCGGTCGCATAATAAAGTTACCAGGATAATGACTTTAATCGTCTCTAAGTAGATTTGAGGGCTTAAACGAGAACAAAAGGGATCCCACAGATCGTCATACAGATCCAGTAAACTGTACTCTTTCCCTCTTTCCAATAAAAATACTTGAACTAAAATGCGGTAAAACGATGCTGAGACGGCAAAGTAAAGAAAATTCAAAGCCCCTTCATCGCCTTTCACTACTCTCGAGCGTCGATGAACAATTTCCTATAGAAAAAAGTAATAAAGGAGACTTGGCGAAATTGGCCCTCAAAAGTGAATCTCAATAAAAGGTTTAACTTAGTTTTTGAGCGACCTCTGCGCATATTAGATGGAACTTTTGAAAAGGGTTAAAGGATTCTGATTTGGGGAAGACAAGGAAAAGGTGGCACCTAAGAATAAATTGAAATCGGAATCGCGAGAGCAAAGGAGAACCGTCAAATTTAGTTGGGCACAAACACCGGGCCACCTCAGTGATATGAGTTAAACTTTATATTGAAAGAAACCCGCTTTCAATATAAAGTTTGATATCGTACAAAAGCATCTTACTGAAAAACGAAAGAAATGTCATTGACCTCTCATTGATTGTATTACCGTAGGTACTCTTTAAAATACTTATCTGTATTCACTGAAGTAAGCTAAAATCATTTTTGATAACTACACCTGACTGAAGCCGTCATACCCTACATAACAAAAATATGTTTTCAACTGATAATCGGTAACAAATGTTGCCCTTGTGGCTTAAGATACTAAGTCTGAAAAATAGACAGATAAGAAAATTATTAAGGAAACGTAATAACAAATAAGCAAATTCCAAACGCTGCAAATTGGTTAAAACTTCTCAACTATTCTGTGAAGAATCTGATATGAAGCCTACAATTTTGTTACATCCACATATTATAGATGTTCCATAATTCATCGTCGGAATACCTTTTGAAACTGGTGTAATTAAAAGGATGGTATTTGGATCGTCTCTTTTTATTTTAATTATGAATACTTTCGCTTCCTTCAGAAAGAGTTTCTTTGGCTTAATTACGGTAAATTCCCTCCCTCAGTCTGAGTAAATGTAAATTAGTAGAGAGTAAGAAATCCAAGTCATTTGTCAAATGAATAAGCAGACATCTGTTTCGTCGGACTTAAAAATACACCACAACATTTCATAACCAAGTAAAAATATTTTTATTGAAGTTTTTAGCCATCCTTAAAATTTCGTAGCCTTTCTACATAATATTGTATTTATTTAAAAAAAAAACAACAGATTAGTGATGGGATTACTTATTAATGGAACTATTCAAATGTGGATTTTTATTTCGGTTTTTAGGGTTCCGTAGTAAACAAGGAACCCTTATAGTTTCGCCATGTCTGTCTGTTCGCCCGTCTGTCCGCGGTTTTACTCAGAGACTATAAGTGTAGTATATTAATGATAGCAATAAAGTCGTAGAAAAAAAATCTACTACTTTTTTTTAGGGAAAACTATCTAAGCTGAGAAGCGAATAAAAACTAATAAGTTGTAGACGTTATGTTCCGTGTACATTTTATAAGTTATAAAACAACTTATAAAATGTACACGGAAAATAAAATTTCATACAAATTTTATGGAAATTAGTTGACAGTTATGTGGGCTCGTTTTTATATATTTTTGAGTCTGAACTGAAAGTCGGCACTCGCAACTACGGAACCCTACAATGCGCATGGCCCGACACGCACTTGACCGATTTTTGTAGCTTTAAATATGCAACGCGAATGATTAGAAGTGGATTTCACGAACTGACAATTTTTCTAATGTAATTCTTACTTATTTGAAAAGTATGAATAAATTCACGAGATTCTAATGTTTTGAATATTCATCAAGAGTATATCAAAATAAAATTTATAAAGGTAAAAAAGGAACCTTTATCTTGAAAAATTTGTTACTGCTCAGAAAGCATTCATAGTTAAACTGAGGCGTAGGGCCTGTCCCACAGTTAAGCTAGAAGCGTACTCAGTACGGAAGAAAAGAACAAATGCTCTTAACAACACACATATACAAAGTCACACATCCCAACAATAGCCTATTCCAAAAAATGAAATCCAGAAACGATAATCATTTTTTCGTTTTTGACACATGAACTCGTACATGGCAGCACGTTGTTATCGATAGCAGTAACAAAACCATTTCGCGTACAAACGACAGCATATCAAGCTACGAATTCATCGCCCTTATCACATGCATATAAGATACCGAAGCTTTTACCCTGACGTGCTGTCATGTGGACATGTGTCAAAAAACGAAAAATGATTATCGTTTTTACGGCTTTGTTCTTCGGTCTGGTCCTGTAGTTTACACTCGTAATGCCAATATCGAGTAGCCGCTGTGATTTCTGCCTACGCTTTTTATTTTAAGAAATTGTACTAAGCTTTCGTACTGCTTTGGTCTGTTCTTTGCGTGTACTTTATGTTGAAGTATAGCAACAGCTCGGTGTGCAATTAGCCCACTAATGATGGGTTTAGGGGCATGAAACATCCCTTATTTATTAGAGTAATTCAGCTCCGTAATAACAGAAAGAAAAGGCTATCAGACAAACTCTTTGATGTTGCATATTCTTACCGCAATCCGGAGAAAAATTATTATTACGAGTATTTCCTTTTTTCACATTTACTTAGTAAATTAAAAAATTGAAACTTGCGATGGGAAACATTAATCATTTGAGGAGTTATATAAAAATGTACATTTTTTAAATACAGCTTATATATAAGAGGTGCTTGTGGCGCAGTGGTTGCAGCGCTTTGGTAGTGATACCAATTAAAATTAAACAACCTAAAGCGCGGCCATATTTGGGATGGGTGTCCATTCTGACCATTTAAGTGACGTCTTATCTTACCACAATCTTCTCCGTGCTTCGGAGGGCACGTTAAGCTGTTGGTCCCGGTTAATATCGATAGATATTAGTCGTTAAGCCTAGTCAGAGGCCTTCGGGCGGCTTAATAACATCTGACAGTAAGGTTGGTCACTTACTTTACAAACACCGCTCCACCAATCCGCACTGAGCCCGCGTGGTGGAGTATGGCTTGGACCACCTCATAATTGAGGTGAGGCCTGTGCCCAGCAGTGGGACGTATATAGGCTGATCAGAATCAGAATTTTTTAAATACAAAGTTTGATTTTAACCTGAGCATGTTTTTTGATAACTTGGTTTTAAAACAAAAGCGAAAAAAAATTTTGAGTATTGGACCTATCTTTTATGGTTTATTATTAGCATAAAACCTTTCGCACACCCAAAAAAAATGCTTACCAATCACACCCATTCGTGATATTAATGCCGCAATAGCTCAGGTTACGGCCGATTAACATAATGAAATTGCAGGCATTTTGGGGCCCCAGAAAAATGGCGAAATTTGTGGCGTTAAATAATATCGTTTAACGTTGAGAAAAATGGGCATGCCCTGCAGGACCGGGCGGGCCGTGTTCCCTGAAATTGCAAGCCGTATATTATACAGGGAATTTTCAATTACAGCAATCCCGCGGTTTTTCATTTGTAATGTGACTTTTAAGGGAACGCTTCGAGACCGTTCATATTGCAAACTTATTACGATTGATGTCTGAAACTATTTACCAGCTGACTCATTTTATTTTTTATATTTTACGTACACACTATTAAGAGGTTTTATCACAAGGCTAGCGCCAAAATACGAGTAACAATGGCACAACTAGTGTGGGAACCATAGTGCAGCGCCGCGCCGAGGCAAAACGCATCGCGATACCTACCGAAAGTGTGAATGGTTTCAATATCAAAATATTATGCCCGAATATTATTATCACATTCCTTGGGCTTCTGAAATGCCTCCAATAGCTGTCTGACTAAACCTAATCAAAGTGTTTTCATAGTGTAAGCTCCAAATTATGTGCGATTCCTGAATACTTTAACCGTGATTGTAAAGAGTCCTTGTTTGAATAGTAAATTGATAAATTTACTACTAAATAGGATTTTAAAACTAACTACTAAAACGAATAAAAATCACCTTTCCCTTGACTCAACAGTTTCCATATAGTTTTGGGCAACTTGTCAGTTTTATTAGCCAGTACGATATCAGTTGGTAATATTAGATTCATAAATCACAAGCACAATTTAGGCGACCCAATATACAACGTCACATAAGAATTTCATGGAACGGAAAATTTTCATAGCCATTGAAAGTCGCGCTTTCCAAACCGATCACAGCGCTCTGAGGCTTTCAATAAAAATTTATTGTAATGCAAATTGCATACCCGTGCGGAGTATGCTCTCCTCTTATTCTTGAATGCTTTCAGTAGATTCTTTATGGAGCCGTCTAGTTCTTATTCGTACGCTGTAAGACTGTATACGCTTACGAATTCAATAAAAGAATGTAAGTGTAATGTAACCTACGATTATCTGAAAATATGTTTGTCTTATGTTTAGGGTTGTTTATTCACCCAAAATTTTTCATAAATCGTTCTTAACGATGAAAGAATTTACATTATTAGAAGAGATGTAACTGCGGTAAGTTGAAAATTACAGCCGAGGCAATATTACTTTAAGGGAATAGAGCCGCCAGGTCCTGGTAATAAATTATTTACGAATATTATATGTTATCCTCCAAAGTCAATTTTATTTTTAACACGCTTTTATTATATTCATAAAATATTGACCACTTTTCTGACATAAAACTCTGCAAAGATTTCAAAAAGTATCGTTTATTTTCTAGTCTAATCTAGTTCGCTACTTAAGTTAGTTACATGCTTGATACTGTTGATTGTTACCTGTTGTGTGTGCCAATAAAGAAAAATAAAATAAAATATTTTTAGAAGAAACGTCATAAAAACCGTGCATGTTACTTTATAAAAAAAAAAACTCGTGCGATTTACATTACATTACCGCACAAGTGCGTAATGAAATACTGAAATTGGCGTAATTACAGCCACTTTACTAGAAAATATCTTATAAACATGCATTACTTTTGAGGTCTTAACATTAACAATAATCAGCTGAAATGTAAAATTTCATGAAAGACAGTAAAATAATGAATACTAAATGAATTATAATGTTAAATATATAAAATAAAATATTAAACAGTACTGTACCGTTATTCAAAGCCTATATAATGAGAGCGGCGTATCCGATTCCGGTCGATTCTAGTACTTTTCTTGACTTGTCTGGTTACTCATGATCCGCTAACAGCCACTAACACGCCACGATGCAACACTAGCGCCACCACAGGCAGCTTATAGGAATGATTTCTAGTTTTGTTATTGGCGTTTAAGTTTCCGCCGAGACGGTCGCAACTAGTGAGCTCCGCTCCCTCTAGGCTGTCTCGCTAGTACTTTCATAATTATATAATTAATTGTGAATTTTGAGGAAATATCGCAAATTTAAATTTAAATTTCGAAGGTGTTTTAGACATTACAATTAGAAGGAACTATGTTGTTTTTTAACGGTGTTACCGTTCGGAGATAGATTTTTTGCAATCTACCTCAAATATTTTTATTTTATTTTGATCAACGGTAAGTTCTAATGTGCAACCGTTAGGCTTATAAACGTTTTTCAGAAGTAATATGTCTGGTTACGTAAGGAAGAATCATCGCGGGACTCTGGATAGTTAAGGAGGACACAGTTTGGAAAAAACATCGGTGAAAGCAATGAACGAGCAAAGTAAGTTTGTTCTTTATTATCGTGTCAAGGACGTGTTAAATCACGTAAGTACCTGCAGATGTACATATTCAAGAAACCTGTAAAGTATTCAGTGAAAATCATTACTTTGAATGTGCCTGTTTATAGTACACTTCTTTGCATATCATAAATTAAGTGAACAGATATGTTTGTAAAGCAATCGCAGTGCGAGACATTATATTTAAACATAATATTTTTAATACTTTCGACACTCTTAGCACTAAGTGTTTACTCTTTCAGAATCTCTCTTCCAGATGGAATTTTCATTCTTTTAGAATCGCTATTCGAATGTTTTAATTTGGGATTATGGGAATTATGGGATGAGTATTTACAAAATATTCTGCGTAAACTGTTTCAGAAGTTGCTCTCTTTACAAGAGACATGATATGGTGGGAAAAAGCAATCTGAAAATACCTTCATAATTGTGATTTATTGAATCGAAAACCGGGATCGCGATTCTACTTCGTAGACCGATCCACGGGTGTTGCATTCATGTAGTAACAAGTTTGGTAATTATACATTTTAAAGGTAAGTCCAGAATAGGTAAACCACATTAACCTGAGTCAACTCTTCCTTATCCCACCGGGATAGAAGAGGAAAAATCGTGTTTGACTTGAAATCGACTCTTCCTTATCCCACCGGGATAGAAGAGGAATAATCGTGTTTGACTTGAAATCGACTCTTCCTTATCCCACCGGGATAGAAGAGGAATAATCGTGTTTGACTTGAAATCGACTCTTCCTTATCCCACCGGGATAGAAGAGGAATAATCTTGTTTGACTTGAAATCGACTCTTCCTTATCCCACCGGGATAGAAGAGGAATAATCGTGTTTGACTTGAAATCGACTCTTCCTTATCCCACCGGGATAGAAGAGGAATAATCGTGTTTGACTTGAAAACCATTGTTGGGATCCTACTTCGTAAATCAATCTATGGATATTGTAGTATTCCTGGAGAGTAAGCGTGGTACCAAATTGAAATTAGCGACTTTTGGTAAAGGTTAAGGTAAGTCTTGAATAAATCGTATTAACATGAGCCGGCCTTTCCTTATCCCACCGGGATAGAAAAGAATGCTTGATGCTTGAAAGCGTGATTGCCTGATGTGAGGCACAAACTTTGCTAGATAATTAACATTCACGTTTATTGGGTAGGAGGCCATACCATGAGTATAAAGGCATCGCCTAATCAATCTTAATCTTACAATTCAATGCAGTGGACTTGTAACTTTATACCGAGTTGAAGTCCTCCAGAACCCTCTTGCACTCGTCCCGCCGGGATGATGAAACTTGATAAGATAGGCAGGTGTAAATTGAATGCATTCTATAGTAAATAAATGTGTCACATGCGATACCGCCAGGGCTTACACGGATAATTAGGTCGAAGTGGAGTTTCACTCCTCAAATGCCTTGAGACATTCCATAACATAATGTTTCTGCTAGTATTCATAAGAAGAGATGCATGATTACGCGTGCACTGGCTAAATAAAGCTAGCTTTGTAGCGGAAAATGAAATAACCTGCGCCTTATTGGATATCTCGGTATCACCAAAACCTGTCAAATGTGAAGTCACTATAGTATAGGCATACTATGAACACATTGAATATAACGAATCTTATATTTTACATCCTTGAGACAGCGAATAGACGTTCTTATTGGTAATTTCAAACCACAAACTGCATACCACTTATTCATCATACTGATAAACTTGGTGATACACACCCAGACGGGTCAATAAACACATAGAAGTCTATTCCGCATGAATAACTTTTTGCCTTGGTACTTGCCACAGCTTTTTATTGCTCCGAGCACAGCTTTAATTTAACAGAGAGGTCGTCGGGCCATGCATGTTTGTAACATGCAGGTACCTGTTCACGATCAATTAGAACAATTGTTTAGATGAAATTAAATACACTTTACATGTTGGTAAAATGGCTTCGCTTTTCAGTAAACCATGTCGATAAAAATATTTATTATAATGATTGGTTGATGATACCTACCATTTGTGTAGTAGAATGATAATTCTAGATTACTGTTTACGTGCAACAGTGTTTAGTAAAAGGGTTGACTAATTACCTCCAACTACAGTTATTAGCCCGATTCAGAAGTTTTCCGAAGGAATAGTTTACAACTAGTAATGGTGAGCCAGAAGCATGCTGTAATAGCATAACGATGGCACGAATGCTTGGTTTATTTGCAGAGAATCTACAAACGAATCTCAATTGAATTAACAAAATACCGAGCTGTGTAGCCGAAAACCATAATTTCATTATTCTGTTTTACTACGCAAGATAGTAATTACTAATTACACAAAGGGTGTTATCAAGGACCACGCTGCGTGATGCTAAGTGCATCCCAATGTGTGTGTGTGCCGAAAAGGGCGAGCTTCCTCATTTCATGGCACACTCGCGCCTTTGTTATTAGCGTGTAATTAATTTTTAAAAACCAAACACTTGGTAATTTTTCCTGCTGGGTTTTGATTTTAAAAACTTCTATGAATCAGAAACTTCGTCACATACGAGTTTAGTTTCCGCAAGCCACATTGACTGATGTCCCACTTGCATTGCTAACATGGTCCAATTTGCGTCGATAGGCTTGGCCTAGTCAGGACAAGATTCTTTATTGATACACTTATCACTTTTTTGCTGCCAAACTCTCATGAGACAAAAGCTCTGGCTTGGACCGAGCAAAAATGCCAAACGGTGAAAGCTAGTCATTTGTTGTGGAAGCTTATCTAACTGAACGTTACCAAATTATTACAATAGTCGAATGATTTATCGTAATAGGCATTCACCTGGGTACATTTTTTCCTATGGAACTAGGATGGACGGCGTACAAGTATGGTCGCTTTGTTGCAAATTCATCATAAATTTAGCCCACGTATGCCTATATCGGCTAACCTCAACAAAGATTAGTTACCTGCAGGGTAACAGGGTTGCAATGGTACGCAAGTACGTGCAACATGCCATAAAAATATTATATGAATCTCCTCCCTCATTGTTTTTGGAATGTTAATCCCTCCAAGCACAACGGCGCTGTCGGGTGCTTAGCTTACTATTTGTATAAGTAGCTGATAGAAAAATGATTTTTAAAACTGGATGATCTGTTGTTTGGCGAATAACTCCATATGGCTATAATGTTCTTCCGTACAAGGGTAATACTACCTTTTAAAACACTTACAGCATTTTTCATTTCACAACTTTGTAAGATGAACACAATCGATAATGATTACGGTACGGTGCCATCTGAACTTGTAATGTATTTATATATAAAAAACTATGCTTTGCTGTGCACAAGCATGCATAATTTTTACTCATACCGGGCATGCCGGGCGATTATGCATCTTTTTTATCACCAGGTTAAGCGTACGAACCTAAATCCAAAGGACATGCCGAAGCTGGCAATAGTACGTAACTCGAAAGGGTGTATTAGATTGTCAACATTGACACGATCGGCTGATTGCTTTCATGAAATATATTTTGTTGAGTCCCATTGCCATTTGGCTCCGTCACGATCTCCATATCCATCCCATTGTCCAGCACCGTTAATAAGGAAAACAAGCCTCTTAGGTGTGAAGCCTACAGGATTTCTTAGGTGCTTGTTTTTATTTTTTGTTCAGAATTATTATTCTTAAGATGCGAACCTTGAGGTCCCATACATCGATGAACACGCATAGCAACTTGGCACATCGTACTTCTGCACTTTACTAGGCGTGCAGCACGACAAAAATGTTTCAACCTTTTTGGAATACCTACGCAAAATGACCATAGCCATAAGCCCCATGCAATATACCATCTAAGACTAAGAAGGGCTCGCAAGTTTAGGTCAGGTTGTTTTCTATACCTAAGACGTTGCGTACGATGTACTTAAAAGTTTTCATGTTATTTTCAAAACTCAACAAAACAATAGTACAGAGACAATTTTTTTTCACAAACACAGTTTAACCCTTGTTTCTTACGTGTAGACAGAATAGGTTGTATAAAATTAGTATATAAGGTGGTTACTCATCAATTCATATCAACGAATTTTCAAAACAGCAGTTAGTATTTGTCCATCATGAGAAGATCGAAAACAATTATTCATTGTCATGTTCCTACAAGTGCTTTATGAGGTTAACTCCTTTTATCATATAAGAGGAACATGTTGTGCCTGCAGTTTTACATACATATCACATTGGCGAGCGAACACAGCGCCACCAGACGAAAATAAACACGGATCTCATTATATAGGCTTTGAATAACGGTACAGTACTGTTTAATAGCGACGTTTTACCTGAAAATAAAACGTTTATTAAACATACTTACCTTATTCAAAGCCTACTTTTATTCCTGCCTGGTGACCTTAAACGCAATGACAAAACTAGAAATCATTCCTATAAGCTGCCTGTGGTGGCGCTAGTGTTGCATCGTGGCGTGTTAGTGGCTGTTAGCGGATCATGAGTAACCAGACAAGTCAAGAAAAGTACTAGAATCGACCGGAATCGGATACGCCGCTCTCATTATATAGGCTTTGAATAAGGTAAGTATGTTTAATAAACGTTTTATTTTCAGGTAAAACGTCGCTAATAATGTCGATAGTGATACCAAGACCGACCACTTGACATTTACCCTAATACGATTATTTCCTCTTACATAATAATAAAGTATATACCCACAGCACGTTAAATTCTGGCTATATGGCCCTTATCACAAAGGCATAAGTTGTCGCGATTTCAACCGTGATGTGCTCTGTGTATATTTCAAGAATCTAGTAGGATTCGCCACACCGTTTACTCTGTCTGTTTGTCGGTTGTTACGGTTGATGTATGGGTGTCATTACGAAGCGAAATGCGATTGACACGCCACCTACTGCGCTGATAGCGGCTGGAAACTGAACCTTCACCGTAAAGCTGGTGTTCCGCGAAAAAAAAAACCGACTAGCGAGTTTTACGACAGGTTAGATTTGGTTCATGCTTTTTTCAGCCGCATGTTTTGTCTCATCAACGAAATTGGGACACATTCATGTCTGTCTATCATTGTGTTTACAGGGTGCAAATAGCACAGCCTTTTAATAGCTAGATCCTAATGCACGTTATATCACTATATCACTTGCCCTCCCCTAGAGCAAGCCTGATTTCCCCTTTGTGTCCGTATAACATGATATGTCATGCTTTGTGAGTCTAGTAAGTAGTTTTGTAAAATCAGCACAGTCATAAAGATATTCGTGGCAACAACATGATTCTTTCTTGAGTCCTGCTAGGAAGCACAAGGTTTTTTATAATAAAAAATATCTACTGTATGTAGTAAATTCCTGTAAATGGATGTTTCCATGACTTAACAATTTGAAGTTACACCTAATACAAACTTACAAGAACTAAGTGTAAACGTACGTATTATATTTATTTAATATATAATTTATTTGCGACAAAAAAAACTGTTTTCAAAACAGTGTAATTATTTGTATCCCGTAGATTTTTCTGTCCCTTTTAAACTTTAAATTTCAATGATTGCTCTAGGTTTTGCCAAGTTTATATAGTCCAATTAGTAATTCTCAGTTGTTATTTCATTATAAATTACTGAATTGTTTCACCCCGGCTCAGTTTAGAGTCTAGTTTCAAGTGAAGTTCAGTCTTGGCTTTCATTAATTTAATCCTTTCCTATGAACCGAGTTGGCGAGTCCTTTCAAAACGGTTCAAGAAATAATACTTTATCGTGAAATTAAGTTGGCTTCGTCTAACATGGTGAACGATGAATGTTTAGAAGCGAAAATCATACACGCCATTACACATTATCAAAGTTGGTAGCCGTTCCGACTAAAATCAAGTTCGAAAATCTAAAATAGCCTACTAGATGTGACGGTAGGTACGAAGCACCTTAATGAAAAAAGCTAAACTACTGCAAAATATTAGCATTAATTTATTTGGATGTCACAGGAAGTTTTTTTAATGCTTTTTTTCCGGGATTCATGGTAATGATCAATATCAAGATCATAGATCAGAAGAAAAAGTAGAAGTGCTCTAAGCATGTCCAAAACTCATGACTTTTGAATAATCTATGCTATTTCCGTTAGCTATATCCAACCTGATAATATCAGTTTTCATAAGAAAGTAGCTGTCATTTCTCGCGTCATCTGTTTTGTAAGGAAAGGAAATTAAATCCGTTATCAAGAAGATAAGGTCCATCATATTTTTAAGGCTGTTTACGCTGCTTCAGAATATTTCGATGCTGACTAAGATAAAAACTTACAGGGAATAAGTCTTTCATTATGCAAATAACGTTGATTTGTGTCATTAATAAAATTAATAAATTATTTGCTTCAAAAAAATATTTACGGCAGTCTGTACCAGCATTCCATTTGACGTGGTAAAATCATTAGGCAATAGTGCAAAAACAGATGAATCAATTTTTTATGATGACCAGTGTATTACCCTTGTTTGAACGATTGTGTATTATCATTGTTAACGAAAAATATCTACCATAAAAGCAGATTTAAAGCATTATCCGCCGGCACATCCAAAACGTTTGATCCAATAGCTAATTATGGATCCAGTCGAAAGCCCCATCTGAAATGCAACTGGGAAATCTTGTTACGCATTCAAGAAAATTCCATTCAAAGTTACGTCAGGTGGCCATTAGCCGCGTTAAATCCACCGAAACACCGTACAGCGTTGGCTTTGAAAAAATGGGAAAATTAAGAAAAGAATTTTCTTTGAAAAGATATAACGTAGTGTTGCAATTAGATATGACGTAGTAGACTCACTAAGATAAAAGTGTGTTTCATATACGAGTATCATATTGTATGATATTATAATGACAACCAAAAATAAACGAGGATAAGGATAAAACATCTAGAGGTAGGATTTTTTAAAGCTTTATTGCACAACGAAACTATGTACAAAAGGTGACTTAACGTCGTAGGGCATTCTCTGTCAGTCATACCTTTGGGCTAAGCAGAAATTATAAGTGGGGCAAAGTAAAACTAACCTAAAAATAAATAAAGACAAAACACAAATATTTATGGCGTGATGAGAGATAACAGTAGGTACTCGATCTAAAGAAAATAGGGAAAATCTAAATACAGTCGTGGATAGGTTCTGTCGTTTTGTCAATAGGACGAAATAAGGAAGGACATTTTTCCAGCAATCCATATCAAAAACCTGATATGATTGATTCATGTATCGAATATCATTGTGCCTAATGACAAGTTATATAATTCAGGTATTAATTCAAAAATCCATTTCTAAACATCATATAGTACGTCACCGGCACATGTACTATATTATGAGGCGCAATGTTCTATACATTATAATTTTTTAACAAAATGCTCCAAGACCAAGGCCGAATTTGGCTCCGTAACAATGGAAAATCCATTTTGTCTCGTCTGCCGTGGTCTGACTGCATTGCCGAAATTGATGAGGCATGTAATGTTGGAATGCGGGATGCAGGACCGATCGCGTTGGGAATTCTTGAGGGAAGCCAATGCTCAGCAGTGTACGTCGAACGGCTGAAATGATGATGTAATGTTAAAGACGGAGCCTGCTGTTCCATCTTATACTATCTTTGTACGTACGCTCTGTCCCCTACGAACCGGCTAATTAAGAGCAAAAAGCCAACGGAAGAAATGTTTCCGATGTAATTACGACGGAATTTTCGTGATGATTAACAAATTCAAAAGTTTAATTTACATTCAAGATTAAAATACTTTTTTGGATAATTAGCGTTTTTTTTTTTCATTTTTATGTGGCTGAACAAAAGATTCAGGTGTATTAGATTGGTTTGTTTTACAGAGGGTTTCTTTAGAGCTTTTTTACGTTCTGTTTATTATCGCATTTGTAAAAAAACTGAGGAACAAATATCTGGCTTCTGAACAAATGTGTTAAATCAAGAACTTTTTTATACTCGGAAACCTACCAAGAACTTTGAATTAGATTTCTAAGACGTGTTTTATTGTTTAATTTTTCTAGTGAAACTCAGTCTACAGTTTTTATGCTGGTCCAAAGTTATAATAGGCGTCAAAGGATTGAAATCTGTGTGTACGTTCGTAGATAAAAAAATATGTAAGAAATGTGTTTGCAACAAAACATTTTATACAAATACAAAACATACAAACATAAAACAAAATCACATACATTAATCTGACTCCATGGTATGTAGCTAAAGCACTTGTGTTACAGATATCAGAATCAACAGTGGTATCAAAAATTAACTTAAATAAATAAATTTAACACCCAGACCAGTACAAACGGACATGTTCATGCACACAAATGTTTGTACCGTGCGGGGATCGAACCCGCGACCTCTTGGTTAAAAGTCAACTGCTTGACAATTGGCTAGACGACACCGCCAATCGTTGACCTACTTTTTATTATCTGTCAAAACGGTCTGTCTCCATAGATTTCGTATGGTAATAAATGATTGTAACGTCACGGTCATGTGTCAGAAATCGGAGTCAATTGACCGAATATTTATTGCGTTTTGTGTGTTTAAAAATTGGTTTCTACACCTTTTTGAAATATATTGGTTGTATTAACTTCATAGGGGCTATGTTTTTTAAACACCATGTTCTTGACAATATTTAAGATAGGTGTCATCATCCCAATTACTCCAAAGTGGTCGTCAATAAATTTCATATTTGTTGTTATCATATTTTCAAAACCTTGTTGTTCAATTTACACAAACAACAATTTCACATTTGTATACACAGAAATGTGGGTGTCAGCCGTTTAATATGGCGTACCTATTTAGAATCCATACTAAGTCGGTAAGACCCGTTCAGAGCCGTAACAGGGCTAAGTAATCACTGTGCGCAATATCCCCACAAAAAAAGGGTTACATGCTAATGCTAAAGGCAAGACATTAGTAGAGAAAAACTCAGAAGGCTCATTTTTCTTCGAAGAATTAAATAAGTACTATCAAAAAATATTTTTGGACACTACACAGGAAGACAACTTTAGATGAAAATGACACAGGGGAAACTATCATGGCAATAACGTTTTTTTTGTATCTATCTAAAATCAGTACCTATGTTAGGACAACAACGGCATCAACCCGCGCGGCAGCGGGAGGTGAGCGCAGGCAGCCAGCCGAGCAACTACCTACGTCATCTCACGACCTCAGTGCGAGCGCCCGAGCCGAACGTTCGCTACTTACCCATACGCACTCGTCGCCATCGCCGGTCGCTTACTATTGTCGCGCTTATTTATTATAATAGGGCGAGAATATAGCACCTAAATTTACAGCCCGCTTTTTATACATATAAATTACATAAGGTACTAACAGTGTATAATGAAAGCTAAGCAAACGCTGTACATGAGTTTAACAGTCACTAATAGCGTTGAGAAATTGTGGATTTGCCGCTATAGTCGCTAGCCTAGCTGAACTTAAAAACAGTGACATCAAAGAAAAAGCTGGAGTATGTATTCCGCTCAACAGCAGCGCTCCTAATCATAATTTTGTGACGACACCGCAATAGGACTGGTCTCTCAAGTGGTCTGTAAAGGTGACAGTAGGTTCCTAGCAATGGTGCGAGTGAGACGCGAGACCGTGCCTAGAGGCGTCCCGTCACATTGAAGGCTAACTTCAAAAGAAAGCCGCGTGACGCCACCCTACTGCATCCCTCTGCTTTCACTGAGGCATTAGAGTGTAAATAAAAAAGGGTTGGCTTCACTGACAGCGAGTGACTCTATCCCGACTCACCCGGTTCCTAATAACCCAGTAATTTTGCAATTAAGTCCACCTTTTTCTTGTTTGTTGGGATTGCTTTCCCTACAGTCAATTGATGTTTATGCCTGAAGTAGAGAAAGAGATACAGATAAAATATTCATGATTTGCAAGCCAAGCGCAAAGTGACACGAAGTTTGTTTTTTTCAGAAGCTTTGGATATTTTTTAACTGCATTAAAAATAAACTTTGATTGTCTATTTATCCATAGACGAACGTTTTGGTAGATGATGAATGATCAAGATGTCAATCAAGAATAAATAATTTTACTAATTTTACGCACTGCGAAAGATTTAAACTCGCTGCCTGCGTAACAATCTGTTAAAGCTACAGTGAACAGGCTTCTTCTAGGCGAGCTCGTTCCATCTGAGACTCAGTCTCTGCCTTGTTGGGCTTAGTTTTTCGCCAAGCGCAAACCTATCCGAAATAAAAAATGATCCGGTTGGACTATAGTCAAAATGATACAATGTTATATCAGGTTGAAATAAAAAAAAGAATATTTGATTCAATTAAACCATATCATTTATTTCAAGATATAGCTGAAACAGGTACATTTTTTGCAGGTACCTAGATTGCGTGATACATACGTGATAGGATGTTAAGGCGGATGCGAGTGATTACTACTGTAATTGAAATTGTGTGTGAGTTGAAATATTATTTTTAATTTACCAATACATAACGCTTTCATATAAGTATATTTCACCAATGCTTAATGATTTAGTTAGACTAATGAGTTTTTTTTCAAAAATTTTGCTTACTTGGTAAAAAAAACAGCATCCATCCGTGGACAAAATTACAAATATTTTTATTTCTTAAAGCTTTCCGGTTTTGCAATAGCAATTTACTTAGGTACTTGGGTATATTTATTTTGACTTCAGTTGCCAATATTCAAAACAACAGTCACTCGGCGTCTGTTGAGCAAACATTTTGATGAACGCCGCAAGGCGCTTTACTTTTCCTTTCCATTAAGTATGTTTTAAATTAGAAAAAATAAAAAATACAACAAACAAACAAATAACAAGATTACCCCGGGAGAGAAATAAATAATGTTGCTGGAGCTAAGGAACTTTTTAACGCTCTCTTAAAACTTTTCCTTGTGCTTAATTATATTTTCATTTATCTTTTCTTTCATCCGTCCGAGGGCCCACGATTTTGCTACAGCGCCTATAATAAACAGCTTCCGTGTTTTGTAGTGAACCGACAAATCCGACATTATTTAAGCAGCTTACTCATTAACAGAATGAAGCTTGTTTTCCACTTAAATGGAGACGAGATGCGGAGCTACCATTTTTTGATTTAAGTACTATATGATGAATTGTTGACATTTTTATTGACAATGTCTCATTAACACACCGTCACAATTATCGATCTGGCCTGTTTTATATACAAAGTAAGATAACATGCTGTGTTCACTTCTCCAATCTACTTTGGTGTAAAACGGTCCTAATACAACGCATGCAGTGGTTTCGGTTGGTGGTACGAGTAGTTCTAGGGAACTTGAATGAGATATCATATTATTCATTTTACTTGAGATAAATCGTTCAAAACCATGTTTATGATTATTTCGCGGTTAATAAATTGATCTCTTTAATAAGCGTTTTTTTTCTTTTGATTAAAGTAAACAATATTTAAGAAGTGGTACGGCTGCAAATGATAGTAAATAGGTATAAAAGTAAACATGAATAGAAATAAACAACCTACACAATATTATCAGTCTGACATGTCGGACAAAGAGGTCTACCCTTGTCTTTAAAAAGCGTCAGTTTATGGGGTTCCATTATAAAAAGGAACTCTTTTACTGAGAATATGATGTCCGTCTGTCTCTCTGTCTTCAGGCTGTATCTCATAAACCATGATAGCTTTACTAAGTAAATTTACAGATCCTGTACTATTCTGTTGTTGCTCTAACAAAATTCTGAAAACAGTATTAAACAAACAAGAGAAGGAGACAACAATATACATCACACGCAATTTTCAGGTTAGGTTTTAGTCACGTAAATAGTTCTTGTTCGTGCCACTAGATGGTGTTGTATTGAGTTAACTCGCGGAAAAATAGGTTTTTTTTTAACCAAAAATACCATCTCCACCGGGACCTAAATGAAACATTTGCTTGATTATTTTATTAATGTTGTTATAGTACGGAACCCATCGTACGCGAGTGCGACTCATACACGATCGGCTTTGATTACGGACATAGAATATCGGAGTCGGAATGAAAAGCGCGTCGGGATAGCAATGAGGAGGGAACATAAACTGCACCCTCTTGGCCCCTAAATGGTTTCGCAAAGAACTTGATTAGAATATTAATTCGGTATAACGACACATTTGCGTTTGCTTTACATTGAAAGTTAAGTCTATATTGTTTCGGTTACAGCTTAATGTTTTATACGTACCTAGAATATATCTGTATTGAAGGTGCTTTCAGTTAATAAGTTCGTATTTTAAGGAAGATAACTTGCATTTAAATAGAATATAAGGTACGATAATTCTAGTTTAAGAACTCGCTGCGAACTGGAAATGCTGCAATAAAGCCGACACCTAAATAAATTATGGACTCAAAATATCAACATTTGAAATTGCGGTTTAGTTAGTGTACATATACACTAGGTACTGCATGTTTTGATTGCTAGAAAAAATTAAAGCTATTAGGATAAAAATTAAAACGTCATTTATTATTTAACTCTAAAATAAATAACATTGAGTTACAAGCGTAAACAGATAAATCACCGAAGCTGCTTATCAGTAGAACCTCAATTAGATCGTCGATAGCATTCCTCCCCTGCCTGTGTTATCGCGGAACAAGTGAAGTGCCGATGGTCGATAAAAGGTATCAGCAATCGATATCGACAGATATTATTTGGACAGACGCCTCACAAAACATTGAAGCAGTAATTACAATGCCTAGCTTTGACTTAACACACCAGGAATTTAGAACATAAGAAGTAAGTTTTCCTTAGGATTCAAGTTTTATTGGGATTAATAAGTTTGTCCACATTTTTCAGAAATTGTACGTTAAATAAATGTAAACGTAGAAATGTGACGATGTCTCCAAGAAAGTCTCATAAAATAGTCTCGCATTCAAGCAGTATCATAACATAGTATCATAACATAATACCTTTCCGAAAGTTAATTATTGAAATGATGCTAATACATTCAAATTAAAAGTGTTTATTGTTTCTGATTCCCATCACACAAGAGCTCAAGCTACTTATTTAGACTTGAGAGTAATGTTTTTTTTTGAAGAATCAGGCTTAGAATATTTCTGTGACAAAAATTGAACTTTCGATAGCTGCGTTGGACAGCACTAGTCCAAAGGGATTGTCTGTCGAATTGCCGGTGACGTGAGCGCACCTGGTTCTTTCGGCAAAATTAAAAAAGTTTCGCTACACTGGAACTTCGCAGGTCTCGTTCATTTAAATGCTAAGGGATTCCGCGTTAGTATTCATTGTGAGTTTCGTCATTTATAGAAAAGTTTCGTTTCCACCGTTCCCGCTGGTTGCCGGATTAGATTTTGGATTTCCATTTTTTTGTCCTATCGCCACACGTTTCGGGCGTCAATTTTTTTTTGTTTGCGTGTGCAGGCCAAACCAGTTTTTCGGTGAATGGAGGAAAACACGACTAGTTTCGCTGATTGTTACAAAAGTTTTTTCGTTGTCCTATGTGTGAATACGGAGGTTGCATTTTTTAGGTAAATTCGAACAAACATCTTTAAACTAGTACGAGTACTATGAGTATAGTTTTTTACGTAATAATCAAATGTACATTCAATCGAATTTGTTCGTTGACATTACACCTTTTGTTTGAACTTCATTTGTTCGTCAACATCTTTTCAAAACCTAAAGTCAAAGACAAGCAGACAAACGAATCCAAATAATTAAGACCTGGCGTGATATTTTGAAGAGTTGTCGCTTAAAGCACGAAATATAGTGGTACTTTTGCTACTTTTTGCAATTATCATTATATCGGCAAAATGCTACAAATACAAAGTTTGTTGTTCTGTAGAATCTTAAAATTGTTTTATATTAACGGGAGTGAAATGAGAATTTTAGATGAAACAAATTGAAAACTTTGACACGGAGATAACACAAAACATTTTCGAAATAAAGTCGTAGAGAAACAGTGCCTTTATTTTACAATTAATTAACAATACTTGGTGGTTCAGCTCTTGACAAATTGATTAACATGTTTAAAGCTCATGTTGATGATTTAATGTCGCGGTACAATTGAACAGTATTATGTTACTACTAAAAAGTAGACAATGTTTTGACTTTTGTAAATGCTATCCTAGTAATTCGAAACGTATCCCCTGGCTACATTCAATCACTAAGGTGTTGTCAATTTTAAATAGCAAGTCTCGTGTTTTGACAGGATTTAAACATTGTCTAACTTGGAAACGAGGAGGTTTATTATACGCCGGCGTTTCTTTTAATCCAGGCTCTTACGCTGGATACGTTTGTATATACTCCGGGTATTCCAGGCCTCGCACACCCGCTTCCAAATGAGACTATACCTACTTGCATCCCAGTTGCATCGTTCACTGCTGGCCCTCCGGAATCCCCCTGAAAAAGCAAAATTATATCATCATAATCAGCTGATAGACATCCTCTACTTTTAGGATTTTATTTATTTATTTAAGCTTTATTGCACAACAATACTTTGTACAAAAGGTGGACTTAACGCCGTAGGGCATTCTCTACCAGTCATACCTTTGGGCTAAGCAGAAATGATTAGTGGGCGGTGCGACAAAATAAATAAAATAGAAAAAAAAAAGAATAATATGACACATAAGATTAAATATAAAATATACAATATATATATATATATATATATATATATATATATATATATATATATATATATATACAGTAGAATCCGTTTATTATGACTCCGCTTACATTGACCAACCGCCTATTATGACGTAATTACACTACGAAGTTTTGTTTTCATATAAAATTCTTTACAAAAAAGTCGGATATAATGACTTCTCTTATAGTGACATGTCGCTTATTATGACCCATATTTAATAAATTATGTCCGGTTATAATGAATGACCAATATGATACTTTACATTGCAAAGCATCATGTTTACACCTTCGGTAATGTTCGTTGATTCCCGACGACGTTCGGCACATGGCTCGTTTTTGTTTTGAATCTCAGTGAGTAATTGACGCTTGAAGGTCACGCATTATTTTTTATTTATTTTTTTTACAATAAAATGAAAAAAAAGCAGACAAAAATTACAGATTTTATTCATTAAAAAATACACTTGTATGTGTATCATGTGTACGTAATAAATGTGCAATTTTGATTTTATTAGTTACACTATATTTTTCTATTAAAATACATACATAAATATTTACGCAAAAATGTTTTTTTTTCACAAAACGCTTTGTATGACGTCCGCTTATTATGACGTGTTTGTCGATTCCCTTCGATGTCATTATAAACGGATTCCACTGTACAGGGTAGCGACCATAATAAGAAAATTGAATTTCTTCATTTGAATTTGTCTGTTACGCTCTCACGCCAAAAGTTTGAACAGATTGGGATGAAATTTAATGTTGACGACTATGTACGTATACCAAATTTTATCCAAATCTGTTCAGTAGTTTAGGCGTGAGAGCGTAACAGACAGAAAGTACTGTGGTCGCCACCATGTTTATTTCCAAGTCGATCGGTTACAGACTACATGTACCGTTACCACTACCAAGGGATAAGGTTATGTGTAGGGCTCCCGCCGTACTGAAAACGACTGAGTAACACTTCTGTCAACGCCAAATTTTATCAACATTTGCCTAAAGTTCTTCATTCTGATTAAATGACGTGCGAGGAACAAAACATTAACAAACCTGGCAAGAATCCTTGCCCCCCTCAGGAACTCCAGCGCAGATCATTCTCTCAGTAATAGCGTTTTGACCATACGCCTGACGACAGTCTTCAGTCGAAACTGTCGGGATCTTTACTGCCATAAGATATCGACTTGTGTCACCGTTTTCCTGAAAAAATCATCAATTTATCTTCAAACTCAAAAAAGATGACTGTGAAGTCTCTGATTTTATTATATTAGAGTTTCAACGAAGTGTCCTAATTATTGCGCATGAGCTTACAATTTGTGGAAAACTCAATTATTTGTTTATCAAGCTTCATTTTGCTACGTGTGTGTCTTGCCGGTAAAGACATCAGATTTCAACATTTAATTATCGAATGAAAAACCCAAACCACAATTCTCTTTTGGTTTGTTAAGCACAATGCTTTTTATAGTACAATCCACGTTTGGTTTTTCAATCGTACCTAAATATATTTCTATGAGTAAAGTAGTATATGATTCATAGTTTCCCGTTGGCTCTCCTTACCATGGTATCACCCCATCCAGAGACAAGCAGATCAGTGCCCGCTGGTACCTCCGTTCCTTCATCAGGCAAAGATATAGCTTTTGTGGAAGTTCCGTCTAGGTTCATAGCCCTCAGTAGCCTAATGACACCCACGTCATAATCGCTGGTCGCCGGATTGTACTGAGGGTGTATTGTATAGAGAGATGTAGAGTACATTTTACCACCACTCTCGGAATCTGTGCTGCCTGCTCTGATGTATACTCTTGATACACTGAAACGCAAACACATTTTCAAAAAAAAACTTTAAAGTTCTCCCTTCTGAACCTTGAACCGCTCAACCGAAATATTTTTTAACTGTATAGTTATGAAAAAAAAAATGTTTTTTAAGCTTGAAGGGAGCAAGTAAAACGCCAATGGTTCAATATGTTGTTTATTCAATCTCTTCACACAATGGTACAGCTTATATGAACTTATAACCTATCAGGAATCAGAGTGGACTGCGGGGCTATCGCACTCCTATCCTTTATGTGATCTAAACCTAACACAGGGCTTCAAGAATGGACTGCGGGGCTATCGCATTCGTTGGCCGTACTGACCGATACTTGGAGGACTGCGGGGCTATCGCTCCAGTATGGTCGCTAACTGGGAAAGGAAGACAATTGTGTATGGCGCGCAGGCCGTTTATATAGGGACCGGAGCTCGGCTTCGGGGGTTTCCGTGATGTCTTCGGGCGTCTTCGTTAGAGGTGATCGAGAGGGGTGACAGTGCGAGTGAGAAAGTATTCGGATTGGCGCGGCGGCCGTCGGCGTATGATTAATAGGTTTGTTACAAGCTTTTATATTCAAACTGGGCATTGTCATCAGAACTAAACTCATACTTACACAAAATTTCAGCTCAATCAGACGTCGGAAAGTGGATAAAAAGCTTGCAAGATTTGATAACAAGCAAACAAACATCGGGACATGTGTAACTAAATATTTTTTTAAATATATCAATGAATTGATTAAGATACTACTTTGCAGACGGGAAAAAAATCGGCTTAAATCAGTAAAGTCGATTGGCTATTGATAGTTTCGTGATGTTATGTAGCTCGACATTTTATATCACACGTTCAAATTTTTTTTAAACTCAAACATTGTTTTTTTAAAGTCTATGTCATTAAAAGTTTATACTTAAACTGGACTCGAAAACAAATAAAAATACTTGTTACTCAAACATACCCAGTTAAACAATGAGCAGCCGTCAGGATGACTCTCGAACTGATGATTGAGCCACCACACTGGTAGTAGTCAGTACCAATCAGCAACAAAAGGTACACTTGGTATGGGACATCCTGGATGGTGGTGTTATAACCACCAACGATCTTACCTCCATTTTTTTTAACGTGGCCATGTCTTTTTCCTAGCACATCTGAAATCATAATACCACTGAAATACTGTACTATTGCATTATTCCACAAAATGCAGCGAACTGGTGAGATCAAAATAAAATGACTTGTCAGACAAAATGATATTAAGATCCTAGACCGTAAGATTGATACACCGACCCCAAAACCAATAGGTAATTCAAAAACTAAAAAACCCGCAAGATGAGACAACTTTCATAACCATACAATACCAAAAAAAATCGCAATACCGTTATTTATCACCACACACAACACGAGTCCAAGAGCGAGATATGATACTTTGAACATGTTAAAAAAATCAAAATGTTATGTGAAAGATGTTTCAGCGAGATGCGTTTAAATACCTGAAGAGATACCGATATAATCGATGGTAATTCCAATAATTGCACTGTTTAATTACAGTAGGGGTGATAAGGGGTATAGTTAAAAATAAATCATAGGAACTTGTTGTTTTCAATGTCCTGATAACAGATCGGAGCAGAAAAACCAAGGTGACAAGTAAATTAATTTTAATGACATAATTTAAAGTGCGATTGACGTATTTCGTTCAATTCATGTGGCACCGTTTATATTAACTAACTAAATTATCATGTCGTTAATTTACTATTCTTTAAAACTAGTAATCGTTTTGAACCCAGGACCTGTCAGGTTGGGCTGACGGACGACCATGATACAGTTTGCAACTAGATAAATGTGGACAATAGAGAAAATTGGTTTTCTGTATTGTTTTCGTCCGAGGATCGAACCCGGGACCATAGAGATGGCGGCACCTCAAGACCGCGAGGTGCGCGCGCATGCCACTTAACCACGGAGGTTGTCAACTCGGAAACAGCTGCAGCGGCTCTATTCTTCCAACCTCTCGGTAGTCTTGTAGTCTAGGAATAAGTAGAGGAGTTTAGCTCTAGACGTCTGATATTGGTGATGATCATATGTTGTATGTATTGGTATTTATTAGTTTAATTAGATGAATTAAAGATACTCCAATATATCTTAGTTGTTTCGTAGATATATATATATATATATATATATATATATATATATATATATCCATAAATATTTTGCTCCAATTCCTGTTAAATGAATGTTCCTTTACCCAGAGGTTGTCTGGAAGAGATTGCTATAAGCTATAAGAGTGCCTAAATTTAATCCTATTTATTTATTAATTTTTTAATTTTTTTGTTATACTTATCTGTAATTTTGTTTTGTGATGATTAATAGATAAATAAGTAGACTAACAATACAGTATTCGTCTATTTATTTATCTATCTATTATCTCTTGATTTTGGCTGCAACTTTTTAAAACTATCTGATAAGTGTCCAGTCCTTGTTTCCTTGTCCAGACAATTTATTTTCCAATTACACTCGGTCTAACAAATTCCGGCCGATTATTGGCATTGAGCCATCAAAAGCGACCGCGGTAATTTCACTGTGCCCTCATTTGTAATAATTAACCTACAAATTAATTATCAACTTTTATTAATTGATTGCAAGAAACCGAATTACCTATTGACATGTTTGAATTGATTGATGTGGTGTGGTGGGTTAGGTAATCAATCAACGAAACGGAAAATATATACAAAGGAATAAATAAGACTGAATAGGTTTATTTATTCCTTTGTTTGTTGTATTTCCTAGGACTGAAATATTTATACTGTTTTATTTGTGAGCAGCCCAAATTTAACCTTTCGTCCAACATAATCACAGAAATTCTTGGATTGGTAATCTTGGTACAGCATTAATATCGTAAAGACAATTCAAATTTTAATTCAATTTAAACGTCAATAGTAAATCTGAATATTAACAAATAGCACTGTTTGTAATGTTATGTTACTAGTGAAGGGTGAATACTAAATTATCTTTCATTTGACAATAAGTAGGCTGCATTAATGAGAAATACATTAACGTCACGTGACAATGCAACCGAAGCTCTACTAATTATTCCTGTGCATAATCACATGGACTCAGTGGAAACTATTATAATAACACGCAAATAAACTTTGACCTATTTAGGTCTGCTAATTACTAATATCAAAGCTCAAACAAGAAAGTCTTACTATCGCATACAGAGAAGATACCGATTATGTTATTCAAAGCATGTAAAATAAAAGTTGATTCGAAACACAAAACATTTTGAATTCTAACGGCTAAACGCTAAATCTTTATATTCTCATGAGGATTCGGACCCACACCACACCTTTTACCAGGTACCATAATTATACCATAGAAGTAGTAAATCAAATTGCTAATGGAGATGGCCTAGCCGACGACTACACCAACAATAGGCATGATGATACCCACCCTTCGTAAATATTTTCAAAACCATGGTGTTTCAAAAACTTAACCTTATTCAGTCATTTGACTTCGATTTCTGATACTACCTCTATATTAAGACGTCAAATTTTAGTATACCCATACAAAATCTATGGCGGCAGATCGTTTTGACAGATGATAAAGAGTATGTACGAATTTTGGTGTCATCTAGCCTATTTCAAATAATTGAGACCTTCTTTGTATATGAACATCAGACGGATATTCGATGCCAAATCCATATTTTTCATCAGAATCGATCTAACTCTATAACGCAGCGTTGCAAATTTATATGATATGATAAGTCAGCTGTTATTTTTGTACTACGCCACAGAGAATAGTATCACGTACACAGGTGAACAACGTCTTAGAGGTCGCCGATTGCGCAATAAACGTATGAAACATATAACTATAGAACCGTAGCGACATTTGCATAATTTCGCAGCTTAGGAAACCTTTTGATTGTTGTCGAAAGCAATCGTTATCAATTAAATTATTCATTGTAGTAGCGTGTCGATTACAGTCTGCCTGTTTTACGTGTGATACTTGCAATTGATACGAGCGTTCGCTAAATTGTTGTGCACGCTTTGACTTTGTAGATTTTCTTGATTGTTTGTTGTTGTTGTCTTTCATAGTTTTTACTGATACGAGCAAAGCGCTTCTCATCTATATTCCTAATGCGCACTGCAAAAGAGTGGAACTCACTACCTGCGTCAGTGTTTCCCTGCAATCACAACTTAGGAATTTTTAAAGCTAGAGTGAACAGGAATCTTATAGGTGAGCTCGCTCTATCGTTAACTCAGTCTTTGCCTCGTTGGTCTTAGTCTTGGGTCAAGAGCAAACCTATCCCAAATAATATTAAGAATTGTGTAATTATCTGATTATAATATTATGATATATATTAATATATCATAATATTATGATATATATTAATATATTATAATACATATATGATATTTAAATCACATTTCGTGGAATCACTGTCTTCTAAGATACTAGTTTAATCCTAGTTTAGTTGACAGGGAGACAATCATCCTTATATGAAACAAGTTGATTATAATTATATTAATATTACTATATTACAACATCACATACATTGATCTGACTCTGTGGTAAGTAGCTTAAGCACTTGGGGTACAGAAATTAGAAACAACAGTGGTATTCCAAATAAACAAATACATATAACACCAGTACGAATAGACATGTTTATGCACACAAATGTTTGTACAATGCGGGGATCGAACCCGCGACTTCTTGCGCGGTGTAATAATCAACTTCTTTAACATTTACACCAAAGCGGTCGCCAATTTCAGCATTCGCCTTTTTGAGTGTGATAACCTGATAACACAAACAAAAAAATTGCTGAACTCATAAATCGCCGATTAAAAATATTTACTTCAAAAAACATTAAAAACACGCACACTATTTTAGTAAGTCGACAATAGCATGAGAAAATCTATTAACATTGCTCTCGTTTCAAAATGTATGTCGCTCGAAAGTTAATCAGGTTATATTCAGAGAAATACAAAGTTTTGCTTTATTAATCTTGGTTGTATATAAGGCAATTGTTAATAAATGTAGGTAGCTGAGCGTAATATTACAATTATAAAAAATAATCTGGAAGCCTACATTAATACGAGTTCGCATTAGAAAAATTGGGGTCGAGAATATTGAAAACGTATCTGTACGTAAACGTAACGTATATATAGATACGTATACGATACGTACGATACACACATATAAGTTTTTAGAATGACAAATAAAAAAAAAATACAAACAAAACATATAAGACTGGGTATTTTTTTAAGACATTAACTAGGGGATTCACACGCCTAATTTCATGAGAATCGGTTCAGCCGATTCAGATGAGTTCTGCGGTACCTAAACACTGTGACACGAGAATTTTATGTGTAAGATTTTTCAGTTTACGTCACCCTGTATTTATTCAGTCTGTGATTGATAGATTTGTATCCAAACAGTATTCATTATACTATTCATTAATTCTTTATATAGATGTAAAAATGATAAACCTTTTCGGTATTTTTTCAACCTTTTTGTAGGACCAGAAGTTTTTAACGTATGCCATTACTTAGTAATTAATCATCATTAGATAATGATCATACGGTATGTAACGAAATACCCTGACGGAAGTTTAGAAATAGGAAATATCGTTTTAGGGGACAATTACGGCAAGCCCTTTAGCTAGTCAACTAGTTTCTAAGTTTCTGTCAATAAGACTAAGTTTCATTAAATTTAATATTCGATTAATTAAATAAATTTCGGATCAGAGGGAAACAACTTTAAATTTCCTTATGGTTGGTACCAAAATATATTATCTTGAATCTATTATGTTCAGAAATTCTACAATTTTATGAAAAGAATTACGATAGTATTTGTTTTTTTTTTTATTAATACTTCTAAAATCGTTTAATAATAAAACATAACCCGATAAAGATGGAATAGTCACATATTAATAAACACTACGAGTATCAGTATGTTTTCTGCTTGGACCCGTGGTTGACTGGTAGAGAATGCATCCGGCATTAAGGCCACCACTGTACACAAGTTTGTGCAGAAGTTTTTAAATAAATAAATAAATCAGTACAATATTATCACAAAAGTCAAAAAGATGAGGAAGATTATACAAATCGCATCGTGTTTGTCGAATATGGATTAAAATATCCAGCCAGTATTAGATCCAGCTAAAATAACGGTACGTAGAAACAAAGAGAAACAACATCAATAAGAAGAAGAAAAAAAACGTCTAGCAAAAAATACTTTCTTTTCCAGCCAGTAACAAACAGTTATCGATGAACAAAATAAAAGGTATTAAAATGCTGTTGTTTTTAGAAAAAAAAGAGGTGGAATTGCGACAACATTCGCGTTAGCGATGGGAAGCGTGACTATCGTACCGAAATTGTTTTAATTGGCACCCAGAGAAAACTGTCTAATGATGTCTTTACTTCGGGGGGACACAGTCTTGAACGACAACGAACAAAAAATAAAATGTAAAACAATTAAAACCATTTTTTTACTAGTGGTCGGAAATGAAGTGATACGACAACTACATATATAAGACTAGCTATGCGCTGCGGTTTCATCCGCATAGTTTTCTGTGTATCCCACAGGAGATGTGAAGGGTTACGGGATAATAAGTACTAAAAGTGTTATTTCAGGTTATAATATATCTATGTTTCAAATTTCAGCCAAATCGGTTCAAAGGTCGGCGTTAAAGAGTAACAAACATCCACACGTCGAAACTTTTGCGTTTATAATATTAATAGGAATCTCATTCGAAACTTTTATTAATTCAAGACGATATGAGCAGTTGAAGGTTTTATTTAGGTGTACTATATGGGGTAAACATATCTATAAGTTGCTTGGTTTTTCCCACCTTTATTGATCGACCCTATTTTATTTATTTATATAAAAACTTTATTGCACAATGAAAGTTAAACAAAAGGCAGACTTAACGCTACAACGCATTTTCTTCCAGTTAATTTAGCCCTTTAGGTCATGGCTTAGACCTCCTTAATACTTAGAAGTAGGTACACCCACTTTAATATTTTTTAATTTTGGTACTTAAATTGTACAGTACTCGTAGGTGAAAAATAACATTATCATACGATATACTGCACATTTTACCGAGCCGTGTGTATCATGATTTTCCTCCTACTGCGAGCTAATCAAGCAGCGTTGTATTGACGCCTCATGTTACACTCACTGGCACGAGCAAATAATTGGATCTAAACATTTTTCTAGAATGTGCCGTAACAAGGGGTAAGCGGATAACACCCTCAGGCGTGTCATTATTAGAACTTGCGCGCTAATAACTGGGGTTCTTCAAAGCGAAGGTAAATAGAAATCGATAGCCACATTATACGGATACACATAAATACCCTTGGATGTATATAATATCTTGATTTGCCATCACACACCAAAAAAGTCGAACACAACAGTCATTTGAACTGTAAAATAAATTTACAACATCACCTACGTTGATCTGACTCCGTGGTAAGTAGCTTAAGAACTTGCGTTACAGATATCAGAATCAACTGTGTTATTTAATGTATTGTGAAATGAATAAATAAATAAATATTTCACAACAATCACACCAAATCTCATGTCCCAAATTAAGCTAGGAGGCTGTGTTATGGGTACTAGACAACGGATAAACATACTTAAATACTTTTTTCTGTAAATAAATACATATTATACGTAGAAAACACCCAGACCAGTACAAACACACATGTTCATGCACACTTATGTTTTTACTGTGCGAGGATCGAACCCGCGACCCTTGATATTAGAAGTCCGACCTGTGGACCACTGCACCAAGCGGTCGTCAAATGATAATTAATAATTTAATTATTTTTATGATTGTGAATATTACAAATAAACATAAATAAATACATATAACACCAGTACACATATATGTTCATGCACACAAATGTTTGTATAGAGCGGGGATCAAACCCGCGACCTCTTGGTTAAGAGTCAACTTCTTGACCATTACACCAAAATGGTCGTCAAGTGCTTACGTGACCTGTTACTACCATGTACGAGTATATCTATCTCCATGCTGTAATTGACAAAGAAACTTGAATTCCTAATAACTCATCCCATAACCCGTGTCTGCGGTCTTTGGGATTGACTTGTAAAAGCTATTTCAAGAGCACTATTTGTTATACAAAGCGCCTTTTAGTCCATTTACACGGACCACCCTATATATTCACCTACTCATTATAGATAGGTACTATTTCTTTATCATGATGAGATCAACATTTTAAAGGCCTTTGTTTAAATGGACAATAAATCATGAGGTCACGGGTAGAGGTCACTTCATCGGATCGATTAGTGCCTGTTATAGCAGACATAATTGTTACATCGCGGTGGAACAATTAAACTTTTGGTTAAAAAGTATAAAACACACTGGCATTCAACAAATAAGTCGTGAGTGTCTTTGACCACGGTCATACTTAATCGGGCATTAAACTTAGTAATGAAGTTTTCAAGGTACTTCTTAAAACAATATTAGTTGTCAGATGGGAAATTGACTGGGTGAACAATAATCACCGTCGTGATTGATCGCACACGAAAAACTGTTAACGACATCTTAGTATGAAGTTTGGTTGATGATATTGAAAACTAATGTTATTTGCTTCTTAGTAAAAATTACTAAGTAATCGTCCAAAAATATAAACTTATCGTTTTTGTAACTAATTAAAACACAATAATTTATAGTTAACCCATTTAATAACTTTTCATTTTATTATGTCAAAGACATTGCTAATTATATGAATACTAGATTTTGAGTAATGTAAGTGTACTACTTGAGGTAGAGTACGCCCTTGCCTTTTAAATGTACCTTGGAGCTTTTTTCCTTAATATAGGTTACATTATGAGATGACCACTTTGATGTAATGGTGAAGAAGTTGAGTGTTAACCAAAAGGTCGCGGGTACGATCCCCGCACTGTACAAACATTTGTGTGCATGAACATGTCTGTTTGTACGGATCTGGGTGTTATATGTATTTATTTAACTTTATTTGTAATACCACAGTTGATCAAAATCTGTAACACAAGTGCTTAAGCTACTACACACGCACCCTACTCAAAACATAAATTCTTTTACGCTGACTTGCATCGCTGGCCGTAAAATCTATTCTGATCCGAGCACACGCTTGATTTTACGAGATACCACGTAGTCAGATCAATGTATTTGATGCTTTTGTATATTTATTATTAATGTTAATTGGCGAACTTTGTTTTACAAAAACACTAGCTGTAAATATCAGATAAGTTCATCATTTATTCTGTTTCTGATTTGCAGCCGAAATCAGAAAGTGAATATTCAGCGTAAAGTGATACAACGGTCCACTGAAAATTTCGTCAAAACGAATTAAGTATCAGTTACAAATCATTTAGATCAGAAGGTCGATATGCTATTGAATGAGCTATAAAACATTTGAAAGTAAAGTAATCATGCACTGACAAAACATATTTGTTAGTTTCTTTTTCTTCTTTTAAGTTAGAAGTCGTTTTAAACTAAAAAACTCTCCGTCCTCAGACTAAGTTGCATTCCGCATGATGATGTTGATATAGAACGCTATTTTACATTTTACTAACTGCCCGCCGTGTTATTGTACTTACAAATGAACCGTCCTCTTGACTCACTCTATCTATTAAAATCTTTATCGTTTAAAGGATTTAAGCATACATCCTCATTACATACAGACATAGGGACAGACGCGGGAAGCGACTTTGCTTTATAATATGTTGTTGCCAATTATAGTTGACGTGTAATTTTCCAACAGTGATCAAATGTTTTGAATTTAAAGGAACTGATGAGATCGCAAACCTCTTTTAGTATCCATAAACATATCAGTTTGGAATTACAGGTCTAACCGACGTCACGCACTAGAATACCATATTCATAAGCTGTACCGTTAAACTAAAGGACTTGCCTAACGATTTCACGTTTAAAGTTCGACAGAAGTATATCAAGCTACGCACTGCGGCACCTTATGCAAAGTTGATAGGGTTGTCTATGCAACTGAACTGTATAGTTTTATTTACTGGTGACTGTTCCTATTGAGCTTGCATTGTAAATACTTATCCTTACATGAAGTGACAATGTTGGAGGCAATGGCTGCGCGCACATCGGACGCTCCTTTTGCAGTTAGTGTTGAAACTGTGTTGACATTGTGTCTGCATTTGAAGTGGAAGTAATACTTACGTGATGTTTGTAGAGCTAATACGTGTAGGATAAAAAAAAACTACAGTTTAATTTATTTACTTCTTTTAATTAATGGAAAGACTATAAATTCGCACAGTGATGCAAGTTTTTTTTAAATATACACAGTGTTTTCAAATAACGTGCATTTATATTTTAACAAGAAAAAAAATTACCTAGAAGTAAACTTTTAATAATATCAAAATACAATAAATATTTCTTTAGTTTGTCGATTGCTTAATCAGAAACCTATTTTCTATTGGCTATGTAAATTCCCTATGTGTTTTGCATTTTACGGTAACATATTCACATGAAATGTAAAATATTTCAAGTTACAAATTATGTTAAACGCATGACTATTTATTCAAGTTTGAAATTCCAATTGATCTTGCGAGTACATTTGTATTTTCGAATAGTTTTAGCCACTGCACCGCTGGATTCGAATAAAATTTATTACTCTAACTCCATTTTAAAGCCATACGACTCTACGATATCTGTATAAATTGGTACTGGTAATATTTTACTCCGCCTTGGGAAAGCGATTCTCTGACCAGACTGCTAAAAATGCTTTTACCGCATACGTACTATAGATATTTTGACTGCGTAAATCGTACGTCATTTTATTTACTTACTTATTCGCAAATAACACATCGATAGGTTACGAACACTTATTTATTTATTTATTTAAGCTTTATTGCACAACAATACTTTGTACAAAAGGTGGACTTAACGCCGTAGGGCATTCTCTACCAGTCATACCTTTGGGCTAAGCAGAAATGATTAGTGGGCGGTGCGACAAAATAAATAAAAGAGAAAACAAACAAAAAATAAGAATAATATGACACATAAGATTAAATATAAAATATACAATATACATAAATATATGTAAATATACATATATATATATATATATATATATATATGATTACATATTTAAAATACACATAATATATACAAATATACACTAAATAAATAAATAAATTTGACGAATTGTTAAAGGAAGATCTATAATGACGGTTGCGATAAAGTAAGAAAGTGTAAAGTAAGAACACTTCATAGGAATTCCAAAATGGACATCTGACCAGTGACCTTAATGATTACGCATACCGCAGATAACAAGATACTCGTACACAGATTATCATAAAAACTCAAATTATTGGCTACACACATAACGTCAAGTTCGTAATTTAACTATGCTATTAACTATAACACGAATGGTTCACAAAATCGGCACTGCACAAATTCTTTCACAACACCGACCTAAACGGAACAATTAAGTTAGAACATTATTGCTCTGATTGACTTTGAATTAATACCGCACGCACGAAAAAAAATGCCCATACGCCACCGTCACTGCGTATCCTTCACCTTAATATTTGGGCGCGTATTGTCAGTTAGATCTGCGATATTCAGATTTACGCGGCGCACTGGACGCCCGCGCTCTAAGTTTTACTTTTGGGAGAGTGAGCGCAGGCGCGCGCGCAACAAACTCTTCCGCGGACTCGCTCAGTGCAACAACGACTCTAGCCGAGTACGAACTTGGAACCTCGAACCTCACGAGCCGCGATTGTGAACTGTGACATTGCGAGTGCTGTGATTGTGATTCCGTTGACCACAGTTTACGCGGTAAGTCATTTTATCAATGAAAGTCAGCATAAAAACTTTCTTTAGACGGCTCTCTCGCTGCAGAAGAAAGCGGGATTAGACGAATCGTTACGGCTTGATAAATCACTTTTTGCGGTCGGATGTAATTTATGCCGCATATCAATCCATTATTCATGATAAATGGTCGTTGAATTAATTATTATGTACTTATAAAATAATTACGACCACCAAAATTGACGTGCGACAAATAATTTATTGTGTGTGGCGGACAAAATTATTATATTTATCAACAAATCATAAACCTACTTACCTTGTTATTTAGTTTGATTAACAGTATTTATGAAACCTGATTAATAATTGAATTATTATCCAGTAAAAAGTTAGTAGGAATTTACACGTAAAATTATTTTTAGCTTATATCTACGTAAAACCGCATGTGCAAATGACATTTAAAAATTTCCTTACCAATTTTTTATATCAAGACATGAGCACGGTGCATTGTCCTCAAAAAAATTCAGGTAAAATGACTACAATATCATACTTTTATTATTAATTTTGTTAAAAATATTGAGTAAGTATTTTTTTCGTACTGTTTCTGATTTCATAAAAAACAGTGTATTCAAAAAAGTGTTTATTAAACCTAAATTCGAAATTGCAGACCAAAACTCATTCATAAAGTCAATGGTATCCGATGTGCAAGTTCATTGTATTCTCACCGGCCAGTACCTGTTTACGTCCGAGATCCTTCGCTCCTTTTTAAAATTAGAACGAGCGAAGTTATGAAAACAATTTCGGGGAAATTGGCACGTTGTGTGGAAACCGTTGCGTTTGAAATTAGCATGCACATAACAATGTGGGTAACTTTTTTTTTCATCGACTTCAGTGTCGTAAGCGCTACGCTTGGTTAAATGTATAACATCGTTGGGCCATAACGGATAAAAACCTATTAGCGTGATTATCGCTATTTGGATATTGCACCTCATCCTTTTTTCAAAGGAAGAACTAATTGTTTGATGCCTAAATAAAATATACGCTAAATTTTTTGCTTATAATCAACATTATTTCGAGTGATTATTTTGAAACCATTTTTGTTAATATGTAAGCAATAGTTTTAGGATTTTGATCATTCATTGGGTTACTAGTTAAAAATATTATTTTTATCAAGTTTGCGTGAGTGAAAACAATTTAAAAATATTGAGTCGTCATAGTAATTAAAATCTACTTTTTCAATGTTAACAAACAAATAGTGTTTATTAATTTTACATGTAGGTTTGGAGTTCTTGGAAATCCTTGAGATTTGCTTCGATTGTTGTGTATTATTTATACTATTTTACAAGCATAACAAACGTTTCAAAAAACTTCCTTATTTTTTAGCACAAACTGCACAAAGTATTCCGATTTTCAAACAGTCGTAATGCAAATTTTGCAATTTAAAAAAATATATCATAAAAGCAATACTAAAGTTTACTGTACTGGCATCAACACTTTGAAAATCTATAATTATAAATCCGTAATGAAAAAGTAGAATAAAACTAGCGTCAAAATAAATCATTGTTTTCGCACAGTCACTTTAAAAGTATATTAAGCTTATCTCCACAAACACATAATTACTATGATTGAATAGACTGAAAATGAGGTCACTTTGTCCAAATTAAATAATTCGTGAGAATGCCCCATTCTCTTTTGTTGACTTCATGAGAAAATAAAACGCAATTATTATTATAAACGAATGCTTATTTATGGGATCTGTGACATAATATTTGATTGCATAATTAGGTGTCACCTTGTCGTAGTAATAAAGTATTTTAATTGCTTAATCACTATAAGAATCACACATCAACAATGAGATCACTCGTTTTAACTAAATTATCGTATTAGTAAGCTACTTAAGTAATTTTAAAATATAGGAGTTTGAGCTTTGACACGGTCGTCGAAAATTATTTATGTGCTAACTTTCAAAAAAAGAAATGAAAGCAAAACGCTAGTGTGTATTTAAACAATAAGACTATGCAATTACACACACGGCTTTTAATTTTCTACTCAAAACGAACAGTTTTCACTTGTCCCACGCTGGTATGATGAACGCGACCTACTATAGAAATACTCTCACTGTCACACACTCGTGAACTAGGCCTACCTTAATGTAACAAAGTCGTGTTAGAATGTCCATTGTGTTTGAATATCATCGTCATTGTTTTTTTCTATTGGAAATATTTTCAATATATCGAACATGGTTCCAAAATCATACGATGCTGATTTTTCTGATTTAATGAAGGCTCTTCTCGGCGTGTTTATGACATAATACAGGTCCTCGATTTATCAGTACGATGCGGAAACTAAGCGCCAGTCAACGGTTTGGGTGTTTCAAATCAAAGCAAAGCCTACTAAAGTGAAGTGATCTAGAAGCGGTAGAAAGATTTTGAACGCCACTTTTTTTTAATTTAACTGGCTACTTCGTAACAATTTGTTTACGGGATCAAAGAAGAATCAACGATGTAAGGTATTCTACCAAATGCTTGCCAGATATTTTCTCTGTTGTGAGGAACAGGCGGCCAAACACACGCGGGCTACTGCTTCACTACGACACCGCGCCCGCGCACACCACGTTTTAAGAAAATGGATTTCCTAGTTAGCCGGTTGGACTTTTTTGACTCCTTACAGCCCTGATTTAGCACCGTGTGACTTCTTTTTATTACCAAAAACAAAAAATCTGCTCAAAGGAATACAATTATCGTCGCCGGAAGATACTCTATTAGCGTTTGAGCAGAGTGTAAATGAAGAGTCTTCAAGCGGACTGGAAAAAGTGTTTCTAAAACTGATTTAGACGCATGAAACTTGGTATCGAGGCTGAGTGACGTATTCTCAAAAGATTTGATAAAGACATTTATATATATGGAGCAATTATTTTAAGTTCGCAAAACTTTCTGATTGTCACACGTATAACGAAGTTTAACGGAAAATAAAAACTAATAAGTTATAGGCGACCCATTTATAAAATGTTCGCGGAATATTTCATTAGTCACATTTTTTAATATTTGTCAGTGTAAACTGAAAGTTTGGAACACTACAATACGCGAAGCCCGATTTCCTACTATTGAAATTAAAACCTGATGCGAAAATCGCTTTTTAAAAGCGTGACCATTTAGAATAACAGCTTAATTTGATTTTTATAGCGTGTTCAGTTTTATTTATAATGTTTATTTTAAGCACTTTACGGGTATTTAGAAACAAGTTTATGCAAACACCTATTGTCTTCAGTATTGTAGGTTGTAGTAGTCAAGTATTACAGAATTCTAGGTCATGACCAAATCATAAAAAAGTGGTTATATCATCGCAACTAAAACAAACAATTCTTATCACCGGATTAGGCCTAATTCGTAAAAAATATTTAAAAACCATTGAAGGTTTTTAATTGTGTTGTATAACTCGGTACATTTTGCGTGCTCGTCCAGTGAGAATATACACAATTGGATGATAAAAATTTCAATTAAACTAGTATTTTTAACAACGGAACGGCATTGCAAATTGTTTAATTACACTCTATGAATATTTCATACACGAGTTACTACTAAGGCCAACGATGAAGGTAAGAATAGTAATTATTCGTAAATTTTATGTACGAAAAAATGTACAAAGCGGCAAACTTGGTACTTCACTGATATTATAGAATACATTAATAAGTAAACTGTACAACGAATTAGAAATCTGCTGTTACAAGACTTAACAGCACAATTAAAAATAATAAGACGTTTACGGCAGTATGAAATCGGTATAATTGCCCGTATTCGTAGTTCAGATATTCAATTAAACGCTAGCATTCATACATACTCGTATACATAAATTCTTAAAATACTTATATGATAATAATAGAATGTGAGTGCATTTAAAATTCCCAACCATTTTGTACGCACCAATCGTCAAATCTATTAATACCTAGATCTTTGCCACCAGACCACCTGTAGCAGTAACTCCAGAAACTGATTACGCGAAGTGTACTTACTCTCGGGTCAATCTCGAAGAAATTTACGTTACATGTGAGCAAGAATTACGGCGGGCGAGCGCGTCATGCGTTGAGCATTGAAGATTTGCGGTGGCTAGAAAGTGGCTGGCCAATCGTAAGTTATTCCACACACGCGACCAAATCTATGGTCCAGTATGGCACGGCGTAGCGGTACTCTGACGCAACTAATTATACATTACGTTCGATGGATTTGATCAGGGCTGTCTAGCGTGGTATTTGGGTATATTACGCGACGACCTGAATATGATAATATTCTAGATTATTTAATGAATTAATAACACCTTAGTTTTTGTTGTGTACTTTACAAAGCAATTCTCAGAAAAAAAAACATTCTATGATTTAATATTGGCCCACTGATTTTACACTGAATAGTGTAAGTGTTTTGGCACTTAGTATTCTTCCATTTTAAATTTTAGATATAACTAGCGGACCCCGCAGACGTTCTCCTGCCCGTTGCTTTTTTTTGTTATATGTTAAGGGTGGGCCACCCTTATCACTAAGGGGTATGAAAAATAGATGTTTGCCGATTCTCAGACCTACAATATGCTTACAAAATTTCATGAGAATCGGTTAAGCCGTTTCAATTTTATATATATAGAGATGCAGCCCATTTTATGACAGTTACAGAATGAATTACTAATGTCACACAAAGAATGTTTGGGAAAGTGAAGAAGAGAAACTAGGACGTCTCTAGTAAACGAAACCATAAGGTATGAAAGTAGCTTAATAAACTAAACACCCTTAACAGTTTCGTTACGTGTTAACGTGTTTACCACTCCACTTAAATGTATTATTAGCATTATTCAAGCGCTTATGTGTACACTGCTGAACGTTTTGTATCCTAATCAACTAAAATGAATCCATAATACTTACTTGGGTGAATATTCGTACAGGCTTTGGAAATTTTCTTTAGATGAGAATCTCAATGAGGAATGCGTTTCATGCATTGCATTTATATTGACGCTAAGAATGAAATGAATAGTAAATCGCACAGCATTCTTTATTGACATAAAGAATGCTTTTCATTTCAATACAATATAAAAAGTAACACTTTATATATATGGTAAAAATACCGTTTTCAATAACTATTCTAATGTTAGTGACCATGTCAGTTTATAACAATTTGTTAAGATGTTTTGTTTATTTTTACACACGATTCCTGATATGAACATGGCAAAAGATACATTGACATTCATGAGTGTCATTACTCCTTAAATGTACTACTTGCAAAAATACAGAGTGATTCTATCTTTACTCATCTTTGATTCAAATCAAGACGTTGTCACCTGACAATATTCCGATGGCATCTCCACAATGCCCTCAGATAACCCTAACCCCGATCGAAATTACGAGTCGCCGAGTCGCCAAAGTGAAGCGAAAGTTCGACGTAATACTATTTAACGCTGGAACGCTCGAGGCGACAGAGAGCAACAGATTTATAGGTTTCGTCGTGGGAAGATGACCGGTGCTCGTCAACTTGATCTCCGACTCGGAGGGGTTTTCCCATAAGTTCCATTAGGACAATGTTGCCTTCTAAACTTGTTTCTTACGCTGTCAAAACTGAGCTCTCGCGACAAGTCCGAAAGTTTCAAGGCCCTGATTAAAATTTCATACTGGCTTATAACATAGAGTTATGTAGACTGTGTACGAGTAACTATTTTACAAACTAATAACACCTTCTAGAAACAAATGCCTTGATTTAAACAGCAGTTGTTCACTTAAATGGGTTCATAAATTAATCAATGAATTTTTGTCATGGGCACTAATCGAATGATTTCTCATGAAAATAGAACGATTTCTCATATTTCGAGCCCGCGCTGAATCGATCGCATTTAATTACTAATCTCTTAATGAATATTCAACGACTGTTCATAAATTTGAGCTCTGTCAGTTGGTATTAATTCGTGATCAAATCTCGGATGAAGTCGTAACATGTTACTTGTTATGTAAATCTTGTTTGTTTTGTTTACTTTAACGAAGATTTAATACTTATGTCTTTAATATTTATGTCACTCATATCAATTTAAAGATACGTGCTCAAGGTAGAGCTATTTCTTTAGAAATAGGTCACAAAATATTTGCAAAGGCCTTGGTTTCTGTCATTCACGAATTCAGGATCGTTTTGTTTGACAAAAAATGCATACTTCGGTAAAGGTACTTATCACGTGAACTTTTACTATAAATAATAATTTTATTTTATTGCAACGACTTTCAATTTAATTTTATTTAGGACTCGAATCTTGCCTGTCGAGTGCAGTTTAGCGCTGCACCTTATGAAATTATGTGAAATTTAAGAGCGTAATAAGTTTGATGCGAATTTAAAGGGGATAAAAGTTTTAGTTCGGGTTTTACGTGAGAGGTAATGCGAGGTTGAATTCAACTCGGTGTTTTAAAGCTGACATAAATTGTATAATGTTGGCGTCGGGGAGTCATTGCTCCCGCGGGGTTCACTGCTCCTCGTGACATTCGGAACACGTGCCCTGCAAGTACTTACATATCGGGAGAACGTATGTGACAGTTGAGGTTTACGGAACGTCCGTGGAATTCGCTTGCGGCACACGTCGCTGATATTTTTGTCTCAATCGATGCTCGTTTTTAAATCATTCGATATTTTTGTAGAGTAAACTGTTGGAATGCAGTTTTTGTTTGAATTTAAAATATTCCGAATTCTCTCCTTTAAAGAAAACCAGAGTTTTTTTTTTTTTAATTTGCAAATTAACCTTTTAATCATTAAGGAAAACTGCTTCTTTAAACTTTATAGTAAGCACTATGACGTCACAAATTAAGGATTCACGAGTTCCAAAAGAACAAAGTTTGCCATGATTAAAATACATTCTGGGTCTTACTAAAATACCTACTATTCTAGTTAATAGAATTAATTTACGATTAACTTCAGCATTAAAAGTCGACAAAAAAAATATGTTTCGTATCGAACTCCAATGTAAGGGCATTTATTATATATTCATTGGTACTTGTAGTATCTCACCACCGTTGTGTGTACCCAACCCACCACTGAATTGAGTTTCAAGTTACGTGTTTGGTTAAATACTTAATTCACGGTTAATTATTTTATTCCACTCAATTGCTTATGTTAAATTATGACGCTAACTGTTAAGTCACGGTTACACACATTTCATTGTAATGATGACTTATATCACTTCATTCTTGTGAATAAAAAACTAGATTTCAGAAAGTCTACTCGGGTGATTCCTATTGAAAACGTAACCTTCTGTTCTGTGCTCTTTTGCATTTGATGATTATTTACACCAAATTTTATTATTACTAGTTGTGCCTTGTGGTTTTACCCGCATAGAATCCGTTTTCTACGTACCCCACTGAAGCTGTAGAGTTTTACGGGATAAAAAGTACCCTTAGTGTTATTCCAGGTTATGATCTATGTATGTTTCAACGCGAATGAGTTACAAACATCCATACATACAAACGTTTAAAAAATTAGTAGGATTAAGTTACTTTATTTTCTAGCATTAACAATGCAAATTTAACATTAGTAGGATTATTTACTTACCTTTACGATGCATAAGTACTCCGTTAAACAAATGCAGTAAAGACGTCTTACCTCGATCAGTAAGCCGCGGGTCGTCAAGAACACATCCTTTCTTGAGAAAGAAGTCTTGGCCACATTAACCTTAGTTCAACCCGCTTTTACATAATGATCATGGTCACGCATCTATCAGTTTACACTGCCAGTAAGTGTTTGTCATTGACTTTTTTCTTTTTCTTTTTTTTAAGAACCTTCTAACATTCAACAAGACATTACACTTCAAAAAAATTTTTTCGGTTTCGGTCATCAGGGACCCCCAACCTTTGGAAGTCCGGTCCAATGCTCTAAAATAAAAATAGCGTTGAGAACGCAAAAAACACACAATAAATAAAACCATCTAGAACTAACACAACTCAAAAGCGGCGAACTTTATATGCGAAGCTATTGCCTTTGCTTTGAAAAACAAAATTTGTGGCGTGAAAACATAGAGCAGTTAAAACATAAAACAGTATAACCTTACTTTGCAGTGTGTAACTTACTTTCTACATGACTTAACATATTAAAATCGATGGTGGTATTATGGCACTATGGAAATCCATAATAACCGAACGGATACCAAAGTTAATATTATCTTAGAGATAGAGATAGAATCTAGAGTTCATACCCTCGCTTTTTTCATGCGCGCTATATTTTCAGAGTCTTGGCGACTTTCAGTAAGGTTTTATTCAAACGATAAAGTGCAATGATAGCCTCTCTGGGACGGTCTGCTATTATGTGAGGCACTGTGCCGTTTTACTGGCTTCGACCAATTTGACACTCTTATTTTCATTCAATATTTTAACAGATTGAAGTTGGACGTCATTATTACATATTAGTATATTTACAGTATACCGATTCTAGTGTCATTTTGTTGTCAATGTTTTTTTTTTAAAATTTGACAGATACTCTCAAAACCCCAAATCCTTGTTATGTTTTTAATCTTACAAAAATGCTAGAAATATGTGTAATAACAGTTTCATAGTAAGCATTTCTGGTTTTTGATGAATTTGTTATTTCATCAAAAATTAGTAATGCTTATGCTTAAAAAGTTATCAAATAGAGACGCTATTGGAATACGCACGATTACACAATGAACAATAATTTTCCGCGCCGTCTAATAACATTTAGTTACGTGTGCCCACATTGTACAGAATCATTATATTCTTGACATTTCCGCTTTGCCCTTAGGCGTGGCTTAAGTTTAAAAGGCTCTCATCTGAGCGAAGTTCGCACCAGCGCTGCAGCGTACAGGGTGTGTCTTCATATCAGTACATAAATCTCAATGAAGCTGAATGAGGTCCGTCTTAGAAATACCATTACGATTAAACTGAACAACCTTTTTATCGTCTTAAACTTTCAATACGTAAGGTACTAATTTCATAACCTAGTTTTCGTTGACTACTGCTAACTTAAACTCCCAGATTATTGACATCAAACTGTATTCCAAACCTAGATTTTTGATCAGTTCCAATTTTAAGGAGTCCTATTATTATCTGTAGATTACAGACTATGCGAAATTATAGCTACCTACTAGTTAGATTGATCTTAATCAAACGTACCATCGTCTTGCAGTTCTATTTTTGAATATGGTTGGAATTTTAAAACAACGCACTTATTATAGAACAGCAAATAAAATACGTGTTTTTGATTCTCGGTTATTATTTTCGTATTTCATTACCTAAGGGAGTGGGGCATATTTGAACACTTTTCACACTTTCTGCCATAACTTCAGATTCTCTAGCTCTGGACCGACGCTGTTTCACAATACTGAGTGTAACGATTAGGCTACAAAATAGCAATACATCGTATGGCGAAGAAAATGCAAATTATAGTCGCAAAATCCATTTTAGAAAAAGTAGTATATATATATATATATATGCCAATCAGTTTTGTTTACTTTTGCATAATGTATGCTAGGTGACATTCAGGTCATATTCCACCACACGTCACATAACTAACACTAACGAGGCGTTAAGTTACGCTGGGAAGAGATCACGAAGTTGCTTGACGGATACATACATTGCACTTGACATTTGTAGTAAAACTGCATATTAAACTGTTTAACGAGTGGAATACATTGTTTATACGCCCGACCTTCTTCGGTACAGACCCGATTGTCGTTATTAAAGTTACGGGTAAGGTCAGTTTGTCCATCAAAGCGAAGATAATAAGAAACGAGTGTGTTTAAAAAACTGGAATAATTTCGAATGTGTTGTTTTAAAATCATTTGAAATAAAACCTGTGTCTAAAGAATAGACTAATTTTCTGACAAGAAAATTGTAGGTTAAGCTTACTTCTTCCAAATAGTCCAAGTAAATAGATAGATCTTAGTAAGATCCGCTGATGCTAGTAGCGGGCTGAGCCGTCCTTGCATCGGAGAGCTTGCATGAACTCCTTACGCGGAAGACGTGTGTGCTAACCTATATATAACTCTATGTTTAGTGGACTTATAACACAACGTATTAAAGATTACCTAGTATAATTTACCAGCGATAAAACCTTTCGGTAGCACAGTGTAGAGTTGTCTTATACTCGTAATATAAAACAAGAACCAGCTTCAATTTTTTTTATTCTTGTTGGCCAAACAAGCTGCAAGGTAAATATTACGTCAAGTGAAACCCAATCGTCGTTTTTTCTTTCAGTTGACTTACGTATTACAAATAAGCCCTTCTCGTCGATAGCGATCGAACAACACGTCACGATTGTTGACATTCTATAAGTACTCGTACGTTTATTTACGATGCAAAATGAGATAACCGGTGATTCGATATTTATCGATACAACGATTCAGTCGATACATAAACAGTGTGGAGAGCGACATTAAGCCTAGTCGTCAGAGACAGGTAGGTCACGGGTTACATTCCACAGCCGGTACAAATGTTATTATAGAAACAAAGGTCTCTAAAGGTAAAGGTAAGTACACATGCCGGCACATCAAGGTAAACACTTGTAGAAGCGCATTTGCAACAAAATGGATATCCGTAAGTGCTGTGGTACTTACCAGCAGGTAAAGATGTATCGTGTTCGTCTGTAGTTATACCTGAACGCACTATTTCTCTGTGTATATATTCAAGCTTTTACCAGTTGTAATAATATAATATATTCTGTTCTGTGATTTTATGATATTCTCTGAATAATATCATAAAAATATTAAACACGAAAGCTCAAATATAAGCCAGTAAATTATGTGAAAATTTTTGGGATTTATTTCTTTCAGAGAAGTTTATAGTAATCACAATTAATATTCGTAGCAAGTATTTAAATGGTTATTTTGTTTATTAAGTCTTAAGTTTACTTTAATCATTTTGATTTCATTCGACGAAGTATTCAATATAAATCAAGTATTTTTTAAGCATAATTGGTAAGAATCTCAAATTTATTGGTCTTCTTTGTATTGAAATTAACGAGAGACGATGTCTCGTCTGTTGTTAAAATGTTACCATCTGGTCGGTGATGTCTGCATGCCTTTACCCTTCAAACTTAATTAATATTCATACAAACCCAAGACAGAGCTGTACTCGATACTGCTAAATATATTTAGATTAAGCATATTAACAACTCGATACTGATAATAAATAAATAAATAAAATTCATTTATTTCAGGTTACTAAGACCCAAAATAGTGACCATACAAAACTACCAAATTTTCAAAAATAAATTATATAAATAATAAGAAAATTAATATTAAAATTACATTAAATAAAATTAACTTATACATTAAAACATTTACAATCTCAAGTCAAAAAAAACTAACACAAAATAATGATAATGAAGAAAACATACGAGTATTATGATAATGGTATGACATTAATAAATAAAAACTAGGAAACTAGGTAGCTTGTCCGATTGATTAAATATATTTTAATCAGTTTACAAATTTTATTTAAATGTGGATCACACACATTTTTGAGAGTTTTTCACATTTTTACACTATAGTAAGAAATGGTCAATGAAAATCTTTGGTACGCGAATTGACCATGAGTAAGTCGCAATGGCGCAACGTTACGCGTTATTTTAAAACTAATTGTTAACATTCACGGATCAGCACATCCTTTTTACATAAAAAAAAACTCGTAGAAAATCTATAACTCACCTGAACATTTTGATTAAAATATAATACGGAAGACAACCACCTAGCACATAGCCAACCGACTGTGAGCAGTGGTGCTTCGTCTTACTCATTCTCCACCTGTTCCCATTATTCTACCTCACTTTACATATTGAACCACTATAAGAATGCCTTTATTAAGGACTTAACATATCTTCCGATACCTATTTATTATAATTCAAGGCTAAGCTTCGGCCAAAATCTAGAGTAGGATAAGATTCCCCGATCGGCGTAAACCGCGCGATTTAGATAGACCTATACAATCGGAAATGTGTGAAGAGATGTTTCGGTCTAAAGCACTACTCTCTAAGCCATTCTCCGTAGTTCCGGATTTAGCTATCCCTGTCACTCTCACAATCTTGTCCGTGCGATCCAACGGGCTAGCAAGATTTGAAAATACGGACTTAACGTTCCGAAGTACTGCCTCTGATGGAAATTGGGGGTACGTGCCTTCCTGGCTACAAAGTGGCTATTAGACTCTCACCAAATTACATGAATACCACCTACTCTTAAATTTTTTGCACTGAAAATTGAAAGAAAGGCCTGGAGTTTAAATATCTTTTTGGAATTTGAGCATTTTCATCTAAGATTGTAGATTTGATCTAACTCGCTGTATATTGTGTGTAGTTAGTTGATTAAATAAACAAAATTTTATTGTGAATCCTCTTTAGTGGATAATCCCAGAAACCCATAAACTCCGACGAAGGATTATCTTCGTATATCATTTACTTTATAGACAAATTCACTTTATAAGCTAAACGCGTCTGAGTGTTCGTTTTATCGTCGTTCATTTATTTTTGAGTTCAAAATCACATTGAGATATGCAGCACGAAGGTCCCTCTGACATCATGCCAAGGTGCAAAAACCTTTGCAAAAAAAAGTAAAAAAAATACTAAACAGGCATTGGTTATCCTAAATTCAGGGTCGATTGAGTCTCAAGACCCCTGCCGGGAAGAGCGTGTTGGTTTTGTTGTAGTAATAAAACAGCTAAGGTGTACCTAACGTCTTGGATAACATGAGCTAAAATTACACGTAAATTGGCAAGGATACGTAACTTTTCGAGCAAACGCAGACGTGATGTTGTTTCTAGCGATTAAACTAAGGAAAATCTATGCTCGTAATATTGGTAGATATTTAAGGAACTAGGTTCAAAATATGTACAGACCTCATATTCTTAGCCAATTTCATGTTCAGTTATAGTATATTCTTAAAGATAGATAGATGGATTACTATTTTAACATCTCACAAAAAATATAAAAACTCAACATATAAATATAAACAGTAGCTCTAACCTTACGAATAAATATGTGGTTTCAATCAGTTTTAGGAAGTTTATTTTGCTGCTAACGTTACCTTACTTTACACTTAATCAACAGTTGTAAAAAAAACCGCCATATTCCCGAAACAAATAGCAGGACAGACGTGATTCATCCTCGGCCGTATCGTCACTTACCTACCATCAGGTGTGATTGTGGCTAAATGTCTGGAAAGCAGAATATAAAATAAAAACAAGCATAGTTTTGTATTCCTCCAAACAGCGCCAACTAAATCACACAAGGACCCTGCACACAGCGACCTTACCGCGAGTTTTTATCTCGGCATCTGCATAAATATACACTTACATGATTCAACTCGGAATCTACAAGTTAAATTGCCGGAGACATGCATTTTTACCCTCTTATCTCATAAACTTGGTGCGGTATGGAAGTAATATAGAGCCGGTCTGCTATTTGCACTCGCGTTATAACTAAAAATTATGCACGAATTAACCAGCCAATGTAAAATGCGTTTAATGTTCGGAAGATGGAAATAAAGATTCAGTTTGGCTGAAGCAAAATGAAATAAAACAGCGTTTATTGGCTCGCTAACTAAACTGCAACTTGGCCTCGCACGCCGATTTTTTGTTTTCGTTTTCTTAACAACAAGTTGGGAGCCAATTCTTGTCATTTTGTGCATGTTCACATTACAGTTTGTTTCGTAGAATTGAACTTTTAGTTCAGCCGATTTTAAAGTACGATTTAAACATGTTAATTTTGTTTGACACAAAATAGACACTCGCTCTACTCCTAGTTTATAAAATTTGTTGATACACATATCCAATCCAGTCTACTTGGAACGACTACTATTTCATTTTAAATGCCTTTATTTTATCAACATCATGATAAAGCTTGTTAAATTAGATTACAAGCAAGTTGAAGCTAATAGGCACTCATCAGCCTATATACGTCCCACTGCTGGGCACAGGCCTCACCTTTAACTATGAGGTGGTTCGAGCCATACTCCACCACGCGGGCTCAGTGCGGATTGGTGGAGGGGTGTTTGTAAGGTAAGTGACCAACCTTACTGTCAGATGTTATTAAGCCGCCCGAGGGCCTCTGACCAGGCTTAACGACTAATATCTATCGATATTAACCGAGACCAACAGCTTAACGTGCCTTCCGAAGCACGGAGATGCTAGTAAATAGTCGTCACTTAAAATTATCACTACCAAAGCGCTGCAACCACTGCGCCACAAGCACCTACTCAATAGGCACAAGTTGTATGCAATGCAATGCTTATATGCAAAATGCTGTTTACATTACGTTGTATTGATTAAATGTATCTAATGACTCAGAGGTTAGGGCGTGTAACAGTAACAGATCATTTCAATTTTTAGGCCAAAAATGTTAAGCTGATTTTCCCACAGGAAACCCGATACAACACAAACAAGTGGACTGATATTATAAATCTAATTTGATTTCATTACGAGCAACCCACGCAAACCTGGGTGGGTTGTTTGTTAATTTATAACCAAATCTCATTTTCGATGGTCTATTAGAACCAAATATTACCCAAGTTATCCTGAGATAATATAAAAACAAGGTACCAAAAATTCATCACAGAGATTATATTTGCCGACGTAGGTAAAGCTCAATTAACTAATTGAGATATCGTCTAGGCCACTACGTCTATTATAATCTACCTTTTATATCGACCACAAATAAACTAATGGGGCTGGTGGTTTTAATTTTTATACTGTAATCTTTGAGCTGAACGTTAAACTTACCTAATCCAATTTAACCAAACGCAAGCATTCATTTTGACAATCTAATATAAAATATTCGTAAAAACAGGAACCTCAACAAAAGTACAAGTGGACACATTTGTAACAGTCCCGTTTTCTGTTCAACCTCATAAAAAATACGACTAAAAACGCTTAAATCTTCTTATCCGTAGCGAATTAGCGTTATCTTTCGAATCTAACATCTAGCCTCCGACAACCGTGATTGATACCGGAATCCAGTTTCACTTTCATTTTATTAGCAACGGAACAATATTATTCGATCGTATAAATTGTTTTAAGCTTTCCATTTGCCTTTAAGAAATGTATCTTTACAAAATGAATATTCGCGGATTATGGAACACCTCGCCCACGACCACTTTCACTATAAATATTGTGTGCCAAAGAAATGCGCAGATCTCGAAGAAAGAAAAAAATAAGAATTAAAAATACTTGGTTATATTCGAGACGTATTGGGGAGAAGAGTTAAATCCCGTCGTGAAGAGTCTAAATATGCAGTGTTAAAGTTGTGTAATATTATCCAGCTGTGCAAATCATTAATAACCAAATAATGGGCTGAAAAACCTTATAGTTGGGGTGAGACCTGTGCCTACCAAGGGGACGTATTAGGCTGATGAGATAAAATGAATGGTCTTAATATTGATAGGAAAATTAGGAGCAAAGAAACGTTCTCGTTTTAACTGAAACAAAAACAAACAGAAACAACATTGAAATAATTTACATCTTATTAATTGCATCGATGTTAAAGTAACGAATATAAGTCCAGTGTCAGCACAAGTAAATAGCAACAATACACGCAATTTTTTATAAGCTCTATGTAAACAAATTATAAATAGATGGTGCACTTGATGATACTAAATTCCGAGTGGAAAAAAAGGCAAAATCTTCAAAGGGAAATTCCATTCCCATAACAATCTGCATATAAGTACTTGTTCGGCATCTGTATCTATAAGCCATTGCAAATGAACTCGCCGCGAACAGGTTTGAGCTAAGGATTTATTTTGCACCGATCTATGTCAAGATCAAGGAATTAAGAACGAGTTTGTTAGTCAGAACTGTGTTTGCTTTACAAACGTCAGCGATCCGCAAAAAAGACATTTTACGTTTGTTTATTAGGTAATATCAATTTGTAGCTTCAGATCCTAGGAAATAGCCTTTTTTAAATCATTGTCATTTACTACAGTGTCAAAATGCAGTGTAGCTGTGGTGCCCTCTCACCACAGCTACTTACAGCCTTCAGTTACAGCTACTTAAGATTGAAAAATTACAGATATGTGGATGTTAAAATCCGAAACAAATGCTAAAGTAGCATTTAAGGATCATACTGTAATATGTATCTGTATATTTTAGTTAATGCAAAATCCTACCGATTACTTCTTTATGCGAACCACTTAAGTTATAAAGCTCGACGAACGCACCTTTAATTTCAATTACACGTCCAATGAAAAAATCGAGTACTTATTTGTTGGATCTTACTGCACATTAAACAATACCTAAAAAAAACATGTTCTAAACCCCATATATGAATCCACACCGATTCTTTTAGCCCGGTTTTCATCCGCCAAAAAAAACACGTAAGTTATACGAGTAAACCCCACAGCTAAATCTATACATATACATTAAGCCCAGTCTAGCTCCGCCAGGGTGTTTTGCCATTACTCGTCGACATTTCAAAATTATTTACACTTCACTTTACAATCTTGAGCGTTTTATGTTTGAAATCGAGTAACAAGTCATTTAACTTTATAGCGTGTGTGCGAGCGAACTCGGGCAATTAAGTTTTACTTGCGCATTTGTTTTATCACAAAGTGAAGAGTTGGTATTTGAATTTGATTGTAAGAAAAAAAGAAAGTTAATGGTCCCAACGATAAAAAAGTTAAAAACATTCGAAAAGTTGCAGATTATCTTTTTTCAGAAACCGGAGTTTCTATAAAAAATCACTGCCCAAAAATAGAGAGACAAGAAAACTTCTCATTCCCAACAGTTACTCCAATCAAGAGTTAGGTACAGAAATAAGTCAGTCTTGAAACTTTAAAAGCGACGCGCTTTTAGAAAACACAAAATAATGTTTCAGAGCACCGATACGATAAGTTGCTGAGTTAATCTTAGTTTGGATTACTCCAGTGTGAGTAGGTTCTGCTAGAGAATAAAGTGTACCAACATAATATAATAAAATTCAGAAGTTTTAAAATATTGATGGTAGGTACGTGTTAGTGAGAACTGTGTTTACGTTTACCGGTGTTAAATAATAGAGGCCTTAATTAGTATAAGTATTGTATCAAAAAGTAAAAAATCTCTTTCGCTAGCAAGTTTATGTGACATACTGAGACTCATGACATACTGAGATTACAGTGTATAAAAAGAAACTATTTTAAAATTCAATGTAACTAATATAACAAAATAAATAATGATCAGTCTCTATAGTTCACCAAACTTGAAGGCATTTTTGCTTGTGAAAAAGATTTTTTATTATTTTTATGCACTTATTGCGGATACCTGCATTGCATGTCTGTTATATTATGGCCACTGCATACTTAACGGAGTTTATTTCCGGACGGGACAAGACGGGACAGGAAGTTTCATAATCACATCATTTCAAACAAAATATTCTTTAATGATACGCCAGCATGAGTGGAGACGGGCATCATATATGGGCTTTCAAAGTAGGGCCCCTGTCATGCAGTTTTCTGTACAAGATGAGCCTGCAGATGAAAGTCTGCTCCTAACTTTTAAATAAGACGAGGCAAGAACAGTATTTCTCCACGTCCAACTTTGGGAAGTGCAGTTTGAACTTACGAAGTACGAGTAGGTAGGTAATAAATAATTAAAAATGTTTTTCTATGGTTCTGACATCACTTCGACTGAAATGTACCTGCAAGTACAAAAAAGTTTAAAAGCGTATTTTTACGTCATCACTGCAACAAGCAAGAATCATTGAACCTATATGACATCGAAAAGTTAAGAGCCTGAGGTCTTACTACGAAAAACTCAATACGTCAAAACGAAAGTGGTTTAATGACACGAGGACGCATTACAGCCCGTCTTGGTGACTGAAAACTGTGACATCTTATGCGCATGTGATAAGATTGATGATTTCGTAGTTTGATATGCTATTGTCTGTACACGTTATGACGGATATCATTTTTTGTAGTGTGCCTTCTGAGCAGTTACAAAAGTCAATGACCTGACATTATTCCCGTCATCGATACGGTTTTGTTTTCTTTTTTTTCGATTTTCAAATTATAATTTTTTATTAATCTCCTGCATAGACGACTCTTGCAGAACCTTATGTACCACGAGTACGTTCATTATTACGAAATTGACTGATTACATCAAGGCAAATTATTGTCAGAGAAAGCGTTTTTAATGGTTAGCTTCCATTGATATCTTGTCTGATTATTCGCTAGTAATGCTTATTTTACGAATAATAATGCAGTTTGAACACATTATTATTTCACCATTTTATAGATCAATTTTTAGGCGCAATTTCTTTGAAATATGAAAGTCTGTTAGTCGGTAGGACGGTGAACAAAGGAACGGAAAGCTGAAGTATATTTACTTTCATCAGGTTATTTCAAATGATTTTCAGACAGAAATAAATGGTCGTAAATAAAATAATAACTTAAATTATTACGATGTAATATCGATACTGAGAGGTGCTTGTGTCGCAGTGATTGCAGCGCTTTGGTAGTGATACCAAAAGTTAAGCTACTTACGGCGCGGTCATGTTTGGGATAGGTGACCATTCTGACCATATAAGTGACGTCTATTTACAAGCATCTCCGTGCTTCGGAAGGCACGTTAAGCTGTTGGTCCCGGTTAATATCGATAGATATTAGTCGTCAAGCCTAGTCGGAGGCCCTCGGGCGGCTTAATAACATCTAACAGTAAGGTTGGTCACTTTCCTTACACACACCCCTCCACCAATCCGCACTGAGCCCGCGTGGTGGAGTATGGCTCGCACCACCTCATAGTTGAGGTGAGGCCTGTGCCCAGCAGTGGGACGTATATAGGCTGATGATGATGATGATGATGAATATCGATACCTCTTGTTTAAATTATCGATAAAACTATTCCGTGCTCTGTTTATTTTCTGTGTTTTTTTTCCAGACAAACCGACCATGATAGAATCAAACAAATGCGAGTATTCCACTTATCCTAATAGACCGAAACGAATGGCATCCTAACATTTTGTGTACATCAGACCTGCTAGGACAAGGTTATGGTACTATTTATATTCTAATAGGATAATATATTTCCATAAATCAGCTATGATATATTAGATGTCAAGATGTGATCTTTGACTTACTGCGAACTGAAAGGATCTACTAAGGTAATGTTGTTTTGAGTGTAGTTAAGGTATCGAAAGTATTAATTTATTATTCGGCTCATTATATTCAATACAAGCTGCAGAGTTAACGGTCGATGCTATGTAATTTAGTAACAATATCTATCAATTGTTGATAATGTATTATTTTGATTTATGGCACATGATCCGGTCTATTCACAATTTAATCAAAAGGTCTGTTATTGTAATAGATTCCCAAATCATAAATGGATATTCATGTTTGCATTCTAATCGAATGTTTATTAAATTAAATCGAATCAATAGTATTGACGTTTACGTGTCAAGAATATTATTACGTGTTTATTCAGTTACAGCTACACAAAGACACAAAAACGTTTGGTTTCAATTTCTATCATTATGAATAAATGAATAGAATTTATGTAGGTTCTTTTCATTCGCCCATACTCTCTGGGCTATCCAGGGAATCCAGACAATTTTTTTGTCCTTATCACTAGACAGCTTATTGAACAGGATACAAGATGAAACTTCATGTTTTTTGAATCGACCGTGTAAAGCTTTTCACTTTTTGATAAAAAAGGTCATTCCATGAAGTGAGATTGTGGTCAAATACCTGGATAGCTCAATATATATCAAAATTGGATAGCGAAGATATGTTACGTCGTTACTGTAACCATTTAAATAATAACTATAAGGAACAAAAGAGGTGGTGAGAGTTCTAACATTTGGCAAGCAAGCAAAGCGGAACTCAATATTTTTTACTATTCTAGTACAATATTAGGCCAAAACTTATTTTCCTATATTATTTTAATCAAAGATGCGCACGCGCCGGTACCGGCGGCGACTTTCCAATGAAAGCAAGAGCGGCCTTCACGGACCGCGGGCCTTAGGGAATTTAGTTAGCCCACTTATTGTAACATTAACATAAATAACACCAGTTTTCCTTCAACGCAATGGAACAAAAATCCAGGTGTAAACGGTATCTTGATTGAGACAAGTTTTTGTTAGCTAAAACACAAGTGTTACGTTTTACGCGCGCGAAATAATTTGTTAAGTTTATTTTACTGCAAACACATGAGTGGTACTTCCGTCACTAGAATAAATTGGCCAGCTTTTTATGACTAGGAAACTAGTACAGCAAATTAATGCAGAACAAATAGCTTTTGAAAAGTGTGAATGTGTCGAATAATTATTACATGTCTTGTACACGTTGTGTCAGGTGGAATATATGCGGGGTGTTGGAATTTGTAAGGTGGATTTAATTATAATTGAATTGGTGGATGTCATTAAAACATTCATTGACCTTAAACTTGGGTACCGGGAATGCACAACTTTTTTGTAAGTGATCGTAAATTGGACATTGCGACTTGACAAGTTTCGGTAAGGTTCACGATCGGCTCAATGTTGGTAGAACAACAAGGCATTGACAACAACATCTATTGACAAACTTTGCCACAATTCTTCAAATTTAAGTTAAAACCTTTTACGTTTGTTTTGTTTTTCAGAAAAAATATACCACACGAAAATAAAGCCACAGGCCATGTTTAATTTTATCCAGCAGCAGCAGTCTTATGCGTGTATAATATCAGCTTTGTTTTTATCATGCTATGCTCTCATTATATCCTGACTTCATTCAAAGCACACCTCTAATTCTAGCTCCCCAACACATTTTGTTTGCAGCCGTAACTTGATATACCTCCTTAATTTCCCAGTCCATTTATTAGGGATCTTCGGGGAGAATTACATAACAATCACGGGCCAAACAGGCTCGTTTAGGGTGGTTTATTACCGCCGGTCGGCTATACGGATCAGAAGCCAGAATTAGGCCCTAGCCGACCTCGCGATTAGCCTCGTGGAAACCACTGAAAGACGGATTTCGGTAGGCTGTTTTTGGGTAGATTGGCTTGGGTACTATCTGGAAATAAAATATAAATGAAACAGTTATCTGTTTTCTAGTTTATACTAGATGGATGACACTTTCATGAAAACAGCTAGAAAATTGGTCTGCATATAATTTGGACAGTGTTGACACATTTTAGATAATTTATCAACTTATTTTTCACGTAGTATTTAAAGAGAATTCTTTTTACAGGCAAATATTAAGATTTTTGTATAGTCAAAATAATTAAATTTCTATGTCAATTTGCTTTTCCCTGTTCTTCCAATGTACAATCTCAAAGCTTTTATTGCCTTTTAATTTTTTTGCTTATGCAACCGTACGAGTCTTCCAAGAAATATATGAGAGAAACTCATTTAGAGTGCAGTTTAATTTTGAAGTGCAATTAAAGCGGGACTTCTAAGAGCATTCGGCAAACAAAAAGTGAAGTTCAGGACATAGCATCGCCTCACCCGGGACATATAATCACACGAGCGTTCCCCTACTCTGTCTAATTGCGTTTTTTTCTACATCTATCCCTGTCACACATAACAGTTTAAGCAAGCGAGATGACTTAAACTAAAAAGTAAGACAATGGTATAAAGCTCTGAGTGCATTTGGAGTACATGCCGCCTCTTACCAGTTTTAAAAGAAATCCCATTAAGTTACAAACTGACGCTTTTTGTAACTCTTTTTCTTGCACGTTTCTAAAAACATTCAAAGGAAAAATTTCCATCTGAAATGTCACTCGAAAAAAATACGTTCAAAACTGTTTCAAATTTGTATAGTATTAGATGAGCTAAGCCAGTGGCTATAATTTTTTATTTTATAACGGACACAGGGTAAGTAGTTATAAAAAATCTTATATTTTATTTTTCTTGTTATTCAAGATCCCGTTTATCGAGCTTTATAACTTTACTAAATGATGCACTCGTGCAGATACATCACGAAATGCACTTCATTAAAAGTTTTCTAAGACAATGAGTTCTCATATCGGTATAACAGTCTTATACTCAGCTCTTAAGTGCACTCGAGGTCCATATTAGTTCTCAGCTGCTACCAGCTTGATTAAGGCGCAGGCCAGTTGCAGGAAACCCTCAACAAGGGTCCTAGTACCTAGCGCTTTTTCAACTCTATCTATCTCGTTTCCTCACAAGCTCAAGGTAGCATGAGCGACAGGAATGGCAAGTTTCGTAACTTCGGACATCGGCTTGCAGAAAAGGACCTTAGTGCAAGGCGGTGCAACCATTATGGAACTCATTTGCAGCTGCTAATATTTTTAGTGGAACCTCATTTTAAAAGTTTTGTTATAATTTCCAGTCAAAGTATATTTTTTTAATTAATATTGAAGACTGGCCATAAGATTCTTGTCTATTGTAAACCAGACATATTTTCCCAGGCTTGATTAAATAATCTGTGTCAGTCAGTGGTGTGATAATCATGCTGATTTAGATCAATTTGCACGCTTTCGCAAAGATAATTTACCAAGCCGTTCTCCGATTAACCTCATACAAAATCCACAAACCAAATTTTATAATTTAAAGAGACGTTTTAATGTCTTAAAACATTAGTTATCCTAGCACGTTACCTATTTTTTCCATCAAGCTCGCACACCTACTTTTTAAACTAGGCCAAGCAAAACACGGAATTTTATTGATTTTTGTTTATCACTATTTCACATGAACTATTTTTGTTTTTCATTTTGTATAGAAATACGTGTGTCAGAAAACATTACCTAGAAGAGTTATCAAGTTTAGTAAAATTTCCAGTCAAAATAAAATTAAAGGGATTCTGTTAAATGAATATTAAGAGTGATTGATATTGATTTTTAATGATCTTTATTTCGAAATAAGTTTATTCTTAGGTCTAGTGTAGATTGTTTCTAGATCTTAGACATCGGAATAGGGAGGAGTGTATGAGGCGAAGTGCCTTTTATAACTATTTACATGTTTCTCTTATGTAAAATAACAAAAAAACTACTTTCCTAACATTATACAATCACTTTATTTACTTACGAGCACTTTGTACAGCGCAGTCATTTAATTCACCGTAGTATACGTTGAATTAAACATTTATTGAGTTTGTGTGAGATTTTCTTTTAACAATAATTTTATTTTTTATTTTAATAATTAAGTAATTAATTAATTATCCACCAATATTAAGAGTGATTAGGCTGCTATTATCAGAATCTGATAGTAAGTGAAGATGTGGCCGAGGATGGTTCATGTCTTATCTGATAAGATTGTGCCCAAATGTCTGGATAGCTTGACGACCGTTTGGTGCAGCAGTCTACATGTCGGACTTCTAAAACCAGGGGTCGCGGGTTCGATCCCCGCACAGTACAAGCATATGTGTGCATGAACATGTGTGTTTGTACTGGTCTGGGTGTTTTATATGTATAATATATATTTATTTCCACAAAAAAAAAGTATTCAAGTAGGTTTATCCGTTGTCTATAACCCATAACACAAGCCTCGTAGCTTAATTTGGGACTAGATAATTGGTGTGATTGTTGTGAAATATTTATAAGTAGCCTTACCATAAGTAGCCTAGCTACTATTATAAAAATAACCTATAGAAGATTATATAAACTGATTAAAAAAAGCTACTACCTACGATACTAAAGCTAACTGTAAATAAATTATGACAAGATAGACAGTTATATATATGTCTAGACGACTTCATTATGCTTAAAATATTAATTACCATAACATCTGCTAATCGTTCAATACACCTTGTTCCTTGACCCGCAATCAATGTTCACTATTCAATATTTCATTAAAACTTACTGCATATAACTAAAGATGGACGTTAATACTTAGGAGATGATGTATTGACACATAAATTAGAAGCAGATGGCTGGAAACAATGATAGTACTTTAAATAACTATTTTACTTCAAGCCGATGGTATGTTGCAGTCAATAGCTAGACAAATCTCTCTGAAACGATCAGAAGTCGATTTATAGCTAATTAATAATGATAGTTGTATAGTAAATGTTTAATGAGTGTAGTTTCTTTAAGACTTTCTCAAATCTAATGTATTTTTTTTATTACAGATATCAAATCATCGCTAACAAACAAGAAACCAAACAATAGGTAAGTTTTTTCTATAGCTAAATATAGTTTTTTAACCATAGTGAAAAATATACTAAAGTCAGTAACGAAATCTTAATCTACGTGCATTTTTTTTCAATATCTGACTGATATGCAACTAACATATTAGTTTGATAGTCCTATTAATAAAAATAAAAATAAAATAAAGAAATATAAATTGATGATTATAACTTGAAGTGGTGGTTAGTAAATGACAAAAATCTTAAAAGTTTATGTTAGTTCTTATTTATTCAAATGTTATTAGATTAAAATTCAAATATTCTAATTTCAAATATTATTAGATTAACAAGATAATACTTTTGGTTAAACATAACTCATAGGGTGTTTTTAACCAATGAACCGGAGAGATGTTGCGTAGTTGCTAAGCAAGTACTTCATACTGACACGCCATCGATTGCTGAATTTTCTTTGTTATACAATAATTATTGCGTTGATCCGTCAGTTCTGATGCAAATCACTTGGCAGCAATGACACTTGCGCAAGCGATAAATAGATCGCTGGGTATCGATGTAGATCGGTAAAGGTGCTAGCGCACTTGCGCACATTTTTTAACGAAGTTTTTGATGTCACAATTTTCAACTGAGATAGCATACGGTGTTTCTTTTTTTTATTCTTTTATTTTTAAATAATTGTTTTTTTTCATAGTCGGATTAAAAGATTTAAGAAAAAAATCAAAGCTCTGCTTTTTCACCCAAATGACGTTCTAAAGAATGCCTGGTAATAAAATAATTTAAAATTAAACACTAACGCGTTGTAGTTTTTTGTTACTTGTTTGTCGATCACGTAGTACTGAGACTCTCGTAGCAGCGCACGTAGCAACGGAGCGCACGCGCACAAAAGATTTCAACGCGCGCATTTTATTTTGTCATAGCTAATATTTTATGATGTGGATTACAAAAGCGACTTACTTTTTTTACCCTACTAATTTCTGTTTTATCATTTGCTCGGATAACATAGGCGTTACTGCATGTTAACAAATAAAATAAAATTATCATATAATATTAAAAAAAAACATGGTTAAATAGAAATAAAATGTTTACCTATAACATTTTATATTGATTTATTTGTAATGCACACACATAAAAGATGATGCAAAAAAAAACAAATTAATAAAAAATCAAATCTTGAATATTTTTAACAAACTTTACTAAGCTTTTCAAATTAATATGTTTTTATTGAGATTACACAGTTACTTTGATAAATAAGACAGTACGCAAAAGTGAGCAAGCACCTGTACAGTTCAACGATCGCACAAGCGCGCTCCGTGCTCTATGAGACGCTTGCGCTTATGCGATGCTTTTTACTAAACAGTTTAGTTTATCGATTTTATGTTTAAGTCAATGTTATGTAAAAAAACGATATCGTGCCGACAATTTTCAGCAATGACATCTTCATTGGACATCAATAAAGAATTCACTTATTGGGAACATACAATACAAGGCCAAGGACTGGTATTAGGTCACGAAAGATAATCGTAGTAAATGGTCTCGCTTAATACGCATTAGCAATATAACAGATGGAAGTTGCTGAGTAGATAAATGATATTCGCAAAAAGTACGTAAGTTTTTACAATAAATAAAAAAATTGTTTCAACGAACACACCAATTACCTAGCCCCAAACTAAGCGTAAGCTTGTGCTATGGTGGCTAGGATGACCCATGACTCAGGAAAAATGCCCGTGCTCATCACACAAACATTTGCCCCTAGCAGGATTCGAACCCGCGACAGCCGGTTTTGTAGTCTGGACCTCAGACCACTAGACCAAAGCTGTCGTCAATGTTACACGATAATATACTTAATACGCTACCGGTACTTATATCACAGACGTGGCAACCGATTCGTTCTATGTCGATTATATTTGTCATAAAAAATACTCAGACGGTATTAGATACAGATATTGTTGGAATAGGTGAGTAATAACTGTATTACACAAAGCGACATGACATAATAATATAAAGTTATTATGACTTGTTTGCAGACTAGACTTTGTTAATATTTAGTGTGTAATTACTTACAACATTACTAGGTATGAGTTATTTTGTAACAGACGATTACTAAAATCAAATGAAAAGTAACTAAGTATATAACTGTTCAGTTTATAACATATATCTTTGAACAATTTAAGAAATTATATTTCAGTAAGACGTTTACAAACTGACAAACATTGATATAATAGTTATTTGTTATACAAGAGTGCAAAGTTGCTTTTTTACCGCGTGTTCAATTTTGATGACCGAGCAAGTGAAGGATTCAAAATTAGAATCCTGAGCGTTAGCGAGGGAATCAAAAGAGCACGAGGTGAAAAATCTTTGCACTCGAGTGCAACACGTAACTTTTCATTTTACCTCAGCGAGGAAATGACTAAATGCAAAAAAAAAAACGTTTACAATCACAAGATAGGTAATTTTATTTCAGTTTAGGTATTAACTACTACATTATGACAAGTAAGTATTACAGAATAATCTTTAAATTATAACAAAATAATACTTAGGTGTAATTAATAAAAATTGAAAGTATAACGTTGCTACAGTTATTTAAATTGTGTGTAATATTTTTGTTTGTACTGTAATATTGGTGTTAATCACTTGTGTACTGTTTTAAATACTTCTCGCGTGATTGTTGAGGGAAAAAGATCATTTGCGCATTATTAACAGTTTCAGTCAATTCTGTTGGCGTCAAACAAACTTCTTCATCGCTAGAATTTTATTTTTTTCACTTGTTTTAATGTTTCTTTTTGAAGTGAAAACTTCTTTAGCGGCGTTGAGCACTTTTGTGGCATGGGTAGAAACTGCGAAACTCGCGTCAGGTCACGTGATGCTGATCGAAAAACCGTAAGACGGTTGTTAAGTTTTCACTTCTGCCGGCACTCCCGGAGTGCAACCCGTGTTAGTTTTTTTTTTACATAAGGTTTAACAATGACGTAAAAAAATGCCGCGTAAAGAACCGCCTACAAAGCAAATTGTAAAAAGAACACCAATAAGGTTCCGAGTCTGAGTTTTTACCAAATTAAAAAAAAGTTGTATGATATATTCGGCACCATGTAGGTAGCAATAGATAAGTTTAATGATTTTTGAAGTGAAAACTTCTTTAGCGGCGTTGAGCACTTTTGTGGCATGGGTAGAAACTGTGAAACTCGCGTCAGGTCACGTGATGCTGATCGAAAAACCGTAAGACGGTTCAAATAAATCAAAAATGCACAACGTTAATAATCAAGTTTTCACTTCTGCCGGCACTCCCGGAGTGCAACCCGTGTTTTTTTTTTAATTCACAAACTTAGTGCACACGATATTCTAAATTCTATTTACTTTATTCTCTAGTGAATAAAAACGACTTTTGCACTCGGATATTAAAGAGCAAAAATACTCTTTCCGAGATGGTGGGATGAAAAAGATAGTTTTTTCGCAGTGTCGCACCACCTTGATATCTATCTTTCAGAATCCACAAAATTAAGTGTCAAAACTGATTTCTTAAATAAAAGATTAATAAACTCCTCTCATACCACATATATTTGCATGTCTGACAAGACAAAACATGCTGAGCTTATACCTATTTGTGATGTCATTATTGTTACCATGTTTTGTGCAAATAAATTTTTCATTCATTCATAAATAAGTTCAAGCTATGGCAATCATTTTGAACATTAAAAAAACTGACCCTAGACAGAATAAGGATAAATCTAGGTAAGTGATTGTGAGTGATTCATCCTAACACGTAAAACAGCTTCATCGGCAACGATTAAACATTCGTCTACTGCATTACATAAGGCCGCATGCGACTGCATGAATACTAATTTAATCACTACCATTTATCTTCCCGCCATACAAATCCTTGTATTATGCAAATCAAATCACAGCATTCACTGCTCATTACATAAATTAGATCACACTCATTTAAGTTGTAAGAGCAAAAAAATTTAACTTATCTTAAAAATATCAGCAAACCAAAAATACGTTTCTTGAAAACGCTGCAATGAAGCTGTAACGTATTATTTAAATCAACTGTCGTTACAGTTTGTTTCATACTCATTAGGATTATATTCGCCGTATGAATATTTTTATTAAATTCAGGTCAATCAGTTTAGTAAATGTGTAAACAACCATGGTATGAGCCTCATAAAACCAATAATAACTCGGAACAAAAATCATTTATGAAGTGACATTCCATTCAACAGTTTTAAATCACGAATTGTATATTTTACAATGAATAACACCTATACTTTGATTAATAATAAAAATACCAACCGCCTTGTTTGTAAGTAATAAGTGTTTATGAACGTTAAGAATGATTTCGAGTTATTTGAAGCATCTGGCTATACGCTTTAAGAGTGAACTTTTACGTTAAGTTTTATACTTAAAAACTAACCAAAAAGAGGCTGCTGTATTTAGAAATGGTAAATCGACGGATATTATAACTGCGTAATATGTTTTTACAAGTAACGGGCTTACGCTTTTTCTGTAACACCTCGCATGATAGAAATACACTGTATCCAAAAGTGCACTCACTGAAAAACTATTTGGCTCGCAACATAACATAGCAAACCTTCTAACGTAACTGGTATTGACAGTTTGACACTATTTATGTTACCAATAAAACCACACAGGGCCGAACTCGGCCATGCCGATAATTAATTTATGCAAAACCTAACGTCAAGCGAACTAAGCCACAAATATAACGTACGCATTATTTATCGGTTATATGCATATGCCAATATTCGTAATGTTAAATATATGCGTGTAATTTGCAGAGGGCACGGGGGCTATTTGATGAATGTTTGCTAATAAATTACATTATGCTTAATTCATGATTTCAATTGAATAACCTAGATCTACCTTTACACCAACAGCTACATATTATATGTAAATATATTTTTAATTAAGTTTGACTTTATCCAGCAACATAAATATAATAAGGTCTGTTCTATGAATATATTCAAATATCAAACATCATTACTTAACTTAAAAGTCTGTCTACTTTACTATCAAGTCTTACCTGTTATTGATTCGGAATGCATAGTGCTGATTCTATTTTTTTTAAATTTGTCACTAAAGGTCACCAGTTAAGTCACTGTAAATGCAATCAAGATAACGAAAAGTGCATAAAGTGATGTCGGTCATCGTATTTTCCATAATCAATTGGTCGTTAGCACAGAAAGGATCGCTCTCTCCGCGACAGGTTAGTCCGCTTTCGCGCATCGCGGCTTACCGAGATCGTGTTTCCTGGGGACCTATTCTGTCATCCAATGTTCATTTTTTTAAATAAACCTACCCTGAATCCACACTAGGTGAGCTCGCTCTATCGTAGACTCAGTCTTTGCCTCGATGTGCTTATTCTTGCGTCAAGAGCAAACCTATCCAAAAAAAAACTCTTTTTTTGCGCTGAGGAAATGCGTGACGCATACTTACTACCCTGGGGACGATAGTAGGTTATGTCGGACTCAGAGAAATGGTTGGTCAGAGAATATGGTCCTATGATAAGGATCATTGGCCATTTCGATGTTTATAAAATTCAGTGTTCATTAAATCCTACCTCACGTGTTTGTTAGTCTTTCACGTTAAAACTAGTAAATGGATTTTAATTTAAAAAATCCAGAATATAGCTTTTAAGTACATGATAATAACACATTGGCTACAATTTGTAAAGAATAGTGAATATAAAGGGTTTCCACACGGACGATGTCGCGGCGAGTACTAGTATTTAATAAAGGCAAAATGAGCTTCTATTTTATCTATGCTGTATATGTAACTGTTAACTTAACTCTTATAAATTGACAGAGAATGTCACCCACATCAGTCGCTTCCGCTAGCTTGACAATGCTTACGAGCGGGAGAGGTAGAGTCGAAAATACGAACACATGTGTGGTTCGTATTTTTTAGAGTAGAACCTATGGATGTCGTGCTTAACGATTTTGCCGATTTTGCACACTACACTCTATCGATACGATTATGCTAAGCCCCGTGGGATATGACGCTGGTTTGTATTCTATTCAGATGTATAAAATATAAGCGGCCCTGTTCGATACGTGCTTCGCCACGTATAAAGTAAAAATAAATGAAGAACCGCTTTACCGATTTCCGCAAACTTCATATAAACCATCTACCAAATAGTCCAAACAAAGCCTAAATATTTGTTTCGGATAGGTGAGCTCGTTCTTGAGTTATAAAATTATAACGAAAAGTGGCATTAATTTTTATAATATATAAGATAACAAACTAAATACTGTTTGAATGGAGAAAAAGAGTTTGGAGAAAGAATTGAAAAAATAACTTTTATATTATAATATACCTAATAGAGTGCACTTGTGTGATAAAGAGTTAATTCATTATAAATATATGACTCCTTTCTACGTAGTTTAAGTCCGATGACCATGTTTTCTTTTAATAAGCCATTTGTTTTGTAGCCTCATCATTAATGGTCAAATATATTAGAAGGCAGAGTAAAGCTTTGACCAAAGATTCATGCCTCATTAATTGGTTGAACATAACCAAACTAACTACGCCACAGGTCAAGATCGTTAATTAACCACAAATTAATTAACAAAGGAATACTACAAATATCTATATCAAGTATAATCAACGTTTGTTTTGACATGTACATTAGTTCGATTGGAAGTCGTGAACAACCGACAGATATTCGGTAAAGAAAAATGGCCTTGTGTAAGTGCAATTTGTTAAGTGTGTGTTCCGTATGTTATCGTGAATATGACACAAACATGTTTGTAAATGTCATAGCTATTTAGAAGACCACGTAATTGTAGTTTTAGTTAATGGACATTGACTTGCGGGTCACGCACGTTATGTCACTTTAATTCTTACATAAACGGCTCACGATAAACTTTTACCGTCAACATTTACGGAAAAACTCTTACTTTCCTATAACCTATTAATATAACCTATATAGTCGTGTTTTTAATTTAATTAACTCAATTACGAGTTAACTAAGTTAGGTAAGTTAACTATAATGTTTTTTGGGATCAAACAACTGACCAGAAAGCAAAATTTTGATGATTGTTAGAAAAGCAAACCGCAGTCTTCAAATCTGTCCGATTTCCCGAGTAAACCACTGCCGTCTCAAGAGTGCAGAATTAAAGGGCAATCCGAATGAACTCTCACATCAAATAAATGCAAAATAAACCCGTATCATAAGGGTGCTTGTAAACTTACGTCAGCACACGCATGTAGGCCCACGGGTCCCTAACAACGTGCTCGCGGCTCGTGAGCCGTCGTCACGCGGACTATGAGGTAATGGCTTTACTTTTGTTCGCAGCTTCCTCGTGTGTGCATATGACATCATACCCGATGTTTTCGTGTGTGGTCTATACCGGGTAATATTTGTACTTGGTCAATAAACAATTGTAAAAACCCTAGTCTGATGAAAAACTTGAAACTCTCCAATGTCAGAGTTCTACGTACTTTCGAATGATAAAATCTTATATACAATGTGTCTAGGCATGTTAACTTTGACCCTTGAAATAATCAGTACGACTATTCGAGATTTCACTCGTATTTCTTTAAATCAAAACTTTGATTGTTTTCAAAACTTTGTAATCTCGGAAAATGTTCGTCAGCAATCGAGCGCAGATTCTTTGCGTCGCAAAAGACAAACTGCGTAAAGTTTCACGGTCCGAGTATCTAGCGAACAATTGTTAAAAATTTGTAATCACGCACAAAAGCTATTTGTCATAGTGATTGTTGTCGGCATCTGGCCAGTGGTATAAATCGCGGAGTTTAAGCGTTAGCCGGCCGCCCGTCCCGAACGGGCAGGTAATAATTTCAATCTGCAACGCTACCCAAACTTGGGAACGGGCGAAGTTGGACACATTATCTTTTAATTTCAACCCGATGTGCGGACAAATAAGACGGCGGGATCCTTCGCGCCCAAACTTAAGTCCGACACAAAATGAATTGACGCGAATATCGCCATCCGACTGTTTCTAAAGCAATGAGATACGAAATTCTCATTAAAATTTTCAGACTGAAGTCGGAATCCCGGTGCTCCATTCAATTCCGCCTTTTGAAACTGAATCACAAGTTTTAATAAATTACTTCGACAATAAATTATTGGGTACAAAAATCTGTTGTCCATTTGAAATTAACGTGAATTAAGGGGTTCTGTCACTTTGGTGATGCTTCCTGAAGAGTTTTTAGAGTTTCGAAGAAGAGTGAATAGGCTGACATGATCCATCTTCGACCACATCGACACTTACCATCAGGTTGAAATGTGGCCACATGTCTGAATAGCTACTTGTAAAAAAGAGGACAACTTTAACTTTATCTTAATTTTCTAAATCCTAAATAATAATTAGCAAGTTACAAAAACTCCAATGACCATGTCCGTACTACAATAACTGTGTTTTATATTTGACGATGTTATTTAAGAGGAAGCGATAGCACGGAACCACTTAGCTCTATTCACACACGCGTCACGGACAAGTCAATTATATTATTATGCGAACGCTAGAAGGTTTTGGCTAGACGAAACTGTAATTCTAAACGCTACAATTACGTTGCACTTATGATTATACAAATATTTTAGAATCAACGGTCTGATCGCATCGTTAATTTGCGTGTTGTTGCGTTAGTCATTCTTTCCTAAGCTAGTTATCATTCTTAGTTTTAGAATATCAAAAGAAAGTGGTGAAAAAGGTTTGGTGGGACTCCTCTCACCACTGGAACTTATTTTGATTACAAAATCCACAACCGAATTTCATACCTCCTAGTGATGGCAAATATCTAGGTTGTCCGGGAGAACACAACTGTCTTGGGACCATTCAATCGAATTGACAACATTCAACAGTTCAGGTTTATCTGAAAACAGCGTCTATATAAAAAGTTAAAAGACTGACAGCTGAAAACCTACCTTTCATCTCACCTTGTATTATGCTAATCGTCGCCAGAGTTCGCCTTCCAGAATGAATTTAATTTCTTCAGAGCCGTCCGTTCAGAAGTTTCTTTTTGTCAACTTATTCAAATAAGTACTTACTTACTGATTAATTTTGGGAACTCATTCTCAGTTTCATCGAATGAAACAAGTTTAATTAACAAGTTCAGTGCGACTCGGCGGAATTAAAATGGCCGCCCTTGTTCTTTAAGGAGCGTTTGCCATGGAATATTCAAATGGTAAGGAGTTGTGGACAGTAAAGTAAACTTTAATTTGCCAGGCAGTCATTTACTGCCAAAGGTAAGACGTAGCGAGGTGTAGCCCTAAATCTGAGAAGTATTTAAGAGGAGTATGATTGCTGCATAGATACAGAGTCTGGCATCAAGTTTTTAAATTTAACTACAATTAATGCTATTACTCGTACATGCTGATGATTATGTTCTGTGAAAAGGATTTGACTGTAAATATAAAGCAACACATATACTTACAAAGAAATATGCATTAGTTTTTATTATGTGATTATGAAGGCCTGCGCCTGAATCTCCTCCGGTCATGTCGGATTGCCATCTCACCGAACTTTGAGAGTGAAGGAACAGTGAGTCACCTGTCTATTGCGCTTACACTTCTGCACTATTATATCTCCTGCGCAGTTTGCTGATCTCTGTTTATATTGGCCGCCATGGTCGAAATCGTCTAGGAGACTATTACTATTATGAATTCCTGTAGAAAGTAGGTTTAGTTGATGTCTTTTCCGCGTTTTTTGGATATAATCTAGTCCCAATCTATGACGGCAATGGCTTAAAGTTATCGTATAAATAAAAGATTAAACATCTTAGATACTGTTTAACATAATTCTCACTGTTGTAGACGCACCTTTACTCACCCAGCTGCGTTAATTTTTAATAAAATTATTTGAAGCAACACCTTGGAAGACTTTCTTAGTTTATCAGTGACAGGTTCATTAAATCTTGGGTAACTTTATTGTTTGAACATATTATTTTTGTTGTTCAAGGCATGCTGCCTGGAAGTAAAGCCAATAGCTGGACAATTTGACATCTAGACAAACCAAGTCTTAACAATGACTGCCGACTATAATTTATGGCACGAATAATTTTGAGCCACTTTAAAATACATATATTTTGATGGAAACATTCATCAAATGTTAAGCTATAGGGTCCTCTTATTTACCCTAACGAGACGCTAAAAATATTAGCTTTCCGTACCGTCTCGCGAGGGTCACAGCTCTCTCCGCGACCTTTCTTGCGCTTACGCAACGCGTTATGTGGAAGTTATCTTCTCAAAAATGGCGATCCGGAAATTTATGCGCATGATTACATAGCCCGCTCTTTCTCTGGCGGCACACCTGGAAAGGGTACGAATGAATTGCAGATTCCCTCAACTGTATTACTTTAATGCATTTAAGTTGGAACGGTACACACTACAGTACATGAAGGTAAAAAATTGTGGCTTATTATGCACTTGTGACATGGGTGACTTTTTATGATGAAATTGTTACAAAAGAAATAAATAAATCAATAAAATTATATAATGTTGTTGTTGGTATATGATAAGCTGATTTTTATGTGCGTTGCATGACATCTCTTTACCGCTTTGCATATCACGTAAAATCCCTTGTACCTAATTCAAGAAAAATATTAATCAGAAGCAAAATTTTCACATCGTATTTTAACTGCACTTTTCTAATACGTTATATCGTTCATAAGTGATCACGGGATCACGGGCTTGCAACGGTATCATTTCGATGTTTAAACTTTACAAATTGTCATTCATTACAGACAATACAAGGGCTTCGCCCTATATTTGAGAGTGATATTTATCAAAGTTTTATAGCGCAGGTAGGTACGTTTTTTTTTAAAGATAACTCAAATTTTATGATCATTCATCAATACCTAGTTAAAATCTAGATAATGAACGGTTATTAAAAAAATGGCGGCGGTTGCTCCATACATTTTTTGTTACAAGGATAAAAACAGAGATGATGCCATGATGTATGTGAGTAACATCCTACTGTTTTTGCTAGTGTTTGTATCTTTAAACCCACACACCTAAAACAATATACCAGGATACTTTGGCGTGTTGTGGTACCTTATCATGAAACATTTTTTTATACAAATGTAGCATGGGAAGGAACACTCATTCGAACTTTTTTGCCTTATTTACTTCGCTGACATGGTCAAATACATATAAATTGAAATAAAGCCACAAGTTAACTTTTGATTCGGATTAAAATTAGCTTAGGTAGGTATGTATAACACACTCTGCATAATGTAATTATCAAGTTAGCGCGTCGTTATTGTAACTTTCAAACCTTGACTGCACCGTGATGGTTAATTTAATTTAAACTTCTAATTGAAGAAACGTTACAAATTTTATTCAAAGTACATGTAGACAAACTATTATACTAATAGCAGTCAAGTTTGTATATGCTAAGTGTTTTCCATTGACAGGATAATTGGGTGTCAGACATTTCATTGAGACACTATAAAATTACTGCATTCACAAGGAAATTGCATATAATAGTGGTTCGAGGCAAACACTTCTCTTTTGCAGTACATTTGTGAGGCAAATATAGTATTAACGTATGCTAAAGTAAGGACAGTTTTGAATAGACAACGGAGGGACTCAACAAGACGAATATTACTTCTTCTTAATTTTAATTCATAACTTCTTCATAAGTCATAACTTTTACCTTTTATAAAACGGTAAGCGTAATACCCAACGTCTATTGAAGTTTGACTAGTTTAAAATTAAAATACAAACTGTTTTGCGGTGTTTTTCCTTTGTTTTCACAACTATATTACTATAACTAGTGGATTTTTGAACTAAAAAGTAAGATTTAATCAAATCCTTAGGCGGCAGCATTGGGCCACAAGTACAAACTTGTCACCCGGGATTTAGCTAAGCCCTGGCTTTTACTAGGAAATAGAGGAAAATGTAGATACGAGTGTCCTGATTCGTAAACAAAAACAAGTGATTCATGTTTATTCAAATTAATAAATTATTCATACTAGAAGCGCCTTTTAGTCAAATTTTCCTTTCCAAATGGCTAATTTTGAGTCCTTATTAGTGTCTTAAAGCATTTCCTAATGATAATTTAATTATCTTTGACAAAATGACGGTAACGTTTCGTATCTAGGTCATCAAAAGTCTAATTCAAATGTTTTACAACTTAACTAACTCCCATTCAAAAAAGTCATTAAAATGTGGACAGTGACAAAGGTGGATATTAGGAGACAGATTAACCTACGTTCTAAAGAGGAGTTTTCAACGTACCTACTCTCAAAAACGATTTTACCCTTTCTAACGTTTTTAACGTTTCTACCGTGTATTTATTTCGTAAAATTGGTTCCTCCTAAAATCGTTAAAATAATTCTTGAAACGTTTTAAAAAAGTGCGTTTACATGACTACTTTGAATGACGATATCATAAAAAATACCTCTGCAGTGTCGTACTAGTTAACGCGTCATCAACTTGCTATTTCAGCGATGTTAACGGGGGCCGTTATACAGCGAATTTATCGTTTCAAGCTGTCAAATAAGCTATCAGCCTCTATTCAACCTAGAGATCTTACTACAATAATTTAGACATTATCTCTTGGTCTAATAGATCAATAACTCAACCTATAGACATCTATAAGCCACCCATTGCACTTACCGCTCCGAAACCAAGTTTTGATGAAATCGTTGTGCTGTTGTGTTCGATACGTAAAAGTTTTTATGTTTAGATCAGTTTTTCAAAAAGCCAAACCCTATTAAATATGAATTCATTCCACGTCCGTATCTAAAATAAGTCATTTATGGTATTTCGTAACGCGCACTTATCGCTCGAAGGCCCGCGGCGCTCTGTCAGTTTTACGTTAAACTATAATAGAAAATTACTTTAATACAACTTTATACTTAAGTGAAGTTAAGTGATTCTATAACCGCCGCACCCTCAGGGATAGACAGTAACTGTGTACCGCCAGTAGCGAAATGAGGCGAAAATTGGAATCTCAAGTTTCTAATTCATTATTAAGAACAATCGTTAAGTTTGAAATGAAGGATTTTAATTAAAAGTTACGAATTTGTTTGTTACAGGAGGACACCGCCGCATTTTGTTCGGTGAGTTATTATAATTAAGATAATTTAATAACTTTAGATAATAAAAGGGATAGTCAATATACAGTGCTAGTAATTTTTGATATTGCAGTAAATGTAATTTTTTAAACTTAATTTAAACCGAAAACTTAACGAAAATGTATTGTTGGGTTTCTGAAATCTACTCTGATTTTATACGAGTAAAAGCTTACTTCAGCCCAACCTTATTGATCATCCCCAATTTCGTGATTAGTGGGCTATATGATAAAACAAATGAAATTATGAAGTACCGTCTGTCTTGTTTCTGTAACACGCCTTTGATACGAATGACTAGTAAACACGAGGATCAACCATTCCTAGATCACGCCTCCTCTCTTCACAGAAGTGGAACAAATAGACCACCAGCTACCTGCCCCACTTAGATTACCCGGCTAGTCTTATTAAATTCGGTCGGGCATCGCAGCCGTCGAGCCGGCGGCCGCGGAAATCAAACTAATCGATTTTCATTTCGCCAGCAGGAAATTAAATCCTTTGAGAGTCGTTCCCGATAACGGATTTAGCGGGGCTAAGCACGACACGTGTTCGCAAAAGCTTAAGCCCGGCTCTGACATGCTATTTTTTTAAATATTGGGCCCACATTATGCCACAGCTTAGCGCGGAATTGAGGTTTGGAGTACGAACCAGCATTCGTAAAGTCCCGATTGAATAAATGGTTTAAATGCAAATGCGAATTGCATAGATACCGTATTGAAATAATCAAATACATTCGGTTTTTTTCATTAGGCGATTTTAAATAAAAATACAATGTTTACACTACGTAAAGATTAACTTACACTCAAATATATTTGAATTAGATGCGACTTGACGAGCTTACATGGAATTTTTTGTTCCTTTGTTTTGATAAGGTTCTCGTGCAAATACGCGATGCGTCGCGGAAAACAATAACACCAGTCTCTTACCAAAACCATATCATCATCCGTCAACCGTCCTGATAGTGTTTTTAATCATTTTTGTCTTACACACTACCGCAAGATCCATTATTTTTTCGTTTCGCACCTACACACCGTCTCTCGAGACCTAAATTCATTTCTTGTCTCACTCGCTGTCAGTCAGTTGTAGTAGTCCGAGATAGATTTAGATGTGTACGAGTCTGTCCGATGCGATGCGGAGACGTGGTCAGTGCGGTATCTCGTTTCTTAATTTCCCCGGGGACCCCGCCTTGCGTTTCAGGACAAATCGAACCGCGCGTGTTACGTACGAGTTCATGTCATACGGCGCGATCAGATTACTTTCACAAACAGTATTAGTGGGAGTGTTGTAAAAGACAAAGCTAAGAAAACCATATTTGCGGAGAGGGACCACAGGATGACAGGGAGTCGTGGCTGCGATCGTAACTTGTGTTTATAGTACTCATAAGAAATAAAAAACTGTCATATTTAATTACTCGTTTGAAAATGATTTAGCATGACTATTTAAAAACTAAACAATTTACAAGATCTAATTCAGAAAGTTTTCGGTTTCTTGCAACCAGATTTGCGTTTGCGTAAAGAAAAACTGCTCGCGTCGAAACAAGGTCGTAATCCGATAAAGCTTTTATTTCCTAAAATCTGAAGCGTTTATTTATAAGTAAACAGTTTTCGTTACTCGTTAAATCGTGGATGTAGTTGATGTGGAGCTAAAGCGAATCTGTTTATTTGCACATGACGTAATGTCAACATGATCGAATTACATTAGCAAACACCATTAGGCCGAGGACACGAAATCTTTCTTCGGAGAGATGATCGCCTTATTAATGTTATTTAGACAGGAAACTGATCTGACATACTAACACATAACAAAAGGAAAGATAACGGTCTCAACTTCTAAACTTTTTGCATGATCTCGAACCATAATTTTTTGATTGAACAATTAAATCAGAGGAAGTTTGTTTAAAATGATAGCCCAGATGGAAACCCCGATGAATCGGAACATCATGCAAATTTAAAAACAAATTGAGTCCGACAATTTCAGGTGTGTATTACTTAACTACATATACATGTACATTTTCAAATACCCAACCAATCAAATCATAATTGATTAAGGCTAAATTAACAGTTTTAACTTCAGCTCCAGAATAAGGCCTTCAAATATTAATCAACGCGTAATTGACGAGCACAAATAACGTAAGAAATTGTGAACAGTAATGCGGAAAGTATTCTAAACAAGTCTAGGACTTTCATAATAAATAATAAGGCATTCAACACGCACTCACTTAACGCACTATAACAGTCTAATTCGAGTTACTCAAGTAACATGTGCGTAACACATGTCCTTATTAGTAAGCTAGGAAGCATTTATTTTTTATAATAAACAACAAAGATTGTATTTAGCGAGCAAAAAGGAAAAAAAAGTGAGCCGCGTGCACTTACAAATACCTAAATCTGAAGAGATATTCAAATATACCTACTCAATAAAAACTAAGGCTTTGCAAAGCTACTAGACTTGCCGCGTAACCGCGGAAGTATTCAAGTGAGGAAACTTGCAGATTATTAAACTTACTTTGATGCATTCCATGCACAGAGTACTATAGTTTTCCTATGAAACATATAAAAAATACAATTTGCTATTGCTTGACAAAATTGTTTTGCGCTCGGCGTTCTTTGAACATGAAAGGGGAGAAATATTTTCTTTAGTTAAGGGAATTCTTTGTAATGTTATATTTTACTAGGAACGTGCACAAATATCTTGCCTACTTTGATGTGCTAAGATCTCAAACGACATATTTTTATGTTAGTATTAAAACGGAGGTAATATGAAAATTCCCGCTTCTTATGCAGTCTAGTAAAAAGTAAAGTTCCGACCAATAGTATGTTATTTAACTAAGAGTTAAACTTGACTATTCTACTTAAAACAATTATTACGAATGATACCTATCTGCTTGCCAATTTTTGGGAAGAGCAATTTTTTTCCCCTGCAATTCGTTTGAGCTGCCGCGTGGCTCTATATTTTGAAAGAAAATATTACACTTTTATTACGAACGACCATTACTGAATGTGTTTTCACTGGGAATTGCGATAATATTGTGAGTTAATCAAGTACCACCCTGTCAGCATTTTACAGTAACGTCTTTACTCTTTATGTAATGTAAATTTTGACGACAGCTTCGGTCCAGTGGTCTCAGGTCCAGACTACAAAACCGGCTGTCGCGGGTTCGAATCCTGCTTGGGGCAAATGTTTTTGTGATGAGCACGAGCATTTTTACCTGAGTCATTGGAGTGTATAAATGTATTTTAGTATTTCTATCCGTTATTGTAGCCACTATAGCACAAGCAAACCCTTAGATTGAGGCTAGGTGATTGGTGTGTTCGTTGAAACAAAAAAGTACACCTTTGGGGCTCCATAGAACCATATGAATCATCATCTTAGTAAATTATGAATAAATATCCCTTACCGGTAAAAAACATTCGATAATTATTGTACATTTTTTGTTTTTAAAACCACTCTCTTTACATTGGGTATTGAATGTGTGTTTCATTCGGAGCGCTTCTTACGAATTCATGTAAATATTAACGTTGTTATTTCCTTTCTTTTTTTGTAATCTCCTATCCCATATCTATCTATTGTGCAATATGCAAATTAAAACAGTCATCTTCGCTTGCATGTATTTACTATTCTTAAAATTTCAATATGTTAAAAGACCGCATGCAATATTTTATCTCTGAATATTTATGTGATGCACATCACATTTTAATGTGTGCACTCCCGCTTCTAGCGTCATTACATCACCAAATAGCATTCGACAAAAGTTTACTTCTAACTTGGTCGCGATACATACGATGATACCATATTTAGTAGATCATAAGGTTAAAATTGGAATGAAATGCAAACTTTGGCAGCAACTTCACACGTTGAACTTCGTTCGTATATCATTTTTATTGCCACCGCGTTGTATGCGAAAAACTGGCATACTCATTCCAGCAAATGTATGTGTTACGGACACACAATCACTTTTGTAACTTAAGAGTTATATTTTTAGTTTAAAATTCTTATGATTTGTTATAAAGCTGATTTGCTGTTAGGGCCCTAGATGTTAAGTAATTGTAAATTAGCGCAGGGTTTGTTTCATTTTATGAATTCACATCTGAGAAGCATCTGCATCGCCCCGTACCATTCGCGACGCGCAGACCACGGCTTGGCTCGCTAGCGAGCGTTCCCGCGCCACCTTTTCGCCAGCAGCGACGAGTCCTCCATTACCGGACGCGACACCTGCCAACCAAACACTACTGCAACCCATGAAGCTGGCTCACGGCTGCAAAGCTCGCCAGCGTCACCACCGCAGGAGTGAGATATATTATCTCCACCCAACTCAACGACAACGTCCGTCTTTAGGAACTGCGGAAGATACCACCGAAAGGGGCCGTTACCCCGTAAGAAGACTCAGACGCCAAAATTTTGTACGCGTTCCACAGTCACCAGCAAGCTCTCCAATAAAAAAGAAGGAAAAGAAAAGAAAAAGCGTTTTATTTAATGATAAAGATCATCGCGTCCGCAAGATCATCGAGGGAAAAGATCGTCTAAAATATTAACTCGAGGGCGACATAGACCTTGGTGTAGTCAATAGCATGGGTCTAATAAAAAGTAGCTCCCTTTTGATGTAAACGGTATGTTTAGCAGAAGGAGAAAATCTTAAGTAGGTTATATAAAAAGTTTCATCTAAAACATTAAACTTTTACACTTATAAATGAACATGGCGATACCCGAATAGAAAAAATATATATTGTAGTTTTAAACACGAAATAAAGTCTACAAAAATCAAGTAACAGAAAAAGGAATACAACATGTAAGCACACCGAAAGATCCGTTAGCATCCTACAATCAAAGAAAATTCGCACACTCACCTTATTCTAGGGATGTGAAAAAAATAATGGATTATTATAATAATCGTTTTTTTTTAAATTGTTTATTATTTTACTATTTCACACCTTGCTTTCAATTTTTTTAATAGTCAGCTTTTGAATTACTAAATAGTTTATTAATTTCGTAGTTTCACATCGTATTTATAATTAATAGTAGTAATAGTAATAATAATCAATATTTTAACAGCAGCTCTCTAACATAACAAACTTGCGGCGCCATTTAGTTAGCCTAGCAAACATACTACATATTTTATTCTGGCAACACTCGAAAGATCGGTCGGTAAAATCTACTGTCATTTAAATTCTTTGCCAAGTAATTTATGGCAGTTGGTTGATGCACCCGTAGTTTTCCTTTTCTTAATTTTGATTAAGAAGTTTATTTTTTAATAAGTGGAGAGTTTCTTTGATTAAAGATTTTTTTTTTGTTTCGCTGAATAAATAAAGATTTTTTTTCTAATTATTGGGTTTTATGTAAAATCATGTGAATATTAATGTTTTGAAAATCGATCATTATAATTTTAGAAAATATACTTAGTTTCTAAAAATCGATTAATTTGGTTAAATATGTAAATAATCGATTAATATAAAAATTTATTTTTCGCCAGACACGTCACATCCCTACCTCATTCCGTATCAAAATTAATGCTCCCTAACTCGGCAGAGCCTTTACAAGTCAACAGGACGCATTTTCCATCTCTCGCCCCCAGAAATACAAAGAAATACGTAACATGCTACTTTATTTAATATTTCTACATATTCTCGTACTTAATACCGGGTTTTTATATTCTTCGCTAGCTCTCGTCCGTTACTTACATTTTTTTCTGAAAAGAACCTTTTATGGGTTTGAATGATTTACTTATGTGCTGTTATTAAATGCCGTATTTTTTGTAGATTTACACGCATGTACAATCGGTAAAGTGGTGCACTCTATCACATTATACATTGCACGACATTTTCAGCATGTAGATAACTTTAATTCTAATTAATTTATTAGGGTGTAACATAGTCCACTTGTATTGCACCTCTTGTTATTTAGTTATCGCCGACAGTAATTTTTAAACCATTTCGAGTTAAAACTATACAGAAGTTATACGTTTGATTTAATTATTGCTTCAGCCCTGTGAAAACATAAATTTATAACATTTTGAACAAATATGAATTTATGCTTGCGGTGTACGAGTTAAATACGTTCACTTTATTATCTACTTGCATGTGTAATGGCTGCACTATAATTAAAATGTTGTGGTTCAATTAACATACCTTTAATTGGCTGGTGGCACAATATCCTCCACTGGATCCGGAAATCCATATATCTGTACGTGTATGATTATGAAGTAGTGAGTCATACATTAGAAGGTATGGAAAGAACACATCTAGATCACCTGTTTGTATGATTTTTCTATAACAATATATTGCTTTTTTTAAAAAGGTAGATGAATTTGAATGTTAAACTGCTTCGCTGAGCTATCGATCTACTCTGCGAAGACAGTTGTTGGTTTCTTTTGGTTCGCTTTTATGTTCCATTAAAGTTCTTAAGCTCTCCCACAATGAAGTCAGTGAGAGGGCAAAACGATTATACGACTATGAACGTTCTAATTTTGTCTTTAAATCAGGTTAGCTTCGTTTACTGCTTACTTATATGCGAAAAATAACTCTGCTATGAAAATTTGTGCGCGTAACCTAAACTATGACCTCTAAAGTAGGTAGTAACTTGGCTGATAAGTAATTCTAATGTAACATTTTATTTGCTACAAAGGCAATAAATGCAAGATAACTGTCCTTTATGCATACAAACGAATATGCAAAGCCAACAACAAGTATCTAAGCATCCATTAACCTATTTAATTTACTATTTTATGTCGCGCATTCAAAATTGTTTAAACACTGCTAAGTTTTTAAGCGCTTGAAATGTCGAAACAGTCAAGGCTACATAATAATATGTTGGTTGTCGGTTAGTACCTTATTTTGAATAACTAGTCATGAATAGAAGCCAACTAAAACAGGAGGCGGCAAACATTTCCACCGTGAAAGCCTTTGCGTCGCATTCTATTTACTCATAGTAGCTCCTCTATGTGTTTTAACTTTTTACAGAGCAGAGGTTGGCAGATGGTGTTAGTTTGTGGTCTGTTTTTTTTTTTAATTTACGAATATTTGCCAATATGTATTACATTTTGTTTTCAAGCTTACATGCAACCGTGGCAAATCACTGGCCTTTATTTTGCTGTATCGAATAGACACAACAGTTTTAAAGACATAATTGTATAAATTAATGTGCAAAGCAGGCATTACTTCGGTTTATGGTAAACATTTACGATGTACTTGTCAATCAAGAAAATTCTTGATTGACAAGGACATCGTAAATTTTTCATCCAAATTTCATATAAACTTCCTGCAATACAATGGAAGGCCAACAATACAAATACGCATTTGCCTACGATACATGATTCTCGCATTATTTTCTTTATCTTTATAAAATCAATCTTTTTAGACGTTTGGTGTCCGGTTGGAAATTGTAACTTCAGTAGCTCATGATCCGTTAGTGCAAATATTAATCAATACTTTAGCAACAGAACAGATGTACACAGATTAAAATAAATGATGCTCTAAATGACACACGCTCACTGTTGAGACTTCGCGCAACATTGTTGACATCTCGGGGACGGCGAACACCGCAGTCACCCGAGCCTGCACGATCGCGTCCGACCAGCCCGGCCAAGCCGAACGTTCGTTTGACATTCGCCTTCAAGCACTCGGGCTACTTACACTATTGTCGCGAATTTGATCCAATATTTCATTCTCTGTATATTTTAGGGCGAATTAAACCACCCTTTTAGCACGGTAATATTATCCATACAGTATTCCAACTCGGCCGTGTCGTTAAAATAAGTACCTACCGCCGCGCGGTACGTTAGCATGAGATAGGGCTGTCGCTGTCGCCTACCTACAGCGTTTTAAGTGCATCTGCCTACTTTGAGTTTCTATCTAGTTTTTGAGATTGTAAATTTGTTACTTTTTATTTATAAGCACAGATACTTAGTAACAATATAAAATATTTATATGATTACATAAAATGCTTTGTGAATTGAATAGAAAGTGTTCAATTAAAATGCAAGTTGTTTTATTGATTGATAGATTTAATTAAAAACCATTATTATGTATGTGACTTTATAACAAAACGGTCTAATAAATTTGCGACCGAAAAATATTTGCGCATTGACTGTATTACTAATATTATACTCGTATGCTCGAAATGCTTAATTATTATATTTGAGTGTTTAAAAAATCCGCAATCCAAAAACAGCACAATTACTTGCACTTATTTCGAGTTTAAATTCGGGCGCACTCGCGACTGCAGCATGCCAAGCGCATGCCAAGATCCGGGCGCGTAGGTATAGCTCGCGCGTCGTCCGTTTATATGAAGTTGGAATACTGTATAGATAATATTACCGTACTTTTAGTTGCAGTCCGCTAGTTTTATTTACATTATCGATAGGACCCAAACACTCACACACACGCACGTCTCAACAGCGCTCGAGCTACAATCGCTGTCCTGTCAATCGCACGTGACGCGTTTGGCACACGCACATGCACAATTGACGCATAGTTATTTATGTCAACAAAACTGTCTAGTTACAAAAAAAATTATAATCTGTGGTTGAACTCTATTTTGCTTACAAGAGTTAGTTAATTTTTCAATTTCTTAACGGTTCAGAGCACTTTAAAAAATAATAAACTAAGCTTACCATTTCACACCAACGTTGATGACCTGTGCAATAAACCATGCTAAAATTACGGCACAGCAATAAACCTGTAATTAAGTTACACAGAAACTGTTGCGTTGCGTCGCAAGAAAAATGTTTGATTATTCAACGAGCAATTAATCGGATGATACGGTGTCCGAAGCATGCAGTTTTACTTGCAAGTAGACTGTGACGAGCGAAGACGGTACTGTCTAAGCGTGATGCGTCGAAACTATTTATATCGTAAATAATTCGATTTTAGACTGGGAACCATATCAAGAACATACATAGATAGTAATTACTCGTATTGACAGTTTTAATTTAAAGATAGAGACGGAATACTGACAGTACGTATATTTTTGAATTATTTTAATTAAAACTAACGTTAAATAGGTTATTGAGGACTGCCCCACCCTTTGAGGTTGGGTATACACACTAAAACCTGAAGGTTTCCTCCAGTGCTATGAGTGAGGTGGGAGATATAGGCTAGCGTTCTATAGACAGGCTGTTGCCATGAGCATTATTTATATTACAAAAATAAACACACAACAATGGATATATGTCTAGACTTCAAATATCTTATTACAATTATTTAATATCATTGAGAAACATTGCACGCTTTCGATCGCACCGATTATCACTGTTCCTTGATCATTGATTCGTAACAAGGGATTCATTAGAATTTGTCGTCAAACACAATTGAGATTGGAACTCCGAGTATGGGTACGATTTGATCACATTGCACTAAACGAGACGAATGCATTAGCGCAACACGGCTTGCTTTCACACAATAGGTAAGTAGGTGACACAATAAGCAAGTAGCAACCAGAAGAGAAAAGAAATATTTACACAATGTCTTAATGGCGTGATTGCGTTGGGATTTACTGCCAAGCGTCGAAGGACAAACCTAGTTTAGCACAAAACGTGCGTTCAAAGAAAACTATTTGCGGTGACCATTCTGCGGTTTCGATTGTTCTCGATGACTTGTCAATAAGTGGTAGTCAATCAAATAACAACTTAAACTTTCCGTCTGTCACCGATCTATGAGATCGTATCGCCTTACGTAAACATACACGCCATTTAAACTCGATCAAACATAACATGTGTCCGCGAAGATTAGCATCAAGAAACCGATGAGAAGCCGACGCGAGTGACAGATTCGTACGCAAATGACATTACTGCGACTGTCGCCCGACTAAACAAAACGTTCGCGACACTTTCACCGAGGTATCGGAACGCACACCAGTTTTTAAAGTCGAAAAAGTAAAAGTGTATTATGAAACTGGCAGTGTTTTTGTTACGATTCATTAGAAAGAGAACAGAACTGATGTGCGTAGATAACGAGAGACGTAACTAGCGCTTCGTCATCTAGGTAAAATCGTTTCTTGCGGGCCTTACGTGTTTGGCGTTAAGGTTAAAAGTTTGACCTGTGTTTAAAAGTTGAACAGAATTATGTCACGCAATTTGCAAGACATTGATAATTACTTCAGTTTTTTGTGCGAAGATATTAGACATAGTGGTTGCGTAAAGAGGATTCTTACGGCCCTTGGTTTCCTCTTGCGAAAGCAGCTAATTAAGATTCAGAGAGGATACTAGGTCAATGTCCACGCAACGGGTGACGCGCATCTCTAAGTACGTCTCTATTATAACATATCGCCATACAACTGGCTGTTGCATTATGCATGTGTGTACTAAGTTTAGTAAACAGGATTCGCCATGTATGTCTCTTTGTTTTCATTTGTGAATAAAGTCAGTACTTCAAAATTATGCGGAGATAGATAAATGCAAGTTACATAAAGCGTAGGTATTAGAAAAGTGCATGTCCTGTAATAATACTTACTACGTTTTAAAAATTGTTATCGCTTTGATGGCACCTTGATCCTTGAAATATTTTCTGTGTGTATATTTATTTCAAAAAAGAATCGGTTGCCTCTAGATCCGTTGACCTTAAAAAAACTAAAAGTTAATAAACTATTGCGCACAGAATATTTCTTCCTAGTCTAGTTATAAACTTGTACGAGTAGCTTTAGAAAAAAATACAGGATACATAAAACTCTAACGGGTACTTCCCTATCGCACAGGAAATTTCATTTTGAAAAACCTTGATATTTTTCCACAGAGGCCTTTCGAATACCTTTCCTATATCCTATCGTAGACTGTCTCATCAGCCCAAAAATATGGCGGGTAGGTATTGAACGGGAGTTTCACCATGAACCGTTTTTGAATTCCCGATATTTCGGCCCTGTTACAGGAGCCATGAACACGGGTTAACTTAGTGACCATGTAAGTTTGAAACAATATATGGCGCGTAGGTATTTTTTAAATCATATTAGCGCGAGTTATGTTCCTCCATGCGTCTATTCGCCTCTTTATAATGATTGAGTAGTTCATTATTTTTATAATTGTTGTACATTCTGGCCTAAAAAACGCGGCCTTCGTACTGAACAATTACCTACGATTAACTCTCTATGAAAGGGAAGTGACGTATGGAATATCAGGCCTTATTCAAGGTATTGTAGTTATTGAGTTAGTCTAACTAAATCACTATAATTATACGGTACAGCTCATTCTTATTGTGTTTGCTTTGTTTGAAACTGATATACGATATGAACCAATATAGATCATTGGGATATAAAGTTATGAGCCAGAATGACATGAAAATTATCATGCACCATGCTGTTAACTTTACAGTATATCACACTTTGTTCTGATTTATGTAATACGAGTAAGTGACTAGGTTCAGTTAAACTATAGGAAAGGAACGCTCAGAGATCTAAAGCGCTTATTTAATAATTAATTTTGAAACCAAAACCTCATTAGACATTAGACAAAGCGCCCAAATTGAAGTCGCTAGTTGAATCGTCCATTTTTTTAAACACATATTTCAACAACAAACGATGCTCCAAAAACCACGTGATTTATTGTAAACTGCGACCACCATGAAATAGCGAGGGCTATTACCTCGTTTTATCACTTGATATCGAACGTTTCCTCAGACTTGCACAAACGAGAACACTCACTTACAAAGTAAGCTATAAAACATTGCAAAATTAAACCTAACGAAAATTCAATGCCAACTAAGGCACTACACTATTCGGTACTACACTCTACTTACTTTGCCTAATATAACACTTTACTCAGTAGGATGATGTCAAATTTTTTTGGATCAAGCTGTCCCTTTCATTCAAGCTAAAACATTGTGCGTAAATACGATAGTCTAAAGCCAAAAATACGAAGTAAGTTACATAGTACGCTCCCAATTTCGCAAATGTAACCGTTTCTAAATGGTATCGTGTAAAACATTGTGATATATGTGTACGGGGCTAATTGCTCACGTGTTGAAGTTAATAAACTGCGATTATTACAAGAATTAAATGCTTTAAAACACCGATGCCTGTTAGGCGTTAGTCAGGAGCTCGCTTTATTTTGTATGGACAAGTATTGATCATGTTTCATTTATTAATTGCAATTCTGCGTGTTTATTATTGATTCATTTTTCAACCCCCTGACGAAAAAGAGGGGGGTTATAAGTTTGACCGCTATTCTGATTGTGTGTTTGTGTCTTCGTGTGTCTGCCTATGGCATCGTAGCTCCCGATCGGATGGACCGTTTTCAGTGCGGTTTCTTTTCTTATAAAGATATTTTAATCACGTTGGTTTTTAGCTATGACTGGTCAAAATCCGTCTACCCGTCTAGTTTTAAAGCACGTGACGGAGTTTTTTTTTAAATTTAAGTGTACTCTAGTTTTAGTGTACAGTTGTTTTCGGCGTGCGATTATGAAGTAAATTAAATACATAGCACCAATTTCGGATGTTGTCATTAACGGTATATTAACTCCACAATCATTTCCAATAATTGGAACGACCCTACTTAAATTTAAATAAAGACTCGTACGCTGCTAAATTAATTAATTTACAAAATCACGCGTCGAGGTTGTAGCAATTACATTTCTATCAGTACATACATTAATTAATGTGAGTAGCAATTTAGTTAATAACAAACAACGACACAGATTTTCACGCATTACCCAAACTTATTTGGAATTCAATCGAGACTTCAAACCGAAATTGAAATGAAGTTTCATTTATCTTTGGAAATGAAATATTAATTAACGAACCCTAGAGAGAAATAATACCTAATAATAATAATTCAATTAACTATGCCAGCGAAAACACCAATTGGCTAGACGACACCACCAATCGTTAACATACTTTTTATTATCTGTCAAAACGGTCTGCCTCCATAGATTTCGTATGGGAATAAATGATTGTGACGTCACGGTCATGTGTCAGAAATCGGAGTCAATTGACCGAATATTTATTGCGTTTTGTGTGTTTAAAAATTGGTTTCTACAGCTTTTTTGAAATATATTAGTTGTATTAACTTCATAGGGGCTATGTTTTTTAAACACCATGTTCTTGACAATATTTAAGATAGGTGTCATCATCCCAATTACCATGGCCCTAAATTAAGTTTAAATTTGTGATATAGGGCGTTACCCTATCCGTTGGATAGAAATACCTACTTTATTATTATTGCTGTATTATTATTACCGTTATTGCTAGGACCCATGACTCAGGTACAAATTCTTGGTTCTCTGGAAGAGGTCGCTTATAGCGATAAGACCGCCAACATTAGATTAGATAACTCTGTATACACGCCACCAAAAACTATATACGCCATATTGCACATATTGCAAAATGGTGTACATATATGGTTAATTAAAACACCAACAAAAAATTACAACGGAGAAATTTACATCTAACGTTGTACATCTTTTTATGTAAAACTTATCTGTTTGTTGGTTGGTGTGCAATGAAGAGTTATCAAATCTAATCTAAATTCTCGTGCTAATCACACAAACTTTGCTCCGAGCGGGATTCGAATATGTAAATGATGTATTGATGTGCAAAGATAAATTGTAAGAAACTCATACTGAAAATTATGAAACCACAACACATCTTCAACCTTTCCTGAACAAAACACTCAACGTTCTGAACAAAAGCGGACAACATCCAAAATGGGAGCGAGTGAGGCCGCGGACAAAAATCGTATTATAATAAGTACCAATCACGCATCCATTCGTGAATTTAAGGTGAAGGCTCAAAGGCTCGTACGTAACGACCCTTCGATTCCCTTTTCAAGCCGAATCTATTCACAACCAAAAGCATTTCCTTCCCGACCAATCAGGGCTCTCGAAATATAATATTGCAAAGTACGCACTTTTAATCGTAGACGAGGTGAATATTAAAAATGGTCTTTCACGGTTGACTGGATGGATAAATTTTTGTTCAAGAAAGTCAATAACGGTCTGAAAAAATCTGCAAACGTTGGGAGTGATTATGTTTTATCATTTGCGCTTCTATTCCCAGTACTGTATAAAGTTAGTGGCTTCGTTGCTCCATGTTTCATTACTTAGGTACGCCCATCATCATCAGCTTATATACGTCCCACTGCTGGGCACAGGCCTCACCTCAACTATGAGGTGGTGCGAGCCATACTCCACCACGCGGGCTCAGTGCGGATTACTTAGGTACGCCCATAACATAAAATTGCCTTTAAAAATTCCGTACGGTAAATTAGTCTTGAACCATTAGCAAATGCTTAATATTTGTGATAGAAGAAACATATAAACAAGAATCAAATAGCAACATTAAATTTTAAAGCGTACATATAAGTATATTTACAAGCCTTTCTTCCATACATGATTGCGTTGCAGTTTATGCCATATTACAAAGTTAAGCACATATGAGTACCTAGTTAGTTCTAGGCTAATTGACAAATATATTCACAAAAGAGGTGTGTTAGTAGGTATTTATAAGTAGAGGCCCACTCTTTAACTTGTTATATACTTTATGTGTGCAAAAAAGGTACCAATAAAATATCTGACTTAGGTCTCTGTCTCATGGAAAGATGCCCATTAGGTTGGCCAAAGTGACCACGTTGCCCGCCTGGATAGAAGACTAGTTTTGCCACATTTTTTATGATCCCTCAGGATTAATAAAAGTGTATCTTTTTCAATAATATTCATAGCTCATAAAAGAGCTAAAATAATAAGACTTCTTTTGTGTAATTTGTATTCTAACATTTCACTTTAGATCTTTGTTTTTCGTCACGTAAACTCGTTACTTCAGGAGCGGTGAAGCATTAAATCTCCGGCTCATCGCAAACTTTCTACTCGTTTCTTAGTTAATTTTAAGGTGCGTCCACAAAAACATGCTCTTTCGTAGGTAACGCGTAATGGAACAATCGACACTCTACACGAGCGAAGGTTTGTACTTGCACATAATGTCGAAACTAGCGCATAATTTCCAAGAGCCATATAGTTCACCATATAGCCGTATAGTTAGTAGTGTAGCCATATAAAAGACATATAGATAATATAACTTTATATTTTTCACATCTTATAATAGATATAGCAAAACACAGATAACAAAAGAACAATGTCACATAAACACATCACGATTTATTTATTACTGTAACATAGTATCTTAAATGGTGTAAAAATGAAACGTCTTTTATTTGCCACCAATCAGTATGATTTTCAGTCTGAATGAGCAATGCAAACGATGTCTAAAAGTACATGCACCTTAGAATATTTCACAACAATACCTTCATTCGGTAGACGGGTACCCACGAGTGCATCTTCTAACTTATAAACAGAATTGCACTGAACATCGTTTTATTGTCTTGGCACACAATACGTTTTACTAACGAATTTGATTTCCCATCGTGCCTCACGATCCTACGCGGGGTTTACCAATGTTTGATTCTACAATACTGTTCGATAGACGCCCTACTCTGTTTACTAATTTTCTTAATTTCGAATGTAGCCGTCCCTGCCACTCGTACTCGTTTGACTGTGCGAGCAAACGAGATGGCTGTAGTCGAAATTAAGGAAGAAGCGTTACGGAGTAGGACGCTTGAGCCGTTATCAAGCCCGATATATTTGCGAGTTCTCTGCCTATGGAACAGTGTGGAACATCGTGACTGATGCTTTCAAATTGATGCCGAATGCTGCGTTATATCAGTTATCTTCAAATTGGTTTATTACAGTATCTGTGATATGCCTATCGGAACCTTTCAAAATAACGTACCCTTTTACCTAGTTGAAGGATAAATTTATAGGAAGTCAACTATATTAAAATAACAGCCATCAGTAAAATAGAAGACATGACTAATACACTTTAAAGTCAGCACCTCACAAAATAAAGACACCTCATTTTATGCCTTAACCCACGACCACGGCTCTGCCTTCTGCGAAGTTTGAAACGCTTTAGTTAATGCCCCGGCAGTGCATAATTAACGCGAGGTAAAAGGAAACAGGGACATTTCAGTGTTAAATCCATTTGTCTAAGTTCTCTGAGGGGCGGCTCGTTAGCATCGCCTTTGTCCGCACCTAGGCCCCTACCTCTATTTTTAACTCTAGCTGTCTCACTCACTCACTCACAATATTTAGCTAGCATGGGTGACAGATATGGAAACAGTCGAAAATACAAACGAAGGTGTTCAAAGTAGGAGCTCTGGCAACATTGTTGGCTTACTCTGATTTAGTTAAAAATTGGGCTATTGTTCGTGGACGTGGAAATACGTTTGTATCATTATTGAGTTTACTTTGTACATAGTAAACGAAGGCAGGGAGATTCTTTTTAAATGAAAGACAAAGAATTTCATTCTGATGATACGAGCAAAATGCAGGTTTTTTGAGCAGGGAAATAATACTATATTTAATCTTTGGATGCTACTGTCTTAATATTTACAAACTTATTTAAAAGTCAAGCGTAAAAAAAAGTTTAAAAAAAAGTTTCATCATTGATCGGAACAAGATTAGATGAACAGCGCTTTGTGAAAAAAAAAAACTAAAATGGAATTCATATTCTAGTAATGGGACAGCCCTCAGTAAAAAGTGTTGTATAAAATGGCGCCCCAGGCGACGGCTAGATTACTCCGAGGTGCAGGTCTATTAAGTCCGTGCCTAACCAACTTTTAGAAAATCCCTCTTTTGCCCCCTCATCTCCTCCGCGTTAAACAAGCAACAGTTTATAGCTAGAAATTGTATTTAAGAGCTTGCTTTTGTAAAGCTGTATGTTTTTTTAAGATAAATTAATTGTCTAGACGAGCCTTTTCTCAAGTTACCGGATTGTCAGTTTAAGGTAAATTACAACTGGGAGAGGATACATAGTCATTAACGATAAACGGTTTTTGTACTTCACTATTTGATCTGACTACTTTGATTGCCTATAAAAATGGAATCGCTAATGTTCTGTCACTAACTTCTTAATCAATTTAAATCATTAATGCATTGAAACTAATGAAGACTGAATAGATTTCATAAAAGTTTTCTTGAAGAGATATTTCTGACTCTAAAGTGTCTGTGTACAATTACAACATATTTTTTATTTTTTTTACTTAAGAATTATATTTTTTATGTTATGTATTTAAGAAAACCATCAGCTTTTATCTAAGATAGATTGTCTTTAATCTAAGTATATGATGTACAGCCAATAACAAATTTTCCCCAAATTTATCAAATTGTACTGAAATAGTAATCTGTCAAAAACCATAAAAAAATAAAATTTTGAATATTAGTTGACGACAGAAGTTAACAGTGAACTGAAAGGATGCTATCAGATACTACGTAAATTGATAAAATAAGAAGAAAAATGAATCTTTGGAAGACAGTTAAACACTTTAACAGCCGATAAAGTACGCCAAGTACGTTTAAAACATAAGTAGTTTTAAAAAGCTCGGCTAAAGTGTTAAGACATTGCAATGATTTATAGCTGGGTGAAAGACACTAAGTACGAGTAGATTTATTCTGCCACCAATACTTTAACGTCAACGTTACGCCGTCGTTACACAAAATAATACGAACATGCTAATAAGATGTACGGAAATCGTGTACCTAAGTCCGGACACCTTTTCAGCCGACAGAACAATGGTTCCTTCCTAGCGGTGCGAACGCGTAATATTATATCTTCCCTTCACCAAATAAATAACACGATCCCCTATCATCATCTGCTTTGTATGCGCATACGATAATGACGTCACATTAGATGACAGTATTCAGGTTTAGAAAGTAACTGGTACATGCTTTGATTTAGGTAATATACGGAAGATATGCCACCTGGCGTTTTTAACTTGGACCGAAAAAAAATGTGACTAAATGGACCAGCTAACTGGGAGCAGAGATGTTTCGTCTTGCGTTACTCTTTTTTTCTTTTTTTGTTATATAACCACTGTTTAAATACTTGAATGTAGTAACAGCCTAACGTATCATCCAATATTTTATTGTAAGCAAAGGTGACAAGTACGTGACTATAATGTATATACTTAGGAATAAATCACAGAAGGTACTTTAGGCAGATTATTACGTTACCTGATGATTATGGTGTATGATTCGATTTGAGCATCGATGAATAACGTTGCATAACACTATATAATATGCAAATGACAGCTCCATCACTTATGACATAACTCATAAAACTATGATGAGATGCAAATTGCAAACAAAGCTTGAGGTAGGTCCGGTTTTGTGGTATTTTACTCAGAAAAAAAAATTAAGTGTGTTTTAACAAAAAATCTTAATTCGGGTTGTTCGTAACGATGCTAGGACATAACGAAGCATCAAAACAAATGTTTAAATTGCTTGAAGAATAAAGTGTTACGTAAATCCTCTGATTACTAATTTTTCCGGAAGACTTTTCGATCACTAGGATTGCAGCAGTACAGTGTGACTCTTCACAAAGTGTACATATTTAAATATGTGTAAATATGCTTTATGTTTTCATCAAATTCAAGCTGATTAAAGTATCTGTCGATTCGTAGCGTAAAATTAAAATAAAAAAATGCGATTTATTTTAGGAAATTTCAGAAAAAAGCAGGCATATTTTACTATTATTCTACAGGTAATGTGTCACAGAATTTGCAAAGACACTTATTTCAAAAACCGCATAGTTTTTTGTTATAGCCCGCCAAAGTTACCGTCACCATGAAATAAATGACTGGTAAATTAAATTTGACTGGACAAAAAAGTTTGAGTGGCGATAAAAAAATTAAAGGAGATAGATTTTATAGATAGATTCTTCACAGGTTTTTGTCGATGATATAAAGCAATTTATTTCATATTTTAATATGTACGCTTTATGAAGACTCACACTGTGTATGTAGGTACGAGTATTATAGCTTGTCGTCAACAGATCTTGTCAAATAGGAATATCACAGTGACCTGAAGGTGTTTTAACATTTAGAATCAAATTAATAACATTTAATTTACAGCAATGCATTCGAGTGGGTCATTGTCACGACAAACAGTGGCAGTACCCTATAATTAATTACCAATGTGATTCCATTTAACTAAATTGCAATTAATTACATCATAACAACTCGCAAATATAGAGTCCCACGCTTTGTGAGAAATGTTTTGTTAAGTAAACTAAGCTTAGATGATAGAATCAAGGTAGAGTAGTTGAGTAAGAGATCAAAAAGATTTCGCTTACGTCACTTCTAATAACTATTGCTAGCCGCATTAAATTTATGTACCAGATTTATTTATAAGTAACAAAATTAATTCAAGCGGCTACAATATTTTGAAATAATTATGTTCATTTCCCATTGTGTAAGTAAATATTTTTTGGTTTCAATACGTTAAATCAAATTATTCCAGATAAAACGCGTATAGACCAAAAACAGCTTGCGCTAAAATTGAAAAAGTATAAAATCAGCGTCGCTCGACCTGTTGCGTGCCCGCGCCGAGGCCAAGGGAAAATTTAATGGAAAAAAAAGTAAAACGGTGAAATATTTCTAAACGTCTTGCCCAACTCTGGCGTCGAAACAAACGACAACTTTGCGAAATTTGTCGTGATCGACAAACCGCAGCTTTTCCGCGTCAGTCAATTTTGTACGAACCCAGCTTGGGGAGCCCACTCATATATTTCAGATACCTAAATAAGTATTACAAAGCACACGTGACGATGCTTATCCTGATAGGACGACACAATTTATGAGGCACGAAGATTTGCGTCATTGCGCTTATGACTAGCTTTCTAAGCAATGCAAGATATAACATATAACCTGCAAGCATGCGCTTTGGTTATAATAAGAGTTGGTAACCCAGTCATCTGACAATATAATTAAACTTGTACCCATATTTCAACTTTTGGGTATGTACAATTAATCAATAATCGTTTCATCGGAATATTCATAAGTTTAAATCAATATCAAGGCGACGTGTGTGACTAATAGGATGATAAAATGTGTTCCACACATTAAGACCAATAAAAAGACAAACACAACACAACTAATCAATCAATCAAACGTTGTTACAGATAAAACGATCGTGATATTAATCGCTTTCATAAGTTTCATAGTAACGACGTCCAAAAGAACGCTCTACTTAAACTTTTTATACCTATAGGAAGTAGTAAAGATCTCGATAAATTTACCACTCAATTATAAACCTTCATAATGTGTTATCGACATTGAAGAAAAGTGGCGAAGCTCATTTCGCCGGTAAACTTGGACGCTGTCATCTGTTTAAGCCGGTTCTTTACCATGTTACAAAGTCACAACGCGAGATAGTTGTATCACTTTGGCAAAGGCGGTGTACATTGCGGAGTATTGGAGGGGTTTCGGTAACAAGTCAATTAAGAACTTGCGATGTATAATGAATAATTAGAAGGGGTCATGTTTGGTGACATCTCGTGGTGGTCCCGTCTGGTTCCGAACGAGGCCGCGGTCTCTCTCGGTCAGCACCGCAAACTGGTTTCATTATCAAAAGTCAATAACTTTCCGATGCATGCCGAAGTCACGGCCAAGACTGAACAACGTAACAAGCAAAAGCGGAGGTGTGATTGCGGAAAGATGTGATATCGATGACTGCGCGATGATATCTCCACTTGAATGTTATAATACTTTCTTTAACCCGACTTAACACTCATCGTGCCATTGACTTCCTAGTGAAATTGTTGGTTCATCACATCATTGAATATTGCTGCATTGCATTGTCATTATTTGACTTGAAAAGAATGCGTAGATGATTAATTGTTAATCTAATGCTCTTTTCTTTCAGAACGACTATTCTTATCTTGCGTTGGCGCATGTAAATTGCTTAGACGTAATTAAACTTCCCTCAATTATACCGTGGTAATGGCCGTACTACCCAAGTGATACAAATTAGCGTAATAAATCAAGAATATCAAGAGCACTAAATCTTCAAGAATTATGAAGAGTTGCCACAAATAACTAGTTCTAAGTGATTTAGGTGCCAACTGGTGCAAAATCGCTAAAACAGTTCCCCATAATCCAGCTAATATTTCATTTGGACTATTAGCTATTCCAGGGTTTGAGCACTTCATCTGTTCCGTTGGTAATTTGGTCAAATCATAGACAATCTTACCTCGAATGCTTTATTTTAAGCATTAGAAACCAACGTTATTACGAATTATAAGAACTTTCACCTAAATGGTGCTTGAACATATGCAATCATGTCGGCATACTTTTTGGTAACAAATTGTAGCAATGAAAGCATTTTTCGTACAACATTTTTACTATTATTTGATGTGATACTTTTTGTAATAACGACCGTAATGACGACCGTTTGGTGCAGTGGTCCACAGGTCGGACTTCTAAAACCAAGGGTCGCGGGTTCGATCCCCGCACAGTACAAGCATATGTGAGCATGAACATGTGTGTTTGTACTGGTCTGGGTGTTTTCTATGTATAATATGTATTTATTTACAAAACAAAGTATTTAAGTATGTTTATCCGTTGTCTAGTTCTCATAACACAAGCCTCATAGCTTAATTTGGGACGAGAGAATTGGTGTAATTGTTGTGAAATATTTATTTATTTATTTGTTTCGTCACACACATACATTGTCTACTATATAATTAATGAAAGGTCATGACTGTCACTTGCTCGCTTTATTTATATTGACAGCGTACACAATTATATAAATTTACCGTTATTTAAAAATATCTACAAAAAGTCTGTCTTTAAGACTTCTTAAATATGTTTGGCACATGTAGGAACTAGTACTACAGCTTTATGTTAACAAATAGTGATGGTGTTTACTGACTTTGTGTGCTAACTATAAAACGTCTTATTTAATCAGTTAACCCTAAACACTAGAGAAAATATTTTTGAGAGTTCAATGATAAACATCCGATTTCAGGAAAAATTACCAATGAATACCGAAAACACACTCGGAAATAGACATATCAAACAGAGCAAGAATTTCCGTGCTACCGTCTTTGTTCTAATTTAATCTAGACAGAATGAATTACTCGCGGCAACGTCTAAATCCGTATCCAGACTAATTCTCAAACGGAATCATCCGGATACAGGGAAAATGTGTTGCCTTACAACAATAGAGCTCAGAACGATCTTATTGCAGTCAGGGCGTATCAGAGAGCGGGGAACAAATGCTTTAATTCAATATAAGACAGAGATGCTGCGAGTCTGAGCCCGGCCTTTTGGCTGGCTTATTGCTGTCTCGCAGGAAACCTCCAGCAATTTCCCCCAAAATGAATAGTGTTCCGCCGATTTAAATTAAGTCAAAATGCTGCATGAATTGCTGGTTTCCACAGCTTTACATTCGCAGTTAGATGTCGAGTGCTTGCTTTTTGAATACATATTTAAAGTGTGCCAGCTCGTACATGCGTTAATTATTCGAATAACAAGCACGTGTGTAGGTTACGGTAGAATTTCAACAAAAGACAACGGGATTGACCACAGGATGAAAGCTATCAACCAATATCGATGCATTTCGAACCCTTCAAAAAAATCTAATTCCTTTGAAGGTTATTCACTTTAAAAAAGCCAAAGGTAGCATAAGATGCAATGCTACCTTTCCTTTTACTTGCAATAATGACTTCATATCTATTATGAAAGTACTAAGTACTAATATCCTGGGACCATAATTGACCACGACAAGTTGACCTCAAGCAATAGAAATAAATCTATAAATCCTCACGAAATGAGTTAGGTATAATGTTACCATCTAATCGCATGTGTTTATGATAGCTGCATGCAATTTTCTTTAATAAACCATAATACAAATACTTAGTTTGAGTTTTATTGCTTTTCAGAGTCCTTGTGCTTAAATTACAATTGACTCCATAATCTAGATACCTATGTGGTATTGTAGAATGCGAAATGTCGTTTAACTATATAAACCCATAAATTGTCTTACAAGTTGCCAAATATTTGCACGTCCTAGGTTTAGCACATATGCAAAGTATAGGTAAATTTCGGCATCGCGTGCCAAATTTTTGCTCTACATTTCTCCATAACTCTCCATAGCGTTAATTTCTGCAATCCTGTCAATCATGATGCAAGTTTCATTAGAAATCTGACGTTTCCGCACCAGTTGAGTTAGGCGAAAATCTAACCATGGCACTGTTTAGCAAACCTAAAAACAGTGCTCTTTACTATTGCGGAAGCTAATTGAATTAGCGAAAAATTTTAAACAAAGAAAAACGTGAACGAATCAGCAAGTCACTGTACGTTTCGGGAGAGGGCATTTTAAGTGGGACATTTTTTACGACAGGCATCGTGAGAAAATGCAAGGTTTTTGAAATGAGTCAGATGAGGAAAAGACGATAAGTCGCTACAGTGATTTGTTACCTTCAAACTTAACTAACACAAGGAAGCCATGGGGAGTTCTCACATATCTCACATTTATTAGAGTCGGAATTAAAATGTATTTCTGCATTTCTTTTGTCCGTTACAAGCGTAATAGAACCATTTACATATCGCTTGACAATGAGGAAATACGTTTTCTTGAACAAAATTTATTACTGCACGTCAAATTCTAAAAACTTTCAATGGGGGACTGGGTTATTTGTTTTGGTTCGGTCGGATCATTTGTCAGTGTAACAGGAACAATTGTTCAAGGTTATACCTCACGATTTCCGTAAGGCGCGGCAATTTGTTACGTGGGGGTTTTGAACACCTACCCTGAGGATATATCACGCCATAAGACAAAGCACGTGAATTCGTCATAATACATTGAAATTTCAATGGACATTTATTGTTTAAAAGTAGGTGGACAGTAGTGATATGAATATTTTATAACATCTTCATTCTATGCCGACTGTAGGTTATTGAAGCGTGTGTTGGATTAAAGGATATTTACACACTAGTAGGCAGGACCTCGTATGACCGGAGCCCTTGGTAGCGATTTACCTACACTTACTTGGATTGGACTGTGAGTAAGTTATGGCCCAATGGCACGCCAGTGTTGATTGTTTCTGAATGCACTGGGAAATGTGGTCCAAGTCAGTAACTGTTTGATTTCTGTTTTATTTTCGTCGCATATTAAGAAACTAGCAAAAGGCTTACTGGGCTCGCGAAACCTATGCATAAACGTGTACGTAACCAACGTACACGTTTATGCATAGGAAAACTTCTGTCCCGCCCGCGACTTCGTCTGCGCAAACATGTTTATCCCAAGGGAGCATTTGATTGGTATAAAAAGTATCTACCATAGCTCACACTCCGTCTGTATGCCAAAATTCGTTCCGTAGTTTCAGCGGACAAACATCCAAACACCAAACAAAGAAACTTTCATATTTATAATATTAATAGCAGCAATATAAATCACAACTTATAAAAACTGCGAATTAGCTATGAGGTTTCATCAAATTCTATTTCTCGGACACAGTATGCAGTAGCATAGTAACTCACTATAACATGGTTACGGTAGTTTAACTAACAAATAACTTTATTATTATACCCACCGCAAATCATTATTTATCTATTTTCTTCCTGACAGTCAGACATAATTATGATCTATCGATTTTATTCACTCAAAATTTATCTTCACTTAATTTAACTCCCTTATTACATATTATTGTTTCAAAGAACTTCCGTGCCTACAACATGAAACCAAGTCAAACGGTTTATAGCTTATTATTTGTTTCTCAATGACTGTAATTTAACTTTCGTTTTTTTCGTCTTGCCATTGGCAAAGACTACTTACTAATAAATCAATAATGTGTTGCGAAAATAATAATTTACGGACGTGACTTACAAGACTTTAAAATTATCGCTTTTAGTAAATTATGACACTTTTCTAACGATGTTTTCGGATTGATTGTTATAATTTAATACTGGTTTTAATTTATAAGTCACCTTTCTTTAAAGATTTTTTTGTAATAAATGCTAAAATTCGCGATCCAATAATTCAAGAACAGTACACACACTAATTAAATTTATAAACTAATATCTGTAAAAATCATGCCGAAGCTGCGATGAAAATACTTTCGACCAGCTTTGTTCGTCCACGAAAATTTCGCCCTGTTGCTAATTTTGTTGTTCCTTCACAAATAGCTGTCACGTCTTTGGCGGTCTTCTCTGCGTAAAAACTACCACCTACATGTGTAATAACATTAAATTTTGTAAATGATAATCGAGGTTCGCCTTTCGCTTGCACCACTCTCACTGACCGATGCACGATTAGGGTCAAGCGCCAAGGTCTCGTTACATAACTTGAATATCGGAACATAATAATTGATATCGGTCCGTTACGGACACGTCTTTACTGATCGACTATTTGTGCCGAAGAAATGGAGCGAGCAAGATGCACGGAAGCGGTCGTATGAAAGAAATGGTGAATGTCTTTTGCTTAGAATAGTTACGAGTATGTTATGTTATACGGGATTTATACCATGTACCTTTTTGTATTTTTTTGTATGTTGAGCGTTTCGATGTTTGCAAATGATTAAGTTGCAAGTTTTTTTCTTCTTTTAATTGTGATTACCGAAGTGGAATGCGACGGAAAGCGGAACATACATTTGGTACCTAAACTGTCTGAAATAACTGTTACTAATATACGTGTCAGCTACGATGACCTACTGACTTACATCTGCCTATTTTTTTATTTAGTCATCTTTCTTAGAAATAAACCTTTATTTCATAGCTACAGCTATTTTAATCCACGTTGACGAGGCACAATCGATGTCATATTTTACGTCGTCAATGCCGTCCTGTTGGTGCTCAAGAAGTTTAACTGCGACAGTATTTATTGCAATTACATACTTTGTAAAAAATACAAAGTATGTAAATATGGCACATATTTTTTTTGTTCGTATTACGTTTTTAAGATGTTTGTCAAGCAGTAGGAAGACGTACTACTCCTACGTCGCATCGCATATAGACAAGCAAAAGTATTCATGGATTTTTCACGTCTCCCACGCTCCAGTGGAAACGCGATTAGCACAGTTAAGATATGAGAGCGAGTGTTTACACATCGCCTAGTAGCGCAGCGTTCTTGATTGAATAAACATCGGATAAATCTGAACAGATATAAAACTGTGATACTGTACATATTCGTAAAATCTCTGACGTAAAAAATTCGATACAGAGGCTTGATTGTTTGACGTTAAAGCAGGCTTACTCAAACTTACAGCTTTATGAACGCCGCCGTTTAAACATGACACACATTACGGCAGAAATACATATGCTACGGCGAACTTAATAGCTGACAAGGATGAGGACGAATTACAAAAAAAATAACATACACCTTCTAGTTACTACTTCTACTATACTAACTATGTAGTTGTGTAACCGAAACATTTCTATAAAATGTATATTGGAGCCTAACCACTCAAATTGAGATAGCCAAATAAGCAGGATCTCGCACTATTGATAAATAATAAATAGGTACCTACTTACCTTAATGCTATTTCCATATCGTGAAGATCTTTAAACAAAGTGACGTACTATCTAAGATTAGATACTATCTACTATTTGAAGCGTTTTATTCGCAGCGCTGTCTTATTGATTCGTTGCATTGTTCGATAACGATCTCCCGTTTGCACCTTGTTTATACTCTTGACTTTGAACGATCAAATATCAAAGCCTTGGTATTTACCCTACCCTTTTTCCTACAACCTTTGATCGTTGCGATATTATGAGAAGTATTAGTATGAATAGTATCAATCTTGATAAAATATCCTGCTACACTTTCCTATCAAAATTTATAAGTTTTTCCTATGTTGATGGTCCAAAGTCCAACCAGCTTTTCCTAAGCGCAAACTTGTTATTTAGTTGTACTGAATCGACACAAGGCATATGACAACAAAGGTTACTAGAATCAAAGGTTTATAGATTTTTATACAAACAATGTTACATACCATGTAAAAGTAAAAATTCAAAGTAGGTTTACGATTACACATCGCTTGGTACCTAACTCAAAAGTCTAACTACTTAACCAGAAATCACTCTACGCACTCTCTTGGGTTCATTGCGAGTTATTGGCTTCTAAATCACAATATGGTGGGGTCCCGAGTTTCAATCAGTGAAAATTACTCTTAATTTTCTCATGTCCCGTAATGAACTGAGCCACGCGTTTATCTTGATAGGGTTGACAGCGATAACAATGACTCTCATTTGGCTACTCAAGTTGACGTTTTGAGTTCATTGTCAATGAGTGACCCCCGGTTATTAGTGACTGGGCGGTATTTGGGTCACCCTAATATGATCGCGATAACAGGCAATATCCACAATGACCGCTTTGAATTAGCAAATGAGCTGTCAAAAAGACAATTGATTCATGAATTTAATTTGGTCGCTACGGTAGCCGTCGCTAATTTAGATAACGTTGAGCGATTGTCGCGAGTTTGATATTAGTTTATTTTGAATGTTATTATAAATGCATGCAATTGCATAGTATAATTATACTAATGGCTAGCTAATTACATAATACAGGACCTTTAATATGCTCAATAAATAGAACAAGCGCCACTTGCTCCTTTTTCACCACTGTTATTCCTGTTCAGCCAGGATAAAAAGAGTATGCATACAGACCTTCAATTAAACCGTTTGAGTATAAGTGCAATAAGGTAAAAAATGGAAAGATGGTAAGCATTATGCTTATTTAGTTGGTCCGACGAACACAATGTCTTTCGCAACGAAACTCATTAAAAGAAATTCCCACGTGGTGAGACATTGATTGATTTATCATTAGATTTGTTGTGCCCCAGTTATCAAACAAAAGCCTGCCGATAGCTGGCCAGTACAGATCTCACGATAACGGGATATTTGACATTGCTATATTGTATCGTGACATTTGACATGACCTTGACAGACCATGTGGAGGTCACACCGACATTGTTATACTTTAGCAATGAGCAATAATTCTAATTGCATTGCCTTAATGAAATGAGGCGGGCAAAAGTAATAATTTAGGTTTTAATTAAACCTTCAAGGATCTCGAAGTGGGTGCTTTAGAAGACCACTTACTCTTGTATCTAATTAATGTTTTATATGTCATTAAAGGTTTTATTAACAGAACCTGTAACGTGTTTCTTTACTCAGAAGGTTATTTGGATAATCATAGCTCTCAGTAGGTACATATACATTAAAAGTAAATAAGTAGGTACGTAAAAATACCAACAAAAATGTTAATTATCACATCGCCAACGCATCGTATTATTTATGTAGTCAGATATATCATTAAGCTAAAACCCTTTACAGTACCTATGCAACAATATGAAAATAGTTTGATTTATAATTGTGCATGAAATTATCTCCTATGTTCTTACCATAGACTTAAACTACTTCTTACATTGTACCAACATTTCTTCCAGTCACACAGATCTCACCTTCCCAAGTTTAATAAGGGGTGGCAATAACTTCTTATTGACTCTAACTGGTATTTATGGAGTTTGTCTCGGTGTAAAAGGATCTGCTAGCTCTATCGGCTCGGCCGTAACTTACCGCTGGCCACTATTGGTTCATTATCTTGACGCTACAAAAAACAAGGGGAAATTTGGATTAGGGATAAGACAGGGGCTGCATAACGATTTTGTTTTCTGTATACTGGTAGCGTTCTTTTTTAAAAAAAAAGTCATAAAATTATGATTCGCGAAGCACTTCTGTTGAGCCAAAAGCCAGGTCGTAATAGGCCCCCAGAAGTATTTTCTTAGCAGTGAAGCGGTCTGTAGGTAAAACTATAAGATTATATAAGTTCTAAAATATATACATATAATCTTAATGTGACGTTAATACCTTGAAAAAAATTGTAATTTTGCACAATCATATAAATAATAATCCTTGCAAACCAAATAGGGTCAGCCCTATGAAATATCGTTAAGAGACTACAACGTTTCAATAGCCTATGCGGGTTTGAGGTTCATGGGGAACTGGACGATCTCATGAATCTTAAATTCTTTTGTAATGTTTCTTTAAACCTTTAGCTCCAATCGTGAAATTGCAGAAACACGACTTAAGGATTTTGCCTCGATACGTTTTGCTTTCGAATATACCTCTTAAAAATTATAGATTTGAGGTTTTTCAGTTAGCGACATTACATTTTCAATACGGGATTGAATACATAAGTACATTTCATCAAAATCTACAATCGTGTCGTCGCACTTTTACGATTATCTACAATTTATTTATGAGTTACTGATTGGCTGATTTTTCATGGTTTTTGGACCAAACTATGTAGACCTGTGTTGGTAAGCAAAAGCGCCATCCCTTCCCATGACTTTCATGAGATTTTGTCACACCCCTTGTCGCCACTGTGAACGACGGACGTTGGGCATTTTATTAGCGAAAATTATCGAAATGACACTTAATATGACGCCTAATTTCGTCGCGGCTACGACTGGTACTGTTGGTCGTTTTCGACCAGTATGTAATTTTATAAATTCTGAGATCGATCTTCAAATCCTCTCCGAGATGATTTTTTGAAAAAATATCATCATAATACTGTAAATAAAATAGATTTCTAGATAATCGCCCGCCTTGCGAGAGGTGCAGGTTCAAGTCCCGCCTGTGGCAGTCCGTTTTTTTCTTTTCAAGTGTGTTTTAATTTCACATAGTTTTCTAAGACTGGTTAGCTGTTTAGTTAAGTATTTTTAAAATAGGTGATAGGCTACGCAAACGAAATATTTTGATGACTAACTATATCAATTGTATATTAAAGATAAGTTTTAGATTTTAACTGAAAATCACGGAGTGAAATTTTCTAATAATCTTTTAATAGAATAAAATAAACATCAGGTAAAGCCTAAAGTTATAAACATTTATTATGAATTAATTAATCATAGAAAAAACAGTACCCGGATTTGGACCTTGACTCTAAATGATATCAACCTAAACACCAAAAATACTAAACCAGCAACAGCTACAGCCGTTGTCATTAAGTCGAAAATTCTGATCAAGTTATTCAAATGGTCAGAAAAAACGTTAGCTGTCAGGGAATTAGAAAAATTTCGCTTTTATACTATTTAGACTGGGATATCACAGCATTTTCGGGAACCATGAGCTAAATGGCTGAAAGTTGTTGAACCGAATAGAGAACAACGCCCTCCAAAACACAGGAGAAAATAAAAAATATACTACCATATACCACCGCTGTCCCTAATTAGGTGACCAGGACTGTAGGTATATATTTCATTCTCTACTCTAGGTAGGTATGAATTATTTTTATTATATGTAATGTTGCTAGGCTATGCTCAAATTTATTATTATTTGCCTTTTTGAAACTTAAGCACAGTATTATTTTAATAAACAAAACATCGTTTTAAAATTTTAATACAAATCTACCTTTCTTCTCTGCTGTAATTCACTTCATCTTCTCATTCTTGCGTCTTGTTTTCCATTACATAATAAATAATAAAATATACTTAATTATTTTTCGGTCTATTTTCAGGGGCTCTCTACCCTGTAAAGAGATGCCAATTCTAACTTTAATAAAATACCCAACACAAAAATCATAAAAAAACATGCTCCTTGCTTGAAGTCGGTTGAAAAAATATAGTTTGAAACAAGACCACATGAAAACGAACATAAAAATGTTCGTTTTCATAACTCATAAGCCAGCATCAGTTATGCCATCTAGCGAAAATATTACAGAATTGCTATCTTGTGCTTTTTCCATCACTGGTTCGGGTAAAATTTCTTGCAAATATTAAACCTAGATGGCTAATTTGGGTTGTCATTTATGATACAAAAGTATGATAAAAACTTTATTCCAACAGCAATAGCCATTTACTTCCTACTCATTAAGGTGACTCCTTCATCTTTATTCGAGAGGGCCCTTGAGGCGTGCTTAATGATGGGCGATATCCACCATAATTACTGCCCCGGTAATCGCCCACTTGGCACATCTTACGTGAAAGACTGATATGGGTTTTTACTTATAAAAAGAAACAAATATATATATCATTTTGACGAAACACATATCAAACTGAAAATATTAAATATGTAGTAATTATTTAGATAGGTGAGGTGTTGTAAGAAAAAGTTTTTTTTTACATTGCTTTTGATGTTCCTACCCACAAAATCTTGCTATCTCGTTGTTCGTACTAAATAATAATTGAACCTTATAACCTCCAGTACGACCCCTGCAGATTACAACACAATTAAATTTACACAGGAATAATACGGCTTATAACTAAAACCAAGATTATACACCGAACATTATCTCGCCTACATGACGTAATCAATCTACGAGACGATTAACATGACCCGCTCATAATTAGGAGGGAGCAAATGTAGAAACGTAGCACTAGGATGTCAGTATGCCCATATTTAGCCCCCGAAAAAAAGAGAGAATTACATGAACATCAAACGTCTATAAGTTTAACTCATATTCTGTTTGTCTGTGTTTGTGTTTTTGTGTGTGGCTGTCAGTGAGGTTTTTTTTATTCGAAAGCTTATTTACGGTGTTTCTTTGCTACAGATACTTAATGATATGTGGATTGTGTCTGTGTCAGATTATGCTCATTTCATTATGAAAACTTTCTATACTTAATCTTAAAATATAGCACGGCCGTTTAAAGACAAAGCCAAAACTTGACATAGCGTCAGTTATTATCTATGATAAGTAGTAATACTTTCGGTATTTCATAATGCGCCATTGGATCCAAATCAATTTTTTGACTTTCCAACAGACTTCACGTTCAATGCACTAAAGAGACGAAATCAGATAACATAGATTATTTTGATATGTGCCTTATCTACGAGTACTACAGGCGTACACGCGTCATGAATACTTAATTAAGGGAAACAAAAGCACTTCATACTTTTGTTTGTTTTCTTTCAAACTTTACTAAAATTTAAACAATACATTAAAAGGTATACATGGCGTACATGAAGTTGTATCCACTACATCCTGGTGTATTAGTCTGGCTGACCTATTTGACGAACACAACACCAATCCTTAAATTACTACACGTCCATTTCTCCACACCTACTGCTCTTATTGCGCAAAAAATAAAGGTCAAAATATCAAAAGGCGTAACTTCTAACAATGGTAACATAATACAAAGTTTGAAACAACTCGACACAATAACCAGGCATTCGGGTTCTCTCGCATTGTGAAATTGGTAATGGGATTGTCTCAATGTCAGTCTGCAACGGTGTTAAGGTAATTAAAAATTATAATGAACGCATGAGAAAAAAAAACATATTACTTGACTTTGAACGTAAATAAGTATCTTTCATAATTTATCGTCTACTCGATATTAAGATCGTTATCTATGCACAATAGTCTAAATTGCTTGGGTTATTGATTAAGAAACGCAGTCTGTTAAAGTAACAATTAAATTATAATTTTGAAAGACACATCTCTATCAACAATAAAATGTATAAGCTAAAATTGATTGATACAAGATAAACAGATGCTTCATACAAAGGAACCTAACTCACTAATAAGGCCAGTTAGTTCAGGTCAAAGCTTATGAAATAATTATCACCTAGTAGTTCAGAAATAGTACAAATCACACAAATATTATAAATATGAAAGTTTCTATGTTTGGATGTTTGTATGTTTGTCCGTCAATCACTCTGAAACTACTGAAAGAATTTTGATTAAGTTTGCTATACAGACAGGGTATTAGCTGACTTGGGTGATAAGATACTTTTATCCAGATTAATTGCTCCCTTGGGATAAAACAAGTATCTTGGCAAGTCACTTTTTTCTCTTCTAGAAACAACGGGCAATACAACGTCTGCGGGGTCGTCTAGTCTATTTTAAGAGAATACTCGTCGAATTTGCTGAAATCCATCTTCATCAGCTACCTAAGTGATGCGAACTAACGGACTGTTTTGTAACACTCCAATCCCGAAGTAATAATTCTCATGAAAACTACTTTATTTCGTCTGACGGGCAATTTAACTAAGGCGGGCTATTTCCAAATAAGCACTTTAATTCTCACGGCACACCCACGTCTTTTCGTTGAAGTTGAAATTTGAATGATTATTTTCAGCTCTATTATAAATGGTGTAAGGAAAATGCCAAGTTTTCGAATATTTACAATAGTAATCAATTCCCGAAACAGTAACCTTGGGAGCGTTTACTCCGTGCCCCACATTCTAATAACCTTTCAACGAATTGTAGTTCGGAAATTCTCTCGATTGACGCTACATTACTAGTGATGCATTGAATCAAGATATAAATAACTTCTAATCGATTTTGGAAAGTAACCTATTGTGAATACTAAAATGTTCCCCTTAGATTATAACTTGGATCTTTTCAAGGAAGAGTGAATAGGCTGTAAGGACAGACATGATCCATGTTCGGCCTCATAGTCCACCATGTGGCCACATGTCTGGATAACTCCTAATAAAAAAACTGGGAATAATGCGTTGACGTTAACTTATGACGGGATATGTATCAAATGTATTGCTTCAATTATTAATAACAATACTCTGAAAAAACTATATCATATAAAGCGGTAACTAAAGCACGACTGTAAACCTCCATACGAGTATTTTCCACTTAAAAATTAAGCACCATAGCTCTAACAAGTTTCAGATTATTAACAAAGTGTCTAGTAACGGTTCATAATTCGAGTGCAATCATTATAACATTTAACGGTTACTCGCAAGAATCCAGTCAATAGGCAGGTGATCTCGACACTTCGCCAGACAACGAGTTTTGCATAATAATAGCACAATGGCTCGGGATCGGTGCTTGTTGTTACAAAATAGCGAAGAGTGACACCTCCTTACGCCCCTGGAGTGCTCATGAATTATTCCGAGTTGTGTCACAATTGTGCCCCCGCAGTATCGACGATAGTGATATATGAATATCTGACAAACTATTGACAAATCTTTAGCACCCATCTTTTATACAGCGCTGCTGCGGTTGTATAGCATTTGAGTGGGAATGTGCTGCGCTAGGCGATATTAAGTTTAGCGGCTTTAGAATGCTTGAAACCAGTTAGTAGTTTAAATATCGAAATATCGAAACTGTCATCAAAAAACAAACACAATATTTATTGAAAGCGCATTGTATTGTCGCACATAAAATTCCTTGATAATTAAAAAAAACTATTAGTTTTTAAGTTTCGTTTGTAAGATAGCGCACTACTGTAATATAACAATTTTATTAACAAAAGTTAATATTCTTTCCAGAGCCAGAGTTGACGACCGAAGAGGGCACTTAATAAGAGTAAGTTGATATAATTTACCTCACTACTTTATTTTAATAGAAATATAAATTACAAACTCGTTTGGCGAGACGGCGGAAAATTTGTTTACTGCTGAAAATTTATTTTCCTTGGGTTTTCTTCGCCACGTCCTTAATCTGTTAATATTCTTGTGTCAGGTTTATACATAATAAATGTTTCATGCAACTTTTTATACTTACCACTATTAGTGGTGGCTGCAACTCTACTACAGAGTTTTAATATACTTATTTATTTATTTATGACGACCGCTTGGTGCAGTGGTCCGCATGTCGGACTTCTAAACCAAGGGTCGCGGGTTTGATTCCCGCACAGTACAAGCATAAGTGTGCATGAACATGTGTGTTTGTACTGGTCTGGGTGTTTTCTATGTATAATATGTATTTATTTACAAAAAAAAGTATTTAAGTATGTTTATCCGTTGTCTAGTACCCATAACACAAGCCTCGTAGCTTACTTTGGGACTAGAGAATTGGTGTGATTGTTGAGAAATATTTATTTATTATTTATTTATTAATCAAACAACGTTTTACAGTGAAATGGCAATAGTCCCACAAAATCTATCTATGTCTATCTATTTATCCGTGAATCTACTAAGCACCGAAATCATTTCTATACTTTTTTTAAAACATCTTTTATGTTTATTGATACCCGCCTTCTCTAGATATAACGAATTTCGACTACTTCGACATGGGCGGTCATTCTTAAAAGTGATAAGCCAACTACGCAGGAGATATACCTAATAGGGCACTACACAGATATGTGCATTCTCAGTTCCTTTACTCTATCATAGTTCAGTAATCCGACACGACTGGAGAGAGAGAGATCTCGATCTTTAGATAATTCATATATTAAGGATTTCCCGTAATTTGTAAGGACACTGCGTGACTTTTTCACGTGCAATTTTTTATTGATATACATCCTTGGTGTAATTGAAAGGTGTATTATTATCATATCCAAAAATATGCGGCACCAAACGACAATATGAAATCCTATTTCAGACATGGTTGGTAAGTATATTATTATGTGTACTATTTCCTAATACGATTTTCAACTAGAATGTCGACAAGTATGTGGTCGAAAATCACGAAGTTGTATGATGAACGTTTGTCAAGTGTCATTTGTGAGCATGTGAGAGGTTAACTCGTGACATGATATTGGCGTGCCTGACAATATGGCACCTAAGTTGCCACACAAACCTAAAAAATAATAATAATAAATTTGTTTGTTGACACCATATAAAAAATCAATACTTAACTAAAAATTGGTGTGAAAATTAACGGTTAGTTAGAGGCTTTGTCATAATTAACGAGTATAATGTGTTTTCTTAATCAAAATGCCAAGATAAACAAAGCCACCCAAACAGGCGCCACCGTCCGCTAGCTGTATAATAAAACCTTTTTGTTTTGTTTCTTTCTGTAGCTTATTGTTCCTATCAGTAGTCGGGTAAAAGTAACTATATTTTTATTTACTTTTAATAACAAAATAGTTTCTTTTTCAATGTAGTATTTACTATCCTGGAAAGGGATGGTGGTGAAGGTACAAGTTATTACAGATGCTTTTATCATAATAATACAACCTCAAGATATTCAAGTGCGTTCCAAACGTTCAGTACGCTGCCTTTTAATATACCCACCGATAAATAATGTATTAGTTATTTAGTATCAAAACCTCGCAGACTTAAATCATCACTTGTTGTATCGTTCTAAGATTTAAAATGAATATGAATAGAATTTGCAAACTCCTTTGTTATTTTTATGGAAAATTTATCGTAAATATAATTAAAACTATATTCAAATAATATACCAAATTGTTTTAGGTGTATTTCTAAAAACAAATCGAAAACATTGTCGAACAATTTCAGTTTTCATGATTTATTTTTCTTTTATAAAAAAACAAAGCTTCATTTATGCAGGCTGTTTACAAGTTTTTTTTTATTGTCTTGCGGGTTAAAATTGCTATCAAAACACGTAGTGCAGGTATATTAAATAAAAAAAACTAAGTAGTTTCTGAAATAGCTAACGCAATAACTGACGCAATTTATTTTTACATTTGCGAATAAAACAAAAGCTTCGCAACCTACTGAACCTTAAAAAAAAATAATGAATTTGCAATGATTGAACTATTGCATAGTTTAAGTATTTGGCCACTCGCCACGCTGATAACGCCACATACTGCGCTCGAATCAGCGGTCCTCATAAACCGTCCCGTAATACAATTAAGCGGGCCGAAGCCAAAGGGTTCACTGTCAATATCATCCATGGGGATGCTGCTAAATAGATTAGGGGTAAACAGCATAAACAGCCTTTTGTATCCGAAATTAAACGTCAAGCGGCGTCATTATTCTGAGCCGCTTGACATGCACGCGATCGAGGACGGCTGCTGCGAGCTGTGATACTGAGGGCGATTTACACTGATCGATGGACGTTTAGTAATGACTTATTATTATTGAGGCGACCGAAAAATTTGTGTGGTTTCACATAATTTCATGAAAATCGGTCAAGCCGTTTCGGAGGAGTACGGGAACGAACATTGTGACCCCAGAATTTATATATAAGACTAGCTGACATATATAAGACTGGCATAACTTCACGTAATAATAAACAAAGAAAAAAGAAGTGTCAACGAAATTATCTCAAACATGAAAAAAAAACATCCCCTATCGCGTCGAAAGTTAATGTTTTAATAGAATTCTACCTTGATATTTCGAAATTTGTATCGATAGTTGCAGATAATTATTTTGAATGCTTTTCATGAACTTATTTACACAGCATGCGTTGCAGTTAAATGTAGATAGGTTATACATATCGATCAAGCTATAAACACAAACTTTTCGTATATGTGTAATGTAAATGTGTAGAGGGTAACCTTCCCCTTAAGATCATTTTGTTTCTATCGTTTGCTTAAGGCAATAAAACGGCTGCCTTTGAGGACATTAATGTCAACAATGCACAAAGGCCCCCCCCTCCCTCCCCCACTCGTATGAGTCTGATCGAATGCGTCTGATGGCTTTCTTTTACGGTAGCAAATAAACATTGCTTACAGAGAAGCGCTTTACGGTCGACAGATTCAGTTTTATTGAGAGAATTTGTTATGAGCGCACTTTTTATTCACTTTCTTTTATTGCCTTTTCTACACAGATAATTTAATTACAAGCAAACTATTGTGTTTTTAAAATATACATTAAAAATGGTACTCAGTAATTAAGTATGACCACTTTCTGCTGTAGTTACAATCGCGCGGTGTAAATGCGTTGATTCGAGTTTAACCATAAATTATATTTGTAACGGCTGTCGAAGATGCCTCTAAACCAAACTTCGCGCGGTCGAAATTTATTAGAAATTTATTTTGTTGTGACTGAACACTGGCTGTTGGTATATCCCAGTAAATTAATCTTCTTCGAAAAGACGACGTCAATAAATGCCAAATTGAGATCGCTGATAGTAAGATTATATTATCATCATTGGATATCAGACTTTAAAGGAAGAGACCGTACGCACAAGTCGAACTTATTCCGCTTAGCCACCATCTCAATAAAGTCCAATCAAACTATTATAACTGCCCTTTAATAAAGACTGTGTTCTAAAAGGGCACGTTGTACACGGGAGACTGCTGTAATCACAGCCCGAGATCAAAACGTTTTTTGAAGGTGATAATAACAAAAGGTAAGTGTATTTTTTATCTGAAAGCTTTGTAGCTCAGCAATCTACAATGACATATGCTCTTTTTTAAAACGAATCGCAACGCAAGTGCTTCGCATTTCAATTTGAAAATAATAATAGTCTCGTCAATCCCGTACACGTAACGTCAAACTCACGCTTTAAAGCATTTTTCCACTCGCTTTTCATAAGCTAAAAAGGGGAAAAATGATATGCATGTGGAGTAATATAATAGGTCTGCCCACAAAGTTGCAACAGCCAGGGGCTTTAAAATTCCCAAAGCTAGGAATGACTCACAAAGCTTTGTAATTGAAGTCTTCATGACCCAGCGGTCAAAGGTCGTGGCAAAATAACGTGTATTTATGGTTTCGTTCGCAACCTAAATACAGGCTAGATATATGGATGCGGGCAATCATTTAAATTGCTTTCATGATCAAAAAGTAGCTAAGCGTTCCCCGTAGACGTTTATAATATTTCACGGGAAATAAATGACACAATACGAAGGTACCAATAAAGTCAGAGTCGTTTCCTTCCTCTCCCTAAATGTAAATGGCAGTGTCAATCTTAGCTTATCTGATGCATAAGATTAAAGGAAACTGCTTGTTGAGGTATATATGTATGTATCAGAAACCGTGTCACTTTGAGTTTTGATCAACACTTCTTGTTTGTAATCAGTCACTGTCGATTGGTAACGCTCAGGCCTTCATATGAAAATATTCAAATCTCAGTATCAATAAATAAGTAAAATTTACAAGGTGTTTCAAATATAATCTATAGTGACTGAAGGGTGTTGCCTCTCCCATAGTGAATTGATCAGCTGATTGTTGTTTAAGAGGTCCATTTTTTATTGAGATTTCGACCTGGTTTTTTGGAAAAGTAGTTCGGTTTTACGGGCAAACCAACAGCCTCAGTTACTGTAGGGTTTTTTTAAAACACCCTGTTTACGAGGACTCAGATTGCACCACTGCAATCTGAGTACTCGTAACTCGTAACAACAAACGTAATATATCCACTATATTACGTTTGCAACAAACTAGATGAACTACCCCAAACAACCAGTGCAGACGTTTCAAAGTCGTCAGATTAGCCGTCCGCCACAAACCGTGAACTTATAACTAACGGTCGGTTTTCAAACGGGTTGTTATCTTTATCTTTGTGGTGATTAGACGGACTCACAGCCGTTCCACAACAAATGCAAGTGAAATACTGCAGACCAGAGGTCCTACGCCGTAACGCTTTAGCTGAATTTACGAATCGGATAAAAAAATTGGCCTTCTCGATTTAGCGGTCAATTTCCAGGCCTAAGTCTGATACATCCCGAGTAGAATCAAGAGTAGAGCTGCTTTTCTGGGTGTTCAAGTCGGATGAATGTTTCACCGAACTATGAGCGTGAAGAAACATAGAGTGGTTACTATTACGCACACACTTGTACGCTGTTTTCTTAAAAAAATTAAAATAGACCGCCATAGCCAGCGGCTAGCAGGATACTCATATGAAGCCATCCTGTTTTCTCGCATGGCTAAGATAACATGAGTGACAGGGATAGCTAAATTTGAAACTACGGTCATCAACTTCCATAGTAGGTAGTAGGTACCGCAAAGGGGTCTCTTGATTAGACTGGGGCGGACAGGACGGCTAATATTACAGCTCATTTTCACAATACAACTATAAATTCCTTGCTGGCGATCTGCTCTTAGCTATTATTTGATTATGATATTCTTGTTTTATTGCACGTCAAATGCCTTGGAAGTTAAAAAACTCTTGCATGTAAGTCTTCAAATTCTCGCTTGTCTTAATATTTCTTCCTTATTTAATCTCTAATGGTGCAAATAGCAGATGTCAATTTTTGGATATCAATTTTTGCGGTAATATTTGACCATTTAGGTCATATTTAATTTTAAAACCCTATACTATCACGTTTGGAACTATTTCTAACTGCTATATGTGGTCTAATTAAATAGTTCTGTCTACGTTTGATTCTGACTTCGGTCCGACTAAAGCAATGTAAATATTTGATTTGGAAATAGTTTAGCTGAAAAACTATTTCATGTAATCCTCTGATGAATTTACAGCATGAAAACGAAGCTTTCGTTTTTATGTTATTTCAAACATTATCCTGTGCTTGATGCTTTTCGATGAACTCGTTGATTCTCTGGGAAACTAAAAGATTGAACAACAACGAGTGGCAAAGTTTCTGCCTTACGTCCGAGAGGTCCTGGGTTCGAGTCCCAAGTCGAGCCAAAATTGTTTCTGAGATTTTCCGTCATTAATTTCTCAAAAACAGCTCGGAGTCGGGAAATTGGCGGTGTCACCCCCTCGGAAAGCACGTTAAGCCGTTGGCCCTGCGCCTGATCTCTCTCCGGTCATGTCGTATGGCCGTCTCACCTAACTCTGAGACTGATGGATTAGTGAGTGCACCTGTATATTGCGCTCACACTTGTGCACTATAATATCTCCTGCGTAGTTGGCTGATCTCTGTTGAGATTAACTTGGATTGGATAGGACTATAAGTTCATCTATAACACATTTTTGCTATTATTTTGTTAGACTTATTGAGATTGTTTGTTAATTTAAGTAAATAAGTAATAACCATCTAAGTGACTAACTATATTTAGGTAAAAAAAAACACATTTATATGTGTACCTGAATAAAAATTCAAGCACAAATACAGAATTTATCTGATCATATTCAGGGGCAATCTCCAGATGGATTAACATTCATAATGGGATGCTAATTAAATAAAGTGCAGCCTTGTCTATGGAGATTCCAATCAGTTGCAAAATAACCGTTTTTAAGCAGTAGAATGCTTCCTTTGATTTAAAATGCTTGACTGCACTCGCTAGCGCTGAATGGTGCCAGTCTTGATGATGGGTTATTTTTTTAATGAGGACAACATCACATATGCTGCTCTGATCTCAAAGTAAATAGCATAAGCACTTGAAGTATGGGTATCAGAAACAACGCTGTTTGCTGTACCTTTCAGCAAACACCTAGACCCTAACAACTTTGAAAATAGTAAAATCATCGTCTTTTACTTTTCAAAAGAGGTTTTATTTTTTAACAGACAAACCAGCTAGCTTGACAGATAAAAAAAAACTTTTCTTTGTGCAAGGTGTTATGAGCATTATCTTAAAATGGAATAATCAGTAATGTACGGGTATAGATCACCAATCAGGCCCAAAAGAAAAGTCAAACGCTGTCTCAAACTTTTTATTCTCATTTTAGTGTCTGTGAACGGAAGTCGATTCTTTCCAGTGTTAACGTTTAGGTAATTAGCTGCCGAAGACATAATTTTACGACTTAATAATAAAAGCAGTAGGTATTCTACTCCACTGAAATCGCAAGCTCTCAGTACCTAAAGCCGCACCTGTAAAGATGGCCGAACAAACCTACCTCAAATTGTTAGACGTAATTATGGTATAGGTTAGAGAATTGCGCGGATCTACCCGCAGGTATAAATAAGCTTAATCGTGGGTCGCTGGTTTTGCAATGCACCTATTGTTTATTGTGTTAGGAGCTGCGTTCATGCGAGTTCGCTCGGCATTTAGCGATGCTAGTTTTGCCTAGGACGTTTATTACAGTACCGTGAAATTGCGGTTAAAACTAAAAGTCAGACGACATGTCGTCGCGATACCTCCGATGTTACAAACAAACGACGGAAAGTAGGCGACGTGAGTCATACAAACTGAAAGAAACCAGAAGTGTCGCGACAGCACGTCGTCTGCTGCCGCCTCTTGTAGACCGCTACCAAAACCATAAATGTAGAAAAAAGATGAGCAAGGTTGATGACTGAAACTTTATATTCTGTTGATAAATAAAGCATTCTACTCAACTAAGAAATTTGTAAATAATCTTAATGCAGTCGATGCAAAATCTTAATTTGATAAAATCTTGTTTGATAAAAATTTTGTGAGAGAATTGACGTACAAATATAATTTCTACTCTTGACATTTATATAAAATCAATTAATCAATAATTTTTCCATAAATGTATTAATCTTAAACGTTTGCATGCTATTTCATATGGCTAAATAGGTCAAAGCTCTATTTTATGTATTTACGACCACATTTTTATGTAATGTTATGTTCCCTATTCATAAGCAAATAAAGAAATTTAAGTGAATTTGTCAAACAAATATAGGCACCTTTTAATATTCTCCCTCGCTCTCAAAAAAAAAGAAATATCAAAAAAAGTAATTCTGTTTGAATCCTTGGAAGTGGTCTTATTTTATCACATGTAAAATCTAAATAAGGACTAAAGATCAATGACAATAATAAGGATTTAAGATCAATTAATTCTAAACAAACAACACTCATTCACATCTTTTAAACATAAACCAATGGACTGTATGTATTGATTGTACTGTACAATCATGTCATAAATTCAATTTTGCAAAATATTTAATGACTAGCTGCGCCCGCGACTTCGTCCGCGTGGAATATTTATTTTGGGCATCATTTTCTTTTTGCAAATTATTTTTTTAAGTTTTTAAAAGAACATAATTAGCTTAAAGTACTTTTGCGTTAATTATTTTTCTAGTTTCATTTTCTTGTGTCAGAAGAACATATCAGTTTTATCCGCAACGCGTTTGTAGGTCTGATCTTAACAACGCGACATTATGTGTGAAAAGCAGTCTTGACGTTAATTAATTCCTATGTGTTTAAATGTTTGCCTCTGTGATTTATTAATTGTAACGGTGAAAGATAGCATAAAAGGAAATAGAATTCTTTTAAAATTAAAAGGTAAATAATTTGGAATCATTGAGGTGCGAGGTATAAGCACTGTTTGTTTGACCAACTGCTAAACCAGTCTAAACTATTGCAACCATCACGTTACATATTGCGAAGAAATTAGATTTGAAGTCAGGTCCCGGCGGTGGTTTAAGATTTCTAAGTTAAATTATTGGAGCACCTATTTTTAACTTGAGGGAATAATGGGGGAAGGCCACTTGTGTTCAAATAATTATTTTATTAATTTCGTCTACGCTACAGTTTCTCACTCCCAATATTGCCCATTGATGATCTTTTTTTTCTATTTTGCTTATTTCAGGGTGAACTCTCGATATAAAGTCCTTTCCCGTCTCCTATTAAAAGTAACTTTGAAGGAAAAGTTATACAACCTCCCTACCACTGCCTCGTTGGTGTAGTGGCAAAGTTTCCGCCTAACATCCAAGAGGTCCTTGGATGTTAGGCGGGCGGAGGGTTCGAATCCCAGGTCGAGCCAAAATTGTTTCTGAGATTTTCTGTCATGAATCTTTCAAAAACAGCTCGGAGTCGAGAAGTTGGCGGTGTTACACCCCCGTGTCTCGGTTCGCACGTTAAGCCGTTGGTCATGCGCCTGATCTCTCTCCGGTCATGTCGGATTGCCGTCTCACCGAACTTTGAGAGTGATGGAACAGTGCAGTTTGAGAGTGCACTTGTGTATTGTGCTCACACTTGTGCACTATAATATCTCCTGCGTAGTTGGCTGATTTCTGTTGAGATTGGCCGCCGTGGTATATAATCGGCCTGGAGGATTATTTCTACCTCCCCCCAAATGTGCTCTCATATTTGTAGTTAATTTTAAGATGTTTACAAACTTCCATATGGGGGTATTTTAAAGGCAAGACTTTACAATGTCTGCCCTTGTTCCCCTTACTATTACTGGTACAGTTTTTCGAAAGTCCCCCGCAAACATAACAGTAATTTTAAGATGATGATTTTATCACAGCTTCTTATATCTCTAAGAGTCCTATCTAGACCCTCTACATGAGCTCTATGGATCATGGAACATTCGTCTCAGATTATTAAACGCGGTCACCTGGTCATTCATCGTATCAGCCTGTTATAGTCCACTGCTGGACATAGGCCTTCCCCAAGGACCGCCACAGTGCCCGATCTCCCGCTCTTTGCATCCAGTCACTACCAGCTGCCTTCTTCAGGTCGTCTGTCCATCTAGCCGGGGGGCGTCCCACACTACGTTTACCTAAGAGTGGTCTCCATTCAAGAACCTTCCTGCTCCACCTCTCGTCGGTTCTGCGACAGACATGGCCAGCGCACTGCCACTTTAGCTTGCTACATTTTTGGACAACATACGTTACCTTAGTCTTATGTCGTATGACCTCGTTCCGGATCTTATCCCTTAATGAGATCCCCAACCTAGACCATTCCATAGCACGCTGAGTGACGTGTAGTTGGTGAGCCAGCTTGACTGTCATGTTCTACGTTTCAGCTCCGTGGGTTAAGACAGTTAAGACGCATTGGTTAAACAACCGGCTTTTTAGGCACTGCGGCAGGGTTGACGTGAAGATATGACGCACCTGGTCATTAATTAAATCTAATTTTGGTTCATCATGGTAACTCGTAGAGCTACACCCCCCTCTCCGCGTCGCTCGCAAGTAACGCCTCTCTTCCTTGCAGCGTCATGTTTTGCATATCATGCGGCGCGGGTGAATTTTATATTGGTGTTATTTTAAAATTGTAATATCTTCTAAGATATTCATTGAAATTAAGTGATGTAAAGGACAATTTTGTTCACAATTAAATACTCTTAATCAACAACACATTTATTTGGATAAAGATTAATATTATTACGTTGATACAACTCTTAACAAATAATGCATTAATTTTGGCCAAATTTGATTACCACAAAAACGGTTCTAGTGACTTGATCTTAAAAGATAGACGTATACTGTCGCAGACATTTTTTTAGATCATTTTAAGAGGAATAATTCTTTCATACAAATATTTTTGGTATCTTGAACCGTTTTCGTAGCGTTCGCAACGGAAGCCCTCAAGGATGAATAATTTTCCCCGTTTTTTCCACATTTTCCATGATTTCTTCGCTCCTAATAGTTGCAGCGTGATGTTATATAGCCTATAGCCTTCCTCGGTAAATGGTCTATTCAACACAAAAAGAATTTTTCAATTCGAACCAGCAGTTCCTGAGATTAGCGCGTTCAAACAAACAAACAAACAAACAAACTCTTCCGCTTTATAATATTAGTGTAGAAGTGTAGATGACCTCTTAGATTGGTATCGATTTTCATTAAGCTTTACCGCACAATTTGATAGACGGTCACATTAAGGAATTGAAACATCAATTTGAAGTAAATAATAGCAATAAAATGTTGTAATGGACATGCGGCCTGTGTAATTGAACCCAGAAATAAATCTTGTACGTAAGTAAAAATGAATTCGTTGACGTTGGATCTTTAAATGGTTATGCAACTCTTGCTTCATTTAGTAGTAAGTATAATAGAACAATACTTTGATCTTTTCATTACTAAATAAATACGATATCTATCAACTTATCAATATTGAGCTTAAAACTTATAGACTGCTTAGTAGTAGTAGTTTTGATAGTTCATGTTTTAATTATCGATTATTTAAAAATAAGGTAGTCGGGGCTCGGAAATCTTTTTCTAAGTAAGAACCTAAGAACCGTAAAAATACTAATAACTCGCCCGTTGGAAACAAGTAAACACTAACTTCAATAACAAGTAAATGTACTAACTAGTGTATTGTTAAAAAGATGGTGAAGTTAAGGTAAGTTAATAACGAAGCCATAGACAGTACAAGCAACAAATGATAAATGAATGAATTTGCAAATAAATTACTTACGAGAAGCGATTTTATTAATAAAGCGACTTGGTTATTTTTTTAACTCCTAACTGCAAATGGCTTCGCAGGATTTAGGGGTATATAAAAAAACTTATACGTAGATACCGCCTTCACTTAAAAAGTAGTTTAGTAAAAGGTAGTTTCAAAGCAATGAAAACCACGTGGCAATCCTACGCTGTTTGTAAAAAGTCAATCATAAATCTAATTTAGCATAATTTTATGTCCCTCAAATTTACTTAACCTTATTTTACAGGAAATTAAATGCATAATCGTGGCTAATCGCAACTCTAATCACGGCTAGAATCAGTGCTCACACAAGTGTATCAGGCTTCGCCTTGAGAATGGAGATTTGTGTTTTTTCACAGCGCAGGGCGTTTGCCTAACCGCCGAGCGTGTAGCAACAGGGTTTGGAAACCGTCCCTAGAACTGCTTTATTATACATTGCACGCGGCAGAAAGATTAATCAAAGAGAGACGCAAAGCGCGCGTTCAGGGTAGGTGGAACAATGCGATTTGATCATTTGACACACTGACTGCTATGCACCGTGCACTGATCACCCCGTGGGAGGTTTCCCACGTGCTCGTAATTACTCGTTAACCAACAATTTGCGCCTTGTAACAGCTTCAAATTAGCTTTGTTGGGGCTAATCTTTCGACCGGTGCAGTCATTTGCAACTCGATAATCGAAAGTGATGTTCGGTTTGCATGGTTTTTTTTTACGAGGCAGGATTTTTTATCCGTTGACACACCGCATGCTTTAAGTTTATTTAGTCTTTTTATCTGTGGTGCCCAGTAAAAAACTTCTGATGTTTATATTGTGTTCTTACGTCAACTTATAGGAGCGGATGTTAAAATAGAATAAGTTTTAAATGACGCTCTAAAGTTTCTTCCATGGGGAAAGAAACTTTAGGGCGCCATTTAAAACACGTGTCAATATCTAGTAGATAAGTCTAATGCAAGTGGGACTTAAATGTAACTAGTGCACGTCTGATAATAGAGACATTCAAATTGCCATAATGCATAACAGGTCAAATACTATACAAACAGAAATATGTAACACTGACTTCGTTAATGCATTAGCACCAGACGCCATTAAGTACAGTTTCATAATTCGTTCTGTAATTTGTCAGTAAACGTTACTGCTCCGAATGAGTTATTTACTCGTACTGACACTGCGAATGACTCAATTTGTCACTGTAATTCGTACAATATCCATGTCTGATGTATGTGTTAGTAATACAGTAAGTCATTGTCGCCGCTCATGCCTCGCTAATATCATTCAACCTGGGGGCGGAGAGCATTTAGGACGCTTTATAAACGCAATCTTATAAATATTTATCCACCGAGTATGTGATCCCTGTATAAATTAACAACCAGATACATAATTGAATAATGCATAGAACAATTAATCAACTTTATTGAACACGCTGACAGCCATGCAAATCTAATTCTCCGATCTTATTCAATGCGAGCTCGGTGCTATTCGAAGTTAATTCCCGTCGATATTGCACAAAAATCCATAAAATTCGATGAAATTATCATTACCGTTACTATAGAAACCTGTCACGAACATCATCATCTCGAATCACGATTGGAATTACTGGATGGTACGCAATCCAATTTGGTTGACGCCAGCTAGGGGCCGCGGCACAATGCAATTTGCTATTCAATGGTTGAGCACGCATGACATATTTCCTCACTACCCCATTTTCATCTTCGCGCCGCATATCGTACCTGAGCGCGAACGCGACTATTTGTCGATAGAGTACTATTGACACTTGAGGCATTCGTCTCTCAATAGATCGAGACGTGCCCTCGAGCCGTACGCGTCGCATATTCCTCACGGTCCGCCGACTCCAAGTATCAAATTTATTTTTATGTATATTTTTATTGTTTGCGGTTAGGATTGTCGCCTCCTTAGGGGCTGTTTGCATGCGGTCTGAGAAGAATTACGTGCGCGACCGAGCGGATCCACTTTAGAAGTAGCGATAAAACAATTTGTTTAGAAAATGTGCTGTATAATGTCTGCATGTGCCACTGTATGAACGGAATCTGTAAAGTAGCGTAGTTTTAGTGTTTATTTTATAGCTGAACGTGTCCATTGGGTGTGCTGAAGGTTCACAGAGCGAGGATGAAATGCATTTTTCCATATGAAATGAGTGTACTTGCGTATTCAGTGCAGCTTTTATCTGCGATTTCGTTTAACAATTATATTTTTATATTTCCGTTTCAAAACTTTGTACAGATAGTTTAAATCAGTTGTGCGCGCGGCCCTATGTGTGCGTGGGCTTGTAAATATACAACTTTCATTCGTGTGGCAGTGACGCGGCAGTCGTCGTCCGAGCAAGACGTGTCCTTATCGCTTTTTCTTACGGGTACAGTCGTTTACGAAAATGTCTAGTTCTTCACGGAGAAAATGTTTAAGGAGTCAGGTAAATATTAAAAGATTTTTATTTTATTTATTTATTTTTTTAATTTAGATGTAATTAATATTTATTATTCAGAGATCGGAATTGGGTGTGTGAAAATACCTAAAGTTTGCAGCGGGACATAATATGGAGCACGTGTTATATTCTCGATATTTTGTATTTTCACACACCTAATTCCGATCTCTGATTATGATTCTATATAAGAAAAAAATTTTCCTTGTTGACGTTTACGTATTATTGTTTTAGACTCGAGAAACCATTGCTAAGGTATACGAATTTCTGAAAATAGATGCGAGAGATATATTGGAACTAGTAAGTGATCCAGTTTGCAGCGCAAGTCCAATTTTAATATCGAAATTAAGTGAACATTTAAATAGCGTACGGAAAAGAACAGCAATGGCAGTGGGGGTATCAGAGAGAACAATTACTAATATATTGGCTGAAGGAAAAGAATCTGACTCTAAATTTAAATCTCCGCATAAAGACCGTAAAAAACGTTTAAAGAAGCTAGAATTAGACAACTTTAACGTTGATGTTATACGTTCCACTATTCAAAATTACCATTTAGAACATTGTGAATTACCTACGTTGCTAAAGTTGAAAAGAATATTTCAAGATAAACTTAACTATGATGGAAGTATTTCGACTCTGCGTACAGCTTTGTTAAAGTTGGGATACAAATGGCGAAAAACTGTGGATAACAGACGTGTTATTATAGAGCGGCATGACATCCAAAAACTACGATTTTCCTACCTAAAAAAATTACTCAGATACCGTCAAGAAAATAGGTGTATCGTATATACAGATGAGAGCTACATCTTAACTAACCATGTGCAAAACAAAGGATGGGGTAATAAAGATGGACCACCTTTAAAGAGAAACCTGTCGAAAGGACAAAGAATTATCATTGTGCATGCTGGTTCAGAACAAGGTTTCGTACCTAACGCACTATTGACATACAAAGCAAATAGTGTTTCTGGTGATTACCACTCTAACATGAATGCAGAAAACTATGAAAAGTGGCTGAAAGAACGTCTAGTACCGAATCTTCCACCTAACTCTGTGGTTGTGCTTGATAATGCCTCATACCATAACGTTCAAAATGACAGAGCCCCAAATTCTAATTCAAAAAAAATAGAAATGCAGAGATGGATGACAGAAAAAAATATAGCTTTTAATCAAGAAATGAAAAAAATTGAACTGTATGATTTGATTAAAAAAAATAAAGAAAAATATATTTCTTACAAGATTGACGACATACTTCAGCCATATGGCATAAAAGTTCTTCGATTGCCACCATATCATCCTGAACTAAACCCCATAGAAAATGTGTGGGGAATTTTAAAAAATTATATTGCTTCACATAATGTCGATCAAAATGTGACGGAAATAATGAAACTCATAAATGAACGTTTAAGTCAAATTGATGAAGGGATGTGGGGTAATACTTGTCGACATGTACAAAAGAAAGAAGAAGAATACTATAGACATTTTGACATGGAGTCAGAAATCATAATTAACCTTGGTGAGAGCAGCGAATCCGAAAATTCATCATTAGATTTTTCAAGTAGCGATGCAGAATAATGTTCAATAAATAAACATTAAATTACGAAATAACTGTTTTTTTTAAACCCGTATATTATAACCCGTAAATAACAGTATTTGTATTTGTACCCGACTGTACCTCTTGTCACGCACACAAAGTCACTGTATATGTACAAGGTTTACCCACACATAAGGCCGCGCGCACAACTGAGTTGAACTATCTGTATTATGATTTCAAATGTGAAATTTGTAAAATGTTCTTTTCCTATTCTTTTATAATCATATCTTATTTTTTAGGTTGATGGACTGTCCTTAGTCAAAATAAAGTTACCTACTAGACAGACATGTTCCATCGGCGGTCACATTTTCACTCTCAGATGAGATTATGGCCAAATGTCTGTATATCCGAATAACCAAAAAATAATGCTTATCAGCATGAGACGTTATGTTTTCGTACTTATCAATATTATGAAATATTAATATATCCACTGTAAGACGTTGTAGAAGCAAAATAAGAACATGCATCTTCCAAGCCCAACATGTGCTAAGCACATACAATTAACTGAGCTCTCATAGTCAGCCATTCAAACAATACCATGACTAATATTCATCCTGCATAAAGTTCTCCAGACACGCGCAGAACATTATGAATGGCGCATGATTGTGTAATTCGGTTAATCCCGGCTAATTGCGAGCGCCGCCAGTTTTCAATTCCATATCCCAGAGCGTTGTTTTCGAGTAAATTGTGTTAGCCAACCGCCATGTGCCGTACTGATATTTAATAACCAGTAAAAGCATATATCCTGGCCGGGTAAAGTTTGTTTTTTAAAACATGCAGATCGGCTTTTAAAACTTGCGTGTGTGCATTTGAATTGTGTTATACGATGTTCGGCATTTAACTTTAAGTAATTAATTAAAACACTTTTTTTAGAATATGGTTCTTTTTCTCGTATTTACAAAAACAATAAGAAAAAATATCGAATAACTAATAGGTTCTGAAACTATAATACCTCAGTGTAAGTACTAGCAGCGCCATCTATTAATCGTTCGTGCAAACACAATCATAAGTACAAATCTTTACAACCCTGTGCACCACAGATTACTCGATTACAATGTTTACATTGCCCAATAACATATTCCGTAATCCACAAGTGATTACCGCGTAAATGAGCTATGATGAATTTTAATTAGATCATTGTTTCGCTCACGGAGGCTTACAATACGTCATTATGTCTAGTGGCCACTGTCGCCATAATACAATTACCCTGTCAAACGGAAGGCATATGGGAAACATTGGAAATGTGGGGAAAACCAAGGGAATTGTAATGAGTGCCACTTCCATTGACCAATTATTTTTATATTATAATGTCTTACTGCATCCACATGTACTTCAAAAACTGTACGACAGAATAAAAAACACGATATGAAATACACGCAATGAAATTCCATAAGCTTCATATAATTTTGTTTATACACAATCTTCTCAACCATTTCCCCAGTACACTTCATATTTCCTCTTTAAGTCTCATCTAAAGAGCAACAGCCTCAAAAATTCAAATAACCATCTTAAACAAAACCTTTTATATTTGCTTAAAAATTCATAGCAACCAAGGAGTTTTTACCCGGGACCCGTAAACAAGATTTAGTCGCATTATTACTATCCGTTCCATTCTACGGGTGAAATGAAAAAATATGCAACAGGCGATAAAGTTCATGCGGAATCTCTAAATCGCTAAAACGAGGTAACAGCTAACCCCGAGTTGCAAATCCCTAAAGGGAATCCGAATAATTTAGTTGGTGTATTACTGAGCGTGGAGTCACGTTTAGTCGCCTGAGTGTAGAGAAAATGTTTTCGACAGACGACACTACAGTCTTGACTAAGTCCTTTGAAGCGAATCCAGGAAACTGCGCTCTGAAAGCAATCAAGTCGGTGTTAACGTTCAAAGTAATTTCTTTGGCTTCGCGCGCACCGATATTTGCCACTATTCGGTGTTACCATTAAGGCCACTTGCTTTCTATAATATGTGGGTTCGTTAACCAAATACAATAAAAAATTAGGTATTTGAATAGATAATTAAGAAATCGAAAAAAATCGAGTGCTTAGTGATCGTTCTGCTTTTTGATAGATTGATCTTTAAACATTCTTTGCTCGTCTCTTATCAGGATTTTCCTAGTTCTACAGCAAAAATAAACTTATGTGATTATTAAAAGTCGATCGACGAATAAGTATTGAAAAGAGAGATAAAAGTTAAAATGCACGCATAGTAATTTGACACGTAATAAGACCCAGCTTTTGTGTCCCGCTGATACGGCACTAATTACTGCCTTCCTTTACAGTTGATCAGCCAAAGCCAGGGATCACGGGGTTGGCAAAATCCTATAAACTTATCAATCCGCTGATCGAGCTCTTTGACCATAAAACGATTGATTAAAATTAAGTTCCATTCGAAACGCTATCAAGCGACGGGACCGCTTTTACCAGTTTTTGCGACAGAGAATAGATTATGAATCTCCTTTGAAGAGTCATAATAGCCTTCCTATGTGGTTAAGTTTCTCTTTTTTTCGACAATGAATTCATTGGCTTGTGAAAACTGAAACACCGATTCAGCCGGTGGCATGTGCCAGTGTACGGCCAGTTTTTTTTAATGTTCCCCCTAAATCTTTCATTATGAAGTATTTTGTCATTAAAATAAACACAGATCATCGATCAATTAAAATTTATTCACGTAGTAGCCAATGAAATATTTCGAGTTCATAAAATAATTAACTCAAAGCTTCCTCGAACGTCATAAGTACAAAAGCCGAAAATTAAATTGCAATGCAACTTGCCAAGTAAATGAGATTGCGGTGACGAGCATAAAATACATTTTTACTTTAGTAATGTCGAGTGAGATGTGCGAATAAAACTGCAACCGAATGCAAGTCGCGGACAAAACCCAATTAGCGATTATAACATTCCGCAAGTTTATCCGATTTTAGTAAGGGATGCTGTGAATATCCGTCTAACAATATCCGAAACATCAGAAATAGAAAGATTTGGGTACTAGGAGGGTTGGTTCTAAGAATTTCAGTTGGTAGTAAGTAAGTACTTACATTTATTCTAGCGATATTGCTCTACATCAAAATTACGTTAGCCAAGCTCTTACAGTTAAATTGTAGATGTAAAAGAAACAGAAAATTATGGTTTTGCATAAAATATGTTATAGTAAAGGTACTTTTTATATTGTGCTATCCAGACCTCACCTGATGGTAAGTGACGATGTGGCCGAGTAAAAATCATGTCTGTATAAGCCTATTCACTATTTTCTTGAAACGATCCAAGTTATATGTTTTTAAAAGGTTGTTTCAAATCAGTTGTATTGAAAACGTTTTAAAGTTGTCAATATCCGAAAACATTTAAGTACTACAGCCCTAGTTTTAATACCCTCGGGTATTTTTATCCACAAACAAAGTTACAAATGCAAATGCGATACTTTAAGTACAAACCGGATCGCTTTGTCATTGCCCGGGGAAAATTTACATTCATGTGTGTTCACTTCGAATCCTAACTAACGTTATTACAATCCTTTGAACGAGCTAAAAGTGTAATACACCTGTATGCGAATGACATTCTGTAACAAGCGGAACGGAACAACTTAACTTCGCGAATGGTCATCAAAAGATATTATTATGACTGAAGTGTAGATTAAAATGAAATGCAAATAACATGGGAAATGTGACGCAGTCCTGACTATGATACAAAGGTTACTCAAATACGTTTAAAGCTGAGAAGATTATGAAGAGAATTAGGAGTCCGTCTGTCATATCGAACATTTATGCTACTACATATAGGTTTAATTTGAAATTAACTTTTAGGGAACAGCCTTTATTATCATCAAGGGAAACCTCACAGTATGTAGCCTACATAGATCAAGGTTAATAAAAATGTTGTCTTTGTAGCCACAAATGCCAAGCAAATAAAATGGGTGACCTGGACTGCTTCTCTCACCTTTATTTACATCGCTAGGTCTGTGTGATGCCCTTTGGCCTGACTCGACTAGTTAGATTTATAAGATAAAGGATTGAACAAATTTTTCGCTGTTCATAGAAATCTCCGTGCTTCGGAAGGCATGTTAAGATGTTGGTGCTGGTTAATATTAATATATATGAGACGATAAGCCTGCAAAGTCCTCTTGCAGCTTAAAATATCTGACAGTATGGTAAGCCACTTACCTACCTTACAAGGTACTCCTCCACCAATCCGAACTGAGTCTGCCTGGTGGAGTATGGCCCGTACTACTTCATAGTAGAGCCTGTGCCTAGTGGGATAGGCCTATGAGAAAATAAAGAGATATAGTCAAATTAATATTATTTCAGGCTTGCGTGTGCTACGGTTCAATGTTTGATTTGTTTGTTGTTTCGTCGAAAGATACTACATCTTTCTCAGTTTATGCGGCTGTGAATTCGGGAATGGCGCCGCCTCCATCCTGCGATAATTGTTAACACTGTAAAGATACCTGCAAAATGTCGGTAGCTTTAACGCAAGATGTTGATATAACATAAAGGTAAATACTGTAGTGTCTTTGTGGTGGAAATTGCGACGAACTAGAGGCAAAGTGTTAAGCTTATAAATGATTTTATTAAATCCACGTTATTAAGTTAAGGTAGGCAGGTTTTTTTATTTCATAAGCTTTTAAAGCTAGTAATTTCCTTAGTTAATTTATTTTACTGAAGTAGATCTTTTTTGTGTTGTTGAATTCTTGTAGTTATATTAATTTCTCAATTTGTTTTTTTTTTACCCCAATGACAAATTTAGGCGGGTTCAAATTACTCAGTGCTCAATACGAGTACACGAATATCAAATAATGATTTATTATCATCATAGCAATTTGGATGCATGATTAAAAATATAATCACATGTTTCATAATTACCGTGTCATGTGCAAAACTTCGTGTTAGCAAACCGTTTTCCAATAAAAGTTATGTTTGAACGTGATCGTTATTAAAAACCGTCGGTCAGAACTTTAATTAGATATTGTTAATTACGGAAATTGGTTGTTACAAGTCACTAATTTTCGTACGTTAAAAGCTCCATCAAAAAACGAAGAGGGACGTCATCACAACTTCTTCAAGCCAAATTTATTTACTTCTATTTCTATTTAAGCTGGAGTTAGCGAGGTGCATATTAGCGGTAGCGGAGCGTGTTTTTGATATTGGCAAAGAAGCAAAGCCAAGACGCCAAAAAAGTAAAAAGCTACCGTCCCGTTCTCGATTTGACATACCTTTTTTAATTTGTACTACTGATTATATCGAGCGACACTTCATCAAAACTTCAAGCGATATTGTTGACTACAAAAACAACCTATCTTTCCCAACAATTCATGCAAAGTCGACCAACGTGTATCGTTGCGCGATTAACCCAACGTAAAAATTTTGCAGATATTTTGGCGTTTCATGTATTCGATATCCGTGTCTTTAATTGATATCGCATATCGCGGAAGGCGGTCGTTAAAAGTTCCTAATCTTCATGCGTTAGGGTGTGGTATTACTGTTTTGCGAGTTCGCGCGTCGGAGGCTTTATTACCGGTTATTAACTAATCGTACGCCGTTTTCGGAGGGATAATTATAGAGCGTGCGCGTTGATGGACACTATGGAAATTACAACCGCTGGTTAGAGTCAATATTTCCCATGCTGGATTGTCGATACGTATAAGCCATAACGCGATAGAAGAAACAACTCACATCCAACATTATGATTAGAGATTTATCAACGATATACAATAAAAAAAACTATGAGCCACTGTGAACAGTGAAACACAATAGATATTTGATTGTTACGTCGCCTCAATAGACGACCGAGAACCTATGTCCTCAAGAAGTCAAGAAACTTGCAACGTTAACTCTTTTCATTTTATTTTGCTTTGTTTTTATTTCGATACCGAAATCAAGGCATCAAGCTATACGTTTTTGGCATGGTACCCTCTACTACTTATATTTGAAACTGAATTATTTTTTGTCTCTACAGTAACTAGCACTCTCAAAAATGAAATGGCTTTTCTTTCTATTACTTGCTTTGCTATTTGTCCTTTATGTACACATATCCGATGTATGGACTATTCCTGGATTGTTGTCGGAATGTAAAATGAACATCACACTAATTACGTTGGAACAAGCAACTTGCATCGAACTAAGCACGGCCACAGATATAACAACACCCTGCACGGCTATTGGATTTACGAGTATCATGCATGGTGGAGTCAAACTCAAAAGTAACTTTACATCTAAGACAAACAACAACATAACGATCTCTTGAGAAATTATTTTTAATAATGGTTTGATTAGTTAGCGTTTTCTAAATAATGGTTGGAATAAATCAATCTGAATCAGAAATGAAAAGATACGCAGGAGAGCTAAATCGACCGATATAGCTCGAAGGATTGCTCTGCTGAAGTGGCAGTGGGCGGGACACATAACGCGACGAACCGATGGCCGATGGAGCGGAAAGGTTCTCAAATGGCGACCGCGTGCCGGGCGACGCTCCGTGGGCAGACCCTTTACAAGGTGAACCGGTGATCTGGTGAAGATCGCGGGAAGCCTTTGGATGCGGGAAGCGCAGCTGCGCAGGAGCGATCACGTTGGAGATCCATGGGGAGGCCTGTTCTCAGCAGTGGGCGTCGAGTGGCTGAGACAATGATGATGATAATGGTTTAGATAAAATATAAAAGGTCATGTCGATTCATTTCTTGTGACGCTTAATGCATAAAGTCTCAAAATAAAAATTTCATTTCGTTTCTCGATTTTATTTTAGAATAAATAAATATACAACAAAATCACAAACATTGATCTGCCTCCGTGGTAATAAGTAGCGTAAGCACTTGTGTTAGAGATATCAGATTCAACAGCGGTATTACAAATAAACTTAAATAAATACATATAACACCCAGACCAGTACAAAAAGACATGTTCATGCACACAAATGTTTGTACAGTGCGGGAATCGAACCCGCGACCTCTTGGTTAATAGTCAACTTCTTGACCATTACAACAAAGTAGTTGTCAAATAATAACACAGCAATAAAGAAAAGCACAGCAGCCTCTTCTAATTGTTGCGCTATTTATGTATTATGTTCCAAACAAAATCATAACATATCAAACAGTGCAAATAACAAGCCGTGTCACACTGTTTCACTATAGTTAGCAGAATCGTACATACGATACATACATACGCCTAATTGTCGAATTACACAGCACAGTTACTTGCAACATAACTAATTACTTTCAGTTACCCGTTGTCCCACGTGAACAACGCAACGCGACAAGTGCGATAAACGCGACAAAGGGACGAGTCCCGATTGACATTGACACAAGGCGTTTGAGGTATTTGTCGCGTCGCACGTGTCGCGTTGCGTAGGACAAGAGAGATTCGCTCTAAGTTAAGATGGAAAGGTTAAATTAATGATATACCTTCAATATAGAGATCTTCAACTTATTATTCTGCAAGTACTGTCAGCCACAAAAATGTGGTTTTAGTAAAGGGTACCATAAAAACGAAGCACTGATTTCAAGGTATTCCTCAAACGAGATTTTTTTAAATGCTCCATAATATTTCTTGCAAATGACACTTCAATCACCAAATTAAATTTAAAATTGCATACAGTGCCTTTGCTGCTAATTTTACGCTCACATTATTTAAGTAGGTATTTTACCCGCACCATTTAATTACCAAATTTTGTCACGCGCAATGTTTTAATTACAATAAGCCACGTTTATAATAGGTAGCTGATCAACAGATTTATACGCGGAAAGCATATCGGGTAAACACCCAATTTTCATCAGTGCTAAAATATCGCGCCTAACAGCGCTGCCAGCGATCAATTGAGTGTCGTTCGCGAGTGACAGCGGAAATCCTGCGAGGGTTAGGGATGGGTGTCGATGAATAGGTTCATTCGAATCTTTTAGGCACCTCTGGCAGAAACTTGCCGCCGAGTTCACATGAGTGACTATTTTCAATTTCCGCATTGTCTGTCTGGTGTTTCATTAAACTAATGAAAATATATTTATTTCGTACATCACACACCTCCTCGAAACAATGGTAAAATTAAATCATGTCATATTAAATACCAAATTAAGAGGCATTCTCCAGAAGAAATGTGAAATATTACGTCAAATCTGGTTATAAAATAACAATCAGTGGTTTTAGTATCAGTTTGATTGGATGTGTTCAGATCATAAATGATCATGCAATGATCATACTGAGATCATTTATGATCTGATATAGATTTAACAAATAGTATAAATAAATAAATAAATGTTTCACAACAATAAGTATAAGCAATACCAAATCAGGCAAACACGTTGAAATTCAGAACAACTCTAAATCTGATTGTGGAGCGTTAACCCCGTGCATCGCCGCGTCCTATTTTCCCGGCGGACGCACCCGAAATCATAATCGGGTTTGCACTTAGTTTATTAGCACAGCTCCCGTAAGTGTAACCGGAACCGCACAATCGTGTACAAACAGACGGACGATGATAGGTGCATCCACCTGAACTCGATAATCGACTGGGCTTTTTTGTGATCGAATTGGGAACTCTATTTGATTGGGTCTTTCGAAGTGTAGAATTGATCAGTCAAAGATTAGATTAACATTAAATTCTTCTCTCTTTACACCATACAACCACTTTGTATTCCATACTTAATAGGCTCGACAATATTACAGTATTCTGCCTTGATGAACATTGATTCTTATGATACACACCTATTTCCCCTATTGATATATTTTTTGCTAATATTTATTGCAAGACTTTCAGGCGTAAGCTAATTGTAATTGTAAGAAGCTAAGCAATTTATCAGTATTCTGGCTGCTGAAAGCTTATTGACATCTTTCCTTTTAGGGCCCATAGAGGTGATATAGCAGTCAAGCAAACACCAAACACTACAGCCAGGCATTACAAAATTATTTAAACAATAGCAGACACATCCCATGTTTTAATACAGATATCGGTCTCGATTTGTTGATACATACCTCGTAGTTTAGATAAAAACCCGTACGTAACGTACCCAATAAGAAATACGAGTATAAATTAGATTAGATTACCAGGTGCATTTCCCCGCTCAAATTGCACCGCCGTCGACGGCTCCGACGGCTGCCACTCAAAACTGATCCGCGTCGATTGCCCACGTACTAGTCTCGGCCCCTACTCTGTATGTCGACGTCTGTTATCGACTCTTTTTATCATAATCTCACTCGTAGCTAGAGCAACCAATGGGCTGAACACGAACAACTATCATAACGTATTCGTAGCGTTTACTATTCGTAAACTTTTCAATTTGAATGGCAAAACTGTCAGTTTCTGACGTTTCGAAGATACGAATACAGTGGAATCCGTTTATAATGACATCGAAGGGAATCGACAAACACGTCATAATAAGCGGACGTCATACAAAGCGTTTTATGAAAAAAAAAACATTTTTGCGTAAATATGTATGTATGTATTTTAATAGAAAAGTATAGTATGTAATGTATTGTCGAATGACCAACGCCAAATTCCATTGCGAGAGATGAGTTCGATTCTCTATTTTCTAATCTACATATTATTGCACCTTTCTCCTCAATCGTAAATACTTTACGACGTTGAAATGACATTATTTTCACAGTATAGACACAAATGTCAAACGAAAAATAATGCGTGACTTTTAAGCGTCAATTACTCACTGAGATTCAAAACAAAAACGAGCTATGTGCCGAACGTCGTCGGGAATCAACGAACATTGCCGAAGGTGTAAACATGATACTTTGCAATGTAAAGTATCATATCGGTCATTATAACCGGACGTAATTTATTAAAAATGGGTCATAATAAGCGACATGTCACTATAAGAGAAGTCATTATATCCGACTTTTTTGTAAAGAATTTTATATGAAAACAAAACTTCGTAGTGTAATTACGTCATAATAGGCGGTTGGTCAATGTAAGCGGAGTCATAATAAACGGATTCTACTGTAATTTATAGGATGACAGAAAAATCGAACGTTCCCTACGTCAAGAGTATAACTCGATGACGTGAACAATTTTTTGGTGCCAGAAATTGTATAACGAAAAGCCCAAATACATTTAAACTTTGAAACAGAATTTAAAAAAGAAATCTTTAGGTCAAATTTCAAAATTACAGCGTAGTCCCCCTGCACTACCTTGCCCATTGTTCCTAGCTACTCACTTTCATGGCTTGTTGCAAAGCTCCTCATAAAACTTACAATGCATGAATTGAGTAGTCGCTTCACTTCTAGATTTTACAAACAAACGAAACATATTTCCAACCTAAGTAAGGTTTTAATTTGTGAGAATAATCAGATTTAGAACCTTAAATGATTATTTTTTGCCATAAAGGTACTGTATCAAATATATTTTTAAATGACCTTTTATACCTTCATGAATCAATATGTGTCGCACTAAGCTACGGGTCTGGCATTTATCAAACTGAAACTGTAATTACCGGCACCTGAAGAGTATTAACACCAAGTGTTCAGCGTTACGACACCGTAATTGCGCGATATGCGATAATCAAATTACAATTAAAACCATAAATTCGGAAGGGATTAAACGTATCGTTAGCTAAATTGAATCGTTTGCGAGACGACGAAATATATGGCTTTAATATCTGAAGAACATTTGAGTGACTTTTCACAACACGAGTTACGAATGCAATTCATGGATATCTAAATTGTTGCGTAAGAAATGTTACAAATGACTAAACATAAAATAATTTAATAAATCATTGATGGTGGTACCACAGATTACTAAATAGTTACTAGCGGTACGCCTTTCTTCCAACCTTATCTTATTTACTATAGTAGAAATCGGGTGTGATAGACTAACGAATCCGCATTTCTTTTCTAGAATGTGCAAATAAAATTTACACTGATCATAAATATTTTTGGCGTGAAAAACATTTTCATAGTGGCAATCCTTGTAAATCGAAGACAGTAGTTGATTGCTTACCATAGCGGGAATCAGTGCGATGGTTCCGAAGCACTGTCATTACGCTACTAATACAGCCAGGACATTTGGTCATCTGTAACCTAAGTTTTAGGCTTTACCCGTCATCAAGAGTCGGAGCTCCTTTCGTCCTCTTTTGTAGACAATATTTATTAACTAACTTTTACAATGGACTAGATATCCCAGAATTACCGGCGTTACTCGCCGGTCGCCCACTTGGGGTCACATGCGTCGTAAACAATACTAATACGATTAGTTGCAATCAAGCTAACATTCACGAGAAGACTTAGCATCTTACTGCGGTACCCTTAGGAGTGCCATTCAAAAGCATGCTTAGTTCTGAGTGGGAAAACTGTTCTTGGCTACCTGTGGGTTAGCTGTGTAACATTCGCGTCAGCTCCCAGTTCATTTGCCAGTCATTATTCCCGGGCACGTCGCGTCACTCGCCGGTCGCCCACTTGGGGTCACATGCGCCGTCAATAATGAATCGAACATGAACATGCAACTCTCAATATTGTGTCTATTATGCGACCCAACATGTTGGAGTTGGACAACTGCATCAATGTTACGCGGATGAAAAGACTAATAACGAAAATGAATGTGGCCTCATAACTATGGGCATTTATGGCAATAATTGCTTGACCGCTTCAATTGTTGAACAATTAAGTATAAAACTCTGGAGCAAGCATAAATAGTTGCGATAAGAGTCTCCGAATGTTGCCTTTAATATTTATTTATGTTCGAAAATGTAAACGATTCGCTCCAACTGTAGTAGTGTGCAGTAAAGCTGTTATATCACATTGCATTTTATATCATCACCTTATTCGCTCGTAAAGAAGCTTTTAGCTTAAAAATCAGAGCTTTTTGTGCGAAGTCTTATTTGCTAAAAGCGTTTCAGTGCGTTACACTTTAGTTTGATGTAGCAATTGCTATGATTGGTGGACTATATTTTGTAAAAAAAATATTCAGGAGTCATACTGTACAATTTTCTTAAATCTTTGAAGGAAAAAAAATCAAAAAACTTTTTCGAATAAAGCTACTACGAGTATAAATTGCCACGGGAGTCACACATCTTTCAATAAAAAAGTCATAAGAAAGTTACATCATTTTGTTTCGTGTAATAATAACATTTACTAAATAAACAGTGACACTGAACATCTCCTGACTCTTTAAAATTTGACAGTTTTGAAATCGGGCAGTCTCCGTGGTCAAGGTGTTCAACAACTATTTAGCTCTAACACGACATTGTTTTTGTCAACTTTAGAATATACATTTATCTAAAGACATTTATTTTCGCATTGTCGAAGCCATCACTCGTCGGTTGCGTGATGCGGCGATTCACAAGTGTTCCCCAATTGAGTTTTGATTGTGCGTCCCGGCCGTATCGAACCCGTGTCGTTATTCATTCGACACACGCCACAAGCCCTTTATACTTCGAGGCACGTCACAAATCATCCACTTACCCTTTAAAAGGATTAGTATTCGGCAGGTGAAATATTTTGCCGGCGAAAAATAATATTTTACTCGCCAAAACCCGGCTTAATATCATGTTTCTAACGCCGCCGTTTCCTTTCTCAAAACGTTTTAAAAGTAAAATGAAATAATAGGGTTAAATCCTCATTGACAGGTTAGGTAAACAAACCGTTCAGGATTCTCAATTACAAATTATATGGATGTGTTATCATAACTAGCCAACATTTTCTACATTCTTTATTTTTTTAACTGAACGAATGTGTTTTCTCGTTCTCTTATTAGATGAAATCCTCTATTTGTTTGCATAAAGGCACTCGAGTGAAAAGGTTGTATTGTTGCAGTATCTTTTTCATTTCATTAAATGTAGTTGCAGCGTCTTTGCTCGCCGCCCACACTCGAGTAACGAGTACATGAACACAACGAAACATTGCAAAATAAATCAGTTGATGACTACCTTTTTCAGGGTTCCGTGTTTTATTTTTTATTATTATTTAAACATTTTAAAAGTTTAATTAATATAATTTTAGTATAGTATAGAAGTTCTAAAAATAACCTTGAGTTTTGCATATGCAAGACTTATTTATTGTTTAGGTTACGATCAAGTAAAGCAATAGAGCCTGAAGCTTGTGTTATTCTAACTAAGTACAATATTTGTTGAGTTTTAGCGATACAGATTTGTCATATTTCACAAAAGAATTAATATCAGCTGTGTAGCAAAAAGAAGTACATTCAAAAAGTCATTTAATCGTTAAAGCCGCTCCTTTACAATTTCGTATGTCTCGTGTGTTTAGTTCATCTCAACTCCAGACCACAGATTGTATGCGGAACCCCTGCTGAAAACCGCGCTCATCTCTCCATCCGCCTTTTTCATTTGTAAACAAATAGCGGAAGTGCCGCCAGGGATGTTTAATAAAATCGCGCAGCGTGCAGCGGGATGCAGGGGCCACAAGGGCCCTTCAGGGATCGGGGCCCTGCACATGCACATAGCATAAACGCCTATGCGCAGTTAGTAGGGGCACCATGGGGGTAAGTGAAGTAGGACCGAATATAAAAATTCATTGGACATTTAATTAACCTCTAAATTGATGTAAAAATATTTATTTCACACCGCAAATAATAGTTTAAATAAAATATCAATACGTTTAAATTGGGTGTCAAGTGTTATTGCTCAGTACCTACGTGAATCATACTTGACTAACATTTAGTGGTTTTTTTTTTAAGGATTGGACACAATTTTATTGATAGACACACGCAATAGAAAAATGTAAGTAAGTATCTGTGCTGGACGTAGAATAGACACCTATGCAAGACTCTTAGATAACTATTATTCCTGGCAACTTTTGCCATGCGATAATGTCTTTTGCAAATGCAATTCAAACATCACTCGCATCAACTAGCGGTATGCGCTTGTTGATCCGCAGAGATAATAATAACACCAGGGGGGGGACACATCCATACAAATGACATTTGGGGAAAGAAAGTACAGCCATCTGTGTTTTCGCCCCGAATCTGTTTTTGGAGTTGTTTCTCTGAGTTGCTAGAATCAAAAAATAAAATTATTTTGTGCAAATTTTATTCCGTGTGTTTAAAAACGATCGACTGAAATTAAATACATTATATAATAATTTATATGCGTTTTGTTTCCACATCTTTTAAATACAACATAAATATTTACAGCTTAGTCGTTATACACTTTACTAAATTAAAATTTTTGATTACTGGCAAGTTGTGACGTTCAAAGATTACACAGTGCAAACTGTCAATGTCAAAATTAAAAAATGGCGATTTCTTGATGCGTTTATGGCTTTATTTTTGAATTCGTTTTGTTTTGTGTGTTTATGTGTTCTTCCAACCAGTAATAACGTTGAGTTGAGCTTTGTGTTTTCCGTGTTTCTTTTGAGTGCTTTGCATTGTGTTTGTGCGGTTTTATGCTACCAAACTATTCTGCGACAGGACGTTTTTAGTTCTAGGTAATAATTTTTGTATAAATAGTTCCAAGTACAATAATAGTTACGATTGTACCTACTCTTGATGTTTTATTTCATCTTACTCGCCGGAATGTTCTAGCATGTTTTTGAGAACTTAAAATATTAATTTATTTATATTGATTTAAGCCAAATTAAGATAAAATTCAAATTTTAGTTACGCAAAAAAATATGCTAGAACAAAATGGTTCTTATAACAGCCCAAAAGCAGTACATGTAAACACGACGATTTTTAAGTAGGTACATCTAATAATAAAATGTGAGTTTTAATAGACGAAACTATTTTTATTTATCGTCTACTGAAACTCCCATTTTAATTTTAGATGTACCTACTTAAAAATCGTAGTGTTTAAAGTTTATAGCTATAGCACTATAGCTAGCTATAGGTAGTGTTTAGTTCTCGGGGCGAAATTATAGATGGCGGTGTCAAACTGGTTTGCCTAAAGAAACCACGAGAGGGCTCTCTTTTTCCTATACATAATATTTCTCTATGAATAACACTCCCAGTTCAAGCGTGAAGCGACACGTCACAGCTGCATTTCGTCGTTGTCACAAAGGTTAACTGTGTGTCAACGAGCTTATTTGCTATGTGGTCTCCGGGAAATCCGGGGTAATTCAGACGCGTGTTTACCCTACACACGGCAACTGCGGTCTCTTAGAACATGCATGTCTATGAATAATGGCGACGAGACGTGACGGCGAATAAGCGCGATGCATGCTGACATAATCCTATCACTTAGCTTAGATATAAACGCCTTATAAAATACTAAAGAGACAAAAGTTTTTTTGCGTAGCTAAATAATGAGAAAAACGTGTAACTAATTTTTCAACGTTCCAAGAACTACCGTTTTATTATTCACCTTCAAAGACCTTTAGCATTATTTCTAAAACAGGAAGAGGTCGTGAGATAACTGTCTTGTTATGTTAACATTAATTAATTGATTTTACTCTGATAAAAAGAAAGAAAATGCATAAAATTATAATTTTGAAATCCGTTTTTCTGCAAAACAACTAGGAAAGGATGAGTAATATAATGAGGCGGTCACGGCGCGCCATATTTCAATACCACCTCTTCGAGAATAGAATCGCAACAATAGCGCTTGAGTGTTTAAGCATTGAGCGCTATTACCTAACCCGTATTCATATCGTGTGAATGGTGAGAGCTTTAAATAATGATTTATGCACCGCTATATGAGCGCAGAGCGGCCATCGCCATCCGTAAGCCGACGATCCTTAATTTGCATGTTTTCCCAAAACAATATCAAATATCGAAGGCGTCCGCGTCTTAGCTGTATCGGTAATGACACTTCGACTCCTATATAATTACAACGCAAAACAGGACGGGACGGGATAAATTATTCATGGAAGGATAATCGCGATTAAAGTGCGTATAGCCGAATATTCTCATTCATATTCGAGAATTGAGCTTCCCACGTCAATTACTGTAGCGATGTTTTGATACAGGCCGCGTTAACCAAATCTTTTAAGGTTGTTGTGTCACTTGGGCTTACTTTACGTCTTATGAAATTAGTTCGGCATGTTTCCCGTCAGTCGACCGGAGGGGGAACTTATAACGAACTTTGGCCTAGTTCTTATACATCGATATAACAGCGCAATCTAAAGTGGTGTTCATCAACATGTTTCTGGATGGGTATCGCTAGGTAGATCTGCCTCTTTCATAATGATATCTGATTTCGCATTGTATAATCGCGCTGTTAAGTCTTGCTTTTTCTTTTGAATTAGTGGCATTGTTTTGTTTTGCTTGCACTATTTTGTGTTATCTACATCATCGACTATTATCATGACTCTAACTAGCACACACTTGCAATGAAGGTCTTTATAATATGTTCTATTATCATAAAATAAGTCACCAAATGTGTTCTTAGGATTACTACTTGTTATGCATGTATCGTCGTTCTAATCATTGTAATTTCAACATAGTAATTCTACCTTATAAGATTAATTTAATAGTATACTATCCGGATGCGGTCACAGATGGGCGATGCGCACACGCACATAACGTAATTCTTCCTCGTCCCACATAACTGCAGTCACCCTTTGAGGGAAATGACTTTGTGTAAGGTAATAGGAATCCTCTCGATTCTGGTTACTGATATGATCAGTATTTCGCCCGCGACTTCGTCTGCGTGGAAACCCTTTATCTTCACAACTGAAGTTAAGATATAATCTTGTAAAATTCATATTTCGTTAAAATGCGTACAGTAGTTTTTTCGTGAAAGGAAAGAAACATCCATATCTACTATCTATTAGTAAGATTTTGCATGTTTTTATGAAAATAATGTAATTATTGAGACATAGGCTTAGGTCGATTGCCACACAATCCATATCAATCATTAGCAATGGCCGTATCATGATTTACCAGTAATGGCGCTATAAAATTATGAAACCAATATTACCTGTAAAACTTTGATACTAAAGCTTGCGGTGTGTTGAAAAGCAATTGCTATATATATAAATGCTTAAACATTTCGATATTTTATGACGCCTACATTTGAAACGTAGAGTAGGCCATACTCGTATATGTAATTAAATATTTAAAGTTTTCTTTTACAAGATTCATAATACATGTAATTTTCTTTACAGGTAAAATTCCACACCCACAAACTGCGCGCCTTTCAAAAAACCTGTAAGTACTGAAATAAATCTGTAAAAAACACTTTGACATAATATTACGTAGGTCGCTACCTACCTACAATAAATAGCGCAAAGCATTCCACAAATCGCCGCACCGTCAATAATGACGTTTGATTGCGCCGTCGTGAATATAATTACATGCAGTGTTGCCACTTACGCGCCAATCGCCACGATTCACAATAACACATGACTATCGGAATCGTTTCAATCAATACACAAACAGCAAAAGCCTTGATTACCAGCCAAACTTGAAATTCAAGCATCTAAATGGAATGAAAATTAACATTATCGAGCAACGACGCTTACACTTATTTGTCGGAAATATATTATGAAACTTTCAATAGTATTGAAACTGACTACTTACTTTTATATGAGACATTTGGCTGTAGATGATAGAGTGTAGCACAAATGCTTTTTTTTTAGGATTTTTGATTTCATTAAGGTCACGACAACTTTCATAAGCAAGCAAAGCCCTTGTTAATCAGTTTCTTCACTCTAATAATAATATCAACTTAGACAAAAATAACTCTGCTTAGGTAGTTAAGACATAAAAAGGGACGTGTAACTAATGCTTAGTTTCATTTGAGGCAAAATACCAATCACTGACATTTTCAACCTTGCCATAATCATTCAAACCTACGGAGAGCACCTACTCGCGCTAATAGCTCTCTCAGGATTCCAATTAATGCTTTTAGAATGATCGATAGCAATCGCACTGAAATACTACCAACGTTGGATGCGCCCGCGCCGCTTCGTAAACAATAATAATGTACTTACGCCCTTGACTTTTCAAACGAAACGGTCGAGGTCACGAGTTTTATTATAATAAATTTTCAATGGAAATCGAGGAAGAGATTACACAGCCATGACTAAGTTATTGATTTGGTAGACATTTGAAGAACACTACACACAAAACATATATTTAGCTTTGATTCTTTGACCACACAGGTATTCGCAGACAGGATAAGATATGAAAAGACGTAATGATACATATCAATTCGTTAGTTAAATACAACATTTGATTCGTTATAATATATTTTCAATAAGTGGTTTGTTATAGTAAATGCGTGTAATACTATTAGTCATGATGAGCAACACTAAGGTAACACTTTTATTGTTGATATTTACTCTTTTCTCCCGATTCAGGAAGTGTTACCCACCTAGGAGTTCAAATCTGTTCGAACAACACTTGGCCTTGGAGATCATTAACGCAGTCAAAGCGAAAGCATTTATTTTTTCGTGAAATCACGATGTAGGGATGTCCCCATAATTTTGGCCACAAAAGGTCAAAAATCTCATAAATGATCACGTGTTGACAGTTGACGTCTGATTTGACAGGTCAAATTACAGTCGGGCAATTAAACATTTCGTCTAGTTAGTTTTGGTAATTGATGATACGTGAGTATGTGACCTTAGTTGTCCGGCCCATTCATTTGATGGGGCGTGTGGACTCATTAGTAAATGCTTAAATACATTGTTAGCACACATAATGCGTCATTCATTTAAAATAATGATTCATAAACAAATCGCCCTCTGATGTTTAGTTAAATAAGAGCGTTAACCTTTGTTTGTGTTTGTTTTGCTATCGCTTAATGTGTGCGTTTTGTGTGATGTGTAATGTTTGTTGTAAAATGAATTCCAGCACGATTTAGGAAAAACTTAGTTTTATTATTTCACAGACCACTACATAGTGTAAAGCAAAGTTGCTTCCCGCGTCTGTACCTATGTCTGTATGTTTGGATGTATGCTTACCTAGATCTTTAAAACTACTCAACAGATTTTGACAACAGAGTTATTTTTTATAGGTAGAATGATTCATTCAGTGGAAGGTTTATATGTACATGCCTAATATATTAGAGAACCGAATCCATCCAACGCGGGCGAAACCGCTGACGGGAAGCTAGTACGAAATAAAATACCGCAACAAGCGCACTTTTTATACGATTCGCTCGCCTAAAAATATACGTCATACTTAATTTAGCGTTTCATAAATAATTTATTTCAGTTCCTTGACATTGTAATTCGGGCGTTGATAAGCTTCCGCAGGCCGCGGGCGCGCGCCCTCTCCAGGGACCACCCCTATCACCGCCTCTGTAAGAAACACCAAAATTAAGATTGATTTAAAGTTTTTGACCGAATGAACGCCTTATACACATAACCCCGATCCCCTTTCATTAGGTAGGTATAGCTGTATAGTAACACAAAAAAAGACTTACGCGATTTCCTTCTTTACTTTAGAATGAGAACATTATTAATACGAACCGCAAAATGAAAAGCAATAAGTTATTCTATCTACCAAACGAAAATCCCACTGAACCGATTTCTCAATACGTATTTCAATTTTGTTTATAACAATTTATTGTTCGAGTGATGGATTGCTTTCAAAATGCTACGGTTTATTGTAATTGGAATGGATGCTCTGAATAGGTTCTCGATTTTCGTACACAATGGGAGTACAATGACTGCGACCTTGCTGCATTACATCGGTCCAATCAAAATATTGGGCCAAAGGTTATCTGGAGAACCACGGGCGGTTGGGTCTCGTTGGAGTGGTCGTACGACGTCGACGGCACTCGAAGCACTTACCGAACCGCCAAATACCTTCGGAGTCACGGCCGATCGAACAAGGATTTAGAGTCCTACGCTGTAAGACACTGCCTTTAGGTATTTTCGACGGTTATTATCCTTCCATTCATGCCAGCATCACCATGCAAGTAAGCGCAGAGTCAAGTTAAGTCTTATCTAGTAGGACTTTAGTGTTCCTGTTCTGACGACGAGCGTAGGTAGCATGAACTTCTATCAACTTTGTTAGGACCTAAAAAGGTTACGTCCAAACCGCACAGGGTTAAGTGGTTGAAATCGAACGTCAATCGGAATCCTACGCACCCCTAGCAAAGGTTTCATAAATTATGTCGTACCAATTAAATAGGGTTTCTATTCTTATACTTTCAAGGTGTAAGAAATAAGACTTTTAAGAACACCTTTCCAACTTCTTACAGGCACTTGTTTAGATCAGCTTGATATAATCGCGTCGCGGCTTAGCCACGCTTAAATACGACACTTAACGCGCCTCTTTGTGCCTAATTTTCTTGACTCATCGCTTTTTATATCTTCACGAAAGATAATATTGAGAACAGCGAATCACGAAGCTTCAAAGGAGCTTACCTGTTTCCTTCCTCCCTCTCCACAAATAGAATCGGAACAAGTGGAAAGTTACTCGTTACATTCGAGTTAATTAATGGAAGATCTATTCCAACGTTTATTTAACCCGATAATATGATTACTTAACGGTTTTGTTCCCTTTTCTTTTGTGGAATGTTCTGGAGTACTAATTAAAATTACTTTACACGAGATCGTGTTTTATAATCAAACCAAAAATTCTGTTCAAACAATGAAATTGTTAAATACCTTTTTACTGCGTCATCTTACCTACAAAGCTTACCAGTGACCAAAACACAACAATTTTAGCATCTTATCCAAAACAGCATAAACATTCAAAACAATAGACGGAAACACTGTTTTCTCTGCTGCAGGGTAGCCGGAACAATTCATCAAAAATCTAATTAAGTTCGTCGGCGCGACGCTAGCGCCGTGACCCGGTGACAGGAGATTAAGTCTTTAATTACGCTGCACTATTCTAGGCAACTCGCTGTTTTCGTGCCCTTCCCGCTTACCTATGCGACTCTGAGACTATTTTTACTACATTCAAATTCATGCAAAATCGCTTTTTATTCAAGCCACGGGACGAAGGGGCGTCCATAAATCAGATTTTGCGCTGTCACGTCGCCCGTGAGAACTTGGTGCCAATGATACGAGATTGTTACTACGAACTACTTAACGAAGAGCATTCTTTCACGATTATATTTTCAAGAAACGTGGAACTTACGTTATTTCGGTTAAACTGAGAATTCTACGCAGTCCTCATAGATTTATCACAGCCAAGCAAACAAAGATTACGGTACTAATTAAATGATTCTACTTGGTCTTGTGTGAAGATTCTGAAGATGTACTTGCATTAGAATATAACCAGTACAAAGTCATTAGTTCTATGCTAGAGCTTAAGTCTTAAGTGTTTGTAGCTTACCCTCAGTCAATAGCTGCTTGCAGTTTCAAATGGAATACTTAACGTATTAACTGATTATTTATTTACTATCTAATGGAAAATAACATTGTCTTTATGACATAATGCAGTTTGTTGCTTTGGTTCGAGTATAAGTATGACGGGTTACCTTCGTAGAGTCGAAGGCCGTTGAGGCGAAGGACGCAGTGTCGAATTAGTTTTCGGCTACCCCGTCGTAGTGTCGAAAGCCCGTGGAACGTGTGGGCGACCGCTTGGCGCAGTGGTCCACAGGTGGGACTTCTAAAACCAAAGGTCGCGGGTTCGATCCCCGCACATTACAAGTAAAAGTGTGCATGAACAAGTGTGTTTGTACTGGTCTGGGTGTTTTCTATGTATAATATGTATAATTTTTTTAAGTATGTTTATCCATTGTCTAGTACCCATAACACAAGCCTCGTAGCTTAATTTGGGACTAGAGTATTGGTATGATTGTTGTGAAATATTTATATTTATTTAACACTTCAATCAAATATGATAATATTCACTGTTATTATACCAGTCTATGTGTTAAGTAGGAACCCTTGGTTTTTTTTCTGATCCGAGTGAGTTGTAACAGTTGAAATCGACCAGTCAATCAATCTAATCAAAGTCATTATCAAACCGTGAACTCTAACATGATAGGCTAAGGTACAAAACAGAGTTTCCAACAAGGCCACTCGATGTTATGGTAATTTACCATAACATGCTTATTATGATAGTAGCTTAATGGAACATTAATTTAGTCGACACCAATAAGCCGCGATCTGCACGATAAAAATATAATATCCATTGAAACCAAAGGCTCTCAAACCTGATAAAAAAAGTTGTAGAATACACATTTTTGGTTAAAATGTAATGTGATATTATTCATCAAAAATCAAGTAAAAATTAGTTTATACTAATTTTTTAATCTGAACTTATAATAATAACATTACAGTAAAATCAAAAACACTGGATTACAATAGGTACACGTGTGGCGAACAGTGGAGGTAGGAGGACTGTAGGCTTTTGTAGGAAAACTCTGGAGATTCTGAGAATTTGCAGGTTAATTGTTTTATAGTAACCCATAGGACAATTACAACACAGCACTTTTTGTTTTAACTACATTTCAGTGGAGCAAAACACATTTTATTTACACCACTCGTTCGAGATGACGGCAAGCAGACAAGTAGTAAAAAAAGCGATAAATAGCTATCACAAAATGGCCGCGAGGAATGAGAGAATGGGTGACCTGTGAAAAAATGAATTTAATGTTGACAACCCAACAACACATTTATTAATTTGGAATCACAGATATTTATTCACATACCGGTGACTGTATAAATCTTTTACCACCTTTTACCACCTTTGCTATGAAGGTGACTCGCTGAAACGTTGTTTCCAAAATTCAAACATATTATTTCGACATTAGCTGGGCGTGGTCCTTAAAGTTTGAGAATCGATGAAGCGATGTGCTGATATTGAACATTGAAAATTGATGTCGCTTGCGATAATCTCGGCTTAATTAAATCGTTCGCTGTCGGATTAATAAACTATTATATCGATACCTTATATTTATATAAAAAACAAACGGTTAAATATGCACACATTTTATTAAAACACATGGTTTCGTATGAAACATCAGGGGGGAGTACTATTCCACAAATATGAACGCTATTATTTTAAAATTACAAATTAATTAAAAAAGTAGGTCAAGCTTAAGCTATCTCAAGTTTAACTTTTAGCAAGAGGAAAATTACGTCACAACAACTAACAAAATATTAAATTGAACTTAGTGATAAAATTACTAAAGCAGGGTATTTACAATTGCTCAGATTAATTATTTAAACAAATGGACAGAGTTTCCTTTAGAAGTATTCACTCCTCGAAGATCAGCAGCCAAGTGGCAGGGCGGCGCGCGTCGAGCCCAGGCGTAGCCCACGTAACCGGCTCGGCTCCCGCTCGGACGTGACGTCACAGCCCGTTCGGAAACACAGCGATAACATCCGGCCTTCCTGCAATCGTGTTCGTCCTCGGACAGCGTCTTGGTCTGATGCAGGAGCTGAGAACAATAGCATGATATTAGAATAAGATCTGAAGATCAAGGGATAGGTTGGGCCCGAACTTTCAAACTTGCACAATGGTTTGAAACAATGTTCGGGTAGCTTCGTTTGAACTCCCAAATCGACACAGAGCAAAAGACTAAGGCTAAGCTTGTTGTTCCATCAACGGCCAACGCACTCAACCAAATGGCTTGGACTGGAGATGTTCAGGATCATCACAGTCGTGTATCACCATGTATATACTACAGTAGTGTTCACCGTGGATTTCTACTGCAATCTATACAATCCCTTACTCTATTTCAACCTTTGGGAATGTTCAAAGCGAATGCATTAGACCACCTAATAAACAAGAGTAGCATTTTATAATTTAAACACGTATTATGTATTTCAATGTTTATAGCATATTTAATAATTACAGCATGAAACCAAGTATTTTAAGTAAATTAATTTTATAATATTTAGATACTAGTATTCAGATGTTAAAGGCAAATATAATCATAACAACAACTCACCAGTCTCCTTCACTTATTTCACCTTAATTATTTACGATAACATCCGGTGTGTCAGCGTCAGCTATTTTGATCCATGGTTTCATGTTTTCAACACACGAAACTCCATTGTAACGTTTAGTACTCCTTTCTGCTCCTCTCATATCAGCAACTCTGTAGCGATCGTGGCCCAATATTTCAGTCACTTGAAAAGGCCCTTTATAACGTGGTAATAGTTTCGTACTTTGACCGTCATTAGACATACTTGGTATTTTAATCACTACCAAATCACCAACTTTGTATACTGGTGCCTCTTTCCTTTTTGCATCAAACATGGCCTTTTGTCTTTCCGCCTCTTTTTGTATATTCTCATCGACCTTTTTTCTGAGGGTCGTAAGATCAACCGTATCTTCTATATCGTCGTCAGTAACACCATCGTTATTCATACGAATACGATAGCCGAAAAAGACTTCGCTAGGGACAGCAGATGTGGTTTTATTAATTGTGCTGTTAATGCCTTGTTGGATATTTGTGATATATTGATCCCATTTATTGTTATCGCTATTCGCACCCATACTACGTAACGCTTCTAAAATGGTTAAATTATAGCGTTCGGCTTGACCATTTGACCGCGGTATACCCGTGGCTATTACATGACTTCTTATATTTCTTTCGTTACAAAACGTTGAGAATGCCTTCGAAGTAAACGCGCTGCCAGCGTCGCTGATAATTCGTTTAGGGTTGCCAAACACTTTAAAAATCTTATTTAGTTCATTAAGCACTATTTTTGACTTTGTATTTTTAACTGGCGATATAAATACGAATTTCGTAAATGAATCCACAATAACCAGAAGATACGAATTTTGCTGTGTGGTTTTTACAAAAGGGCCTAAATGATCAAGATGTAACGTATGAAACGGTCTAGCATATTTTGGGATTGGATACAGTTTGCCGGGTTTTTTACCATGAATATTTTTATAATATATACAATTAAGACAATTTTTTACGTATTTTGAGACAACTTTCTTTACATGTGGGAACCAATATTTTGACTTTATCCTTTCGATAGTTTTATCAACTGCAAAATGACCTAGGTCATCATGATTAATACGAATTATTTGCCAAATGCATGATTTAGGTACTAACCATCGCCTCGGTGTATAAGCGGATAGGCAATCTCGGATCGAAAATTTTTAATACCGCGTTCTCTATAAGCGCATTTTTAACATTAGCCACAGCTTGCTCTTGTTGAGGACCCCATTGCCAGACTGCATTCTTTTTGAGTAGTTTTGTTAACGGGCTACACAAGACTGCACAGTTTCTTATAAACTTTCGGAAGTAGTTAATCAGACCCAAAAACTGACGAACTTGGTGAACGGTTTTTGGAGAAGGAAATTCTTCAATCGCTTTAAGTTTTTTGCTACTAGGACGGACACCATTCTCAGAAATATCGTAACCAAGAAAAGTAATGTTAGTTTGAAAAAAAGAACATTTGTTAAGATTTATTGTTAACCCGTTATTTTGTAAAATTTCTAGCACGCTCTCTAGGCAAGCCACATTTTCTGTCAAACTCTCTGTGGCAATTAACAGATCATCCATATAACAGATGACTTTACCAAATCGGAGGGATCCCAAGACTGTATTCATCAACCGCTGGAACACAGAAGGTCCGTTACTCAACCCAAAAGGCATTCTAAGGTATTCAAAGTGTCCATCGGGTGTGATGAACGCAGTCTTTGGTATGGCCTCAGGCTTTATTTTTATTTGGTGATACCCACTTTTTAAATCCAGAGATGTAAAGTATTTACAACCCTGCAGTCTGTCAATCAAGTCCTCAATAATTGGCATTGGGTATTTTTCCTTAACCGTGATTTTATTTAATTGGCGGTAGTCAACACACAACCTTTTACCTCCAGAACCCTTATCCACTAGCAATGCAGGGCTTGCATAAGGCGAATTACTGTGTCTAATAATGCCGTTCTTTAACAAGTCATCTGTGATCTCTCGCGTAATTTTCTTTTCCGACTCAGACATACGATATGGCCTACAACAAACTGGTTTATTCGAAGTTAACTCTATATCTAACTCAACGCCATCGGTTTTTCCTAAGGTCGATAAATCATCGGAGAAACAACGTGGGTATTTCGATAATATTGTATTTAACAATTGATTATGTTCACTGATGTATTTGTCTTTGATATTTGAATTTATTTCAAATACACACATTGTCTCAACCGGTTGAAAAGTCAAGGTATTACCTACACGGGTGTACATTATACTACTGTCTTCCGTAAAATTCCGACCTATCAACATATCACACCCGGATAACGTATCAATAACGTACAATACTGTTACTAGTTCCACTGTATCCACTTTCAAGCTAACAGCTACAGCTTTAGATACCTGAACTGACGTGCTGCTAGTAAAGCCTACCAAATTGATTGGGGTATTTAAATTAAACGTCTGTAAATTGTATATCTCAACAAAATTCGCAGTTACCAATGAGCAATCACTACCCATATCAAAAAAAGCCTCGCATTTAAAATTATTCACGTAAACTTCCTTGAAAAATTTTTGTTTGCTTTTCGGTTCGTTAATCATTTTTATTTCTACCTCGTTTTCTAATTTTTGTTTTGGCTTTGACCTACATGCTTTTTCTAGATGTCCGCGTTTATTACAAGAACTACACTGGATATCGTCCTTAAGATTACAATTGTTCCGACGATGGCCTACCTCACCACAACGGAAACATGAAGGGGAAAAATGGGTACTGTTATTCCCGGTACTACTGCCTGGCTCAGTTTTAATGTCGGGTTTATGTACGTTACTTTGAAACGGCTGCGTTTGTTTTGTAGGTATCGATTTCGTCATTGAAAAGTTTTTCGATACTTGCGTTTTTTCCGGAACCGTATACGTTTTACTGTGCAAAAATGAGGCCAAATCATCGCAATGTGGAAAATTACCAGCTTCGGCAGCTGTAATAATGTTTGGATCACCAATTGAGCCTACAATTACCGACACAATATCGCGATCTTTGAATCGTAATTGCAATCGATCTATTTTCCCTTTTTGTTGAAAATAAAACTCATAAAGAGACTGGTTGGGGCAAGGTTTGGTTTCAACTAGTTGTTTTAATAATGTGTACATATTACGTTTAGTTTGAAAAGTATTCGACAACCTTTCGCGCCAGTGTTTCCAGCGCCATGTCGTCCAAGAGGTTTCATTTTTTTGCAAAGAATCTAACCAAGTTTTAGCTGTGTTACGTAATTTTTGCAATCCCTGATATTTAATCATAGAATCGGACCAACCAAATGCGCGGGCATTGGCTTCCAACACATTAATCCACATGTCTACATCATCCACTAGCGGGTCAAATTCGGGAATCACTGACGATAATACAACATTCTGACTCACGGTTGGCGATCTTTTCCGACGTTTCCGGCGGCGATCATGTTCACTACTGCTGCTTGACTCCGTGCTCGAGCTCCGTGACGGCGTGCGCGCCGACGAACTCGTAGAAGGCTCCCGCCGGCGCTTGCGACTTCTTGGCATGATGACACAGTGAGCGTGTCCTCAGACTCCACTTCTGATATAAAAAACAAACGGTTAAATATGCACACATTTTATTAAAACACATGGTTTCGTATGAAACATCAGGGGGGAGTACTATTCCACAAATATGAACGCTATTATTTTAAAATTACAAATTAATTAAAAAAGTAGGTCAAGCTTAAGCTATCTCAAGTTTAACTTTTAGCAAGAGGAAAATTACGTCACAACAACTAACAAAATATTAAATTGAACTTAGTGATAAAATTACTAAAGCAGGGTATTTACAATTGCTCAGATTAATTATTTAAACAAATGGACAGAGTTTCCTTTAGAAGTATTCACTCCTCGAAGATCAGCAGCCAAGTGGCAGGGCGGCGCGCGTCGAGCCCAGGCGTAGCCCACGTAACCGGCTCGGCTCCCGCTCGGACGTGACGTCACAGCCCGTTCGGAAACACAGCGATAACATTTACACCAAGACCGCATAATCAAGAGCCTCCAGACATCAGCACAGATTGGAGTCGCTCGTTAAATATTGCACAAGCCTGGTGTAGCTGCCATTTTAATTAAAAATAGCAATTAACGGGGTTAGAGGGCGATCCTGTATACTATTTCGTGGAACAATGAAACATTAATTATCTTTTAGCTACGTGCGTACTTGATTAACAAGTGATTCATTTAATCGGTGGACGAGTCTTCTTTTCAACAAGCCAACATTGAGCGTTAGCTAAATTGGAAATACGTTGCTTTCTTTATTGTGTGGATCTTCATAACTAAGGGCTGATATGGTGTGTTCATCGAAACAATTTATTTATTGATTATACTAACCTTAAGTTACTTAAAATTAGGTCGCTTTATATTTTAAAATCTGCTGTCTTTTTTCCGATATTTGGAAAAATCTGCCGAACCTAAGTTTGACTATCAAAGATACAGACAGGTGGAAAACGTGTAGTCCTAAATTGGCGATATTGCCGTGCATTTTCTGCGCTTGATGCAAGCACGGAATATTAGGTAATCATATAAAGCTCATTGCCGATTGCATTAGGCACTTGGACGGTCGGCTGGCTATCAACTCGATAATGGCCTGTAGGATTCGACCTAGATATCTGGAATACGGGTTACAAACGAATTTAATAAGTACTACAACATTAATCAAACAGCCAAAGTAAAGAACTTTTCCCCACACTTTTGGCTAGTGATAATAAAGAGTAAATAAGGGCATTAAAACGCAATTTAAGGAAAAAGTGTATTGTGCCTCAAATGCCTCAAAACCTATATCTTATACATAGATATGTGTTATAGAGGACGTTTAGTCTTCAGTCACCAAAGTTTTTCTTTATAAATCTATCTGTTTTCGTCGCCAACGCATGCATGGTCGTGCGAGCGAGCGTGATCGCTTGAGCCGACAATCTGAACAACAAGATATATGTGTATAAGAGGATGAAGAGTAGGTTCTTCGTGCTGTTTCTGACAGCCGTGGACGTGACGTTATGACATTTAGTGGCCCACGAGTCCTGGTGTTTATCATCCAGACAATCCTAAATAGACGTTAATAAATAATTTCAGACGCTCAAATTGGCTTTGGATTACTGATTTAAGTAGCGATGCTTCTCGATATTTTGGTCACACCTAGTAAGTATTCAGTTAACGAAATCGTGAGAAAAACGATTAAGTAAATATTCTTCAGCTATTTTAATTCAAATATGTATATGCTGTGAATAACATAGACATGATAAAGGTATAAACACAATTTGTGAAAAAACACGAAATAATAAAGAATATATGAAATAAAATCAGTGAACTACAATAACATGATAAAAGTGTGGTCTGCAAAATTAACAAGCTTAAAATGAAATAAAAATAATAAATAAAATAATAAATATTTCACAACAATCACACCAATTCTCTAGTCCCAAATTAAGCTACGAAGCTTGTGCTATGGGTACTAGACAACGGATAAACATACTTAAATACTTTTTTGTTTGTAAATAAATACATATTATACATAGAAAACACCCAGACCAGTACAAACACATATCTTCATGCACACATATGCTTGTACTGTGCGGGGATCGAACCCGCGACCCTTGGTTTGCGAAGTCCGACATGTAGACCACTGCACCAAGCGGTCGTCGAAATCGTTCTGGTATTCGCTGTAATGTTGTTGATGATGAGATTACACAAATTAATTTGTGAAATAATGTTACGGTTGATTTATTATCGATAATATTTTGTGAAAGAGTTGCCTTATTAAGTAGAATATGCATGAAAGTATACGTGTTAGTTAGGTTTCGATTTAAGTGTTTGCGTTAACCTCGTTAATGTAGATATTCATAAATGAAGTAGTTTTAATGTTTTGATTAGATATTTTATGATACCCAGATTACATGTCACAACTAAGATATTATTCAACATGACATCGTGCAATGCTTATATTTATTGAACACACGTAAAGTAAAAACGGACTGACACAGGCGGGACTCAAACCCGCACCTCTCGCAAGCCGGGCGATTGCTCTACTAATTGAGCTACCGTGACACTTACTCATCGGTCCGAATTTCTTTAAGTGCTTCTTAGGCTGCAGCCAGCCATCCGTTTTTCTTTTAAGTATATTTTAATTTCACATTGTAAAGAAATTACCATTGTTAATGCGAAAATATATAGAAACTTAGTACCAATTATATTGATAAGACTGCCTCGTTCGTGTAGTGGCAAAGTTTCTGCCTTACATCCGATGGTCCTGGATTCGAATCCCGGGTCGAGCCAAAAATTGTTTCTGAGATTTTTTGTCATGAATTTATCAAAAACAGCTCGGAGTCGGAAAGTTGGCGGTGTTTCACCCCCGTTCCTCGGAAAGCACGTTAAGCCGTTGGTCCTGCGCCTGGTCTCTCTCCGGCCATGTCGGATTGCCGTCTCACCGAACTTTGAGAGTGAGTGCACCTGTGTATTGCGCTCACACTTGTGCACTATAATGTCACCTGCGTATTTTGCTGATCTCTGTTGAGATTGGCCGCCGTGGTCGAAATCGGCCTCAGAGGACTTTTATTATAAAAGCTAATTATATTTCATCTACATTAACGTTTGAGGCGAAAATATCATTTCAGTTTATTAACGAAGCTTTTTGTGCATATCAGTGTACAATTTTAACATTTGCGCTGAAGTAAACCTATCAACAACTTGGTAAAGTTTGTAAAGTATGTTATTGCGTGATGCGTGAAATTTCATTTTGCATAAAATATCAAACGGGGCCTTCCGGAGATCGCGTCGCGGGCAAGCACAGCGAGATGTCACGTGAATGTTAATTCCCGATTAGTATTCAAGGCGAAACAACAACTAATAAAAAGGAGGCACCGTGGGGAAAATTGAAAATATCCGCAACCGTCAGGAAAATGAGGCGGCCCTTGGAATTAGAATAGGCCCTTACGGAGGCCCGTCACGTGGGCTCGCAAGTTTGTTTACGCCTCCATTTGATTATAATCTAGAGTTTCCTTAACGACTGCTGCTGGGGTCGAGTGGACTAATGAAGGGTCTGGACTGCTGATGACCAATTAGGCTCCGTCACACAGGTATCGCTACGACAACGCGACATGTTTGACATTTTCATTTTCATAGGAAACATGACCACGGGACGTAATTCAAATTTCTTTATTTTGCATAAATAGTGGCACACATACAGATGTCAAAAATAATTAAAGTCCCTCAAAATTTATCAGACTCTGGTATGCAAAATATATATCGTTATATGTCAGTATAACATCCGAATCAGTTAAATCCAAATAAGTTTTTTTTTTAAAAAAAAAAAAAAAAAATGAGGCGGCCCTTGGAATTAGAATAGGCCCTTACGGAGGCCCGTCACGTGGGCTCGCAAGTTTGTTTACGCCTCCATTTGATTATAATCTAGAGTTTCCTTAACGACTGCTGCTGGGGTCGAGTGGACTAATGAAGGGTCTGGACTGCTGATGACCAATTAGGCTCCGTCACACAGGTATCGCTACGACAACGCGACATGTTTGACATTTTCATTTTCATAGGAAACATGACCACGGGACGTAATTCAAATTTCTTTATTTTGCATAAATAGTGGCACACATACAGATGTCAAAAATAATTAAAGTCCCTCAAAATTTATCAGACTCTGGTATGCAAAATATATATCGTTATATGTCAGTATAACATCCGAATCAGTTAAATCCAAATAAGTTACACAATGTCATGTCAAGATTATAGGTTATATATCTTCTCTATATATATAAAATTCTCGTGTCACAATGTTTGTTCCCATACTCCTCCGAAACGGCTTGACCGATTCTAATGAAATATTGTGAGCATATTCACTAGGTCTGAGAATCGGCTAACATCTATTTTTCATACCCCTTAGTGATAAGGGTTGTCTACCCTTAACATTTGTATGGCAAAACAACGTTTGCCGGGACAGCTAGTATAATTATAATTTTTTACTCCTGTCAAAATTAAACTATAAAAATATTCGTCAATAGAATAGAAGCATGTAATGTAAGGACTTAATTTCTTCATTAAGTCTATTGAAAACTTTTGTGGCCATTGGATAGCTATTGTTACTGTTAACCGTTGTGCTCATTGGTACTACAATTGTTTTTAAATGTTTCGCTCCGTTTTTTTTTCACTCACTACCTTAACGCTCTGTGTGATAAAGGTCCGAGTCAAATAAATACAGTTTTTTAACAATCGCAAATAGTGGTCGATACAAAAAAAAATAGCGTACCTTCACACACTGAAGATACATGAAACAACTTTTTATGACGATATGATAGTGCCGTTTTATGGGTTTTATATGCATGTCGCCATTTGGATGGACTACCACTTCAGCTCTGTAGCCTTTTACCTACAGCGAAAATGCAACATTTCAGAAGCATTACAGTACCAACCTGAAAACTAAAGTACATAGTGGAAAACCCATCCCATCCGCTTAAAGCCGGTTAGTCACAGTTACTAAATGGACTTCCAAATTCTAACTCGATCCGTGCGTTCTAAAAGGCTGTCGTCAACATCGGATGGCTGACGTTGGACTTGAAACCAGTGTCATTCAAAACCTTATGTACTTAGTTGTGTTTCAACCCTTTTCTATAAAACGAAAAGAGGCAGAAAATACGGTTTGGCTACATCAAAGTATTACGTTTGGTGAACTACTCCAGTTTCTTTGTGTGCTTTTTTTATTTTTTTCCAGTTTAGTCATGATAACGTTGGACTTGAAACCAGTGTCATTCAAAACCTTATGTACTTAGTTGTGTTTCAACCCTTTTCTATAAAACGAAAAGAGGCAGAAAATACGGTTTGGCTACATCAAAGTATTACGTTTGGTGAACTACTCCAGTTTCTTTGTGTGCTTTTTTTATTTTTTTCCAGTTTAGTCATGATATGATACTCATATGTCATTTCAATGTTACACTAAACTTTACGAATAGTCAGCCATTGGAGTAAGAGTTTGTTAATGTAATTTTTGGAGCTTTACTTTCCTTACAAATAATTTGTGTTTCATTTTTATAATAATTAAATATTGATGTGTTCAATTAATGTCTAATGAATTTCAGCCTACGCAAAGTACGGGTTGTTATTCATAAATACGTATAATTGGAAAAGTATCGCACAAACAAGCCTTTGATTGCTCATCGCATACCAGAAAAATCGAAGTGTAAATAGCGAACTGAAGTACCTACATAAATAACAAATCCAATCAGGCATGTAATGAGTAACTCTCGGCGGGCTCAGTTTTTAGGGTACCGTGCATAACTGGTCAACCGAACCGCTTCGATATACCTCTGCTGTCAGTCTTATTTTTGTCAACCATTTAAGCAATTAGAGTTGCAACAACACGCATTCACATTTCTGCTATACCAACAAAGCTATTTCTAAACAACAAACAGTATATATAACAGTAATAGTATTAAAAACTTTGCGGTATTCTTCTTCAATCGTCACAGTTGCTATCATCGCTCGCAACCTCATCGTTCGATTATCTATTACCGTAGATTCTGTCTCTACCAAATAAGCTACTTAATCTTGAATCACGGTGAACAAACTCCATTCGGGAAAAAAATACGTTTGGAAGTTAAGATAGTTCGGAAACGGAACCCTTCATATTTTATGCCGGGTCACTCTCCGAGCACTCCACTCGGATTTCCTGAGTGCATCGGCCAGCGCTGCGGTCCGTGCCACTCGTTCACGAGCCGGCCCGTAGTTTTATCGCAAAAACACAGCTCCAATGAACTAGCCTTTTGATTTCTCATCGATTGATCCCCTTTCAATTACGCGGGAGTGGTTTGATGATGGCAGCCATTCCGGGGAATAACCGCGTATTTTTGCGATACGAAGTGGTACACGGCTTAGGATTTATGTAGATACTAGATTCTGCTAGTACTAATACCTATCGCAATTTCGTTTGGACATTCATCGCAGATAGAAATTAAAAAAAAAAAGGAATTTGAATCGAATCTTGTTAAGGATGCGAACGGATGCATTAACAAACAAGCTGCATGTCGCAATTGCTTTCTGGAAGAATGTTTTAAGCAACACATGCTTCTACTCTTACTCCAATAATGACAAGTGTGGTGTGCATTCATTTAAATATTGACGCTATTTACATGTAAATACCTACATTAATTGTATTAAATTTCATCACTGATCTTACGTCAACGTACACTTTTTAAACAAGCGCTCGTCTCCAATCCGATATTTTACTCAAATCCGAAGTAGGATTTAACGACAAAAACAAATGAATTATTTCGGCATTGATGGACACACCACGCGTCAAGTAGGTGTTTAATAATCTTCGATAGCTACAACAAAGACCGCAATAATTATGGAGGTGGGTGTACGAAATATTAATTAATTCAAACCAATTTGACACGCAAATTATCACTTAAATTATATGTCAGACAGGTACGTGCCGAACATATTCGGTCTCTAATCATTATTATCGGGTGAGGTCAGTTAAATCAAGGTGGGGTGACGGCACCAGTCTTGGGCACTTTAAAGTACCTCACAACTTTACGATGATATAAATAAAAGTGTGCTTAAGTCACGACACACACACTTTTATATTAAATCGGGGTGTATGTATGTATGAATGTATGTAAAGGAATTTTTGAGCTCAATTTTCACCAACTTCCAGAAATCGGATTAATTTGAAACTTTGCACACGTATTAAGTACCGATGACAATGCAATAATTTGATAAGAGTTTTCCACTATCCTTATTAACAAAAATATAAAAATAAATATAATATTTAAAAAAACTAAAAAAACACGCTTTTATTGCTAACTAAAAAAGAGAAAATAATTTCTGAGTACACGGAATTTATATTACAGTAAAGTAAAAAGCGTGGGGTGCGAGTAAGTAGTATGTGAAAATCATCCTATTATTGGCAACTATAAAAAGAGAACCATGAAAATGTCATAAAGTGCACCCCACGCAGTTTTTTTAGTTTTTTAAACTATTATGAAATACAGTAATGTTCATGTATCTTCAAAAACGGTTACTGAAGTCTATAATCAAAACAATCTCTTGCTTTCCCTAATAATTTAAAAATATCTAAAATCATACCAAGCTACAGTATCCGACACAAGACTAATAAATAATGATGTCTACCGTTTCATTGAAAAAAAAAATGTGACCGTTTTTTACTGTTTAGGTTATTTACATAGGACATCAGTTTGAGATTCTTCGATATTCCTTAAATTTTCGGAATAATTAAAGATTTTCCGCATTATTTTAATGATTTTGCAGGAACACTAACTTCGCTGATTTACCTCCCGTCATAAGAAGACGAAATAATAATATCAATAAAAATATATCAAATCGATCGCAAAAAGTCTTTTCTACAAGGCCGTTTCTCAATTGTCAACCTTAAACAATCTACCAAACTTGATAATGAATGATTAAATAAACATACAACATCAACACATACATTGATCTGACTCCGTGGTAATTAACTTAAGCACTTGTGTTACAGATATAAGTATCAACAGTGGTATTACAAATAAACTGTCTGCTTAACTTTTAAAATTCAATTTAACTGTCAGTCACTGGTGTCCATCACTGGTGCCATCACCCTACTGTTAATATGCCCGCACATTGTGGATCAGATTAGAAAATAGGCACGAACAGATTAGCGCGGAAGTATCCCAACGGTATTTTTACTTATTAATAAAGTTCAATATGCTCGCATGTTGATAATAGAGGCTGGCTGCGGTGTAGTCATTTGTTTGTGTTAATTTACAGGAGCATTAGAGCCGCAGACAGAATATAACAGCCATGGTCTAATTACAAGCTTTTATTTTATTTCGATGTTTGTTTTGTAACAAATCTTACAAGCGACAGTTTGTGTATACGTTTAGTTTGGATGAAAACGCACAATATGAATAACGAATGACAGACGCTAAAGACGAACGAACGAACAAATGATTAACGAAAAATGCATTTTTATTTGTTTTTAATATCACCCTTTTTTACCGATTAAATTATTTTAATTAACATTAAATTTTGATGTACTCAACTGTAGTTAATAATGCTTGTGCATAACGTGTAATAAACATATTTATAACGATACTGAAATTATTTATAGTAAGTGAACAGAATTTTATTTTCTACTATGAATTTACAAACTATTGTATATTTATTATGATTGACATCTCCATAATGCATAATCCGATTCGAACATGACTTCAAAGTTCAATAACGCGCTCTTGAATCTCACGAGTCGTGTTTACTGATCTTTTTTTTTACAGTTGGGTCATAGGGTTAAGGCGCATTAGCATGTTCAATTGTAATCTCAGCTGTGTTGATGCCAAATACGCATGCATAATAGATGTGTCGCTCGCGCCGGCCGACCCGGGCATTTCGTGGCACAGCATGCAAAGGGACCTACTCTGAAACCATGATAACTTAAAACTATATCCATGGTTCAGGAAAGGTTTTTGCAAGAAAAGATGATTATCTGAGCCAGGAATCAAAACTGGGTCCACCATCATGCGGCTGCTTCTCCGCCACCCATACATTGGCAAAGCTTGTTGAAACTTCCTACTGCTTACTTGACGCGTAAGCCCTTCATCAATAGTAATATGTGTATGATACGGACCATACACTATTTGAAGCTAAGAATAAGCTAGTAGAAGAGCTAGGGATGCTGAGCTGAAGGGCGGTAACTCCGATAAAGAACCAATACCCTACGAGTGTTGAGCGTACGCTGTTTTATTTATCGCTAAATTGCTAAATAGTAACTTACGAAATATGAGGCATGTGGCGGAAATGCAAGACAGGCTATACTAATTAAGGTCAACATAAAATGACAGAATATATTATATGTTTTCGAATCTAACCATCCTGACACGTGGGCCAGCTTGAGAACAAAAGTGATGACTGGAGTCGAAAATATGAGCAGAGTTTTCAGAGTAGCCCCTCTGCCGCGGGCCAGGACGAACTTGTAATTCGCAAATGATGTCTACCTAACGAATAATAGACATGTTTATGATAACAATATTAAGTCATAATGCAATTGATATTTATATTGTGTTAAATATCAACACTAATACCTGTACTTAAGCTATCTAAATACAGAAAAATCCTTAAAGTCAAAATTCAAAAAAGTAGAAACTGATAACGCCTCTTTATTCATCTGGGATTACTTACTGGTATCCTACTACCTACTATCTACAAATAACGTTCTCGGTAGAGAATTAATTCATTTAAGTAAATACAATTGAGCCCATAATGACGGTTATATTCCAACAAGACGACACTTCAGTTGTCAGTGTCACAGTGGAATTCCGTAACGCGAAAAAATTTAATACTCTCAGTAGCCAAAGTTCAGATAGTTGATAAAATTGGTAATGGCTAGAACCTTATTCCCGAAACGTTTTGTAGATATTCGAAAAGTCAGTTACCATTAAACACTAATATTATATATGTGAAAGTTTCTTTGTTTGGATATTTGGATGTTTGTCCGTCAATCACGCTGAAACTACTGAAAGGATTGTGATGATATTCGGTACATAGCCAGGATATGAGCTGACTTAGGTGATAGGATACTTTTTATCCCGATTAGATTCTTCCTTAGGATAAACACATTTGCGCGAACGAAGTCGCGGGATCGCTAGTATGGAATAAAAAAAGAAACGGCTTAACTTTAAACTAAATGATAATGAGCATTTCATTATCATTTGCCCTAACATATAACACGCCTCAACGGAGCAAGTGCTACGCTTCGATATTTTATTTTCGTAGCAATCTGCTACGGGCGTAGTCGAACTACGGGATTGTATATGAATTCGTATTAAGCACTACAGTGTTTATATTCGTGTAAAATCTCCTAGGTGTCTAATCAGAGAATATTGTGTACATTCATTTCATGTCATATTCACTGTAAAATAAAATTGGTTGTATTTTCAGAGCATATCACAGAGCAAAATTAAATAGGTTTTTGCGTTATCGGCCATTTACGGCTCTCAGGAAGAGATTGCTTTTAGCGATAAGACCGCCTGTCCACCTTTTTTTTTCTAAAACCTACCTGTAACTAGCATAGTTACAGATAACAGACTTATCTATCAATGTCATTCAGAAGTCATTGCTATAACTAACTTGGAGAACCTAGAGGATACCAGTACACAAACTGAAATGGCTGCAAAAGCGTCATTTTACGCTTCAAAATAACACGTTAAACAGAATTCGATTCTCAAAATACATTTTCATTAGCGATGCGACTGTTGAGTAGGGGGGGAGCATAATCTGTGGTATTATTCTCCCATTAATGGACGAGCGACGAGACTGATCTGAAATTCTAAATTTCTCGAAAACAGATTTACGAGTGGAAAAATATCGCAAATGTCCATTGCTAAGAGGCTTTCACATAGACATTATTTATAGGGTCATCTTTTAATTAAAAATTAATTCAGTTTTTTTAAATATCTAATGACGACTATGTTTTGATATTTTGTGTTGTGACATTATTAGACACTTACTAATCATTTCCGATACTACCTCTATGAATGGATATAGGTACTAATCCAACTTTACATTAAAACTAATATAGCACAAATAACCTAAAGATTGAAAATAAAGTCACAAGCATAAAAATATTAACAAAACATTTAAAAAAACATCAGCCTCAACGGTGCACCAGGGAACGGTGCCCAAAAGGCTGGCAGCATTTTTTTACTATGCTAATTACAAAAGCAATTTTTATTTATTTTATTTTATAACAAGATTCACAGCTCTAATACAGCATGTATGTTTCAACTTAATAACTAAACTTACAGCCAATAACGAATCTACATTTTAATTTACAATTTTTATAATCTACGACAATCATATTAATAATAAGCAATTAAATTGATCACATATAACTTATGCTTTCGTTAACTTTTATTCTGTCACTTAAAAAAAAACTTAAATTGAAATTAAAATAATTTGAACTAATAATTGGATACATTAGCTGCATCAGCTGCATGTGATGTTTTATGAAACACACGCACACCGATTTGCTTTCAGGAGAATGAAAACCCGCCCAAACACAGTCTCCACTATTTTGTTCTATTTCCAAAAACGCCGAATACAATCACGAGCGCCCTCTCGCGTAAGTACACACTAATGAATTTAAATGCTATTCAATTAATGCACATGAATAATTCACCAAAAGAATGGTAATGTGGAGAGAATGCCAGCCTCTGCCAAGATTTCGAGCCCTCTAATATAATTACTTTTTCTTGTGCTTCGGTAAGTATCCATATTTTAATTTTCATGTTTACTTACCTGTAATTTATCACTTAAATCTAATTCATACATTTACATGCTTTCATGTAATCAATTTGTACACGAGTTTTCTTTTTGTAAAGAAATGGAATGGAACTTCATTTGATCATTTATGTTGAACCCTACTTAACTTCTTATTTAGTTTAATTATTTTCAAGACTAGCTCCCCGCCATCGGCTTCGCCGTGGTATTAAAAATTTTGAAATTGTCAAAGCATCTGTATATGTCTATATGTATGTACATATAGACATATACAGACGCGGGAAGCGACTTTTCTTCATACTATGTAGTGAAGTTATTGGTAGCCGTTTCTTAGACCCACAAGTAACTGCATACTCCTTGATGAAACGTGTTAGTAATTTATTGATAAACCATTTATACTTCAATGTAGGCTTGTTACAATAAAGTGGATCAGTAAATCTTGGTGATTACGAAATGAGGTTGTCATCGCGAGAGGTTTTCCTTCGAATGGGCCCTCTCACTCACATTATATCCGCTTCCTCGTGCGCGCCCAGTTCAGCCAGTAGGAAATAGATTTGTCGGCTGCAAGCTCACTGCGCCTAGTCACTGCTGTATACTCGTTATATGGTCAAACAAAGGGGCAGAACTTTACGCGTTTATTTCACTAAGTACGGAGGTATGTTGGGCTAAAGCTACTGGCAGTATTTAAGTGAATTGCTAACTATGTCAAAACTTCGCTTTTTCACATGAACGTTTTAAATTTCGTATTTTTTAAGAGATCACAATTTTTTTTCTAATTATGTCCTTTAAATACCGTCTATCACATAGGTTTAGGTATAGATTACATTGAAATAGCAATGGGCCAAAGCAAATGAAAAGTTATTTACACGTCCCAACGATCGAAGATTCCAGGAATGCAATTCAATTTTAACAGAACTAAGTTAGATTTTGTCAGAAATTTTCAATTTCAGAGATGTGTTATAAGCTGATGCTGCAAAGTCGAAAAACAAATGCCGAGTACAAGCTTTAAACTAAGCTCTCTGAAACCACATTAAGGGGACGAGGGGGTAGCTTAGCTACCTTATAAATGAGTAAATTATGTCTGGTTTCAATATTCTATCTACCTTTGACTGGAAGTCAAATAACTGTCAGTGTCGTAATAAAAGCTATCTAAGATAACAGCCGTTTGTTTGAAACTGATAGTTATCTTACCTTCCGTCCAAAAAGGTAGATAGAATATAGAAACCAGCCATATATCTGTGACTTTGGTTGAAAAATAATAATGACGTCTAACGGCTTGTGTAGGTATTTATACTTTTGTAAAAAATAAACATATCTAATGACAAACAGACATCAAAGCAATATCAATTAAGCGCTTACTCCTTTAAAGCTTTTTGCACCAACTGCACTTTACCGAATGCAGTCACATTGGGGTGAACGCTCGCTAAACAACTTGCACTTCTGCAAACTTCGGTACAATCATTGTTTTTGAAATTGCATCGATGCGCACAGACTACACGGTACCTGCTTATAATAAATCATAGTGCAGAATAATAAAGCTATAAATACTACAGACATGGAATGTATAGTAGAAGGTCGTTGTACAATACGGGTTGCATACGTAGAGTCGAAGGCCGTTGGTGCGAAGGACGAAGCGTGGAATTATTTTTTGCCTACCCCGTAGCGTCGAATGCCAGTGGTATCGAAAGCCCGTACGACCAAAAATATTTTTTTCTAAGGGCTTAATTTACATAGAAAAACTTTTTTAGAATAAACGCATTTTTTATGGAGGAGGGTTGGACCCTAGGCGTTTAGTTCTTCGAAAGTACGGGCATTCGACGCTACGGGTAGGCGATAAATAATTCGATGCTACGTCCTTCGCACCAACGGCCTTCAACTCTAAGTAGATAACCCGTACAAAACACGATAGTGGCATTTGAACGTAAGAAATCAAATTACTGTTTTGGTTCCGACTAGATTAATAATGAGTTTCTTTGGCTTTTGATTATGCGTCATTCTAGCGATTAAGTCTATGGAAGATACATACTTAAGCGCACCTACTAGCCAAGCTAAATAATCTTATTTATTGTTTATATTAATAAAGATTAATAAATCTTAGTATCATAGGTACCAAATTGTTTGTAATGAAAGGGTTTTCAGGCTTGTAATCAATTGACCTAATCAAGTGACATAGTTTTACTTTTCTCACACTATATTCTATTGAATTCTCCCAGGAAAAGCTCTAAATGACCCTCAGACTTCAGAAATCGCGAGCTAGGGCCCTCATTAACTCCTTTGAATATTCTTTCATTTCGCAAAAATGGTCCAAACACTTAAGTCAGCACACTCAAAATTAAATTAAAATTGTTACAATCTTCAGACCAGACACTATATTGGAAAACAATTTTCGACTGATATATTAATAAATCATTTCACAATGCCATTGTTTGCTGTTAACAAATTAAAGAAGAACCACAAAAGCTTCTTAGTAGGAAATATATTAGTTTTGGCAGTAAATAAATAACTTTTACCAAAGTCAAAAATTTAAATGTTTAGTTAAGTTATAACTAAAATCTAACAGAAAAGACGAAGTGTTGTTGTTTACCCTCACCCGCGGCCTCAAATTGCTGAAAAATGAGGACCACATTATGCAGACACATAAGTGCAGACCACGAGCATGGAGCAACGACATTGTAGTAAAGTCCTAAATCGTGTGCACCTGTATATACTTAGAAGCGACAGATGAGACAAGCGCGATAAAATTGTCGCGACGAATTTGCTTGCAACTTGCAACATAGCAACGCATCTCATAGTTCTAGGTGAACTGAGTGAGAAATGTAAATAAACTGTTCGGTGTATTTTAGTACCTTCCTATATAACTACGTGTTCTTTTAGACATAGCTATGATACTTCTTTTATATGATTAAAAATAGGAAGATCCATCTTCGCCGAAGAAGAAAAAAACAATTACAAACAAGTTATAGTTCTTTCAAATCACGAAGTCGAGCAGAATTTACTTGTGGTAAATATGTGTCCGTATATGTGTCGATGTGTGCGTGAAAACGAAAGCGGGTATGGTTAGCATAAAAATAATACCAATATTTTTGTATGTTCAATTGATAATAAAATAAAACAACAAAACTTTTAAACTAAAATGTTTATTATTTAAAATAAATAATAAATAAGGGAATGTATTAAAATAAAATTATGTTCTTCTACATTTGGGTTTAAGTTTTAATTTAAGCGAAACATAAGACTTAAATAAGGATATACAATTGAACTCAAGATATGGCAAAATTATGAAAATAAGGCTAGGCTGGAACTATTTAATAACAAATTTCTATCTATTTTTACGTATGTGAAAAATGTGTCGCCTTAATCTTCTTCGGAAAAACTGTTGCTTTCGTTAGTTTCAAAGTCAGTCGTGCTGCTATCACTTGATTCACCCACATTAATTACAAATTCAAAGTCATAATCAAAATATTTCATATACTCCTTTTCAATTTTTTCGACATGCTTGCATGTATTAAGCCAGATGTTGTTATCGATACTGTTTAAACCTTCAGCTATTAAATTTTGAACTTCTGTCATATTTTGACCAATATTTTTCGAGGCAATCTTATTTTTCAGAATACCCCAGATGTTTTCAATGGCATTTAATTCGGGGTGATATGGTGGCAGTCGTAGTATTTCGAAACCTTTGCTTTTTATTATCTCGTCAATTCTATATGAAATAAAACGCTGCTTATTTCTGATTATTAAATCATACAATTCTACATTGCGGGACAGTGCATTGAAAGGAATACCGTGTTCCGTCAGCCACTTTTGCATGTCGCTCTTGCGCGAATTTGACGTAGGTATACTACTACTTCGAGTATTATGGTAGGATGCGTTGTCCATCACTATAACAGATTTATCTGGTAAATTTGGCAGCAGCTTTTCATTCAGCCATTTGCTATAATTATTGAAATTCATATTTGAGTGATAGTCTCCAGTTGTGGATGATGCTTTGTATATTAACGAAGCATCTTTAATAAATCCACTACTGCTACCCGCATGCACTATAATAAAACGAGCACCGGTACTCAATTTTTTTAAAAATGACTTGTCTTTTGTCTTAGTATCTAGTTTTTTTAAATTCCACGTGTTTTGACGTACGTGCGAAGTTAGCACATATGTTTCGTCTGTATATTATAATGGGACGGCCTTCTTCACGGTATTCATGAATTTTTTTCAAAAAATTAAATCTCCACAATTGTATTTCATGCCTTTCTTGTAAAGATTTACGATTGTTTTCAATTTTGTTCCATTCGTAGCCCATTTTTATAAGCAACGAACGTAATGTGCTCAAACATCCGTCAAAACCAATTTTTTCTCTTAATGCTGACTGAAGTTTTGCCAAAGTTGGAAGTTCATTGTGTTCTATATGAAAATTTTGAATTGTAGTTCGAATAATTTCTCGATTCATATTATCTAAATTAAATTTACCGTCTCTTTTTCGTCGCTTTTTCATGGGTGAAGTAAACTTGGTTGATGAAGATGGCAACTCTTTCTCTTCTTTTAAAATCCTACTTACTGTGCGTTCACTGACGCCTGTTGCTTGGGCAGTTCGTTCTAATATGTTTGCTAATGGACTTAGGTCACATCCATCAGTGTTATTTGCTTTCATAAAATTATATTCATCTTTTAGAAAGTGAAAGACTTTAGCAATGATTGCTCGACCCTAAAAACAATAAAATATACAATTGAATAAGTATCAAAAGTCAAAACTAAACTATTACTTAAATTAAAAAATAATCATTTTTATTTAATGTCAAAACTAGAAAAAAAATATTTACCTCGCTATGGATAACTTTGCGCTTTGACATGCTGACAGTACTTCACGGCAATTAGCGTCCGGAAACAATAAACACAACTAACCTGAGCGACAGCGCGCTCGCGACTGACCGCGTCGTCATACACGCACACTATTGCATTATGCATGTACACGTTTAAAAACAAATAAAGACTACTCGCCTTCGTGAAATGCAAGAACTGTACAAAAACAAAGCATAGCATAGCATATTCTGTCTCATGCAATCGGGTAAAAGTACCAACCAATTGTCAGTGAGTAATTTAAAAAAAACCTTATGTAGTAAGTTTATCACAATATATTACTCGTACTTAGTAACTGTTCTACCTAGCTTATTTATTGTAAATGCTATAGGTACATTTATTAGGTATATATAGGTATTGATCATGAAAATAGCCAAAGGTTCTTAAACTTAATACCAAACGTCAACTTCAAGCGCATCTTCAAATTGAACAAAGTTTATTCAAATAAAATCCACGGTGCAATTTTACTACAAGGGAGACGTAAGTAAATATGTTTGCGCCGAGTCCTACCTGCCGCTGCCCTCTGATATATTGCCCGCGCAGCCTGTCTGGCTCCCTAATAAATATTGTGACAAACAATATTCCAGCCTTTGTCCAGCGACGAGCTCGATCGACTTTACAATATCGCCAGGTGCTTGTTTCGTGCCTATTCAAGGGGTACGAAGATTTATTCAGCTGGTGGGATGCGGCTAACGCAATTTGCGCGCGCTCGCTTGCTGTCCCTGATCGGAAATAATGTGGGTGAAAATGGTAACGGGACTACATGAAGTCAAAAAGTTGAATTATGATTCTCAAAAAAAAACTATAATAGAAACCCAAATAAGTCGTTACTTTCGAAAAATTTGATTGGAATACTATAACGACACTAGTCAAAAGCGTGAACAGCATTTAACTTTTCAGGTTTTAAGTCACAAATGGCAAATGGTTTAGTTTGACAGATTTGTTTTAGCGGTTATATATCAGGCATCGCCCCGTGTGCAATCACGAAATCCCTAGGCAAAAAAACCTAAAATATTTGTCAATATCCTTCAGCAACACAGAAGTGTGTTTTCGTGTTTAGCACCTTTATGGATTGACGTTACTGTCCCCATTAATATAGACCCCCATAATAATAAATAATGGCGTTGTGTTCCGGTGACGAATCTGACCTTTCGTGACCTTTTGACGCGAGGCCCCCGAGACTGATAAGAAAGCGTTTTCTCACTATGTCAGAAGGCGTATTTTACGTGGGCATTTAGGCAAGGTATTTGTTATTTGGAAACAATAACAACAGGTACCAGACTCCAACTGCATGTATTGTATGATTTGCTTAGTTATTAAATTATGAATCTCGTTTCAGTCTTTTCAGTAGATTTTGTATTACTGATTTTATAAGCAGACGGGTTTTGTTCTTTAAATTATCATTTTTTCCATATCTATTTAGTTAGACAAATAACGTTCTAATGATGTATTCATTTATATCTTTTAAACAAATAAATTACATGAAGTACAATGGCGTCGCACAGCCACCATGTTTAATTTATTAATGTGACCCATCTAAGAACACTTTTTTTTTCTCGCTGTGGATATGCTTTTACGCATGCCCCCCACAGATCCGCAGGGGGTATATGGGACTAAACGGCTGGTGTGCAAGGCCGTAATACCCACTAAAACCACAGCGCATTCCACCACTCCCATGCCATGCCATGGGGTCGCGTGAGCATTCACCACGGCACCCCAGCGGATAGCCCGAGGGCCACAAACTCCTTGGCGGCGGAGCAAGGTGTTGGGCTCCGCCACCTCCCGGCCGCAGAGGATAGGGAGGACGGCAACGACACACCGCATCTCCTCTTCCTCTGCGGCCCCACCGCAGCGCCATCCAACGATGCGCCCCCGTTTGGTCGCGGGAGATAGGCCGCACGGCAACGACACACCGAGACGACTCTCCTCCCGCGACCGCACCCGACTGTGAGGGACAGCCAAAACTGTCTCCCACACCTGCACCCTTGGACGCATCCTGCGCAGGCCTCCCCAAGCCCACGTGGAGCGTCCCCTCCCGGGTTACTGAGCCCCCCCACCACGACAAGGTGGAGATCCCACAGGGGGGATCTAAGAACACTTGGGCAAGTAAGACAAATATGCTGATACCGCATCAATACAATAATGAAAGACCGTTCAGCGATTCTAGAGATATCATGTCATAGAGAATATTACCATTCTACACTATCTCACTGTTTAGCACAAAGCTTTCCCGAGGCTAGAATCCACACAAACGTAGATACAGCTCACTGGAAACGGTGGCTCAAAACTCCTCTCTGCTATTCCAAAGATGCAAATGCGATAGTGGAATTTATCGCTGAATGCCACTACACACTTTGCACTATTCATCTCGAAGCTCAATTTAGAACGTAGCCCGGTTTTACGCAAATCATAAATCGGAATATTCTGACCTTTCGGCTATTGCTATTGGATGGTATTTTTACGGAGAATATGAATATTTTCATTGATATTGCAATGCAAAGATATGTTTTCATCATAGTGTATATCTAAGACTCGTTTACAGACACAATATTTGGAAAGCTTTCATTTTGGTATTTTTGTACCCATTAATATTACATACTACTGATATTTCCAATTAGTTCCAATCCAATCATTTGAGTAGATGTTTAGGCTTAGAACCTCTGTACTTATATCTTTATTCTAACTTGCAGAGGCACCAAGGTTTCTCTCAAGAGCCTTGCAGACATAATGTAGACACTTACTCATCAACTAAACCTTAAGGTTGTGTGCATCTAAAGTATAGGCACGCCCTCTTCTGTGACTCACCGAAGCAATGCCAATCGCGAAGCTTACGAAATGTCAGAGGGGTCTACTCCGTTAGTCTATGCCCGTAATTTTGAATATCCTGTCCCTCATATTACCTTCACCATTCGAGCAAACGGGAATCTATAGTGGAAAAAGCTACGAAGCCTTACAAAATAAGGCCTCAGAGCCGAGCCAAATCACAGACAACACAATCGAATTTATTAAATTATTATAGTTATTTTCCAACACTAAAGGTCTATTACAGATTCAATAGCTGAGATACCAAGAGTCAGTTCTTGGTGGGAATACCACAAACAGCAACTCGTTGATAAATAGCCTTTGATCAGTGCAAAGTCGTGCCTTTGAATTCCCGACATAAGTTTTGTAACTTTTCACGAATGCAAAATAAATCAGTAAGGAAAGTCAAAAGTTTATAGGACGCTGTTAAAATGTTAATTTGAGATATGATTTAAATTGTAATTCCAAAATAAGATGTAAGTATGTACATTCAAAGTACTAATTGAAAAATCAAGGACATGAGAATTTTTATCTGCTTCAAAATACAGAATTATAATAGCAGCTACGTTTTCGTTTATCTGTATCCGATGACTGAATTCACTTTTTATTCAGTTTAAATTACCTACAACAATTTTTGAACACAACTAAGAAAACAGCGCATTTCACAATGGGAAGCATCTCTATGGCCGTGTTGAGAAACTTTACCTATTATACTGATCTTAGTCTTTAAACTATCACGAGTTTCTATTTAGCGCATAGACCTTCTCTATTTGCCATTAATCGTGGCAATGCGTGTTTGTAGGGATGCCACTGCAATGATATCCTTAATATGCACTTATATGAAAAAAATCTTATCTGGGGACCTAATAAGGCCACTACGTGTAATTCTCGTTGGATTCCTGGTTATGATTCAGATTTCAAATCATACGATGGTCACTTTTCGGCAATTTACAATATGATTCATATTTAACATTCTAATTATTTTAAAACGAGTTTAAAAAAAAAAAAAGTTGTACCAAAGGTAATGGAAAGGCATTATCTTTGACTGTACTAAGTTGTTGTGCTGAGGTAGACAGGTACATTGTAAGGGAAGCTGCATTTCCACATGTATAATTGATAGAGCAATGGACAACCACTCCATTTAGATACGTGTTTATTTTCGTAAACTATCTTCATCATTATATCAATGCTATACCAGTAATTTTCAAATTTGTGTTATAAAAACGTAATAAGAATTAATAACAAAAAAAATAACTTTCCAGTTAAAAAAACCCCGAATGAGCCAGAAAAACAGTAAGCTTCACCGACTGAACGTATTTTGACCAGCCATAGCTAAGAACCACCGTGTTTAAATAATAATAATAATAATAAATATTTCTCAACAATCACACCAATTCTCTAGTCCCAAAGTAAGCTACGAGGCTTGTGTTATGGGTACTAGATAACGGATATACATACTTAAATACTTTTTTTTGTAAATAAATACATATTATACATAGAAAACACCCAGACCAGTACAAACACACATGTTCATGCACACTTATGCTTGTACTGTGCGGGAATCGAACCCGCGACCCTTAATTTAGAAGTCCGACATGCGGACCACTGCACCAAGCGGTCGTTTAAATAATCTTTCGAATAAAAGAAAACGCACTGAAATCGGTTCATCCGTTTGGGAGCTACGACTGCCACAGACAGACTCACTCAAAAACACACCAACACAAACACAATGCACACACAAACTGACATAGGGTCAAACTTATAACGCTCTTTTTCGATTGGAGTTAAAGACATATCCAAGCTCAAAAAAAAGGGTCTTCAGCTTAAGGTCAGCTTGAATAAAAACACTGTTGTTTACAAGAAAGCAATTGTGCCTGTGTGTTTTCCAGCTGGCAACCCTACATCTTCGTAGTATACGAGCTCATCCGACCCAACTTACTGCATATGCCTGGCCGGGTCGACGTCCAGATAACAATGATATTCCAGCCCTAACACTCCTTTGTGCTGACACTAAATAAATACAAAGAATGAACATCACGAATGCTGAAAACTAAGAAAATAATAATAGAATAGAATGCGTTAAGCCTCTACAAAAATACATTAGTTGATACCATCTTATTTGATAGCAAAATAAACTGTTTCTTTTTTTGAATAAATTAATCTGTATTTTTTAACTGTTCAGACTATTAACTAAAAAATAGGTCCCTGATTTCTATAGTTGAACCTTCACAAGTTTAATAAGAAAATTACTCATGTATTTTAAATTTAACGCAGTTACTGCTTAACGCATTTCGGATTAACAATGTTTCCCATCTGTATTCGTTCATGCATTAAGCAGACCAATATCGAGAACGAATATTAATATTTTTATCCCACTGCCTTTTGTATGCATCGTTTCGAAATCATTGTTAACGATGATTATTCACAAGGCAATATGGCAGAGTTTTACACAACAAAGTAGAGCATATATTTGCTAGTGAAACGGACGAAATAAATCAAATAATTTTATCATTGCTTCTGAGTTAAATTTACACAACCTCAACGTGTTATATTTAGACGCCATATTCTAGTAAATTGTGCGAACAAAAGACGTGTTTACGGGAAACAATTCAGTCTGAATAATACCGTAATGAGGCCCGTGTTTAAGCCTTTAGCCATAATTTGTAATGACCTTTTGTTTCGCGTAATTTGGTGTTCGTTATTAAGAATCACGGCACGGCTGTTGCAATGTTCCGCGCGAAATATTTCGGTTGAAAAATTCTAAATCAAAACAAACCACCGCGACACGTTGACACAATGTTCAAAAGCGCTGTTCGGGAAAACAAACATTTGATCGAAACACCTCATAAACCCGTTAGCCTGGCGTTTTAATACAAATATTCGTCACGCATGTAAAATGCGTTCGCGGATTGAACCTTTCGCCCTCGAATTTGCATTCAAACGAGATGAGGCCGAAAACAAAATGAAAAGTCGTTTTGGACATCAACGTTCGCTGTTTAAAATTCTTAGAGCAGTCCCAGGAGTGGTGACGCCACGGCCTCTGAATCTAAATCGAGTGACAAACAATACGTTCTGCCTCGGGCGCCATCGCGTTCATCATACGAGTAATTTCCAAAGTCTTGGTACAGACTAATTTATCGGAAAATTAAGCAATATTACCATTTCATTCATTGTTCAGTGAGTGAGCGTCTTAATAAAATTTGACGATTCAATTCGCTTTGTAATAAAAGAAAATATTTGCGCAACTTTTTGCTCCGGCAATTCAGATTCAGTTGCCGTTGGCATACATGGTAAGTGCTAACCTCGCGGACATGCGACTCAGGTGGAGTCGGATCACGTCAAAGTAGTAAAATAATAAAACTTTATCCTTCACGTCAACATTTTGAATAAAATGCAAAACGTGTCTGGGATGCAGCCAAAACGGCTCGGCGCGCCTTGGGCTGCGGCTTGCTCTCGCTTGAAAAATCGCCGATTGGGAATTTGTTCGTAGGGTGCGGCTCTAGAACGATTTAATGGACGATAACGATTAAATTATAGCCATTATTTTGCCCTCGTTGCCGTTGAGAAGTACCACCAAATCAATCTTAATGAGCGATTTGATTTCGTGCTACAATATTTTACGCCCTATATTGCCTTTTGAACGGCACTTTCAAGAATGGTGTCCGCGTACTTAACATGTTTAATACAGGGTGGCGACTACAATACGACAATTGAATTTCTGTCAGTTACGCTCTCACGTCTCACATTTGGATGTAATTGAATTAACTCACAGAATGTTGACGACCATGTATGTGTACCAAACTTCATTCGTTGTCGTATTGTCGTCGCCACCCTGTAATATTTAAATAGGTATAATTAATAGGTATAATTAATGTATAAGTTTAATTATAGGTCACTGTAGACTGTATCTACTAAAACTCTACTAATGTAATAGCAAAACGAAGACCCAAATACGGGTTAAAAGCGTTTGTTACCAAATGGGATATTCCAAATGAAGAGCGAACTGCAAATGCCCATCCTCCAGAGCTTGTTTACTTAACATAATATTCTGTGCGGACTACGAATCCACTCGTATCCTTTCGTATTATTGAATAAAACCCTCCTCGCTTCATGTATCTGCTTGCTGCACCGTATCGTGAACTATCCGCACAAGCGCTAGCCAAACAAAGAACCAGTGGCTTTCCCGTTATTCACGCTCATTTTTATCAGTTTTGGCCAGTTAGTTCTTTATCGGTTCGGGCCCGAAAGGGGCATTTCTGTGGGCTGCCCACGCTACCCAACTTAGAATATAAATTTGGCTGGGAGCCCCGTTGTTTGTCCGACAATAGGCATGGTTGCCAACATAAATTATCGGACAACATTCGTCTCGAGTTTACCAACAACAATCGCCCAATATTTACATAGTAGGTATACGGCATTGATGGATTTGCATTGAGCGGTCCGATTTCTTTCTCCGTGATTCTGGTAGGATTTATTTTTATTGCTCGGCTCCATAAATTACGACGGATTTGGATTTGCCTCTGGAAATGTATGAGGTCGTCGTGTGTAGATTTGATTACAAACGCGCTCGGTATTTATTTTGTATTTATTCATTCGAAAGCAACCTGCTGTTTTTTGACATAGCAAAACAGCAAATAGTGCAAAAGAATACAGATTTCCTTTACCATTTCTCAAAATGCGAGGAACAGCATCTTATTTATGGAAGTTGTCGGAGTGAAGAAATGATGCATTGTCGCGCATCGCACAATCCCAAGGCGGGGATTAAAGCCTTTGTAAAGACGTCTGGAAAACTCGAAAGAGGCTTACGGCCAGTATTGAATAGAGCATCGTAAAAACTGCGGAGAAAACCTACTTCACGCCCGCGTGATGTGATAAGGATACGTGGAGCCGGAATAGGGATTGCTTTCAATGGTATACCTACACTGCTAAGGATGTTTTGAAATGAATTTGAATATTTGGCTCAATAACTTAAAAGACTTCAAAGCAATCTGTGGAAGCCTCAAAGCTCAAAAGCACATTCATAATTCACTTTTTTAAATTATTACAATATGAATGAAAAATTAAGGAAAATGTTTCACTAAGTAACGAAATTATCTTTTTATAAAATTTTCCTCAAACTGACGAAAGATTAATAATAACAATTTCCTTAATCCTGCATAACGATGTTTCTGTAAGTTCTGTAATAAAAGCAAGTCGTTAAGCCAAGGTTGGTCGAACAACTCCGACAACTAGGTTGGACATGTGCCAAAATCAACCACCAGCGAACTGCCAACATGGTGCGCTATGGTCCAAAACACCCTGTATTATTGAACGTGAACCTCGATACAGGATTAAGATGTCTTCGAAATGAGTGATCTATGTATAAAAAACACACAATTAAACTGCATCCTGAAAGCCATGAGTCCTAACAAACCTACGTGTACTTATAATATAATAATAATGAAAGGCAGAAACTTTGCCATTCCACCAACGAGGCTGTCAATATAAACTGGTTTATTAAACTTCATAAAAATTACCTGGAGATTTTTATGAGAATGAACCTTTATGAATCCCTTCATTGCGTCATCATTATGCATTAACGGCTAAACAGATTTCACTTCTTTTCGAATGACGTCTTTTGACATACACAGTTGTTGGACAAATTAAAGTAGTAACATGTACCTTTTTATGTCGCATCTGCTCGAAGCAGGAGTATTGTTGCATGAATTCATTAATAACACCCTATTGTACAAACGAACGATAGTATTACCTTTAACAAGGTATGCATGAGAATCCACCGAGACAAGTATGAGAGGCATAAGTTTTCATCTTGGCATAAATCGAAATGCTGAGTCGTGTTCGCGCCTAATCGTACAAGATATTACAATAGTAGGACCCATATTAATATCACTGTGACACGTTCAAAACAAAACATAATTATTTTCCTAAACATTTTTCAATAAATTCAAAAACCCTCAAATGTTTTGTAATAAAGTCTTTTTACGATGGATTGTGCTCTAAAGTTACTTGTATAGATAATAGCAGCCAAAATCAAATTGGGGAACCATTTTGAATGCTTCATGAATCAGGTTTAGTATTTTTAAACACGCAATTAACATTTCAAAGCTCATCTATTTCATATTTGTTATAGGTATTTTAACTCTAATTTGATAGTTTTACTAGATATTAATCATATTTTGACGCCGATATACATTTCAAAGGTCTATTTTGAAATTATAACTGGCCACTTTGAAAAGCTCTTCAAAAGGGGAATTTGAACTACGAATACGGGCTCCAAGACAGAAGATATTTATTACTAGGCCTCCGTCGGCCTTTGTTGCTGGTATCATTAATATGACGGATACGTGTGTCGGCGCCGCAGCCCGGTATCGGGACGGCCCACATAAGCCGCCCTGTATAGGAGTACGCCTCATTAAATTTTGTTTGAATAGAGGGATGAACCCCTACGTACTCGGTCAGACAGGTAGCGACAGCAAATTATTAAGAGCGACAAATCCTAACTATTTATTGATATTGTGTAATTAAAACACACTCGAAGAAAAACTCGGACTCTCACAGGTGGGACTTGAACTCACGCCACTCGCAAGCCGGCCGATAGCTCTAACCAATTAAATCTAATTCGGACCGATGAGTAACTTTCACGGCAAATCAATTGGTTAGTAGAGCAATCGCCCAGCTTGCGAGAGGTGTGGGTTCAGTCCGATTTATTCTTTAAGTGTTTAATAGTTTTAATTTCACAGCGTTGTTAATACTATAAATATAGTAACATGATATTGATTGATATTCTTAAGGTTCTTAAGAAGAAATTTTCACCAGATTGATCAAATTACTGAAAGTACTTAGCTCAACTGTTTACAATTAGATGCTACAGCAATTATCACTTATTTTTAAAACAGCAATAAACTTAACAATTTTGTTTGTTGCCTGAGGCGAAAAATACGAGCTTTATATTTACACACTTGTCGCATGAGACATAGTAAAGGAAAATTCATAATTCATATCTCTCTAGGCAATATCAAGGGCAGTAGTAATGCTTTATTTATTTACATATTTTCTGAGTATATTCCTAGCAGGATGGTGGTGTGTTTTTATGGGCATGTTTACTAGTTTGAACTAGCTGAGTATATTTTACAGACCTCACCTCTTTAATAAATACAATTTTAAATTATCAACATAGGTAAAGCTCTTTATAACTAACAAATTATGAGTCATGTTACTTGATACAATAAATAAATTATTAATTATTATTTAGGAATGTGTATTTCGTCAGTTAAATATTGAGACCGTATGAGGTAAAATGTCTTAAAAATGCGTTAGGTGGTTAAAAAAAGGAATGTGAGCTTATAAACTTTTTATCATCGCAGTTGTTTTTTTATTAACTATCGAAGCGTTATATTGCTGTTTTTAGTCAAGTGTGTGCTAAAATCATAATAATAAAACTTTGCATAAATAATAAAATCAAACCCAATTTCAATGTCTTCGTGCGTATCTATCTCCTGACCGTACCCCGTGTAACGCGCGCATCGGTTGAATAGTTCGTGGCGGGCTGCGGCACAAACATTACCGCGTCCATCTCGCGAGCAAACACTGTCGCAGCACCGTGCACCGCCGCCATTCATTCGACGCACAACACTATATGCTACGCTAGTAGTATTCTAGTTTGTATACCCAATATGTGGTAACAGATCAGAGATGAGGTTTTCCACACGTTAGCATAATATTTTTTCGTGTACGCGCTACTGTAGACACAAACCAAATCACAGGAACAACAACACTAGCGCCTCTGCTACAAAATAACTAGGCAGTGATTGTCTCTGGTTGAAAGGAGGCATTCGTTTCAAGTTGGTTGATATTATTTGATTAAGTTAATACCTTAATCAAATAATATCAACCAACTTGAAACGAATGCCTCCTAATACTGCCTATGTCTTTTCATTAGAGGGTAAGGTATCTCAAAACAAAAAAAATTTAGAATTCTTATTTTTGTTTTGTTTAAAACGTTGTAAGCTGTCAGTACGTTTTCAAATTTGACTCCATTATCTAATAACAGCATACAAAGTTTCAAGAACACAAAGAAAAAGCGTACCATGTTTCATAAACCGCCCACACATCTTTTGGCTAGGCTACGAGGCTCGTAGCACGAGTAGTGGAGTAGTCACACTCGCTAGCTACAAAGGGCCGCTCTTTCACTCCATTTCGATGAGACCTTTTATGCGCGGCTCTTGTGACGGAACGTGGGTGTAGTAGAGATACCTATCTTTATCGGCACCATTTATCAGCAGCGATCCGTCATCTGAAAGTGAGATCATAATCTGCGTCTTTCAATGATATTCCGATAGCGATTAAAAGATGATTTTTCATATCCGCAAAACAATTTACCAAATTACATAGTTCAGTGTTGAACTAACCAACTCGCAAAATTATCAGCGAGTCCATGTTATATAGAACACTAACTATATTTGATGTGACTCCCAGTACTAAGCATTGGAAAACGCTTACAATTTTCGAGAAGACACACATTCATTGTAGAATAAACACTTTGGGCCGTCACTAACGACGCCCTAACAGCACAAATGTACAGCTTAGATAGCATACAATCGGAACTCAGTAAGCACTGAAATGCTTTCAGTACGCTCGGCTATGCCGTCGGCCGACGGGGCACAATACATGCCAATCTACGCAGGAATTTGGCTTGGAAGCATCATCCATATGCCGAAGAAATCAGTCAGCGCACACTGAGACAACGTTGCTGCAAATTTAGCAAGAACGGTGGCTAGCACGTCACGGTAAACCCTGCGGTGTCTTATGCATTTTTGATACGGGCGATTTAGAAACAAACTTGGGTAGCCTGATATGCTGGCCACCATACCTACTTTTGCTAATGCCTGAGCATTAGAAAACAATTCTCCTTATTCTAAATAAAAAACTATTATGAACCTTGCTTTGGTTTCAAGAGAAGCTGATTCAAGAAACTGCTCAGCAGTTTGGCAATTATTGTTTTTTTTTTAAATATAATAGCATTATAGGAAGCTAAGTACAAAAATAAATAAATAAATAAACTTTTTGCACCTCATTTTCGACAAAGTCTCATTATATGACATGAAATGTCAGTGTAAATAAAGCAAGTCTTTATTCTCTCGGGAGGTTGAGCCGTATGGAAATTCCCTACGGAACGTTGAAATTCGTATGAAGACTCATAGGATACAGCCATTGCAAAGAGTTTTCAATTCTTACTAAAAACTTCTTCCAAGATGGCCACCATAAACAAAACATTTAAAAAAAGAAATACGCCGTTCAGAAGAAAAATAAATTAACAATTTGAAACCTTCAAATACTTATACATGAACTATTAGAAAAATATGTACAAGTGGTAATAATTTAATTCTGCAGTTTATTAAAATATGATTTAGAGATTATGAATGTCTAAACTCAGTTTACTCGTACTTGATAATTCGGAGTACTTTCTAATTAATTTATCTCTTCTTCTACGTCTCTTGCACATATTAACTACAGGACACGATAAACAGACAGACGCAATTGAACGGTATTATGACGCGACCGTAAATTTTCATACACCTTGGAAACCTCTGATTTATCGTTGATTGAACAATGATTTTTCATTGTTTTTTAATTTAGATCTGGCTGATTTCTCCCTCCTATAGTAGATGGCTCGGTCCACAGTCCTGTGCGTTTACGCGCGGGCGTGATGCGTCGAGGGCTGTGGTTTATTGACGACGCGCGCGCTTGCACTATCGCACACTGGACGAGGTGGAGGAGTGATTGGTGCATTACATCGATCCGCTGTAGGTCCGAGCGACACAAATCAACTATAGCAAGCCCTTAGACCATGAGTAACACATGAACAAAAAAATTGGCACTGCATGATTACAAATTACATGAACACTTACATGTAAAGCCGGTTCGAATGCCAAGTTCAGTTCGGTATTATAAGTGTACCTACCTACTTACCTTTAGTAAAAAGTATTATAAACCGCTTTATTGAAATCGTGATCCAATAAATAAGTACGGAAAAAATCTTTTCAATAATATCCTATATCAAATTATCTAGATGACCCATTGCAATCAGCTTTATTATTTTGTTATTGGTGAGTAACAATTCTCTGTAGAAAAACCACAAAGCGAAATGCAATATGGGTGTAGCAACAAGTTATTATAGGTTCACCTGAACTCTTCCTACCCTCTAACCGCGCAAATGCCAGCTCGGCGCACTCTTCTAAGACTTAGATAATGAATACTCTAGATAGAGAGCTAAGATAACCTATAAAGAAGTACGTAGAGCATGAATTTACATGGGCCTTACATTCAATAAGTACTGGGAATTTATATGAAAACGAGAATGTTCAGATTAGATTTTTTTATATACAGTATTGTTGTTCTTTCTTATACCAATGCATCTAAAAAATATGTTCTTAAAAGTATTTTTACACAGCCTTATTAAAACAAAATGTAAAAAGATGTTAGAACCTACCCTTTCCCAGAACTTATTGAACACCTCTCGTAAAATGAACGGTCGGTTAAGCAGTCGGTGTATGACAATCTTAGTCAAATTTTAAGTCTGGATATATATATTACATGGAAAATGTTACGCACATTGCAACCATCTTTGAAGTTCTTTCTAAAGTATAAGTGATCAAAGTTCTCAGACTTAAGATGCAAGTCGTGGCAGTCGTGAATTACCACAGGCTATTGTTGCCAAACACAAATTGCTAAGTGAAGTATACAACTCCACTTATTTGCCTGCGACAGTGTGTTTTTGTCGAGTCGACAAGTGACAAAATGATTGGCTGTCGACACGCTGCTCTGTTGCATCAATTTATAATGGCTTGTTAAATTTCATTATTTTTGTATTGTATTTTTGCTCTTTGTATTCCGTGTGTGTAAATCCATTGTAAATATAAACCGTATAAATGTATTTAGTAATTGATTAATCTAATTGGAGCCTCTCACAACAATAACGAATGCATGTTAACACATTGTTATAATTATTTATCGAATGCACCCGAAATTCGGCTGCACATAAATAAATCTTGGACTACAAGTTTACACTTTTGTGTTATTGTTAAATTAAATTAAACAGTACGTTTAATAATCCATCGGAATACGATAATAATTTATAAAGGCAATGAGCAATCTGGCAAACGTGTTTATATTAAAAGCTGTATTGGTTTTGGGCAATGAATCGGTCGACCGCCGAAATGAGAGCGGACACCGCGCACCACCATTTTGCATATCGAGTGATTATTTTGTCCGCCGATGCGTTGCGGGCGGCACAGCCTGATTTTATATTCATTTGTGTAGAGATTAACATAATAATGTTATTTTATCTATGCAGCGGTGGATTGCCGTTTACTCATTCAAATTGGTGGCCGTGCGCGCTAGAATTGCGTTAGTCCATTGAATCATGTGTTGAAATGATGATCGACTGGATTGGAAACAAATGAAATGGTGTTTGCTCATTGAAATATAGTTTTCGTTTGCATGTTTTATTTTTAGGCGATTAATAAACAAGATGGTTTAAACTAAATAAGATTTTATTTATTGTAGAGTTTGTCGGTTTGAAGATGTTTTTCCAACTCACGCTCCCAAAAGTAGACCCAAAACCTAACTTTTGCGTAGCGTTAGCATACAAGTGTAGTCCTAACAGCCCCGGATCTAGGGGGGGGCAAGCCGGGGCCCATGCCCCGGGCGGCATGTTCAGGGGGCGGCCAAATTCACACTTCACTGACTAATGGACTAATCATAATTTACCTTCATGGCCCTATAAATTCGACAGATACCCAGAGCGCGGAGTAAGACGTGCTACTCGACCATTACCTACATTTCGCGAGGCGCGTAGGCCATAGTTCAAAATACGCGCCCACAGGAGTCGCAGATCGCGGTCATCGCAGCACGCAGGCGCGTGGCGCGTGCTGCCGCAATTTGCGATTCCTGCGGGCGCACACGTGCGTGCGGAAAGTGTGGAGCAGATCTGGCTCGAAAATACGAGCGAGATTTAAACGCCGTTGAATTCTGCCAGGAACTTTACGTTTTTAAACAACAAGGTCCGCTTTTATTTGGTGATATAGAAAAGGCTACCGGTTTCTATCTCTTACAACAGATCTATGCGCATGATTTTCAGGATGCTTTTCCTAATATTTGTATTGCCCTGCGAATTTACTCTACGCTTCCTACGACATCCGCAAGCTGTGAGCGAAGTTTTAGCAAACTGAAACTAATTAAAAATTATTTGCGATCTTCCATGAGCCAGGAACGCTTGTCGAGTCTTGCAATCTTAGCGATAGAAAATCGGATTGCACATGAGTTAAATTACGACAAGGTCATAGATTTATTTGCAGAACAAAAATCTCGAAAAGTTAAATTGTAATTTCAATTCACAAATGCAATATATTTGATTTTATTATACATGCTTTTATTTTGAATATTATCCTGTGCTTTGTATTAAATGTATATCCTACATGTTTACAATTATATATCTGTAAATAAATAGGCTTTTATATTTTGACACATATACGCGGCGCTTCGAACGCAAAAATATAAAAATTACGTTATCAAATAGCAAATTTTTTATTTCTGTAAACTTGCAGTTTTAAAATGTAAGATTTAGAGTTTTAACTGTCAGATGTACAGGATTTGTCAACTATACTATTTGAAACTGTATTTTTTCTACTTTTGGATTTAAAACTCCGCTATTTCGTACTGTAAAAGCTCCTGTTTTCTTTTATCCGCGCAGAAAAAGCAGTGATGGATGCATTACTTACGAAAGTCTTATGTAGGCTATGTTCAAATATCAAACAATTAATGGATTTATGATATAAAATAATCAATTAGTTAATTATAAAGCATGATAAAGGTAAAAATAAATATAAGTGGGCGGGGGCGGCATTTCTCAGTTTTTGCCCCACCTAAAAAAAGTTGAAGATCCGGGGCTGAGTCCTAATATGTGTTTATTTGTTTCAGGTACTAGGATAAATTAGATGTGTTTTCGCAAAATGCAAGTGCAGCGAGTGTGTTGCTGACGACCACGCTCGAGACATACCCCGCCATGTACCGCCGAGTGCTCCTGCTGGCGGTCGCCGCCTATATCTGTAAGTATTCACCACGGTATGAACCCACATGTTTATTTCTGGCAATATTTTAAAAGGTCAATGGCCGATTAGATTATATAACAAACTAGTGCCTCCCAGCGACTTCGTCCGCGTGGAATCCCTTGGTTTTTGAAACCGCGGTCGAAAGGGATAAAAAGTATCCTATGTCCGTTTCCTGGTTCTAAGCTACCTCTCCACCAATTTTCAGCCAAATCGGTTTATCCGTTCTTGAGTTATAAATAGTGTAACTAACACCACTTTCTTTTATATATGTATATAGATATGCGAACAGAGTAAGACAGCTAGTTTCTTCAATAAAACGCTGAAAGCGTATTTCGCTTGTCTGATTGATAAAATTTGAATAAATCTAAGTAAATATTTCCTACTCCAAGTTGTTTCTGAGAAATACATGAAAGGAATCTCAGAAATTTTTTTTCTCGACCCGGGACCTCTTAGATTTGAGCTAGTAATTTAATTACTAGACCAACGATACATTCAGTTTTTCAATGACTTTAATAAAATATTAACTTTCTCATGACAATTTCTTTCTTTTTTTTTATCTCACTTAAACGATTTACCAGGACACATTTTTTCGTACTCGACCCAAGCCATTCACCAAGGATCTTAAAATCCGTCCTAACCGCACCTTACAGCCATTATACAGAAAAATACCGAAGTAATTGGTAGAAAGGTGGGCTCAATGCTCGAGGGACACAATAAGGGTCATGATACGTATCTGAGGTGGTCCAACCCGCGCACTTGGTGGGAAATGGCCTGGAAGTAACGGGATCTAGCGACACGACCCCGCCTGAATTGTTACCCACTTCCCAATACGAGAGTGCAATGTAAATTCCATTTTGGTACACGTTTTATAGCGCAACTTTGCACAATTTTCAACTATTCCGCGCGGGCACTGGCGCGGTCCGCTGCGAATTTTGTGTACGGGTACGGCGAACGGTACTGTAAATTGTTTTTGAGCATGTATAATTTGTGTTCTCCACTTTATTGCTTTTATGAAATACACACACGTACTTTTAATATTACAAAGACAAGGAGCATTGTTATAGTTTCATTAAGTAATCACTTTAACTACAAAATCTCTACGACTTGGAGCACCTAGTCAAATGACTAATAATTAGGTGTCTATCTGATTGACCCAATGATACATTTACATAATTTCTCACGAACTCGAAATGCTTCCGTTTTTTCGTCTAGGTTTCGAGTTAATGTTTTTCAGTACCTATCTGTCTTTCGTTTACAATTCAAAAACATTTAATACGAAATATTGTTCATAACCAACGTTATCAATGACATGTGGTTGTATCACAGATCGTTTGCCAGCCAATGACACTGAAGTAACGTCGTTATAGTCTCCTTTATCGGGACATTCCGCGAGCTCTCTGCATAAAAATGTCGCATCAACTCCATGCTGGAATACATACTTTATGATAAATCCCGACGAGATTTACCTATCGACTTGGGGTAATGGCTCTTTTAAACATGTATACCGGTTCTTGATGCTCGTTCTTAAAATGTACACACCGTTTTTATTATATATTGAATCATAAATATACAGAATACCGCTTCTGCCTTTAGATTATCTTACGTGCAGTTATTCCGTCATTGGAAGCTTAAATATGTTATATTGCGGAATTCTTGATATTATGTTACTTTTACTGGGTATTTCAATATATTACCTACATATGATAACTCCGATACCTGCTACTAAATCATGCTTTCCAAACATAAAATATTAATCATCGTATTGAAGTTGGACTGATATTTGTTTTAAAAGTAAATTATTTATATAGAAATCTATTTAATCTCTTAAGGACCAAAAAGACGCTATCAGTTACAATGTAACATCTTTTAAACAATTATTAAAAATGCGGTAGAAACAATCATTTTATCTAGTACCTCAAAAAATTCATAAATTGTAAATTATTAACAGTTAATAACTGGCACAAATGTAACATTCCAGGTAGTTTAGTTTCCGCCGACGGCCCGGTCTACGATGGAGGCCAGCCCGCGCCCGCTCCGAGCGCTGCGCCCGCGCCGCCCGCCAACAACTTCATCACGCAAACCGTGTACGGCTTCCTCGACTTCACCACCACCATCGGCAACACCGTGATGGTCTTTTCTCCCCAATCCGCCCCACCACCAGGTCGATTACTTATTTTTAGCACAGTTTATTAGCTTTGCAATAAGTTTATAAAATGAGGTACAGGTTCAGCTTCATAAGTAAATCGCCTCTCTAAGCCTGAAAGAATCTTATTGTAAGGCATTATTAGCCCCTTAGGCATCTCACGTAGCTGTTATTTCACCTTCCAACTTTCTGTTTGGATACATTGGAATATTTAATAACTAGACAATAACTTATACTACTACTCCTTTACGTTTTCAGAACCACCGAAAACTGAAAAGTCAGTGCAAGAAAACATTATAGAAACGAAACCACCACCACCTTCAGTCACTAGCGTGAAACCTGAAACGATCAAGCCAAGCAAACTGTCTGATAAGGACAAAACTAATAAGCCGATTGCACCCGCCGCAGTGTCCAGTGCTGTTTCCGTAGTCTCTGCTTCACCTAAAAATGAAGAGAAAGTTGCTAACACTCCAAAATCAGTCGCTAAAGAGCAAAAACAAATTATAACTAAAATTGAAGTAGTCGCAGGGCCTTCCAAGATCGTTGAGAGCAGCTCGGCAAAAGCATCACAACAAAAACCAAGTAAACCGAGCAGTCAAAGCAACAAGAAACCGAAACCTGAAACCATAAAAAGTGTCACAAATGTAGTGAGTAGCAAAGTAGAGGTAAAACAAGCGCCATCTTCCGTTGTCAATACAAAATTCAGCAGTGTGGTTCAAATCCAGTCAAGCCAACCTGATGACGAGCCTGCAATATTGATCACAAATAATAACATCGGAGAGCCGGAATATGATTTTCTATCTCGCCAACCTTCTGAATTTGTCGAAGAAACTTATAAGGTCATCAATATACGTCCATCAAAAGCGCATGGTCAAAAACCAAAGCATGGACACAAGAATAGAGTGCACCCGCCTACCCCACCCCCTGAAGATGATGACCATCCTCTTGGCTTAGTAACAACTCTTGGAGGTACCATAGTCAAAGATGGCCTAACAACTGTACATGAAACAAGTGTAATAGGAACATACATATCTGGTAAATACGCTCAAGTTTTGAATAGTAATTCAAAAATATTACAATCTGGTCATAGAGCCAAAATTTCTCCAAGTCCTACTCATAGGATTCTAAAGACACCTGCACCTGGTATTAAAAATCACCGACACAACTTAGAGCCGACTCCATCGATCGATGACGACACTAACTTCAGCAAAACTACTCGTAGACAAACAAGCAGCGGAAGCTCCTTCAAAAATCGCCATAGAGTTCAAAGCAATTCTGAAAATAATAACCACGATGCTGTTCAGCCAAGCAAAAAATTCAAAAACAGAAACTCCGGTCATTCTCAACGAACACAAAGGTATGATTAAAAAGTAACTTTTTCACCTATGCATCAATACTAATTATTGCCGACAACCAACTTTCCAACTAATTTGTAAAATAGCTTGCAATATCAATCATTACTAATTATCTGAGTAAGGAAATGCGGCTTGTCGACAGTAATTGATTTTTTATTTTCAGTACTCGTTATGGCCGACCTGCACCTCAACTGGCAACCGTCTCTGTTTTCAGTGAATCGCCTGCACCGTCATTTTCAAACAGAAGGAAGAGCCACCGAAACTCTGGACACAAAACTGTTGTAACTCCATCCAGTAATACTGATAACCAATCGAAACGCGGCTTTAAGCCCCGCGTTCAAGCCACCCCAGTCGAGCAAGTCACTCCTGCAGCATCCACTAGCGTCTACAAATTCAAACTGAATCGGTCACCAGGATCGGGACGTTGGCAATATAAAACAAGTCCTAAACCCAAAGTAACGATCAGAAAGATGTTAGGTGATGACGAGCAACAAACAACACCGAATCCTAATCCACTCCTCGACGACCCTCAATCGAATGAACTTTCCCCACAAGCGAGATCAGATAACGACCTTGAACTATCAGGCTCCCAGAGTGGACCCGGCACACTTCTAGAAAACGATACTGACGATAACTCAATTGAGAAACTTCCACCGGTAGAAACCTTAAAAGTAGAAATATCAACACCCGCTGACTTCAGAGACGTTTACTACGAAATAGCAACTATAAAGTCTCCTTATACTTTCCAGGTTAGTACCATTAAATAAAAAGATATGTACCTTAAATGTCCAACACGTAATAATTTTACATTTCTGCTTACAGGTTGGTCGTGTCAAAAACACTCGAATCATCACAGTTACTTCTACAATCGAAAGGCGTATTGAACCTACTATTTCTCCTACATCGCAGAGTTCTCTCAACGAGCCGTTGACAGAAAATATTTTAGCGACTGCGTCACCATACGGAAAAGATCATAACTTAGACTCGAGTATAGCTACTTTGCCTCCTATAACTTTATCTTCCGACATGGAAACCCCTCCGTTAGAAACGGTCACTGAGACGTTCAGCACAACTCAACACATGTTAAAAACTCACATTTTACCAGTTGTCAGGGACGTCAATATTACTAGCAGCCTCACTTTTATACAAACATATGAAATAACAAGATTCGTCACAGCTACGAAAACCTTACCACCTATGGACTTCTTCCAATTCATACCTAGCAAAACACTAAAAGAATTCAACAGCAGACTTGACGAAGCAGGATCTGAATTGCACTTAGAATTAGATTTCGGTGATAGCAATGAAGATGAAGATGGAGTTCTTCGACGCGTCTTCCCACCAGACTTGGACTTGGCAAATGTTGGATCTGAATTCGATTTAGCTGAAGTAGATAAATATGGCGTCCCTGATAATCACTTGCGACTAAAGAAAGCACACGGTCAAAATAAGAATAACCAGGTGACGGAAGCTCCAACCCCCCCTACTCCTGCTCTTTCCCCCGAGCAGGCTCAGCAACTGGCACTTCTACGACTTTTGAATCCGGCCGCAGCTGCTCAAATACCTAACGTGGTAACTACGTCTAAGCCTATTTTGAAATACGAAACGGTTTATGAGTCTCACGTTATTCCTATTTTTGACGGTAAAAACACAGTTCAAAGCACCATATCTAGACCAGTGGCTACAATAACGAAAACAGAATACGAGATAGGCACAAGCAGTCTGCCAGCTCTGCCTCTCCAACAGATTAACCCGCTTTTCCCACAGCAACAATTTACAGTGACATCAACTCCCGTCGTGATGAACACCGAAGTCACGGCTACTGATAGTCAAATTCTGAAATTGACGTTCGGTGCGAAGACCGTGTACACCACATTATTCACGACGAAGGTCGTGCCGACGGTGCTGACGTCGTACGTGACGTCATCTATCCCGGTGCAGGCGAGCGCTGGCTTCCCAGGATATTTCCCTGCCCCATTCGCTCCCTTCCCCTACGTAGGTTAAGTGATTCAAATAATGTGCCTGGACGGCGATAAATTGTGTAATGTGAAAAATTGTGCAAGTGATAGATAGATATAACTCGAAAGTTTTACGCGAGCACAGAAACTGTTGAACGTGAATGCGTTATTGTAGTGCACGTGATAAACTATATTGCGAGTGGGTGAGCTGTAAACTGTGCGAAAGCAGCAGAATGTTAGGATTTATAGCCTTTGTGGAAACACGAAAACTCTAAAGTTGTATTTCTTCTAAAGTTTCTGAGTTGAGAGCTGTGCAGTGGTGCATGTTCTCGACCGCGGCGGGAACGCTTACTGACGGCAAACAAATGTACTCGATACACTGCCATTTACTTTAATCTGATAGAGCTTTGTAAATAATGTTATTTATATAAATAATTTCTGTATATAGAGAACGATATAAATATTTGTAATTAGCTTAAAATTGTAGATAAATAAATTTAGATGTCATAATTTGTAGCTACCTAAATGTACTTACTTCTTTTTATAAAGTACGGTTTAAATAAAACTGGGTTTATACACTAAAATTGTATTTTTTTCTTTGGTTTAGAAATTAGTCCTTTGTTGCTATTTCAAAAGAGAAACATGTTTTGATGTTGTAATAATCTTGCTAAAACACCTTTACCGTAGATAAGAAAGAATGTGTTTTACGGAAAATATTATGAGCACTTTAGGAGCAGGCAATCTTGGGCAAGATTTATAACGAGTAGAAAGAAGGAAAGCATGAAAATTCAATATATACTTCATATTGGTAAGTAAAGAAAGTAAAGAATTACAAAATGAAATTACATTATACGCCGCTTCACAAAGAAAAAATATCCAATTTAGAGAGAACCTACGCGCAATATTTTACAGAGTTGAGGGGTGTATTTCCCATGATATCTTAATTAAAGCCACTTCATACTGAGCGGGCGCCGAAAGAAACAAAGAGGCCTCAAGTTATGAAGCTTAGATTAATGGAAGCTGTTGTGTAAACTTAAGAAGTAAACGTTTTTCTAAGATTTTTTGGTTTAAAATGTGTGTTTTGTTCGTGTTAAAACCAGTAATTCTAACTCTAATTAAATATCTATTAGATACAAAAGTTTTAGAAGATTATACGAGCTCATTCTTAATTATGCATTACATAACAACGTTGAAACAAAAAAGTGGTGTCTTTTTCAGCATTTTCGGTGCTCACTACAGCTTGTTACGTGCGGATAGTCCTGTTCATACCGGTCAACTTCGGGAGCCTTTCCTAAATTTGACAGGTGCCTGGAGCAAGTGGGAAGGTACCTGAATAACACCTGTCATCTGCAGACAAAGAGGGCTCTACCCTTAGCCGACCAACGCCGGACGGATTAGAACTGCTAATGAACGTTTAAACTAAGGGTGAAATAGATATCTTCAACGTTTTAATTGACGTTTCTGTTAGGTGAAACCCGTTAGTATACCTACTTGGATCACTCTGGTGATCGATAGTATAGATATAAACCAGGGGAATATAATATTGTTGTACAATATGTAAGGTAAAGAGCTGTAGTACTATTGTAACAATCGGACTACCACTTTTAGTTAAAAAAAATTGGTTGCCTGTAAAGTCGGTATACGGGCGAAAGTTTTACGTGACAACGACTTTGAGTGGTAAAATAATTTTAATGTGAATATTCATTCGTATAACATGAACCGGTGTGTATGCCTATCTCTCTCACTCTCTCTCTCTCGCTCTGTCTCTCTCGCTCTTAGGCGGGTTAACTGTGCTCGAGTGGAAGGGACGCGTGCCTTTCACTTTTTATGTCTGTCTCACTCGCTCTTAGGCGGGCTAACCATGCCCGAGTCGAAGGGACGCGTGCCTCTCACTCGCTCTCATTGTGAGCGCGGAACGTGAGCGGAGCAGCGTAACGCATTTTCTGAAGTGTCACCCGGCAAACCAATTTATAAGACGTTGTCACGTCAAAAAAGAATCAGTAAAAATGTCCCATTCTATAACGGATACAAGACAAAACTAACAGTTGTTGAATAAATAAATGTCGCCGGTAAGACGATTGCAGAAATACACGAAGGCTTTGTGTTTGTTCGGAGCCGTTGCAAGATTTGCACAAATAAAACTTATCACTCGAGACGACGCTGTCGGCGACAAATTTATACATCGCGAACAATCACCATTTATCAAGCTAAGTTTCCAGTGTGAAAAATGTTCACATAAACCCGCAAGCAAACTTTAATACCGCACTTTGGAGTAGCCAGACAGTTACAGGACTGTAGCCAGGGTCTGTGGTGGACCTAATAGCCTAAGCCCTACTGGGCTTATGAAAAATGCCACTAGTCAGTCATAAAGGGTGGCATTTTTCACCAATCAAATACATTTTTTGCATTTTCTAGAAAATACAAGAGATTGCGACTTTACACCTCTCAGATTCAAAGGTTTTTATAGACATCAGCTGCTGCTAAATACATAACATAACACTAGGTTTGTATGTGTCGCAGGGAAATTGTAAAATCAGGTTTTTAATAATTTCCCCAGCGAAATTATTAAAATCTAAATAATAAACATGTATACTAATTAACTAAAAAATAAATTGTCAACGGGTCCAATTTCTTGCAATTTAACGGCCTCATTTCAGGGATATTATACTAGATCAACTCAGTTAAATTATAAGGCAGTGATATTTTGGCAATAACACTGGCTATAGAAAGCTGCTAAACTAACCTGATTGGTCCATTGAAATTCCAGAAATTATAGTCATAGAGTTACGAAATAATAGACGTGTGCCTATTTAATAAGTAGTTTCTAAATCTAACATACAATCAATATATTTGTATATTCTTGAGTTAACATATTTTTTAAGCTTAATTACAAAATAAAATATAACTTTTCAAAATCTGTCTGAAATGACAGTTGACTTTTTTATTTATTTATTTAAAACTTTATTGCACAAGAAATGTACAAAGGGTGGACTTAATGCTAAAAGCATTTTCTGCCAGTCAACCTCAAGGTCATGCAGAAAGAAGGCAATGGGTGCAGTGAAAATTAAATGAGAAAGGTTAAATTGTGGTAAATAAAATAACGCAAAAATTAATAAACAATAAGTATATAGATATAATATCATAATATCAATAAATAAAAGTAAATATTAAATTATATTATAATTATACAAAAAATAAATAATTTAATATAATAGATATGTAATAGAAAATATAATTAATATGGATACTAAAAATATATAAATATAATATACATGCAATTTATTCATTTAGGAAACTTCAAACTTTTTTCTTGAATGAAAGCTTCGAGTCTGATCTTTTGAGATCCAAGGGTAGTGAGTTCCACAGTCGCGTTGCCGCCACAGTGAACGACTTTGTGACGTACGATGAGCGGTGAGCCGGTGTGGCCAGCTGGAGTTAGTTTTGTTAGTTTTGTTAGTTACATTACATCATGTCATGTACATGATGTAATGTAAGTTAATTTATTAGTATATTAATTACATGTGATGTGATGTAATTACATCCGGTCATGTCGGATTGCCGTCTCACCGAACTTTGAGAGTGATGGAACAGTGAGTGCACCTGTGTATTGCGCTCACACTTGTGCACTATAATATCTCCTGCGTAGTTGGCTGATCTCTGTTGAGATTGGCCGCCGTGGTTGAAATCGGCCAGGAGGACTATTATTATTACATATGCATAAAAAAACAAAATAGTAAGAAAGTTGATCATAAAGAACAGCCCGACACTACATTAAACATATACAGATTTATTTTGAAGGAAAGAATATGAATGATTTTGATTCTCTCACTACATCCCTGTATGTTTTTCTTATCCTCATCTTGTTTGTGCCTGTTTACCGATGCGTATCTAGATGGATTTATTATTGCTAGTTATATGACATTGAATCATATTCGCATATTTGTAAGTTTATAAACGGATGATCAAGAAAATAACTTGAACGTATACGTACCTACCTAAATAGTTTTAATTACTAAGGAGTTCTAAACTTTTACTAAGCTTCTTTTTAATGTCCGATTCAGCACGTCTCATCAAAGGTCCACGATTGATTAATTTGAAATCTAAAATGAATACCCATTATATCTACTATCTAATTGTTTGTTTATCTATTAATAGTTGTTTATAGATTAGGTAGGTATTAAAACAAAATAGGATAGACGTTTTAATACGTTATAATAACGTAACGTAACGTATTAAGTACAGTGCAAAATATTTCGTTTTACCTAATCCTATCAAAGCAAACCGTTCCTAAAGTCCGTTTTCCAATCAAAAACTCAGGAATAAAGCCGGCTTAAATATCGTATTGATATCATCAATAGAGTCGGTTCGGTTCTTTTCTTTGTTTTAAATTATCTTTTAGGAACATAGATCTAAATATTTAGAGGGTAGTTTTACCTCTAAATATTTTCTCAATACCCGAAAGCAAATAGTAAGACTTGGAAGTAGTTACGATGAAGGTATATACCTAGTTGGTTAAGTTAAGAATAGGCTGTAGTATGACATATGCTTATGTAGGTAGGTAAATAACAAATAATACGAGATGCTCCAGTAGTAAAAATAGAATAGAACTGACAGTTATTCAAATCAAATCAAAAATCGGTTATTGTGCACAATTCAATTTGTACAGAAGGCAAACAGTTGTATTGTAGGTACATAGAAAAGAAACCAACAAATCCTATACCTCCCGTGCTAGTGCTTGACCGAGTTGCGGCTTACGGCAAGGAATGATTGTCGTCCTATTCATAGGGTACATTTTAATGTGATAAAAATGCAGATAAGAAAGTGCGTTGGGTATAACAGCTAAACAACAAACTTTGAGCAGAATACGCAAAATGTATAAATCCTACAACTATCATTGCTTAGTATCGCTTGGGTCAGTCAAGATCTTAAACAAAGGTTGTTTATCAAATACAACTATTTGAAAATTTTAAAAAATATGATAAAGACCGGCGAGGTTACAATAAAAATATTTAGTACACTCTTAGTAGGTAATAAGACATAAAGATTGTTTAAATATATAATAATACTATCGTCGAGTGTTAAATAATGAAACGATTGTCTCGCATATAACCTGTTTACTATTCATTATAACAGGGTTTCGTGTGTGAATTATAAGTACAATTATATGAACTGGTAGGACAAATAAGAACAATCAAAATACAAATAAAGCACGCGGGGCGCGTCGCGTCCTTGTCGAGACTCGCGACGGTAGGGGAACGCGTGCGTGCGTTCTATATGCTCGGCCGAGAGGGACTCACTTACTGCCGTCTGCGGCGGGTTGCGCACGCCGTTGCTACTCCGGCGCGGGCCGGAGCGCTTTCTTATTCTAACGAACAGAGACGCGACGTTGCCTGCGATTGCGAGGAGTGGCAACATCGCGTAATGATGGCCGTGCTATATGCTCCCCCTCCAAGCCAGCAGCCTCCTGAGGAGCAGCAGGCTTGGGATCCACTACTGTTCGTTTCTTTCTTCTACCCTTCTTACGTCTGTTGGTTATTGCAAGAGAATCACCCGTGTATGGGGTAAGGAGGCTGGCATGGTACCTACCACGTGGTTTATCCTCCTTGTCCACCACTTCGTATGTGGTGGCTGATACTACCTTGTCAACACGGTAAGGGCCCTCGCGTCGTGGGGCAAATTTCGTTGTAAAACCTTGCGAGGCTTTTGAAACACGATTAGTCTCCACGAGAACGAGGTCACCCTCCTGGTACGCTGGTCTAGGTCGGCGATGTTTATCACCGCCATCCTTGCGCACATCTTGCTCTAACATATTGTCGATTTCGGCTCGTATAATTTCCTTTCTCAGAGGGGTCACCCTATACGGCGGCGACGACACAGGCCGAGCACTTCCGGTGTCGATCCTGTGGACGACAAAAGGTGTCGATCCTCCCCCTGCTGTGAAGAAATCTTGGTTTTGATCCAGAGGTGTTGAAAGCTTCTCCCGTTCATCTTGCGACAGGAGGATGCCCCCGCACTCCCGGAGACCAACCGCAGAACTACTCACTGTGTGAACATCGCGTTCAAACTCCATTTTATAGAAGACGGAAGATTTAACGGCGAACAAACCTCTTGTGAAATCGAGTACCATGCCAGCGTCCTCTATAAAATTCATTCCTAACAATGACTCGGTAGCGCCAGGCAAAACCATAAATAAAGTTTTAATTGCAACTCCTCGCAATTTAACAATAACTGCAGCTGTTTCAACAACTTGTACGCGGCACGTGCCGTCAGCAAACCTTAACTCTGTCTCTACGGTATTAAAAACTTGACCATTGGCACGTAAATGGTTTGTTAGACTAACACTTGCCACCGATTGTTTAGCACCCGTGTCCAATAACGCGGTACCTACAGTGCCGAAAATGTCTATGTGGAAAATTGGTCGCACTCGCGGACTTAACGCACTTTCACACGCGGACACTGACTGGAACGACACTGTAGTAGTTGAAGATGTCGTAGGTCGCTTCTCCTTACAGGCGGTGCAATTGGCTCGAATAACGCCAGGCGCGCCGCAGCCGAAACAGGTGAGCACTGGACGCGGCTCCGGCGGTGACGTCAAAGGTTCGTCCTTGACGGAACCTGTCTTACTTTTTAATTTCCGACATTCGTCTTTATTGTGTCCAAACAATTTGCAATAAGAGCATTTTGGTCGCGGCTTGCTGGTCTGCGGCGTGTTCTCCGAAATGGAACCAGCTACCGGTGATGCTGGGGACACACAGCTGTTTATAACAGGTGGTATGGCAGGCGCTGAAGTCCTGGTAGGCCTGGAGGTGTCTATACGAGCCTCATCCAGCACGTCCTCTGCTGCACGAGCTAGCTGTAGTAGCTCAGTGAACGAATTAAACGCACCTCTAGCTACTCTCTCTCTGATCCTCCTATTGAGCAGGCCATACACCATATCTAGCTGGACTGGATTTTCCGGTAAGGTATTCGGCGGTAATTGTGCGATTAATGCTCTGAGCCTGCACACAAATACATCAGTCCTCTCTACTCCTTGCTCCCGACTGAAAATCTCACGATAGATTCTGGGAGGTGGAAGTCGTGGACCGAAGGTCTGGCGTAAGAGGTTGACGGCCTCCGTCCAAGTGTGAACCGAATGTTTCACACCTTGCCACCACGTAGCGGCGAAATCGGTTAGTAGCATAGGCAAACCCCTTAGTGCCATAGCGTCAGAAACCCCAACACAGTCTTTATATATCACGACCGAGTCTATAAATGTGATTACATCACCACTGCCGTTGAACCTCGATGAACAATTAGATAAGTTCGTACTCACAGTCGTCGGCGGCGGTTGCGGCGCACCTTGAGTAGGCGGCAGCGACCGTAATGTTTGCAACAAGAATACCAGTTGTTGTTCAGTCATGACAACGGGCGCAGACGTAGGTGCGGAGGCGGGCGGAGCCTGCCCGAACTGCGGCACGTGCGGATGGCCGGGCATCTCACGCCCGTGCAGTGATGACGGTGAAGGCGGAGCGGAGGCGCCAGCGGACGCAGGTCCAGCCAGCGGCGGCGTCGACGAACGCACGTCGACGAAAAACGCGCCACCATCAGAAGCCGACGGCGCTGCGCGAGCGCCGCCGATTTGCCCTTCATCGGCAGAAATCATCACTTACTGCTGATTAGTACGTGAAGCACTACTCGCACGTGATCGAGTTATCACCATGTCTGTCCGAAACTACACGATATTTACAAACAATAATGTCCGACACTAAACTAACAATTGTCGATATACACAAAACACGAAACGGCGAAACGAGAAACAAAGTCATAAAGTCACAATTCCTACTACATTAAACTCGAACTAACTACCTTTATACAAATAAACGCGGTCCAACCAAGAATGTTCCAGTCAATCTAGACGCACGTTGAACACTAGGTACCTACCTAACCTATCTATAAACACTAATGTACTATAAACACTGACAGTGAAATGTCTTAAACTAATTCGATTGTCCAAAACCAATTTACACCTTTATTACAAATTGTCCGACGCTACACGCTAGTTCTATTTCACTAAAAGTTCTTAGGTACTTAAATAAAAACTCACTAAACACTAACACGAAAGTTCGTTAGGTACGCTAGGAATATACAAAGTTCGAGAACGTTCCAAGATGGACGGCGAAAAGTAGGTATGTGCACCACTGTTAAAATCACCAATAGTCACTAGGTATTTACACTATAGATGCGGTCACACATGTAATTAAGTGTTTCTACAAAAGTTTTTAAACGTTTTAACACTCGGCAACAGTTATTTTACACGAACATACACATTTTTAAGAATTACAAGCCGTACGTTGGGACGCCAAATTATCGTCGAGTGTTAAATAATAAAACAATTGTCTCGCCTATAACCTGTTTACTATTCATTATAACAGGGTTTCGTGTGTGAATTATAAGTACAATTATATGAACTGGTAGGACAAATAAGAACAATCAAAATACAAATAAAGCACGCGGGGCGCGTCGCGTCCTTGTCGAGACTCGCGACGGTAGGGGAACGCGTGCGTGCGTTCTATATGCTCGGCCGAGAGGGACTCACTTACTGCCGTCTGCGGCGGGTTGCGCACGCCGTTGCTACTCCGGCGCGGGCCGGAGCGCTTTCTTATTCTAACGAACAGAGACGCGACGTTGCCTGCGATTGCGAGGAGTGGCAACATCGCGTAATGATGGCCGTGCTATAATACCAATATTTATATGTGAACAACATTATTTAATTATATAAAGTAATTATAACCAGCTCGTGTCGATTTCCGAAGTGAAAACATTAGACTGTAGGTGTGTGTTATGTATGCTGCAATCCCGGTTAGACCTTCTAGCAAGTCCTACGTGTCCATTTTTTACAGAGGACATATTATAAAATGGCGGACATATCTGTCGCGCCACAAATCTGCGCGAGGCTCGAGCACTGATTGAACGAGGTTAGACGAAATCGGCTTAGCGTCCGATGGCGAATGGAGGATAATTTCATTCTAGCGGCTAGCGGCACCTGCTACACCGCTATGCAAATTGACAATGTGAGCTATAACACAGCCTGTAAATGGATTCACTGAAAATATCTAGGTAGTACGACCGAGTAACTTTAACGGTGAGCATAGCCAAATTTAACTCGAGAAATACGCTATATTATGAACGCTAAATTATTATATTGGTGCAATGAACGTTTGCTTTGTCTATACTGAACTGATAACCAAACAAATCTCAGAATCATGAAATTAATAATCTTATCAAACAAAATCATTACAATTTCATTGCTAATACGATAGCGGGCTCGTAATGAATACAATAGTCGATAATTTAATACACCCTTATCTTGATTATAAAGAAATGATAGCGTGCCTACAGGGTACGTTATACAGAATACTTCAGCGATTAAGCTATGCTGGTGTGTAAATAGTGCAGTGTTAAATAAATAAATCGTGCAAATAAACATTCTATCTGGATCGTGGAAATGCATCGAAATAAGGTTTTAATAGTGGCTGTTCTTGGAACATGTAAGTATGCCAAGGTTCTAAGTACGTGCAAATAGGTTAGTAATGAGGTAAATTACCGTAGCATAAATGCAGATCGCAGACTGAAACAAAAAAACAATGACGACACTTAGAAATAACAAGAGCATATCTAAGAAAAGCAAAGCTGTAAACACACATGCACAAATATGTATGTGTTTTCACTAATTTGCTTGCCGTATAATAAGCTGTACCTCTCTCCCTCTCTCTCTCTCCCTCTCTCTCTCTCCCTCTCTCTCTCTCTCTCTCCCACTCTCTCCCTCACCCCACCCCCTCACCCTCTCTCTCTCTCACTCTCTCTCCCTCTCATCAGCCTATGTACGTCCCACTGCTGTGCACAGGCCTCACCTCGACTATGAGGTGGTACGAGCCATACTCCACCACATACCTACCTAACTCACATTAACATACAATGTAAAGTAAAAAGGTATCATCATAACCGAGAACATAAAAAGTCGCATTAGGAGGTCTTAAGCATTTACATAAGCCAATCATTACAACTGACAACACCTCTATAAACGGACTTACGCCCACTCACGCCAGTCTGGGTTAGCATAAGAGACTAAAAGGCGATGTCACTGTCAACTGCTTTGACTAGAATTGAAACCGCAATATTTTTCAACGCTAAGTTACGAAGATCAAAGGGTCGTGCAACTGTCAATAGACAGATAGCGAACAGTCTGTCTCAAAATTCACAATTTATAATGATTTAAAATTGTAGGCAGGTACCTACATACTCGTATATCAATATGTCCAATTCTCTCAAGATCCAGATCTCCAGAGATACCAAAAAATTATATTAATTCTAGGTGCATGTATAGCAGTGGCTCAAACCCCAGTTGCTCGATGCTTCGACTTCACCTGGCTAGGGCCCAGGTTCACCAATGAGAGTGTATTTTTAAACGCCACATGCGAAGATGCCACCATGCTGTCTAATGGCATACCCTGTAGAGAGCCGCTCGTGGCTTCATGTAAGTATCTTATTACGAATATTGATTAAGGGTTAGTGCCCAACTCCTTAAGCTAGGTGTTTTAATAAACCTATGGGTGCTTGAATGATCAATCACTCATGACAATCAGTAACCATGAAAGGGGGATTTTATACCACCAAAGGCCATGGCCAGAATGGAAAAGGTGGGCACATGTCGTAGATTTTACCGAACCAAGTTCACTTTCCACCAAGGCAGTCCTGATAACGAACGAAAAACATGGCAAAAAACAGCAAAGATGTGAAATCTTTGCTGTTTTCAAATCAGGAAGGCATGATAAGCACTCAATTTTAAAGCTGTCCCAGAACATCGCATTGATGGATGATTTGTTAGTCCGAACGAATTACGGTAAGCGAATGTTCCATTTTGAGGGAGCACAGCTGTGTAACAAACTACCCGCATCTTTAAAAGGCATCGACTCCCTTAATATTTTTAAAATAACTTGCACAGCATCCGCACCAGATAAAAGAATTGTAGCAAACCTTTGTTTAATTCAAACTTTGTATAGATTTTAAAAGAAGTGCGCGAAAGATGTGAACGTAATAATACTTATTCTTACCTGTTTCTGTTCTCAAGTAAGTGACATAACCTATGTTTTATTGAGAAAAGAAAAGAATCTTTAAACCCATTTGCTATTCTGCAACAGTCCGTGGGTGACTCACCTAATGTACCGTAGTGTGAAAAGTGAGTGCGCGACCCACCTGCTACAGTGCTACAACTTCGTCCGCGACGGCCTTTGACTCTAATTCTATTCTCTATCAGCTATACATAAGACTCGTATACTAACGTATTGTTTAGTACACAAGTCTTATGTTACCATGTATCCAAACATTACAGACGACGGCACCTGGCCCGACGTGCACCACATCTGGACGAACTACGCACTTCACGCGTCCTGCGTGTTGGCAAGCAACGACGTGTGCGCGCAGTTCACCTACTACTTCGATGGACACGGTGTGTTCTATGCCTTAACATCATCCTACTTATATTACTAATTTGTTTTTTTTATTTATTTATTTATTTGTCTTTATGGATTATTCTTACTCTTTCACGTCAAAACTACTGGACCAATTTGACTGTAATTTGGAACACAGATAGATTATAATCTGGAATAACACAGAGAGTACATTTTATCCCGTAAAATTTCTCATTTCCTGTGGGATACGTAGAAGAAAACTGGTTCAATGCGGGTAAAACCTCAGGGCAGGGCTAGTCATCATAATACTATAAACCACGACGCTAGACTTACAATTAGGAAATGCAATCCCGCACCAAAATTTCAATTGCTGGATCCCGCGGGATTGAGAGGTTCAATCCCGCGGGATCCAGGTATTTACGGGATCCCGCAAGTTTTTTGAAAGTCATTGAGAAAAGAGAGGAATCCTGTATCATAAGCTTTAGTTGATCGACCTGTAGTTTTAATGATTGATTTACACAACTTGCATTTAGCCGACTGGGAATCTTCAGCCTTCAAGAAGTACTTCCACACAATAACTGGACTGACAAAGTCTTTATAAACAATGTTCGAATTGTTCGACATAACTGAAAAATCTTTCTGTTTATAGATCAAATAAAACCAAGTATTAAGGGACTTCAAAACGTCCTGATTAGTTCACTCAAACAAATATAGAAATAAGCACGTTATTAGATTATGTCCATAATGTCAAATCGTCCTAATTCAATCATTAAAACAATTAAAACTATGCACGTTATTAAATCGCGTAACGTCACGGGGAACAATTGCTAATTACAACTGCGGGCGCGAAAGAAAGCCACCCCCCGGCGCCCCATCCCCCCCGCCCGTCACTCGGCGAAATCTTTCGCGAGCCTACCTACTCAGTCCGCGCGCTTCCGCGTGCCGAACAACACGTTCTGTATGTCGCTGCGCAGTCCCGCAAATCCCGCGGGATCCCGCACGATTTAGACGCGGGACTGGTCCCGCAAAAATGGTGCGGGATCCCGGTATTTCGGGATCCCGGTATCCCGGTATTGCATTCCCTACTTACAATTGATTGATCCATTGACATTACAAGCTCTGCTATGGGTGTATTAGCCATGATCAGCAAATTCCTAACTATATTAATCAAATTATGATTAAACTCAATTGTTGTTATTGTCTGCCTTTTTTCCCGACTGCCAAGGAAGGGTTCTGTATGTTTTTAGGACATAGTACCAAGTCGTTATAACTGAAGCATAATTGTGATACTTTCAGTGGAGAACTCTACCTACATGTGCACGCGCGCTGTCGACACCACGGGGCAGGCTATTACAAGCGGCTGCTATGAAGAAGTCAACGGCAGTTACTCCACTAAAACGTGCATTTGCCGATCTGTGCCCGGAGCTATACCTTGCAACAACGCAATCCACAATTCAGCGATAGCCACTGGCCTCTTAATAATCGGCATAGGAATAGCACTGGGACAGTTTGGGATTGAATACAAAGAACTTTAATTAAAAAATAGCTTATTGTACTTACTTTTTTATAATAAAAATAAGTTATTTTTTGTATTTAGTATTTCTATCCGTTATCTCATTCACCATAGCAAAAGCTAACGCTTAGTTTGGGGGTAGGTAATTGGTGTGTTAATTGGACCATTTATTATAAAATCATATTTTTTTCATTTTATATATTTAAATTATTATTAACGTTAAACCCCTCACTTCGGCCTGTTAGATTTTTGAAACGGTTAGTCATTGAAATCTAGACATAAATACTAAAAGATTAAGCTAGACTAATTCTGCGTATTGATCAGGTTATGAGTTGCGTATTGATGAGTCTATGAGCGATAAAGTGCATCGACATAGTTCATGAATCGCTAAATAGCTTCACGACTGAACGAGTTTTATGAAAATACCGTCGCAATAATTATCGTTGGAACGGTACGGATTTTCTTGATCCTGACCGGCAAAGGAAGAAGAAGCCTTGCCTAGTGAAGCCACCTACTTTATTCTCTCCTGATCGCAGTGTTGAGGCTTTTTTTAGGGTTCCGTACCTCAAAAGAAAAAAACGGAACCCTTATAAGATCACTTTGTACTCCGTCCGTCTGTCAAGACCGTTTTTCTCAGGAACGCGTGGAGGTATCAAACTGAAATTTCTATATGATACTTAGGTCTACTGTCCCTGGAAGCTGAAAAATCAGCCTTCTAAGCCAACGCAATCAAAAGATACAGCCATTTAGGCCGCAAATTTCCGCAAATTTTCGAAACTCGCACGGGAATCAAAACCTACAGGGTACTTCCCGTAAACTTAGAATCTTGAAATTCAGTACGAAGTCACTTCTTATAGTACAGATATAGGAAAAATTACGAAAACCGTAAATTTTCAGTTTCATCATATAAAAAAAAATTTGAAAAATATTTTTTTGCAATAAAAAACCATAACTATGACTCGATTGTCGTGATGGGTGAACTTTTATTTATATACCGACAGGTTTCTACAGAACCCTCGGTGCGCGAGTCCAACTCGCACTTGACCGGTTTTTAATTAATTTATTGGAAAAGTCTTTTGGCCAACGTTGGAACCAACGTTCGGCCTGTAACATAAACAAAGCTAGTCTTTGACATGACGTGTCCCAAATGTCACGATAGCCGTCGGCTGTCGTTTTGTGCTGTCAATTTGACGTTTATGGTTGTATGATTGCCACCGTGGTAAAATAATCGCTTCTTATTTGTGCTAAAATTTATCAAAATTATACAGAAACGGTGACAAAATGTACTCCGTTTTAACGAGAGGCAATGCAATACTAACTTACACGTTAAGTGTATTAGCATGTCTCACATTTTTATGCTTTTTATCAACACTGACGGTGGACTATAGAACTGCCGCACAAATGAACACAGTGAAAGTGGTGGTGTAAGTATAAATCAATAATTTACTAAAAAATTTAGCGTGTAATTTGTCTCCTTAACTGAGGTATACTTTTTCAGAAAAAATGTCCCGGACTACGGAGCCTCGCGTGAAAGGAATGATCTCGGTTTCTTAACTTTTGATCTGAAGACTGATCTCTCCCATCTCTTCAATTGGAACGTAAAACAGCTGTTCCTGTACTTAACTGCTGAGTATATCACAACGAACAATGAACTCAATCAAGTAGTTCTCTGGGACAAAATTATCCTACGGGGAGAAAATGCTATATTAGATTTTAAAAACATGAACACAAAATACTATTTCTGGGATGATGGAAATGGTTTAAAGTAAGTTTTCATTTATTGTACAAGGGATAAGTGCATCTCATTAAGGCATTGTTTCACCACTTCAGGATAAGTACCTATACAACAGATTTTTGTATGACGCTTAGATAAGGATCAACTTACAATGATGATGAGACTATGCCTGATACTGAGTAATGTTTTGTATAACATACTGTGTTGTAAGGTATTCTAATAACCTACATTTTCAACAGTTTTTATGCCCAAGAAACAAGCTAACTTCATACAGCTCATGCTTGTAAGCTAGCAAGCCATTCCCTACTTCTACATAATTTTGTGAAAATATAAATTTTATTTCCTGGGCTAGAAAACTCTGTATCTTGCTGGCTTACTAGTATAAGCTGAACAACCAGCCTCATGCCTCATGGGGATATTAAAAATTCAGCAGTGTTTTTATATTGTTATTTGAATTTTTTTCCAGGGGTCACAACAATGTCACACTCACTCTCTCTTGGAACATCATTCCTAATGCTGGTCTTCTGCCCAATATCCAGGCCCTAGGGCAGCACTCCTTCAAATTCCCTACAGACTACACCCAGACAAAGGTATGATCTGAGAGAATTCATTTATAAGGTGATGTGGTGTAGTTGAGATTGAGATGATTATTTGGTGAGATTGTCAAATTATAATGATCTACTTCATGTGTTGTTTCTTTTAATAACTTACCCCAAACCATACATTCTAAAACAACTGTGTAGTTTGTTGTGTTTTATAGTATGAATGTAGGCATTGAACAATTTATTTTGGAAGTTTCTGGTATCATATACTGCTGCAACTGCCATTATAACAGCATAGTAGTATTTGGGTGCAATAATATGGTAAGACATACAAAAAATGTTTTATCAAGCAGTTTTGATGCCAGTGCCAATGACAAACTATAATAGCCAGGTACCCCGAAAGGTAATCAAAGAAATTACCTAATACCAAAAGACAACAGTAAGTGTATTATATATTTATTTTATCAATTATATTTTAAACATTTATAATTTTGCTCTACATGTTTTGTTCTACAGCAGAAAAGAACTAGGTACACTATTAATTTTGTCTAAAAACTGGATATTTGTAACCAATAGAGTATTATTAAATTATAAAATTTTATCTGCATCATTAATTCTACCTGTAACAAATGCACAAGTTTTCCATTAACTTTCATAAGATTGTGTGTGAACTGCAATATTATTGCTACCCATTTTTACAGATTTCTGCTTTTTCTGATAATTATTTGCTGCAATTATAAAATACATAAATGCAAATAGACTAATGAAGCAATTCTGATCTAGAATTAATATTCATTTACTACTAAATACATTTTAAAGTCTCTCATAAGCACAATAATGATAACTAATAATTGTTGATGAGGTAAAGGTATTTTACGATGACAGAGCCACATACAAACATTCTATCAAAATACAAACCTAAACTGACTTAAATTAGATCTATCTTGTAAATTTATCCTTAATGTATATCTAATAAATGTTTGGATTTTATTACTCTATTAGTCAAAATAATTAAGTATAGTAATGTCATTTACATATTTTAGAATAAATATCAGTAATATAAACTTTTTACATATTTTTCTAAGTAAACGGAACCAAAGTAGGTATTCAAAGAATCTATGCTAAAAAGTTAAATCAAGAGTATTTTTTTAAATATTTGATTTTGTGCTATGACAAATGAAATATATTTATGAAACCAACTTATGAACTTGACCAACTTAGCATTTTACTTATAAAAGACAACAAATAGATTTCTAAATAAGTATATGATAAAAACAATTACAGTTCATGAAAACTAATACTAAAAGAACACTTTTATCTAAACAGCAATTACTGTGAATCAAAATTTAGACAAAATCTTCTTAACTTCAACACACGCATAGATTTCATAAGCGATTAGCGGGCCTAAGACCATCCTCCTAATCTAATTATTTATCGTGATGTGAATAGATGCTGCAGAGCTACTACTCCAGAAAATTTAACAACAGTACTTATAAGTAACATTTTATAATCATATTGCTTGCATGCCTTTGGCATGATTATAGTATATTTACGAAGGTCGCTACAAATAACACCTACATTCTGCCATCCTACCACTTTTCCTAACATTCAAAGCTGATCCAGCTACACTGCATGAAAAAATATCGCATATTTTAGTACGTTACCTAACACTGACGCTCTGAACGGACGACCACAGGGTAAGGCAATGAATCTAAGCTATATTAACTTTGTTAACGAGTTTTGTTTAACTTTAAAATATATTTAATATAATAAAAGTCAAAACAGTATGACTTGTCTTTTAAATTGACTAGCACTTGTGTGATAGAGCCCAGTTGTAGTTAAAGAGTATGTCCATTTAAACTGATACTGATCCTATTTCATGATTATGGGTCCCAAGAGTATGTACCTAGAGCAATTACAAAATAATGTTATATTAACTAAGCCTACATGAAAGATGATAGCCTTCATGATGAGGTAAGAATTAATTAATCCAAATGATTTAAACACAACTTTTTAGCTATGCACTACAGAGTATTATATTTTTGGTTTTGAATGAAACTTTTTTAAGCAAGTGCAAATGATAACATTAACCTACAGTAAAACAATCAATTTGGTGAAAAATTCAACATTCAACACATGTTTATTTGTCACGAAGTTAAGCTTAATGCATTCAAATTTTACATTAACTTAACAGTGAACACTAAAGATCACAGTTTCTGCCACATCATGTAATTTGGTTTTACATACATTGTAAGATTAACTAATAAACATTGGCTAAATGTGATACAGTTCACCATTTTAATATAATTACAATACCATCTAACTTATAAAGTCATAATATTTATAATTTTTATTTATTTTAATTCAACATCCAATACAACCAATTGAGAAACAAAATTCATATTTTTAACTACATTGTAATTATTCGCTGTTTGTAGTATGATTGATTTCTTCTTTTACAAAATGTGAAACATGAAAGACATACTGTCAAAAGACCAAACATCCAAAATCTGTGAGTAACAGGTAAAGTTTGTATACTGGAATGGTGACTCATCTGCAACACACCTCTCCTGCACACCTGACGAGCGCTAGACACGGATTAAACGAGGATACTCTGGGTATGTGAAAAGGTTGAGAGATTCAAGTGTGCGGACAGGTGTCGTGTAGTCTACCTATGCGTGTGGTCGATGGCGCGGAGGCCAGTGGGGCGGCGCATTCAGAGGCGACAGGGCTCCACCGCGGGCCGTCACGCGCCCGTCAGCGGCGGCCCGTCGGTCTGCACGTCTTTGTCTTCAGTGGGCGGCGCACAGGGCCGGTCTGACCCATATCGTCTGGACAGATCAAGCATCTCCCTCAAGCCCTGGGAACAGTATAAACAATCTATGATCATCCAAATATCACTATTGCACCATTTTTACTGCTACTACATTGAAAAGGCACTATAACTAATCAGTTTGAAAAGTGGGTCATCAGATGCGGAAACTTGCTAAAACAATGCATGGCAGAGAGTTAAGTACCTTGTTTTCAGTAATGAGCCGCTGATAAAGTTCTTCTTCTTTCCTTGTATCACCATTCTCATCTAAATTCACAGCTTTGTACATGATGCTGGTCATCTCATTGATCCTCTCAGCTTGCTGACGAATCAACTAGTATAGAAACATTACATTAAATAATTTTTTGTATAAATACGGCAATTTTATTTATAATTTCATTTTACTTTATTAAATAGCAAACAATCCTTACTTCCTGTTGTTTCTCATTGACAGCAGCAGTAAAGTCTATTCTGGACTCCCATATTCTCTTTTCAGTGTGTTGTCGGTATTTGGACATAATTAGCTCAAGTGCTCGTCTGTGGTCTTCTAGGGCAGCACGAAGTTCACCATTCTCACGCTGGACATCCCGCATCAGTCGAGACTCCCTCTGTATGCTTGCTATCAAAGCCCCTCGTGGTCTCTCTCTTGATGCTTCATTTAGTGTGTCCACTTCTTCTTTGTACTAAAAATTACATTTCATAATTTAACACCAATAATGCTTACAAAAGTGCTTACAATCATTATGCCTTAAGGGAATGGACTAGGTTCGTCTTACTTACAAAAAAGGAAAATAAAATAACTTTCATTGATTATAAATAAAATGTACCATGTTTCGTGATTTTGTCAGTCGCGGACTGGACCATCCTAACAACAAGAGCGTGGATTCTTCCACAAAACAGGAATCCTAAATTACGTAGGTTTATGCAAAATAGCACGTAGTAGGGAATTGCAAACCAACACTGACATTTATAAAAGTTTACCTGTTTCATAGTATGAATCTGTCGATAAGCTGTTTGGGTTTCGGTTAGCAAAGCATCCGCTTCAGTTTCTCTTTCTTTAAGACGCCCTGCAAGTCTTTTTGCGTCCAAAATTATTTGCTGTATGGTCAGTGACATCTGAAAAGGCCAGCAAATCCAGCAATGTAGAAAACACTCAATTAAACTTAGCCCAGACCTATTACTACGGTCACACGAACCCTGATTTCCACGAAAAATAATGAATCGAATAACGTATCATCTAATTATTTGCACGAAACACTTGAAGGACACAACATATCACGGAAAATCTAGAAGACGCACATCAGCTGTTTCGGAATTATAGACGGGCGGCCATTAGCTTTCATTTGAAAAGGATTTCGAATGCGATTAAATTAAAAAGCGCTCATTTTAATAAGAATAAACAACGTCAAACACATGCGTGTAGTATTCAAGTCAGAAAGAGACGGGGTTACATTTTGAAAGCTTTTTTATTCTGCCAGGTTGTACAACATGACCTTGATAGTCTATGGGCTGTCTATGGCATAAACACGTAGGTTTTACGTTCAGAAATCATTCTTTTACGCTAAAACATATTTATCTGTGGCTAAAACGTGAACAGGTGGTGGTTAACAAACTGGAAAATTAAGTGCTTTAATTGTTGTTTATTCTGTAATGACTGTAATAAATAAAAAGTATCATTATTTGTATAACAATGATGTAACAAGTGGGAATCTTTTACATTTACTACAAAAGTCGACAGTATCGAGCGAGATGCCGTTAATTTAGTATTTACATACATATGTACTGTTAGTCTTTTATTACATGTATTATACTTATTGCATTGTAATTGTAATCAATTTAAAGTTCATCTCACTAACAGAAGAATGATGATAGATAACTTATGTCGCACTTTAAACATAAACGCCTGATCTCGTAAACTTCATATTCTCAGATTGTAAATAATGTAATTCAAAACTTCGCAGACACGCCAATTAATATTCTCAGTGGTCGCGCCAATCGTAAGCTCATTGGTCGAGCCAGTGCAGCGCCAAATCCCTCCCGCGCGCGCGGTTTCAAGAGGCAGTTCAAATAAGTCTATGGCTAATACGCAATCTTTAATCCCTAACTAAAACTTAACTGTGAATTGTTTGCGTTCCTACTAAAGGTTTGAATTTAATTAGGACTCGTAGCGAGTGACTAGCTTCGCGCGGGCATTTACGTCATGTAAACAGAGATCAGAGAGAATATGTCTAAGGTGTGTTAAATAAGAACGAATGATTCCCTAACTGTGGTTTGTAAGTTTCACAAGGAATGAGGATATTGTTCTCTGAAATTTCCTATAATGTATTGAAATTCTTCTGAACCAACCGAAGGTGGTAGGTTCTCCAAGAATAAAATGATCTAAAAGAAATTCTTTCTTTGTAAATTAAAAGTGGAAGTGACGTTTTTCGAATGTAATTTAGGGGACCTGTGCAGGATTTCTCGTAGTGGTGGCACTGATACTTAATTTGGCAGTCGTAAATTGTTTAGTTAGGCACGCTTAAATTTATTTAACACAAGTATACAGTAAACACGTTTTTTTTGTAGAATTTAATTAAAAATTCGAAGAGCGTAAAATACTTTTCACTTAACATTTGTTAATAGTGGTACATAATACCAAAATAATAACGATAACGTTCGTTAATGAAGCTTTGACTAGCATTTTTTGACAATAATGCTTGCAGTGGAACGATACAAGTTTTAGACATTGTAAAGTACAGTCGAAAAATCTTTATCATTTTATTGTGAACTTTAAGAAATATATATAAGTTTTAAGCTTTAAAATGACAGTTCTAAGCAGTTCTAGTATAAAAAAAACAATTGTGAAAAACAGCTATTAATTCTATGCTCCAGTATAAAAAATATTTTCTAGTTCTATAGAATCTTAGTCTTAATAGGCTTAATACCCTACCTAAAGATATTATTATCAAGACATAAAATAAGTTCACACGGCTTGATATTCAAAGATTGTTCTTGACTAAGAACTCCCTGATAATCTTGTTCACTTTCTCTGGTTCTTCTTGCTGTAGGAAATGGCCAGTGTTCTCAACGACAGCTGTGTCGCAGCCGTACTCTTCCTTCATGATTTCCAGGAGAGACAGACCAATGTACGGGTCGTTTGATGCGTGCGCTACCAGCATGGGCACCTTGCCCGTTACCTGCTTCTCTGGTAAATCGTACGCGAAGTTCGCTCGGTAGTAGTTCACGGGTGGGGTGAAGGCATCTGCGAAGAATATCCTAATTAGTTGGCGAAATGTAGTGAACGCAGGATTTCCATTATTGTGTTAAGATGATGAAGAAGTAAGCAAAAGACCATGACGCTGTTTCGTCTCCACCCACCAAATAAATGTTTTCTTAGCACTTGTCATGTGTCTGTTGCAGTCTGTAATCTAGTCTTGCAAGCTCAATTTTCTCAACTTGCCAGTGTCCAATTGAGATGAAATTTTGTAAACACATTTTAGGTTCAACAACAATAAACAATTTGATATAAACACAAGTTGAAAAAAAAACTTTGGTTTTATTTTAGATAGTGCTACAAAAGTAGAATTTGGAGACGTTTTACAGACGGCATAGCCTACGAAGTGGTTGGGTGAGGGCTCATACATTTGCAAACATCATCTTATAACAACTCACATTGCTTCCCAAACCAGTACTTGTAGCATTCGATGTCCTCAGGAGTGATGGTGTTTTTGCCAGGCACCAGCATGGCTTTGTCGAAGATCGCTAGGTTGTCTAGTTGCAGAGCCATCTCTGCGATCACCGGCCATCGGTATAGGAATACGTACCTGTGAAACGAAGGAGGAATTAAAGAGGTATATTATGTAACTCCACTGACGAACATAGCCCTCCTTAAAGATTTCCAGGTCAATCGGTTGTCAGCGGCCTGACTCCAATTTGGTCCTGCGACTTTTATATGGTCTTCAGTATAGTTGCCGTTGGACGGCCTATGCTTCGGAGAGGCCTTCTATGCTCAGAAGAGGATTTTTGTAATTGTGATGATGATGATGCACCTACCTAGTGTTAAATCAAAACACTGAAAGAAAAAATTAGACTGTGAAAAGTGGGATTCGAACCTGTATTGTTTCGCTAACCGAGCGTATGCCAATTGGGTTCGTCGAGTGATCTAGTTTCGGTTGGTGTATAAGTTATATTTTTCTTTAAGTGTCGTTTAATTTCACATTACACCTTAAAATATTAATGAGGTCTTTGTATGCAAAAGGTATAAGGTAAAGGTATGTTAAAGCTCCAGATACGGTAAATCGTATGGAATAAATAACCTTTACCTTACATAACCTTGTTGTTGAATGATGATTTTTGCTAAATTCTCATATAAATATTTATGCCCTTGTCAATCAGTGTTGCTATATTCATTGTTGCTAATTTAATTATTACGTACGTACACGTACGTATACGTTACGTATTTACAGAACAAGGCAATTTACAGCAAAAGAAGATTACACAACCGATTCTCAAAATCTGTTACTACCTTATGATTAATTTACCTACTTATACGATTTCCAAAAAATGACCATTAAAACCGGCTGACTTTCGATTTCGAAATAAATTCTTGTTATGTTACGTAGGTAGGTAGGTTTAGGTACAGTGGTTCCTTGTACCTTCACATTAGATGTATTCATTCCACTATAGGTCGATGTAATTGGTACAATTTAAAATTCATTCATCGAAATCGTATTTTAAACAAGAATTTAAAAAACCTACAAATACCTTCAGTTATCCGTTACTCACCATGATCTCTTCCTCTGTTCAGGGTCGTTCCACACGGCATACTGCCAGGTTTCACAAGAAAGGCTGGCCAGAAGTACGACCCCGCTCAGAACTTCGGGGTACTGGTCCCGGAACTTGCAAGCGATCAGACCACCCCAGTCGTGGGACACCAGAATGCACTTCTCGCGGCCTGGAGTGAGGTAAGTACATAATTACATTGATACAATTGATTTGGCACATCAGCTAAAAAAATAACTGAAATAGAAATTACAAATAACATATGTATTTATTAAAAATAACAAAACACTCAGAGTAAGAGCAATTACTGGAATTTCTGATACCCTGATGCTACCCTACTGCGCCAAAAACGCACTGATTTGCAGCGATTTCATTATCAGGTTGTGATCAGATAAAATCCTATTTCAAAGCTACATAAAAGTTCATCTACGAGTAATGTTATGATCTGAAGTAAATGACGTCATTCACTAAATTTGCCACGATGAATTTCTGCCATAGATATACTCGTAGTATATATTTCTGCGATTTAATACGAGTAGCTAGTCATCTTGCTGTCAGTGCCAAACAGTTTTCTATCTGTCAATTAAGTAATAAATTGACGTAATTTACTAACGAATCAAACAGTACCTACTTATCGCTCGGAGGCGTATGGAGATCCTTATGCTTTAGTGTACTCATCGGTATAACTGGTCGGTAAAACATTTACTTAACAATATTTACAACTTTATTATAGTAGTGCTTCGTGTAGCAGTCGTTAGTTGACTTCCAGAAAAGTGTTACCTGGGATACAAATACAATGAGGGCTTCCATTACCTAATTGTCGGATCAGATCTCTAACATCTCCGATCAGCTCTGGAAATTTGTAAGGTTCAAGGCCTTCTGGTCTTTCCGAGTCTCCGTAACCCCTCATGTCCACCGCTATGCACCTGCAAAATAAAAACACGCGCTGGTTTTAAAATTGGTATAATTGACCACAAAATGACTGTATCGTTGGTCGTTGGACTGTGACCTATATTCAAGAAGTTCAAATCCTGGGTAGAGCCAAAATTTTTAGTATGGGTTTGGATTTCTCTAAATTAGCTCTGAATTGGGAAATTGGATTGCAATGCCCTGTTTGTGTGTAAATATCGGAAAATACGTTAAGCTGTTTGTCCTGAACCTAATATCCCTACGGGCATGATGAGGGATTGCCTTCTCACTGAGAAGGAAGGAAGTGTGCATTTATTGCGTATACCCTTGTGCACTAACATCCCCTGCGTAGTTGACTGATCTCTGTTGGATTGGCGTAGTGGAATTAGGTTAAAGTGGGATCAGTGGGATTCAGTGGTGTCATTGAAATAATTATTTAAAACGATAAGTTAAAAGTCGTTACATAAATGTACAGAGAACGTAAATAAAATTGGTACTATGTGTTACGTTTCTTCACAACATTCCATAAATTAACAACGCTCTCGTGAACTCGTAATACTTAAGTTAATGCAATGAGGCGTATCAGACGTTTCTATAATAGTTATCTGTTAATGTAACTTCTCCTTTAGTTGTGAAGAATTCACATTGAATCGAAAATTGGAAGGCCTCTTAAAATATAACAATATTGTTTTTAGAAAAAGCTATTACCAGTAATCTTTCTGAAAGTTGAGGATCTGATGCCGCCAAGAGTACCAGAACTCTGGGAACCCGTGAAGGAACAGCATAAGGGGTTTCGATGGATCTCCGCTTTCCACATAATGCAGTTTTACGTTCTGGAATCATAACATAGAAAATTAATCAAAAGTTGAATTAAATGTGTTGGTCCCGAATAGGAAACGATACATCCCGCTTTGAGCTCTGAAAAATGCGCTAAACGCTAAGTGAATTCGCAAACACACCAACCAAGTGGCACGTGGATACTCGACTCGTGTCCATTTAGCACCACATACAAGAAGGTGCCTACACTATTAAAGATAAAGATAGAATAGAAGACAGAAATAATGATTAATTGACAGCAGTTGAATATTTGTCTTTCTCTCAACAAGGATTGTCTTTCTCTCAACAGGAGGACGTTACTTAACTAACCGTAGGTAGGGTCTCAGGGCGAGCCTAAAATGTATAAAAATAGCATAAAATCTTTAACAACCATTGAGTTTATTTGTTTTCACAACTCATGCTTGACGTGAAATTCGTATGAAGACTCATAGCATACAATCATTGTAAAGAGTTTTTATGCATAAATCGGACTTTTTTTGAACTGACCAACATAAATAAAACATTTTAAAAAAGTAAAGCGCCATCCTGAAGAAAAATAAATTAACAATTTAAAACTTTTAAATACTTTTACATAAATATCGTCAAGTGATAATGATTTAACTTATAAGTTTATTAAATTTAGTTGCTTTAGGATTATGAATCATCTACAACCGGAAAAAACCGAAGATAAACTTAAAACTTACGCCGATTTTAAACAATGGAGAACAACAAAAAAGGCCCGTCAACTATTGCCTCGCACACTGTGTGAAAAGTAGAGTATTAACCTCTGGAGTAAAGGACTGTCGTAGTCTTGTGCTGATCGAATCCCTCGCTTCACTCAGGCTTTATGACTTTCTCGCTTCGCTCATGACTATGAGTTAACTAAGAACCCTCGCTACGCTCAACGGATCCAACGCCCGTGACCCATGAGTCCTTTACGTCCTCAGTGCATAATCTACTATCAACTGTTGGTTGTGTATTGTTAAAGGCACTCTGAGTCATTTTCCCAAATTAGTCTACCAAAACAGCTGCATGGTTAATTGGTATCGACATTTGTCGAACATTCGAGTGCACAACAGTGCTGTGAAAATAAGCCGGCAACATAACACGTCATGGTATAAAAATAATTTAATTTGTTTTGCTTTCAGTCAAGTATTTCCAGCTGTGTTAGATCAGCACGCCTTTATGAACCACCATAATCTGTAGGATGAGTTCATCCTACGTCTTAAGTACTTCTTTCAAGAGCATATTTGTCTAATCCATTATACAGCCTCCTATTACAGCCAGTTGAATGGTCAAAATAATGAACACTGTTAAAAAAAAACATTTTGGTCATAGTTTTAGGCCTTACCACAAAAAAAAAGTCTTTAAGCTTTATTAAAATTCAAGACAGTCAATTTGCCTTTTTAACGTTCGTTGTAACTTTAAATATTTTGGTTAAGATTTAGGCATTACCGCAAAAATCTTCATTTTGTTGTTGAAATTTAAACAGACAATTTATTATTAGTGACCACGTAAGCTACCAGGTAGGATGAGTGGGATGCCATCTAAACGGAGTTTAATCAATTTTCAACGACTTTGTGGTATGCTAATAAAAAATTTAAAAAATGGTTGCCTGTAAAGTCGGTTTTACGGGCGAAGATTTTACGTGACACCGATCATGTTTGAGTGGGAGAGAGACGCAAGGCATTCGCCGGTCCGGCGGGCCTCTCTTTCGTTCGGTGACTCATCGTAACAGACGTGAGCGGGCGTTACACTTTTTCATGAGTGACTCCGAGCCACAACCTAATTTAAGACGTTGTCACGTCAAAATGTGTTTATGAATGTCTGCATTTAAATCGTGTCAAATGTAGAGTCAACTTACCAATTGACCTTCTTAAGGCTGTCGTCTCATCGATCGGTCTCGAGCATGTTTGAATCGATTTTTGTGAAGTGACCACTTTCAATTGTATTATCACAATTGCTGCTATAATTCTTACTTAGCCTGGTATACTAGACTATGCCTTAAGCATGCAATATTTAATTTCATGAATCATTAAAATCAAAAAGATGTCTTAGGCCCTAGAACTTACAACCCGAAACATGAGATGACACAAAGGTCTTAATTAATCGTTGCAGTTACAATTGTACAATTAAAATCGTTCTTGAAGTAAGTAGTGTTTAAACTGTTACAACAATCGTAAGTAATAATTACCTAAGAAAAATATTACGTAACGGCGAGTACTTAGCACGTAAATATTAAATTGAATTAACGTGTGTGGACAATTAATGTTTTTTGTCGTCTCATTAAAATTCTTGTTGCTTGCAGTCACAACCCAGCCGCAGACCCAGATCGGAGATTGTTTAATGTAGTCCCGTAATGATGTAAGGCGTTCGTGCTGAGCATAACATATGCAGTGCATTCACTCACTACGAGTGCAGGCTGCAGTGTGCAATAAAATGAATTGCACTAAGCCCACACGAAACCCGTTCCGCTTTCTGGGCCGGATCTCTTCCGGGAGGGTGAATAAACTCAACATAATCTTACGAACCTTGTAACATCGCGAATTCGCGGGCATGGTCTTGGCTTAAGACCATTTGAACTTGATTTAAGTACCCATACCATATAACTCTAAAACTCTCATATGGTAATAAACTTAGGTACAGATCGAGAAGCTAATTGAAGCACGACCACAACTAATTATTACCTAGGTTTTTAATTTGAATATGGCATTAACTGACCCGTGGCCCTCAGCAAGTAAAAGATCAAAAGTAAGTAGTAACCAACCTAGCTATTATTCCTCGCCATTGACGGTCATTAATGTCAACGATGGTCGAGTAATGTTTTCTCTACTCTTCGCACAATAAAGTTTGATTTCTGCTCGAGAGAAATCTGTAGTTGTACAGTGTAGTCAGACACCTATACTTATTACCTACAAGAACGTCATTACATGCACGTTTTTAGATGCATCCGACTAGTTTTTCTCATGCGCTACGCAATTTCCCATTAACACATGAACATCAACGCAACAATGGTTAGTCATCTGCTCAACATCTCTTTGTTAGAGTCGAACAAAAACGGAGTCAAAACGATTTGTGTGTCGATAATTGTATGTTTGAATTACTAAAAATAGACTACTAGATCATGGCTCTGAAACTACGTATTAATTACTCAAACTCACGTAATCAATCAAATGTATGAAAACATCAAAACCGAAATACCGAAAAACTCTTCTTTCGCTTGCAGTCTGGTAAATATCCGATAAAATCAATGGAGACTTTTAAATGATATATAGATCTACCTACTGGTTTTTCCTCCATATTTTTATACCTATGCCATACAAATGTAGAGCCTATAGATCTCAAATAATGAAATCAACCATGTTTATCTAAGGATTTTAAGGAAAAGACGTTAATATTACATAAGTTAGCTAGGACATACTCGTAAATAATGTTCGTAGGTCTCATACAGCCGGTTTCACCGTAATATAATCTAGGGCTCTCGTTCAAAACCCGCAAAGTGACATCCGCATATTATGGTTAGTTTGATCACCCTGTATACTGAGAAAGGCGAACGGTAAAGAGCGACACGGCTTGCCTCCGCGGAAGTTTGCGGAAAAATTTCTTGGCATTTAATATTTTTACATCAAGCCTAGGTATGACATGAATCTTTGTGTATTGTCTGTGATCATCATCAACCTGTCTTTTCCTTGTAGGTAACATAAGTGAAGTAATACTGCATCGTCTGCTAACCTTCTGAAAGTATCGTATTTAAGGTTTAAGGTTACTGCAGGATAAATGAACTTAAAAGGGAGTTTAAAATTCTGAAGATTATAAAAACAGCTGGCAAAGTGAGAGAGCAAAGATTCGAAACTGAAGAAATGAAATTTTATTCATTTTGACTACATTTTAAAGAAACTTTTTATAGCTGTCTTCAGAAGTCTGACTCTGAAGTTCCCTTAAACGTCTTATAATTCAAGCACAACAGTTCAAAAATTTACAACCCTATTAACGTCCATTTAAATGGTAATATTTAATTGTGTTTACTTACATTAACTTTAATGTACTTGTGTACTCCAAACTTCGGGTCACTGAGGATCGCCGGCGGTTCGAGTTTCCTCTTCGGCGTGGATGAAGTCACGAACAATCCTTTTATATAACTAATCGCTATTGTTAGGAGGACCACTAAATTGTAGTACACGGTTAACACACGGGTCAGTGTGAAACGATATAACCTGGTCGTTAAATTCATGTTGACTATGTTAAGGAAAATGAATTTTCCGCACGACCATAAGAGTCGGCCGCCTGAAGCAGACTGCGAACAGAGCAGAGTGCTTATATGATTGAATACTTGTTTTCTGCTTATACAATATTGCTCCCTAGCGTTACTAGCAACCTATTTGGTTGGCATTGACAATGACATATGCAAAATAAATTTTGGACTCCTTTCATTGTTCATTGCAATTCAGTCTGGAGTGATCGATCACGTCCTTATTTATATGTCGATAACTAACTAATTAATATTTAAATTTCCTAAGTTGCAATGTAATATTGACCGTAGGTACCTACCTATAGTCCGAATCCGAAAGTATTCTGATCGCCTGTAAATGAATTGATGATCAATGGAGACTTATCAGTTTTTTCAGGTAGGTATTATGCTGAAATTTCAAAGCAGACTGATAAAATAAAACATTTGGATAAAATAACAAATAACATTCAAACTTTATTAATTCACATAAATATCATCACATTCACAATATCCTAATAATAAACATCATAGTAATATCTGTGCCAACGTCTTTCTACAAACCTGACCTAATAAAAGTAATATACTATACATAAAAACTAACATACATTGTAATTAAATTATTTTAACGCGTTGTCAATTCTAACATTTTTGGGTATATTTACTATACTCCTTTGCCTAAACATTTCTTCATGCCCGCGTGTACATTAAAAGAAACTACTGGTGTTTGCAGAAGCTTTTTGTAACACACAAGCGTGACCTTTCCTATTCCACACCTCTACCGTAACATAGGTACCTATTTATTTGTATACCGCTATTTTTACTGACTACCAGTTTTTCGGTAACAATAAACATTACTGCTCAAAAAATTTCAATTTGCATGTGAAGCCTATAAAAATGTCAAAGAATTTTTTTTGTGATTTTTCATTTGCATGATTGATTGATTAAGGTACCGCACATTGTTTATAAGCACTATGCGAATCATAGACAAATGAAAGAAAATAGTTTCAAGTACCTAGTTTAAGTTCAAGTCTGAGTATGGTTTCAATAAAGTTGGCAAATAAAATAGAAGCAAAATAGCACATAATTGTATGTAAGCTGAATAAATCGTACCCGGTCTAAATCGTTTAGTATCTAACATATACCTCGTTCTATCAAACACAAAATTATAAAAGGTAACGATGATACATACCATAATAATTAGTACATTATGTACTCGTAGCTTTAGTATCTTTGAACAGTGTAACTACGGTACAGTAAAGGTATTTTTGTCGTTACTCCAAAATTACGCATGCTTTGCGTTTAAATCAAGGTCGACTTAAATCCCCACAATTTTATTACACATGAGTCACACCTGAATCAAGGTATCATCACAATAATTAATCTTGACGCGATTGAGCGTTACCCATAAATCTGCTTCTCGGTCTAACCAAGCGAACATCATTGAGCAGAGTGTCTACATCTGTGGCAGGTTCTGATTGATAGGACACGTCATGCATTCTTCTCCACATGTCCAGATCACTCGTGACAGTCATGGAGAAACCCGTAAACGTTGAATTACCAGGTATGTTGTTCTCCAAGCTGCCACCCGCTACGTTTTCCTGGTTAAATCGTTCCATGGTTTCCTTTTCGATTCTTTCCAGTCGTTCCATTACTTGTGAGGGATCCACATCTCTTGGTCGTTCGTTGAAATCGATATCGATGTCAATTCTGAAAAGTTTTAACTCATTTTGTAGTGAAAGGACAATCCGGTTTCGATTACCTAATACGTAATACTTATCACCCGATTAAGGAACTTTTATGAAAGTCACTCTTATGTCTACACCATGCAATTAAGATAAGTTTCCACGTTGGAATTATGATATGAGCAAAGAGCTATAAATGTTATCTGCATTTACGAAAACTGAATTATATATAATACCTACATGACATCATAAATTTAAGGACTCAAGTACCATTTTAGGGCACAAATATAAGCATTTCATCAAACACTGCCTACGAAACCAACCATCCATAGCGTGGACCGACAAATAACTTTCTATCTAAACAAAGTTTACCCGACCCAGGCATATTTACAATCAAGAGTTTGTTTGCATCGCACCGTCCTTTCGTCATCGTTACGGGGACAATATTTGACAAAGTGACCAAAGAGAGTGTCAAAGGCGGTACCTAAACAGGAACTTTAAGGCTACATTTTCGTATGTATAATTCATCAAAGGTGTTTAATTTATTAAATAAAACAAAAACTACATTTCAAGATAGTACAATCGATAATACTTAGGTGAAGTGTTAGCTCTATTTGGTTTGATTGGCTAGTAGCTTCACAGCGGGACAGACACTGGTTAGGTTGTTGTTATAACATGATCTGCATTTGTGCAATAGTAAAAACTCCTTACTCTTACCCGGTATCTTCCTTGAATTTGGCCCAAACTTCTAGAGAAGGCGCTCGAGGGATTTCTGCCGCAAGAGCTCTCGTTGCGTCCTCCATTGCTTGGTCAACCATCTCTCTTTCCTCGTCAACTTAAAATTTAAATACGAGCTAGTTGAAAATAACTTTACGACCGCTATTATTTTATATAGGCTTGTTGAGTGCAAAGAAACAACCATTCACATTGAACTACGTAGATTGATAGCAACTTAGCAATGCCTACCGGTCCTAGCAACGATTTCCTCGAAAGATTAATGTCCTCAAATAAAGTTGTCAAATATTAATTATGATCTCAACGCCGCCTCACGAGAGAAATCTGGTTTCGCAATGTATGGCGTCAAAGAGGGACAATACAAGCTAAAGCTACACACTGTGCGGTTGCGAAGAAAGAAATTCCGCGGCTTTTACATTCCATAATATCTACGCATACGGCCTCCTTAGGATTTGTAAGTGTAAATGTTACATAATTGTCACCAATAAAATACACGTTTCATTGTTTTGGTAAGTTTATGGACTCGTATTCACAATTCTAGTCAATACAAAATCCTGTGTATAACTTGAGAGTCAATAAATGTTTTACAGCAGTGCTTAGATATTGATGTCTCGCCCGACGAAGTTTCTCTCCGACTAGCGATAAAGAAAGCAAGATACTTTCCTTTGTCGTTTTCTAGGATTTTCTTTCATTTTTAGACTTCAGTAATCGGACTGCCTCGTTGGTGTAGTGGCAAAGTTTCTGCCTTACATCCGAGAGGTCCTGGGTTCGAATCCCATGTCGAGCCAAAAATTGTTTCTGAGATTTTCTGTCATGAATTTCCAAAAACAGCTCGGAGTCGGAAAGTAGGCGGTGTTACACCCCCGTGCCTCGGAAAGCACGTTAAGCCGTGGGTCCTGCGCCTGATCACTCTCCGGTCATGTCGGATTGCCGTCTCACCGAACTTTGAGAGTGATGGAACAGTGAGTGCACCTGTGTATTGCGCTCACACTTGTGCACTATAATATCTCCTGCGTAGTTGGCAGATCTCTGTTGAGATTGGCCCGCTGTGGTCGAAATCGGCCGGGAGGACTATTATTATTATTAATCGGATGTTGAATTCATAATCCATAGGATACAAATACTTAAATACATTTATGAATCCGGTAATGTACACAAACATTTGCCCCTAGCAGAATTGTATTGACAGCAAGTTCTGTATATAAGACCACATGACCAAAGCTGTCAAATAGCATTAATAATTAAATGTAAATTCGTAGAAAAAAAACCTAGAAGCTAATAACTGCACTTACTGCAGCTACGTCGAGCAGTGGCTGGACGTCGCAGCGCTCGTGTCAGGTTCCCACAGACTGGCTCATGGGATGTCAGCCGGCTACCGCTGCAGCGCCACTCCTCGTCTACAGGAAATATAAAGTTGATAGCCCTCATCTTTGCTTAATCGTGGTCGGGTAAAAACACCACAGCGGAAAGAGGAACGAAAAGGAGGACTGCAAGATGCTGCCTGAAACTTAGCCCATAGCAGAGAGAAGGTTTTCAACTGAGAAATATAGATAAATACAGAGTACAAAGCTATATTTTGTACAATGTTGATAACAACGTACACTGACCCAATAATTTATATTTACAGCAAAATATGATAAAACATGTGTGCATATGTGAACCAACTAAATACGACGAGACTGAATAGTGATTGCATTGAGATTTAAGAATTCCCTCACCCCTGAGGTTGTGCTAAAATGTTATGAAAAAAGGTTCAGTCAGTTACCATCCTCATATGCCATCATCTACATACATCTGAATTGGATACTCGCCCATCAATGAGTTTAGTATCTGTAGTCTTGTGGGTGCGTCTATGGAAGGCCTATCGTGGGCTGTCCGTGGCCGTTGAGGTAGGTTAGGTCGAGCCGGTCTTAAACCCGCACCCTCTGTGGTAGCTGGTCTTTGATACCTACGAACAGGCGCCATGGCCTTGTCTTGGGTATCCATAGCCAATTCTTCTAAGCATTCGGGAGTTACCTGAAATCAAAATGCTCGTCCACGTAAGTATTCCAGAATTTAAAATTCTGGTTATCAGATCAGATGACGAACCCTAATTTTATGCAGGTACTTGGTCAAAAAAGACAGAGTATAAGCTCGTAAGATTTCACAACGACGATAAACATACCTCGGGAAATTGTGTAGAGGGCCCGGGCTCGGACTCAATAGAAGGCATTTCTAGCGAAGGCTCCAGTTGTGCCATCTCCACGTCACTTGTTTCCGAATCAGAATCGAAGATTCCATCTGTATCGTCTGCTTAGAGAACATACTGATTAAAACTCATTCCTTGCATTAGCACATACTAAGCAAATAGGATATTTGAGGTATACCCACACTCAATGTCTACATGCAATGGATGGTCGTCCAAATAGACGAGCATAGGAAGTGCAGCTGCTATACGTGACCGGTAATCTGGCGAGTCTGCCGCTGGGGACCCTTTGAGACTCAAACGGCGTAAGGATCCACAAACACCCAGGGTCCATATACGGCTGGTGTCTTGGATTGGATTACTGGGAACACAACGATTTGTTGATACACCCTTTTTAATAAAACCCGTATTTAAATTCATTAAAGTAATAGAAAACGTACTCCGCCAAGTTGAGAGTATGCAACTTTTGTAATGCTGCCAATGGTTGCAGATCTTGAAGACGATTCCCTGATGCGTGGAATTCGCGCAACGCATCAAGACCCCATACTCCGTCTAAGCTGGTTAAGCCACATCGATTCACGCTCAAAATCTACGAACATACATAACATGATACCGAACGATAAATATTGTTTGTTAAAATATCTAAAAGCTATTTATTATGATGTACGCACGGCCACAAGGGAAGTTAATCACTGCGGCATCTAAAGCGTACATAATAAATTGTGGGTGATTTTGCTACGAAAAAAAGAGTAGCTTGATGTGGAGCCGTGAGTACACATCTGCAAGCAAATAGAAAAGTCAAAGAGGGCAAGTTGATTTCTTGAAAAAAATAATACAATAAGTACTTTTAAATGTACTAATCCGATTCCAAGATCACGAAGGGAGCCAAGGGCACTCCCATCCAATGTCAGCGACCGGAGTCTTGGCGCTAGCACGTGGAGTCGTCTCAAGCCGACGCGCTCGGCAACTACCCGCAGTTTTGCTTCTTTAATACGCAGTACATCTTCGTCCGTCGCGACTCCACTGCATTGTTTCTGAATTCAAATACGAAATAATTAAAACTTTTCCATAAAAATTTAATTTTAATATTTTTTTAATATTAATTTTTCTCAACAAAAAGCAATTCAATACAGCGGAAAAGTACCAACCAACTGAAAAAAATACACAATTTGCTGCCTAATATAGCAAATCATGTTCGCAAGCTCAACAATTTACTTCACCGCAATACTTTCACTTGCAAAATAGCACCTAAGTGAAACTTACAAGTAATTCTATTAAAGTCAGCTCTCTTGGTATCACAATCCGCCGATAGCCCGGAAGACGTCGCTCAAGTTCATCCTGCCCTGGAGGTTGTTCAGGCTCAGGTGGGGGCATCGCCAATGCCCTGGACAAATTATGAGAATGTAGGTATAATTGTTGAAAACGTCGGACGTTCAGACTTACGTCCGTCTATCTGCACAGCTCAATATGTCTTTGACAACAATATGTTATTAACTTCAAGGACCAGTGCATTTTCAAGTCTGTAGCACTCGGCAAGTTTTACATTAATAATTTGAGATAAAGTGGTTATATTATTAAATTAAAGCTAGGTTAAATTTAATATTACTTTAGGTTACATACTCGTTTTGTCAATTTCTTTGTGTTTTATCTGTGCCGTATGTGACATAATACGTTACAAGACGGCTGAACCGATTTGGATGACCATTTATGTAACTATTCAGTATGTCTCTGCCTGAATAACAGAAATATAACCATCCTTCAATAACTATCAGTTATTGAAGGAAGGATTAATGAATGGTTTTTTTTTCTGTTATTATGGAAATTCCTACTAAGCGAAATATGTCGCTGTTACTTTTAAATGCAACTTCAATCAATTTAAACCAATAACATACCTAAATAATGGTGTGGCACGAACATTTTGCGGTTCAGGTGAACTAGCGCTGGATATTTCGGAAGGCGTTCGAGATGGGGAGGCAACAATACTCGGCGTTTGCGGAACACTGCCAAGATCCACACATGGTGCTTCGAAAGCAGGCATTCTCAGTAACCGCCTGTATTTAAAAAAATATACTCTTAATTAAGTGCTAACCTACATAATACGAAATATTTTGATCCTTACGAATACAGAGTGCTTATACCTTATTATTTTATCTCGTGCGTATTCAATGACATCTTAGATCAGCACTCATAAAAACTATCAGTTGAATTAGTTCGGTAGGATATTATGGCAAAATTAGAAAACTTTGCATTATTTCGTTTATAATTTTGACAATTTGTTTGTTTATTGCGTTGGCAATGGCAACGGTAGTGATTTTATCAACTTTGGCGTCGGTTGTTTACTTTCTGCTGACTGTTGGCAACCGTTGGCAACATTTAAAAAAACTGGTTGGCAACCAACAGGCATGGCCAAGCCGGACAGAAATCAGAACCCATGTGTTGGCGCCAACGTTGGCACCAACACTGCCCTGAGTGTGAATCTAATGCGGAGCTAACGTTGTTGAAAGGCCAAGTTGTCGTTTTCTCTCACATTCATTTATACGATGGATAACCTAACCTGGCCATTAGAAAAAAGAACCAACATCATCATTGCGAGATAGGTTTTTTTTGGCCAACTTTTTGCTCAACATGTGGAGCTGGCTTAAATAGTGCTCGAGCCAACGTTTGTATCCGGCTTTAGCTAGGCTGTGTAGCTTTAAAACATTGCCTTATTCTTTGTGAAGAATAGTACTATCAATGTCAATCACAGCTGTCAATTTTGCCGCCAGTTTTCCAAAGTGGAGTAAAGATTTTTTTGCTCTTTTGTGTATACTTTTTATAGTTTCTTAAAACATCTTCTCCAGTATTTTATTAAAATGGAAGCCACTAATGGTTCTCAAAGTAAACATGAAGAATACCAGTACCTTGACATCGTGCGGAAAGTAATCGAAATTGGCAAGTTTTACCAAAATAAGTAACCTCTACAATCTGTATTAATTCTTAAACTTATCTGATTAACATTGATTGACTTATTATCTGACGATACGCATTGGGTTCTAGTTAAAACGAATTCATGTCTTTGATTCAGGTGATAAAAGAGTCGACAGAACTGGCGTGGGTACTCTTGCTATTTTCGGAGCTATGCAAAGGTATTCATTGGCTGACAACATTTTGCCCCTCCTAACAACGAAAAGAGTATTTCTTAAAGCAGTTATTCATGAACTGTTGTGGATGGTTTCTGGTTCAACTGATGCCAAAGTTCTTGCTGAAAAGGGTGTACATATTTGGGACGCTAATGGATCCAGGGATTTCCTTGATAATCTAGGCTTTACCAATAGAGAAGAAGGTAAGAAAAACTAAGGCTGATCAGTCTAGCCTTACCATCATTTTTTCTGACAAGTAATCTATTTGCAGGTGATTTAGGTCCTGTTTATGGATTCCAGTGGAGGCACAGTGGAGCAAAATATGTAAATGCTAAGACAGATTATTCCGGACAAGGAATCGATCAGATACAAAATGTCATAAACACATTGAAGTAAATAATCATCATTGTATGTCTACTAATGTATTAATAGAATAGAATAGAATTATTTTCAATAATTTTATTTGTAGAAAGAATCCTGCTGATAGAAGAATGTTGATATGTGCCTGGAATCCTTCTGACCTGAGTAAAATGGCACTCCCTCCATGTCATTGCTTAGCTCAATTCCATGTGGCAAATGGCAAGCTCTCCTGCCTATTGTATCAAAGAAGTGCGGACATGGGGCTTGGAGTACCATTCAATATAGCAAGCTATGCTTTACTCACCCATATGATTGCACACATAACTGATTTACAGGTACCTAAAGAAATGTTTTTTTTGTTATTATTATGACTTATTCTTGGAGAATTGAAGCTCTAAGATGAGCAAGCAAATGTGAAAATGTTATAAAAAAAAATACAAAGGTTGCATTTAATAAAGTAAATTTCCCTGAATGACTGTGATTTCAAAGTTAATGGCATTATTTTTTTCAGCCCGGAGAATTTGTGCACACTATGGGTGACACACATGTCTACCTCAACCATGTTAAACCCTTAACTGAACAATTAAAACGGGAACCCAGACCTTTCCCAACTTTAAAATTTGCACGGAAAGTGGAATCCATTGATGATTTTAAATTTGAAGACTTTATTGTGGAAGGTTATAATCCTCATCCCAAAATTGATATGGAAATGGCAGTATAACAGATAATGATCATGTTTTGTGAAAGATAATTTTATGTAAATGTTAAATGTCCTTAAAAAAATGTGTTAATCTAAAGCATGTACACAACAGCACAGTAAGGTATACACTGTAGCATCTCAAGCTCTTTCGTGAAGCCTGATGTGCTGTCATTCATACCAACCCATATTCATACTACTACTATTTAATTAATTCATCCTTCTTTTTAATAAATAAAAGAAATGGTTCATTGCAACCATTTTATTTTAGTTATTTTACTTACTTACAGTGTGAAGTGGTGACCCCCAAGGCCCAAATGGCAATTCATATCAATATTAAAATAAGTAGGTACCTACAATGTACCCATTGCTATAATTGTAAAACACCATCCTCATTTCATATTTTGTAAAACTTCAACAATATACTAACAAATTCATATTTCATCTTACAGCTAAAATCAATATTTTAGAGCTAGGTGTTACATCTAAATAATGAGTTTTTGTACATTATATCTTTAGTACAAATTAGTCTTCCCTCATTTTAATTTATGCTAGCAGAACATTTCGTTTTGTATAATACAAATAATAAATCCCAAAAAAAAAACTACTCATTTTATTAAGTATCCTAAATTTTGTGTACAGTATGGTGGTCCTACAACATATTTTTTGATATTCCATTGATTAAATTTATTTTTTAAGGTAAAAGGTAGTTTGTAGCTGAATAGTTAGAATGCTCTCAAATAATGTAAAAACATTTCAAGAATTGTTATTAACAACATGCAATTACTGCAGAAGGACCTATCCTTTACATTTACAGTAAGTCTGTACATTGTTACCAGTATTGAATAAGTGATCCTATTAATTAATGGCAATATGCAGTGTGGATGATATAACATGATTAGGGTAATATATATCTAAATTTTTAGCAATGATAAATACTATACAAGATGTTCCATTTATGGTAAAAACAGAAAAATCAAATGTTTATGATATTCCATGCAATTTTAAGACAGAAGCTAATTTCCCTTAGGCATATAATGTGATGCTGGCTGATAAAACAAAACAGACTGAAGTGTCAACACATTTGGTCATCTGGTGGCATCTGAAAAAATGGAAAAGAATACAAATAAGCATAAATTGAGGACATGACAACAACAGTGTCTCTAAATACTTGTTGGATGAGATCATAAAATTTCAAAAGTAGGCTCATACCTGAGTAGCTGAATCCTCCTGCCTACTGCTAGGGATTGGCAGAGCAGCTAACTGTTCAACTAATGCCATAGTCATTTCAGATTCAACTGTGATTTCCACCCATAATGTATCTGAAATTATAACACATGGTATAATGAATGTAGCATTGTGGAAATAAACTGAAAAGTTAGAAGGGTGAATTTAAATTTGGTTTCACACTTTGTAACTGCAGCTATTACAAATAATTTAAAATAATGTTCAACTGACCTCCTATCTGGTCACCTTTATCAGTAACTAAATGAAAAAATCCTCTATGAATCCCTGGGGTACTTGGAGCTACTAGTTTCATAGTGACAGTTGTTGAGTGCCCTGGAGGAAGGGGGGGCATGTATTGAGGGGTTGCTCCCAGAGGTTCTCCACCAGCCTGTATAAGTCTGCAGCTACCTGGCCATGCCTCCGTTCCAGTGTTGGCAATACTCCAATTCTGTTCAAAACTAACAAACAATTTTGATAATTATTTTTCAAATAAGCAACAACATAGGTACAGTTGGTAATTTGACAACATAGGAACTGTATCTTACCAAGTTCCTGGTCCAACTGCAGTGTCATGACTTTGTGAAGCTTTTAAAGACATGGATGGAAGTTTTGAAGGCAATGTGTAATCTAAGTAACAACCAATAGCAGCTTGCAAATTCCTGAAAATGAAAATAAAATGTTTTATGTGTTTTGAAATCAATTTACATCAGGTTTGAGGTATAACTTTCACGTTTTTCATAAAATTGTTGTACTCACCAATTACTCATATCTAAAAAGAAGCTAGCTGTGTTATAGCTCAGGCTGGGACCCAAAAGCCTTTGCATTTGGTTAATTAATTCATCTCTATCAGTAGTGTTCATACAACTGAATTGTAATAGTAAATTTTGGTCAATCTCGCCAGGAATTGATGAACCATCGATATCCATTTTAAATGTATTCCTGAATGATTATAATTTAATCACAAAGAACTTTGTATATTACTACTCGCCACCACGTATACCGTCATACCCTTTGTTTACGTTTGTCAGCTGACTTTAGAAGCCTAACAATCACACTTTTTTATGAGTCAAAGTCTTAAAATATTTGCAATTTCTACAATAAATATTAAGGACTTGTAAGGATTATAAATTCACTTTTAATCTGGGAGTAATCGTAAATTTATCAGTAAAATCTTCCGTCCGCGCAGTCACAGCAAAAAAATACATATTTTCTGTCAATGTCAAATTTGTCATTGACTTGACATATACTCTCGAATCAATGGTTGACGTCACCACGTCGGAGAACTCCGGATCCACACGTTGGGTGAATAATTGACCCACAAAGAAAAGCTGGCTCCAAACGTTGGGTGAATAGTTTAGTTAGTAGATTGTTATTGTACCTAATTTACTATGAGGTCAAACGCTTTTTTCTAGATCTACTCATTGGGCTAAATATTATTTGCCAGTGCGTGGATCCAAGACTTATCTGTCTGAGAGTCTTTTTGTATGTACACACCCAAGAAAATATAAATACTATGTAGAGTACACACCAGCAGATCCATACGTTGTCTCAACTCAACTAATTACATACTCATTGACCAACCAACAACTAATTACAAACTCGTCGCCGCGCCGCTACGGACGGACACTTGGCTGTATGGTTACTTGTTTTGTTGTACCGTAGTAGTAAACCTAGTAACTAGTAACCATACCAAGGAATCTAGTAACTGTCAGACATGACAGGTCGCGTGAAAAAAATGTCAGACAGACAAAAAAAAAAGTCCTGCATGTGCGTGCGTGCCAACTGCAAACTCGTGTGTGAGTTTATTACATATATTAAATCTTCTGTAAATACAATTCAATAAAATAAAATCGTACAATGGAAGATTCCCAGAAGAAACTACGCTGCCCTCACAGTGGTTGCAAAGCCTCATTTAGTAGGCCTTACAGATTGAATGATCATGTTTACTCAGCTCATACGAATGTTGTAAGTTATTAATTTTATCAATTATGTTCTTTGCTCTGTATTAATTCTGCAGTTTGTTGAATGAACCACTGCTTATTTATTTTGCTCGGACGAAATATCATACATTTGATTGTAGATTGTAGGTTTACTAATTCTTTTTCAGAAAGCATATGCATGTGAAGAAGAAGGATGTGATAAATCATATTCAAACAAAAGCCATTTAATAAGACATGTAAACAGTGCACACAGAAAAGTGGAAAAAGAAATGATATTCAGGTGATTAATTAGCCTTTTATATACTATTAATTAATTAATTATGTTTATTGAGCATTACTTACATCTGCCAAAATTTAATTGTTTTTAAAATGTGTATCAAGTTTATTAAAACATTTGTTTCAGTTGCCCAACATGCATGAAAAAATATGCAAACAGACAAAATTTAAAAAGACACATAAAAGTGCACCATTTGTCAGGGACAACATTCTCATGTGATTTTTGTAGAACGGTATTTAAAAGAAAAACACAATTAAAAGCCCATTTATACCAACATACTGGTATTAAGTCATTCCGGTAAGCTTAAATTCATTCTGCTTTCCCATTCAAATGATTGTATAAGTATGCTTTAAGTCTTAAGTCTCCCAATCATATATTGTCAGTGCACTAAAGTTTAAATTATTGAAATTTTTAGGCTATCATAAAGTTAAAAACCATTTGTTTATTTTTATAGTTGTGAGTTTTGCCCAAAAGACTTTATCACTTACTTTGAAAAGAAGAGGCACCTGAGGTGTCACAAGATATATGGCTGCAGTGACTGTGATTTGGTATTTGAGGTATGGTCCAAATACCAGAAGCATAGGAAGGTGGCCCATGACCCTAAAGGTATAATATTAAAGCTTCCAGCAGTGTTGTTATGTATATCATGTAATAAAACTTGATTACATGAAATACATAATAACATGTTTTGTTTCATTTCAGAATACATTTGTAATGAATGTAAGAGGAGCTTTAAAAAGAGATGCCATATTATTCGGCATATAAAAATACATGACCAAAAGCAAGTCTTGTTCAAATGTCCATATGAAAGTTGTCACAGGTAAACTATACTGCAACTAATAAAAACATGTGTAAAAAATGTTCTATAAATGTTGATATTATTTAATTACTCTTTGATTATTTTTAATATACATCCTGTATATTAAAAATATCCTTTGAGAAACAATAAAATTCATTGTTTGCAAATAACACCGTCTGTGTGTTTAAGAGGTTAATGAAGTTAAGGCCACACTGTCTAATATGATATTGTCAGGTGCTGGTCATAAAACAACTTCAGACAGAAGTATTTATCACTTATAGAGTGCAATCATCCAATGCTGTATAATTTGCCAACCAAAGCTTGTTTTACATTCATTACATTTATTAAATAGTCATACTCACTGTTCAAAACTTTTATTTATGTTTCAGATCCTATGTCAGAAATACTAATCTCAAAACTCACATCTTGATGAATCATTCTCAAATAAAATTTGAATGCTCCATGTGTAATGCTAAGCTCTCATCAAAGGTAAGTTATCATAACTTGCCAGTATGTAACAATTATAATTTAGAAAAATACAACATGATGATGACCATTAATGTTTTACTAGCGGGCCACAGCAGAAGTGTCTGTTAAATGAATGTATTTTTTTAATTGGAATTTTGGCTTACTCTCTAGAACTACTCTACTCGCCGAGATCTTTAGAACGGTACTCGATCATATTTATTAGGCCCAAGCACCACGACACAGGCTGGCGGGAAAGGAATGATCTTACACACTAATATTATAAATGTGAAAGTTTCTTTATTTGGATGTTTGGATATTTGGTTGTTTGTCTGTCAATCATGCTGAAACTACTGAACGGATTTTGATGCAATTTGATATACAGACCGGGCATGATCTGACTTACGTGATAGAATACTTTAATTAAATGCTGTCTACCCAATTAAATGCTGTCTTGGGATAAACACGTTGTCGTGGGAAGGTTGCTAGTAATATATACAATGAAGTAAGTTTTTGATTATGTACCGCATTCTTTTAACAATATCCCTTGTTTTGCAGAGTACCTTAGAAAAACATTTGAAATCCCATGACCAAACCCTAAAAATAAGACAAGAACCAAAGAAACCTGGTGAGCGCCAAAAGAGAAAGGACCTTGGCAGTGTAAAAGTGTCTACAGCATTGAAATTAGTTGGGTTTACAAATAACAACAAAAATGAAAACAACACACAACAAAATGTATCTGTTGTTAAGTTAACATTATGATATTTTTAGGTAGATGTCAGCTTCCTAATGTCTGTACTGATTGATAAAAATTACGAAATAGAAATAGTTAAAATAATAACTTGTTTTTTATTTATCTTCTTCCAAAATAGATATCTGTGGGGGACGGGAATGGAGAAGGGAGTTGGGGAGAAAAAAAAAGGGGATTTGTGAACGCAAATTAGTTACGCTGGGCTCTTTCCGCACTTAGCTGCTTGATTGGGCTATTGTGTGCATATTTCAACAGAAATTGGAGGAAGAAGAACACCTCTTCCTCCAATGTAAACCAGCACAGGTTTGCTCAAAAAGCGAGCAGCTTAAAAACTAGTTTATTATTTATCATCGTAAAGTGGAAAAAAGATCAACACTGTGTGTGATTGTATTTAATATTTTGATGTTTGACTTCAAAATATTAAACACAAATAATATAGGTTCCTGGGGGTATATCAATCGAGGGGAGTTCGAAATTTTGACAGGACGCACCATTAAGGGGGTTCAAATTGACATACAAAAATTATTACATCTCATAGTGTATTAATATTTATTAGACCCTTTACCAAATTATTTATAAAGTAAATAAATAAACTACATACTCTGTAATAAGTACCATTCCTATCGCAACGAGACGATAATAACATTTTTAACTGCAAATAAACTTTACAATAAACAAGCTGAACAGACAATATTGCAAACATTCTTCTAGACATAAATGTCTTCTATAATTTCTAATTTTGTGTATATAGAAATTGATATAGGTTATATGTGAGTACTAATTGGATATATCTAGACACTGACAAATGTCTCAAATTCTTCAGAACATGAATTCATAAAGATTCTTTTAGTTGTAGACATTAATATTTAATTAATCTAAGGCACAATCAGCTAAAACTTGATATATTTACTATCACTCATGCATAATGGTTCCCATGTAAATAGTATCCCTTCGAAAAGTTTTGAAATAAATTATTATCTGTAATTGTAATTTGATTTAACTTTATAAATGTAACAGTAAAATATCAACACTTCAACCCGCTTAGACAAATAATTGCTTTTAACCATGTAATTTACCTATCTTAACCATTACATACATAACAACTTAAAACAAAATTAAAATGTTGGTAAGCTGTGATTTGGTATTAAGGTGAGGATTGCTACACTAACATATTCTTTTCAACATAAATGGATGCATGTCAGCAGCAATAACAATATGAGAGTCAACATATTGACAATGTATACTGTATATAAAATATATATATAATATTGACCTAACCATGAGTAGGTAATCTAATGAACGAAATGTTATGAGGGATATGTTTAAACAATTTTACGAAACAATGACAAAAAATTATCTTATTTTACAAACACCACATTATACAACATTGAAATACTCAATTTTTTGCTTGTATTGTTAACCACACAAAAAATATTATTTATTCTTAATTGTAACAATCAACAATATTTTTCTATATTAAAAATTAATCAAGCTGGATCATAAATAGATATTACACCTGACCATAATTGTTGATAACGTTTTATTTGATAACTTGATTTAGTTTTAATACAGACGACAATTTTATATATTTTAAATAAATAATTACATATTTAAACCTCTGCAATCTGTAAACATTTTATACTTAGATCTGCTCTTAATTACATCTAAACTCTATAAAATATATTACTCTATTAAATATTAAAGGCAATTTATCATTAGATATGGACGGATTAAGTAAAGGCGCCCAATGGGGTTACCAATTAATTATATTAATAGCTCTTACTCCAAACTTATCTAGTTAAATTGCGGCGGCTGCGGTAGAAATTAAAACGTACAAATAAATATCCGAGTTCTACATAACAACGAAACAGCATAATATATAAGAATCTCTTTAAATAAATGTGTTGCATGTTTCAGGTAACTCACTAGGCCACTCCCGCCGCCGACCCTACGACCGCCGTAACAACAAACAAAACATAACTTCGTTGGTAAACAAATTCAGTTCCATCTAAGTCAATTCGTAAACTTAACAGGCAAGACCACAACCGATATTAAGTACTTATCACCTAAAGGAATGTAAATCTCAAGTTAAAAGAAAAATGGAACGGATTAACCAATTCAATAGAACAAGGAATGTAGTGACTATATTAATATTAAAATAAGCCTAATTATCTAATTTTACTTAAGGTCAGTGGACTAACGCATTACAGAGCTGTCTGTACATGCGTTATCGATTTCCAAGTTATGATATGATTTTTGTACATCAAATATATGTATAGATATAAATCGTTCACCGTAAGGTTGAGCACTTCTTTTTACTTAGTGTAAATTGATAGTTAGTGATATAAACTACATTGTTTAGTAACATGTTAAGAGATCTAGTAAAATTAAGTTTCATTACTCAATAAGTTGTAGAATTGGATTGTCTGTGATCTATACATAATGCGATATAAATAAACAGTGCGTGCGGTGTCGCACCGGCACCAGGGTAAGCACGTGCTGCTTTCTGCAGAAGAGTGAACCTGCGGCGTCGTATGGGCAACTATTATGCTTTGTGCGCGACCAACTCCTCCCATACTTGAGCCACATTGAGCAAGTATACCACTTCGGGTAATTGACATTCCACCAAGTGTAAAATACAAGACCCTTCTTCAAACAGAAAGAGCCAAAAATAACATAAAATCATTTTAAGTACATCATAGTTCATATAACTAATAAAAACAATGAATATTTTAGAAATATATTTTTTATAACAAAAGATAAAAAATGATATATTGTACATTAAGTATTAGTCGTGGACTTGCATCACATGCAGTTAAAAAAAGAAAATATAAATAAAATGGAATGTAGAATTTTTAATTCCTGTCTGTACACGATCACAATAATTAAACAATCACGGAAATATAGGCTATGCCTTTCTATAACATCTTGTCAACAGCGAAATGTAAAAATATATTAATTTGTACAATCTAAACATTTGTAAAATTCACTATCGCACCAAAAATACTCTAAAATTTAGTTTTTTTAAAATCACGGTAATATACAGTTAGTACTGTAAAATGAAAAAATAAATAAAATCTAATCGTTTTAAGGGTAATATAAAGAATATTTAAGTCACTTCTTCCCCTCCAAAGACTTCACTAAAATCTCGTTAGTGGAATGCATACGTCACACTTTGGAATGTATAATAATTTCCGAGTTAGCAAGTCTCCAACGCTCAATAATGACACGCAAATCAATTTCGCGTAGTCGCGGTTCGCTCGCATATGAGCTGAATTTTCGCGACAAGTCCGTAAATGAGTACGTCTTTTTTCGCGTACACCTATCATTCGTATCGAGCCCTAAGTTCCAATCATACGATAATTTAAAATTATCGTTTTTTTATATTAATTTATTTAAGTACTAAAAATATCCATACAAATATCTTCGCTCATTTAACTATTAAGAATAACCACTAAAATATACCTTGACGTAATTTGCACTTTAAAATAAAACAGCTTCGGGGGGACGTTCAGCGTAGAGCATATTCGAAGCACTTCAACCCGACAGTGGCTAGCACTACCAGGAGTTCAACCTAAATTCGAAAGAGAGAGATAGACTGACAGTGAGGGAAGTGAAAAGAAAAGGACAATGACCAGCATCTCATAAAACAAAAGCCCAGCGATTGAGATAATTGACGACATAATTTTACATTCTTCATTAGTATCCTGTGAAATCAAAAGCATAATGATCTGTGTAAATCGTTTACCGTGAGTAGTACTGGCTGGAATTTCTTAAACAAAACCAATTATGGTCAAACCATCTCAATCATACGAGTTTAAAAAAAAACTGGTCATCATCTTGAAGTGCTTACCGACTATGCGCAGAGTTACGATAGTGCATCATCAGAGGATATCGAACGGCCCCCCTGCAATCAGTCATTGGTGGCTCTTACTCAGCAGATGGGAGTTGAACTCGTACACGTTGCAGCACTGCTCGCCGCATATGTTGCACTTCCACGGGTTCGAATCGCAGTGGCAGCCCTTGTGCAAGAAGTAGAGAGTGGAGTCGGGGAATGTGATCGCGCAGAAGGCGCACACCAGCGGGCCCAGCAGCGCTGCCTCGCCCGCCGTGGATGTCGTCACGCCCCCTTCCACGGGCGAAGCGCGCGACGCCTGCGGAACAACGGATGACATTGATCAGACTCACTTTCATGACAAGAGTGTGCATTTGTAAGAGCGTTTAGGCGATGGATCAACGGCAGAACGCTGCTGAATGTGGTTACTAGCGCCGAAAATGTGACATAACCATTATAGTACGAGAGCCCACGACCAAAACCATGTCTCATAGCAATACGGCAAAAACCCTATAAAATCGTTAGATTGTATGATTCTGAACCCGACTAGGTGTGTAGTAACGGTCGAAAGTGTAGCAACTGCGTGGGAGGCCATTTCTGCTGTGTCAAAAAAAAAAGACAGTCGGTATTATAGCAATACGTCTGATAGTGAAAATGTACATAGATTTTATAATTGTATTACGAAAAAGTTTGTTTTCAGACATTTTGCGCGTAGCATATAGCCTGAGCGCATTTTTGAAAATGTCAACAAATTTAGCCGACCTGTATCATAGCAATACGGATAAATTTTTTTTTCAACTTTTCGTATTGCTGCCATGATTACCAATAACCTGTTTTCAGACACTTTAAGTGTAGCATATACTCCCAAAAACGAAAATAACGTTTCGGAGTCGCCTGGCCGACGCCTCTGTTAAATGTTTTTTTAAATTTACAGCCTTCATAGATATTCAAGAATCTCCCTTGTCTATTATATGTACTTTGACAGATGACAGATGTCATTACTTATTTCTTTTAAAGTTACTCAAGTGTGCTTTAAATAAAACCAAAACTATCAAATCAATCAGTATTTAATTTCAACAGCCTCAGCGCTTGTTACGCTCCTGCCCCTTCCCTTCCCTTCATCCCAGTTTCCTTTTGTGCGATTTATTTCAGTCCTTCAACTTCAATGTTAAGGTTTCGGGTAAATTCTTTGTTAATTATCCTCTAATAAATTCAGGGTCGCAACGTATTCATTGGTTTCTAACAGAAAATTCAAGATGCCTCAATACGATTTTTAAATGATATCTGAGTATCGAAAAGTTGTCTGATAGAGAAGGTGCTACACTTAATTTGTCTGATATAATTTTTTTGCACATGTGGACAACTTATTTTATCATGTCCAACAATTTTCAGACATATTGCTATGATACCGATCGGTAAAATTTGTTAACATTTTCAAAACGGTCTCAAAATTTAATGCGTTCACATTTCCGTCTGAAAATTGTTTTGTTCGCATCAAATAACCAAAATTTAGTAATAAAAAAGATTTTCAGACGTATTGCTATGAGACATTTTTTTTGTCTCATTTTTAATTTTTTTAAGTGATTTTACGGGTTTGCGCTACACCACTAACGTCTGAAAAATATGTTTTCGGTATCTCAGAACTATCATTCAACTACAGTCTGCAAATCAGACATATTGCTATGATGCAGTTCGGTAAAATTCTTTGACAATTTCGAAAATTCGGTCAGATCAAACGCTACGCGGAAAATGTCTGATATTGGTATTTTCGAGTTCAGGATAATCGTATCTATCGATTTGATGCAGTTTTGGCCGTATTGCTATGAGACAAAAATTTTGGTCGTGGGCTCTCGTACTATTATCAGAGTGGTGTTGCGGTAAAGGGTAGCGCGAAGTCACAGACACGCCGATGTCATATCTTCGAATGAAGCGATCTCATGCTACCATGCTGTGCACGGTAAGCGCGGGGGTCTGTGAGCCCGTTTTCCGTTCGAAAGGTCGCACTTTCCAGCGAGTCAGTAAAATCAAGCGGTAGTGGGCAGGATTCAATGAGCACATTGTATAGCCGTTGGCTGCAGGAATGTTTACATCCTCTACAGGTCTTTAGAGACTCGGGTTCTCGCCCATTTGTAACCCCTTTCCTCGGCAGAAGGAAAACTCTTTTCAAACTATAAATTCGTTATATAAACACTTACACTAGAGCCCGCCTAGCATAGATGCGGCGGCCCAGGTCCTCGCGCAGCGGGCTTTAAGCGGCGACATCTTAATCAGGGACCAGGACAAGCCACCGCTAACTAACACTATAAGCTCTAGCATAAAGCTAAAGAATGTCAAATCCGAACAACGAGCAATTGGAGACCGATTAATCAGAAGCGCGGTGGACGTCTTACGGCTGATTGATTACGATGAGGAAACTTACATGGAGCTGCAGGAGGGGCGCTGTTAGGCCGAGATGCACAGATCCTCGGTAGAAGAAAAAAAAATTTCCAACTATAAATTCGTAATATAAACACTTACATTAGAGCCGCGCGCGCGCCCCCTAGCGGAGATGCGTCGACGCAGGTCCTCTCGCAGCAGGCTCTTGAGCGGCGACACCTTGATCAGGGACGACGACACGCCGCGCTTGTCGCCGTTCGCCTCGCCGTCGCGGCCCTCGCCCCCGTTGCCTTCGTCTTGCGTGTTCGGTTCCTGGTTTATATATTGCGATAGTTAGCAGCGATCAACTCGAACAGGAGCCCTTATACGATCTTGTAGGCTCAACAGAAGCTCTGCGATAACGCTTGTCTTATCTTCTTATATATATCTTATATATATAAAAATGAAACCCGTTTTCCTTGGTCACGGCATCACGCGTGAATGGCAGGACCGATTTCACTAATTCTTTTTTTGTTGTATTTGTTATTATTAGGAGAAGGTTCTTACGGAATAAAATATTAAGAAAATCTCTCAGAAATATTGAAAAATATACATTTAATTTTACATATTTTAAAAAAAGCGCGTAACTAATGTCAATGTCATTCAATGACATTGTTCAATCATTGCAACGCTACAGTTCTTGCATTTCACGAAGGCGAGTAGTCTTTATTTGTTTTTAAACGTGTACATGCATAATGCAATAGTGTGCGTGTATGACGACGCGGTCAGTCGCGAGCGCGCTGTCGCTCAGGTTAGTTGTGTTTATTGTTTCCGGACGCTAATTGCCGTGAAGTACTGTCAGCATGTCAAAGCGCAAAGTTATCCATAGCGAGGTAAATATTTTTTTTCTAGTTTTGACATTAAATAAAAATGATTATTTTTTAATTTAAGTAATAGTTTAGTTTTGACTTTTGATACTTATTCAATTGTATATTTTATTGTTTTTAGGGTCGAGCAATCATTGCTAAAGTCTTTCACTTTCTAAAAGATGAATATAATTTTATGAAAGCAAATAACACTGATGGATGTGACCTAAGTCCATTAGCAAACATATTAGAACGAACTGCCCAAGCAACAGGCGTCAGTGAACGCACAGTAAGTAGGATTTTAAAAGAAGAGAAAGAGTTGCCATCTTCATCAACCAAGTTTACTTCACCCATGAAAAAGCGACGAAAAAGAGACGGTAAATTTAATTTAGATAATATGAATCGAGAAATTATTCGAACTACAATTCAAAATTTTCATATAGAACACAATGAACTTCCAACTTTGGCAAAACTTCAGTCAGCATTAAGAGAAAAAATTGGTTTTGACGGATGTTTGAGCACATTACGTTCGTTGCTTATAAAAATGGGCTACGAATGGAACAAAATTGAAAACAATCGTAAATCTTTACAAGAAAGGCATGAAATACAATTGTGGAGATTTAATTTTTTGAAAAAAATTCATGAATACCGTGAAGAAGGCCGTCCCATTATATATACAGACGAAACATATGTGCTAACTTCGCACGTACGTCAAAACACGTGGAATTTAAAAAAACTAGATACTAAGACAAAAGACAAGTCATTTTTAAAAAAATTGAGTACCGGTGCTCGTTTTATTATAGTGCATGCGGGTAGCAGTAGTGGATTTATTAAAGATGCTTCGTTAATATACAAAGCATCATCCACAACTGGAGACTATCACTCAAATATGAATTTCAATAATTATAGCAAATGGCTGAATGAAAAGCTGCTGCCAAATTTACCAGATAAATCTGTTATAGTGATGGACAACGCATCCTACCATAATACTCGAAGTAGTAGTATACCTACGTCAAATTCGCGCAAGAGCGACATGCAAAAGTGGCTGACGGAACACGGTATTCCTTTCAATGCACTGTCCCGCAATGTAGAATTGTATGATTTAATAATCAGAAATAAGCAGCGTTTTATTTCATATAGAATTGACGAGATAATAAAAAGCAAAGGTTTCGAAATACTACGACTGCCACCATATCACCCCGAATTAAATGCCATTGAAAACATCTGGGGTATTCTGAAAAATAAGATTGCCTCGAAAAATATTGGTCAAAATATGACAGAAGTTCAAAATTTAATAGCTGAAGGTTTAAACAGTATCGATAACAACATCTGGCTTAATACATGCAAGCATGTCGAAAAAATTGAAAAGGAGTATATGAAATATTTTGATTATGACTTTGAATTTGTAATTAATGTGGGTGAATCAAGTGATAGCAGCACGACTGACTTTGAAACTAACGAAAGCAACAGTTTTTCCGAAGAAGATTAAGGCGACACATTTTTCACATACGTAAAAATAGATAGAAATTTGTTATTAAATAGTTCCAGCCTAGCCTTATTTTCATAATTTTGCCATATCTTGAGTTCAATTGTATATCCTTATTTAAGTCTTATGTTTCGCTTAAATTAAAACTTAAACCCAAATGTAGAAGAACATAATTTTATTTTAATACATTCCCTTATTTATTATTTATTTTAAATAATAAACATTTTAGTTTAAAAGTTTTGTTGTTTTATTTTATTATCAATTGAACATACAAAAATATTGGTATTATTTTTATGCTAACCATACCCGCTTTCGTTTTCACGCACACATCGACACATATACGGACACATATTTACCACAAGTAAATTCTGCTCGACTTCGTGATTTGAAAGAACTATAAGGCGGTACGAAGTTCGCCGGGTCATCTAGTTTGTCATAATTTTGTTCAAATATTTGAAATAACGCTGCCAGTTTGATAACTGAGCTCCTTGGAGAGGATAATAAAAGTGGGATACTGTTAGCAAATAATGAATGAATATTTTAAAATGAAAATGAATATAAAAATGTAGGATATATTGATCAAAATGTGCTTCGCGGAAAGCAATTTTGTGTTATACGGCCCCATGAGTGGGAGTGAAACGTTAATGATAAGAGTAAGAGTGGTAATGAAGAGAAAACTGTTGCATGTGTTTTGGCCTTGTCAGCAGTTGCCAAATGTCTGTTTTGTCTGGAAACGGCATAGGACCAAAAACCATAGGATATTAAAATTTATTATGTTCTGCTGGCCAATAGTTAACTAGCGTTTAATATGTTATGCCATTTGTGCACAAAATACTCTTACATGTTCCAGTCCTATGACGTTTACTCTCTATGCTAGTGGCGCCCTCTGCGCCGAGTTTGCATGCCATAACATACAGCAACCAACATCTAGAGACACACAAACACTTGGCAACGAAAACTATACTCATGGTCCCGTCACACTAATGGAACCAGAGGGCAACGTCTGGTTTTAAGTGGGTACACGAGCTCTCATCAAGTTCGGAAGTCGCACAGACCCATTTTACCCCCGCTGGTGGTATGCGTAAAGCATTTCAAAAGACAACACCGGCAATGGGCAGCCGTCGGCATGTTTACGCTAACGTTCAGATTCCGTTGATGGGTGTACAAGTGGAGAAATCGCACAAGTTGTAAACAAATTACCTGTTTGATGGGTATTAGAGTGATGGACGGAGTTATATTGGTGGGTAGTCCTGCGGAGAGTGAGCTGCTGGCGATCGCGCTGTCGCCCGACTGCGGCGAGCTCGGGTCCTCGCCGTTCATGCGGGAATCTGATGGATGAAGAAATTTCATAATACTGGTATTATGCGACGAATAAAATTGCTTAGAGTTCACTACCTACATGCACGGTACAGCGTATGGTTGCTTACGCGTAATGGAAAGGAAATAAGTTTCGCGTTGTCTGCCAGGATACTTGATTAGCCATAGGATATGGGGTGTCCCAGCATAAGTGAATCATACTGTTATGGTAGCATAGCATGACTAATGCCCCAAAATAAAAGATGTTGATCTCGAAAAAAATGGTTGCGTTGGTGGTGCCCTGGTGCATTATGCCGGCGACGTTATAATAGTGGCCAAGTGCATCCATTGGTCCGTCGGCATACTTTTGGCAACGTAAAGCATATCTTACTGTTCATCTAGATGCTAGAAAACTCACCTGAATTATTTAAGTGGTTAGACTGTCCGGGCGAGAATGTTTCGTTGTTATCCGCCATCGATATCTCGACGTGCGGCGTTAAGTAGTGCATGGGCGGCGTTGCGTTGTCGACGGATCGCGCTCCGTTGCTGTCTCCACTGTCCGAATAGGCTGCTGCGACGGATACTGAGAGGCCAGAGCCTAGCGCTCCTAGTGCGTTGATGGCGGCTGGGTCCATGGTGCCGTCGGCATATGCCGCGTTCGCTATGCCGGCAGCGAGGAGGGATACAGAGTTGTTGCCGGGACCCGGGTTGTCCAGGTCTATACCGTGTCTGGAAAGATGGTTTCTTAAATGTTTGATACATTTTGGTACTGTATTCCCTGATTTGAGTCTCAGAGGAGGTGGTGAAAAGAGATCTTTTAAAACAAACCACAAATTTGTGTGAACAAAATGGTTATTTAGTTTTGAAGCACTCTATTGAGTCATCTTGTGCAAGCCTTGCGACTGAATTTCCATTTTCGATTTAAATTCAGCTTTTTGGACTAGTCTAGCCTTCAACACAGTCGATTGAGTATTGACTGCGTAGTTGAATATGTAATTAATTAGGTCAGATAAAATTCTTGTTTCAACAAACTACAACTCACCTGTTAAAGAAATGAACCCTGAGACTCTTCATCGTCGGTGCGCGGTAGCTGCAGAGGGGGCAAGTTTTGACGAGGTCGTGCTGTCCAACGTGTTCGTTTTGGAAATGCGCTCGCATCGCGATCTGGCGCTGGAAACCTCTGTTACATATTGGGCAATGGTACGGCAAGCTCTTTGTGTGTGTCGTGAAATGTTCGGCGAGGTGGTCTTTCCTGAAGAACCTCTTTTGGCAGACGCGGCACTCGTAGGGTTTGACGCCGGTGTGCCGCATCTTGTGGCGTCGCATGTTCGCGCCGTTCGAGAACTTCATGTTACACACATCGCACTCGAATAGCTTTCTGTGTGGCCGCGCGTCGGTGTTCTGAGCACCCGCCACATTGTTGTTGTCGGGTGAACACTGCGCCATGTGTGAGGTTAAGGCACGACTACTTAATGTACTAAAACTGTTGCACGTGGTACATTTTAACAATGTACTGCCCCTCTTCGGAGTCTCTTTACTACTTGCTGTTGCCGCCTGAAATAAATTGGGAAATTTATAGCAACTTTGATTATGTGTTATTTACTTAGGCAAGGTATATTTTGAAACATTATATGAATTTGAGGTCAACTGTGGATCTGAACAGCCATGTGTGGCTGTAGTTTCTTAACACTATTAAACTTATTCTTACAAACAAGATTTATATGAAAAAAATATAGTAAGTCATACATAACAGATAAACATATTTTTATTTTATTTTATTATAAAATCTTAAACTCACATAGTCAGAAAACAATGGAATGCTAATTTCAATTTTAATAAGGGAACCATTGATGGAAATCAATTTTCTAATGTGTCTTGTAATCAGTAACAAGTCATTGGCAATAGCCTTTAATTGCATGAGGTATATTATTAATCACTTAACCATGTTGATGATGAATTTGCAATAAATAACTCACATTATAATATTATTGTAAATTGAATACTTTTTGTAATAGAAAATCAAAAGAACAGCTCATTATGAAGTTCAGAAGCTTACTAAGTATGGTATAACATCTAAAATACAGCTATTAATTAAGGTCAGTATCATGCATGTATTTTAACATAGATTTCCCAAGAAATGAATTTATTTGGCACAGGCAGATAGTCCCCCTGATGAATTATATTTGTATTCAACGAGTATTAAGAACATGATTTTACATTATTACATACATGACTATTTTTAATATCATGTGAATATTGAAATTATGAATATAGGTACACAATTTTAACTAGACTTTGAACACAGTTAAGTTTTTTTTCTTGTCTTCTATTTGATATAAATTTAGGGATCACAAGTAGGTAAATCAATCAATGCAGTACCCTTAAAAGTGATAAAAACAAAAAGGAAAGATAAATATTTACCGGTTCATTTTTAACTGCTGGCAGATTCGGCGACACCGTGCCAGAGTCGGCCTCTGTTTCCCCTTTTGATGACATCACATTACCAGGTCGCGGCCTCACTGAACATCACTCTCCCGCCTCTAATTATCACAAAAACAAACACCAACGTTAAAAACTACAGCACAACTCATCGTAAATGTAACGTGTACACTTGATAGACAAGTCAATCAGCAATTTAATCACCAAACTGTTAGGTACTCAGCGGAATGGCGAGTTGACCCATTTACGAAAACATACAAATTATCGACTCACGATATACTATTTTTTAATCGTTATCTCTAATATCTGATACATATTCCACATCTCACAAGTTGCACACCAAGATTCATGATTAACACACCATGAAATTACAAACTCACGTTAGCTTGATACGTCGACAGCCAGAACAGCGGTATTTTAGGGAGAGATCGCTATGTGGCCTAATTCAATGCTAAACTCGATGCACAAAATACGTGTTACGCGTCTAACTGTAAATGCACAAAATTAAGAAAACCGGGTCCCGTTTGGTGTGTTGAAGGCTTAAATTAAAGAATCACATGATATTACAGTTAATTAATCGATTTTTCTAAAAATATGAACTTTTGACCAAACCCATTTTGATAAAAACCACACACCTGTGAAGAATGGTGAAGATTTTTCTTAGTATTTTTTTTCTTATAGCAACACGGCTTTTGCAAAATTCATCACTTGACTTATCTTTTGCGCTTGTCGCACCTACAAAGATACACATAAGCCCTTTTCATTTTGTTTGGATACTCAACAAAAGGACAAATTGTCAAACAACGAGCAAGTTTTATCATTGTGTAAATCCGAATATTAAACAAAAGGACCCAGATATTAAGTGTTCAAAAATAAAATGTCGACTTAAAATAAAGACTTTCTTCATACGCAAGGAGTATTAAATTGATAATGTTGTGTTGAACTTGAGTTTTCTTATGTGTATCCAAATATATTTTTTATGAGTCGTGATGTCACTATTATTCTACCGTTTTAACTTTACGTAGCCGTGCAAACCGAGCTCAAAAATTCATTGAAAAAGTAATTTGACAGCTTTGACGACTTTACTCAAAGCAATAGGGATGTCAACGACATGAAATAGAATTTAAAAAAATCCTCTTAAGTAATATAAGACAAAAATATGATTTTAACTTTTTTTCTCTGTCTGTTATAAGCATTTTACATTAATACTACTGGACAGATTTAAATGAACGTTTTTTTGATGTATAAATACAAGTCCTCGCTAACATTATCTATCAGATACATTTTATCCCGCAAGTCTGAATCCTTGATTATGGAATCTTAGTTACACAGCTAAGTCGTAAGGGGCTAGAATATAGTGGTATGGGAAAAGTTAATGGTGGGAACAATTCGAAGTCAAAGACTTCTGGACCGTAATACGTTGCATGCCACTTCAAAAAAAATTACACTGACCTAATTTGACCGAAGTATATCAAGTATACGAATACATATAAGTATACGTATAAGTATACATATAAGTACGGTACACTTACTTATGGTCAATATAAGTAGGTAGTCAAACATAAATACGATGATGAAGAGTCAAATACTTTTAAACGTAAATGGTTTTTATTATTAACTAGTGGCCCCCCGCGACTTCGTGCGCGTGGAATCCCTTTCTTTTCGAAATCGCGGTCGAACGGGATAAAAAGTATCCTATGTCCGTTTCCTGGTTCTAAGCTACCTCTCCACCAATTTTCAACCAAATCGGTTCATCCGTTTTTGAGTTATAAATTGTGTAACTAACACCACTTTCTTTTATATATATATATATATGTATATATATATATATATATAAATATATATATATATATATATATTTTTTTTAAGAATAAGGTTTTCACATCCCTATTTCGTATGAAAGATAATGTTGCGCATGCGTAGTTGTTCTGGCCTTATGTCTGTCAGCCAGCCAGCCAGTGCCAGAAATGTCAAAATATCAGCTCGCTCGTTGTTCGATTCGACGTTTCACATTTACTTCTGTGTGTATTTATATTATTTCTTGTTGTTGACCACTTTAATTTCTATGTGTGATTTTAATGTGATTAGTTAATTGTAATTCAATTCAAAAGCGAAAACCATATTCCAAAAGCCTGTCCACCACTTAAACAGGTTTATGATGTTACTGTAAACAGATCTTGAGAGATTCGTTAATGTGATTTGTGTGTATCAAAGTGAGCTAGAGTCTTCAAATATGTGTTCTTCTCCTATAATAACATTTTTTAGTCAATGGCGATTGTGGATTAGACCATTCTTGGTAGCTTTTTACGTGATCGTTATTGTTGTGATAGTACCTATCCTTGTAGTTCGATCTATAAACAATGGATTTGAAAAGGAAGAAGCTTCCCTCGTTGGTGGAGGTTTCGTTCTGCTGGCTTTGCCTATATCAATTTGGCAGATAACTCAACATATTGTGCACTACACAAAACCATCATTGCAGAAGCATATAATCAGGTAAATTGGGCACAATTCACTGATTTCTCTGTCTTTTTTATTTTCTACTTTTTATTGTTAATAGCTATTTGTGAATTTTGTGAAACTTATGAAATTGGCATAATTCCTTATCAATATTTGTTTGTGTTAATGTGTATGCCTTATCAAATAGAGATAAGTAATTGTTTCTTTGTGTCTTATTTGTTACTCTTTTCACTTTCAGGGTTCTATGGATGGTGCCAATTTATGCTCTTAATGCATGGATCGGATTGGAATTCCCTGAACAGTCCATTTATGTTGATTCACTCAGAGAGTGTTATGAAGCCTATGTTATTTATAATTTTATGAAGTACCTCTTAAACTACTTAAATGATGGGCAAGATTTGGAAGCCTTGCTGGAGACTAAACCTCAAGTTTATCACATCTTTCCCCTGTGTTGTTTGACACCATGGGAAATGGGAAGGTAAATTGTTTTGAACATAACAATGTGTATGACTCAATTTACAAAATTTGCTAACATGATTAATAATTATTTTCAGGGAATTTGTGCATAACTGCAAACATGGTATCCTTCAATATACATTAGTTAGGCCAATAACAACAGTGATATCAATGATATGTGAATTGGCTGGAGTGTATGGAGAAAGTGATTTCAGTCCAAAGGTGGCTTTCCCATACATAGTGGCTATAAACAATCTCTCACAGTTTGTGGCCATGTACTGCCTCGTTCTATTCTACAGGGCTAACAGAGCTGAGCTCAAACCCATGAAGCCCATCGGAAAGTTTTTATGCATCAAAGCTGTTGTATTCTTCTCATTCTTGTAAGTAGAAAAAAAGCTTTTAAGATTAAACCAACATAATTTGTTAATTACAAAAACTAATCTACTTTATCTTTGTTCCAGCCAAGGAGTAATTATTAATATTTTAGTATATTGTGGAGTTATATCCACAATATTTGGAATATCTGATAGTGGAGAGGTCAAAATTATATCTTCCAAGTTGCAGGTAATCTTGTTTAGAAAATTACTTATTAATGTTAAATGTAGTAATGTAGTTACATTGTTATGCACCCAGTTCTATTTATTTACTAATTTATTGTATCCAATCAGTATACCAGTTCAGAGGTCTGAAAACCAGTTCTTGCCATACCTTTCGGAACTGGGTGCATGCCCAAAATTTTAATCTCAAGGGAGTAAAATTGTTTCTTAATGATGGTTTATTTATGTGTCTTCTATTTTCAGGATTTCTTGATTTGCATAGAGATGTTCCTGGCAGCGATTGCTCATCACTACAGCTTCTCATACAAACCTTACATGTCACCTGACAATCCTTCACCATCATGTCTCGGTTCCTTCCTCGCAATGTGGGACGTGTCTGATGTCAAAAGAGACATATCTGAACATCTTGGAGTTGTTGGTATGTGTTAAAACACTCTTGCATACTTTTTAATTAAACAAGGTTTTCATGAAAAGACTTCAATCAGATGGTTACATTTTTATGGACCATGTTGTCTAGGAATACCTGGTTCATAAATTTTACTTTGCGTCGCATTTGCGAGAGAGTTTTCTGTTTATTAAGGTTTTTCTAAAAAATCTCTTCCAGGGGGCACATTCAGCAGACGGTTTCGTGGGAAATCCATGTATCATATGCCGAGGGGATGTGATGAAAGCTCTAGGTTGGTAACTGAGCCTGCTACATCCAATTCAGCACCTAATTTAACAGTGGAGGCAGAAGTGCCGTCAGTCGAAGTGAGACCCACTACATATGGGTCCATCGAAAATACTCTCACTGGTTCCTCAGAGACGGAACCTCTCATCAGTACGTCAGATGATCAAGATTCGATTAAAGACAACCCAAAGGCGTAAAAAGCAAGGGGACAAAAGAGCATCTAACAAAATAATTTGACTGTGAAACTGATAATAAACATCACAATTATGTATTATATGCAATATAATATAGATAATAAGTTGTAAATATTTATGAAGTACCACTTGCATTCCCCATGTTCAATTTGATTCCTACCAAAGTGACAGAATGCTAATAATGTTAGGTGAGATCAAATATGATTACTATAACAGAAAAAATTAAATATATTTTCTTTTTATATTTTAATTTTAAACTATAGATCTTTTTTGTTGTTATCATAATACATATATTAGGTGTAATGTATGTATTGATTGATAACATGATATTGTGATAACCTATAATAATTATGCTACCAATAAGGTATTGTAAATATTTGTTAAACATTTAGCAATAAAGTTATTCTTTATTATAATTTTCATTCTTGCTTATTCAAAGTTTCCTAGATGGCTAGACCTAGTACAAAAAAACTAAACAATGCCATTGTGACATATAGTCTAGGTGTTCTTACCTCTAAATAGGTATTAAGTGTTGAAGTTTCATTAGTATGTGAATTTTTATAAGTAATTAACTAGTGACCCGAGAAGTGCAGTTAGCGTCTTAATAATACAAAAAATATTTATAGCGTTTTAGTAGTGAAAGAAAGGAAGCTTACCAGGTATATAGTATAACTTGACCTAGAATCAAACCAGATTTTTTTCAACTCGTTCGTTAATATCTAAATAAAAATCACCAAATTAAAAAAGGGAATTTATTTGAATTGGCTTAAATTGATTATTTATAGTTAAAATTATCACAATTTTACGATATGGTAAGCAATTTCTGGTTATGTTTATAATTGAGTACATTGATGATTACGTACATAGTAAATTGGGAACTACACAATATAATAGTGTGAAATAAAATCACAGTTAAACAAAAATGGACTGCCACAGGTGGAACTCGAAGAAGCACCTCTCTTAATCCGGGCGTTTGCTCTCCCAATTGAACTATCGTGACAGTAATTCATTGGTCCGAATTTCATTAAAAGCTCCGTAGGCTGAAATTTATTGGTATTTATTGCAATTTAATAATATTATATTATATTCATAGATTATATATAATAAATAACAAAGTTAAAATAAGTACATAAACTTATATCAGTACCTAGTAAAGTAGAATTTCACATAACAATAACACTAAAAGCTGTGGAATGTGTTGACTTACAGAACATACTGCTGGAGAATAATTACAGCTTATGTGGGTACAGCTGACTTAATATCAGCCAGGCTTACATATTTAAACCCAGACAAAAAAGTGGGTGTTATAAGATTGACCTCTAGTTTGTTCTATTCTGCCCGTGGCATCGTAGCTCCCGAACGAATAAACCGACCGGTGGTTCTTAGCTATGGCTACTCAAAATCCGTCCAGCAATTGGCTAGACGACACCACCAATCGTTGACATACTTTTTATTATCTGTCAAAACGGTCTGCCTCCATAGATTTTGTATGGGAATAATGAACGTGACGTCACTAGAAATCGGAGTCAATTGACCGAATATTTATTGAGTTTTGTGTGTTTAAAAATTGGTTTCGACAGCTTTTTGGAAATAAACTGGTTATAATTACTTCATAGGGGCTATGTTTTTTAAACGCCATGGTCTTGAAAATATTTAAGATAGCTGTCATCATGCCAATTGAAGCTCACCAGCTGTTTTCATGGTACAAGTCGGGAGTTTTTAAATGTTATTCTTATCTTTTACCATTCCCTTCAATTGTCTGTCCACCGGAGCAAAGCTAGAAAACTGAGCGCAGAGACGATGGAGAAATATTAAGGTAAAAAGGATTAGCTCCTCTTAAGCAATCGTTTATTGGTTTAGGGATTTATATTTCTCCCTATGGCAGCACGCATTGTTAAGTTTGATGTGCTGTTGGCCGGTGTTGGGCTGTTGGCTATAAGCCTAACAGTTGCATATACATGCAGTTGCAGAACCATATGCTGTTGTATCAAGTTCGCGATTTATTTTGTTTACTAACTACCTAGAACTTAGCATTACCTCTATTACTGGGCCCTATACTAGACAAAGTTACTGACAATAATCGCCATCTCTAGCGTTTGTGAGTTGTATAAAACTGACATTCGCCATTGATTTGTGGCTTGTTTTATTAGGCCATTTTCATACATTTAACAAACTATGACGATAACGATTTTCGTCATCGATTTTGCGATGTCCAGGGACCTTATTAATAAAATTAGCGTAATAGAAAAAATATATACTTACACATCTAATTATTGATTATTTTTCGGGTGGGTGAGCATTATCAAAAATACGTTACTATGCAATAAAGTTATTGCAAATATGTAAATATTTAACTTAAGGCACTGCAAGTTAGGCTTATTAGAAGCATAATAAATGTCGTTTTTACTAACGGGCAAATGAATAGTTTCAATATTAATCCCAGGATTCTTATAGCATTCAGTAAGGTTTGGTCAAACTATTCAAATTATAAAAGCGTAAAAATATTAAGGTAAAGTTTACAATAGGTGCTGAGCTATTTCACCTTATAATGTTTTGCAATAGGCAATAAATAGCAGCTATAAATACCTAATTGTCGAAACTCTCTACAACTTTTAAATGGTTCCTGGTCTTACTAAAATTTTTGAGAGCATTTAGGCCAGCTTTCAAGCTATTCATTTCAATCTTGTTCCAAAGGGTGCCCATCAATATGTAATAGAAACAAAATCCTGTCATTAATATTTTGAGTATGTCATAGATTACTTTATTAGGCCAAAAACCAACAGTGCCTAGTAGGAACATAAATAACAAACTTCCTGAAGTGAGGAAAACCTTTTTTGATTTTTTTATAGTCTCTAGGGCATCTTCACATACTTTGATTGCTTGAGCGATGGTTACATCAAATGAGCTATCTTTACTTATTTGTCTTTGGTTATTTTTTGGGCTGATTGGCTTCAACTTAAGTTCCAAACAGACAGCATTGTGATCAGAATAAGAAAATGGTTGGCCAGGTACCCTGTCCTCCAAAGGGTTTCCGAAATTCAATACAGCAGCCTGTAAGGAAAATAAATGAACTTAAGTATGCTTTAGAAAGACACAAATTAAATAAGTTTAAGTCATTCACAAGTGAAATAAATTCCTACCTCCCATGAGGGGCTGACATGGAATAGTATGTGATCAATTCTTTTCCCACCTGGGGATGATTGAGCCAATTTTTGATCAGTATAGCTGTTATTGGCATGGTCACAGGTCCCTGCCGGCTGGTTGACCTTGGGGTCAGTTCCTTCACAATCCAAGTCAAACGGATCAAGTAGAGAAGGCAGTTGGGTTATTATTCTGAAATCAATAAATTAAAGGATTACAGTATTATAATACTTATAATTAAAATTGATTAATTTAAATAAAAGGTATGTAAAAAATAGTGCTCTACCTGTAAGACAGATCACCGGGGCCTGTGTTTAGGTCACCAGCAAGGATGGATATGTCTGCAGGAGATTTGGTCAGGTTTACAAACTCAGCAGTGGAGTAAGCTTGTAGGACTCTGTGAGCCAAGTACATATCATCTTCATGATATTCAGCATGCAACTGTAAATGGGATAAGCATTTTTTTAAATAACATTATTGTCTAGCCATGAAGTTGTAGGTACATCATATACTAGGTCATATCAGTACTTGTGAATTCAATTTGAATGATAACATATATAATCTACTTACATGAGTGCAATAAATGTTTACAAGTCGATCGCCGCATTTAATGCGGCACAGCCCAACACCTTTCCCTCCAAACCAATCACCATGGTGGATTTTGTGAATGTAGCCATTCAGAGGCCATTGGTGGAAGAACACGTCTTGAATCACCCATTTGGAAAATACGCACAACCCGGAGCCTAGTACCCCACTAAAAAAAGAAAAACTCAGCAATATCTAATATATAAAATTCTCGTGTCACAGTTTTCGTTGCCATACTCCTCCGAAACGGCTTGACCGATTCTCATGAAATTTTGTGAGCATATTGAGTAGGTCTGAGAATAGGCCAACCTTTTTTTTTCATACCTTAAAGTGATAAAAAAAAAATTAAATGGCAAAACAACGGTTGCCGGGTCAGCTAGTTTTCAAATAAGATTTGACTTAGTGACTAGTGAAATTCAAATTAAAGATTTACCTATAAAAATAGTAGGAATATGGAAGAGTTTGATCTAGCTTGTCTTTCAGGAATAGATAGTCACTTTCACTCCAAACTTCTTGCAAACAAACTAATGTATGGGAACTTCCCATCAAGTATTTTGCTATGGCATTAATTCTTTCCTTGCGGTTTTTGGAAACAACTGGAATACCCCTGAAATATTTGGAAAGTAATAACATATTATGGGGCTATACACAATAAGTAAGTGAAAACATAGATAAAAGAGTAAAAAGATAATCTAGATGGTTTAATCACTCATAAAATACAAGTTTTTTGAACACTTACCAGCAATTAAGAGTAAAGATATTAAGAGTAAATGCCATAGCCTGCTCAAATATCACAATTTATTAAATTTATCGGTTTCTATTTTAATTAAACTCAGTAAAATAAATTAAAATCTGTAAAATAGGTACAGTGTTTCCACTATAACAATTTAATTTCCCCACGTCTTAATTTAGATTTCCCCTTCTCCGGCCTTTTTTCCCCTCAAAAGTTATTTAGCTGTAGTTTTTAGTTTTGAAATACACGCTACACCCAAAATAAGGCCTTTTTCTTGTATAGCTTGCTATATTAATATTATTTACACTAAATATGTCAACAAAATCATCTGCAAAATTTGACGACTTTGCTATAGTATGCACATCACTAGCTTTCAATTACTTAACTTTTAATTATACTTAACTTTTATTCCAAGTCAGTTTACGCTGTCAGCGCATAAGTTTTATTTTAAGCCACAAAATGGAACTAACATTGATAGATAATGTCAAAATTCACCAATCACGTACCTAGCAGTTAGAGCCATTTTTTATCATCTGGCTAGGTTTTATCTATTATTTCCCGCAATTTCCCCTCATATAGTCTTTCCCCTTTTCCTTCCCCTCTGGATCCTAATTTCCCCTTAAAAGGGGAAGTTCCCCTCAATGTGGAAACACTGAATAGGTATCAGCTGTTTCGAAAGCAATAGCTATGAAGGGTTGCCAATGTTGCCATTAATTGTGTAAGAAGGTCCCGACGTGACGACTCAAATGTAGCTGCAAAAAGTGTGATGATGTGATATGCATACAGCAGCCCGTTTCAGCAGTAACCACCATGAACTATTATACAACATGCTTTCATAATCTTCTATCTGGGTAAATGATATCATCTTACAGTACCCTTGTTCCTTCATCTTATACGAATCATTTTGTTACTGATATGGTATTTACCATATATCACATCAAAAACTTTTGGGGTTATTTAACCCCAAAAGTTTTTGATGTGACAACGTCTTAAATTAGGTTGTGGCTCGGAGTCACTCATGAAAAAGTGTAACGCCCGCTCACGTCTGTTACGATGAGTCACCGAACGAGAGAGAGGCCCGCCGGACTGGCGAATGCCTTGCGTCTCTCTCCCACTCAAACATGATCGGTGTCACGTAAAATCTTCGCCCGTAAAACCGACTTTACTATCAACCATTTTTTTTCCCCGAATTAGCGTAGGTTAAATTTGTACGGCAACATTAACGTGCCAAATTAAATAAGTCAAATTTATTTTATTTTACCGGCTGTCAGAAAATGGCATAGTTCCACAAGCACAATGCGCAACATCACGCAATAAAAAGGCGTAAAAAAAGTAAAATGTCATCATCTCCAGCTTCTTGTCAAAAAGTCAAAGTTATGTGTTGATTCAAGTTAACTTTTCTATAAAAACTATTTGCTTTCTCTCAATTTCCTAAAGTTTTCTGACGTTATTTGAATAAACAGTAGTTAAGCAAAATACGAATTCTGGAATGGGAAAATCTACGCAGGTTGATGGCGATAATAACCCAACATCCGCTGAGTCTGATCCAACTAAGTTACTCGAGGCTGCTTTACTCCAAATGGATGGAATTATAGCTGGTAAGTGTTGTAGTTGCGTAGAAGACGGGCTATAGCTCTTTTTAAAGGATGAAGTCCATTAATTACTAACCCAACTAACATCTCGGAGTCAATTTACTAAGTCCTACATGCACCACTGAGTATTCAGGTCTTCATTTCCTCTTAACAATATGGTCACAAAACTATAACTAATGAATGTGACTATTTGCTTTTATAAGAATATGGCTAAGAATATATTTTAGGTTAACATCTGAATGGTTTTCCAAGCATGCTATGACCAAAACAAGCTTCAAGAAGACCATTTCAACAATACAACCTCGATAGAACATAAATTATATGACCATGTTTAATCAGAATTTAAAAGCTTATTATTGAGACAAAGATTTACTTTACTATATTTCGTTTTGTTTCTTGATGCCCTTTTACTGTAATTCTAGCTTAGGGGTTTAAATTGATGCATTGATTGTATGCATACTTAAAGTAGCATACACCTAAAGTAACAATAAGTATTGCGAAATCAATAGTCAAAATAATGTGATAGCTGAGATGGCTATATTATTTATTAAACCTTAAAATTTTGATCCTGTCTACTCTTCATTTGGAAACCTAACCAAAAACTTACTTTATGATTTTTCTTAAATTTTTTAAATTTATTGTATTGAGAATTTGCAGTGTAAAATCACATGTTAAAACTATGTTATGTTTTGAGCCTCTTAAGAGCTATGAGGACAGTAAATTATTTATTTGCCTCACAGGATTAAGTTTTCTTTATTGATGAAATCATAAAACTTCGTCCTGAAGTATTTGCTTGGTAGGATTTTATGTGATGATGTACTATCTTCAAATTGGTACAAACAAACATTATTGTAACATATTTGTATCATCAAAATGTAAAAAAAAACAGAGTTTTCCCATAAAAATTGAATAGTCATTGAATTGTAAATGGCACAAATACATTGCATGATAGATCACCCCTACACTTCCATTGCGCGTATTTGTTAAAATCTCAAAATGTTAAAATCAAATTCAACTTCTGCCTTAATTTACGTCAGCGGCATTTATTGCCATAAACACAATGTTGCGAGCGGAAGCGTGGCGCGCGAAGTCGTCATGTGTGTCGTCATGGCCGTAGGGGTGAGTTTACCGCGGGAGCAGGGGTGCAATCTGTTGCGGAGGGTGCCGGCGCCAGTCCGCCGTGGCGCGCTCTCCGTGCGGGCGCGTACTCCTCCCGGCACCTGCACCTGGGACCTTATTGCGTTCATAATACGGTTCCGGTATTTGATAGCCATATGTTATAACAAATAGTTCTGTTAGATTACTAACGAATCCGCCAAATATCTTAAACATTGATCTTGTTCCAAAATAAATACAATATAAAAAAATACTTTCACAAACATGGAATAAAGCATAATTACGACATAATTAAAAATTACTTGGAAAATTAGCTCGGCACTCGGCAGTGCTTTCGCCAAGTTTTACGTGTTTGACATCCAAAATTTTTTATCATTGAAGTAGCAAAAAAAGGGTTTAATGAAAAACCATTTTTTTAAACAAACTTATTATCTGGGCCACATTAGTATTCTTTTTAGCAGACTCGGAAAATGCACAAAGCTATGTAATCTCAGCCGCCTCGCGACGAGATTAAATTTGAAGGCGTTGCTTATCGCGTCCTTTTCATTCTTCAAATATTTGTAGGCTTTGTTCTTTTTATGGTGACATAATTTTCGATTCGTACTCCGAAGTAACAGACTGGGGCAAAATCTTTTTAATTGAATTTGCGAAATCGAAAATATTACGACAACCTTTTCCTATATCCAGTTATACAAAATATGAATCGTTATATCGACATATATCAAAGTAAAACACTTCTTATCTTATTATCTCATTATTATATTATTGGGCTTATGTTGGTCCCAGAAAGACGTTATCGCGATGAATCCCTCGGGAGCTGCGTATTTTCGCTATTCACTTCCCGTCTCCTCTACAGGCTTTGTCCAAAAAGACAGTATTACGGTTGATGTTTGAACAATCTCATACGTTTCTAAAAATGAACTATTGTGTTATGCTTCATTGCAAAATGTTCCTAACATTAACAGTAAACTTCGTTGACTTTCCATAACTAATGACCCGAACGAGAAGCAAACGAAAAAATTCCAACTAAAGCGTTGCTAGACGGGCATCATTTACTTTTCGGACGTACAGAACGTGACAGTTTTGTTATTAGTATGTCTGATGTCTAACGCCAAGAGAGCTAGCTTCCTATGCTAGACGTTTTTCTGTTGTGTGTTCAACAGGTATTTTTCACGCGCTATTGTCATTGGGAGCACGCGCCTGACCCCTGTCTCGCCTGCCACCCTTGTCCAACGGCAGGGTGGATAAGCCCGATGAGCCTTCCATTACGTCGCGGAAACTATCCACTCGTATACAAGTTTATTATAGTTTTAAAAAATATAGTATTTTGATACCGGACTTAGTTTATAGATAATAATCTTTTTTGTAAAATGTTCTTCAAAGCATTGTAGAGTATGAGTAGTGTATTACCTACTACATTTTGATACCAAAAACAGTGATGAGATATATGACTAAATAGTATCAATCGATGTGACTGAAAACTCAACTGGAATCAAAGTTCACCATCTCTTAAAAACATTGATGATGTGTTTGTGCGCGTGTGAGTATCTTTGAACCCCTTCACGATGCCCGGGTGCTGGCACCTGCCGGAACACGTGACCCGCTGGTGGCTGCTAGATGTTTGCAGCCAGCAACTTTTCCAAGGCGGGGAAACAACTGCTTCACAAATACCGCAGCGTATGTGTAATTATCTAATTGAAAGATTTTCGGAACCCATTTTTTGGATCTTTTTTTTGTAATCCACTTATCAAAACTTTTATTTTTTTAACCTCGATAGTATGTAATCTTCGCAAAAGTCGTCTTTTTTTTAAACATTATTTTTCTCTTCTTAATAACTATTCCCGTAATTTAAGGAATATCATAAAAAAAGAATTGGCCAGTTTGGTCCAGGCGTTCTTGAGTTATAATAATGCTTATTTAATTTGCTTATATTTATGTTTTCTGTGTTGTACTGCCTTCAATTTAAGTATAATTTTTTACCTTCCTATTATAGGTGTATAACAAAAGTAACCCTCATCAATTCATCATATATCTTTTACTTAGCTTGACGTTAAGATGGGAAGGCGGACAGGAGGAGGCAATTAGTAATAGGAAAAACCGTTTACGTAACCATGGAACCGGAATTATTCAAGTAATTGGTTTGACGTCTCGTTGTATTAACTATACTTGTAATACATACGTCCTCTAGTTCCCTGGTGTTTTACTAATAAATAATGAGAGCTACACATTGTTCGAAACGTGGACTGTCAGGTTTTAACAAATAACACAACTCACAAAATCCTTTTTAATGAGTAAAAAAATACGGTCCTTCATTCATTAAGCCGACCCAGCATGGCAGGCACGTCTCGAATCTCTTCGAAATTACTCCACTCGCGCAAATTGCGCGGGGACCGAGTGAATTGCATCCGCCTAGGAACAATAACGCTTTCGCTACGAGCACAAAAGGAAAAAGTCCTCATCATTTTACCCTTCGGCTTCGTTATAATAACTGTAACGTGCGGTATAAGATCTTACATTACTGTAACCTCATTTTTATAAGATATACATACAAATTACTAGTTTGTTTTTTGAGACAAGTTGCTAAGCAGGATTTATGCTAAGCAGGATTTATTAACTAGTCACTTCCTATTTTGGATTATCTATCTATCTTCCCCACGCTTGTAAGAGCAAACTGGATATCGAAGTCACGAAATAACTTGAAACAGTTGATTCTTAAATTTCAATCGACATGGAAAAATATTACCTATTTACTTCTCGTCATTCCCGCTTGTATCGAATATCAAAGATATGACATTCGCGTCCGTAAAGCGACACCTGAAATTGATATCGTACCTTATTATCAATTACCTATCTTGTACACAACGTATTTAGTAGACATTGTCTTGTGGATCAGTAAACAGTTTGCTTGGTTACCTGTTACATAGACATATAAAAATTATGTGAATTGAAAAAAAAAACTGGCAGCTGATGTTAGTCAGTGCCTTCTTATGGTAGTGTTCTACACTTCTAAACCCGGTGTTTAGCTACTACAACAACACGCGTATTGCAAGGGCAAGGCAGGGAATGTGCGCGAGTCTCACCGACGCGGCCGGCCGACGGGCGAACGGGAGTCGGCGCACGTTACGAGCCTGCCGTTTAACTGCGTTAAACAAAGTATTACATGTACTCCGTATTACACGTGACGCCACCTTACTAAGCAGATACGACTACCATTAGCAGCGATCAATGCTTAGTAAGTGTCGACACGCCAGAAGACAACACTCCCATTATTACACTTGTGAGGTTTCTATATATACCAACTCAGATAAAAAAACATAATATCGCGATGCAGGTGTATGTCCCGTTACAAACTCATAAATTATTTTTTTTCCGAAAATAAAAATTACTATCATAACCGTTACTTTTGCTTGTCTCCATTTCTGTAAAAAAATTGTAGGTTCTCAATTGTATCTACAAGGAAAAAAAATATTTCCAAAATAAATACGCGACTGCGAGTTAAAGCGCCATCTAGCAGCTTTCGAATAAACTGCGTTGCATCGGCAAGTAAATATTTCTGCCCTTTCCAAGGTTCTGTCCTTCTGATTCATAGGGCACTTACCCTTCTACCTACCTAAATGTTAAACCAAACACAAATAAAAATATTTTCATTTTATCCCTAATGTCCAATAAGTGTTCCATGTCCAATAAGTGTTTCCCTTGCTGGCAGTTTTAATGAACTTGTGCGTTTGAATGACACACATTTATTTTGTTGTCGAGAGTATAGAATTTCCATCGTTAAAAGTTCTTCATAAATTTAATAGCCGCAATGGAAATTGCAAACTTGGATTTGCAAGTATCGGTGGCCTGCCGTTCTTGGCCAACTTCCTTAATTTAGAACAGTTCACTTAAAACTTGAATAAATTAAGTTTTGACTTGGTACCAGTTGCTGTTAATGATTTTATGTTTTAATAAAAGCCAGACATCTGACTCATGGTTATATAATTGTATTGACACACTAAAGAGCAGTAATTTTAAAGTAATATTTCTTGTGATTGTATGTACTTTAAATAAAAAGTTATTTGTTCAACAGATTATGATTTCAAGAATCAAATAAGCATATTGTCATATATTTGATTTTGGTAAATAGTACGACATACAGCAGGGGATGATCAATGCCTGGCAAAATAACTAAATGCTTATGATATGTGTCAAACGGTCATGCATCATTGCAGAGGCGGGAGGCACGGGGCCGGGGGGCACAGCCACCAGCACGGGCCGCGCCGCCCGCGCCCGCGCCCTCGAGTTGGCGCAGCAGCTGGCCAGCTCGCTCCAGCACGCGATCCCGCCACCCCCGAGGCCCGACTTCACCACCGCCAGTGCTATTCTGAGATGGCTGCAGCAGAACAACAACTCGGTTGCATTGGTTAGTGTCTCAAAGTTCATAAAAACCTTTACAAACTACAGAAACAAAATATTTTAAAAAATTGTTAAGGTGTACATAGACAAATAGAAAAGTCTTGATAAGGCCGTAATGCAGGTATCCTAGGTAGGCCGCGAAGGGAATGATTATGATTAACGATTCCTATAAAGGTCTTTCAGGATTTTTCATGAATACATTTTATAGATTTTGTTAAATGTTATGCATCTAAACATTCAGCTGGTATTACGACAATAGATTCATAAAATAGCGAAAACAGGGCTGCAATTTGCGAAGCAATCTCCTGTTCGAAATAGAGGCTCCTTTTGACCTGAAGAACGAAGCGTATAATCTATAATTTCCATCCCTCTGGCGATTTTCTTACCCTAGCGGTCGCTTTGTTCCCTGTTGTTTTGTGAATCCGTGTATGGACATACAATATTGAATAGTATAACTTTGTCCAGTAACAAGATTTATAAGCTTACTGAAACCTTACGCGGTACTATAAAAATATGTATTTATTTAAAGAAGGTATCATATTGTGTGCTGTGGCTCAGGTGTTCGCCCAGACCACGGCTTACGTTTTAAGCTCGAGCGCTTGCAAAGGCCTTTGGAGGCTGAGTGCGAGAGGGAACTAATTGCACACACTCGAACCTTTGCTCGCTGACGTGAATCCATACGCAATGAGCGACCTGCTTCTACTTTGCAATGAGAACGCCGCCGTTCCTACTTTAAAGCTTAACATTTTAGCTTTTTTGCTCACGAAAAAGCCGTGTAATTCTTAATCGTTTTTCATGTATAAACTAACGAAATGGTTGTTTATAAAACAGTTATTCGTAATCTGAAAAGCCTAGTAGATTTAATTTAAAATTGAACTTGGCTTACCTGTTCCGTGCGCCCTAAATAAAGAGCTCCGCTCCGCGCTGCTGTGACGAAATTACAGGGCTCTTTACGGACAAGTGTTGAATATAAATATTGAATTCGGGCGACTAAATTTCAAACAGATGAAACAATCGTAGACTTATCGCTATAATTTAGTTGTGTATTTGGGAATTACTAAAACCGTTGCGGTGGGGTCCGCGTGTAATTCGATAAACCACAGCCTCGGATATTCAAAGCATATTCCAACCGTGGCGGGTCCGCGGCGGGGTAACTTAGTTACCTGACAGGGAGATCTTTGAAACTGTAAACACTACACCTTGTGCTCTACGTGGACTGAGAACTGCGTTTGAATGCAGGTCAAACCTGCATTTAAACTGATTACAACTTTTATTTTGGCAGGAAAGTGTATTGAAAACCGTAACAGTACGCCTTGCTATTTGTTAGTGACTAGTGTGTTTTAAAATAATCATTAGCTGGAAACGCAACTGAATTTATTTTGTCAGCTGAATTTAAATTTCATTTATAAATCTAAAAATTTGTGCAACTGGTGTTGTTATTTTACTACAGAAGTAAATATTTTTTGACCATTCGTTTATAAATACCCGGCTCATGAGCGGACATGTCAGTCACAGCCACAAGTTTGCGAGGCGGTGGAACTGTCCGTCCCGGGTTGCGAGTACCTTTTCGACCCATTGAATATGTCAACGCCTATCGTTGTTTGTTTAGGTACATTTGTCCAACTTTATGCTAGGTAATTATAAATCCAGAAGGGCTTATAGCGGATTTTGTAATCGTTTTTGACTTAACGACATGTCATTTGTGTTAAAAATTAAGGCGTGATTCCCATTGCGATAAAGGACTGCAAGCGCAGGCCAAACTGATATTTTGTGGCAGTCAGTTCCACTTGTTTACATCATAGACACAGCATGTAGCCTACCCGTTCGTGGAACTAGCCAGTGGTAGCTTGCTTTAAGCGACTGTAGTATTCGGTCTGCCGCCGAGATCAGAATCGCTCCTCGATGAGGTAACGCCATTTAATTGTTTGCGCATAGTGTGTTATTGCCTTAATTATCTACTGGGCTTGACACACTATCCATTAAGCCGGTGGCATGCGTCGCTCTCGCAATAAAACCGATTTAATATTCGCTATGTGCACTAGGGTACCAGGTGACACGTATGCGCTGAAAGCGCTTTGTTTGCCGCTAGGATCGGGCGCTGCATGAATGGGTCCTGCATGCACCACTTAGGCATTCATTGCCACGCACCACCCCGTGAGACGGGGTGATTAACCTCGCCCATGCTCCTGGAAGCTGTAAAACTTCTAGCTAGTTTCAAGTATTTGCTCGAATAGTTCCGAATTTCAAGTTTCCGGATTGCCTACGCTGTCGAAAAAAAACATAATCGCCTAACCCTTTAAAAACTACACTCGACCAAAATTACATCTACATAAGGAGGGCCTCGTCTTTCTGTTAAAATCCAAGTATTTTTTTTCAGAAACATTTGTAAGCCGTAGGTGCCATTAAAACTGACTCTTGTTTTAATTTTAAATTCATGATGAATGATGATGATGCATGTTCATGCATGTAACAAAAAAAAATGCTGCATGCATGCAGCTCGTATTAACTAAGTCGTGTAATTAAATCTTTCCGGGGATATAATGCTATTTCGCTTATCTGCTGGCGCCCAACGAGGTAGCAAATTGGATCAAAGTGTAAACTAATTATCGTTTTTTATAAATTATTCACCAATTTGATAGCATTAGCATGGTTTGGTGGGAGAGAGTGGCACCTACTAGTTTACGGTCAGCGCGTTCCATTAGCGTTAATTAAAATTTCTCGGTGCTCCTGCCGCTTTGCCGCAGATACCTGAACACAGTCCAGGAGCACGGCAATGCATTCCTGCGGCATGCTGCCACGATAAGCCAGTCTTAGCTTATATTACATCTATTTCATTTCTCAGTCCAGCTAATATTGCTGTCTGGCTGCCTCTACCTCACGTATTCAATCTTAGCTCTGGAAGGCACAACATTATTTGAAAAATTCTAGAAGCTAAATCTTATCGTTATTGTCATAAAACAAATTCAATGGCCAACAGAGAGAATGAAACGCCTTTATTAACAGCATAGCAATGGTGCGCTGTTTCGAACACGTACGATTCATAATGTACAGAAACTGTAGGCGTCCGAGATTGAAAAATATGTCTATGTGAAACCAACGCGAACGCATAAATGTTTCTTGAATGTATACTCGTAGTTACATATTATGTTATGTATTACAAATTAGCGGACTCGCAGACGCTGTCCCGTCCGTTGCTTCTCTGATCTTTTAAACCTTACCTGGAATTCCACGAATATTTCAAGACCAAAATAATTCAAATCGGTTCAGCCGCTGTCGAGTTTTAGCGAGACTAACGAACAGCGATTCATTGTTATAGATAAGACTAGCGGACCCTGCACACGTCGCCCTGCCCGCTGTTTTCGCAATATTATTTAAATTTTCTCACCGTTTAAATCCTACCTGAATTTCCACAAATAATTTAAAGCCAAAATTAGCAAAATTGGTACAGCCGTTCTCGATTTTTAGCGAGACTAACGAACAGCAATTCATTTTTATATATAAGAGATTCAAATATTGAAGAATCATTTCCAATCGCCATGTTTACGTCAACAGACAAGAAGACAGGGAATTTTAATTAAAATATCGACGTCGCTTCATGCCAGAGCCCGGCCATCCCATAAATAATTGATTAAATAATTAAGTTATATACGAATAGCCCAAAATTCCAAAAACCAGCAATGTTATACGAGGTTAGTACGTAAATTCATTAACAGAACTATTTTAGGATAAGGATTCACTCATGGCCGTGATTATGAAAAGGTTTTGATTTTTTTAAGCACTAACCCGATAAAAAAAGTTTGTTAAATATGTTTGATATCAGGGAAATAAAGTAAATATTACTACTACTAATTATGAACTTAAGAAAAAAAAATCTCTAGCTACGAAGTAAAAAGAATATAGACAACTAATAAAAGTAATTTTAAATGGTTTTGTATAAAATACAGAAAACAGCATTTCTCCTGCCTGTTACTCAACTACAATTATTGATTCAGGCAGTCGTATCCTGACATCTGGCAACCGTTCCAGCCGCGAGTGAACGCGTTTCCTGCCGTGTCAAATGTGATGCTGTAACTTTTTCAGTCATAAGTAATACACGAAAAATCTATATCTATAAAATTAAAAGTCACTCGCTCACTCATCACGAAATCTCAGATACTACAAGTGTTAGAAGTTTAAAATTTTGCATTGGGGTTCTTTATATGACGTCGTTTCGGTTCTCACTTACACCTACATTGGTTTGCGAAATGTATCCCCCAAGGTGTTGTTTTGGTGATTGAAAGTTTTGTATGAAACTTCGTGCTAGAGGGCTCCAACTTTACTTACCGTTTCTTTACAAGACTAAAGGGCTAATTACGACGGGATTCTGTATTTTTTTTTACGGCGTAGACTATTTTTAGTGTTTTTAGGGATCGTGGTTTGCGCAATTATATTTTCAAAATAAAATAATTGCAACGAGTTTTCCCTCAAGGCGCCACCCTCGACCCTCGGCCTCATCAACTCAGAAGCTGAAAGTAGGCCCCGTCGTCGCAACGGAAGTGCCCGTCGCCCGTTTCCGCCCAAGAACATTCGCGAAACATTTGCCTCCTGACTGATTTTCCTTGGGAATATTGAAATCTTGCCACTCGAACCACTAATCAATACTTGGCGAAGTCAGTGCTTTCGTAAATCCAATAGGTGATATAAGATTGTTCTTTTACCATTTTCTTTCTGTTCATGTAGTCAGTTCTTTTATGTAAATTAATTTCTCATACCTACTCCAAGTTCCTTCCTTTTTCTCAAAGTTAAAAAAAAAACGTATGTACCGATTTTTTTTGGCATTGCCAAGGTGGCCTATGTAGGATTTTGTGTACAAAATAAATAACGTCTGGGCTTTCGTTTAAAGATAAAATAAGGAAAGATAAGCTTCCAACCAGAAGAGTGATGACAGAGAAAAAGGGATTACTTAGTTGGGTTTAGTAAACAGGGAAAAATACGGTACGATACACTGAAAAAATATTGTGTCAATGTTTGTGCTTCAATGAAATAGAAAAGGAAAAGTAATATGTTTGAGTTCTACACATATAAATGATACGTATACCATGTTAGGTAGGCTACTGTGACTACAAAACTATGTTAACATTGTTATGAAACTTATGAAGCAATCTGTTGCGAGGAGAATGGAATTATGGAACGCGAGCAATATTCGGACTCGTCGAATGATCGCAGTCGATACATAACAAATTCATCGAATTCAATTATTTCCTTTAGAACACTTATTAAAACACTGTAAAAGCTTAGTAGTAGGTACTTAGCGATTTTCAATTTCCATCCGTATCATTTCATATCTTAGCTTATTTCCTAAGCTTTAGCAATTTATTGATTTTTAATTGTAAGTACTCTCTTGGTTTTATTGCCTTCAGTATTTGTTGTGACTCGAGATTGTAAGAGCAAACTAGGCCTCTAACGATGCACTTTAAACACCCAGTAACAGCACAATGTCTGCGAAGTTATGCTAAAAGTTTCGCTTCATTAAACGTTTTAGTCAACACCAAAAATGACTGTATTGCTATCAGTTTAAGAGTTTCTTTTCCTTAACATGTTCATGTACAAAATAATGACATAAGCATTTTTCTCCGACAATAACGGGTACTTTTCTGTTGGAAGTCCTACACAAACAATAAAACTTAAATTGCCCCAAATGTTGCTCTTGTATTGCGTAAAAACAGATACCGCAGGCGGTGCTAATTTGATTTCTATAAGTATAGAAATTTCACCTGTGAAATGAGCCAATGAACGCGGTTTGAATTCTGATACAAATTACAAAATGATATTGCGCGAAGAATACCAGCGGTTTTGAATTCACTGATACCGCGGCATGAGTGGCCAATATTTTGTCGAGTATGATTTATTGAGAAACTATAGCAATCTCTAAAATGTTTTTCAGTTTTTACTGCGCGCCAACCACTCACCATTTATCAAAACCAACTGATCAAACGATTTTTAATGGCGAAGTGTAACTGGTTGGTAGGTTCGAGCAATACTTTTAACCTTTGAAAAAACTGTACTATGTGTAAAACTTTTTCTGAAAGGCAATGAAGGTTTTAGCTGCAAAGAGCTTGTACGTTAACCTATCTTCGTCATTTTCCGGAAAAACGTTTTAACGCTTGCAGATGTGCTCTGTAAATAAGCGATTATGATATCCATTCGTTGTCATCTGCCACGAGAAAGATAGATGTTAAAATTCGCAGAAGTACAGTGACCCAGTCATGTGAAGAAACCATATTTTCCAGGTAGCGTGCAGTTTACATGCTCGCTCAGCGAATTCTCCTGTGCAAAGAGTAATTTAAAATTCAGAGCGCCCCAGCGGGTGTGCGGTGAGCGCTCATTATTGCCTCCTTGTTCCAACAGTACACGCATGTATGTAGCTTAGAGCAAACATAGGGAGATACAGTAAGTCCATACAATCGTCAACTTTAAAATGGGCCTGGATTCACAATAACATACACATGCACGAACACAACACTTTAAGTGAAACATACCTATTATACATAACTAAACGACAAAGATAGAGCGATGTGCTCTCAATTGTGCGTTCGGGACAAGCTCGCCAAAAGGCTCAATCGGTAACTGTCGGCTGCGCTCGGGGTTTCTCTCTCAATATTTGAAGTTCACAAAATTGGAAGTATGTTGTTACTAAAAAGTAGCGTCAAAAATTAAGTGGCAATTTGGTACTAAAGTGCTTCTATATTCTTCACGCTGACTGTACGTACGTGTTTTTATAGAGGCATGTCAGGCAGTATGTCGTATCGTGTCACTTCCGCATATTTTTCGGAAATGTCGAAAATGCCTACAAATACACACGAAATTTTCTTAATTATTTAATTTCGGTATACTTATGCATGGAAAGTGATCCCATGTGCCTTGTTATTACGCCCAGATTACGCCCTTGGTTTGTGCATTGAATAAATTTACAGGAAAGAATTATAGCAGCAATTTCTGTTTAACTTCTTTTACGAGGGCGGTTTGATAAGTCCATGACTTTGAAAAGAAAAACATATATTTTGTGTACAAAAACATTTTATTTTTCTACATACTCTCCTTTCAACTCTACACTCTTTTTCCAGCGATGCTCCAATCTCTTCAACCCATCCAAAAAATACTTTTTGTCAAAGCCTGCAAAATAGGCCTCGGTTGCAGCTATCACCTCTTCATTGGATGAAAATCTTTGCCCAGCAAGCCATTTCTTCATGTTTGGGAAGAGAAAGAAGTCACAGGGGGCTAAATCTGGTGAATATGGAGGGTGCGGCAATAATTCGTATCCTAATTCGACAAGTTTTGAAGTCGCGACTGCAGACGAGTGGGCCGGAGCATTATCCTGATGAAATAGAACTTTTTTCTTTGCTAGATGCGGTCGTTTCTTCATCAACTCTTTATTAAATCTTTCCAGCAATGCAGCATAGTAAGCACCGGTTATTGTCTTGCCTTTCTCCAAGAAATCGATGAAAATAACCCCTTGACTGTCCCAAAATACTGTTGCCATCACTTTACCAGCCGAACATACCGTTTTTGCCTTCTTTGGTGCACGTTCGCCGGTAGAAGTCCACTGCTTTGACTGTTGTTTAGTCTCTGGCGTATAATGGTGGACCCACGTTTCATCCACGGTTACGTACCGACGCAAAAATTCACTTGGATTGCGATTATACATAGCCAGACATGCCTCAGAAGTAGTCACGCGTTTTCGCTTTTGGTCGACTGTCAGTAAGCGCGGCACCCATCTTGCAGAAAGTTTTTTCATTCCCAAAATATCGTGCAAAATATGAAAAACTCGTTCAGTTGAGATGTGCTCAGCCTCAGCTAACTCGCGTATCTTTACTCGACGGTCAGCCAAAACAATATCGTGGATTTTGTTAACAATGTCCTCAGTGGTTACCTCAATCGGTCTTCCTGGGCGCTCGGCATCATTGGTTGTAATACGTCCACAACGAAATTCAGTAAACCATTTATGTACCATTCGATGAGACGGCGCTGAATCCCCGTAATATTTTTTCAACTTGTCTTCGGTCTGCTTAATGGTTTTCCCGCGTAAAAAATAGTGTTTAATCAAGACTCGAAACTCGGATTTCTCCATTTTCGAAGAACACCTTCACAGCCGCCAAACTTCTTTTGTTTTTAAATATTGTTTTCGCGCCATATTTGAAAATAGAATTATTTTAGGTTTGCAAAAATATTACTTTTAAGAAAATATCATTAAAAATAAAAAAAGTTTCTATTCAGCCTGAAAGTCATGGAGTTATCAAAACGCCCTAGTACACTTTTACATTACTTTATTTACCCTGGTAACGAGCAGGACCTGTAAACAACTCTACTGACAACGACTTGGATACGAGGGTGGATTGAAAAGTTCGCGGCCTCAGCAAGAAAACAATACTAAATATAAGCAAAAGTAATTTTATTTTTCCACGTAATCTCCACTTAACTCTATGCACTTCTTCCATCTGGTTTCCAACGCCTGTAAGCCGGTCATAAAAAAAGTTTCTTCAAGGCCTTCAAAAAAGTCACCCACCGCAACTTCGACCTCCTCATTTGATGAAAATTTTGACCTCCAAGGTGTTTTTTTAGGTTTGGGAATAAATGAAAGTCTGAAGGTGTCAAATCAGGGGAATAGGAGGGATAGGGCAGTAATTCAAAGCTACAATCACGAATTTGAGCCATAGATTCAACAGACGTGTGAACGCGTGCATTATCCTGATGGAACAACACTTTCTTGCTGAGTAATCCTGGCCTTTTCTCTTTGATTGTTTCACGCAAGCGACGTAAGAGGGTGCAGTAATAAGCCGAGTGTATAGTTTCACCTTTTGCAAGGTAGTCTACCATGATGACACCCTTTGCATCCCAAAAAACTGACGCCATCACATTGCCAGCTGAAAAAATTGTTTTGGTTTTTTTGGAGTCGGTTCATCAGGTTTTTTCCACTGCTTGGATTGCTGTTTTGACTCTGGGGTGTAGTGGTGTACCCAAGTTTCATCCAAAGTTACAAATCTGGCCAAAAAATCTTGTGGATCAGCCTCAAACATTTCCAAACAGTCGCGAGAAATCGTGAGGCGTATTCGACTGAAAGCAATCTGGGTACCCACCGCGCAGAAACCTTAGAAAATCCAAATTCATTGACTTTGATATTTTGTGTTCGTTCATACGAGTTGCCAAAAGTGTCTGCAATCTCCCTGATGGTCAATCTTCGATCTGTCAATATCAGATCACAGATTTTCTCGATGTTTTCTTCAGTCCTAGACGTCACAAGGCGGCCAGAGCGAGGGTCATCTTCAATACTCTCTCGTCCGCGTTTAAATTCAGGAACCCACTTTTTTACCGCCGTATACGATGGAGCAGATTCCCCCAATGTTGTTAACATATCTTCGTGAATCTCTTTTGGAGTTAATTTTTTTTTTTATCAATATGGGTTCGCTCTTGACATCATTCTCCCTCTAGGAGGTAAAGAAGATGTCGACGATGTAGCGAGCTTACCCAGAAGGTGCCTATTTATTTTCGCTTTGAATGAGATCAAGTTATAAAAAAGAGGGAAAACAGTCTTTAAACAGGTATTTGATGACCGCACGTCACTCAATTTTCTCCATTCTTTAAAAACGCTGCACAAAGGCTCACAAAATTCCGTTTTATTTATAGACAGTTAATGCTATTGCGATAAAATTTCACAATTTGACAATCAGAGAGTAAACCTATCGAATGAGGTCAGTTACATTAAAATAGTTCAAACATTTATGTGTTAGGCCGCGAACTTTTCAATCCACCCTCGTATTAGAGCAAACCAAGTCAGTTGGACGCAGTATGGCAGGCCCACGCGTTCCTAGGACGTACCCTATCTCCCTCTGTTTGGTTTGATCTAAGGTATGTAGGCGAAGATTTAAATAGTCCACCTACTATGTATACTACAGAAATACGAGGAAGTGTGGAAACAAGAACAAGAGAAGTGGATCACTGCTCGTGATTTGTATGTTTGTGGATTTATTATTTAGATTTAGATTGTTTTATATCCTTTGAATATCATTACCAGATATATCATTGTGCCAGGTGCTCATCTCCAGATTGTCTGCGAGCGAACGTCAAGTGATTTTATTTTCTTTTGCATACGATTACAATAAATTAACCGCGTTAGCAAAGCAATAACAACAAACGAACATAACGTTGTATGTATTTATGAGTTTAAGTAGATGTATTAAATTTTAGCCATATATATCTTAGTTGTTTCGTAAAAATTGTGTTTTGTATTATCCGTATATATTCTGCTCAAATTCCCCCTTCCTGTTAATTAATTGTTCCTTTCAGAGAAGGTTGTCTGGAAGAGATCGCTACAAGCGATAAGACCGTACAAATAAAGTGTTAATCAATCAATCAATCATAACCCAATTCTGGGATTTGTTATGATTTCACCATTTCAGCAGGCAATTAAATGGGAGAGTATATTATTATCGTTAACTATTTGTACATATTTATATCGCCGCCCGCCCGCCCAAGAGCCATTTGCCGCCCACTGGGCCGCTAGGGTGTCGACCCGGCTTTCGCGTAATGCACAAAAACAATGCACTAATTATGATTTTTTTTTTAGAAAAACATGGCTTAATTTTGGGACAGTTTATTTTATTTCGCATACTCGTGTTCCTGTTCATACTCGTATTCTAAATTCTTGTTTTTTTTCGGAGCGCTGTTTATAGTACTGAATATCATTGATAATGGTTTTCGCTCACTCTCAGCCACCGATCTTATTTTTTTAGGCAGTTTAGAACCTGAATAATGCCGCACCCTCTTACTTAAGTGATAAATACATATTTTTGTCTTTATAATCTTTATAATTTCTGCTATCACCAGGTCTCCACTAATAAATTGACATTTGGGTATAGGCCTTCTTGGTATCCAAGGGCCCCCGGGCTAAACATTCACAAGTGCTATCATTCGAAAAGAGAGAAAAGTTAACTATTTACAGCGCGAACGACACCAGCCTACAAATTTTTCAGATACTCAGCTTTGGAACAATTTTTGGCTGGTGCCGAAAAGAAGCTACGCGAACAAACTGACATCCGAAGTCCCCTGAGTTCGAGGGCCTCTTAGCAATTCCCCGCCCTGCCCCTTTGTAATTACGCCCCTATCCATCGCTTTTATTTGTTAAGTTAAATATTTATATACTTGCGCGCCTTGTGAATAAAATGTTTGTAGGTGAAAGTTAAAGAAACAATGAGTCGTCCATTTGTCTGTAAAGTGTGAAGTGAATTTTGTCGCCCCCCCTAAACCAGCCAGCCGGGGCACGGACCCTGGCTCGCCCCCCTATACCAGACGCCCGGGCACGGACCCTGGCTCGCAACCTTTGCCACGAAAACTCAACTACTAACTCTACACCTAACCAACCAACTAACAAAAGCTATTTTTTGTGCGTGTATTCAGATTCATTGCATTTATCATAGTTTATTTGTAGTAAATTAAATATGTTAAGCAGAAGAATATCACTCGACACAAGATATGTTAATGGTTGTTTCTTTCGAAACGCCTAGCGTTTCAGCATTTTTCTAGTAGCGCCAGAAAAGATTTTACACAACACGCAGTCTCGATGTGACGAATTTTAGCATCAGTTAGTGACAATCTTTCGTCGCTCTCGGTTTTTCGCATCGTATGTGTGGTATAAAGCCAAGAGTGACAGTTTTTCGTGTACATCTATTATTCTGTGTGAGTTATTACTATTCTGTGTATACTTATGTTTATAGATATTCTTGTTTTGCAGTTACTAAAAAGTTTTGTGACTCTTTCTCATTACACACGAAGAATTTGTTTGATTACCGAAGCTTGGAAAAGGCATAAAAGTTCGTCGTCTGGCCAGGCTGTGGCAAGCAGTCACTGGCTGTCAACTTCAGGCTTAACTTGCTTTTGTGTTTTATATTTCTTTCGCGACAGTCTACAAGTTTTCAACCGAGGTTGTATATCCATTCTTTTTTGTGTTACATCTTGGACTTTACGTTATGAGAGCCAGGGCACTTGTTATTTTCCTTTGAAGGTTAAGCCTTGCAAAGCTCAAAGACTTTGCCTATATAAGTAATTTTTCAGCGTAAAAGCTTTGAGTGTTTGTGATACCTAATCTATTGTTTTCATGGTTAAGCAGTCTTGGTTCGATAACTGAAAATTCTTTCAGTCGCGACCGAAGAAGATTTTTTATTTTATTATATAATAACTTGATCGTTAGATTCGATTTCAGGTAACTTTTGTTTGTTCTTTGCACTAACATTTACACTTCGCATATAAGTTACTTAATTACAGAAATAACATTAAATACTATTTATGCCCGATATTTTCTTTATAAAATTATGAACCATTATGTCTTTGTAACTATGATGCAATCAGTTTGTTAAGTCAGGCATTTTTAAAAGTAGATATGACAATAAAATTACTCACAATTATAACACTTTCATAGTGTTTCTGAAATTGTAAAAATCAAATCAGAAGCTCTGATAGAAGACTCAACAATACTCATAATTGAATTTATTCGACGTAAGTGCAGAATAATAAAATTATACTCCATTGGCTTTGCAAGGTCTCATTCTATGAAGTCAATTATTAAATTGCGTCTCTCCGTAGAGCTTCGGTGTTCAATTGATTAGGGCGCTCTTGGCTTCCGGGCCGCCGTTAATTAAGAGGTTCTTGATAAATGCTTTCTTTAGCTACATGCCTGACACAATTATCGATTTTTTTGGCAATTAATTGCTTTCGAGTTCATCACAGTTCATCACCTATCTAGCTACATGTCAAAGCGTTTATTTTAACTTAACCGCCTTTCAAATGTTTATCGTAGGCAGTTCGTTTTGCAAAGAATAAATATATAAAACAAAAGTTACACGCCTGAAAATACCTGTCACTGCCAGCCCACGCGGGCTAAAGCCCCTATCCACAACCATGCCAATCCATAGTGTATTTGCTAATCTCTCGACGGTTTTCTAGTTGATTTGTAAACATTTTTAGTCAAGCAAAAATCTTTTCAATTCTTCTACGCTATATTTAGACTTTTGAAACACGTGTACGTCCTCTCACCCAGATGAGCAGTAAAATCGCGCTTTTGTTGGATATTCCCGGCAGATACAGCTGTCGTTCTATTTCCGATACGAGGGGAGTTTTCTTGAATAATGTTTCGGTAGGTGTCATTCACAACGCCGATACCCAATAAACATTAAATAGATTGTTTACATAATATTAACAAGTATTTTTTATTGTGTAAAGATACGTTCCAATACTGAAGTGCTTATTTTTCATTACAATGGGCGCAGAAACAACTAAAAATAAAGAAAAACTATGAATTGTTTGAGAACTCGAAATGGATATAAAAGAACTGAATTGGTGGTAATTGAACCCTCAGCTCCACCATACTACCCGCCGCAACCACCTTACAATCCAGATTTTATGAATGTCCAATATTCTAATTACGAACCTCAAGTGACGTGGAATGAGATACAACATGAGTCTGTTAATGAGTACGAGGATGGGTCGGAGTACGAAGAGTGCCTCGAGTGGGGGCGCCGCTCCCTGTACGAAGGCGTCAATTGCATGCCGGTGAGTGCGCTTGTTGTGTGCAGTGCGCCGCACGCTACCACATTGCGCTTACGCATTACTCATGTTCGTTGTGACGAAACGTAACCATTACTGTGTTTAATAGTTCTAACAATCTCAGAATTTTTTGTACGAAGCTAACTCAATCCGAGGCAACTTTGATTTCTTTTGTGTGTAATAAAACCATGGATCAAAGCGGGAAGTGTGTCCGGAATGCATCAGACGCATATACCCCGATCTATTTCCGGGCGCGTTTGTCGGCCGTGTTCGTGTAGGCGCCGTTCATTTTAAACCAAAACATGCGCGAGCTCGGCCGTGGGGGCTCATTCGTAGCGGCCACCATAGCGGCGTTGCACAACCGCGGCACGGTAGACACCAAGCCTCGAACTATCAAATCGAGATCGAACTCCGTCGAGATCAGAGACAGAAATACAGTCGGGGTTGTAACGCAAGATCACTTCGCCTCGGAGCTCTCGCGCCGCGCCTCTGACTGCAGCGAGCGACCCCTGTCCACGGCGTCGGAGGCCTCGTCGCGTGACTCCGCTTCCGTGCAGTCGAGTGAGGAACCGCCCCCGCAGGAGAGTACGTAATTTTCGAGCCGTGAACGAATGACTGACGTAGCATATCACTGGAACGCGGCCAAACTCTAAATAGCGACACGGCGGTGACTCGTACGTAGTGCTTGTCGCGCAGTGTCGCTAGTGCAGAGCCTCATGTCCGACCGCGAGTACCTGACCGAACCCCTCGACGAGGACGAGGAGCGCGCGGCGGTTGGCTACGTGCACCCCGCCGTGCGCTCCTACATGTACTCGCCTATGGGTGAGTTTCGCTGCGTTTCTGTGCGTCTACGTCACTGTGTTTAAGTGTTTGAAATCATTCGAATATTTCATAACAGGCGGCGACTCGGACAGCCCTGACGAGGCGACCGTGAAGTGCAAGGCCTGGCCCGAAGGCGCGGTGGCGGCTCGAGCCGAATCCTCCTCGGACAGCGAATCGAGTTCTTCGAGTGGCGATGATTCTGAAGAAAGAGAATACGAAACTCAGGGGAACGATGCTGATTATCGCACGTTAACACCGAGCAGGCGTCTGGACAACTCGACGCGTCGAGACGATGATTTTAAATGGATGCCGTCCGGTGAAGTGATGGACGACAGAGATCCAATGGAATCCAAAGGGGCGGATTACTCAGCGGCTAGTTTGGATAGACGTCGCCGCTTGCCCTCCGATCGTAGCGACCGTGACCGAAAGAGTAGGTCATCGTTGTCGTCGAAGCCACCGCAACACCCTTCGAGTGTGCGGGCGTCGCCTAAGCCGCGTAAGGGTCGCACAGAGGAGACTCCTCCGGAGCTGCAGCGCCGATGGAACTCGTACGAGCACTTCCGCTGGCCGGAGGGCGGGTGGTGGCCGCCCCCGATGTGCTGGTGCCACGGGCCGCCCGCGCCTCCGCCCTGCTGCATGCACGAACGCCCCTGGCCCTCACACCCTTCACTGCCACCGGTACCAGCGCGGAATCACAAGGTACGCCGAATGCATTCCGGACAACTTGTTGTGCTAATTAGGCAACCAGTGTAAATATTATGTGTTTGGTGTACCTAGAGTTAGTGTTTTTGTGATACCCATCTTTTAAACTTAACATTGATGTTGTGCCTAATATGATAGAAGACGTTCATCTTTGATTACTATCTGTATACAAAAATAACGATTTGAATGTGTTTCTCTGAACAATATTTTTAATAACATTTTTATATTGCCTTTTTCTTCGTTTGTGATGAGTGCTCTTTTTAGGGTTCCTTTGCCAAAAGGCAAAAAATATATATCATGTTACTTGTTGTTACGGAATACTTCATGGGCGATTCCGACTCGGACTTGGCCGGTTTTTGTTACAGTGATAATAAGTCAAACGTTCACCAAAACATTTATACAGCAGTACTATTATGATAATTTTGCTTGATTGATGTACAAAATTAAAAAAAGGGCTTCCACAAAATTTTACTTCAGGGTGACTTGGTGGCCAAGCTGTACCTTTATATTTTTAGAGAACTGGGTAAATGACCAAAATGAAACCAAATTCCTTTTTCCTTCGGGTTGCGTAATATTGAACTAAACAATAATTATTGTTTTCCAGAACGATGCAGAGGACCGTGTTCGGAGGCTGGAGGCAGACAAGGAGAGCTTACAGTTGCAGGTTCAAGTGCTGTCGGAGCAGATCGCGGCTCAGAACGAGAAGATGTCTGATCTCGAGCGGGCGCTGCACGACGCGCGGCAGAGGCTGGACGACGCCGACCAGAGACTACAGAAGGTAAACTTATAACTTCTAAAGCAAACAAGGAGAGCTTACAGTTGCAAGTTCAAATGCTGTCGGAACAGATCGCGGCTCAAAACGAGAAGATGTCTGATCTCGAGCGGGCGCTGCACGACGCGCGGCAGAGGCTGGACGACGCCGACCAGAGACTACAGAAGGTAAACTTATAACTTCTTAAGCAAACAAGGAGAGCTTACACCTGTTAGTTCAAGTGCTATCGGAGCAGATAGCGGCTCAGAACGAGAAAATGTATGATCTCGAGCAGGTGTTCCCGACGCGCGGCAGAGGCTGGACGATTCCGATCAAGGACAATAGAAGTTAAACTAATTATTTATTGATGCAAACCAGCTAAATATGTTTATACAGCTGCAAGTTCAAGTGCCACGCTCGCAATCAGACATCTCGTTCTGAGCCGCGATATCAGCAGATCGTGGGTTTTATCGATGATCCAGTAATTAGTTTACCTTCTGTTGTCCCTGGTCGGAATCGTCTAGCCTCTGCCGCGCGTCGTACAGCGCCTGCTTGAGATCATACATCTTAAAAAAAACCTTATTGTCGCTAGATGCTGATAAGTATAGCATATACGAGTAGCTGCAAGTGCATATGCTGGCGAAGCATATCGTGGCTCCGAACGAGAAACTACTAAAAAAGGCAAGAAAATAAATTAGTAAATGAAACTAAGCGTGTCGCAATTTCCCACCAAAATGTAACTGTTGGTTAGGATAAAGCTATAAATCCTGTATGCGCAAGTTAAAAGGAAATAATCAATCGACAAGATTATATTATGTCAAAACCGAAACAAAATATCCTTTTTTAATTTTTTTTTCATCCTTTAACTGGATTGAATAAAAATACATTTCGGCGCTAAGGTGTTAATTGTTAGCTCTGAATAAATAAATAAATTTTCCCACAATGGGCGACAGTTACTCGAGTAGCTCTCGTCGTTTAAAACGAGGTGGTAAGCTCTTTAACATTCAGCACGGCCTAGATCCCGCTGGAATGGGGCTATTGAATAATCATGATCAGTGTGGGCCGAGTAATTCACCGTCCTGCGAGACACCAAACGCTATTCATCTTCGCGAGATATCATAGTGTCCCACCAATTGCAAAATCACTCCATCTCACAATAAGCTCTTACGCCGGATTAGAAATTCGCAACCTGAAAGGTAGGCAACTGAACTTAATACAAATCATGAATTGGAGTTGTCTGTGGCAACGCTTATTATTCCATCCACCTAGTATTTCTATCGACAACAAATTTCCATCTGTTTACTCGCTCCGTTGTGTATGGCATTCTAATAGGATTGTGATGTCACTGCTCGGTATAGCTATTTAATTTGCGGTTTTCTCAGCAACTGTGGAGACGAACCGAATCCTAATGTTGTTTGCTTCATAAATGAATATTGCGTGTGTTTGTGATGTAAATCGAGCGAGAGTCCATGCGGCCGTCACCAGCACGCACAGACAGGGAGCTGTTATTACGTAAATCCAAATTAGTGTTGATATCTGCAATTATTTAGAATTCTACGTAAAATTTTAAAAGTGAAAAGTATACAGAGAACGTGTAACGTGTAACATATTAAAAATATGGATGCATTAAACCAATACACAAAAAGGAGGGTTTTAGGTAAGGAACTTTTTTTTATATAAATCATTTTGGGGACATAATAAACAGAACAATGTATATATTTTTCAATTGTGCTAATTAAGCCCTTTCATTTGATACCCAACATGATCTTATACGATACAAAAAAAAAATCTTGCAAGACTTAATGTGTCCTAGAGGGCGCTACATGCAAATTATTGCAAAATAACCTAGCCTATAACCAGCGGACAACGTAGGCGCATCTAATGATACCTCATTTGTCAAAATATGATAAACAGTTTAGAAGTTATGAGGGAACATATGAACATAAAGACATACATACAAACAAACATGAAAACATTATTACGTAATTTAAAATCATAACCCTCTTTTTTGCTAAGCTGTAGGCGGGTAAAAATACACATAGAAATGATGTAATAACGTCGGGCGGCGCACATTGTGGCCGTGTCTGAAAGTTATGATGATTCACGCGAGTTCGGAAGACTAATAAAATCGTGGGCCATAGCTGATATTACCTAATGCAATAATTGAACACATCGCCTACACGAGCGCGAGTACCGGTGGCAGGCAATGAACTGTTTACAAGCGAGGTAGGTGATATGTAGGTAGATAGGTTATTATAGGTAAAGTTATTTACTGCCTACTCGAAGAAATCTTTAGCGTCTACTATGTATAACTGGCTGGTTAAGTATAGTATATTTCATTAAAATCCTGAGAAAATTCCGTAGACCAATCACCATTAACTTCGGAACTGAGGTAAACATCTATTTTCTTATAGCCCTCCAGATAAGCAGTAAGTAATACTGCAACTAGAAAAATACCTTCTTCAATACGTCGAGCTCCGATTCCCTATCTTTTAGTAATAAAAATCCTTTTGGTAACTATTTCTGTTCGCAGCTGAAACATCCAATAAACATTTGGAATGACTTTTGTTGTAGCAGAGAAAACAAATTCCATTCTAATTTCGTAGTCCATTTGCGCCTCGAGATACCTCCACATATCTCGCGAACCATGCCAGATGCGCTTTTTATTAACCGCCCGAGATACGGAACTTCCATAAACTACGTCATTGATAAAGCTAATTTCAAATAGGTCGAATTTGTTTACGCTATTTGGAAATGTTTGGAAGCCAGGAACGTTTGTTCAAACAAACAGACTGAAAGCTTTAACTCGCTTTCGAGCGGTTACCTTCCGAATATTGTGATCACTTTGAATTTATGAATACTATTTATCAAATATAAATAGTATTCATAAATTCAACCCATTAAATTCACCCAGCAGATCTCTTGATTGGACATAAATTGCTATTTTATTATTGCAAGCAATATTATGTATGTCACTAAAAAAGAAAAAAAAAAGAAATAATAAGTCTATCTGCAAGAACAGCAAGTCGTTTCATTTGACGCTACTAAAAATGTTAGTCTAGCCTATACCTGAATGTTGTCTACGGAACAACAATGAGATACTTTATAATGTATTCCTCATATGTTGCTGGTTAACTACTTTATCCAACAGAACACAAATGAAAGTTATGCGTATTATTTTCAGGAAATGCTGCAAAGGTCGTCCCTCGAGACGCAAAAGTTGGAGTTGCTATCCAAACTGAGCGAGGTGCGGCTGCGAGTGGCGGAGCGCGGGCTGTTGGAGCGCTCGCCGCCGCCCGACGCCGGCCCGCTCGTCAGGCCCGCGCCTCCGAGGGTGAGGAGACGTTTCACTCTTATGTTAATTTTATTTTTTAACACACTTGCTCATAAAGTGGTTGTAATTTCACTGCAATTAGACTAATAATGACACCCATAATCAAAGTGTGACTTTTTCAGTGCTATAACTCACTAGTAAGTTATAGATTTAAAAAAAGAAAACTTTAAAGTCCCCATTTTGTACGTGGCAGAATAGGCGCAACCCTTATGCGCGGAAAATAAACTTTTTATCTACTAAATAAAATGAGTTTTTATTGTTATTTTATTCACAAGTATGTTGAAAAACGTCCTATGGTACACGTATTGATGATTACCGTCCTCGACTCTCTTAAGATGGCGCCTCGGCGGTAATCACCAATGTTACACACTAGTACCATAATCACAGATGACAGTGCATCATGTTGCCTATTATTGTTACAAAATCGTTCGGAAAAAACAAATGACAGCATGTTAAAATATACTAAATGTGCTGTCATGTGTTCCTTTAGCTACTTGTTCATACCTTACAATGATGTTATCAAGTTCAATTACCTTCTATTTCAGACGCCGCCAGCGAACTACGGTCGCTCGATCGAGCGCAACACGCACATGTATTCTTCTCTCCCTCGCTCGTCGGTGCCGGTGGGCGGCGCGGCGTTCGGTAAAGCAACCCCGCCCAACGGCATGGTGGTGGCGCGCGGCCGCGGGTACTCCGTGCCGAACTTAGGTCTCCACTTGAGCTTAGCTAGCTTGAGCTAGCGAAACGTTGCGTCGCATGCACTGTGCAGATAGTTTTATATCCGTCGGCGGCTGCCATCTTATATGTTGACGCGTCTTTAATTCGGACAGGTTATAGATCCTTGTGGATAAAAAAGGAGTTGTAGTGGTGGGAATGTATGACGGGATAAATCTATTGCTTACGAGTTGTGCCAACTGCCAGGTGTTTGTATACTTACCGTCATGGGACTTAAAGAGTTGCGTGCTAAATAAACGGCTCTCGCTTTATATCAACATTAAATTGATGTCTCTATATTTTTCCCTGAATATTATTGAAACGATTTTTTATACCTGTTTGGCCGTTTTCTCAACGAAGAAGTTTAATATCTCTGAAACTTTCTGCCTTAATTGTAAAATCAGTTTTTAAACTTTTTACCTAAATTAAGAATCTAATAAATTCCACTTTTAGATGTTTTTATATCCTTATAAATAAATCGAAGCGTAAGTATGAGAACACAACTAAAACTAAAATAAACCATAAAAACTAAAGATGGCAGCCCTATTCGTGTTTAATCAATGTCTTTACCCCGGCTTTGCCTACTTTCATGACGTACTGTATCTAACAGGAGTGACCCGCATGTGCCCAACCCACCACTAGAAGTGCAATATCCTAATTTTAGTATTAACCGCTTAGTTTTAATTTATTTTGTAAAATTTAATAAAAAGCTGTATAGCTAGCCCGCTTTGCTTGTTCCGTAAATATTTTTTTTCTCTTATGCAGCAGCCGCATGTCCTTATAAAAAGATTGTTGAAGTCTCTCATCTATATCAACTGTGTTCAATAAGTAATGTATCTTTGATTACTCAATAAAATATTGAAAGCTTTTTTAAACCCCAGCTGGTTGGTCTTCTGCCTTCATTTTGTTAATAAAGAGTTAGTAAAAGATCAAAGTGATTATCAATCTATTTAAACAATCCACAGCAGAGAAAGAGGAGGCAATACCCCGAGGCAGTCCGTCTCCTTCCCTCCGCGAAGTCCGCTCGCGGCTCGGCAGCGGCGGCGGCGGCGGCATTCGGCTGGAGGGCGACGATATAGCGCGCGCGTCTATTCGCTCCGTGGGACCCAGGCCCAGGCTGACGCCTATGCCCTGGTAAGGAACTATTTACTTTACTCTAATCTGTTTCTGTTTCTTTTTATATTAACAAAATAATGTAAACAATAACATCGCATGCATTTATCTGACTCAATGGTAAGTAGCTTAAGCACTTGTGTCACAGAAATCAGATTCAACAGTCGTATTGCAAATAAACATATATAACCCAGACCAGTACAAACAGACATGTTCAATGAAAATCTCTGTTTATGAATGAACGTTGTTCATGCACAGAAATGTTTGTCCAGTCCTAATTAATAGACAAAATCTTAACCATTACACCGAAGTGGCCGTTATCATTACAAATTGTCGTTACTTTAAAAAAACAGTTTCATATGACACCAATTTCGAAGCGCTCGCTTCGTTCGCACGGCACCATCCAAACAAACCCAAACCAAACATAGAATTTAAATTATAAAATTAGTGTTTAGTGTCTTATTCATAGGCAAACTTAAACATTTTATAATTTCCGTCCAGTTTTCTAGATACACTAACTTCGTGAATAACTTGCTAATCCCATATAAATGTATTGGATTACAAAGTTACATTTGCAGTTGATGAATCATTGTTAAAATCTCCCATACGTATAATAGAAGGAATAATCGTTGTAGATAGGTATTATCATATCAATATTAAAATTATGTTATGTTTCAAATAAAAAGGTCGACTTGGCCATTATGTATGAATGGTAAGAAACATTGTGTTTTCATGTGATGGCCAAGTCGATCTATTTATTAAAAAACGTAAAAGATTCGTAATATTGATATGATAATAACTTAAGACCTTTCTCTCTCCCTTAAGTAGGGACTGGATAAATTAACGGACTTGGTATTACATGGATCATACAACTTTTAGAAAAACTGAGCTTCGAGACTTGGTTTTTTACAGGAATTTTTTGATGGTATATTTGACACTGGCTGTTTTCGTAGAAAGACACAACCATTAAACATTTTTAATTATGCCATGTTCTTAATCACAGGCAAACAACAGACGTGCGACAGTGGGACTGCGAGACTACCTGCGGATGGCTGGAAAGCCTAGGCCTGGAGACATACACAGCGGCCGCTAAAGCCTGGCTGGGCAACGATTCACGAGGCTTACTCGCGTCCGCGTCCCCGCAAGCCATAGACAAGGAGCTGGCTATTAAGCACCCCATGCACAAGAAGAAGATTGTGCTAGCGCTTACAGATCTATTAGTGAGTTGTATTACACTATGTTATCGTTAATCCATAACATAATCGATATCTCTAGGACATGGCTCTGTGCTGGTGCTTACTGATCTGTTGGTATGTATAATCTTTATTCTAATCCGTGGCTGGACAATGATTCACGAGGCTTACTCGCGGCCGCGTCCCCACAAGCCATAGACAAGGAGCTGACCATCAAGCAACACATGCACAAGAAGAAGCTTACTACTATTGGTAATTAGAAATTTATATGTCAGCTGTAATGTATAATCTAAGACATAGCGGACGCAAAGGTATGGCTAGGCATAGACATGGAGCTGTCCATCAAGCATCCGAGGGTTAGTCGTATTGAACATAGCTACTAATGCTAGTGATCCCTACAGTCCAGAAGATCATTCGCGACCCTTCTGACAGTAGATTAAAAGGGGCTCAGAGTGATGTTAGAATCTACGCGAAACCCGGGCTTCCCATTTCCATTACGCGACGACTGGGCAGCAGCTAACATTTACATCGGTTCGTCCCTGCTCAATAGGAAAGTTGCGGACGAACATGTCAGTGCTCGTTCACATATGAACATGCAGGCGCGGACGCGACTACTACTGGCTACTTAGACTGCACGTGTGTTTCGTACGTCAATACTTGATATAACTTCATGTGTTTGATAATTTGCTACCGCGATTGCGGATCTACATAAACAAGCTCTTAGACTACCTGGATCGGTCCAAAATTTAAAAGAATAATTTCTGCGGTTGAGTTTTTTTTTTATTATTTAAGTTCTGCACAAACATGTGTACAATGGTGGACTTAATGCCGAAGGCATTCTCTACCAGTCAACCATAGGGCCAAGCAGAGAAAATTCAGGCGGTGCACATGCAGTAAAAAGTAAAGTAAAAAGTTAACTGAAGTTATTTAAGTACAAAATAAAATTATAAACATACATACTAATTACTTACATAAAATTAAATAAAAATACATAAAAATTCATAGACATACATTGTTACGTATACATAATAAGGATGGTACACATGGTAAGAACACAGTGTCACTGAGACAGGAGAGACAGTTCATTCCTGTAGTGGGACTGCAGTGACTTTTTAAATGATAATTTCGACGTCGACCGCTGGATTTCCTTTTTTTCATTTTAGTCTGTGTTTATACATATTAACTGGTTGTGATCAGAAGCCAAGTGTCTTGTTGCCATTTTTCTAAATTCGTACGTTCATTTTTAGGGTGGGCACGGAGACCCGATGCTAACCGCATCAGGCCAGCTCGACACACCGTGGACGCTTCGCTGGCTCGAAGACGTGGGAGTCTGTGGCGCGCGCGGGGCCGCTAGCGAAGCTGCGTTAGACGGAAGATTACTACATCGCCTGTCACATCATGAGCTGTATACGCACTTGAGGGTCACACACGCGCTTCATGCGCTGTCTATACGTCGCGGTAAGTTTATTGGAGCTTACCGTAGCTTGGATACTGCACTGGTTAAAAGATGTCGGGGTGGGCAGTGAAGCTGCGTTAGACGGGAGGCTATGCATAGCCTCGGCCATTACGAGTTCGACACGCACTTGAGGGTCATTGTTATATCAGTGTTTATTATACACGAGTTATATGTGTTGTTTATACGCCTCAGTGAGTCAATAATAGCATAATATAGTTTGGATACTGCACCGGTTAAAAAGGATGTGGCGACTGGCGGTGTGCGTGGTGGAGTGGGTTACACGCAATAAATAATATTATTCTGTCAATACGCTGCGATGAGCTTAAAACAACTCGACGCATCGTAAACCCTATAAAAGGCGGGAGATTAATCCTTTGCTGCTGCCATCACGAGTTACAGACGCTCGCTCTGCACCTGCGACCAAATATCTCGTTTACAGGTTAATCGGCTACATGAGTCCACGCCTGCAGAAAGCGGCGGGGCGAGATCAGAGACCGTGCGGGCGCCGGGGACTCCTAGCGAATTAAATAAAATGCCTCATCTATCTTTCCCCAGGCATCCAAGTCCTCCGTGAGAACAAGTTCAACCCGGAAACGATGATCCGTCGCGCAGTCGAAGGCGAAGTGATAGGCGCCAACAGTAGCGAGACGGAAGGCAGCGAGAGTGCGGCGCCCGCGCCCGACCTCGCGCGCTGGTCCTCGCACCGCGTCATGCAGTGGCTGAAGGAGATCGACCTCGCCGAGTACGCGCCCAACTTGCGCGGGGCAGGTAACTTGCTACTGTGCTCCCTACAGCTATAAGGCTAACTAACGCCAACAGTAGCGAGACGGAAGGCAGCGAGAGTGCGGCGCCCGCGCCCGACCTCGCGCGCTGGTCCTCGCACCGCGTCATGCAGTGGCTGAAGGAGATCGACCTCGCCGAGTACGCGCCCAACTTGCGCGGGGCAGGTAACTTGCTACTGTGCTCCCTACAGCTATAAGGCTAACTAACGCCAACAGTAGCGAGACGGAAGGCAGCGAGAGTGCGGCGCCCGCGCCCGACCTCGCGCGCTGGTCCTCGCACCGCGTCATGCAGTGGCTGAAGGAGATCGACCTCGCCGAGTACGCGCCCAACTTGCGCGGGGCAGGTAACTTGCTACTGTGCTCCCTACAGCTATAAGGCTAACTAACGCCAACAGTAGCGAGACGGAAGGCAGCGAGAGTGCGGCGCCCGCGCCCGACCTCGCGCGCTGGTCCTCGCACCGCGTCATGCAGTGGCTGAAGGAGATCGACCTCGCCGAGTACGCGCCCAACTTGCGCGGGGCAGGTAACTTGCTACTGTGCTCCCTACAGCTATAAGGCTAACTAACGCCAACAGTAGCGAGACGGAAGGCAGCGAGAGTGCGGCGCCCGCGCCCGACCTCGCGCGCTGGTCCTCGCACCGCGTCATGCAGTGGCTGAAGGAGATCGACCTCGCCGAGTACGCGCCCAACTTGCGCGGGGCAGGTAACTTGCTACTGTGCTCCCTACAGCTATAAGGCTAACTAACGCCAACAGTAGCGAGACGGAAGGCAGCGAGAGTGCGGCGCCCGCGCCCGACCTCGCGCGCTGGTCCTCGCACCGCGTCATGCAGTGGCTGAAGGAGATCGACCTCGCCGAGTACGCGCCCAACTTGCGCGGGGCAGGTAACTTGCTACTGTGCTCCCTACAGCTATAAGGCTAACTAACGCCAACAGTAGCGAGACGGAAGGCAGCGAGAGTGCGGCGCCCGCGCCCGACCTCGCGCGCTGGTCCTCGCACCGCGTCATGCAGTGGCTGAAGGAGATCGACCTCGCCGAGTACGCGCCCAACTTGCGCGGGGCAGGTAACTTGCTACTGTGCTCCCTACAGCTATAAGGCTAACTAACGCCAACAGTAGCGAGACGGAAGGCAGCGAGAGTGCGGCGCCCGCGCCCGACCTCGCGCGCTGGTCCTCGCACCGCGTCATGCAGTGGCTGAAGGAGATCGACCTCGCCGAGTACGCGCCCAACTTGCGCGGGGCAGGTAACTTGCTACTGTGCTCCCTACAGCTATAAGGCTAACTAACGCCAACAGTAGCGAGACGGAAGGCAGCGAGAGTGCGGCGCCCGCGCCCGACCTCGCGCGCTGGTCCTCGCACCGCGTCATGCAGTGGCTGAAGGAGATCGACCTCGCCGAGTACGCGCCCAACTTGCGCGGGGCAGGTAACTTGCTACTGTGCTCCCTACAGCTATAAGGCTAACTAACGCCAACAGTAGCGAGACGGAAGGCAGCGAGAGTGCGGCGCCCGCGCCCGACCTCGCGCGCTGGTCCTCGCACCGCGTCATGCAGTGGCTGAAGGAGATCGACCTCGCCGAGTACGCGCCCAACTTGCGCGGGGCAGGTAACTTGCTACTGTGCTCCCTACAGCTATAAGGCTAACTAACGCCAACAGTAGCGAGACGGAAGGCAGCGAGAGTGCGGCGCCCGCGCCCGACCTCGCGCGCTGGTCCTCGCACCGCGTCATGCAGTGGCTGAAGGAGATCGACCTCGCCGAGTACGCGCCCAACTTGCGCGGGGCAGGTAACTTGCTACTGTGCTCCCTACAGCTATAAGGCTAACTAACGCCAACAGTAGCGAGACGGAAGGCAGCGAGAGTGCGGCGCCCGCGCCCGACCTCGCGCGCTGGTCCTCGCACCGCGTCATGCAGTGGCTGAAGGAGATCGACCTCGCCGAGTACGCGCCCAACTTGCGCGGGGCAGGTAACTTGCTACTGTGCTCCCTACAGCTATAAGGCTAACTAACGCCAACAGTAGCGAGACGGAAGGCAGCGAGAGTGCGGCGCCCGCGCCCGACCTCGCGCGCTGGTCCTCGCACCGCGTCATGCAGTGGCTGAAGGAGATCGACCTCGCCGAGTACGCGCCCAACTTGCGCGGGGCAGGTAACTTGCTACTGTGCTCCCTACAGCTATAAGGCTAACTAACGCCAACAGTAGCGAGACGGAAGGCAGCGAGAGTGCGGCGCCCGCGCCCGACCTCGCGCGCTGGTCCTCGCACCGCGTCATGCAGTGGCTGAAGGAGATCGACCTCGCCGAGTACGCGCCCAACTTGCGCGGGGCAGGTAACTTGCTACTGTGCTCCCTACAGCTATAAGGCTAACTAACGCCAACAGTAGCGAGACGGAAGGCAGCGAGAGTGCGGCGCCCGCGCCCGACCTCGCGCGCTGGTCCTCGCACCGCGTCATGCAGTGGCTGAAGGAGATCGACCTCGCCGAGTACGCGCCCAACTTGCGCGGGGCAGGTAACTTGCTGCTGTGCTCCCTACAGCTATAAGGCTAACTAACGCCAACAGTAGCGAGACGGAAGGCAGCGAGAGTGCGGCGCCCGCGCCCGACCTCGCGCGCTGGTCCTCGCACCGCGTCATGCAGTGGCTGAAGGAGATCGACCTCGCCGAGTACGCGCCCAACTTGCGCGGGGCAGGTAACTTGCTACTGTGCTCCCTACAGCTATAAGGCTAACTAACGCCAACAGTAGCGAGACGGAAGGCAGCGAGAGTGCGGCGCCCGCGCCCGACCTCGCGCGCTGGTCCTCGCACCGCGTCATGCAGTGGCTGAAGGAGATCGACCTCGCCGAGTACGCGCCCAACTTGCGCGGGGCAGGTAACTTGCTACTGTGCTCCCTACAGCTATAAGGCTAACTAACGCCAACAGTAGCGAGACGGAAGGCAGCGAGAGTGCGGCGCCCGCGCCCGACCTCGCGCGCTGGTCCTCGCACCGCGTCATGCAGTGGCTGAAGGAGATCGACCTCGCCGAGTACGCGCCCAACTTGCGCGGGGCAGGTAACTTGCTACTGTGCTCCCTACAGCTATAGGGCAAGCTGGTTAGCGCTTATGACGCCTCGCTTGCTCCCGAAATAAATTGCAGTCCACTCTTAGAGTCGCGACACAGGTTTGGCCCGGCTGCCAGCGCCCACAACGCCACCGCTTCGACCGCTTTTTAATTTACGAGTGAGCGACACGCCCATAAGTTTCTGCCCACTGAACGTTTCATACCATGATCGTGCTGTGCACGTATCAGACACGATTTTCATACAACATGCTATGCTCTATTATGCACACTTAACGGATCGTCAGCTTTCTCTGCCGTATGCAAATTTGTTTGAATCGCGTATCAACCCCGCATACAACCCGTACGATGCCCGTAATCGACGTCTATTAAAAAACTGAAGTGTAAAAACTATAATTTGATATTTTAAAACCTCCTACATGACCACTTGAAAAAACTAGAGCTGGAAGTCGCAGAACTTACAATACAACTCACATCGTGACACAGATGATTCACCTGAAAACAACACTGACACCATCTAATCACTTGACGCGATTCGCCACTACACGTGGCATCGTTAGGAGATGTTGTCGCTTCGACAGACTATGAGCGACTGAACAGTCACAACAGCGTTGTGTTTCCAGGTGCAATGCATCCTCTGTGTCACGTTGTGAGTTGTATTGCAAGTTCTGCGACTTCCAGCTCTAGTTTTTTCAAGTGGTTACAATTGGATGTATTTGGATTCCTGCGCTGTCGTCGTTTAGTGGAATTTTAAAGCAAAACATTTCTCTTTTTCAACTGTAGTCATGGATTTTCGCAAAGTAACGCCTGATTCTATCAACTTTCTCAAATGTGTTTTATTGTCAATTAATTTATCTTTACAGGAGTGCACGGAGGTCTTATGTTACTAGAACCGCGCTTCACAGCTGAACTTTTAGCAGCGCTTTTGAACATCCCTGCAAACAAAACATTATTACGGCGGCATCTCACACAAAGGTAACACTTGAATTTTTTGTGATAACTTAAGTGAATTTCCAATTTATTGTAATAGTGATTTAATAATGATTGAATTGAATATTGTCGTGTATTTTCAGGTTTAACGACTTATTAGGCCGAGACGTAATACAACAAAAGCGGAATGCGGAACAAACCCTTGGCTACCAGCCTTTGACAGCTACAACCAAATATAAGGTAGAAACAATGGGAAATTGAGCAAAATTGTTAGTAAATTATATTAGGACATTTGCAGCGTATAAGAGGAATCACGTCGCTCTTGAGTTAGCGTACTTAAAATATATACAAAGATTCTAACGTTAAGTAAGATTAGATTAGTCATTCTTTATTGCAATATCATAAAAAAATTCACAGTAGTGGGCTACTGTGATATTTTTTCGTAACACAACCGTCGTAACGTATTCGTATTCGTAGTATTAACTATTCGTTAACTTGTCAATTTGTATGGGAAACTGTCAGTTTTTGACATTATGACGATACGAATACGGAACGATAATATTCGTGCTCACGCCTCAGAGCAATTCCATATAGATGTGCAATGTAGGCGTACTAATTGCTTAGTTTATTGCCAAGTAAAAAAAAGCAAAGCGAACTACTACGCAAAATTTGTTCGTTATAGCGTAGTAGTTCACGCTCTGTACCGCTGCTAGTCGTGCTTTTTCCATACCCTGATTTATCAAAAGGAGAGGCTCATGTTTTTTTTCACTTTGAGTAACACCAAATCCTCTTTTTTTTACAACACTAGGTACCAAAGAAGAGCCAGTTCTCGCTGAAGCGCAAGAAGAGCCGCGACGAGCTCGACCTGGTGGACCTGGTGTGTCCGCTGCACGACGACTGCTCAGGTGACGCACCCACATCGCCAGTAAGTCCGCCCACTAACAACACTAATACTGCGCTATTTAGTCACAACAGATCAGTTTAAACTTGATCCCTTTGAGAAGAGTAACAACAGTGTCTATGAGTTACCGTATTGACGAATATACAGGGTGTAAAAAAAACCTTAACAAAGCCGTCAACCACGCGTTCAGTACATCAAACCAAATCGTATGAAAAAGAAATTTTGGCTGGGAAACAACTTTTATTTTTTGACAGCAAAAAAAATTATTTAATTCTAACCCGCAATGTACAGCGCGCACGCGGAGAAGTGACCGCGGGGCGTGTTGCTATACATACGCCGCCGCGACGCGGTTCGGTTCGAGTGTGCGCTGTTCATTGCGGAGTGTGCCATTTAGAGGCTTTTTATGAAAGAACTAGTGAAAATTTGTATCATGTTTCTTTGAAAAAAAATTAAGTTATAACGGACAGAAGACATTTCTGTAATAATCACCAATTTTTTTTCAAACTTTAACCATCAATATTTCAGTAACCGTTACCTTCCCAGGTATGGTGTAAAGGAAAAAAAATGATTGTAACAAGTGGTAGAATATGTGGTATTCGGCTTCGTTAAGGTTTTCTTACACCTGTATATATAGGTATCTGACTGTCCCACCTCCCTATAACTTCTTGGTGAAAACTACGATGGCTAATAATTTCAACAGATATAAGCCAACTACACCCAAGGAATAAGGAAGGGTCGGAGCAAGACAGGATTTCAGTTTCTCTCATAGTAAAAACATAACTGGAGAAATATTACATAGATTATGACAAATTATTAAGACATATATTACATAGGTATGATTGGTAGAGAATGCCCTGTGGCGTGAAGTCCACCTTTTGTATAAAGTTTTGCTGCGCAATAAGCTTAAATAAATAAAAGATTGACTTTACAGATTGAGCAACTGAGCAATAGCCGAGTAATCAATTCCATGTGGGAAGAAGCGGCTTGTTGACCCAAGTTTCGAACCCGGGACCATAACCTAGTTTAAAAGGTTCATGAGTCCGCATCGAATATTAATACCGCTGTTGTCATTTTAAAATACAAGTTTAAAGTGATCTGTCCTGTTGTTTAGTTTTTGTTTGTTTATTTAAAGATAATCTTCGTTACTTACTTTGCATATATTTTTGTAGTTACACAGATAAATGTTTTGTAAATATTTGTCGTGAAATAGTTACTACAGAAAATTCAAACTACGCCGTTTAACGTCATAACTACATTGCAGCGTAAGTGTTACCATTTTTAGTGGATTTATTTTTGATGCTAAAATAATAACTTTTTTGGCACTTGTAAATATTTTGCACTTTGAAGTAGGTAGAATTTGTTTGGTGTCCGTGGTTTTAACATTTTAACCAGGTTTTAAATAACGGGAGCGGCCAATAACAATAACTAGTGATTACTTTTCCTGGTGTGGGGTTATCTAATATTTTTTTTCTTTAAACATTCTTAAGTATTTTGTTACTAATATTTTTACCGTAAATGTTCTGTGGAGAGTAAAAGAATGAGTTATCGTCATTTATCTAAAAACTTGTAATGGATTGGATTGAGACTAATTTATTTCTGTAAAATCCAATAACGCGATTTTTTAAGGATCCCTCTGGATCCAGCTAACTTCTTCGTTTTGTCTTACTCAATTCCATAACTTACCAAAGACTTCAAATTAGGTCATTTGTATCTCCCTCTGAATTTAAATCAAAATCTCCCGTAAATGTGCCAGAGACGGCATTTTCGCAATTTTTTTTTTTTGTAAAGCAAAATCGGGAAGCACGAAATCTCTTTAAAGAAAACAGCATTGAACTAGATTTAAGAAGTCCTTTATCAAAATTTTCAGACGATGAAAGTAAAATCAGCCACAGCGGGCGTCGCGTCGGGTGTCTCTCCCCCGCGTGACGCCGCGCGCGCGCACTAGCGCCGCCCCGCCCCGCCCCCCCGCACGCAGGTAACGACTACCCACATATCGGTGAAGGTGACGGTGCTAAAGTACCAACATATTTAACGCACGAACCGGAGCGCGGGGACTATCACGAAACGATGGTGCGTTTAATCATGCGACTAATGAATTCAAGTCTAACTGCCAAAAATCAAATTACGGTCTGTTTTTAATTAACGTTCTCGAGTAAATATTTATTTTTAAAGATAATTAAATTGTACCTTTAATTTTTGTATTGAGTTTTAAGTCTATGAAATATATTTTTTAAACGCTTTCTATTTATTGGTTGAATGTGTATTGTGAGATGAGATGTTGACAAATGGATCCAAATAAGCAATAGACATTCCAGTACATTATTCAACGGCTTATCTACGTTCGGTCATACTTTAAATCGATGCACTTTTGTAATAAAATCGAATTGAAACAGTTATCTATATAGATACATTTCGATAGATTTTGAATTGTACTTAGCGCATTTAAATAATAAGTAGCTTAATAGAAAATGACTGAAATCCGACAATATTGATATGGTCTCAATTCTATTTGCTGCAAATACTTTTCATGTAGTAATATTGTTAAGCTGTATTACGATAAATAGGATAGATACAACTTACGCGTCGTTTTTTCTAAGAGTTTTCTTTGTTAGTGTTTTTGAGAGTGTATTTATGAATCAGATAAATTATGTATAAAATAAAATTTAAGCGTCGTTTAACAAACAAATAATCAGTTAATCATCGGCGAGTGAAGTTAAGTAGTCTCAAATGGAGATGAAACAGTATTGGACTGAAATGCTATAAGCCTATAAAGTTCACAATCAATTTTATGATGACATGTTCAAGTACAACCAAGACAAAAGAAAAGAAAAAAAAAAAAGACTTGGGTAGGACTATATAGGTATTCAACGCACCTCAAGGACATCATTGATTTCGATACTCGTCGTTACCTTCTTGTAATTTACCAGTGAGATCTTAGATGATACGTGAACTAGCTACATGGGTATGCGAGTATTTAAATTAATTATTTCAGCGTTACATACGATTGCACAAAATATTTATAGTCGTAAGAGTTCAACATGAATTAGAGTACCACAATCCTGTTCCTCACACGCTGTGCCAAACGTTTGTAATGTATACCCTTATAATATGACGGACCCTTTGTCTTCCATATCTTTGTAAGCGCCGGCGCGTGACTATTATCACGGCCGAATATCATTAGAAACAACAAATCCGTTTGTACAATATAATAATGTATTAAATATGTAATTTTTACAATAACTTAAAGTCATAAATATAAAATGTAAGAGTTAAATAAACACTGAATGGACATAATTATTGTTTTTCTTTTTAGTCTTTGCTTTCGAATAGTTGCTGGGATTTCGGATAGTTTGTATCAACGTTCTTCAGTACTTTTAGACCCTCTGAAAACAAATGACATGAATTAGGGAGCCTTCCAAGAAACATCGTAAATCATCGTTACTGTTAGACGAATTCCTGTACGAGTCTTAGGGGATAAAACCCAAACGACTCATAAATCTCAGAACGGTCACGCATGATCTTGTCGGATTATTCAACTAATCGACTAAGTCCATTTGATATCGGTTGCACGCAAAATCTTTAGTTAAAGCACGAGTTAGACAAGATACACACCTTTCCCTCGGCCCTTGCGTCGCAGTTCCGCTATTCTTTCTACTTCACTTTCTTCTTCGATGTCTCTTTCTCTCTTTTGCGACTCGTCTTGTGCTTGCTTTAACAGAGATTCTTCTAAGAATGTTAGTTCTGAAATAAAAGTTATGTGTTTGGTTTACAAACCTACTGACAATGCCTAAAACTCACTGTGTAACACTACGAATTTGCTTGCGTTTTTTTAACAAATGAGTGTGGTGAGTCGGCAGAAAGAGAGGAAGGAGATATCTGAAAAGGAAAAAACCTGAAGGTGATAAGCGTTTCTTTACATTATTTGGGAGCAAGGTAATTGGTGTATTCGTTGAAATATTTTTATTTATTTATTGGTAAAGTGAAAACGATGTTGCTTTGTTCATTAGGCAGTCCCTCGGCATTGAATTTTGGCATCGAAATCTGATTTGTTAATAAACGTTGATACACGAAAAATCTTGAACTAGCGGCTGCCCGCGACATCGTCCGTGTTTAAGTTCAAACAATTTAGAGTTTTTTTCCAGTCTACTCACCGAGATCTTTAAAAAGGTATCTCAATCATATATTTAGGCTCTAGCACAGGCTGGTATTAAAGGAATGCTTTTACACAAATAATATACCTCGTGTGTTCATAAGTTTTGAGACAAACTTTGTGCTAAAAAAAGAATTCATTTCTTAAAATTTTCTCGTGATGGAGAGAACAAAAGAATTGCCTGCGACCTTGATTTCGCTATTTAAGGCGGGAAAAAAACCATTGGAGATTTTCCGTGAGGTGAAAACTTTTGGTGTGAGCTGTAACTTCGTGTATTACACTATTAAATGATACAAGGAGACAAGTTCTTTGCAAGATCGCCAAAGGAGTGGTCGGCCGCGCTCTGTAAGGACGCCTGCGAACATCAAAATCATCCGAGAGCGACTTCGCCGAAATCCATGTCGAACTCAGAAAAAACTAGCTCTGCAGACTAATATTTCGTGCGTTTCAGTCAACAGAATACTGAAATATGATCTTAAGGTGAAGGCGTATAGCCGTAGGAAAGTTCATTTTTTAAACGATCGCCTTCGTAAATTGCGGCGCGAACGTTGTCCAATACTGCTTAAGAGACACGATGCGAGGAAAATACTCTTCACCGATGAGAAAATCTTTACTGTCGAAGAAAAGTTCAACCGGCAAAACAATAAAGTGTATGCATAAGGTAGCAAGGACGTCCCAGCTTCAGCACGGAATGTCTCGCGTACTCATCATCCGGCTAGTGTGATGGTATGGTGGGGAGTTTCGTATGAAGGTGTCACTCCGGTCCATTTCTGTCAACAAGGCGTCAAGGTGAAAGCCAAGAACTATCAAACTGACATCTAAGAGCCTGTTGTGAAACCCCTGTCCCTTACTTTGTTTCACAACAAGGATTGGGTTTTCCAACAGGACTCAGCGCCATCCCATAAAGCAAAAACCACCTAAGCGTGGTTGAGGGAAAATGTGCCGGCCTTTATCGCGGCGAACGAATGGCCCTCTTCCAGCCCCGACCTCAACCCGCTGGATTATGCTTTATGGGCGGAGCTAATGCTCAGGGCCTGCCGAAAGTCCCACCCAAACTTGGGGTCACTGAAGCGAGCTCTTGTCCGAGAAGCAAAGCGAATCCCGCTGGAAAAGATTCGTGCCGTCATTGATGACTGGCCAAATCGTCTAAGGGCCTGTATTAAAAACAAGGGTGGTCATATCGAATAATAATATTTTTTTTTGTTTATTATTATCTACTAATTGTTTACTGAAAATTTTAGAAATATATGTTAATTATAAAAAAGTTATGCAACTTTTATTTCGTCTCAAAACTTATGCACACACGAGGTAGAGATGCTTTTATCTACAAAAGGAGAAAGGGCGATTTCTTTTACTGGTGAGCCTGGGGTCCATCCCGATCCAGGGCCCGCAGAAGATGCTGCCGGCGGTGGGGCGCGCCTTCGCCTCGGGCTCCATCAGCGCCGTCACCTGCTGCTTGCACTCCGTCGACAGCTGGTTTACTACGCTCGTGCGGAAACGCCACTTGCGCATCACCTTTGAGACACATTCATTATCATTACTTGTGGCTTCGCATAACGATCAGGAACTTGGGCCCTTAGCATCTGACACTTTGCATCGTTTAAGTGGACCATTTGCGACAGCATCGATGTAATAACGTCTCCAATCCTATTTCGACCGCGGCGGCCACAACCTCAACAGAGATCAGCAAACTGCGCAGGAGATATTATAGTGCACAAGTTTAAGAGCAATACACAGGTGCCTTCACTCTCAAAGTTCAGTGAGACGGCAATCCGACATGAACAGAGAGGGATCAAGTGCAGGACCAACGGCTTAACGTGCTTTCCGAAGCAAGCGGGTGAAACACCGCCGTGATAAATGTCGAAAACTTGGATTGCAAAAAAATCGAAAATCGGAGGCCGCATAGTAATCTAATGCGTAAAAACATTACTTAAAATGTATGTAATAATTTCGAAATTCCTTCTTCATAGCGGGCTCAGATTTTCTATGCATCCTCTGAAAATCAAGATTTCGGCAAAAAAACTGCCTAGCTGTTAAAATTTAGTGATATGCCTCTTAAGTTACGCAGTTATTGACTTTATGGCGTCACCTGTTTCTCGTACAATTTCTTCACAGACGTTTCGTTGAAAGGCAAAGCCTTATTCAGCATCGTATACATGATGATGCCGATGGACCACATGTCCGCCAACTTCGGCAGGTACGGCACGCCTTTCAGCACCTCGGGCGCGGCGTACGACAGCGAGCCGCAGTACGTCTCGCTCAACACATCGCGATCTCTCTGTCGCACGATCCGCGCAAAACCAAAATCTGTTATTTTCACGTTGTAATTTGCAGTTATCAACACGTTTTCGCACTTCAAATCTCTATGCGCTATGTTCAGAGTGTGAATGTAGTGGATCCCCGAGAGTATCTGCCTCATCCACAACCGACTTTGATTTTCCGGAACGGGTCCGTTTTGGGTGAGGAAATCGAGTAGGTCGCCATTCTCGGCGAACCGGAGGAATATGAAATACTTTGCGCGCCGCTGGAATATGTTCGATACATGGACCACATGGGGGTGATTGATTCGGATTAGTACGTCGAGTTCACGAGGTAGGAACTTGGTGAGGTAGTCTCGCGGAGCTTGCGCTGTGTCGATCACTTTGCACGCAAGCACTGAATGCCGGGTCTCATCGACCATATGAGTTGCTTTATAAACCTGCAAAAATATTTATCATAATCATTTTTTGGATTCTGCTGTTGTTTTGTGTGGCCAGTACTGAAGGTTCAAAACATAAAAAATAAAGTGTCAACCTTAGCGTAAGAGCCTTCTCCTATTATTTTCTCTAGTAAAAATCCCTTCTCCTGTAAAACAATTAAATCTGATTGTGTGGTGCTAAGGTCTGCTTTCTCGGTCGTTGGACCCATTTACGGAACTTTCCTATTCATTATTGTTTCATTTTCACTCTTATTGGTACCATAATGTGTGGAATTTCAGGAGGAAGAGCTTATTATATATCATTTTCCAGGTGTTACATGTTTTTGGAGAAAATTATAATATACGCGACATTGTTGTCACATTTGTGACTTACGCCAACTTCAATTTGATTTATGTTAAGTTGATTGATTGTTACTGACACTTTGATTCAAAGAAAAAGGTACTATTTAATCCTACTAATGTTAATAACGCGAAAATTAGGGAGTACTAGCGGCCGCCCGCGACTTCCTCCGCGTTCAAGTTCGAACAAATGTAAGAGTTTTGGCACATTCTTCTTGCCTTGATCTTTAACCTTTTAATCGCTGGACGTCCAGCTCACAAAACGTGCCCCTAGCGCCGGATTAGTGGTCGGAAAAAACTTCACGATGATGCAATTTTTTGGCATTATTAGAACCATTTTTAACTAATTAAAACTATATTTTGGTAAAATAAGCAAAAAATATCGTTTTATTACTTAAAATTCATTTAACAAACTTTAGGCATTAACATAGAATTTTGCAAAAAAAATTATCGATGATTCAATCCCTAACATAACCTCGAATTCACAGACGTCGGAAAATAATACTTTCAACTGTGGCTCTGTGACTCAATGTGCTATTTTTATTTTTATTGATGTGCATGTCTCGATTTTGCCTCGATATTGAATCAATTTTCAGATGGTTAATACCATTTATTTTTTTCATTAAATGTTTACTTTTAATTTTATTGTTGAATATAGTAAAATGTTTGAAATATGAATCTTGTTTTATACTTTTGAGTAAGGCGGTATTCAGTTTTGGAATAAAATTTTTACTATATAATACTGAACCAACCAACAAATTAAAACTGATTGATGACCACTTTGGTGTAATGGTTAAGAAATTGACTTTCACGTAAAAACAACTGTATAATCCATACAGTTGTTTTTACGTGAAAGTCAATTTCTATAGAGAAATTTTATACATGAGAATAACACATAGCGCCGACAAAGTCGCCGACGGCTACTAGTGAATATTAAAGATTAAATATGATCAAAAAATATTTACCACTTTGTATCTTACCAGCCATCAGTACATCTGGTAAAACTATAATTATTACCGCAATTAATCGGAATCTGTGGAGATAAAAGTCATTTTCACCACTGTTAAGTTTTAAGAGCCTATTAGTGCTAGTAGGCAAATACATACATAAACAGAAATTACCATTGACGTCATAAGCATTTTTCATCAGTGATGTATCTGGGAGTACTGACTGCACAGCCTCCTTGTCTGTCTTGTCCTGTGCAGCGGATTCGGATTTCCTCTGTAGCTGACACTTTTCTTCTCGAGCTTTTTTGAATGCCAACGTCTCCTGAGGTGTCCATTCTAAAATAATACACGCCCTTGTATTTGTATGAAGTAGAAATGTTCATAACAAGTGCGCCAAGTGCAAGTTTACCTAATAATCTTGAATCCATCGCAATCCATTCACTGTGTATGATTTGGTCCACTTTGATCCTGTTCTGATAATTAGGATCTAACATAAGAGTCACTAAACGCTTACAGTTTTCAGATATGGTGTCTATGTATCGTGAACGGAACTTCCAATTCTTGTTGATCTGTGCTTGATAAAGCTGCTTTATGTGTTTATCCTCGAATGGCATGGCTCTATTCAACATAACGTACAGCACGATTCCTAAAGACCACACATCAGTTGGTTTGGGATAGTAAGGAGCTCCTTGCAAAATCTCAGGAGCAGTATAAGACAGAGATCCACAAAAGGTTTCGCTGTGTATATCTCTCATTTTTTTGTCCACGCAGATTCTGGCGAAACCAAAGTCGGATAATTTGGCGTTCTGATTAGCTGTAAGAAGCACGTTCTCACATTTTATATCTCTGTGAGCTATTTCTAGTTCGTGCATGTATTGGATGGCCAACGCGAGTTGCCTGGTCCATATTCTGGCCTGATCTTCTTGGACAGCACCCTTTTGTAGTATGTGCTCTAGTAGATCTCCATGCTCCATAAATCTCATGAAAATAAAATATTTGTATCGTCTTTGAAAAATGCTATGTGTGTGAACCAAGTGCGGGTGATTTAACTTTATGAGCATTTCGATTTCTCTTGGAAGAAACTTCTTCACGAAATCTTTGGGCGCTGTGTTAGTATCGATAACTTTACATGCGAGGACTGACAATTTGTCATTTTTGTTTGGATTTCTATATTCTGCTAGATATACCTGTGGGTAATAAATTTGGGTTGTAAAAAGCAAGATAGGATCCAATCGTTTTCCTAAAATATCACTCTCACATACCTTTGCATAGGAACCCTCGTTAATTTTTTTGATTATTTTATAGCCACGAGTAGCAAGAGTTAACTGTTCAGAGCCAGATAACTTTAAATCATCTTCAATATGGAACTGCAATAAAATGTGAGTAAGTCCTCGTTCCCTTACTAAATATTTAAATTGCTTTAGTGATAAAATATACGTGTACCTTGCGTACCTTAGCTTTACCCTCCATTTATTCACCTCTTTTTTGTTTAGCTGTCACGTTTGCAAGAGATTTTAACATTTCACTAGCCTATAAAATACATCAGTATCTTTATTATCTCCTCAATAAACAAACTATGTCATATTCGAGGTGCTTTTAAAATAAATCTTAACTTACCCTATACACGGAATCTCTTGCTGGACCTTCATAAATATCTCCCTGTCTTTTTGGCGGGTTTTTATGTATATCGGATAACCTGCGACGCTCTTCTCTAGCTTTTTTTAATGCTGCTGCTTCAACTGCGTTCAAACCTAAAATATAATTTAATGGGTATTTGACGTCGCGTCGGTAATAGTCTTAAATGAATTAAATATTCTTCACTTACTCGTTAGTCTACTATCCATAGCAATCCACTCCGAACTGATAACCTGAGTGGCGGTATGCCTTAGTCCTGGGTCTGGTTCTAACAAATGTTTCACTAAGGTCTTGCACTCTAGAGTAATGATACTAGCCACGCGCGATCTGAACCGGTACTTCTTGGCCATCTGCTGCTCGTATAATTTCCGCATGCGAGTGTCATCATATGGCATGGATTTGTTGAGCATGACAAACAACACCACTCCCAGGGACCAAAGGTCCGTCGGCTTAGGTAAATAAGGCTTGCCGCGAAGTATCTCCGGGGCGGCGTAGGACATCGAACCACAATAGGTTTCGCTCAGTATCGGTTGGTCATCTTCGTCCACGCAAGACCTGGTGAAACCAAAGTCCGACAGTTTCACGTTGAAGTTCGCTGTTAGCAAAATGTTTTCGCACTTGATATCACGGTGGGTTATTTCCAACTCGTGGAGGTACTGGATCCCCAAGGCTAGTTGTCGGAACCACACCCTGGACTGGTTCTCTGATACACATCCGTTCTTCAAAATGTATCCTAGTAGATCTCCATTCTCAGTGTATCGCATAAAAATGTAATATTTCGTTTTCCTTTGAAATATGCTGTGCGTATGAACGAGGTGAGGGTGGTTCAAGCGAATCAACACGTCTATTTCCCGTGGTAAGAATTTGACTACAAAATCCTTCGGAGCTTTGGATGTTTCGATTATCTTGCATGCAAGTACTGCTTTATGGCTCTCGTCTTTTCCTGTATATTCTGATAAATATACCTGCAGGAGAAAGTACTACAGTAGATTCACAACAATGTAATTGAAATCCGATTGTAAAAAGTTTGGACTTTATTAGCACACAAAGATTTAGTGAGTTAGGTATATAAATTACCTAGGTACCTTAGCGTATGCTCCTTCGCCGATGAATTTGGTCAACTTGTATCCTTTTGAAGACAGTGTATTTTCCTCTGATGGGGTTGTTTTCAAATCGGACATGATACGACAATGAAGTAAGGCATTAAGTGCTCTGCCAACCAGACATTACCAACCAACGCGTTTCCAATATGTGTTGGCCATACATGTGCATCGAAGAGAAAAGCAGGCAGCATTTTTACGTTTTTATGAACAAACTTTAACAATAATTTTGGATTTACATTCTGATAAGATGTCTTGTGTTGGATATGTGTCAATGAAATGACACATATCTACTGCTGATAACTGATGGCATTAGACATTTGATTATTCTTCTAGCAACTCCAAAAAGGATAACTGAGAAGTGGTTGTCCCATTTCAGAAAATACGAATGTTCACGGGTGGTGCAAGATTTTATACGAAACTCTAAACGCCATTAATGGCGCAGTATATAAATTTTAGATTAGTTTCTTTTCCTAATCTCGAGCAGAGATCGAAATAATAAAAACACTGCGATTCAGTCTTGTTATGTATTTAAGAAAACAACATCATTTATATAACTTAGAACTAAGCAGTCATAAACTCATAATCAACGTAACAAAACATATTGGAAATAAATTAACTGTATGTAACACCATCATCATGGCTGTAATTGCTTTTTGGTCAAAAATTCACCTGCTATAGATATCCTTTGCAAAAACGATGGAGCTGGTGTCAGCAGAAGCTCATACGCGTCAACGTCTATGTGATCTGGGTATCTGTTTTCCTTGCGGATCCGTTCTAGCATGCGTTGAGGCTCACATCTAGGTTTTGTTTTCCAATCATTATTCAAGAACTCTTGAATAGCTTTGGGCAATAGCTTGTAAGCTTCTTTAGCCCTAGTAGCACTCGGCGGTTGAAGTCTTTCCGGATCAGGCTCCTTTAGAGGAACAATTATGTCGTCAACTTCAGCGTTTTTAACAGTAAGCTTTTCATCTTCTACAGAATTTTCTTCCTTTACATCTGAATCTTCGACTTTCTCTTCTAGACTAGAACTATTGTAGTATTTAGAAATGCGTTCCTTGACGATATCCGTTAAACTAGATTCATTGATTAATTTCTCTCTTTCGGTGCCGTCAATGTTAACATACCCAGTTCTTGTTTCTGTTTTGATCAGAACTTGATTTTGGTCGATCTTGGTCTCGCCTAAGCTACCTTCATTTGCAGTCACGTTATTGGTATCCTCAACCAGTTCCTTGGGTTTTTCAATACTTTTTGTCTCACTGGACTTGTTCTTGTTTTCTGAAGCTTCGATCAAAGTCATGAATTGGATGTTATCTTCCTCTTCAAGTATTTGGTATATCCTATGCACTTCACTAAGATTTATCCTAAAAATGAGAAAATAAAATTTAGTATTATTATTTTCTACAAAGGACATTTAAAACAGCTCTTTTTTTATCTCGTTCAAAAAAAAATGCTGACGAAAACTATGTGTAAGTGTTGTTCCCCTCGCGTGTTTTTCAGACAAACTGGGGTAATAGCATACAATGAATAAATCGGTCGCCACGAGGAAGGTGACGGCGCGCGGTGCAGTGTGATAATCGCTTTAAATGTTACTCAAAGCTTCTGTGCCTAAGATTTTTTATTTGGTGTCCTAATGCTAATTTCTGTCAGTGATATTAAACTTACCCTTGCCTCGCCTCGTGGCAGCAGTACAACATGGTTGGGTCGATCGGATGCGCTTCCGTATTAAAGATGTACCCGCCGACATCAACTATACATTCGCCGTTCGGCGTGTCTATGACCGTCCCGCGGACGCCCGGGTTGTGGATGAAGTTGTCCGGGTCAAATAGAAGGTATAAGTACTTCGTTGTTTCGGCCAGGAAGAAGGACTCCATGCGGTCCTCTTTGCGGTGGTCGCGGACGTCTTTGATCTGTAAATGTAAGAGATAGCATAGTTTTTTGATTTTTTGTCATAAGATTCACGTTGCACACAAAAGACAATATTCAAGATAGGCAAGATGTACATGGAAGCGGGTTCGATTCTTGCCTCAGACAGTCAATTTTTTTTTCAAGAGGTGGCACCATCTATCGGTAAGCTATAAGTAGATTTTTCAATTTTTACATGGGATTGAGATGGTTTTTGCGGAATAAAATGCCTATGTCACTCACCAGCCTCTTACCTACCTACCACACTAAAAAGGATATCATAACATTGCTTCGCTGTGATGTGGAAGAAGGACAAACAAAAAACTGACTTTCCCATTTATAATATTAGTAGGGTAGGGATAGCAGGGATGGAGGCAGAAGTATCTGATTATGATATAATTGAAACCTAGTCATAACATTAAGTACGGTAATATAAACATCGTGAAATTATTTGTGAACAGCTTCTCTCATAACAGTTTGAAAATAAATACCACGGTCACATAGTAAAGAGACAATACGATCAGACAATGAAGTAGTGTTTACTTACTGTAGCATAACCGCAATTCGTCCTAGCACTATGCTGAATGCTCCTAAGTATATCCTCGCCCATCTGCAGCAGTATGGGGTCTCTTGTGTCTCTATACAAGTACATGATCGACTCAATCAGTTCCGGCCGTAGGGGGTAGCTCTCCCGAGTTGTCGAAGCCTCGCCAGTGCCTAGGTTGTATACTTCGGGGGTAAAGCCGTACTGTTTCCATATGCTGTGGTAGTTGTGGATTATACGCATCGCTGTGTCGCTTTCACCTGGTGATAAGAATAATAACAATAAAAAAATATCAATAATAAAATATCAATGATAAAAATCAACCATTGATTGTTAGTTAATGCGTCAGTAATGCTATTAACAATATGTACCAAAGAAAATTGACAAAGTATTTAGTGTGGAATCAATGGTGATTTGATGGAGATACCTATAATTTTATGTACAAGAGGATGCTGTGAAATTAGTTTTAATTGGTAAGGCGCATGCTGTTCTGGGTTTATAACTCACTATATTGTGATAATAGTTGAAGCTTATCAAGACCACACTGAACTCAAACAGAGGAGGCGCTACTAGCAAACATTATTATGCATTTGGATGTTTCGACTGTTCTAGTGGTTTTAATATTTATTAATCAAGTTTTCACCCACCTATGAGGCTGAGCAGCCCCGGGTAGTAAGATTCAAGCGACTGGAACACGGGCAGCGTGACGTGGCCGCGCAGCATCGTCGCCCAGACGAACCAGTCGTCCTTGCGCAGGTACTTGTCGATCGACTGCCGCGCCTCTAGGAACATCGACATCAACTCCGGCTTCTCTAGCAATATTGCTCCTGGAACACAATAACGTACGCTCAGACTCTTATTCTTGTTTGAGTAATTAATTACCCACTTTACTGATTTAAATGGTATAGATAGATGTACTGTCTGTAAGTTTGCACAATTGTAAAATAAAAAAATGCAGGTTGAACAGTGTTCTATAAATCCGGAAAATACACTGACCAAGAAGTGTAATTGTTAGTATTGAGGACCACATCTTTGATGTTAAGAAAAAACCGGTCAAGTGCGAGTTGGACTCGCGCACCGAGGGTTCCGTACAAACCTGTAGGTATATAAGTAAAAGTTCACCCATCACGGGTATTATATACTTAAGTATTTAATATAAATTTTTATTTTAATATCTCAACGCGTTCATGAGATAAGGAGTAGTAACTTTGAAATTTTCAAAATTGTCAAAAATATTTTTTTTTATATGATGAAACTGAACATTTACGGTTTTCGTAATTTTTCCTATATCTGTACGGTTTATTCCCAAAGGTCCACGAGACTTATCCGAGGTACAATCAACAAAAACGATACAAGAGGGTTTGTGCTATTTGTATCGCAAAGAACGAACGAAATACAAAAACTTGTTGTGTCGTTTCAATATCGTTGTAGAAAGGGCTGATCACGAATTATTTAAGTTGTAAGCATATGTGTGTGAGCTAATCAACATAAATAATACGTGACGATAGTAGCGCTTTAATATTTTTTTTTGTTTTCTAAAGTTTACGCGATCACTTCACATTGAAATAAAACACTCCGGCTCCCTGCAACCACGAATCCTGCAAAGGGTTCGAAACGTCAGGACTAAATAAACATAAAATAAACGCGAGTAGGTACGTAGAAAGTGTTTTATTTCATTTAAACGGTTTAATTCAAGAAGTTCATCTGTGGTCTAGCAGTTGTCACTTTGACGAGCAACACCTCGCTATCAAATTTGCTTTCGCTTTGATGTCATACTCGTATAGAAAAAAAAAGTTTATTCATTTATGCTTATTCACATTGGTTAAATTTAAACAAAATCGGACGAGACATTCAGTTAATAAATATTTAAAAATACAGATTAAAAATAAAGATCAAAGGTGACAAATATAAACAGAATTCAATAAGTATTATTGATGCTCTTAACAAATTTAATGGCCTTCAAAAAAATCAAATCATCAGCCTATATACGTCCCACTGCTGGGCACAGGCCTCACCTCAACTATAAGGTTGTGCGAGCCATACTCCACCACGCGGGTTCAGTGCGGATTGGTGGAGGGGTGTGTGTAAAGTAAGTGACCAACCTTACTGTCCGATGTTATTAAGCCGCCCGAGAACCGCCGACCAGGCTTAACGACTAATATCTATCGATATTAACCGGGACCAACAGCTTAACGTGCCTTCCGACGCACGGAGATGCTTGTAAATAGACGTCACTTTATGCTTGTAAATAGACGTCACTTTTATGGTCAGAATGGTCACCCATCCCAAACATGACCGCGCCGTAGGTTGCTTAATTTTTTGTATCACTACCACTATCATGATGCGCATTACGCGATATTTTCTGTGATTGTTTTAAAATTATGATTTAATCATGTTAATTCTATTTTAATCTAAGATGGAGATGGTTTATTGTGATTTTTTAATGCACAAGTCGATTTTAGTATAAGATTTACTGTGATTATACAAAAACTGAGATTTTTTCTTGTTTAAGTCTTTTTTAGTGTAAGATTGAGATTATTTTTAAAATAAAACGGGATTTTTTTAGTGTAAGAAGCTTTAAAGTGTTTATTCTAAATCTGTCTTTTTTAAGTACAGTTCAAAAACAGTCAAAATAAAGACTCCTTGTTTAATCTATTCACGGTCTTTTATTTCATAATAAATACAATGTCCATCCTTTTTTAACCCTCCTGCTTTTTACGCTGATTGTACCTAAGATTCTCATGGACCCGCTGGGAAAGAAAATATTTTAATTTCGTGTCGTGGACCCGTTGGGAATCAAAGTATTGAAACCTTTTTTTTGAAAACAATAGAGTCGTGGACCTTTGGGAATAAGCCATCTGTACTATAGGACTCGACTTCGTACTAAATTTCAAGATTCTAAGTTTACGGGAAGTACCCTGTAGGTTTTGATTCCCGTGCGAGTTTTGAAAGTTTGCGGAAATTTGCGCCCTAAATGGCTGTATCTTTTGATTGCGTTGGCTTAGTAGGTTGATTTTTCTACAGCTTCCAGGGACAGTAGACCTAAGTATCATATATAAATTTCAGTTTGATACCTCCACGCGTTCCTGAGAAAAACGGTCTTGACAGACGGACGGATGGACAACAAAGTGATCTTATAAGGGTTCCGTTTTTTTCTTTTGAGGTACGGAACCCTAAAAAGAGCATTGGATTAGACTAGCCACAACTGACAAAACTTACCTAAAAATTAAAAGGGTGTTATTTAAATGGTCAGCAAAGTATTTGTATATTTGTGAGCAGAAATATGTAATTGGTAAGCTAAAATTGATAGTTGGACAGCAACTTGTGTACAGCAAATATTTATAAATCAGTAAGTATACAATATAAATCATTCTGAACAGCAGTAATTTTTTTATGCAGCTGAGTATATATCATAGCTGCAATGATTTAATTAAATTTTGGTAAGCATTCAGAGAATAAGCAAAAAAATCATTTTATTGCCGCTAAAATTAGTCTAGCAAATAATACTTATTATTATAATTAAATAATCAAAAGTTTATTTTTCATATAATACTAACTTATTGTATAATTAATGCTCGTTTTGCCTTTGAAGGCTGGCCACATTTCCTCTTTTCCCCTATTAGAATAATCTTCGCTTCAAGTGGAGACACCACATGCTTTAAGCGGATCGCTAAGCCAATCACGTGTTTAAATACATAGAAATTAAAAAAAGCTGGATAGTCACATTTTCCCTCTCTCCATTCCTCTTTTTCAATTGGCAGTGAGACAAGCCACTAACTGTAATTTTGTTTCGTGAATTCATCAAAACAACTATTTAAATTGCCATCCAAATTTAAAATACGCTATCCAGTTAAATAAGTTGCAAATAGAAATGTTTTCTCTGCTGACATGTACAATCTTGCTGACCAAGTAATTATTCTGCCAAGTGACTGTTTATTCAGCAGATACATAATAAAACTCGCTCGCCAGTTTGTATTTAAATTACATTCCATTGTCATGATTATTTACAGAACATGAATTGCAGCCTGATTTTAATTATTGCCAAAAATATCTTTGTGTGCTAACCAAATGATTTATTAGCAGTTATTTCTTGCAAAACTAATTTTTAAATTGCATACACAGTAATTCTTATATTAAAATAAACTATTAACTATTCTTATAATTATGTAAACTTCTCATATTAAAATGCACAAACCTTTTACAAGATATTCATAATATGAATCCACACCCCCACCAATGCCAGCATCCTGAGCTGTCCATCGACCAGTCATTACATCTATGTGGTTCCCAACCAGTCCTATGGGTGATCTATGGTGATACAAAGCTTTTAGAGCATTGTAGGCAACCTATAAGAAAGTAAAAATTTGAAGTAAATAGAGCAGGTATGAAGGTATAGGTGTATCAAGACAAGAGAGTAATACATTGTTCTACTACTGTACTCATAGTAAACAGATAACAGCATATCAGATAATCTTCTATTTATTACAAAAGCGTAAGTTGCCTCTCTCTTTATAAAGAGCTTTTATTGTTTGTTTTTTAATAATTATTTTTTGATTTGATAAATATTGAAGTAATAACCAAATTTTGATTTTAATCAGATTATAAAGAAATTTAAAAATTACTAGAATTAACATACCTCTTCATATAAAGGATCACCAGTAAGCCTGCTAAGTGTACCAAACTCAATGATGAAAGTGCCAACACCAGCTGTGCAGGTAACACTGGTTTCACCAGGAGGCACTCCAGATCTCAGGTTGATGGTGCCATAAGGCATGCCTGTGGTGGTGTCAAATGCTGCAATCAACCTCTGGGCCACATCTTCAGCTAAGCGTAAGAGAGGTCCATTGCAAGGCCAGCCTGGCTCTAATTTTGCACCAGCTCTATGGAAAACTTTGCCTTGAAATGATGTTCCATAGCATAAAATAACAAAAGAAGTAAATAAAATATCAGCTGCCTACAAGATATTATGCTTATAAAGGATTAAATACAAGGGGCACAATTCTATGTTGGGAACCTTACCTATGGGAAAGTAGATGAGCACTAAGAAGCCCACCTATGATGCGTATGTTGGTCTCAAACACAGATACATTAATGTCTGTGTCAAAGTTCTGCTTCTGAAGCACAATGTCCACAACGCGGTTAAATTCCGTGTAGTTTCCCATTATGGCTAGCGTGTCCAGAGCGTCAATAAGGGTGAGGGAGTAGCTCCCCCAAGTATCCACGCCATCGCAGCTGAGAGGCCGCAGTTCGTCGTAAGGGTACGCATAGCGTAAGTAACTGTCGTATGCATGCTGAAACATATCACGGACCTCCTCCCTGCGATAAGAAATGTAATATATGAATTTATAGTGTCGCATAATGAGGATAATTCGCAGCTGAAGAAGCCCTCAATCAATACTCTTCAAGAAGCATTTTTATAACAGGTTCTATAAAATGATTGTAAATAATACTTACCTTAGTCGTAAAATATCTTCTTTACTGTATTCTCTTAGAGTAAGGCATGTTTTACAGCAAAGTAACAAAAATAAACAAATATAACCTTTGAATAACATTTTGTTTAGGCTTTGATTACCCGATTAGTATTATTTAACTCATGGATGAAACATGTCACTATAACTAATTTGAAATCGCTTTAAAACGCGTTTATCTCATATTTATTTGAAAAAAATTACGAAAAGTGTCGTCGTCGTCCCATAAACAACAGAATACGTCGTCCACTATTTTAATGTATTATACTACTCTATGACTATTTTAGTCTGTTAGTCATTTTTCCTGTCAAAGTCAGACAGACCAATGTCCGAGTCAGCTGTTTTGTAACGCTGTGGATACACAGACGTTACATGCAACTTCAAAAATAACGTTGCTGTACAGTTCTGCCATTTAAAAAATTGGTTCGATCAAATCGAGAAGACATAAACAAAGAAAAGCACATAGCACATAATCGAGCTAACATGCACATGCAAGCAAGCTAATTGTATTTCAAGTGCAGCACTTCACCCCTTGCGTATCAAATTGCAGTCTCCCACGCTCGCTTCGGCAGCTTCAGCTTGCTCCATCTCTGCAGCGAACTTATGGCTTATGCATTACTGTTTTGTGTCGATGTCGGTCAGATTTTTTTTCACCTATTAAAAAAACGTTACAGAAAAAAATAAAAAGTTACGTTACGTTTTGCTTATCAGATTCCTTTTGCTAGTCTCAAAAAGCTGTGTAGCCTACTGTTTAAACCGCCATCTGCTATTACAAAAAAAAGTGTGCCATAGATATTTTAAATTTCCTGTATCGCTATTGGTCAATTTTTAAAATATCATAGACGAAAGATCAACGTAAACTGCAACAGCTGAAAATGCCAAAATGTCTGTTGTCCGTTGACGCTAATCGTAGCGTTTTGAGGGTGATTTTGGAATAATCATCTAATTTTTGAATTCTACACGAATTATTTCAAGAAAAATGTGTTTCTAGTTTTACTTGTTAATCGTATTTCCGCTTTGGTCGCCATTATCTGCACTCACGCGGCCCGCGTTTTTAGCTGACTGATATTTTATTTTGTGTTTACGAAAAAGCGGGGGCAATGGCATTCAGAATCCACGAAGATCAAGAAAACTCTACTTTAGGGCTTAGAAAAGATAATGCTGATGTATTTTCGGCTGCCAACCAACGGCGTGCACTGGTCGACCTTAGCCACTTCGCTTGCAATCAGAACCGGAATATCAAACTTGTGAGTAAACTTTCAATGATGCTTTTGTATTTCCGCGTTCATTCATTGTTTCATTTTAGCGTTCATTAAATCCATGGAACACTCCAAAACGTTGTTTTGTGTCGGGTGTAAGTGTTGTTTTTTGAGGTTATATAACGGTTGGTTTGTCCATAGCCCGGATTGACGAATGGACCTAGTAAAGTTCAAGATGAGAACAGGACAGTACGTCAAATAAAGAATGAGAAGAACATCGTTCCTCCTGTCGCACAATTTCGCGCGTTCAGCGTGTACGAAGATAAGCCGACCGAGGCAGAGGTGAAGAAACGCGAGCCGTTCAAGTTTGGTACCAAGGAAATCAAGAAGGACAACTTCTTCAAGAATGCAGCCGAAAACGTCAAAGCCCTATGTGCGCAGGTGGAGAAGCAAGCTGACTTGCAGAAAGATGCACCAACAAAAAAGTGAGCAACACATTTAATTGTTAGAATACCTTCATAATTAGGTTTTTTTTTTACATGATCTATTCATGTGTGTAACTTTGCAATTTTTTTCTATTGTTCCTTTTCATATAATTCTATTATTAGTATGAATTAGCTGTAACAATTTAGATTGGTAATAAAAAACAAAATACAAACTCATCATTAATCATGAAATGCATAGCCAGCTTGATTATGTAGTGCAAAGGTTCATAAACCTCTAGATCATTGTGTCATCATTGTCATTTGTGTCACAAGTACTGCTAATTAGAAAAAATCTGAGTTGAAATAAATTGATTTTGCAGACCTTTACAAGAAAAGAAAGATGTGGAGTCTCCCATGTCTGTGGTGGATTCAAGCATCCTCTCTATGTCAATCTCCAAGAATGAGAGTCAGCTCCTCGATACCCTTGAGGAGGATGAAGAAGATACCACAACTGCACAAACAGACCGTGAAATGTTCTTCCATGTTGTGGAGTACCGTCAGGACATTTATGAATACATGAGAGAGATTGAGGTTTGTATTTTTTTTTATATTCTATGTTTTAATTCTATTAAAAAAGGTAAATTTTATTAATATAAAATTTGAAATAGAAATAAATTAGATTGATTTATTTTAACTGATTGTATCAGCTAGGATCAAGAGTATGAAATGTACTTGTTTTACAGAATGAATGTCTCCATATTTTATACTATCATATTTTGGAAAACAATAAGCTGTAACAAATAATTTATCTTAGGTGAAGAACAGAGCCAACCCCCGTTACATGCGGAAACAGCCAGACATCACCCACCTGATGCGCTCGATCCTCATTGATTGGCTGGTGGAGGTGTGCGATGAGTATGGCCAGCAGAGCGAGACACTGCACCTGGCTGTGTCGTATGTGGACCGGTTCCTGTCCTACATGAGCGTGGTCCGCACCAAGCTGCAACTTGTTGGCACAGCTGCTACATACATTGCTGCGTAAGTCTCTTTACTTTCATATTCTGATCTTAGTCACACCTCCGAATTGAATATACTTTGGCCAAGGTAAATTAAGTATTTCTATAACCTTGAAATGTTTTAGTACAGAAAAGTCAGAAATTAAATAAGTACGAGTATAGTGCCTGACTTTTTTATATAACCATGCCTAAGGATTATGACACGGTCAATTTTGTAGTAGTAAAGAAAATCAAGCTCTGTTTATTCTTACTAAGATTTGAGTAACAAAATTTTATTTCATTTAAACTGAATAAGTAAACAAAGAATTCATTAGAATTCCAAGCATGTTTATGCAACTTTCATTTTGAGGAAGTATTGGTATTTCCTTAGGAAATACGAAGAGGTGTACCCACCAGAGGTGTCAGAGTTTGTGTACATCACTGACGACACGTACACGAAGCGCGAGGTCCTCCGCATGGAGCACCTGATCCTGAAGGTGCTGTCGTTCGACCTCTCCACGCCGACGTCCCTCGCCTTCCTGTCCCACTACTGCATCTCGAATGGACTTTCCAAGAAGACGTTCCATTTGGCAGCGGTAAGTAGCACACAATTATGTGACAGATGTGATCTCACTTTTTTCTTATTGTTAAAATTTTTAAAGCATTTCTTTCCTACCAGCCTGTGTTGTGTTGCTAGAGCCTAAAAATATAATTGAGGTACCGTTTAAAAGATTTCTGGGAGTAGACTGGGCAAAAAATCAAATCAAATTTGTTGATTGAACTTGAACGCGAACGAAGTCGCGGGCCGCCGCTAGTCTCATCTTTATATCTAAAAATTAATTGTTATTAGCTAGTCTCGCTAAGACTCAAGAACAGCTGAACCTATTTGAATGAATTTAGTCTTGAAATATTTGTGGAAGACAAGGGAAGGTTTATTGATGAAATCAATACGGAAAAATTGCGAAAACAGCCGCCAGGACAGCGTCTGCCGGGTCCAGTGTCCACCAGTCTTATATATATTTATATATATAAAATGGAATTGCTGTTTATTATTCGCGCTAAAACTCGTGAACGGCTGAACCGATTTTAATAAGTTCAGAGAAGAATTAAACAGTGAGAAGCAGCGGGTAGATCAAGTACACACTAGTAGGCAATAATTTTTATAGATAGATTGACAGACATGAGCTAAACCTGCTAAAAGTGGGCACAAACCTGATGGCCTAAACGATATCCTTCAAAACGATAGCACATTACAACGAACAACGCTATGAATTTCATTCGAGTTTAATTTTTACCTTGACCTGCTGTCATGTGTAGTTGTCATAAAACGATTAAAGTTATTAGTTTAGTTAGTTAGTTATACTGTATTTCGTTTTTCGTAGCAAAGCCTCTGCACTTAAACATATAACACGTCATGTGAAGTGCCCTGATCTACTTCTTCAATTTTCCAACTGAACATTTATACTCAATCAACAATCGTGTTTGCCAGTACATCGCCGAGCTGAGCCTGCTGGAAGCGGACCCGTACCTGCAGTTCAGGCCGTCGGTGATCGCAGCGGCCGCGCTCGCCACCGCCCGCCACTGTCTGCTGTGCGAGCGGTGCGATGCTACCGAGAAACGCGCGGAAGAACGCCCGCAAGTCAATGGTAAGTATTGCTGGCTTTAACTAACTGGCTTGGTTTTCACTAGTACATCGCAGGGCTGAGCCTGCTGGAAGCGGACCCGTACCCGCAGTTCAGGCCGTCCGTGATCGCAGCGGCCGCGCTCGCCACCGCCCGCCACTGTCTGCTGTGCGAGCGGTGCGATGCTACCGAGATACGCGCGGAAGAACGCCCGCAAGTCAATGGTAAGTATTGCTGGCTTTAACTAACTGGCTTGGTTTTCACTAGTACATCGCAGGGCTGAGCCTGCTGGAAGCGGACCCGTACCTGCAGTTCAGGCCGTCCGTGATCGCAGCGGCCGCGCTCGCCACCGCCCGCCACTGTCTGCTGTGCGAGCGGTGCGATGCTACCGAGATACGCGCGGAAGAACGCCCGCAAGTCAATGGTAAGTATTGCTGGCTTTAACTAACTGGCTTGGTTTTCACTAGTACATCGCAGGGCTGAGCCTGCTGGAAGCGGACCCGTACCTGCAGTTCAGGCCGTCCGTGATCGCGGCGGCCGCGCTCGCCACCGCCCGCCACTGTCTGCTGTGCGAGCGGTGCGATGCTAACGAGAAACGCGCGGAAGAGCGCCCGCAAGTCAATGGTAATTAACTGCTGGTTTTAAATAACAATTTTCATACTGTCATTAATCGGTTAATACGGTCATCGGTTTACGCGAACAGTAGACATTAAAATGAGACACTTTTTACGGATTATTTCACATCACAGGTGGTGTGACCACGGACGCTGAATAGGGTCCGGAACGTCAGGTTAAAACAAAATAAATCGCGAAATAATCCATAAAAAATGTCTCATTCAATCCTTTCACTTTTCCACATTTTCCAACGGCCATATTCTTCTTACGTTGCATTTATTTTAACTCCTTCTATTTATATTATATTGTAAATAAAAATCGTACAGTTAAAGCGGTATTCCATTCGCTTTACATTCATAAATAAAATTATGTGTTTAGTAGAAGGTGTAAAATAATGTGGTAACTGTTCAAAAGATATATTCCAATAGGATTCAATCCAAAATACTGTTGGATGGCGGAAATTTGTGCGTGTATATAAAATAAACTGCTTCTCAGATCATTTTAATTAAATACATAAGTGTGTATTGATGAATCAGGTGCTGACTTTACATCATACCATAAGGTTCATTACAAAAGTATTTCAACCCAACCTTGCGAACTTTGAACCCGGTGTTTTGTGTGCGTGGCGTCGTCACTGGTTGCTAAGCAACCGGCCGCGATCGGAGTCCGTTGAATGAATCGCTTGTTGTGGACCCAGTTATTGGTTCAACAGAACCCTAACATAAAATTTTACATCGCTAGAAACGGCAGAACCTGCGCGCGCGCACGCCGCGTGCCTGGCGGCGGCGTGGCCGGGCGCGCTGGCGACGTGCGCGGGCTACAGCGTCGCCGACCTCGAGCCCTGCCTGCGCGAGCTGGCGCGCTCGCACGCGCACGCCGCGCAGCAGCCCTACCAGGCCATACCCGACAAGTACCGCAGCAACAAGTGAGACCATTATTACTTTTTGCACGTAACTTCTTTGGAATATATAGAGATTCACTGCGTCCTGTAGAAAAGACGCCAACGGTCTCCCACTCATGAACATGTGTGTTTGTACTGGTCTGCGTGTTTTCTATGTATAATATGTATTTATTTACAAAAAAAAATATGTATTTAAGTATGTTTATCCGTTGTCTAGTACCCATAGCACAAGCCTGGTTGCTTAATTTGGGACTAGAGAATTGGTGTGATTGTTGTGAAATATTTATAACTAACTAACTATAACTCCCTAGACGATACATTGGTCCAATTGGTAGTACAAACGTTAGTATCTCGCAAACGAGATAGTGACTGTTCCTATGTGCAAAATCCTCCCCTAGAGGTATACGTTACGTTACGCTTGCTTAAGACATAGCTAGCTCAAGATAAAATTGATGGTGAAAAAAGGAGTCCCAATAGTCCTAATCCCAATCACCATGGGTAATGGTCAATTAATAAACAAGTAAACCGATAACTCTAATCTTTCCAGATTCGAAGGCGTATCATCTATCGAGCCGCGGCCGATGTTCCCAGTAGGCAAGTACGTCGCGCCCGCGCCCGCCCGCCCCACGACCGAACCCGCGCGCGCCAGCTAGTACACACGCACACTAGAACAATGCTACCAACCACACGCGACATGAAACCCGGGCTTGCCAACAGTAGCTGAGATATTGCTTAGCGGCGCATCTTTTATTACGATTTAATGTTATAAAGTTAATAAATGTGTACAAAGGCGACTTCACCGTTAAGCAGAAAGTTACTGATGGTATGGACTCTGGACTGGATCTTACTTCTGCTGATAAAATTGTGAAGAAATCTTAATTTAATGGCAACCTTTTGATGATTCTTACTAGTGTGGCCGGGTTGTTGGTTTGTCTAATACCAATGTTTGATGTAACCAAAAAATGAGCAAAAAAATTATGCATCATTGTTACATTTTCCCCAACCCCATTTATATGAAAGCTTTAAACAGTTCTTACTATGAGCCGAAGGTCTAAATATTGTTCTTTCATTTACGGTTTTATGGCAATTGTATTAGCAGAAAGTAAGCCACTCGACTCCTGCTGCTAATCCCTAAATTATCATCGATCATCGGTTAACTAGCGGCGCTACGAAGAATAAATAATAATAGCAGGAGCAGACCTAAGTCCACACTAATTTCAGTATGACAAGGAACACGTTTTTTTGCCAATAATACCTTGTCTTGAATGAGGTGTATAAAATTCAAGCCGAATCTCAGTGCCTTTCATTGTTCAAATTTGGTTATTCAAAGTGTAGATAGGTACACATAATGCTTTTGTCGAATATCATCTGAATAAATACTTACATATTTTCACACCTCCACTTACTACGGGAAAATAATGTTGGTCAGTCTGCATTTACGTTAGAAAGGTGAGTACTGCGATATTTGTAAGGTTATTGTTGCATTTGATCTAATCCTAACAATAAATTGTCCAAATATCTACACTGAATTTCGCTATTTGTACTAAGTTTGTGTGAGTTGTTATGCTAGTTTATAATTAACTGTTTCCAATGGAAATTACATAATTCTTTTTCTGTGTCTATAAATAGCTTTACGTTTGGACATCATTGTCATTGCAAACATGGCAAAAGTTGTACGCATGCATCTAACCAAAGAGATTTGGAATACTGCCGATATGATCCCCCTGATATCGCAATCAATCCATTGATGCTTCAGGTTAAAAGGAAATATGTTACTAGGATTTTAAATGGGATGTTAATATGCATCCAGTAATACGCTTAGGGTTCTCCGAACTTATTAGTTTAAGATGTATTGTACAGACTCGAGTATTATTATATTGCCTTTATAATGAAACCCTCTCTGTGTTCACGTTTTCTCTGCGTTCGTCTTCCGCCTTCGAAAAACTCTTTGGTTTGACTTTAAACAAAATTTTCCCGTTTTCGTAGTGATAAGTAGTATAATAGTGATTTTAAAATGTGGACCAAGTATCTAGTTAAATTCCTTCGAATCGTGGTAGTTATTAATTAAAACCTTTAATAGTAACCCAGTTAATCTTTTGAAATTTGAATTTAAGAAAATTTGAGTCTACCTCCAGTATGAATTTAAATATTTTTATACAGCTACTAAAAGATAGCTCCTTATTCTACAATATCATATCAGCTACGTTTCATTTGCAGGAATGTTTGTTAGTAAATTATTATTTTTGAGATAATTATAAGGTATGTTTTTAATGTTCGTAAGTAGTTTTTAATGTAATTTAATATAATTTAATCGATATTTTGCTCCAATTTTGTGAATGGAGGTAAGTACGAGTACCTATTTTGGTAATATATTATAATACAATAAAAAATGTTTTATTTCATCACAACCAATTTATTTCTGAAATGTATCGCAAACGCGAGCATAAGTTTCGTTATTTTCGATGGTAACGAAGAGTGATTGGCATGCGTGTTCAATCCCAGGTGTAAGAAGTGACGTTGAGGAATAGCTTCCTTCCGTCGTCAACGTATTATGTCAATTAAATATGAACCCTGTCACGTTCCAATACGGTGGCTAATTTGATTTGGGTGGAGCGAATGTTTACTAGACGAGCTACGACGAATCTATTTGGAGAACGCTCGATCGTCCGCGTCACCGGACTGCGGCCGCGGCGTGGCGCGATCTCGCGATGTCATCCCGCGGTTCCATCATCATGGGTTATGTCTAGCCTGAGCTATGATAACTATTTACTGAACTCAACTTTTAATTTTTGCATCTCACTATTATAATAATGATAGTAAAATGAGAGAGATAAAACACACCACACACAGCAGGCAGACGGTTGCCTTTTTCTATAGATTTTTTTTTCTTTAAGCAACTAAGGGACTAGACTTATAGAGATACGCGAAGTTTCGGATTTTAGCTACAAAAACACATTCTGCATTTTAAATGGTTTATTTTAAAGAAAATATATTTTCTTCCTATCGATAAATCTCTTGCATCGCGAGGTTCTTTATAACTTAAGAATGCACTTTGTACTGTAGCCGTAGGAGCGTATATTTTCGGTGGTGATCATGATGGATGCTTCTCTTGCGTGTACACGTTGCCCAAGCCTTTTTTGGCGGCAGGGGGACCTGTAACAAAAAAATCAGTTGTAAAAAATGATGAGTACGGAAGTTGAATTGCAATTACGCTTGCGTAACTAGGCATTTGCGATATAAAAGTAGTATGTATGTATAGCAGTCAATGCTAATTGCGGTTTGTAGCCACCATATTTGAGTTTACGGGTTGTGCGCGAGCGCATGGAATCGTAAACGGACTCCAGCTGCGGATACTATTCGCGTCTACATGTCGTTAAGCCGCGCGGAAATTAAAACTGCAGTGCAGAATTCCAGCCCAGGTCTATTTTAAACCATTTGTTGTATCTTGAAAGCTTTCTTAAGTTTATATGTTCAAGAATTCAAAATAAACCTCGAAAACATATTAGAGTCGCGCGCGAAAACAGGATAATTTATACGTTAATACACAGGAAGTCTAGTAATAGAGCAACTACTCGTAGATGTCTAAGTCAACTCTTGAAATATTTAAAGGTCACACCTTCAAATATTCGCCAATTCTTCTCGTCTGAGTCGCGTATTGAGACGACCAATTTAAATATTTGTAGGGAGCCTTTTGGAGCGAAACGAGACAGCATAAACATAATAAATCACCCGTCGTTCTGTCTGTTGCGTCCAGACGACGATATTTTAGGCATGATAAGGGCTGTACTTGCGAACAATTTTATTTTGCAAAGAATACGCTTGCGAATGCGAGAGAAGTCTCAGTCGTTTTATTTTTGGTCGGGTAGTTAGTAGTTAGCCAAGTCGGTCATTTTAATTGATCTTCCTGTTTTAGTTTTCGATTTAGTATCTTAAATAGGACGCCCCTCGTGTTTCTACCGAACACCGCACGTTCATTCACGTTCAATTAGATGCGTAATAGACTGCATTTAATTACCTTGTTGCTAAAATATCGCTGAGTATCTCTATTATTACTTCGACCTTCCATATCATACATCTCTCAGTGCATTATTATGTATGTAACGTGTTTACTGCAACACCATAGAGTGTCTATGTCCATATTTCATCATCAAACATTTCAGGTATTTAAATGAGCACTCAGTATTTTATCGGCTCATTTTGCTTTATGGTACTACGACCGTGGCATTCTATTAGTCTCGAGAGTATCATTGCTTCCTCCAAGGACTGTTGCTATCCCCATCGAGTCGGTTGCAAATCGGACATCTGCAACCAATAATTTTCCTTACGTGTATGTCTATAAGGACGTCCTGAATATCAACCGTATTTGAATATGTACGTGTCCGTCGCATAACTAATGATAATATCACGACAGTTCGACCACGGACAACTCGACCTCAGACATCTCAACCCCGACAACTCGACCCCAGACAACTCGACCACCGTCAACTCGACCCCAGACAACTCGACCACCGACAACTCGACCCCAGACAACTCGACCACCGACAACTCGACCACCGATAACTCGACCAATAGTCCAGTCATTATAGACATTCGAAATCGAAAATTTAACTATAATTCCAAAAGTTTTTAAACTTCGGTCAAGTGAATGGTACATTGGGACGACAATAAATCTCATTTTGCAACCTTGTCCGCAGTCCGGAACATTGTTAAAATTGCAATTAAATTAATTTTTGGTGTATGGTCGTGAAAAAAATTCCAAAAGTTCTGCAAACTTGGGGAAGTTTTCGATATAATATTTCATATCACGTATTAAATTTGCAACCAATCTAAGTGTACGGAACATTTTTTGTTATTGAAAATTAATGTTTTTCTTTATTAAACTGAATGAAAACGTTCCAAAAGTTCTGCAAACTTGACACATATATCGGAAAAATATACCGAACGGTTGTATAAATTTGCAACCTTTTTCGTTGACCGGAACATGTTTATTTATAATTCTTTTTAATTCGTGGTCATTTTTTCGAGTAAGGTGGTCTCGGAATAATTACAAAAGTTTTGAAACTTGGTTGCAAATTCCGAAAACATCTATTCTGATGCATTTAAAAATTTGCATGTTCCGTACACTTAAATTGGTTGCAAATTTGACACATGATGTAAAATAATATATTTAACACCACTCCAACTTTGCAGAACTTTTGGAATTTTGGTCTCAAGAACTGATCATTTATTGCATTTTTAACAATGTTCCGGACCGCAGGGTTGCAAAATTTTATAGTTTGTTTTAATACCATTCCCGACCTTACATCAAAATTTGAAAACTTGGAATTATGATGAATTGATTGTCTTGACTGACTGGACTACAATGAAAACGCGACTACGAGTGTATGTCGAGTTGGGCGGGGTCGAGTTTTCCCAAAGGTCGAGTTGTCGAAGAATCCTCATGATATTATTGGGAAAAACTTGGTTTGTTAATATCATTTCAGAAGCCGACTATTTTATCCATGATGCGAATTTAGATATTTATCTGTGTTGGTTTACGGGTCGTTGGTTCCGGGATGGAGATTTGGCTCGGATATCTGCATATCGTCTATCTATTCACCATAAACCATTAATCTACAAACAGCGTATTCGCGGAAACTTTACAGATTCTACAAGGTGCTTTATGTTTATCAACACTTCTTTGCAAACTTGTTTTATGTTGGTGTATTTCGGCTTTCAATTATCTCGAATTTAATTACGAGTAATATGTCTAAGTTTTAGGCTTTATAAAGTTGGTCATCATTTATGGGTAGATGGTATATCAATTTTTAACTAATTACCTGAACATTTACGTGACTTTATTTGAGTGCAATTTATTGAAAAGAATATGTGTGAAATGAATATAGTCATAAAAACCAGGTTCGAAAGTATTACACAGAATATACCTAATATTCAACCACAAACAGTGATAAAAGGCGATAAATTAGTATTACACAGAATATACCTAATATTCAACCACAAACAGTGATAAAAGGCGATAAATTAGTATTAGCCCAGCATGTAAGTAATGTTGAAGAATTTAGATGTAACGGCAAGAGTTACTTAATACAAGTCCAAGTGACTCGCCAGACATCTTTGTCACCCTACAAAACCAGTAAAATGTAAGCAATTTTTATGGTCAGAACACTATTTTTCTTGTGAGTAATTTCTAATTTACGGTACTATTTACTTACTTGTATGCCTTATATTCTGCTTATTTTTTTTTACGGATATTAATGTGAAGTGTAAATGTGACTGCGTGTATAATCAGAGCGACAAGTGCAAAAATGTTAGTGCTTTGATATTTTATGTTAACAACACCATCAGCTTGTCAAAAACAAGTAATGAACAAGAGTGCGGTCTTGTATTCGTCAGTTTGTTCAAAATACATATTGTAAGGGAAAATACTTTAAATATATGTTCCCATCAGTTGCAAACAAGAAATGTAATCTAGTGCGTCCAGTAACTCACTATGAATGAATAGGGAATATTCATGTTTTTCTTTTTTATCTTAAATTAATAGTTTACTATTTTATAACATAGAAAAAAATATTAATGGGCTTCAAAAGACTAGATATTTTTAAAAATGAAATTTAAAACTTAAAAAAAATTTAAGCAGTTCAAACGCCACCATTTTGCGCGCGCTTTGCGTGACGTCACATGACACGTCCAGTGGGTGTTTACCTTGGTGTTTACTGTGGACCAGTGTTTCCACTTTAACAATTTCATTTCCCCACGTCTCAATTTAGATTTCCCCTTCTCCGGACTTTTTTCCCCTCAAAAGTTATTTAGCTGTAGTTTTTAGTTTTGAAACCACACGCTACACCCAAAATAAGGCCTTTTTCTTGTAAAGCTTGCTATATTAATATTATTTACACAAAATACGTCAACAAAATCATCTGCAAAATTTGACGACTTTGCTATAGTATGCACATCACTAGCTTTCAATTACTTAACTTTACTCAATTACTTAACTTGGAAGGATAAACTTAACTTTTATTCCAAGTCAGTTTACGCTGTCAGCGCATAAGTTTTATTTTAAGCCACAGAATGGAACTAACATTGATAGATAATGTCAAAATTCACCAATCACGTACCTAGCAGTTAGAGCTATTTTTTATCATCTGGCTAGGTTTTATCTATTATTTCCCGCAATTTCCCCTCATATAGTCTTTCCCCTTTTCCTTCCCCTCTGGATCCTAATTTCCCCTTAAAAGGGGAACTTCCCCTCAATGTGGAAACACTGCTGTGGACTTTTCAGTTACTTGGTAATTTTTACAATACAATATCGTGTCAGATGACGTCACATTTCGATCGACCTATGGTGGCGCGTTTTGGAAGTTTGAATTTCGCTCTCTTATTTTGCACTTTTTGAATATTATTTTAGGGGTCTAAATAATAAGTAAATAAATTAAAAATCTTTTCATTATAATATTACGATCATAAGTATTCGAGAAAAAAATATTTTTGGCCATTTCAAATTTTATGCATATTCCCTATTATCTCAAGAGTCATCTTTAAAACTAATTTTGCAAGCAGGCGAACAATCTAAACACGTGTCTGACGTTAATGAAGTGATAGCAAAAAATAGTAAATTGTACTCAAATTAAGTCAACAAGTAACATTTAATATTTATTATCACTATTTTTCGTTTAACAACGCAACAATAGTCGTGACCCATATCTTAGCTTTGATTTGTCCTGAAATACTTGTATTTGGAAAGCCAGTCATCCCAATTAACTTCCATTTTTTGCCACGTAGTGCGCTGCGATCGTTGGCGCACACCAATCACAAAGAATCTATATGACAAAGTTATATGGACATGTTTGTATGTAAAGAATTATTGTAAATCAAATTTGAAAAGAGGCAATGACAATAGTGACTATGTTTCTTGCGCCGCTTATATATGGCTACTAGATGATGTGATGATGTCCCAAATATCCGGACAAAAATTAATCCCATACCCCATGCATAGAACTGATCTTAAAGAGTGTCATCAGTATTCGAGGGATAAATAAGTAATAGCAAGATATACGAGTATAAATAATTTCATTAAAATGAAACTCGCTTTCCCTAATAACTTGACTACTTCCTTTCCAAAGATATTCCTGCGCGTTTATGTATTTATCGCCTGCTTGTTTAATTGTTCAGAATTATTGATAGATTGGTAACAAATGTTATTGACATCTAAGCGGCTTTCTGCATACTAAAGAACAGGACCATAAGTAGACGTCGTACTTCCGGAGCCCCGAAAGGAAAAGAAATACCCTCGCGAAATAACGATTCCGTTCACGTAGGCTATATTGCCAGCTCCCAGGTTCTCAGGCTGTTTGTTATCATATGCAAATCGGTGCCCTACCAAGTTTGGTCAGGCCCTGCTATGAAGTGCATTAATGTTTCTTAGAAATGACATTCGCAGGTACGGAACTTGGAACGACCACACGTACTCGTTTACTACCTCCGTTCCGCCGCGAGAAAATATTTATTTTAAGTTTCAGAATTCAACGACCGCCCTACCATGCTAGTCAAGACCTCGAAGTGGCATATCACAGTTTTTGATGTGCACCCAACTAAATGCTAAAATATTTAAGAATTTAAAGACTTTTCAAACCATAAATTGTGCCAAGTATGTACCATTGCTGCAATGTTAAATGTATCATAATAACGTCACTACTGAGGCCAATAAAATAATTAAGGTTAACGTTTTATGGATACTCCCTTAACTATCCGATCTGTTTACAATTCTCAGTTGATTCAACCTAATTGACCTTGTTAAGATTCGTCTGCAGCGTGCCTTTTTAGCTCCTGCCAACATATACAATTCCGATCGATCTCTCGCGCGTCATCGATCACTCCGCTTTATGATATATCGATAAATTCCGTCCGGATTCGATGGATTCTATTATTGACTGCGCAAACATCGTGTGAAAGGAAGCTTTTGGGCTATTTCCTGGAGCGAGAGAAATGGGGCCGCGAGTGACGCACGTCCCTACCTCGGCATCCGCTTATAATATAAGACTATTTTTATTAACGCATTCCGTAATTAAATATTTCGAAGTGCCGACTGAGGCCGAGTCGATTTCTCCCAGGATGTAGTTTCTTAATGTTTTTCAGTTTCGTAATATATTTCATTCACTATTAGTGTATAGTTTTGGGCTCGGGAATGTTAAAAAAAACTTTCTTCGAGTTGTATTTGTACCGAAAAGGTAGGTAAAATAGAACCCTCAATTTTATCTTTTTATCTAAAAATCTTCTTCATTTAGCTAGGTGTTATATATCTGTGACCTTTAAAATATTTGGTGGATAGTCCAAAGATTTCATGGACGTTCGGAAGTTGTTTATTGATGTAAACATTTTCAGTTCGCGAATGGATAAGCTTATTTTACGCGTATTAGTTGCAATTAATTTATGAAAAGCTGTAGAATAAACAACTGTGGTCTATCTATATGGTGTGAAAACGGGTGGGGATGGTTTTCTTTATCTTAAAATATAAAAATGAATGGCAAATTATGTTGGAAAGCGCATAACTCAAGAACGCCTGGACTGATTTGGCGGATTATTTTTAAATTATATTTCTTAAAGTACGGGCTGGTTCATTCGAAGAAAAAAAATTATAAAAAACAAAGGGCATGACAGCGTCTACGGGGTCGGCTAGTCTATATAATATAAAAAAATAATAGCATAATGTGTTGTTAATAAGCGCATAACTCGAGAACGCCTGAACCAATTTGGCTACTTATTATTTTTATGATAATAAAAAGGTAAAGTATGTGGAATGGTTCTAACGAAGAAAAAAAGAAATAATACAACGGGCAGAACAACGTCTTCGGGGTCCGCTAGTTTACATATAAAATGCAGTGCTTCCATTAAAATTTTGGCAGCACAATGTTTTGGTTGTACTGACTCTTAGCTGCAGGTAGCGTTGCCAGGTCGCCAAACCTAATAGCCGGATAGACCAGCCAATTTGGCCGGCCATTTGGTTAAAAAAGCCGGACACCCTCTATTATTGAAGATTTTGTCTTAGTATTAATAGGTACGACAAAAAAAAATCGGTTCGGTAGTAGACTCTCGTCGCCTACGCTCGGCGGCGCGGCGGCAGTGCTCGCTTGTTTGCGAAATGTAAAAAGCCTAACAAAAGCCAGACAAGACGGACACCGTTTATTTTAGCCGGACATGCAATCAAGCCTAACTATGTCCGGCTTTATCCGAACGCCTGGCAACGCTAGCTCCAGGTGGTATTGGGATCGTAAACGAGGCGAAGCGTAGTAAAGTCGGTGTGTCCGTGATCACGCCCAACGTGACCGGACTTTGAATTTGAGACTACACAACAGGGACTCGTGTCTCTATTGTATTCTGGGATCCTAAGAGCAAAGTTACTCTGTGGGAATAAGTGTTTGTTTGTTTGTTTTTGCTCCGACACACAATAAAGGACCATGACACAAACAGTAATGAAATGTTACTTTAATTTTAGTTACATCTTGGCAAGTACATAGATATGTTTTTAGTATGGGTAACATGGAAAATCGCCTATACTTGAATTTAAAAAATCACCGTTGTGTTTTATCATTAACTTACATTGTGCACAGCTAAAGCGAATACCATCTTATTCCGTGCTCTAAAAGTAAAATTTCAGACGGACGGTTCGCAGTTCTTTATATTCGTCTACGCATACCGTAAACTAAATAAACGTTTGCTATTATTATATATATTTTCATCTAAATGCAAAACACACTTTTTGTTACTGTGTAGGTAAGCATATTAAAAAATCGCGCGTCTGTGTTCTGTTCAGCTATATCAAGATGCATAAAATAAAAATCTAAACAGAATCGTGCATAAAAACACGCACGCTACTTCGAAATCGAACGATCAGCTTCGTTGGGTCTGTTGGGAGCGCGCGGGAACAAGACCACCGCCTGATCCCTTATCCCACCACGCTGGCACCCAGCCGGAATACCTAATAAGTTATAAGTTCAACGCTCAAGTGCATTCGCTTGTTTATGGACTACTACTAGTTAAGCCAAGATTGTTTGCCCGGCTAGATTTTTTAATTTAAATTTATATGCCCATTTATTGTTTTACCTTTTAGAAACGTCAACGTCATTTAATTTACCACGATTCTAGTCTTGAGCTGGTGTCAAATATGTTTTGCGTAATTAGCAGCTTTCTTGGCAGCAGTTATGTTTAAAAATCTTATGTGAGTAGTGCAGTGCGCAAAATTAATATGAGGATTCTGTCTACTTGAGATCATAAACCTAGAATTTAACTGTTTATATCCTAGCTACGCCGAATGTTCTCGAGCTTGAAACAAAATGAAAACGGCGAATTATCTAAACAACGATAACGGGTGTTACTTTTTTCTGTTTGGTTTCGTTTCTCTGCCCCTATGAGATAAGGTAAATTGAAATCAAACTGCCAGCTTACGCGTTACTAACGGCGAAATTTAAACCAATTGTAAGAAATAATTAATACTTGGTTAAGATAACAAATAATGTCACATGGTAGTCTTCAACGGATGGTGTCCCGTCAGTTATTATTTCAACGGAATCTAAGTTCAACAGCCCAGTAAATCATCGGCGTAACAAGGTTATCGTTAATAGTTGTCGAAAAATCGGCATCAGCAGGAAGTGTAGGGCTTCCCGGTCGGGCCGAGTGATCGGGCGGAAGCGGCGGGCGTCCCGCGACGACCCTGCATTACAAATAGCTCTCTAATGAACACACGTGCGCTCGCAGCACCTCGCCTGCCTCTGCTGAGGGTCGATTACCTGCTTTCACCTTACGCCTAGGAGATCTCAGGGTACAACACTCACGACTGGAATAACGAACGTTTTAATTCGCTAACGACTTTGCCAGAACGCCCTTAACACGCTTTCTGCATACACAATCGTGTTATCCTACGCCTTGACACAAGGTTACATTACAACACAGTGTTAACGTAATTAATTTACTTGTTGACTGCTAAATGATTTTTATACAGGTTCTTTCAGGTGCCTTTGGAAAAAATGAAACCCAGTTGGGCCGACATTGGAAATAAATTCAGCTCGATTACAATTAGCAAAATAACAGAGCTGTTAGGCAAACCGTTTTATCTCTCTTTTTCAGACCCGAAATAGACAAGGAAAAATCATTTTAGTTTTAGCAGACAGCAGAACTCTTTAATTGCCTTGTTTAGCTGGCTGGATGTAATTCCATGATATAAAATAGTAGACAACAAGAACTTGCGCTGCGCAACATGATTGCTCATTGCATTCTCTTCGGACTGATTTGGAAAGTGTATTGCGCGACAATCGTTAGTAGGTGCACTTGTTCAGAGGCTCATGTCGAAGACATCATTAAAATTTGATCGGCATCGGTCACACGTGCAGGCATTCGCGACCTCGATTATAGTGACGACTATACCTACCAGTACCTACTGTCCTGTTTGTATCACAACTGCCAGCCAGATTAACGAAAGCTAGCAGTAAATGCATAGAAACATGCACGTTTCTTGGTATTGTGTATAAAACAGTTAAGTCGGATCCACACCCTGGCTGAATAGTCGGCCCTGCATTTTCCTAATGGCCAATTTAAGGTTCGACCAAGGTAAGGATTCCGGCTGAGGCACTACCAACGACTATGTCCGCATTTAAATGCTTATTTGAAGCTGATGAATATAAATCCATCTTTGCGTCTAGTATATGTATTCAAGAGAAAAAATACAGAGTGCAAAAAAGATCAAAGATGTCCTTGAATATTACTGAAAAATATGAAATGCGCTCTTTTAGATCAAGATGTGCCGTGAAATAAAATTTGATGGATTTACGCCAGTAAAGATATTTTGATCTCGTTAATATTTACACAAGCAGCGCAAACAAGATTTCTTCGTTGGCAAGCCCATGGCGTCGTGTGGCCGTGTGTGCACTGGCGAGTGACCTCCAGTGCGGACCGAATCGAAAATAAATAAAGGCGGACGCGGGCGCCAGAAACCGCGACTGTGGAGTTACCAGAAACTATAGGAACAACGGGATTGGGCTGGTTTTAAGAATGTGTTGCAAGTGCGAGGACTTAATAAAGAAACAAATCAGGTGCATGGCAGGGTGCTCTTCTATCTCCACTGTTATAAGCAATATCTTCTATCATTTCTATCGTTTCTGATTAGCCCAAAGGTATGAATGGTAGAGAATGCCCTACGGCGTTAAGTCCACCTTTTGTACATAGTTTTGTTGTGCAATAAAGCTTAAATAAATAAATCTTTATTAAGGATCCAAGTCAATCACAGAGACTCGAGCGATTTCTCTAAAACATAAGAAACTATTCTCAAGTTGCAGAGTACTGCAATAACTATGGATGGCACAGCAATCTTTGGATCATCGTCCCATCTCAGTAATCAGTGTGAGCACACTACCCGCGAGACATGTAGTGCGGCACGAGACAGTCATTTCTTACTGGCGTTGTGCCAGTGGATCCCGAGCCGTAATGAGAGTTACGACCGTGTAAACATTCCTTTTTCGGGAACGCTTTGTGAAGGTTATGCACTCCTTTCAAACACAGTGTTAGTTCATCATGGGTTCGTCGCGGACTCGCGGGAGTGTATGGGCATAGCTTTCTCTTTGATGTGTTACGAGGGTGTAACCAAATGAGTTATCTGTTCATATATTCTCAGTTGGTATACCTTTTATCATTGTATTCCTGCATAGCATAGTCTAAGACGAATACGACGCACAGTCGAAGTTCAGTATTTTCTTTTTTCTTAGTGCTTTATGCAATTATTTTGGTGGTGGCAGTGTCTTATAATATTTTTTTTCATTACATATTTGTGACTGCCTTTGCAAACTCTGAGGGTCTTGCTCTCTATTACATTATTTATAGCAATGATTATTAGCTAAGTTTATCTATCATTCAGTACAAAACAAAGGGGGCAAAGCACGAAGAACTGCGAAAAAGTACTATAAATTATCTACACCGAGAAAAGGAGTTGACGGTAATGTGGGAGACTATTTTTTTCTGAAGGTCCTTGTATTTCCCTAAAAAAAGGAATGATGGCACCACTAATCGTGGACATCTTTCTTATCCGTCCAACCGATCTGCCCCTATAGATTTTGTATGGAAATACTCTATTGTGACATCATTTTTGAGTTCTAGTTATCGGAGTCAATTGACTGAATATTTATCGAATTTATGTAATTTAAAACCGGTTTCAACCATCTTCAGGATAATAATTGGGTTAACTAACTTCCTAAAGGTTATTTTTAAAACGCCATGATCTTGAAAATAGCGTTGAAGTATTAGCAGCAGTGGAACTCACCAAGCAAAGCATCTTTGCCGACGTGCACGTTGCAGTAGAGGTGGTGGTCGGCGGGCGCCACCGGCTCCGTCGGCGACTCGCCGCCACACTCCATCAGCTTCATCTTTGCAGTCAGGTCCTGCATGTCTGCGAACAAGAAAATTAATAAAAGACGCTCTAGCTAGGGTTTTCTTAGCTCTGGATTGAGATAGCGTCCTGTTCTGCTCTATCTCATCATCATCGCCCACTGTTGAAAACAGGACTCCCGCAAGGATCTCCACTGCGATCATTCCTGCTCTTTCCGCATTCGGCGGCTTCCCGCGACCTTCACCAGATCGTCAGCTCACCTTGTAGCTAGCGTCTTTGAAGAGATTTCGCACCTCTAGAATGAGCGAATAGTCTAGAGCAAAAAAGCCCAGCTACACATGCCACATGGATGCAAAATCTATTACCAAATACCTCTCGGGTTCAAATTGAGCATCGATCAGAAATTCACAGTTGGATTGTTTGGCGTCTTCATCACGGAAGAAAGTATGCATTTTGATGATTTTGTTCAGTTACCAGATTGATAATAAACAGGAAGAAACTAGAAAAACTCATTTGCTAAGAGTTAGCAGTTACTTCCAAGTAGTAGTTACTGCACAATGCTAATGGTTGTAAGTAACTGACTAACTTAATGTATCTCTAACTAACAGGAACTAATCAAATTACACATACAAAGCCGATGGGTTTCTAATGATAGTTCTAATTTTGGTGCACACGATTGCAACGAAAAAAAATCCGTTAGCCATTGTTAAGCGTGCGGTCTGCGCCACAGGCCCTTACTCTCTAAGCCGTTGACCGTAGTTCGGGTGTAGCCATCCCTGTCACTCTTACAAGCTTGACCGTGCGAGCGAACGCACTGGCTAAACCCGAAAATACGATAAAACGTTAGGGAGTACAGTCTCAGGTCAAAATTAGTAGCGCACATGCGCACATGTTCAAACAAAACCCGATTGTTTACCGCTGCCTCGTGCGTAGCGCTATGCAAGTTCTCGTCTTCACAATACTGTGTGCAGGGTGTTTCAAAAACGGCACGTTATACTTTTTTGTATATGTATAAGTGTCCGAGTGTGAAAAACGTACCTCTGAAATAACGAAACCTTACAGAGAAAGAACATTACAAATTATTATTATTAATCCATGGTATTAAATAAATAGAAGCGCATTGTATTTTTTTAAAGTTAACCAAGCTTCGTAACGTATGCTATTCTATGGCCAGTGGCGTGATATTTTCGGGACATCCTGTAGGCTGGATTTATACTTATAACCCCGATACAGGCAACGCCAGCGCGTCGATCGGTTCACGGTAAAATTGTCTTCTGCTGTATGTTTTTCAACCAACGATTTCAACACCCACTTTATGTCGATAGGCAGGCACTCGATAACAACGGCTACGCTCAGTCTAATCTAAATTCGTAGTGCTTTAAAATATCTAGGGCAACGCGTTTTAAGAAAAGAGATTAGGACAATGGTTGTGATTTTGGGTCAGATTCCTTGTTTCTATTAGAGGGGACCTAACAGCTTTAGGTGGAAATCTGACTTTGAACAGAATACATGTCGAAAGTCGACAGTTTTAAAACGAACGCTGAAACGTCTAATGTCCGGACCTAAGAGAAGGTCCGTAGATTAGACGTTTTGGTCATCTCGGCTACAAAAAACTTGGAATCCATAAACATTATTATCGAGCATTTTTAATATCTAAATAAGGGTGGTTAATATTCTAAAGCAGTCACCGATGTATTCGTTTCGATAATAAATACAAAACACGGAGGTATCGTGATCATGATCGTCGGTCCTGAATAAATAAACCGCTGCGTTTGGGTAACATTTCATGTTCGTTTACATTTTGTTTACATTGACAAACAGTTTGAATTCTGCAGGGCTGATGATTGATTTAAAGCTGTTGCAAAACATAGGAGAAATAGACGCATTTAGAAATTGGAATCGATGCTGGTTATTTGCATAACCCGCAGCACGATTCCAGCTTCCAGCCCTATTATATGAGATACAATGATGATGGGTTTATGGTGATTAACATGAAGACTATGTTAATGACCATAAACTCATCTATGTTACATTGAGTTTATTAATGAAAGAATCAAAGAACTCACCTGACTGAAGAGTATGCTTCAACACTTTCCACTGTTTCGCGTGTGACATCGAAAAATACAAAACCACTAAAAAGAAAACAACACAGCCGGTCGCTGCGATCGCGACACTGGGCGCTTGGAAGTCCCAACGTTCCTCACTCTCGTCACTCACTTCACTTTCATAGTCGTATTCATCGTCATATTCACTGTCACTGTTGGTCCTGTTCGTGTTGAAGGGGAAGAGTTGTATTTGGAATAGTGGTTGGCAGACGGTGTCCCTGTGCAGTTCGCAGGGGTACATGACGGCGAGGCGGAGGTCGGGGTCGCAGCGGGTGCAGGGCGCGCAGGCCCCGCGCTCGCGGTCCCACCAGGTCACGCCGCGCCTGCACCTCATACCTTCGGCGCGGGTACACGCATAGCCTAGAGCTAGTGTCGCGACCAGCAAGCACAGATTGTTCCCTCGCATCACCTGAAGGTGGAAATCTGATGTCAATTATAGCCGAAACTGAACAATAATTAGCATGGAAAGCTTTATGATGGTGAAGTGAAAATGAAGTGTTAATATCTGAAGCAATTTAATAACCGTATTACAGATTTAGTAAACAAAGTGCGTATTTCGGAAACAGCATCATCAGAAAAAGTAGTGACGGTAATAATTTTCTAAGTACGGTTAATTCACCTACCTTATTGCTCAATATCATTTACGTTTTTATTTATTAAGACCCACATCTCAATACTGCAAATGTTAGAAAGCTCACTTTCACCGGTTCACATTATTGGTTTGTTTGCGCATATTTCACTGGTCCTTCGATCTATCATTCACTGTCACTTGTTATTGTGGAGGGTTACATAAATTGTTTTGGAGACGGTTGGCTTGTAATAGTAAGTGCGCGTCTCGGGTCGGCTTTATGCTTGTTCGTGGTGGCGATGTGTGCGCGCGCAGGCGTCGCGCCATCTCATTCGACTGACGGAGCTACGGAGCACGGTCGCCAGCCCTCCTCCCACGCAGGATGCGCGGTTGGTTAGATTCACGATACTATTAACTACGTGCCGACTGCCGCCGACACATTAAAACGTAATATGTTTCTCTAGTCAGAAGGAACATTCAATTGTAAGTATCTATGGTAAGAGAAAATACTGTTATACCTACAAGTTTTATTTAAAAAAATTGTGTGTCTATAAATCTAATAGGTTTTACGAGTTTTAGCGTTTGGAATCGCTGTATTGTATGGACGGAGGTAAATCATTTAAGATGGATGGAGTAGGTGAAGTGAAGCTTATTATTTAGGAAGGCCGTTAAATAAGCTGTTGTCTGGGCCAATCCTCCTCCTCTAAAAATACTTTTGGAAACACATACTTGATTACTGTTGTTCTTACGACAGCATGCATTGTATTGTACGCTCGCTCCATTTACCCAATAAAAGTACCACCACGCCGTGGTTTATTCGTATCTTAACCCTTTCACCGCCAGTGTCTCATGGTGTGCGATTGATTAATCAGACTAATTTTTGGGCCCATTTCGCTAACGTCGGATATTTGCGACCAATTACCACTACTGGGTTAATCTGCCTTTTTTATAATAGCAGTGTATTCTAACAAAATAATATTTGATCAATAAATAATATCTCTTGCGTTGTTGACTGATCTCTGTTGAGATTGGCCGCCGTGGTCAAAATCGGCCAGGATGACTATTATTTTTATTATTACATTTTATGTAATATATATTATTATTAGTAGACCTAAAAATGATGTCCAAAGTTACATAAAAATTCGACTGTAGGGACAGGACATAAGCTATGTTACTAACAACACCACAGATATCGTATATCTGTGAACAACACTCTTCAGCTCAGCTTTTCGGAAATATACTGGTTGTATTAACTTCATAGGGGCTATGTTTTTTAAACGCCATGATAATGTATAAGATAGGTGTCATCATGCCTATTAAAAGCTGAGTGAGTCTATCAGGCAGGCATATAAATTACGTTACCTAAGTATTTAATTTTTTTTTCTTACGACTTTTGACGTTACCGCTCAATTTCTGTTTTATAGTATCTGTGGTGTGTGACCGTGACATCGGCCAGTGCAGTGTCAAATGAACACTGTCAAGTGTCAACTTCAAAAATGACTGTCATTCACACACAGTACGTAAATCGATCGATCGGTCGAGGTTAATTTTATCTAAAACATTTACTCTGAGAAATATTTTAGTATTAACATTTTTAGAATACATTAGCATTACATCATTACATACTAAAAGTTGTGTTCGCATTTGACCTGTGAATTTTTATTAACTAGAAAAATACTTATAAACTTCTGAAAAGTCCTATTCAGGTCACAAAAAATATTAATAATGGACCGTCGAAGAGTTGGTGGACGTATAGTGGAAGGTCCAGGTGAAGTTCAAGAACCCCTTGTTTCCTCCACCGTCGATATTCCTTTCCCAACCATCACAAAACCAAGAATAAGCAACATCAGAAATGATTGTGTTGGATTGTTCTATCCTCTTCCTGTTACAAGTACCTATTTGTTTTAATTATTTCCTTCCATTCCTAATTCTCCGTTATTTCTTAAAATATTTGACTATATTGCATTTTGTGTTGTGAAAGTTACATTAAATTTCATTACAATTTTGCAGACTATCAACCCATGATCACTACCACAAGTACAACAGGCAGTAATATTACAACTTCAAAATCATTATTACTTGTGTTAATAATATTTGTTTCATCTGTGTTAGCTTTGGCACTTGTTTATAACCAATTCCCAGATTTAGAAGAGTAAGTTCATTTATAATTTAATTAATATTCTACAGGATATTTTTATTGCAAATTTATAAACTTGACCACAATTTATTTCAGAAATGAGAAACCCCATGTGAAACTACCATGGGATTTAGAAGAGGCCAAGCAGTTAGGTCTTGTTCTAGACCGTTATAAAGATAAATATTTTTATGAAGTTATGTTTGGTGTATTTGTCACATACATTTTGTATCCTTTTTAAAGTATGATGGTTTTTAAAAGAGAAAATTTTGCTTTTTTAAATACAAATTTCAAAATATGACACTTAACTCACATAACAGTTTGCAAACATTTGCAATACCTGGATCCATTTTTCTGAGCATACTTTCAGGATTCCTGTTTCCTTTTTATTTAGCACTTCTTTTAGTTTGCTGTTGCTCAGCTATTGGAGCAAGCTTATGTTTCTTTCTGTCCAATTTGTTGGGGAAGAAGCTGGTGAAGAGGTTTTTCCCAGAAAGGGCAGCACAATGGTCTAAAGCAGTTGACAAGCACAAGAATAACCTGCTCAACTATATCATATTTTTGAGGGTGACACCATTTTTGCCTAACTGGTTTATAAACATGACTGCACCAGTTATAGGTGTGCCTCTCTTGCCATTTGCTCTAGGAACATTTATTGGTTGGTGTTTTTTTTTAAATACCAAAGTTCCAAGTTCCAAATCTGTAGGCAATCTTCTCACTCAATGTTCAATTTGATTTCAGGAGTGGCTCCTCCATCATTTGTTGCCATACAAGCAGGCCAGACATTACATACTCTGACCTCTACAAGTGATGCATGGTCATGGACTTCAATCATTGTTCTCAGTGCATTTGCTTTCATATCACTGATTCCAGTATTATTAAAAAAGAGGTTACAAGAAAAATTTGATTGAATAGTATTAAACTAGTTGTGTTTTTAGCTAATTGTATTTAATATTTATGAGAATACATTTGTTTTGTACATTCCATTTTTGCCTTGTTTATAATCATTCTTCTCAGTCAACAGTAAGATCCAACATGTCCAATAAATGTGTCATTGCTATGAGATGGTTGAATTTCAGGTCTCCAATACCACCAGTTATACCACACTGAAAAAGATTTTCCAATCTTCATTTATATTCATTACATGAATAAACATAGCATTTGTACACAAATGTAATGAATTTTTTTTCTTACGTAAATATTGTTCTTTCAGTTCAACTTTCAGGGATTTACACTGGTGTTTGCATTCCTCAGCAGGCAATAATTTGACCATTCTGCTGCCACTCAGTGAAAGTAAAAATGAATAATTACATTCTGTGTCAGGAACTTTGTACAAACTTTGACTAGAATCTATTATAATAAACCTCTCTGTACTTTGACCAAACTTAGGTACTACTATTGGTCTTGGAATAAATTGACGAAAAACTCTTGCTAAATTCATATTATTCAATTTCCTGAAATAATTGATAAAATCACAATCATTACAATAACCATATGATCTGGTTTAATTTAAATTAAGGTAAAAATCATGCACAAACATACCACACATATAACTTATGTTCTCCAATATTATTTGATGTAAACATTTCATTTGGTGTTATGGGATTTTTATTGTTTACATAAATCTTGGATGGTTCTTTAGTGAAGGTGTTCTTGTAACTCTCAAAGATATCTTTCAGTTTTTCAAAATCAATAACTTGTTGACTGGTCTGAGGACAAGCATAACAAATATAAATGGAAAGTTATACCTACATTGTTACATTTAATTGTAAACCAGCTGAATGCAATATATTCAAGTTGATCAGTTACCTCATAAATGAATGGACCATTATGTTGAGTACTTGGTACTGGATTAGCTATCTCCCTTACATTATTGATAGAGCTACATGGCCAGCAGTCCATGTCAACAACAGTAAAGAATGGGTTTTGTACTAGACAAGTTTCATGATACAAATCTGTAAATAAATAAGAATGGAATTGTTGTTCAAATGTAAAATTATTAAAAAAAAATCTTTACAACTCACCAGTAATAGAAGGGAACAGTGTAACGATTGGTATGGCTAACTTTCTAAGAAGCCGTAACCCAGGATAAATGTATTCTTGCAGCTGACAAAAAATACAGCTGTAAATAATTTGGCGGTGATAGGCCAGACATGCTAAAACGAAGGTTACTACTAGTAACCACTTATATTTTTTTAAATGAGGAACTGAGCCGTTTGTGTTAGTATTACTAATACTGCTCTCATCATTCTTGTTATTAATTGACTGAAGGGAATCGAAATACAAGTTTCTGAATTCTTCTTCACTCATTCCAGAATCTAAGCACTGATCGCGAATTCTTTTTATAGACTCTGAGTAGTCCTGTAAAACATCTTGATGGACCATTGGTTTCGATAACTTATGAACTGTACTTATCATAAAATAATAATGAATGCTGCTACTAAACAGACATGAACAAAACAAATCCAAGTCTAGATTCATTCAGATGGATTACATGACACATGTTATTTTACCGTTTTATTAACTGTTACTGTCAAATCTGATGTGCTCTTGTAGTTTTTGTGGATCCGCCAGATCCACACCCTGATCAAATTGATATACTCCAATCGACAAGAGTTGATAGAAATAGATATTCAAAGCCACTCGCGGATCTTTTTCTTGAGACTTATGTTTGGTTTTTGGGCTAAAGATTTGGCTAATGGGTGTAGCGCCACATGCATGCCGCATACCTTACAGGGGCCGTATCCGTATATGATCTTGCTTTCTGCTCACTGGACTCCGCTCGCAGCGTTCCTTCTTATTTCTAAAACTTAAAACACAATTTTCTAGATGAAACGCTTCTGTTGAGTGGTTAGAAATTTTGTAATAGGGCCCTAGGGCAGGAGCTAAGGCGCTCAAAGAAGAGGTTCCGGGTTCAAATATCCGACTTGGGAAAAATTGCAAGATAAGATGTAATTGAGGTATAACTTTTTAGCTGAACCACTTATTTAAAAGTACAACATTTACCACGACACACACACACAGCATTTGTACACAAATGTAATGAAATCTTTTTCTTACATAAATATTGTTCTTTCAGTTCAACTTTCAGGGATTTACACTGGTGTTTGCATTCCTCAGCAGGCAACAATTTGACCATTCTGCTGCCACTCAGTGAAAGTAAAATTGAATAATTACAAGATAAGATGTAATTTAGGTATAACTTTTTAGTTGAACCAGTTATTTAAAGTACAACATTTACCACGACACACACGGGTCTAAGAAAACGCAAATTATAATAACTTAATAACCGCCAAATCCATTTTTAGAAAAATAAGTCAAATTTTCAGAGCTGTCCCTCCCCTGGGGCAGCTTTGAACACGCACGGGGCAGTTTTTAAATATTAATAAATTCGAAAAAAAATAAGGTTTCTCACACTTTGAATTAACAGCATCAATAGACTCAACATAAGAAACGACGGAGATGAAAAAATAGCAAGTATAAAGTAAAAAATTACAAAGTACTTGTATAATAAAATGAAAAAGAACATGGACATAACTTTTAATTGAAATAAGTTTCGAGTCTCATTTGTACAGTGAACACTTCTAGACCTGTTATGTAATTACTTGTTCAGATTTTTATTTAATTTTCCCCAGCCAAAGTTGCCCCAGGGGTATCTGAAAAATGAAAAACTGTTTCTTTCCAAGTAACAGTTTAAAAATGGTATTGATCTGTAGTCGATTGCGTGATATATGAAACATTTTGAGAAATAGAGGGAACCAAATCTCCATATACCTTGAACTCAATGACAGGTTGTCAAGCGTCAGTAGTGACTGTTGTGCAGATTTGTGCTGCCAAAAAATCCACACAAAATTAACTTGTAAAATAGCTCCGTAAACTCAAATGTTCAAAGGTCCCCCTTCTCCCCTACCTACCTCGACGCACGCACGGAATTTAGGAACCAGGTCAAGGTAGCCAAGAATACATATCCGCGTACTTAGTTTGCTAACATTAAGTAAGAATATATAAATTGCACATATATATTATGAAGGTATTTATCTGGGTTCAATATAATGCATACTTGTCTTATACAAGTATGCAGGGGTACAATTCGGTAATTTTTTTAATTTTCATTCTTCCATTCTATCCTCAGATCACCATCTCGAACTGCTACAATGCAGTTCTCTTTTATGAAAGACTAGTGGCCGCCCGCGTCATCACCCGCGTGGATATCCTATCAATTTTTTTTACAATTGTAGCCTATGTGTTATTCTGTCTGATGTATCCCTACTAATATAAAGTTAGTTTGTTTCTTTGTTTGTCCTTTCACGACGCAACGGAGCAATAATAAGATAATAGTAGGTAGGTAGGAGGCTGGAGAGTGACATAGGATCCTTGTTCCGCGACAAAACATCTCAAACCCATGAAAAAATTGAAAAATCAACTCAAAGCTTACTGAAAGATGGCGCCACTCGGTTAAGTTTTGAGGGCTATAAACTGCTAGTAAGCTCCATACAGAAGTTTTTACGTGAACGAGTAACAAACATCCATACAGACTTACAAACTTTGGCGTTTATAATATTAGTAGGAAGTAGGACGAAGGATTGCAACAAACTTGGCGCCCTCTCCTCTCCCTCAAATTCAATCATTTCCACAATGATTATGACAAACATCCGAATTGGATGGAGCTAGGGCTCCGAAGCTTTACACAGAGGTCAACTGCGTGTGTCTACCCTTTCCCAAACCAATGTTGTTACTGAACTGGGTTGAGCAAATAACAGCTGAAACTAACGGCCATATAGTTTAAAATCAACAACAAACATGCGTTTATTACCTAGTTTAAAAATCCAGTTATTAAAGTTTCGTCAATATGGATATATACAAGTAATAGGAATAAAAGTTTTTTTGGCCTGATATAATAAATACTTGGCTTTAAATAACTGGATAGGGTAGGTACCTACCTACCTTACCCATCTTACTTAAGGTTAAGTACTTACTTTACTTAACCCATCGTGATTAATAATTGGCATTTTTAAGTAGGTATCTATATACCGTATAGGTACCTATAGGTAGATACCTATGAACATTGGAAAATTACATTTGAAAGTTGTGTGCAGGGCATGTATATAACAAGATTTGTACAATAATAATTTGTTGTAATTTGAATTAGTTATATTGAGTTCTTTCACTGAGACGATAAGATAAGACAAAGTAGCTATGACTTGGGGCCTGCCGATAACGCGTTCGATGTAATAGAAATCTGTCAATACGCGACGATGCTCTCTGTGTACATTAAATTGAAATTATACTGAGTTTAGTGATTATTAAGAAAAAAAAACCAGTGAAGTGCTGCAAGTGGTTCAGTGATGTTACAAGGTTCTGTGGTTCTTCAAAAATGTTACAGACGTTTGGAAGATGCATAAACTTATAATAAGATGGACAGCAACTTGCGAGCTCAGGGAGGGGGATATTGGAACTTGCCACTACTGCTGTCAGTCGTGCTTTTGAATGTGCGTATGATGTAACAAATCAGATAATTTCTTCTTCTTTCGTCTTGCCTTTGGAGGTTTCCTCAATCAGGGGTGCATTCCTATAAGGCGAAGGTTAATGTTTTGGAAACATCACAAACATCATTTATTCAAAAATAGTTTAGGTATTCTTAGGTGCCATGTTAAATGAAGAGAGGTACACGCGCAATACAATTAATAAAGGGAAAACAGCATATTGTTTTTGTTTTATGTAGAAATTACGTCTTCACGAGAATGACGTCAATATGACTACGGTTCAAAACTCATGAGAAAACAATGTCAGACTTGCACACTACGTAGATAACGGTGCGATCTACTTCCGATCGTGTTTTTTTTAAAATAAAAGTTACTAGATATCTTGTAGAAAGAAGTGAAGCTAAGAACTTTTCTTCAAACTTTACAATAAGAAGCGGTAGATGGTAAACGTATTTAAAACAAAAAGAAAAAGAGAACAAGATCAAACCTAGCATGACAGCACCATAAATAAAGGAAACTTGTATTATAAATTGGTTTAAGTGGATGGGTAGTGAAAGTGGAAGTTAAATTGACTCAATTTATTGTAAAAGTCACGCGGTTTTTTTATCGAGGCGCTAGCATGAATCGTTATTTTTTCTGACATATTGGTGATTGATACACATTGATAATTTGATACCTAATTGTAGATCATCATAGATTATGTTCACTACTGCGTTGACACGTTACTCTAAGCATACTCTAAGGATATTTGATTACAAGTAGGTATACCTTGTAATATTATTCATCCTATAAGATAGGTATAACAAATGAAATATAAAATAGAAAGGTAACTCTTTCACTCATCCCGGTCTTAAGCCGCCCATCTCTAAGAAAAACAAGGGTTCGATCAACGGACGGAGACAATGTAGAAAACCAATGTTCTATGCCGTCAGGCGGGTCCGGGTGTGCTTAGGTTACCTACTTTCTTTGGGATCAAAAAAAATCACTTACTGTTTGACTCACCACGATATCTCTTATACGAACAAGCAGAGGACGTTTCCAATCTTGCATGGAGCTTCTTTTCGTGAGTGCTTACAAAGACGGGATTTTGATTAATTCATCCCCTAGTGGTAGTTTTTGGGGTTGAAAATTCGTAGAACATTTCTAACTACAAGTGCTTCTTTTTTGGACGCATAATATGCTAGTGAAGACAAAAATTTGAGAAATTGTAACCCTAAGGGGTGTTTTTGGGGGTTAAATGATTTTATGAATTAATGTTTGTGTTCCATGACTGTTTCTGTGTAAGAGCCGTTATTTATAGGAAGTGAAATGTGGCAATTTGAATATTCGATGTTGAGATAAATGATCTGAAGGATTTCGATAGAAATTGGGTCCGAACCCCATTCTATGAATTAGGTAACAAATAAAAGCATGCAAAAGAAAGAAAAATCATACTGAAAGTTTTGACAGAAACGCAACAATCTCTGAAATATTGAAATACTTAGGTAATTAGCGATTTAACACTGCACCCAATTCGATAAGTTATCTTTGCACGTTCTCTAGTTATTATCTCAATTTCGTCTACAAAGGAGTTTACGATAAATACTTACAAATACAGCAAACGCTATCATGCAGAGATACTTTTTAGATAAATGATTACAAACATCTTATACTGACGTAGATTAGCTTTATCTAAATTATAAAACAGCTAACTGTTTTATAAACTTGCTTTATTACCTGGGTTTACAGATATGTTTGCCCAACTTGGTGCTGTCCTATGGAGTATTGTTGGTGCACTCGACAGACCTTGGTGTTCCAGTGTGGCTTGGATTCTCCACTCCTGCTGTCTACGTGTTGACATACGGCCTTACTCGTAAGTTACTGGTCCGTTTAATAAATAATAGCAGCAGTATCTAAAAATATAATTGCATTATTAATATTTAATTGCATAATTACTCTTACTTTAAATTATCTTCGGGTACTTCTCGTATCCCATAGGACTTGATCAACACGGCATCTAATGAAACGTGATGAGCTGAAGATTTTCATCTTTGTCAAAATGAAAACTGTCTAGTGAAGGGTTTTGGGTTGCTCTGGATGAAAAAGCATGAATACTACCCAAAATTGAAATGTAAAATGTAACTTAAAACCTCATATGCAAAAAAATCACACAGTAAAAAATCTGACTTTCTGATTGATTCCGATCTTACTTTATGCATTTCAGAATGTTGGTGTCGAGATGCGACGGACACATGGGGCGGGCCGGTCGGCTACCGAGTGCTGGCTTCCATAGGCCTGATGCTGGTGGTGGCTAGCCTACTGCTTTGCGTCTTCGTGCCATACTACCTTCAGCCCTGTGTTTATGGCGTGCTTGGAGGTATGCAGCAAAATGTATTTAATCACCTTAACTCTTAGCAGCATTACAAGATAATATACATCGTAAACCATGTTTCAGGTTTCGGATCGTCATTGATATCGGCGCAAGTCGACGCAGTTATCTTCGACACGTACGACTCACATTTGGGCATAATAAGAGGAATATGCTTTGCCGGGCAAGCAGTCGGACAGTCACTATTTCCTCACATTTTATCAGCTCTTATAGACACATACGAATACTCATTTTCTTATATGGTCTTAGCTGGTATTATGCTTCAAACGCTACCCGGAATAATGCTATTAAAAGTTGACGGAAGAACCAGAAGACCTGTTTCGTTTTCTAGATACAGTGATAAAACATATGCAATATTCAACAACGAAGCCATGAATAGTTTCATCAACGAACTCCCGTTACATGACATGAGCAAGAAATCGTGGCAAAGTCCTGCTGATGATAACTTGCATAGAGCAGACGGTGACTATGAACACGAGTACGATAATGAGGCCAATCTCACGATAACTCCACCACCGAGTCCTGAGGAAAAGAGGCGAAACATATTCGGTGTAGAAATACTTCCAGAAATACCAGAGGAAAGTGAAGATAGCGAAGAGGATTATGATGATAATGTAGAAGAAATAGAAACTGATCAAAATAACAAAAAACGTTTTAGTTCTGCTATAAAAAGACTGAGCACATTAGGTGATAGCTTTGATGAGTACATAGAAAAACAAATAAGAAGAGATTCGGGACAAACCGAATACGACGCCAGTGAAAATAACAAGGAATACTCAGAAGTAGAAGTAACATATGACACTATATCTCCAGTGACGGATATCCAAAGGGAGAAAATATTTAATTCGTTTAGTTTTCGGTGCCAGTCCGCCTACGCAAGTATGCGAAGGAAAATGCGGATGCCTGCATACAGAGTGTACAGATTACGAAGAAGATTCGTGTACGTGATGTATAATATCAATGACACGTTTATCAAACCTCTCACAAGGTCACTGTCATGTTGGCGATTTTATCCAGCACTGATGTTGTGTTTCTGTAAGCTCAGCTTATCGGCAGTATCTCTAGTATTGATGCCAATGATTGCGACGCAAGTTAAGCCGAAAATAACCATGACAGAAACTAATTTCCTTATTTCACTCCACGGATTTACTTGGATATGCTTCTTGCTGTGCACGCCTTGGCTGGCACAAACGCCAAAGCGTAATTTCAAATATGTTACTCTAGTCGGCTTATTTATTTCAACGGGTGCGAGTTTTGGTAAGTGTTATTTTATGATTCATTATTATAAGATTGCTGTAAATGTAACTTAAACTTTTTGAATATCTGAAATTTTGTGAGCACGATCTAATATGTTTGTTTAAAATCTTTACAGTTTTGGCAGAAGCAAACAACCATGACCAGTTCTCTATCGGGTGTGTAGTCGCCGGTCTCGGATACGGAGCTATCAGTTCCTGCTGGGAGACTTCTGTTCAGGACTTCGTTGGGGCCCGCAAATGGCCCAAAATCCACAGCACGCTGGAAACCCTTTCAGCGACTCTCTTGACACTCTTTGTGATAGGGTTGTGTTTCCTCGTGGGGCAAGACGGCGGCTTACAGCGCAGCATGTTCGTTCTATTCGTAATACTAGCTGCAATTAGCTTTGTATGGACTACGATTGCAGCTGTTGCCATTTATGTTACCAAGCTGAGATCTCTAAAGATAGGCAGGCGTTGGGTGTTCAAATAGTGACTTCGATCAAAATATTATGTAAATAACAATAAGTCGGGACCTTAGAGTTGTTTTAATATTTGTATAAATTAATCATGCATTTTAAGGACGCAATAAATTATTTTTATATCAACAAAGTTTTGTCTTATCTAGATTTGCGGAAATACAAATTTTCCGTTGCGATTATTTAGATCTTAAAATTACAACATTTGGAAGAGGTCGTTGCCTTCAGAAGAACGGTGAACTCATAATGTAAAATGGAGTTGTTTTTCTAAAATTTTTGGCGTTGCATTCTGTATGACTACTTAGATACATCATATTGAGACTATTAAGTAACTGTAATTATTAAAAAAACGTTTCATGTGTACGGTTGGTTTTGCTTTGTCATAATACGATTAAGCTAACTTCGCACTGTCTAAAACGATTTGAAATTTTAACAGGAAAAATATTTGGACGAGATAAAGGGGAAAGGGGGTAACTTTGAACAGAGGTAGCTTTGAACATTTGAGTTTACGGATCTGTTAAGTTAATTTTGTGTTTTCTACCACTTTTACTCAAATCTTACAGCATAATTTTTGCTGCTTACTCCACTTTAATGGGACTTTAGTCTGTATAATTCACGCCTTTTTCGCGTCGAGTAAACGTTTTCAGCGCTTTTAATCGATTTTTAGGGCTTTAATAGAGCTTAAAGCGAAAGCAAGAACGTGCTCCCGACCATTATAGCGCGTCCATTTGTTGCTTTGGTTGTCAAACAGTAGAAAGGTTCAAACAAGAGAATACAAGAGAAGACAAGAGAACAAAAGAAACTGTAAAAAGTGTTCAAAGGTCCTCTCCCTTACACGTCATAATGTGATTCATAGAAACAGCATCACTATAATAATATGCCGAATCTATGTATGCTACTGAAAAAGGAATGTAGAAAAAAGGTGTCCTCATGATAAGAACAACATCCGTTCTGTTGATAAATGCTGAAATCAAGTAGGTGGGGTATCACGTCATTATCATATTTGGTAAAGAAAAATTAAATATGCACATGGAAAATAACGAGTTGTTTGTCAAAATATATCAAAATTTGCTCGGTCTTCGGTTAAAGCAAACTATATCTAATCTCAAACGATCCTCGTAAAAGAAAAAACAAAATATGCTTTAAAGTTTAAAGTGCAAGTTTTACTTCCGAAATAGTTTACTGGGCGTACACTTGCACAATGCTACAGTAACTGTTCAGGTACCTACTAAAGCCATTTCAAGCTACTCTATCTACACTGTTTTCGCACACTGCAAGAACAGTTGATCAAAATATGTTTACGCTTGTTGTTCATATGACATTAGTAACATCCTATCAATATTGTGTAGTAGACCTCAAAGGGATCGCAGAAAGAAAGGCATAAATCAAAAATAGCTTTCGATAGCCACTGTAATTTCTGTAATACAAAATATGTTTATGCATATTTATTAGACCTAAATGTCACTGGAAAACATGGTAAGGCCGGAGGAAATCAGGCATCAAGTGTATTTGTGTAGTGTCAGTTGTAATCTTTGCGTGATGTGTGATATAAATGAGTCGTTAAGCTAACAAAAATATTACACGACTGTACAAATTGTGTCAGCCCCTCATTAGATACTCACTTGGATGTACACTTCGCAAGATAACCGACAAGACGACACTCGACTGAATGCTGCCATAAGTGAAAAAAATACTACAAGGCAATGGCGTTTAAGACGAAAGTTTCATATGAATTAATTCGAAAATTTATTATGGTAAATATCTCTTTCGATGCTTCAAACTTTTTTAATTAAACAGACGAAATATTGAATAAAGATTTTCATTTGCATGTTTTAATTTTCAGGTGGCGATTGCGTTACCATTGGTAGCGAGTTCGAACAACGACTGCGGTGGTAAAGCTTTCCACTGTGTGAATTCGACCCATTTTATGATCTGCGTAGACCTCGGCAGCGGTGTGTCCAGTACAATCGACAGTTTCGTGATTCCGTGCCCGCCGTCGACAGTGTGCCAAGAAAGTAATCATTTTGAGTGCGAATTTCCTCGGACTACGACTGCTCTCCCTACTACAGAGACCAGTGTAACTAGTGAACTAAGACAAATAAATAATTCGGTAGTTACGGAAAGTAGTATTCGTACTACAAATACAAATGCGATAAGTGAAGTTTACCAAACGGATTTAAACTTGATCACAGTGAGTACAGCCAGTATACCACAAGACTTTATTACTACAGAAAGACCAACAACTGATTTTTTTGTGTCAGAAAATGTTGTAACTGCAGATTCCTTTTCAACTAGGTTTACTTTTTCAACAGAGCAAACTGAAATCGTTGCTGGCAGTGACAAACTAACATCGACTTTGAGTGATGTTGAATATTTTGTTGCCGAAACTACTACACCGACCTATCAAAATACAGACGCAATATTGGCAACAAATATTGAGCCTATTATAATAGAAAACGTTGCTACCACTGATAAGCCTATTCCTGTCCAAACTACGACAGAGACGTCAGTAACAGATAACACTGTTTACAGTTTCACATCTGAAGATACCACGAAAAATGTATTTCCTACAACTGTCAAAGACTCAACCTTTGGCCATAATAATTTGTTTATTGAGGAATCTACTAAAGGAAACAATATTCCTGATATTACTACAAATGACAATACTGCTACCACTGTGGGTACAACCACAACGGTAACTAATTTTGATGCTTATAATATAGTTCCAGTGATTATTTCTGACAATATCTATGCAGATCAAACTACGACCGAATCAAATCAATTGCCTTACGATGCTTCGTCTAGATTTACAACTGAATATCTGAAAAAGGATGCATATCTTCAAAATATGGATATATCAGAAAAAACTGTGACGACAGAATCTGGTTCTGAATTTTGGGTCAAGTTAATTCCAGTGACCCAAAAATATACGACTTTGCTAGAACCCCTGCAAAACACATTAGTAAACCCTGACTATTACGATATTAATAATCCAACAATCCCTAATAGAGAAACCACTGAATACTTACTGATTGATAAAGTTACTGGCTTAATACAAGAGAACGACGTCGCTAATAAGTTTGTACCTAGTATTGCCAGAACTACTTACGATACCACAATAAATCCAACAACACAGGACCAACTTGCAACAGAAAGCACAAATCCATCTATGATATCTTCATTAAACTACATAATTAAAAACGAAGAAATGGGATTTGCAACTTTGTATGTAGAGACGACCACGTCCACGGTATTAACGACCGATCAAGGCGAAACAATTAATCAAGACGGCTTATTTACGCTCAATGAAATAGCTACTGCAGCAACAAAAACAGAATCTTATATACCTGGATATAGTACTACACCAGTATTTGTAGCTGAGCCGAAAAGACCAGAAAGCCAATTCCAGACAAACAACTCCAATAACAAAATAAACACCACTTTATCTCATACGGAATCAACAAAAAACATTAGCAGTGTTACTAATATTCCAACTTCTCAGAATAACATAAACATTGACGTGAACGATCTCAAAATTGCAGAGGTGACACTAGCCAATCCTGGAGTTACAAAAGTTGAATACATGGATAGAGAAGATTCAACGACAGAGTCTGCTTTTAAAACAGAAATCAGAGATAAAAATAAGCAAACTACAGAAAATTACATAAATGAATTTAGCAATACTGAATTTGCTGCAACTTCAACTTTGATACCGGAAAAAGATGTTATTTTCACAAAAGAATCTTCAGGTTCGGAACCTACTACAGCATCTCTAGATATTAAAACGGAAAGTACCATAATCGATGGCATTTCTACCCAAAGTTCTATGCTGAGCAAAGACGCATTTGTTTCAACAGAACCGTTTACGTCTACTAGAACTTTATCGCCTATTAGTAATTTTACTGCTGATTCTAATGCTAATACTATCGATATTGACCTGAACCATACAGTCGCTATAGTTATTTCTACGAGTGCTACGAACTCTATGGTAGATAAAATACAAGATGTAACAGAAGACCAAATCTACATTATTACCTCGAATGTAAATAGTTGGCCTATCACTACGGCAACGGAACAAAATATAGTTGAAATGAAGAAAAAAGAAAGCACTGAAGGCATCGATTTTACACAAACCACTATTACGGATAAAAATACAGTTAAAAGTGTTGGAATCACAGAAGATACTTTAACACGACCTAACACTTCTAATCAAATGGGATCAGGAGATGGTAATGAAGCAAACATATTCAATGGTGCTGATTCAATAAAAACAGAAGGCATAAACGCTAGTGTCATACAACCCACAGAGCATACGTCGATTTTCAATCAAATAAATTCGCTTGAAGGTACAACAGAATCAGCAACCACATTGATGTCAGTTGTGCCATGGGCTATTGAAAACAATGTAATTAGTTCACAAAAGTCAACTACTGACAGCGCAATTGCACAGTCATCTACATCTGTTTATGATTCTGTTAAAACTGTTTCAAAATCAGATTTCAACACTGCTAATATTGGAGAAGACACTAATCGTAATATTGGAAGAACTGAACCAGTAGCAGCCGCGACAATATCACTACCAGGTGAAGAATTGAACACTGGCAATACTATAACAACTCCACTAGAGGCTACTACTGATAACGAGATTTCACAGCCATCTACCGCTGTGTCTGATTCAATAAAACTGACATCCGATCCATTTTTACATAACGCTCAAAGTGTAAATAATATTAATAATTTTGAAGAATTGACAACTATCAAAACTCTACGTGGAAGTAATAATGATAATTTTTTAAACCAGCATATAACACCAATCACCGACACTCAAATGCAAGGAACTTATAATGTTAATAACACACTTATGGATTTGATATTTAATACCAGTGTTTATCATTTAGAGAAAAACACAACAGCAAATGAAAACAAAAACGAAGTCAATGATCTTAGTCAATTTTCTTCAACAACTTCTTCTTCATCAACAGCCTGGAACAGATCTAACACTTCTAATCAAATAGGATCAGGAGATGGTAATGAAGCAAAAATATTAAATGGTGCTGATTCAATAAAAACAGAAGGCATAAACGCTAGTGTCATACAACCCACAGAGCATACGTCGATTTTCAATCAAATAAATGTGCTTGAAAGTACAACAGAAACATCAACCACATCGATGTCAGTTGTGCCATTGGCTATTGAAAACATTGTAATAAGTTCACAGAAGTCAACTACTGACAGCGCAATTGCACAGTCATCTACATCTGTTTCTGATTCTGTTAAAACTGTTTCAAAATCAGATTTCCACACTGCTAATATTGGAGAAGACACTAATCGTAATATTGGAAGAACTGAACCAGTAGCAGCCGCGACAATATCACTACCAGGTGAAGAATTGAACACTGGCAATACTATAACAACTCCACTAGAGGCTACTACTGATAGCGAGATTTCACTGCCATCTACCGCTGTGTCTGATTCAATAAAACTGACATCCGATCCATTTTTACATAACGCTCAAAGTGTAAATAATATTAATAATTTTGAAGAATTGACAACTATCAAAACTCTACGTGGAAGTAATAATGATAATTTTTTAAACCAGCATATAACACCAATCACCGACACTCAAATGCAAGGAACTTATAATGTTAATAACACACTTATGGATTTGATATTTAATACCAGTGTTTATCATTTAGAGAAAAACACAACAGCAAATGAAAACAAAAACGAAGTCAATGATCTTAGTCAATTTTTTTCAACAACTTCTTCTTCATCAACAGCCTGGAACAGATCTAACACTTCTTATCAAATAGGATCAGGAGATGGTAATGAAGCAAAAATATTAAATGGTGCTGATTCAATAAAAACAGAAGGCATAAACGCTAGTGTCATACAACCCACAGAGCATACGTCGATTTTCAATCAAATAAATGTGCTTGAAAGTACAACAGAAACATCAACCACATCGATGTCAGTTGTGCCATTGGCTATTGAAAACATTGTAATAAGTTCACAGAAGTCAACTACTGACAGCGCAATTGCACAGTCATCTACATCTGTTTCTGATTCTGTTAAAACTGTTTCAAAATCAGATTTCCACACTGCTAATATTGGAGAAGACACTAATCGTAATATTGGAAGAACTGAACCAGTAGCAGCCGCGACAATATCACTACCAGGTGAAGAATTGAACACTGGCAATACTATAACAACTCCAGTAGAGGCTACTACTGATAGCGAGATTTCACTGCCATCTACCGCTGTGTCTGATTCAATAAAACTGACATCCGATCCATTTTTACATAACGCTCAAAGTGTAAATAATATTAATAATTTTGAAGAATTGACAACTATCAAAACTCTACGTGGAAGTAATAATGATAATTTTTTAAACCAGCATATAACACCAATCACCGACACTCAAATGCAAGGAACTTATAATGTTAATAATACACATATGGATTTGATATTTGATACCAGTGTTTATCATTTAGAGAAAAAGACAACAGCAAATGAAAACATAAACAAAATCAATGATCTTAGTCAATTTTCTTCAACAACTTCTTCTTCATCAACAGCCTGGAACAGACCTAACACTTCTAATCAAATAGGATCAGGAGATGGTAATGAAGCAAAAATATTTAATGGTGTAGATTCAATAAAAACAGAAGGCAAAAACGCTAGTGTCATACAACCCACAGAGAATACGTCTATTTTTAATCAAATAAATGTGCTTGAAAGTACAACAGTAACAGCAACCACATTGATGTCAGTTGTGCCATTGGCTATTGAAAACATTGCAATAAGTTCACAGAAGTCAACCACTGACAGTGCAATTGAACAGTCGTCTACATCTGTTTATGATTCTATTAAAACTGTTTCAATATCAGAATTCAACACTGCTAATATTAGTGAAGACACTAATCGTAACATTGGTAGAACTGTACCAGTAACAGCCTCGACAATAACACTACCAGCTGAAGAGTTGAACAGTGGCAGTACTATAACAACTCCACTGGAGGCTATTGCTGATAGCGCGGTTTCACAGCCATCTAACGCTCTGTCTGATTCAACAAAACGGACATCCGATCCATTTTTACATAACGCTGAAAGTGAAAATAATGTTAATAATTTTGAAGAATTAACAACTATCAAAACTCCACGTGGAAGTAATAATGATCATACTACTAAAGACTCTCAAAAAGAATTAATTCTTACAACCAATCAGGCCGCTCACCCAACCAACTTAGAAAATCCTACTACTACTGAAGATACCTCTCCGAACAATAATGCGCCTCACATTATATCTACTACAGTAAATAAACGAGAACGCATTGCAAATGACGTGAATAAAAGTACCGTTACTGAAAATTTATTGAAAATAAATACGATACAACAATTTTTGTCTTCAAATTCAGACGTAGGTATCGGTACAACAGAAAGCATCATACACACAACAGTGTCCTATAACGAAGCAAAAGCAATATTACCAACTGTTATTGATGTAGTACTTCAACGTCCAGCGCTTGATCACCAGTTACATGAAAATGCTGAGTCTAGCAAAATAACCACACAAAACAAAGTAGATGTGATTTCTGGTGACACTAAAGTTTTGATAGCATCTAATATTAATTCATTTAACCAGCCAACAGTTCCAACTCAAAGTGCGGACACCTACGTAGCACCCAGAAATGATAAAGCCGATGAGACTCTCACACAAACAAAAACCAGCCGTCCAGAAAACCATTCAGTGGTAGAAGAAAAATTACGAGCAAATGTGGCTAACCAGAAAACTAATTTTAACTCAGAAGCCACTCCTCTCACTGAAGTACCAAGTGAAGGTGTGATAAAAGATTCAGCGGGACTTATACAACCTAACCTAAATCCAACTGCAGCAATGCAGCCAGAGTCGTCTGTAGACGCCAATATATCGATTCAAGGTTCTCTTAATCAACCGTTGAGTAATAGTGACAACGTAGTTGGAACCTTCAAATCGGGTTCAGAAAGAATCGTAGACTCACAGACTATAACCGTGCCAACTGAAGTCTTGATAAATCAGTCAGTAATGCTTGAAAAACCTAACTTTTCTGAAGTCGAAGAAACAAACAAACAAACAGGTACAGATACCACAATTCTGACAGATAAGCCCGCAGATGCAAAGGTCACTCAAACGTCAACCCAGGGAATATCTTTGAAAGATTCATTGACTACTCATGATAGCGTGGTTGAAAATTTGAAGTCGAAAACAGCAATAAACGTAAATTCACAAGTCACTTCGGTACAAAGTCCAGGCTCGAGAACAGAATCTGTTGTTCTCGAATTGCCTAATTTAAGTCAAACTGTAAAGACAGGGGATAAAAGGGTAGCTTCAGGTACTACAATTAAAACAGAAAATTCAGTAGATGTAAAAGTTGCGCAAATATCGACCGAAGGTTCTGGTAAGCATCCTTTAAATACTGACGATAGCAAAGCTCAAAATCTAAGGACAGTCGCTAGTGTGAGTTTACAGGTAACTTCAATGCCAAAAAAGGACTTGATAAGCGAATCTATAGTACTTAAACAACCTACGCAATCTCAAACTGCAGAAGTCACAGAAACTAATAAAATTTATAAAATATTAGGTACATATACTACAATAAAGGCATCTGTAGATCCGATTGTCACCAATAGTTCAGCCGAAGGTTCTTTAAAACATGCATCGATTTCTGGTGACAATTTATCTTTAGATTTAAGGCTGGAGGAAGTATATTCCGTAGAGCCACCAACCACTTCTGTAATGAGTAAAGATTTGACACAAGGATCGACAGTCGAATCACCTAATCAGCTAACAAGTCAAACTAGTAAACTAGTAAAAAGTACAGGCAACAAAATACTAGGTACTGATACGACTGTTGGGATGGACAAAACTTTACATACAAAGGATGCCCAAATACAAACTGAAGGCTCCCCGAATCTTTCATTGATTTCTAATTACAACGCAGATAAACATCAAAATTCGAAATCAGTAAATAACGTAAACTCACAAGTAACTCTAAAGCAAAGTGAAGGCTTAATAAGCGAGTCAACAGTTCTGGAACGGCCTCATCTGAGCGAAATAGCAGGAGTTGGACTAACCGATACAACAGCTGAGACACAGAAGCCTGTAGATGTAAGGATCACCCGAATATCGACGGAACGCACCATAAAAGAAACAATGACCCCTGATGATAGCAAAGTTCAAAACAGCGAGTCAGTATCTGAGGTGCAACCTAAACAAGAAAATAAATTTACGGAACGTCAAGGATTGCTAACAAATTCAGAAGCGCCAAATGAAGTTGTAAAAATAGCAGGAGAACCACCAACATACATTAATAATGGCGGGAACGAAGCTGTTCGGGATACGACAGTTGGAGTTATTACAACAATAACAACGGAGACGTCTGTGAAATACACATCACTAAATCCAAATAAAGATTCGACTGATAACGATCCAAAAGTAGAAGCTCCATTTTGCTTATCACGAAATCGAGGAAGGTATGCAGATTCACAAGATTGCACTAAATTTTACATTTGCATTGGTAAACTTAACCCTATCGTAGGCCAATGTCCTGTGAATACAGTGTTTAGCGAAATAAAAAAGCAATGCACCAAAAACAAATCACACTGCGTAAGAGGAAATGAATTTCAATGTTTGTCTGAGGGTAGATTTAGTGATATTCTGAAAAACAACGCGTACTACATCTGTGTTAAAAGACAAAATAAATTTATCAGATTTAAATTCCAATGCCAGAATGGTTACAATTTAAATAAAATAACAGTAAGATGTACAAATCAATTAGAAGCAATTAACAAGTCATCTACTTCAGTTGAAGAAAAGAGTGTAAGTGAAGGTACGAGTAGCAAGGAAAGAAAGAGTAAAAAGGATGAAAAAGACGACAAAAAGGAAGACAAATCTGGAGAGAAATTTGAATGTAAGAAGGAAGGCAAGTTCGTTGATCCCGATAACTGCCGAAAGTTTTACGTGTGCACCAAAACGAAAAAGTCCGAGTTCCGAATGAGAAGGAAGAGCTGCGACTCCGACGAACTATTCCATAAAGATAAGAAGAAATGCGTAGACGCTGATAGTTACGAATGCTAGGATCTCAATAATATAATAATAGCTTCAAATACGTAATCATTTACTGCCGCCTGTAAAAATCATTATTCTCATTCATCTGGTAGAAATACCAATTGTGATTAGTTGTTATGTTTTCGTAAATTAAATTAGGTCTATGTAAATCATAAAATTAAATAAATGATAAATCGAATTATGTGGTTTTATTGCATTAATGCTACACATTTGCCAGTTTAAAAAAATATTGTGTTTAGTTACAACAAAAAAGTTGTTCACAGTCTTATAGCTCTATATTCCAAATCGTGGTCTCCTGAAGGCGGGGCCGTGATTGTATGCGAATTGATCTTCATCGTCTCTTTCTAATGTGAGACAGAACTTGCTTGAGAAGACTGTGCATCTTACTGAGGTCTCTCCTTGCACAGGTCTGGAAGGGCAGAAATATGCTGCCCTGATAGGGCCGTTATCATCAGTCACACTGAACTTGTAGTTCTTGCACTCAGGCCGGCCTTGAGGGGGTCTTGAATTTGACGAAGAATGTCCATCTAGTCTTCTGTTTTCGCTTCCGAAGATTTCTACTGTTGGCTTAGGCGTAGTCGCTTCTACAGGGCATTTATATTTGTCAGGCGCCGAGCAAGTGCGCGTGAAGCCGTTGAATATTGTGTCGCCGGAACATTTGAATTTGATGCCTTGGAAGCGGTCTTTGTTCGGTATGCAGAGAATGTAGCCTTTGCAGTTTGGTACGTGAGGGTCGGCGATTCTTTCGTTTTTATGGCATCGTAGCGCCCTGGTGAAGTTTGGGTCGATGAAGTTATGTGCGTTTTCACAGACGTCCCTGGAGTCTTCATTGCAGATTGTGTTAGCGGGGCATCTGAAGGCAGGGCCCATGAGGTTGTCGCCTTCGCATAGTCGCAGTTTAGTGCTCCCTTCGCATACGAAGCCATAAGGACCACAGTCGTAACTCTTTGTGTTGAAGTAGGTTGCTTCGGAATCGAAGGTGGTCGCCTAGAAAAATTAAAGAATATTATATTATTTACTAATTTAATAAACGAGCGAACTGGCGCTCTCTTGATAGATTGGGCAGGTCTACTTGGATTGCAAAACAGTGGAAAAAAAACCAAATATTATTAGAAATTGTGCTCAGGTACTGAACAATTGATTTATCTATGCTAGGACGAAGTTGGCTGCACCATCCCTTTATCCCAAAAGAATATTTTACTTCACCGGAATTATGTGAAAAAGAAAAGAGTTTAGGGGTAGAAATTATGTAAAAAGTCATAATTAACAAATAACTTACCAATAATATTAAAAACAAAACTTTTTTCCGTCCTTGCATTTTCACAATCACAATCAAGGTAGCACACGAGACGTTCAGATCGCGACTAACGGCTATTCATTTGCTTTCTTCAAAATCACTTCGCGGACAATTATCGTTTTTAGCACCTTCCATGAGCAGTCCAATGACAAAATATGTATCCATGTATCGTTCTTATGATTATGACAGTAAAGTACAAAATGAATACAAAGGATTATATTTTACTGCACATACATGGAGAAATGGATCCATGTCACCGGCCTATTGACCAATGTGTCAGTAGTTCTTTGAAAAATTGGTAAGGTTTTTACATATTTGTCTTCGGTGCATTGTTTATGCTTGAAACAGTTAAGTATGTGTAGCGGAGACTTCGCTCATCATTCGATGAAAGTGTGTCAAAAATCTTTACTCCACTTTCGAGTAGTGACTAGCTCCTGACACAAAAAAATAACGATTATGTTTAAAAAATGCAAATACCTAACTCAGACTCAGGAACCAGGGCCCCTAGACAAAGTTACATATCATAAGTCGATGACGAATATCTTAAGTTGCCATTTCAACAACATCGTTGTCATGGCAACGCGATTACGATTTTTGATATGTAACTTTGTCTACCCATGTTAAAAAATAATTTATGATTGATAGGCTTTTTTAAATGAAAAGTGTCCAATACAATCTAAGTATTTAATTACATAATTCCTATGTGCTAGAGATAAATAAACATCACTCATCATCGGACGAAGATTCGCTGTCGCTATCCGAACTTGTCGAGCTATCCGCCGCGCGCGCAGGACTTCCCGTCTTGGCTCTGAGAAGAAAGGTAACATTTAAAACTAACGTTTGACACTGCGCAGATGGATTTGAAACCGGTGTCATTTGTAGCAAGCTACTGGTAATCAATTTCAAAAGTGTATGTAGAAAACATAAAATTTAACGTTTAGTTGTGTTGTGTCATTTGATGACGAGAGAGAGAGAAAAGACAAGATGTGATATGAGAGAGATGTAAAATCTGATAATCCTATAACTGTTATCATTTCAAAGTAAAAGAAGTTACGCGAAATTCGTCATTTACAAGGACAAAAGAAATATATTAATGAACTCCTACTAGTATTATAAACGACTGGCGAGGTCGCGGGCGGCCTCTAGAAAAATACTCAGACTTACTACTTTGTTGCACCCAGTTGACAAAAACCTGTTGTCAGTCAGGTTATTTCTACAGCGCTCGATAAAGATTACTTACAGATAGTAAGATTCGACAAGCGCCAACGCGGCCGGGTGTATGGAGTTGGTGAGGTCGGCGCGCTGTTTGTCCAGCGACGTCTGCACTTCTTGCTCAGGCCGGTGAGCATAGACCAAGTAATTATTCACCACTAGTACAGAGTATAATATTTCCAAGTCTTCTTACATACCGCTAGTACAATGATAGTGTCTCCAAGACTACTCACAGGTAGTAAGCGTCGACATGCGCCAACGCCGCCGAGTGTATGAAGTTGGTAAGGTCGGCGCGCTGTTTGATCAGCAACGTTTGCACTTTTTCCTCAGGCCGGTTGAGTACAGATCAATTAGCTATTAACCACTAGTAGAGAGTATAGTTTCCGTGGCTACTTACAGACCGCTAGTACAATGATAGTGTCTCCAAGACAACTTATAGGTAGTAAGCGTCGACCAGCGCCAACGCAGCCGGGTGTATGGAGTAGGTGAGGTCGGCGCGCTGTTTGTCCAGCAACGTCTGTACTTCTTGCTCAGGCCGATTGTAGTTTCCGGTGCTACTTACAGGTAGTAAGCGTCGACCAGCGCCAACGCGGCCGGGTGTATGGAGTTGGTGAGAGGTCGGCGCGCTGTTTGTCCAGCAACGTCTGCACTTCTTGCTCAGGCCGGTTGAGCATATATAGTCGCTATTAACCACTAGTACAAGTATAGTTTCCGGTGCTACTTACAGGTAGTAAGCGTCGACCAGCGCCAACGCGGCCGGGTGTATGGAGTTGGTGAGGTCGGCGCGCTGTTTGTCCAGCAACGTCTGCACTTCATGCTCAGGCCGGTTGAGCACGGCACCCAGGGCGGCCACGCTGGCCGGAACGGCTTCTTCAAACCCGCAGTCTGCTAGGTAATGTACTGCTGACTGTATAAGAGAATTGAAGAATGGTAATTAATTAAATAAATAAATATATCTCAACAATCACACCGATTCTCTAGTCCCAAAGTAAGCTACGAGGCTTGTGTTTATGGGTACTAGATAACGGATATACATTCTTAAATACTTTTTTTTTAACACCCAGACCAGTACAAACACACATGTTCATGCGCACTTATGCTTGTACTGTGCGGGAATCGAACCCGCGACTCTTGGTTTAGAAGTCCGACATGCGGACCACTGCACCAAGCGGTCGTTGAATTCTGTAACTTCTTATAGACTGTAAGCCTTACTTGGCTGCAGAATAAGTATAGCTTAGACAACCTACATTGGTAGATTCACATGAATAGAAACGATATTAATACTAACGATTAATTATAAATATAACTAGCGGCCCGCAACATAAATACCAATTTGTATACTTTTGACTTCAAAACGGACGAAGTTCCATACAATCTTTTCCCCCTTTTTACCCCTTTAGGGGATGAATTTGCAAAAAGGCTTTCTTTAGATCTATACTAATAAAGGCAGCACGATACAAAATTTCAAGGTCCTGGTTTGGGCTGTGCGTGCATCTGTCTGTCAGTCAGTATTCCTTGTTATGTATTTAGATTCCATAAACTGGTATAGAAAGCTGAGTATTAAGAATAGGTTTTGTCTCTTTTTTATAGTGCTATCTAGCTATGAAGTACTAAAGCAACGGTTGATGGTTGCAACAACATTAAGAAGTATTTTTCATGCAATTCTGTAGAAATGGGTAGTTGGAAAGTCCTATTTCTCTCGTTGAAAACTTTGTATATAATAAATTTTCATCAGCAACATCAACAGCATTCGGCTGTCAGCTGAGGTAGAACCAAAAATCGAGGGTGTGACAATCTAGTTGCCTTTGCCAGAGACTGTGAGCTGCTGGCAAAAATCTTCTTATCTTTTATGGGTACAGCAGCTTGGTCCCCCAAAACTGTCCGTCATTTGCTCAGCAGTGGGATGGAAGAGGTTAGAAAAAAAAACATTCAGTTAGCAAACTTGAGAAAATAGTAGCAGTTGTTATCTGAAAAAGGGTACTCACCGCAGCAATCCCAAGTTTCCCAACACTGGCTGCCTTCTGCGCGACATCAGCTAACACCTGCGGTCTTGTCGGGACTCCAGTAGCTTCAGACTGCTTTAATTTCTGTATGCCAGCGGAAACCGACTCCCAGTGAGGGTCGTTACCGTCTTTCACGTCTGAGCACAGCTCCACTATGTTCGATACCGCGTTTGCTGATAATCTGGTGGCAAGTATAGAGGGATTTATTTGTTTGGTACTTTTCTCTAAAATTTTTGAATTTAAGTGGATATATTTATGTGATACTTTTACCGAACGTGACTTTGTAGTTATTGGAAAAGAAACTGTTTTTTTATCGAGTCAAAAATTACCAGCTATTAGTTTCTATAATTCGTATAGAAAATGTATATATGTAGTTATAAAATTGGTATTTGCTCTTACTTTTGTACAGGTGTTCTCAAGTCGTTGGTGTTTTCAGTGATTTCGTTCATTTGGCCGAATTTCAGCACATCAGCGGCTGCGTCTCTCATTTGAGCTTTGACTTCTTCGGCTGAAACAATTTTGAGCATACATTATTTTTCATAGCTAAGATTCAGATTGGAATCGACAGAAATAAACACACTCAGGCAAACAGTGTCGATTTATCCTTGGTTCCTGAAGTCAAAGACGAAGACGTCACAATTGCATACGTCGCTGTCGAAGTTGCCATGACAACGTCGCAGTTGTCTTAGTGCACTTAGCACTTTCCATACATTTCGCTAACGAATTGTTCGGTCGCTTCTTCAGCGACATATTATGTTATCGTAACTTTGTCCACAGCCCCTGAGCATAACACCCAATCGTTAGGAAGTGCATCCTGTCAGCATGTTGATCACACCGGGACATGTTAGGCACAAGGCCCGCGCCCGCCACATCTAGCTACAAGCGATAAGACCGCCTAAATTATACATCTTTCTTTGTCAAACTTGTCTGTAATTTTTATTTCGTGTTGTAGAATAAAGTGTTAATCTATCTATAGCGTCTTTATTATCAGTTAGAGGGGGCTATAAGGCTGTATATAAGGCTATATATATAAGGCTTTATAGGGCTATATAAAGCTATATACAACTCACACTGGTACTGGTAGGTGCTGGTCATGGCGCCGAGCAGTCGCTCGACGAGGCGCAGGCGCTTGGCGAGCCCGAACACCACGAGCTGCGACCACGCCTGCGCCAAGCGCGAGCCCGCGCCCGCCACCTCTAGCGTCTTTATTATCTGCACAGAGGGGCTTATTTGTAAATATATATATATATTATAAACATAAAAATTAAATAAATCAATAATTAAAAACCTTTATGTTAAAGCGCTTGATTCACACATTTTGTCAAATCAATACAATTTCTGATGTTAAACTCTAGATAAACAAAAACAACAAAAAGGTCACATTTTACCTCTTCCATGACTGATGGTTCAGGTACATAAACATTAGGAACTAATGTGTCTAGCAGTTCTGTCGTCCTTTCGAATGGTGCATGTCTGAAATAAACAAATATATTTTTTGAGTACAAAAAATAAAAGGTCAGATATAATTTATTGATTGGAAACATACCTGCAAGCAACTGTGACTAAATGCCTATAGTAAATGCTTTCTTTGTACGCGTCTCCGACTAATTTATAATTTTCTCCTCTCATTAGAAGTGCATGCACTCTCTCTGCCAAGTTAATGTCCTGTTGAAAGAACAAAATTAAATATTTTGTTGTACAAGTTTAATACACATTTTTTTGTTGTCGTATTATTTTTAAATACCTGCAAATGGTCACTACAAACTCCCATAGCTGTGATGAAAAAGTTTGTGTCAGTTGGTTGAGTAGCATCCAACTTATCGCGAGTTTCTAAGTCAGCCAATATGCCAGAAAGTATATCAATTCGGGGACCACCTGAGAAAATAAACATATAAGTAAATAAACCACTAAGTCAATATGAAGCACATGAAAATATTTTCAAAAACTTTAGGTACAAACTGTAAGGAGAAAAATCTTTAAATTCAAATCTATTGAATAGTTTCTTCCAAAGTCAAATACTTACGTTCTTTACAAAACAGACATAGTAAGAAGTAGTAGGCAGACAGCCCTGGCTGAATGCCTAGCTGTTTGAATTCTGCAACTATTTGTAAGGCCAGTTCTTGCAGCATCTTCCCACCTCCCCATGAGGAGAGAGACCTAAGGCATGCGTTTAAAGTTCCTTCATTTGGTGACAGTCCCTGAAAAGGAGGTAGGCTAATCAATTTATCACTCTTAGGCCCAGGGCACACCGACTGTCAGCGATTTGGCCATGGTGATTGTTTGTTTGACATTCTTTTGGTCGCTAGTCGTGGTGACTTTATAATAGTCCTCCTGGCCGATCTCGACCACCGATGCACTTACTGTTCCATCACTCTCAAAGTTCGGTGAGACGACAATTCGACTTGACCGGAGAGAGATCAGACGCAGGACCAACGGCTTAACGTGCTTTCCGAGGCACGGGGTGTAACCCGCCAACTTTCCGACTCCGAGCTGTTTTTGAGGAATTCATGACAGAAAATCTCTGAAACAATTTTGGCTCGACCTGGGATTCGAACACAGGACCTCTTGATGACTGTATACCGCAGGTTTGCACAGGCGGTAGGGGCGATTTTTAGAGATGGTTAATTTAAAGTTATGACTGCATAGACATAAGGTAAAAACATTATAGGCAGCCTGACCACTCTAATATGATGTAAATAGTAGCTCAATGTTGGTCAATCACAAATATTCTTCATTAATTTCCTTTTTATTTCATGCAAGTTAAATAATACTGTATGCTGTTCAACTGACTACCTAAAAATTGGACTACAAAAATCTTTATTCTTGAGTTCCATTTCTTTAGATGGAATAGAAATAAGTTCATCCTTTGTCATACAAAAATCTAATTAATACTCAAATAAAATACTGCTTTTCGCAGTCCAGAAAGAAGCGACAAAAACAAAGTTGTTCTTACCAATTCAGCCATTTGTGTGAGTAACCCTTTAAGTGCTTCAGTACGAAGAGCTGTGCCTTCCCGAAGGAATCCTACACAGCCCAACAGTGAATTGAATACACCAGTAGACAGGAGAATGCCTTTTTCTATAGCTTCTTGACTCAATGCATATGCTCTTTCCGCCTGAAAGTTAAAGTCATTGTTAGGATCTTTATTATTGTAACTCTCTCTGGTCTTGTCAGATTGCCGTCTCACAAAACTTTGAGAGTGAAGGAACAGTAAGTGCACCTGTTTATTGCGCTCACACTTGTGCACTGTAATATCTCCTGCATTGTTGGTTGATCTCTGTTGAGATTAGCCGCTGTGGTCGAAATCCGAAAACGTCAGGAGGACTATTATTGTAACTCTTAAAATGTGCCAAATAACATTCATCTTTGAGCTAATGTTAATAGCATAATAACATTAGCTCAAAATTTCATTACAGAGATTTACCTGATAATGTTTTGCCATTCCTTGTATCAATGCACAGTAAGCTTCTGGTGTCTTTGGTTCCATAGATGTGAATATTTTATCAGCTAGGCCACCCATTCTATGATGTTATGTAACACAGGCATACATTAATAAGTATTAGGTATAATATGTGTATACTTACTGTAAAATGTAAAACTAAAAAAAACCTTTTTCAACTGTATTTAAATATAACATTGTAAAGAAATTTGCATTGTTAATACTAAAAAATAAATTAACTTAAAACTTTCTGTAAACTTCTTTTTTTTCAAGTGCCAATATTTGTCTTGTCACAATAATATGTAAGTTATATTTTTCAATTTATTTATACATACTTCCAAGTGGCTAGCTGCCTTTCCCTGACATTTGCTGAAAACCATCTCTCTTCCAGCCACTCAAGGGAGTCTGGTTCTTTTTCATTATAAAAGCACAAGAATTGTAAGAAATCAATTTTGGTCTCTTCACTGATATTTTCAATGCCACCAAGAAGTTGGAATATCTTTATTGAGTCTTCTAATAAAGCATTACTTATTGTGTATTTCAAGTCTTCTTCAGTGACCTGTAATCATTAACTAAATGTTTACTTTTGAACAACACACTGAGCATTGTTAAATTTCAAGTAACATATATATCTTACGGAAGAAAAACTTGTCTAGATTATAGAAATACTAAGCCAATATCTTACCTTACTTTCATCATTATAAATTGGTTTAGGCGCAAAAGCGTCTATGATAGGATCAGCATTGTAGTATGGGGTTTTCAATTTCATTGGTGGATCCCACTCGCGAGTTGTAAACAGGTTAGCATGCTCATCTCTGACCCAAGCTGCTGCCTTACGACCAGCCTCTGCCGAAAGGGCGTATGCTCGCTTGCGATAGTTTGACAGTGGGATCAAGTATGGGTCATCATGATATCTAAAAGTCATCATAAAAAATATTGTTATTATATGTTATAGACTTAAATATTGGTAAGTAAGTTTTAAAGGAAGTTTTTTATACTAACTTGTAGTGAGCAGCGGTAGGATCCGGCCCAACAGTGGCCGCTAAAGCTTGTAAAATGTCTGTGGGACCTCTTGCGATTCTCGGTGGTGGAGATATGCCATCACTTGATTTAGCAGTCTGAGGTAGTTTCTGGCCTTCTATAGTAGATAACCGACAAACACACGCCAGTCTTGACCACTGCCTGCAATTATTTAATTCAAAACATTGGGTTTGACTATTACTTTATAATTCATACATAACCTCAAAGTTTTAATTAGTAATTAATTACCTTGGTAAAATTATGCTGGTGTACATATTTCTTTGTAAGGACTAAAATTATTTTAATTAGATTTTGATAACAATTCTCTATAGTTATTACTTTAATAAAAAAATAGAAAAGTAAAGAATGAGAGCGGATGACACTGACACTGACAGACAGCAGAGGAGCTGACACCACAGTGACAGATGTCAAACCTCAGAATTTTTTTTTAAAGAAATTTATATTTTAGATATCGTGAGTGATACAGCCTAAAGATATAAAAGTATTTTGTACATGATCTAAACGTATCGTATATGAATTTCTCAAATAAGTTGGCTCCCACACAGACCGTAGCTCCTACCTACCTAAATCTCTATCTATATTAAATCTTGAGCAGTTTCAAATTATAGCTTGACGGTCACGGGGACTCATGGTCATGGGATTCAGCAATGCTTTAATGGCTAAACTGCTTTGACCATTTTTCTGCTTGATTCGGTCCTCGAACTCTGCTCGAGTGAGCTCGGCTTAATTAACTACATTAAAACCGTAACTACATAATTGGTTAAATATAATGCTAATATTGGAGGATATAAATTAATCGTTAGGTAAAAGGTATACACATTATGTAGAATCTTTAGGAAAACAATCAATGGCTTACGCTCAAGTTGAAAACAAAATGTGCGCGCCCTTGATTTTTCTTTTAAGAGGTTACCTAGTGAGGAGAATGGAGGAGAACAACACAACAAACTGTGGCTCTAAACGTTTTTATTACTTCCGTTTTGGTTACTTAATGAAAATGCATGTCTTCTGCTGCTTGAACTTATGTATTATAGACTCACTAGTGGCCGCCCGCGACTTCGTCCGCGTGGAAATCCTTTATCTTAAAAATTCTTTATGAATTGTAGCCTATATGTTATTCTGATGTATAAGCTATATTGTGGTAAAGTTTCATTCAAATCCATTCAGTAGTTTTTACGTGAAAGAGTAACAAACATCCATACATACAAACTTTCGCCTTTATAATAGTAGTAGGATCGTAGTTAGATCTTGCCCAGTCAGATATTTGAATTGTGCAACTAACGTAGGGTAGAGGAGACAAAAGACCTAAGAGAGGCTCTCGGTTACAAAAATACACATGCCTATGCCTTGTCAGGTGTTAACAGCCGCCATACAAATTTCACGATTACGAATCTCCTCACATCAAAATAAAGAAAATCCATTTTGAAAGGTAAATAGGCAAAACAGTACATTTAACGGCACCGATTTTTTATCATCTGGTCATAAGGATTTGACGACCGTTTGGTGCAGTGGTCTACATGTCGGACTTTAATACCAAGGGTCGCGGGTTCGATCCCCGCACAGTACAAGCATATGTGTGCATGAATATGTGTGTTTGCACTGGTCTGGGTGTTTTCTATGTATGATATGTATTTATTTACAAAAAAAAGTATTTAAGAATGATGATCCGTTGTCTAGTACCTAAAACACACGCCTCGTAGCTTAATTTGGGACTAGAGAATTGGTGTGATTGTTGTGAAATATTTATTTATTTATTTATATAATCTTAACAATATGGCTACTAAACTAGACGTTTATTAATAGCATCCGCACTGAATATACCTTTAACTCAAATGATACATACAAATAAATAATAAATTAGTAAGACACTATACACAGAACTACTTATGCTACTGCTAGAACTTTCAATAGACTCGCTTAAGTTAAGTTCAATATTTTCCAAGACATGTTCTTCAGGGTGGCATTTGAATGCAGTTTCATTGCGTAAAATACAAGTGCTATTAAAAGGATCGAAAATTTGTCCCTCCATACACTGAATAGATCTAGCAGTTATGAAATCATTGACGCCTTCGACGCACGCGATGTATGAAAAGCAGTCATCAATGAATGGGTTGGGGAAGTTCCCAACCTGGGTGCAGTTGAAGTCAGGCTCGCATTGGTAGCCGGTGACGTTGGTGCATTGGCTGACCACATGGTTGTAGATGAAGCCGGATGGACAGGACAGGTTTAGCTGGGCGAAATGGCCGGCTCCAGCGATCAAGCACATTGTGAACTCTGAACAACTTCCCATGTGGTCGTTGGGATACTTCCCTGGGCCTATACACTGCCTCGCTATGCTCGCGCCCTGGTACATGCCCTGCAAACAATGGAAAACTTGTCGGTTTGTTTTTAAATATACATAATTAGGTACATAAGGTAACTTGTAGGAACTCTACATTGTCATTATCAGTTTGAACAATTTTAATATTGATATTAGTAAATACAAATAGACAAATAGACTACCTATTTGATCGTGTCATGATATTGTGTGTGAACTATGATGCATGGTCTGATTGTCTGGGCTCTTTAAACAAGATACAGACGTAACATATTGAGTAACATTCGAATGTATGATAGAAAATATTGGGGAATTTGAGTGATCTATTAGATCCGTACCACCACACCGTACCTACTTATACGTAATTTTGATAACTATAGAACCCTACAAAATTGGATAGGTAGGCCCTACTATAAGGTTTTATGAAGGTTTTGTTAACTTACAGCTTATCAAATGAACTGTAATGTAGCCAACATTTTTATTTTATCTTCCTACCTGGCTAAACCCTGTTGCTTATATTGCATGCCGCTATGGCATAATGCTAGTCCTCTTGAGGACCAGGAGAAAACTATTTTAAACTCAATAGTTTAGAACACTAAAATTTTGGGAATAGAAAAAAAACGATCACTGGTACGTAACATTTGCTTATGTCTCCAATGAAAACGGTAGTACAGCCTACAAAAACACAAGTAAGATATCTAAAATAACAAATTGATATAAATGTGTAAAGGTACTTACAAAAATGACAATAAACGTCAAGACATGGTTCATCTTGAGAGTTGAGATATTACACGTAAATTCTCACTGTACACCTTAGAATAAGTACCTATTTACTTGTATCTAAAGAATTTGTATAACAAGGATTTAATACATGCGTTTATCACCTGTTTTGTGCGTAAACTCAACAAAATAAGTATAATAAATGTTCCCCATATCTTTTGGAAACCACGAGATAGGAGGATGTGGTCGTGGACGCTAGATGAAGATCATTGCTGCTTTGCTATCAATTAGTGATGTTATAAGGCTTTCTTGAACTAGGTATGTCGAGTTTTGTGCACCTCACAGCTCCATTAAATATCGAAGAAGTTAATTCTTCACTGTATCAGGCACATGTATTTCCAATGATGTTATTATAAAGCAGGTTTTCCAAAAGACGATTTGGCAACATTTTGATATAACAAGTCGAATTCCTAAATGTAATTATTGACTTACGTACCTATTGGAAATGGTAATATTTCCAAAGTTAAACACACAATTAAATGTTAATGTTAAATCATCGTCGTATTCTATGCTGTTTTCAATTTGAAAAAAAAAAATACTTTTCTCTATTCTCGCACCCCGCTTCGTCTGTCACCCCGCAGGAAGGGTACGTCCGAAAAACAGATCCATTAGGTTGGTGTTGGTCATTGTTTTGAACGCATGTAAGGTCGATCGAATTTGGCATGCAAATAGTACAATCATTACATTTTTTATTTAATTGAACATATTTGTATTAAACCTACATACTACGTCAATAAAACTGTTAGTCAAAAATATCGATTATAATATTAATTATATATTAACGATTTACATACTACCCACTGAGTTCTACTCGTAGATACCAATTGGTAAGTACAACTATTTTTTCCATTGTAGAGGGTAAAGCAATAAAAAGTGTTGTCACTTTGGATTGAGTTTTTATATTCAACCACGTTATCTGAAAGTTAATTTGATCATCTTTCCTTAAACAATCTTATGCAGGATTATGATGTGTGATGGATGAATCATTCATCACAGCTATTAGCTATTATTAGATAATTCGCTTAAACACACGCTTTGGTGTAGATTACAAAGGCCGTCATAATTTACAGCACCGAGCAACACAGCAATAAACGTCGTTAAAGCTATCGACTTTGTTACATCACTATGTTGGTTTAAGATAAGAGATAACTTTATTTGAATACGACTCTAGCTTTACCTAGATTCTTTGTAAGTGTTATTTAGATGTATGTCATACTTATCGTCATACATGAAAGTATGTTGTTACTCACGATGTTATTTCCTTATTGTTTTACATGTAATCAATCAATTATCCAAACTTTTTCACCAGCTCCACTGGAAACAGCTTCGTACTAAATATTTTAAATCCTTTCCAAAATCCTGCATTTTTATATTTCTGTTGGTATGGTGGTGGAATTGATGGATTCCTAAATGATTTATTTATGAATTGTCTCGTGTACAATAAGAAATGTAAGGTTGCTTAGTTATGCATTCTCACCAAACATACCACCTTAAAATATCAAATAAATCGTTTAAAATATCAAATAGTTGTTGGGTTGGGTCTTGATGATAACGGTGATAAAAGTGCAACAGATAACGGAACATCATCGGTGCAGATGAAAGCCTATTAAAAAAGCAAACAAAACGATAATGCAAAGGGATTACTAGATTTGAGGACAGCTCATCGTTCGCGATTACCCTCATAATCATTTGTTTGATGGAGTTGTTTTTGCCATTCCTATATAAAGTGAGATTCTACATCCATGTCTCTAGTTTCCAACATGACGAATCATATTAACATCGGCATCTTTCTAGTAAGTATTTTCATTTCTGTCCAAAAACGGACTCTTCGAAAATCTTTTTGGGATTCCAAAAGTTAATCGATCTGCTTTATTTACTGTAGGTCCTAGTCGGAGCTTGGCAGGCTTATGGTCAAGCAGTGACTTGCACTGCAGTTGGCCGTTTCGCTGACCCTACGGACACCACTTGTCAGAATTACACTTACTGTGTTCTCAACGCTGTAACCAACACTTTCACCGGGTACAACTACGTGTGTCCCACCACGTCGGTCTTTAACCCTGCCACCAGCCAATGCACCGACCCTGCCAACTATAACTGCACGGTCACGACGACCGTTGCCGATCCCTGCACGGCCGATGGCTTCGTCGCAGATCCGAACTCCACCGACTGCTCCAGCTACATCCAGTGCGTCCAAATCAACGGTATTTTTAGTGAAACAACTCTGACGTGTCCGCCTGGTACATTCTACGATCCGACCACCACGTTTTGCGAATCCACATACGTTTGCACAACGACGACCACGACAGTTACTACTTTAGCGCCGACAACTGTAACTCCGTTTACATGTACTGCTGTAGGAAGATTCGCGAACAGTGCCGATACTACTTGTCAGTCTTATTACTACTGCGTATCAACAGGAACAGCAACAGGAAACTTTACGCAGTACCAGTATACTTGCCCAACTACATCTGTGTTCAACCCTGCTATTAGTCAATGTACTTCAAACTATGTTTGCCCTACATCTTAGATTGATTTAGGCTTTGTATCATCACTTATTTAATCTTAGATCTCGCTGATGGGTTACGTCTAGTTCCTTAATACCAGGTTTGTTTCCGTCCATCTTCATCCGAGTTTTATTTCATGATTTATCATCTGCATCTGAAAAAGCTTTTATTTAAATTGTATAAGGTACATTAATATAATAAGGATGACTATATTAACGATATTTTAAATTTTATTCTTATTCAAATAAACCTATTATAAAATATGATATATTTCGATAGGCTCTTAGAGTCGGCACTCATGTAAAGGAGTCAAAATAAACGTTTGGTTCGGTTTCTTCTCATTACACGTATTTTCTTTCGCGCTCCTCGAAAGTTAACACCAACATCGTGGGTGTTCTGGCCTTCTATAACTAGAACATTTGCAAGTTTCCTAGCCGTCAACAGGTTATGATTAACGTTGAGCACAGAATTCTTGGGTTCCTGTGACGATTTGGCCAAGTTCATGTACGGATGCGTCTTAAAAGGAAATAAGCTCAGATTAGATTTCTTCATAGTTGCGTAGAAGCGGCGAAAGTAGTTCTCCCTCGCTTTGTTTATGACTGATGCCGGAATCTTCTTTTTTATGGTATCCTGGTTGCCGCCAACTGTGACAGTGTTTGTATTGCTCCCGAATAATGGTGATACCGTAGAGTAAGGGGACCTTTTATCATCATATAAAGCTAAACTCTTAGTTGGAGTTGTCTTGGTATTAACACCAATAGAATTTCTAAAATCTTCATAGTCAAACTCGGGGAAACTGGTCACTAAATACGTAGATTCGTTAACGCGACGAACTTGGTACGTTTTCACACTAGTTGAGAATGTAAAAAAGCTAATTAAAATACATTTCACTATTAAAAAATTATTGAGAGCAATCATTAAAAATTAAGCAAAAACAACTTTTGCTTTTTTCGAGCGACATACTCATCAAGTGTTCATGTCATAAGATGACATGAGACCTATTACGTTATTTGTCACTGAATGAGAATATATTTTTAATTTCTCCTCTATGAATAGTTTTGCAAGGTATTTTATGAACCTCGTCTAATTGAGACTTCACTTTACATACGTATGTGTGTCGTTCCAGAACCACTAAGCTGTATGTTTAACGCATCTTCTTTACGTGTTAGACTGATACAGGTTTACGTAAGTTTTACCAGTCTTAAAATAACAACCTGTAATTAATCGTTTAGCGTGCACAAAATACATGTGTGAACAAAGCTAAAGTACTCCAGAAGCGTGATGCTATCGCACCTTCAAGTAAAAAGTGAATGAAATCAAACAATGGTCGTCGAGAGGAGCTCCCATACCGAAGAATCAAGGTCAAATTTGTCTGGCAAATCATCTAATACACCTTTTCGTGAGACCGCAAGAGGTTTTAAACTTTGTTACCTACAGTTCGAGGTTATGGTTTACCCTGGCAATGAAGATAGCTCATATGCCGTCTAGGGGAAAGAGTATGAGACAGTTCCCGATGCTGTTATTGTTTCAATGCCACACGTACTCGCTTCTTAATTACTACTTCCGCAAATGAACAGGGGAGTCGTGGAGTCGCTAAAACACGCTATGAGGCATCTGGGCATTGAAAAAAATATAAGCTACGTTACTATTATATTATTTTTTTTCCATACATATTTCTTTATTATCTGTAATAAAAAAAACTCTTAAAGGGGGAACTCGGACTGCTACAAGTGGGATTTGATCCTAAAACCTTTCGCAAACCGGGCCATTGAGTTGGCGTCAGTCAACAGTAGTAGCGACACTCCGTCCATCGGCCGAATTTAGCCGAATCGGCTGGATTGCAGCCTAAAGAACGCAAATTGAACATTACAACAACAACATAACAATGAAACATTATCATAACTCAGTTGTTTCGACTCTATTCTTATCTATGTTCTTCATCATTGCCGTTTGTGAATCACAGCTTTCGCTCAGTTTTGTCCATAGATTTTTGAAGTAATCCTCTAAGATTGTAAAGGAAAATCAATCAAGCTATCTCTACTATTAGTGGCATGACACCTATGGACGTGAAGGATTAGCCGGAACCCATGTCACCTTCTAGACAGGGAAGGTATTTCTTCAAAATCCGGATAGGGGACCACCTAAAACCTGCGGAATACCGCAGGTTTTTTGTGGTCCCATCCGGATTTTTTCCCGGAGCGGAGCCGCGTCAATTTTAGGACGCTGGGAGTCCCATACACGGCTGAAGCTCCCCGGCCTCAGTTTTGGCTCTTAAAAGGGTTTTCCTGCGATAAAAAAATAATTAGGTATTAGCTTTGTAGAATTTTGTAACAATGTCACATCATGGGTCATTGTTCTGATCGGTCCAGCTCTCCTTTCGTGACCGACCTCACTGAATCTTTCGTCACATCATCAGTTATTCAGACTACCACCTGCTCTCTTCATGCAATAAGAATAGCAATAGGAGAGACACATTTCGCGTGATGCGATTTTCAGATACCTACGTGTAATGCAACTCGAGGCAAAAATATATTCCATTCGCTGCACTTATGTGTTGTTTCAATACACACATGCATAATGCATATCATGTAACACTTGACGAATGACATAAACGCAAATTTAGCATTAGCATTGAATGCAGATCGAATTTGCCTACTCTCTAAAAGCAAAGTGTGACTCTACGAAACATATCAAAGCTTTTTCGAACCTCTACATCTAGCCTGACGCAAATTTTCTTTCTGCTTTCTATTCAGAATTTCAGTGTTTCGCAATTTTCTCAGTCATAAACATTTATAGGTAATTTGTCGAGTCTTCTACCAATGTAGAGAAAATAGTACTTATGAGTGAGGAAACGACAATTATTTCTATCGTCATTACTTAGTACTTATCTACGTTCCTGTACTAGCACATACGACATGATGTCTTAATTTTAAAGTTAATTTCCTGGCGTACTGCTACCGGTTGAAGTGTTTTCCCATTATCATTTAATTATAAAGTAGCGAAGTTTGTATAATCAATTAAACACGTAAAACTTTTTCTTGATGATTTATCGCAAGATCGAATGATGAGGTAACCGTTAGGTACCTATTTGATGTATATCGGTAGTATTTCCATTTCAATTTTGTTACATCAATGTTAAGGCAGTCCATAACCAAGAAATAGTCGGCTCATTCGCTCGCATATACGTGCTCGGAATCGCACCACTTTGTGAAAGCAGACACTTGCTATTTGGTAAATAAAACATGTAATTTGCTCGAAATTTTACTTTTTCACTAAATAACGTCGGTGGACAACTGAATGCTGATCAATTTCGATTGGGAAATCTGTCATTGGTTTCGGAGCTTTGTTTCACAGTCGTGTTCGAATCAGAATAAGAGTCAAATGTGCATTGAAATCGTCTGAAGTGCATATGTAACATCCTGATTATACGACTACAAAGAATGCGTAACGTGCGTTTAAAAAAACTGTTCTTCGATGAATGGGTTAGCCACTTGCCAAGTTGCCAAATCCATAATATATTTTCCACAGTTGTGTAAGTGTGTATTACGCATGAATAAACAGCGGGGTCTGAAATTGATGAAACTGTCTTAAGGTAGACGTGGAGATTCAGCGGGATATCAGAAAATAATTAACATTTACTTTGAGTTCCTTTGGTTCCTTAATAACATATTGTGATGGATGATATAATATAACTATCATAACGTTTTCATGCCACTGATAACATCTAGCAAGGCGCTGTCCTACGCGGGCGACGCAAAGCGACAAGTGCAACGCGACGCGATGCGACCAATACTTCAATATCAATACGTCAATGAGACTTAATTTTAAGGGGATTATTATATCTGTGTCAAAGTCAATAGCGCCTCGTCACGTAGATGCGTAGTACAAAATCATAAACGTACATACATTTGATATTGTTGCTTGCTTGCATTTGTCGCTTTTGTCGCTCACACAAAACAGCCGGTAAGGCATAGTAACTTACAAAAATAGATAATTGTTCATCTGTTACATGTTAAGGTCGTGGAGGTTTTAATTTTGTATTCAGACTTTGAAGCCGAGCCCCAAGTTGATGATTGCTTGCCCGAGCCAAACAAACAAATTTCTTCCAGGTAAAAAAAAACAGAGAAAACAAATGAATAGAGTCGCTAACACGACACGGTAATTGCCATTTGCCATCAATCGAAGGCGCCTGAGATATGCATTCGCCTTTCAAGCGTGCTGTGCTGTGCCAGATTTTGTTTCACACTGTTTTTGCGGCGCGTTGTCGATATTTGTATCGTTCAATTAGTCTAATGACGATTAGCGAGTCAGCTGTTATTAGTTTGAACAGCGTTATCACCTCGAAAGTGGGTCCGATAATATTCTGCAGTAGGCCCCCGAAGAAGGTCCAACTCAAGATATAATGGTCTTGGCGTCAGTTTAGGCCAAAAAGTGCCCGATTGCATATAAACTGTTTTTGTATGTGGGTAATAATTTATAATAAGATACCTCAGTTTATAAAGGATCAGTTGTTAATCAATTTAAGAAAATATTACATGAATGGTATTAACCATTTATGCGTCATAAATGCGTGGATTCTATTCGGTTCAAGAATTTTTAAATCACAAAAAAAGAAAGAAAATCTATCGTAATGTATAATTATAAATCTCTTAATAATAATGATACTACAATTATTATGGAAATATGATAATTTTATTATCATATTTCCATAATGATTGTAGACAAAAATAAATACGTTTGTATTTGCATGCTATTGACAATGGCTGGATAGGCGCTCATTTACTACTGTGTCATCTTCTGTACACCCTATACAAACGCAAATAAACAATATTTCATTTCATTTCAAGACTCCTAGCGTCATAAAAGGGTACTGGTCCGTCCTGACTCCTGAGACATCAACTGAGGACGGGCTACACCCAATAAAATCTTCGCGGCGCGCCAAGCGTACGCGCTGACCCGTAAAGCGGACGAAACGATAGGGAGTACCAATAGCCTCAGGCACGGAGGAAGAAGAGGCCTATAAAGGCGCTAACCTACCCCCTATTAAAACTGAAAGAATGACATTTAAGTATTTATTCACACTCGACCCCTGTGGAATATCCCTCGGTAAATTTGCAACAATCAGTCATTGACTTGACCCGCTTGATCTTTTTCATCAGATCTAAATGATTTAATTCTTATCAACTCGTGTTTTGATATTTGCAAATATTTTCTTCGTGATGTAACATTGACGGAGTTATTTGAAAAAGCCAGCCAGCGGAAGAAGTTAACCAACATCATAAAGTATGAGCTATATTCCAATAAAGAAAAGTAATGGACTTTACATGTTAATAAATAAACTAGATTCGGATCGGTTGTGTTAGCGGAAATACGATTTTTGGAAAAAAAACAAAAAAGACAATTTTATTAAGTAACTCCTTTAACATTTTGTTTGTAAGTGTTAATCCAATATATTTTTGCTGTAACACAAATTATGCAGCTTAACCGATATAAACATAATGATCGTCAGCGCGACCACCACGCAAAAAGTTGCACGCGGCTGATCGCAGCGATGCGCATGCGCTGGTTCCTTCCGCGAGCGTGGACTGCGGAAATGTGCACGTCTACATTGCTTATGCGTAGTTCTCGAGCTGTATGATGCGATATTTTTTTACACTAGTAAAAAAAAACTAACATTCCAGTTAAAAAACCCCCGAATGAGCCAGAATAAACAGCTGGTGAGCTTAATCGGCTGGACGGATTTTTACCAGCCATAGCTAAAAACCACCATGATTAAATTATCTTTTGAATAAGAAAAACCGCCTTAAAATCTGTCTATCCGTTCGGAAGCTATGATGCTAAATACAGAACACACAATGTGTTATTGTGTGTTCTGTATTTAGCATCATAGCACATACACACACAAATAGACGTAGGGGTCAAACTTATAACACACCTCTTTTTCGTAAGGGGTTTAAAAAAAGAACTGGCTGTTGTGGCATTTGAGCCGCAACTTTTCATTAACTTCACATTCTTCTTAAGAAGTATCGGAAACTCCTGATTGATTGATAGAAAGATTAACACTTTATTATACAACACAAAACAAAAATTACAGACAAGTTTAACAAAGAAAGATGTACAATTTTACCGACGGCGGTCTTATCGCTTATAGCCTGATTTCTAATTAACTCAACTACAAATTGCCAGATTGCAGATCATTTGGTTCGTTTAGTACAAGATGTTTATATTGGAAATAATAATTGGCAGGTAATTGAACAAGCAAGCAATTCTGCATTAATTCAGATTTCAGCAATAAATCCTTCATTTTATCTGAAATAGCCTTACCTTACCAAATATAACGTGGTCGCTTTACTGACAAAATAAAAATAAACCGAACCGAAAATGATAACATAGGTAAGTAAGTCCTTAGATCTTGATAAAAAGTGACGTAGCCGCATATCGCTTGACCCTTCGACTCAAAAAAATAATGTATCTTGTATGAGTCATTTGTCTAGCTAGACGCATTCCAACAATGTTCCCCATGGCGTGGACTCTATAACTTTACTTTTAATCCTACCCGACTCACTGACGTCATTTAAGATTACCGAAAAATACGTAATCATTGTCAAACACACTTCGGGTTATGCCACGTGAACAAAAGCCGTTTGGTCAATTTTTAACAAAAATCTACTGCATAAGTATGCAAGAGCAAGTGCTCTTCATCATCATCATACATTTTTTGACGACCACTTTGGTGTAATGGTCAAGAAGTTGACTATTAACCAAGATTGTAGATATACATATAGATTGAACATAAACATGTCTGTTTGTACTGGTCTGGGTAGTATATGTATTTTTTAAATTTATTTGTAATACCACTGTTGATTCTGATATCTGTAACACAAGTGCTTTAGCCACTTACCACGGAGCCAGATCAATGTATGTGGTGTTGTTGTATATTTATTATACATAATCAACCTTAAGTAAGACTTTTAGTGCTGAACAAATGCTGGCCCCAGCTTGGATGCTAAGTATTGAACTTGTAAAAATATTTTATTTAATCTTCTTTGAGAATTCATATCCAAGGATTTGTATGCTTTCCTGGGTTGACTTTAATTGCTTGATGATCTTGGTTATCTGGATGGGTGCTGCAATTAAATTGATTTGATTATATCAATTAAAACCATGCACGGCTATAAAAGAAAAGAAATATATATACAATGTGGGCATGAAGAGCCCGAAATGTCGTAACTGAATGATTCCCAATTCTCTATTTAGGTAGGCAGTTGTAGCAATTTTCACATTATGGAACATCGGTCTCGGTTAACAGTGAAAAACTTTATTAAGTACTTCTTCGTAGGACAAGTAACTTCTTCTTCGTCCTCCTTGAAATAAGCTACTAAATATTCAACCCCAATAATAAAACCAGCGAAGTTTCCCGAAGGGGATGTTAACTGGACAGGAAGCGGCCGCGATTCGACGGGTTCCTAATTCCACTACATTACGTGTTTTGAAATGGGTCAGCAGGTATAAGTCGGGGTGGTGGGACCCGCGCGGCTGCGCTCATTCGCTTTTTGCCTACCTTTCGACGCGCGCGCACCAGCCTCCACCATTGTTCGCGCGCATTTCTCTCACGTGGGAACCGTTGACTTTTTCGTGATTTACCCGCATCGCCATTCATCTGCATCTATTGAGCCGATCGCACGTTACCATGGCTCTGTGATCGCGACATGTGTTATCAGTTTGTGATATGAAAGGATCGGGGCGTGCGTTACATATCGACGTTAAACGGTGAAAGTTAAGTGATGATCAAATAGAAGATCGCGATCTTGGAATCAGATAAGCGGCGATCATGGCCCAGACACAGGTGAGTTAGCCTATCACTAAGGCATCAACATTCTAAGATCATAGTTCTTAAGTTCAGGAAATTAAACATCCAAATTCATAATCAATCAAAAAAAGAATTCCTTCAATACATCGAACAAGTTTTGAAAGAACATATCACTGGTAATAAGCGTGTTGAATCCCCTATAGTTTTATATGTTTCAATAACAATAAACTTGATGCGATCTTCACGGCTCGGTAAGCTCTTTGTGCTTCGAAAGCACTGGCTTTGTCGGTGCATTGTAAACAAGCTTGTTTCGACTTCAACTTAATTCTTATGTAGTTGTGTTGCTATCAAATTGTACGTAATGTGGTGGATAAAATAATAGCAAATAAAGTTCACGAGAGTATAAAAAAGCTCTGTTACTGAGCTTAACTCTAGAATAAAACTTTTTTCGAAAAAGCAAAGTGTAGGTAAGTTTTTACTGTTTCTAGCAACCCCAGCGGCTTTAACCCTTGCGAATTCAAATTACCGTACCACCTGTCGTTATGAATTTATAAATACGTATTGAAAAATGATCATCAGGCTTACAACAATCGCTGAATAAAATAAATCCTCCATCTAATTTTCTTGACTACATCCTAATTTTGACAATCATTAAATAACTTCGTGTGATGTTAATGTAATAATAGGTATAATGAACACCATTACCATATTACAAGATAAGGTTTACAAGAACAACCTGCCTCATTAGGTACCACTTACCTTAGAAGGTATTGGATTGCTTATCGTATTTTTTTGGCTAAAACTTTTCGTATTTAAGTTCCATTTATGACGCTTCCTTCTGTAAACATTGAACCCTTTTTCGTCAAGGAATTTATGGTGATAAGCTTTGTTATCTTAACAACTTGGCTTTACTGATGTCGAAAAGCTAATGGATCGCTTAACAGTAGAGTTTTTATTTTATTCAACACCTAAGAATGTTAAACATTAACGGCTACGGTCTCTGGAGACTTATTTACTTAAATGACAGGCATTTTTGTTTATTTTTGTCCGAGTTCGTCGAAAAGAAGATTTCTGAGAGAAGATTACGCGATTTCAGAATAAAAAGCTCGAATTTTGACAGCCAGAGACGAGAGAAATTCGAGAACAAGTTTTTGTTTGCTCTTAAAGACGAACTGTGAGTGCGCATCGGATCTAAATTACGAGTACAGTCGCGTAGTTATCACAATTTTGATAAATATATTTTTTAATTTATAAGAATAATGACACTGTCTCACCACCTTTGTATTATAGTGGTTCATAGTGTCACAGCACCGATTTAAACCCAGCGATCTCGAGTTCAATACCCAGTGGGGTTAATATTGTGTTCGGTTTGTTAGTAGGACTTTTCTCTAGTTCGTTTGGGTAGCCACCACCATTACATCTCAATCTTTTGTCAACAAAAAGGTATTTTCAGAAATCACATTTGACAGAAAGAGTTTAGGTAGCCATACCTCAGTTTTCAGGATCCCGGGATCATCCTGGATCCACCTTCAGCCTGTCACGTTGTTGTGATTGAAACGCAGTTTTTAAAAGGAAAATAAACTAGTCATTTGCAAAAAGCACTTTCATAACTCACTGTACTTAAAGCACGTTGTTGTAAAGATAGGTGGTAAAGGTGCGCTGTTGCGGCGCCGTCTCCAAGCTTTTTTCGAGCTTTGTGTTAAACCATCTTGATGTAATTCATCTTCTTACCTAGTTAACAATGATGCAATAGTAAAAAAAAGGGGGAACCAGTCACAACAAACAAAGGCTTAGAGTTTATACTTAAATCGCTGCAATTGTAAATAGATAAATAAATAAATATTTCACAACAATCACACCAATTCTCTAGCCCCAAATTAAGCTACGAAGCTTGTGTTATGGGTACTAGACAACGGATAAACATGCTTAAATACTCTTTTTTTTGTAAATAAATACATATTATACATACAAAACACCCAGACCAGTACAAACACACATGTTCATACACACATATGCTTGTACTGTGCGGGGATCGAACCCGCGACCCTTGGTTTTAGAAGTCCGACATGTAGACCACTGCGCCAAACGGTCGTCAAAGATTTACTGGCACTAAGAATCGTCACTTTAGACATGTAATAAAACCTCGAACAAAACCTTAAACTGTTATTATTAAAGAAACCTATTTCGGCGCATTTATCCAAATGACATTTCGTAACAATTAGGGAAGATACTACATATAAATACATAGGTTAGCACCTTTATAAGCAGTTACTTAGTTAATAACACATGGTGATAAGACTGTCGATAAAACTTCCGCCTACAGAAGCGCACTAGCCTCGGAAACCTCAACCACAGAGGCACTGGATATCTTTCTCACTGACGGTATACCATAATTTTTAAAATGTTACGGCTTTAGACTAAGATAAAATGGTGGTAGCTAACTTAAACTGAAATACCTTAAATACGTAAGTTGCTAGGTCAAAAATTCAAGTATACCATAACTTAACTTTCTAACAATAAACTTTATTCACCATATCCTGGTCCTAACCCAACATAATTATGCAAAATGTGCGGCGCCCGCGCACGTCCGATTGCGCGGCTGCGTTTTTACTATCACGCGCGTAATTCGCTTTCAGTTTCTACGCATTACAGTAACACAATTTCCAAGAGCAATTCGGATATACTGAGCTTGAGGAAGTGACGTAATGATGAGCTATGAAATTAGCTTAGATGTGGGAAGAGACGTGTTTTGTTTGAATGTTTAGCGAGATTAGTATCGCTGTTTGTAGAGCTAGTTTTGCGAGTTAGTAACGGTCAATAGTTGATGCTCATCGCTGCAATGCCGTGTTTGAAATAAAAGCGGTCAGTCAGTTCCATAGATTTTTTCAGATGGTCTTACATACGGATTGGAAAAAAATCTTTTTCCATTTTGGTTAGTACTTATTAATGTGGAGTCAGTTGTATAGCTCGAAATGGGTTCGATTCTATAAAATGGAGGGTTTAGTTATATTGGAGTAATACAAATTGTTGCACTTTTTGTATTTACCTAACTGGAAAAAATTCAGTCGCGTAGAGAAAAATGATTGACTTGACTCACACAAGGTGCTAACTACAAAAGATTTTGGAAGTTAATCGGCATTCGAGCGAGAAGATATCAATCGTAGCTTATGGTTAGACAAATAATGCGCAGACAATATCTCGAGGCGCACTTGAACCTCGGATCATCGTTCCCTCCATTGTTCGCCTGGGAACCAGCCTGCTCGCGAACTCCGAGAAAGCGCGTTTCTCGACTCGTAGTAAACGGAGGTGTTTGTTTCAAAAACGTTACCCATTCTCACATATAACGTTTGTAACGCCCGTATAATTCTGCGAGCGTTTCGCATTACGCCGCCTTATGACTTTCATAATGATGTTTGTTGCGGGAACCGTGCCAGGTTGTTGAGTTGTATGCGGTTTGACAGCATACTGCTTTGATAAAGGCCGACGTAAATAGGACCTGGGGACCTAGGAAATTGTGAAGTAAATTAATAAATTGTAAATTATTGTGATTAAAGTTTGGACTGATAAGACCGCTTAATATTGAAATTACTTAATTAAAATTATCAAACTTAGCAGTCGGTGAGAGATTTTCAAATTGTATTCTGATTTATTTGATATTAATGCCCATGAATTCAAAGGCCTGTATTTCGAAACGACGCTCAAGCATGAATCTTGAGTACAGATTCATTGATCACAGTTTTGAATTATTCCTAAACGTCACTCAGGTGCGAATTGGCGCTACAGAGATCTGTAATCACTACTAATCACGTAAGAGACCTGACTACGCTTGAGAGCAGATTTGTTTAGAAAAAAAATGGATTCCTTGAATATTTTTGAAGACCTGGATTATTATAATCGGATGCTCTCATCAGTAACACGTCATACAGGTGCGAATTGGCGCTTAAGTACAGATTTGATCTGTAATCACGCAAGATACCTCCTGACGACGCTTGAAAGCAGATTTGTTTAGAAAAAATAGATTCCTTGAATATTTTTGAAGACCAGGATTAGAATAAGCAACGTACTCAAGAACAGATTCCACACTCAAGTATGGGTCAGGTAAGCGTCGTTTTAGAATACGGGCCTAAGACTTATTTTTTTAACAACCTAATCTCAAGTAAGCTTAGTTGGTACCAATTTAAAATCAACAAAAACCTACAAATGTAAATTGTTTAGTTGATACAACCGAAGAACGGCAACATTTAAATATCAACGATGTTGCTTCCATGTAGCACCCACCGTAGCATTCCACCTGTTAATACAAAGCGCGGAAGTGGGAATCATGATTATCACAGGAATAATTACAAGGTAAATCGGTAAAATGTGCGAACAATATAAAACAGTATAATAGACTATTCATTGCACTTTATAATTTAATAGAAAATATAGTTTTAACAGTGTAAGTAAAGTAACAACGAGTAAATAACGAGTGTTCAGAAGTTTTCATGTACCTCTTTGTCACAGACTGGTGTCCGATCCCCTGATGGATTAGATATATATTAAATAATGTATTTTTTATTCCGGTCGAATTCCCTAGATCGATTTTGTATGAGATCGGATATTTAAAATTATAATCTATTCCCTTGCCTTGATATGGAAGGAGATCGGACTAGAATGATAAAACGTATACTAGTGGATCAGACCCGAATTTTGTAATAATAAATATAATTTTCAATGTATCCGTTTTTGGGATCAGACCGAAATAACTCATAAGAGCCATAAAATTTTCAACTTATTGTGCAAGAAAATGCTTCACGTCGGAATTGCGTAGTTTTCTTGAAATTCTATTTACTTTTTAATTTACTTCGAAGACGGAGAAGTTGATGTAGGTACATCCACTTCTCCGCCTTCGAAGTAAATTGAATATTACGTTCCATAAAACTTGATATGAAGCTATTACCAAACCTTGGACCTTTCACCCCAATGCACAGTGACTAATATCAGGCAAATACCTCACGCACGATTCTTTAAATTTATCCGTAATAGTAGTCGCACAACATTTTATGACCATTATTTTGACTGGTCACGTAGTTTTGATATTGTTTCTGGTGAAGGCCTAAAGCAAAAATACTATCTTCGTTACTAACAGTTCATTTCATAGAAGTTTAAGTTTATTTCATCAAGAGCAGACAAGAGATAATTATAGAGAACTACAAAGTGCACCAACAAAACTCTGATTTATTTATTTAAGCTTTATTGCACAGCAAAACTTTGTACAAAAGGTGGACTTAACGCCGTAGGGCATTCTCTACCAGTCATACCTTTACTGATTACCGTTTATTGATTACAGTCAGTCTGTTATTCGTTACCTTCACAATTGACAGTCTGATGTCCGTCAATCACACCAGTTCGGTTTTCAAATGACGCCTATTGAACAAACGGGTTTGGCCCGAGAACACCCAAGAATGCGCAGCCTTCACTCTCAATTTCCAACGAAATTGTCTTGCCGGACGATACAATCAGTACTTATTTTTTTTTTACTACAACAACTTTAATACTAGGGTTGACAAATCATTTACTGTGGGAAAATGGACTTGTTTAAAATATGTGTCTTGTTTGCTAACTTTAACGATGAGTCTTATAAACTAAAGAACCTCTATCTTTACTCGTTCTATTCTGACCACAATAAAGGCAGTACGAGCCTGCAAACTGATTCTTTTTAATGCTCAACGAGTTAGCACTTAGCCTTACCTAATAACACCCGATGTTATGTGTTGAAAAGACTGTAGGTGATTCCTTTTTTTATTAGGTCTACCAACAGTTTCTTACTGCTGGGACACAATAATGCTGATCAAATATCATTGTTATGCCGATAGACTTAGACTAGATGAGGTCTAAATATACATAAACGTATGAGTACCGTAATATATAAGTACCGTCGACAGCCCTGCTGGACATAGACAAGACAACTTGGCTCGTGTCGACGCGTTTGGGCTAATGAAGCTTAATTTACGACCCTAAATTGTGACCAATCTTATGTAATAGGCATGGTGTAATTACAGGGAATAAATTAAGTCATTTTGAAGTTTTTAACACATTCACTATAATTATAAATTCCACGGGATGTTTCGTTAAATGAGAGCTATGATTGTGCAAGAGACAACTTTTTGACCTCTTTTATGCCAGATTTTATATCAATGCACTTTATAAAATGTGGTAATTTTTATAAACAAAATGTAGTATTTACTAAGCTAAATGTGAAAGTAGACAATTAATTTAATACAATATATGATTTCAGGGATGAGATCCTAATCCGACAAAAATACTGATAAAAATAAATTGTGTTCTTTGAATACTTAAATTATGATTTTAAGTTTTTCTTGAACAACATATTAAATGATTGATCTTGATCTGATCAGTCATTGAACCAGTCCATTTGCATAACATTCATTCTAACGATGAGTTGAGATGCGTGCGCAAAAACACTGTTTACAGTTCCGTGATTCCGACTTGCTCGTGGTTTTTGTACAATAAATAATGAGGATGGATAATTGCATCACCCATTAGTCGATATGATCACTTTCCGACATTTTATTACGCTGGCCATTTACCCACTTCCATATTGCTTGAGAACATATCGCGGATGCTACAATTTCCTTTAGAATACAAAGTTTTTCAACTAACGCCATTACAGTAGTGACATTTATTTACTACGCATCACGCAAATGATGATGAAAGACGTAATTCAAGAGAAAAGGTCAAAAAACAATGTAGAAACAATTATCTTTATTGCCCCGGTGACTTTAGTAGGTACCGAATGACATGGCAGCTTCAATGAAAGTGATTTACAAACGTGACGTGACTAAGATTACAGCTTGGCATTTTCTTCATTCTCTATTGATATCTTTTGTAATAAACAAGTTATTTTCTTCTGTCGTTTTAGAACCGGTCAACCCAACACAATCAGTCCTGATTTCTGCAAAAAAAATTATCGTCCTTCATGCCATTTTTAAAGTTGGGGACAGCTATTTAGAAAATCGTAAATAATTTCCACTGTTTTCCGTAGATGATATCAGTAAGGTAAATATTTTTCAGCCTTTATATGTTTTCTTTCCCGAACATAGCTGGGTATCATTTTCACAAGAAAAATGGATATCGTTTTAGTTACGAGAATGTTATGAAGTTTTCTATTCATGTTGCATACTGTTGCAGTTTTATTTTCCAACTTTTTACAAGTTTTTTTTAGTTTCACCGGTATTATCGAGGACAGGTGAAACTATCTTATTTATTTGTAGTCAACTCTTGCAAGCTTAATTTCACCCACTTCTCAATGTCCAATTGAGCTGAAATTTTGTGTATACCTACGTAAAGTTTAAAAAGTTATAAATAAACATACAACAACGTCACATACATTGATCTGACTCCGTGGCTTACCACGAAGCTTCCAGCTACTTATAGCTGAAGCACTTTTGTTACCATTATATAACACCCAGACCAGTACAAACAGACATGTTTATGCACACAAATGTTTGTACAGTGCGGGGATCAAATCCGCGACCTCCTGGTTAGTAGTCAACTTCTTGACCATTACACCAAAGTGGTCGTCAACTGAAAAAACGTAACCCTCTATAGCCAGTTGTACACTCACTTAGATCAAAGATTAATCGGTGTGACATGTGAGTCTGCCGAGTGCTGTCTAGTCACGAGGGGCTTTGGCTTTCTCCTCTCGTTCCCAGCCCGTTGTTTTAATGTTCAGACAAGTGCACATCATACTACCCATTTTTCTTGCAAAAGCACCCTTATTGCAAGCTCATAGATGTCACAGTGTTTACTTGACAAGCTTGTCTTCCGTACAGCATTTGGACCGAGATCGATCATGGCGTTCCATTCATAAACACTAATGCTTCAGTTAATAACAATGCTTGGTTATCAACGACTTCCATATTTGATTGTGGTCGTGAAACTACAGTTGGAAATCAAGAAGAATTATTGACGAATGACGCTCGAAAGATTTCTAATTTTTTTAACGTGACTGTAGGATCATGTAGTAAGCTGAGGTATTGAAACCTGAAGGTACCTGAAGATACCCCACATCTTGCTCTGGTTTTTTGACCATAAAGTTGTTGCTAACTGATGTTATGTACGCTACTGTAAAAAAGGCCAGGAGGTTCGCCTACCCATCCATTCATTGTTGTGTGATTGTCTTTCAATACAAAGTTTTCCTGTTTATAAAAGATTCCTTCGAAAAGGCGGCTAAGGGCCCGAATGGCGAACTTCTATGCTTTGCTTTACACACACAAATAAAAGACAAATGTTAATTTTGATGTGAATAAAGAATTCCAGTATTTCCAGTAACGAGAAAACCTTTAATGTTTTTGAGGCCGTTTCTGAAGTTTATTTAGAGATTTGTAGAAGCGCGTTGTTTTCATTCCGGCAAAAAAGCAAACATGCTCTCACCACCTCGCGTATACGCCCCACATTAACAAGAAAACAAATGTTTTTTATTATGTTTATTATTTACTACTGTTTTTCATTGCTATTGCTTGTTCAATAGTGTATATACACATAATATGTTAAAAGATACTATAAGCTATCCAGAACTTATTGAACGCCCCTCCTAGTTGGCTAAGCATGGCAAATACCGAAATCTATTTCAAATCTTTCTTCTTCCAACTTTTTCAAATAACTATTAATTACTATTGCAGGAACTACGTACGGCCGAATATCACAAAAGCTTGTTCCAACTATGGTGCCAACCATAGAGATTACCCAGTTAAATACTATTGGAGACGTAATAGAGCTCAGCGAAAGGCTAGCCTTTGGCCCGCGCGGGCAAACGTGTCTTATCCTACCTACATCTGCGGCGCGCAGGTTTATGGGGTCAACAGTCTTACTCATCGTGCAACTTATTTTTTGACGCTTTACAGGTGCTTTAAATACTAAGTTACGTATTAAGCCATATCCTAATGATCCACACTTTATTCTGTTGTTTCACTCTCTTACTAATTTGTTGCTAATTACTACTTTTATATTTGATGATAATTTATCTGGGTTCAGAAACAATCGAGAAATGCTCTCCTTCAATGGACTTTCAATACATGTGTAATAAGGGCAGCCGAAAGTGTCGTTGTATAAGATTAGGTTCAACTTGTCACGATTGGCATAGCCGCTTTCCACATACGGTGCCCTGCCCTTACTTAAACTGTACTTTAATCGTCTGATGAGATATAACAGGCCTTGAGGCCCGCTTTAGCATGATGATCATGCTGGCGCGAAGCTTACACAGTAGAGTTTCCAGCAACTCAGCAAACTGTTTTGGAAAGTGGCCAAATGTACCGTATGTTGTTCAAAATAGAAAACAAGCAAACGTCCGTAAGGTCACAAATAAAACCAAAAGGATCTACCATTGGTCACGGCACGACCATCGAATGTTTGCCGAAGATTGGAGTCACGAACTTGATGACAGTTCAATCACCACAAAGCACTTGAACCGATCTCTTCATTGGCCTTTGTCCGCTTCGAGCCATCCACTTTCAGTACCAGAGTCATAGACAATAGATTTTGTTTTTTGTTTGTTCGTTAAAGTCGACAGCAGAAGGCAACTTGTTTCGTTGACAAGACAAATGAATAACTAGACGACAAATGAATAGTCACTACCTTTTTTGGGCATATTGTGTAAGTGCTGAGATGATTATGAGACTCGGAAATCAGATAATGAAAGGTTTTTCTTGCATCACAATTTTAACAAACAACAACATTGCAGAAGAAACTAGGGCAGTGTATTTGTAATCTAACAAGGCAGAGGCTCACACGATGCAATTTTTTATGTTATCCCAGTAATGTGTTCAGCACACAACTGAACTTAGCAGTACCTAACATCTTTACAACAAAAGAACTCGGCAATGTTGAGCGGTTTCTTAATAATATGTAACACATGTTACAAAAACGTAACTCTCATGTCCAGTTGTGCACTCACAAAGATGAAATGGCATTATCATCACATTCATCTTTTTTTGATTTGAGTTCTATTGGGCACCATACCCAATAGCAGCGCTGGGGGTGATGTTTTTTTGTATAAAGTTTAAATTTTTGTTTCTTTTTTTTGTTTATCGGTTTTTATACTTTTATTATGTTAGTTCTATTATATTATTTTAAAGTATTTATTTACTAATGAATCTAACAATTAAATTAAACGTCTTCGTATCTAACGGATTTGAAACGAATGTGTCATTTAGGTTGTCATTTCAGCGTGTTCACTTTTAAATGGTCGTCTTAAATTTAAACAAGCGTTAAACGCTGCCGAGTTATTTTGTAGTACAGCAAGGTTTTATTAATGCGTAGATCTAAATTGGTGGGCTTCTTCATTCACCCAGTTTTCACTTTCGCGTATTTCGACTATGAGAAAAACCACGGTAGCCTTGTGTCATGTAAGAAAGCATTGCGTTTTGTCGAGCAATTAAGTAAAAGTTATTTTGATGAGCCGTACGAACCAAAGCTATGGCAACTTGGCAAGTGACCTGCGGTCAGCTCAACACAAGCAAAATTGTAATCTAATCGAAATATAATGCCTTTTCTATTCCTAAACGATGTTCGGAACACGTAACTCACGCTTAGACCTACTTATTTTTTCAATACGAGATGATAAATCAATAGGCTAGTGTCAGCTGATCAAGCCTTAATCCGTCGTTTTAAAGTTAATAAACTCTTACTTCTCGTTAGTACTTATTATTAGATGTATTGAGCCGCAGGCTCATGATATAATAATTAAATTGATAAAAAATTCTGTACAATTGGATTATGAGTCAGGGCTTAGTTTAGATGGCGTCAATTGACCGAGTAAAGCGTTATGAACAATCAATAGGTATGTTTCGTAGAATAAAAAGCATTATCTATCACAGCATTAGATCTTGAACGATAGATCAGTAATTAAGTATGCGTTGTGTCCACTCTTTTGACAACGTATTACGGAATCAATAGCTGTTACAAGAAACAATTTCACTTTCGAGTAACTGCATGTATTTATTTCAATGACACCGAAAATTATGCGATGCAAGTACTTTACAGTTTCGAAATTCGGACACGATACGGACTCGGAATACACCATCACTGTTTTGTTGAGTGCTGATGCCAAGTCACGCGTCTTTGCAGAAGATGTTATAAGATGGACAGATAGAGTACTCTTTATTGCACACTTATAAAATCAACATACATTACTATTGAACATCTCACTTTGTTAAACTTGCCTATAATTTAAGTAAACCTAAGGCGAATTCTCCAAAAAAAATTGGCTCTCCCATAGTAAATCGATCAGCTGATAGACAGTTGTGTATGGGAGGTCCGAATTTTTTTTGGAGAATTTGCCTTAGGTTTCTTTGGTAAAGTTGTTGAGTTATACGGGCAAAACAACACCCTTTAGCTATTACCCGTTTTTTTGTAAGACGAAAAATTTAGGCGGTCTTATCGCTAAGAGAGATCGCAAAGATAAGAGCTTACTGATTCATAAATTGTCATCGCAAACGTACAAAACTTGACAGCCTTATAACACAAATAAATAGGCTAAGAGGATATAAGTATTGTTTTCTCCAGTAGGTTAAGTCATTAAAATTGTCATAAACATTACTGCCTGATATGAAAATTCTAAATTCGGACTCGGAAATTCGGAATACACCGTCAGTGTTTTATTGGGTGTTGATGCCAAGTCACGCGTCTGCAGGATGATGTTATAAGATCTTTCTGATTCACAATTTGCTGTTGCAAACGCATAAAACAACTCAAAGATTCTTTTATTTATCTTCTTCGTATTCCTTCTTAAATAATCAACTGAAACATACTTTGCATGTAATCAACAAATCAGAGAATTAATTTTTTTAACTAGGTATCAAGCTTCTTTTATACTTTTGTACCATTAAAGGTTACCATTTTGGAACCAGTCAACACCAGCACATTCATTTTGTTGCCAAGACAAGGAAATATTTTCAGCCCTAAGATCGATAGCACATTGGTACGCTTGTTTCCTTATTTCGACAGGAAGTATATTTTAAGAGGGGTTTAACACGGTTGTTGATATAAAAGAAAAAGAGAGTCAATATTAGATATAAAAATAGAATATTCCTTATTGCACACCACACATTAAGAGTATTACAAACAATACATTTAAGTTGTTCAATTTTGGCGGTGTCATTGGTTGAATCAATTTCTTTCACACAACGTTCGGGCAAAGGACATTTTTATGATAAGAATGGAATGGCGGTGAAAACTAATTTCATAAAAATAAAAAAACAAAAAGCAGGTTATTTCCTAAATTATTTAAAAAACCTCACTTTACTGAATAAACCTGAGCTAATGAGTCCTACTTATCCCTGATTATTGTACTCAGCGATGTTGCTGAATAAGAAACGCTTTGAGATAAAGATTGAATTTAAAAACGTGGCAATCTTCCGATCGCGACCATCAGAAGCCTATTATGAGAAAAGAGAAAAGTTCAAAGAATAGTCGCTCGTGGTCGTGGGAAGACCCTACAATAGCTCCGATATGTCACGCCGGTTGTTTCACTGTATTTTCTAATAATTACAAATAAGCACTGATTTACATATTTGTTACATAATCCTTAATTTGAACAATTAGGGATTAGGGACCGTGAACTCTTTTACAGATGTTTCAGTGCGGATGGGTACGATTCTACTTTTTTTAAACATTCATACTTTTTAAGCGAGCTAAGTTAACGTAGGTATATAATATTTAATAACTTCAAATTATTGTTAACAGGTGTATTTTATGACGGCTTTAAGATAATTCTTTACGAGTTTGAATGAAAGATGTTTCACATCGACTTTAGCACTACGTTGCGTTCGAGTGGTGATCGATCGATTTTTTTAAGAACGTGAACTTTTTTAAATGCAAGAGAATTAGAGAGGGAGATTCGGGGGAATCTAACGTTGTCAGGCTAACGTTATTATTTTCGTCAGGGTGTAGATTTGTAAGATGTAAAATAAATAAATAAAACAAAGCACTTATTCTTTTTTCAGATGCTGTCGGTCCTGTTATTCCTAGCAGCAACGAGATGTAGAAGCGCCTCAGTGAACGGATACCACGGAAACGGTGCTTCGCAGTTTGGAGAGCTTTTGAAGCCGCCACCGCCGCCGCCGCTGTCGCCCATAGCTCCAGTGCCATTCCACGGAGGATCAACAAGACTACAACGACAAAATCACGACATTGGATATCACTATCAGCCCCCTCCGCCCCCGCCACCTCCTCCACTGCCACCCTCTTCCGAATTCAAGTTCCCTGCCCCATTTTACAAACAATACAACTTCAATTTTGTTCCGCCACCACAACCTTTCTCTACAACTCCATCGCCTTCTCTCTTTCAAAAAGTATCTGGTTGGCTATTCCCTTCACAACAAACTAGCTATGATGCAGGAATTGAAAGTGTACCCGCGCCAGTAAAAAAAGATTGCAATCCTTGCAATTTAGTGCCATGGATACCAGTAATCAGATACAACGTAAGAGCTAAAAATGAATTTTCAAGCTCAAATCCCACATATGGGCCACCAAGTCCGACTGCCTATCTTGATGCACAAAAGGCAGTTGAATTCAAACCCCACCCTTTCCAGGCCTCACAACAGAGCTTACCACAACTGTCACCCGGGATTCCACATGCTGTGTATGGCCCACCTTCACCATACCAAAATAGCAATAGTTTCAGTATCTCCAGCTCTACTTTTAGGCCACCAATTTCTACTTATGGACCACCAGTTTCCACTTATGGTCCACCAAGTCCCACGCATACAGTAGCTGTCCCATCTCAAAATGGGCTAACGTCTTCATATTTCCAATCCAGCAATTCTTATTCATCTCCTAGCTCAACTTACGGGGTGCCTAGTTCATCTTATGGCATTCCCAGTTCTACTTACGGTGTGCCTAGTCAAAGCCCCTCAACATCCTTTAATTACTCAAGTTCGTCATTTGGTTTACCCGGTTCTTCTCAAGGAGTATCTAGTGCATCTTACAGTGTATCGAGTTCTTCGTTTGCTACGCCTTCTCCATCATATGGCATTCCATCTTCCACAACGTATCCCTCTGTAACTTCTCTGTATGATTCCGATTTAATAAACAGTCAGTTACCTCCTCAAAATGACATTGATGCGTCAAAACATCCTCAGCTTTCCGATGATTTCGAATTACCGAGGGTGACTCCTCCGACAACTTTTAAAAATTCTTATGGGGAACCAATTCCTCATAATTACCTTTCGGATATACCTTATCCAGTGTCAGCTACCGCTGCTGAATCAATGAAAATAAAGACTGAAGTTTTACCAAATAGCACAAATTTACTTATTCCAAATGCTTCTTTAGCACTTGCAAATCCAGCACCATTTACGTTAAACCGAGGGCGAAATATCCACACTCTGCAGCCAGTTGCTTTACCAAATCTGAGCGTGTCACCCTTACCACCAATATTCAATGCCAGACCCTTTAGGCCAAGTAGTCCTAAACTCCCAACAGTATTAGTCCAAGGAATAAACTCTATGCAGCAAAATTCAAATAGTGTCAAAATTGAGCAAAGTGTTCCTGTTGCTGAGTTTACTCATTCAGTCGATTACCCAGCTACCTTTATCCAATCACCAGTTATTGATGTTGATGCTCCTAAGGCCCACAATGAAACCAAAGCTTATAGACACATAACAAATGCGTTTGTCTTAAACCAGCTTAAAGACATATCATCACAAGCTTCAGAAGGTCACGCTGCCAAGACGCTTCAAGATTCTAGTTTTGAAACTACAGGAGTTGATTTTGGAAATGAATTGTATGACTCAGGAATTCCTATGGGCTTCAAATTAAGAAATAATCTTAATAATCACAAAGATAAGTTTGCTGATCTGAGGGGCGTGAAAGATGAGGATGTAGACAAATACAGAACGGAAAGTAACTTGCAGAACATTGATTCTCCACTACTTTATTTAAAACCAAGTGCCCCACATAAAGAATATGGAAATTTCGTGTTAGCGATATCGACGCCAATAAATGATCACGATTACGAAATATATGATGAAAGTCCGACAACGCCAACGCCTCAAGTTTCAACTCCACCCAGTTCTTGGTATGACGCTGGTAATGATTACAATGAACCACCGCCGACAGCAGCACAAGAAAGCATGGACCGACCAAAAATAGTGCAAATCATTGTTCCTTACACATCTGGCCGCAATCCAGAAGATTGGGAATATACACAGGATGAATATTACCAAGGTCGAAAAATGCCATCAAATACTGAAAATTCTATTGAAAGCACAGTTACAGAAACTTATAACCAACCAAGTACAACAACAGAAGACACACCACAAAATGAGGAGGATAATGTTGACGCGGATCGTTTGAAAGCAGCTGCTATCCTCAACGACTTATATGATGTAAAGGAACCACCGTTCGATATCATAAAACTACAACACACAATTGATGACTGGACAGAACAAGAATATTCAGAACATTACAAAACACCCCAAAGAACTCGAGGATTCGAGAAATATGCTAAGCAGATACCTGATGATTATTTCACAACTACTATGCCGACGAATTATGTAACAAGTAACGACTACAATTACGACTTCAATGATCATGAAGGCTCAAGTAGTATACAGCATTCGGTGACAGAAAACCAAAATTATATACCCAATACAAATAAACCACGTAAAGAGTATAATGTGATTAATCGCAACAGAACTCATGGCAGTAAACACGATGAAGAAGCAAGGGAAATCCAAAAGCTGCATATCTACACTGCTGCATCAACTTTTCGAAGTACCACCACTACGCCTGCCCCTTGGGGTAAAATTCTAACTTCTATATCCCCTCTAACTAAGGAAAAGGTTTATGTTGTTACATCGAAACCGTGGCGAGAGGCACGGAACGTAACAAATGACTGGTATCCCGTCGAATCGTTTGAGTCGAAAAAGACAAATAACGATAACGATGTAAACGCTTCTGATAACTTACCTTTCAAATCCCCTAGGTTTGTAAATAGACCCGCTTTAGGATTATCTTCCGCTGAAGACAGTAGCTCGATGAAGTCTGACTCTTCGTATGGCTTTTCTAAGAGCTGGTATCAAGGCCGTAAGCATTGTTGTAAAAGTTCATAGTATGATTGGATTTGGTTGAATTGATTCTAATACACTTTATTTTATTTTCAGTTAATGACATGGAGAACAGAGGTGCTAGCAGTAATATGACGTGGCCAGAAGGTTCTCAACAGAAACATACTACTAACCTAGACGAGGTTCTAATTTTTTACTAACTTCCTTCTTTTCAAATCAGCTCTAATTTTAATATAAATAATCAAACTTTTCCTAATGAAGACTCTTGTAACCAACGTTTCATTTATTAATTTTCAACACAAATATATTGTAAAAATGCACCTTTAACACATTCCAACGTAAACCAGACATGTTAAAAGTTTAATGAATGACCATTATTATGAAACTCCTATAGAAATGTACCTTCTGGTTAATAAAGTAAAGATGTAGCTAGTTTTTATTCTAATTTCCTTTACAATAGTGTCTTAGCTTTGTAAGCATACGAATTAGACTTCATTGTAAAAACTATTTTGGCACAATGATTTAAAAGTTAAATAATGCATGTTGTAATTTTGTTACAGGGTTCAATCGATACCACGACTGCAGATCTTCATAAAAATACCGAGGCATAACATTTCAAGGATGTGAATGTGCTTAAACTATGACAGTGCAAAGTGAATTACATGTGAATGTAAACTAAACAGTGGATAAATAATAGAATGACAAAGACACAAATGTGATAATAGACAATTGTTATATGGAACTGCGAATTAAGTCCAAAACCTAATAAGTAATTTAAAATAAATGGGAGAAATGAGCAAATTAAGAAGAATACTGATATTTAGTGCATTCTTTTTAATTTGATCGTATAATATACAAAGTGAACCAAAGTAGGATTGTAAGTGATGTTGTAGGTAATTAAGGTAATCTTACCAACGTATATTTTGTTCACTGTGTAAGATAAGATATAACTTAGTAATTAAAAATTGAGTATCAAAAGTATTGAAGACGTTAAATGATAGCCTTATAAAAAATGTAAATATTCGTATCACAATTGTAAATAATTAAGAATATAATAATAACGATGAATTATTCCGTGTTTCCATTTCCTGTCATCCCTATTACCTAGTTCAAGTAATTCAAAACAATGCCGTGCTTTAATATTAAGACTTTCATTGCTTAAAAAAAGAGAAAAAATTCAAAACTAGTTAGGTCTGTATAATTAGAAATTCTTATGTTATTATTATTTGTAGCATATTAATAAGTTTTACAGCAATCTGTATTATTTATTTCACAATTAAGTATGCACTAGACCAGCTAGACAGTTTGTTCCTCTGAATATTTCTCGTTCTTTACTCTCACGTATAAAAACTCAACACTCCATATTAATACTGTGAAGAGGGTGACTCCATTCAACACTAATATTGGCATGTCGTAAGATCCTGATACCTCACGTATTTTGCCTGAAAAACAAAAGAAAATAGAGATCTATAAGCACTGCATCAATAACCTATTATTATCACTTAAATACAATTATAAAGCAAATCAAAATACCATTTTGTATTACGAGCACATAAAACTTGAGCAGTGTCCAAACGATAAAAATAAATAAATTGTTTCAATGAACACACCAATTATTACAAATATTACCAAATATTTAGGATTTCCATTAATCATTTGCGTTTTTAATTTTTACAAAGATTAAGTGCATCTTGAAGAAAGTAATGTTATCAATACTCTAATCTTATAATAAACTAATTTTATAACCAATTCGATTCGTACATTTAATACTTTGCAACGATGTGAAACGGGAAAGTCTGCCTAACTTTGTTCAATAAAAGTCTGATATTAGGCACGCCATCAATCGTAGCTTCGAGTAATCTATGTATTTTAGAAAAGAATAATCAAATACAACACGGTAAAGTTGATCCACAAACCAGGCGAGTAATATAACACTATAAGATATTAAAATTAAGTTGTCCTGAAATACACCATGTACCATATAAAAAGTTAAACAAAGATGAAGTCACATTTCGAGACGGCACTGCAATGCCAGTGTGAGTAAAGATGATATTTACAGTGGCTGGAAACAATGTTAATTTTAACTTTTTTGTGGTATTATTAACATACACGGACAGAATTGTAAGACCGATAAAATCTAGTCGACTTCGAGTTCAGTGTTTTATCTGGGGGAAAATTCCGCTAATCAATTGTACCAAAATCGTAATTGGATTGCCCGATTTTGACGATTCGTTCATAGAACTGTCAAAAACAAGCGATTCAATTACTGGCTTTTTTTGTAGGACATGTGCATGTTGCACCATTAACTTAAAAAGGTCCTATTGCTCATTGGACGTTGGCGGGCAACGTTATATTGAGTCACGGGAAAATAGATACATTAGATATTATATTGTTGTAACGGTGCCGATATAGTCCTATTGCCTTACCTAAAATAGAGCCAAGTCCGATGATGGTGATGCCATTGACGAACATCTGGATGCCGGAGGCGAAGGCCAGGCGTTCTATTGGTACATAGCTGGGGATCACGATGTTCATATACACCGTCCGTACCCCTTTGGTGATACCCATGGCCAGCGCCACGAACACCATACTCATGTATGTGCTGGTAAACAACATAACTGGAAATATAAAACAAGCTAGTTTAAGGAACTGCATGTATGAAAAAAGAGACCAAGCGTTTTGAGACCGTTTAAATTTAGGCAATGATAGTGATTCTTTTGTCTGTGCTAGACGAACAGTCAATAAACTTTAAGATCCTTCCCGATAATTAGATTGCAGTCAAAGTTTGAAATCGAAATAAATGTATCAAATTCATCGAAATAAATGTATCAATATTATCTTATCAGGCGGTGTCTGTTGATTGTGATGTCAAAGCAATCCAATGCATAATATCACAAATTACATTTAAAGTGCGATGAACCTCTTTACCCCAAAGCATTGAGCCCATGTTTATTAGAAGATGAAAATCTAGAAAGTATGTAGTTGTAGTGTATTTGAGAAAGACGATACTTACTGGTTCTAGTGAAGACAATGAGCACGAGGCCAATCATGTACATGACTCTGGGTGGCTTGTGGCACCATTCACCGATGAAAGGAGAAACCAAACGGAAAATAGTGTCCGAAAACCCTATGACAGCCATGATCTGGCCAATCTCACTAGTTTCAAACTTCATCATGTCTTTCAAAATTATCGGAAACAACAAAGAAAAGTTTGTTTCGACACAAGCAGCTACAGACATTCCGACTAAAATGTTCACGAAAATTGGATCACTGAGTAATGTTAAATCAAAAAAGTCCACAATCTTTTGGAATAATGTCTTATGTGGCTTCTTTTCTGTATTCACAGCTTCTTTTGTTCTGTTCTTCTTTGCTTCATTCTCGTGGAATATGTTGAATGAACTGCCCAAATTAATTTCCTGAGATTCCCACCACTTGTATCGAGCTTCTTGTAAAGGAGGCTCTGGTGTTTTCTTGCGTATATCCGGATGGGATACTGCATTTCTTGTCGCTAAGCTAACGTTGCTTGCAAGAGATCTCATTGATAAGCTTTTTGCAGGTGAAATGATTCCATTTTCTAAAGATTCTTCTAACCGTGGCAGAGGTTGAACACCTGTAATTGTTTTAATTTAATTTTAAATTTTGTGATTCAGCGATAATAATCAATGCAAAAAATTTTTTCGGATACTAATGCAAAGTTATTCGTAGTTGTACCTGTTTGTTTAGATGTAGTAACACTTCCATTTATAAGTTCAGTACTAGGCTGTCTATTTAAAGGCACTTCTTCTTCTGTTGTAGGCGGATCTTTTAAGTACCATTTAGCCGGTCTTAGCAGACAGGCTCCAACAAGAGAGTGTAGGCAGATGGCTGCAAGAATGAGGACTGCGTATCTCCACCCGAAGGCGTACATCAAGGCACTCATGACCAGAGGCATATAGATTGTTCCCAATCCTGTTAAAGACATCGCCACGCCAATAGCCCTTCCTCTCTTTTCTTTGAAGAAGGAATTGATGGCTAAAGCAAACGCTGCCATCACTGCCGCAACGCCAGTTGCTGAAATATGATTTGTAAAAAATCTAACATCGTGTTGCATTTATCATCATAGTAATCACGAAAGTTAACAAATACGGCTAGTTAGAAGTACTTACAATTAATGATACTGTACGAAAGTATAAAAATCCAAAAGCTGGAAGCAGCTGAAGTCATAATAAGGCCCACGCAGATGAGTATGGCGCCTGCTGCGGCGACCTTTCTGTAGCCGAAGCGTCGAAGCACGGGCCCTCCGAAGAAGGAGAGAAGCATACCAATGCCATGGTTCAGTGTGATGACCAAGGTTCCTTGAGTAGCAGACAGGCCTGTCTCGTCGAACGCCTCTTGGAACACGAGACCGAAGCCAGCTATGAGAGGAAGCACGACAATCTGTAACGGTAACGTGAAAATTATAGATTGCGACTTTTATTGATTGTAAATTTAATTTAATTAATATTATTTAATTTTATTTTATTTTTATTAATATTGTCCACCACCACCAGTGGTGGTGTAACCCACTAATATTATGTGAATTATGTGGGTGTATTGCAAAATTTAAGTATTCGTTTTTGAAACATAGTTCCAAGGATTACTTAATACTCATTCAATTGCAACTAATCACATGTAACTATACTTATCATCACCAAAACGGTTCAAACGTCAACCTTTTATAAGTCTTTGTTTGTTTAAGTGATAGTGCTTGGAACTACGTTTATAAGTATCAAATGGCTCTACCTAGACGACTCAAAAAAGTTTTTGAGTTCAATTCAGATCAAGAATTTTTACTTACATTATTCAATGCATAAGCAAAAGCCACAACCCAGCCGTACCCTCCATCGGGCGGTACTTTATTCCTGCTTGTCATATTGTTCACTAATTTGTATCACTGTCACATCTCTCGAATACTATACCACTCTCACTGTTCTGAAGTCATGTTCAAATTAGCAGAAAGTCACTGTTTTAGATACCGTCACCATATTAATCACTGTTATCGCACTGTTATTTGTTCAGCTTTCGTGAGAATGTTGATCCCGAAGTGTCTTCGAACATCGGCCCTCCGGTGCTACTTGTTCTCCAAATGAAATGATACTAAGTGGCGACTAGTAATGTCGGATACCAACATGTTATCGGCGTGACTTTATTAATGTTCCCTGTTATCAAATGAGAGTGTCATTTGCTAGTAGACGTGTTTATTTTACGCCGGTACGAATATACCGTGCACAACGCAGCTATAATTACTTATTGATGCAGTGTGCGACCTAAATGACAGTTAAATTACTAATCACAATGCATACAATATATAATTCGACGGGATAGTAGACGATTGCAGTAACATTTAATAGGCTTATCGTAGGCAAATATTACGAGATACAATATACGTAACAATAAATACTTGATAAAAACTGAAGGATCTAGACTATTTTGTAAATGGGTGAGGAAAAAGCATGTACATTGCCTAATTTTTAGTGCCGCTAAGCTAAGCTACTTATTTGTTTCATGTCAATATGAATATCAGAGAATACTACTTTTAATGTCAAATATCTCATTTGTTTCTTAACTTTAAATTGAGCAATTTCTTGCCTGTTCGTGCCTGTCAATAATTTATCAATAACAATGAGTTGGAAATTACCTACTTTCAAACGTTTTGAATTTTACCGTCATCAACGGATATTTAATATGACACTACCATAGGTTACCTACCTAAAAGACACTCACTTCACTTGAATAAAAACGATTGTAAGTAACTATTCCAAACAGTAGACACAACACGAATAGTTTACGTATCAGGGTACACTGACTTCACAAAAAATATTTGTGTCCATAGAGTGAATTTACCCTACCATCTGTCCCTCGCTAGTCCTATTGTAAACATTTTTTGCTACCTGCGTCGACGACCTTTTGAAGATAGGAGCATTATTTGGAGAAAACTAAAATCTAAGTATCTAGCTTTCTTCACTTTGATTAATCTGTCAGTTTTCAATCTATATGCTCTTTGTTTATGCTAAACATGATCATCATCAGGCCTATGACATTATTTCAGATGATAAAAGCAACGTTTAAGTAGTCATAATATTCTGTATCACAACAATATTATAATTGCGAGAGTTTCTTTGTTTGATTGTATGTTCGTTGATCATGCTGAAACTACTGAACGGATTTTAAAGAAATTTTATATACAGACAGGGTATGAGCTGACTTGGGTGATAGGATACTTTATATCCTGATTAAATGCTCCCTTGGGATAAAACCGGAAGGAGGTAATATCCAACGTTTGCACGGACGAAGTCGCGGAAGGCCGCTAGTAATTAATAAATATTAAAAGAGTATTAATAATTACATGGCATTATCATTAGCCAAGTTTTTCGCATTTACAAACAACACGAATATTCTATCGAAAAAATGGTTCATCTTTCGTCCTCAGATATGTCAACTAGATGTACCGAAATTCAAAACCTGAAATCTATATAATATAAGACAATCGTGTTTTAAACAGAGCAGTAGATTAGTGGGTTATATGTGGTAACCTATTATCAGTATCAGTGATAAAATGGTCACGCACAAATTAAATAACTTATCATTTTATGGCTTGGCGGATAGAAATAACTTATTTGGATTAAATGATGTCAGTTTTATTAGATTCAATAACGATAATTTTAGCGCTTTTATTGCGTAGCTTACGAAAATTTGGGTGCCTATGTAGTTGACATAGTATTTAGTATTTTAAATACCTACCTACTTACGTACTGAAAACTGAAACCATGCAGGAAATCATAGATACATTTACAAGTTTTTCCTTACTTTTGTATAACTTCTGAGAGTCGGTATAACCGGTGGAGATTCGTATTTAATTAAACCACATTGATTTCGGTAGCATCTAAGAATTTCTAAATATTAAACTTAATACCTAGATACCTACTTACTTACTTTAATAAGAAGTTATTATTTATCATAATTCAGAAACAAAATGTGCGCAACACGATGAAACAGACCTAAGTTGTAAAGATAAATTAACCACACCAAATATAATTTGCATGGATATTGTTATAAGGCGGAATCTATAAAATAAATGTTATCGTATCGTGACGTGAAACATAACACTTTAAACACTATCAGGCGCTCAAACTTGCTTTCTTACAAAAAATGCACTGTTTAGAATAACTTTTATTTCTCAGCTTCCTACATTGGAATGGTTTGGTATATACTGCCAATAGTGACCAGAACTGCACCAATATAACGCGATTCCTTATCGTATTAGCTAATAAATATTCACTGCATTCGAACACGGCGCTCCAACGAAGCGACCCGCACACACTGTCAAATTCCTATGACCCTACACTTGACGGACTAATTCCTTGATTAGAGGGTTCCTGTTCTATTGAACTCTGGTTATGTTGACCTACAGTAAGTGTAATCAACCTATAAATGGATTAGACACACGTTAACAAAGATCAGCTTTGAATTATTAATTTAAAGATTGCAATATTTTCGTGACTTTAAAAAAATAAAGTGTAGGTACCTCAAGCGATGAAAAAAGCGGGAAATTTTCACGTTTTTTGTAAATTCCGTCGTTTTTATTTTAAGTATTTTTAAAAAGTTTCAAAAAATGTAATATTTCATGATTTTTATTAATGAAACGGAAAAATATAAAAAAAAATCGGAAAAGTGTTTGTGTTTTTTTCCTGAAATATTTTAGGATTCGCGGGTAGTATGTTTTTGCTTAGTTTGTTGTAAACATGACGACTTCTTGTCATGCGCTCATTCCATAACTTGTAATGACATAATTTACCAATCAGTAAATAATGTCCACCCCTGAGACTAGTCGAAAGGATTTTGACAATATAAACTTCCTATGAGTATTGCTGCTAGATTATAGTGTTCCGCCATCATCTGCAGCGTCTGAACAGAACTGGTATACATGATCGAACTGTACATATTTGGTCGAACGCATACATGATAAATGTAGTAGGTTTAAGTTCGATCAAATTTACATTTAATGAAATCTCATCAGCCTATATACGTCCCACTGCTGGGCACAGGCCTCACCTCAATTATGAGGTGGTCCGAGCCATACTCCACCACGCGGGCTCAGTGCGGATGGGTGGAGGGGTGGTTGTAAGGCAAGTGACTAACCTTACTGTCAGATGTTATTAAGCCGCCCGAGGGCCTCTGACCAGGCTTAACGACTAATAACCGGGACCAACAGCTTAACGTGCCTTCCGAAGCACGGAGATGCTTGTAAATAGACGTCACTTAAATGGTCAGAATGGTCACCCATCCCAAACATGACCGCGCCTTAGGTTGCTTAACTTTAGGTATCACTACCAAAGCGCTGCAACCACTGCGACACAAGCACCTCTCACCAATGAAATCTAAATCATTTGAATTTGAGTCTTGTATTTCTAATTCTTCGAATCTAATACTGATTAGAAAGCAAGATAGAATTAAATAAAGCATAATAATTTAAAAAATTGTTTTTTTTATCATTCATATTGTTACGCCGGTGGGCTAGTGCTAAAACTTTGATCGTGTTTTTCCGTGCCTTGGAGGCGTTTTCAGCAGGCTGAAATACCATTTCAGGCCGTTTCAGAGAGTGCTCTAACACATACTAGTTTATCGAAATTTCACCCAAATTGCCGTTGTTTTCAGGCGCCTGAAACATGTTTTCAGTCCGTTTCAGGCCACCCTCTATCAGATGACGCCATAACCTGAAAACCCGTTTTCAGGCGTTTTCAGGACCCCTTATGGGCCTTTGAAGCCCACTTCAGTATATGACGTAGTTTTCAGTAGGAGTGAAAGAGATAGCACGATTAGAGAGAGGCAGCTATACTAAGAACATTCCAGAAAGGTGTGACAGAGACAGCACAAGACAAGGATAGCACTATGATGCCGAACATTCGAGAAAGGTCTAGGCTAGGCAAGACGGCATTTGGAAGGATCCCGAACAGTCTCGTACTGGGTAGTAGGTACCTACCGAATATTCGGGAGTCCTTGACGGCCGGTATATAAGGAGCCCGGGAATGCGACCGAGTTTGAGTTTAATTTGGGAAAGCGACGAGTAAACATCGAAGCGAAAACTGCGACAAGAAGATTTTGGAGTGCGATATAAGTGTTTGTGTACTAAGTGTTGTAACGTAAAGTGTGTACAATAAATCCTACTCTACTTCATCGGTTTAGAAGTGCATTTCAATCTAGATCCCACACCCCTAGAACGTAACAATATCATTCGTTTTTTCATTATTTCAAATAAACGACGAGCAATTCAATAAAACTGTTTTTGTCCTAAGATTTTTTAAATAAATTTCAATGTAACAAATTAATAAAACTGTAAAAAACGAACAAATGTGTCTTTCATCGAAACAAACAATTTGTTTCTTTCGGATTTTCTACGCTAGGTTACTCAATTAAACTTTGTTCATCACTAAATCATATGAGTGTGATGCATTATTCTCATGTGTCTATCAAAACCTGTGAAAAGTGAAAAGTTTCGGAGATATGACTGCTCGTCTTACACATCTTCACTGTTGAATCTTTGTTGTTATAAGTACAATCGTAAAAAGTTAGGGATGTGGACTGTACTCAAATAAGTATATAATTTTACCATTAAAAGGTAGTTTCTATCATAAAAATAATAAAAAACACATTTTTTTCTTCAAAAACCAAAGAATTTATTTTTTTATTTAATAAAATGTAATTAAATATTTCACCTTCAAGTCACGTGACAATCAACACCAATCAAAATGCGTGACGTCACTTGTTGCCAAACAAGAATTTTCACTGTCGAGTACTATGTGTTTGTTGATATTTGGATAATATTATTATTTTGATTCCCGTGAAATTTCTTCGAAATTCGTTTAATTATCTTATTGAATGAATTTTTAAAGGCTTTCCTATCATGGTAAGCGGATATATTAAGGCAGATAGTTAAAATTTGCCATGTATTGATTGCTTTACGGTGGCTAATTTCTTCGCAACAAATAGTAACTTCTGCTCGGCTGAATTTAGAAATGTGAAGACCTCTATGTAGGAAATATACTCAGTATTACTCAAGATACACTACGAGTATAATAGTCTTCTTCTTCTTTCGTGTCGGCACTATAATAGTAATTGTAGGTATTTATAAACTCCAAAAGTAAAATTGAATGTTATATAAAATAATATGATTGAGGTTCTGTCTTTTTAACAAATTGTTTCATTATTTTTTAGTTGCTCAGCAGGCAGTCAGACGATGCTGTGGGATATGTACAATTTCGTCAAAATGCAAAATTGTGCACAGTTAAGTGCAAAATTTGCCCGGAGCATAAAATTTGTAGTAAACCATATTCAGCCACTATGGTTGTGGATAAAGAAAACGGTGTAATAGTGAGTGCCGAGTATCATGATTGTGCTGCTTCTCAAGGGGGTTGCAAACATGCTGTGGCATTCATCATGTGAAAAGGAATGAAAGAAAAAACAATTAAAAATGTTTAGCTGTTGAAACACCAGTCAGATTTCTACAAAGATGATGTTATAATGTGTTCAATGCACCAACTGTCCTTGAAATACAAGGATGCTGACTGTGAGAGTTTTTTGGTAAAGCCAGCTCCTTATTTATTAAAAATACCTAAATGGAAATCAAAGACACAAGACACAAGTGCTGGATCTCGACGGGCTAGTTGAAGCCACATTTTCCGCACCGTTTTTGTACATGGAACGTGAATAGATAGATTTTAGGTGTTTTAATAGTAGTACTTTCACACTACGGCACCGCAAAACATTTATAAAATGTAGAATCCATCTTATTAACTCAAAACTACGAAATAACTTTCTATTACATACAACTTCGACAATGTTTGTGAACAAGTGACGTTACAGCGGGCGTTTGACAGATAACCACGTTTGGCGAATTTGGAATGGAATTTTAAATAACTTATATTCAAGGTATTAGTTGTATTAAAAAAAACAACTAGTTTGGGCTCTATTTGGTACTTATGCATGGTTTTAAACACTTTCCCATAAATAGTCCACACCCCTATTGACATTCTACTTATATAACATTTCAGCGGCTGCGAGGCAATTAATAACAAAGATTTAGCAAGATAAAATACATTATTCGATTGAGTTCTATCCTAGATGCTATCATCTAGGTCTATACTTTGTTTGTCAACATCACCAAAGTCTATACATAGACCGAAATTTTCCTTAAATGTTAACATTTACATGAAATACATTTTTATTCTGCCTGCGTGATTCAGCAGAAATCCTTAATATGTAAGCCCGTATTTTTAGACGTATACGACTGGGATTTGCAAATGTAAACAATAACGAGAAACCATTAATCACAATTTTTTAATCATAACAATAACAATATGACAACAACATCTCTACAATACCAGCAATTAGCACTTGCAGCAGAATTATTTGATAAAACTCGTTTGCGTCAGCATGATTGCGTGTCTTATCCCTATGTAAGGGGGATTGCAACTTTGAACACTTTTTACACTTCCTGTCGTATCTTCGGATTCTCTATTTCTGAATCAATTTACTGTTTTCCAATGCTTAGTTTAATGTACGAGTATATAGTTAGAGTTACTAGTAGTTTTAGAGTTAGAATTATGATGAAATGGCGAGGATTAAATGATTTATTATTATTATTATTAGTCTGTTTATTTGGCTAATAAATCACATTACATGATGTATTGTGATTTATTAGCCGAATGCCGAATTTATGACGAAGTATATGCAAATTCTCTAGTCCCAAAGTTAGCTACGAGGCTTGTGTTATGGGTACTAGACAACGGATAAACATACTTAAATACTTTTTTTTGTAAAGAAATACGTATTTTACATAGAAAAACCCAGACCAGTAAAAACACACATGTTCATGCACACTTATGCTTGTACTGTGCGGGGATCGAACCCGCGACCCTTGGTGTTAGAAGTCCGACCTGTGGACCACTGCACCAAGCGGTCGTATATATCGGCATATTTAGTTTTGCTCAACGTAGATTATATCCGAGGATATTGAAAATATTATTATTAATTGCTTCCTAAACCTAAAACTACACATATTTTACAATTTGGATCTAACTATAGAAACTTATCTTTCTAATAATCTTAAAGCTATTTTTTGGCTTATTTGTACTGAGTAGTTACACAAGTAATCATGGCTAATTTTATTTTATTCACTATTTTATTCATTTTTATTTTATTCACTAACTGTTCGTATTTTCAAATCACACACAGTTTACCTATCACAGTTTACTGAACTGCTGTGTTTTAATAACCGCCTAAACGAGTAGTTTAATATACTGATTAAGTTTTAACATTGTAAGTGTTACGGTTACATTATAGTACAAAGCCTTATAATTCAAGTTTTCGGGAAAAGTTCATGCTATGACGAGCTCTTCAGTGCTGTTCTGCCTCTTGGATCTGATGTACTTCTCTAGGCCCCACGAAACAGCTGTGAGCCATGTGAATATGTTTAGGCAGTGGAGTGTTACTGCTGTACTAGCGTTGTCCTTTATCCACCCTGAAAATTTACATAGTTATTCGAAAACGCTCGAAATTTTGTTACCAACTTTAAACCAGCCGTATTAACAATTTCAAGTTTATGGTTGGTATTTGCTGCTTTATTGAGTAGCAATATAATTTTTACAATTCACCTTCGACTTATCATATCGCTTCGGAGTATTTTTAGTTTAATTATCCTTAGAAGTTATCACAGTAAAATTACACGTACCTACAAACGGTCCCAAAGTGAGGTATACTATTCCTGCTGTGAGTAGCTGAATGCCAGACGCTCCAGGCAACTTGTGCAATGGCACATGAGTTGGTATGACAAGTGCCATGAAAACTGTTCTCAGACCTTTGCCAAAGCCTATCATCACAGCAACTAAAAGCACCACCCAATAACTTTGCCACATGGAGAGAACTGAAAAAGAAAAGCTGAATTAGCAGGGTCGGTGAGTATAAAATACATGTTAACATTTAAAAGTACAGTATTACCTACTCTCCCCATCGCCATCGAAATCACTCCAAAAAGGAAAAAGGAGTTGTTGTCCCATCCAATTCTACCAGCAACAAATGGAATACAAAATCTTACGCACAGATCCACTCCAGCTAACAGTGACATAAAAAGAGCTACCTGTGATTTTGACAAACCATAATCACCAAGAATAAATGGAGTCAAAATTGAAAAATTCAGCTCGTTAAAATTAGCCAGTGTTATGCCTAACATCAAATTAATAAAGGTTGTGTCTTGTAAGAGATCCAAATCAAAGAAAATCGCAACTTTTTGACAAAATGTTAACTTTTCCTCTTCTTCTTCTTCGTTTTCTTCTTTCTTTTCGTCAAAAACTGCATCATACTTGTCATCCTCATCATCAGGACCATTGATAAGTAGTTTGATTTTGTCAGCTTGAGTCTTTTCGTCTTCATTGTCTTTTAGATACTGCTCTAATTTGAGCGAAGCTTGTTTCAAAACTTCACTTTCATAGTTAAAGTTATTAGATTTTCTTCTGTTCCTGGTGCGGTATGATTGGTTACTATGATTATCTTTCAAATATTTTTTCTCCTCATTTTCGTCTTGATTTTTCAATGAAATATTACTATGGTTATCTTTTGAGTATTTTTCTCCATATTGCCCATCCATCCTAAATGATTTCATGCTTTTGCTGGTCGCCAAATGTTTTTCTGCTCTATCAGCTATAAATTTTGCCTTTTCTGGATCAATGTTCTCAACCACAGCTTTTTCATCTGCTTTTAAATCATGTGGTGCTTTCAATGTAGGACAATCTTCAATTTCTGACTCTGGGATTTGAATGTCCAATGTAATAGAAGTCTTACGTTTAGGCTTGTATGTTTCCCGATCCTGGACTGTTAATAATGCACCGAGGTTAGCAGATGAGTTCTTTTTGGATTCATTAAGATATAAGGTAGAAGATTTACGAGAACGGTTCTCAGTCAAATTCGTCATCGAAGGTTTTTTTGAGTTCAAACGCGAGTTTTTATTCGACCCCTCTCGTGAAGATAATCTGCTCCTTGACTGCCTTGATTGACTGAAGTATCCGTCATTTGCTCGTAACATCATAGGGATACCGGGATCAGTTATTTCATAACCCGTATTAATAGCATCATCTTCATTGTAAAGGTACTGGCTAGAAAAGGCGCTTAAGTTTTTAAGTTTAGAAACTTGACTAAAATAGCCACTTTCTTGATTATTCTTTTCGATGTCGGTTTGTTTACCATTGACCTCGTTTTTCAGGTGTTTTTCGTTTGTTGGCTCTTCTTCTGTGGATTTGCTGTGCCATTCCACTGGTTGTAATAGAAGGGCACAGGCAATGGCGTGAAGGGAAATTCCACTTATAATGAGAATGGTCCCTGTCTCGCCGAATAATGCAAAGAGGCCAGTGATTATATGAGGCCATAACATAGGCCCTAGGCCAGTTGTAGTCCATGACAAACTTGTTGCTAGTCTTCTTCGTTTTTTCCAGTACGTATTTAGAGCTAATGCATTGGCGGAACTACTGATGCCGTATCCAGCCCCTGCAATTCAGATAAGATAATGTATTTATCAATAAAAATAAATTTTATTATATCAAAATGATAAAAGATGTTTGAATTCAATATTTACCGTACAGAATAGAGAACGATACAAGGTATGTCATGAAATTGTATGAAAATGTTGTAAACATCAACGCTATGAATACAACCGTGGCTCCAGTAAGTGAAACTTGACGGTAACTGAATGTTTTGAAGACGGGTCCATTAGCCAAACCTGAAAGTAAAAGAAATGATGAAAAAGTCACAGATAAATTTATAATTACCTACCGTACCGTGCCATTCATTTGTGTTTTAATGTGTAGTAATCTTAAAGTGCATTGCAACGGGGTGACAAATATAAACTTCTTTTACAAATCAGTGTCTCTAGCTAGAAAATTACACTGCGATGCTATGGCGGTGCCAAACCAGACAAATTAACCTAAAGTCTCAAAAGTCCGATAAGGTTTGACCAGGTGCAGAGCAAAACAGTAGTGGTCAAACCCCTCCATCCTGGTCAAACTCTGCCGCCCTATCTAAACAATTTAAAGTTACAATAGGCCGGTGTGGTATCAGAGAGTTACCATGGTGGCGCGCACGCACCGACGCAAGACGTCAGGGCGGAGTTCATGTTGATGATGGTGGTGGTCTGCGAGCTGGTGATGCCGAGCCGGGCGAACTTGTCGCGGAAGAGAAGACCGAACTGCTGGAGGATCGGGAGGGCGGAGAGCTGGAAGCGGATACAATTGTTTTTAGGAGCTAGATCACGCACACTGGCCTTATATGCCCTACTACATTTACTGCGAAACGTGACATGGACCTGTGTTCTGAGCTCTTGCCATGGCGTTCTAGGTTTTCGTACCCGTCACCCGTCTTAACTGCTGTAATATAATAAACCTAAGAACTCTTCGCAAAAATACTTAGTACTTTTAATTCTACTAATGAGTCGACGTAGTTCTCCATTATCATTCTTAAATTTGAATATCGGAAACCAGAAAAAATACGTGTTGGAATTTCAGAAAATATGTAAGTACAGGCTCTATTAAATAATGAAGAGTAATTTCATGATAGGAGGTACTCGTATGTAAAAAAAAAAAAACTTTATTTGAAGCTGAATTCAACAGTCATGCATGATGATTGATCAAATTAATAATAAAGTTCTTATCATCATACTAGCCACTTGAAACCACTGAGAAAAATAAGAAGGGAATATAGTGCATCCTTCCTAGACTAACATTATAAACGCGAAAGATTGTAACTATGGATGGATGTGTGGATGATTGTTATTCTTTCACATAATAACTAATGGATGGATTTTCAAGAAATTTTGCATTAATGTAGTATATACATCTGAATAACTCATAAGCTACGCGTTCGCGTCGCGGACAGCCACTGGTACGCAATAATTAAAGTGTGCTACAAGGTTACATTGACTATAATCTGCTCTTTGATTAACAATTGTTTCATTACTTTTAATTTATATTATCAAGTTTGGGTTGGTATAAAATAATTGTTGATAAAGTTTTAATTCAATGTTAAAATATGTAGACTGCCCTTCAATGTAATCTAAAGAGTATTTACAAATACGACGTGATTGTAAAGTTCAACACAAGTAGATTAACGAGTTGTAGCATTAACGATATAAGGTAGACACTTTTCCACTGGATGACTAGACGGTATGGCGCGACGGCAATGACAAAGGTATTTTCCAACCTAATTTATAGGTACCTACTCGTATAATAAAGCTGAAGAGGAAAAAAGTCTGTACTTGGGAGATATTTGAAAAAATTGGCCAGGCGTACTTAGAATCGACAAGAGAACACATTGTCTTTTTATTTGTACGCGCATCACCTGAAAACGACTGAATAAATTTAGTTGAAAACTTTATTAATCTATCCAGAAAAATCTCGACGAGCTTATAGGCTACAATTTATTTTGAAGATATGAATATCTAAGGTGGAACCCCAGCTGCCTAGCTTAACTGTAAGAGTTATGAACATTACGTCTTAGAAAATATTGTTCGACATGACGAGCACTTTTCGTCCCCATAACTAAAATGAAGATCTAGAGTACCGGATGTGACATTCAGGAGCACAGCTAAACCGTTAGAAGTATGAACATAGCCCTAAGAAAAAGTTGTTCAATGTCATGAGAAATTTATATACATGTACCGAAAATTAAGATCTGAATATCTGATGTCAAACCCTAGCAGCCCAGCTCAATAATAAAAGGTATAAATATGATATGACGCCTTAAGAAAATAAGTATAGCGTGACGAGCACTTTCTGTCCTCATATCAAAAATGAAGATCATGTGACACATCGGCAGCCAAGCTATCTATCTTTACTGTAAGGAGTACCAGAACCTCGGAAAAAAATGTTCAAAGTAACGTGAAATTTCTTCTCTTACAAATAATATACTTAAGATCTGTAGTACTGGTGGAATACTAGCAGTCCAGCTTTACAGTATGAGTTACGACCACAACACCTCAAGCACCATCTGTTAATATAAGAAAGACAAAGGTAGGTATAGAAATAAAGTTGTATTGAAGATGAAACTTTATATGTAAGCCCCAAATATAGGCGAACGAAGTTTGCGGGCGTCCTCTAGTACATAATAATCTATACTATTTTGTGCTTCAGACAGCGGTCAAAAACTTACTTTATACTGAATGTAACGAAAGTAACACCGTATGCTATCGTTTCTTCTATAACAGTAGGTGTGGTGAATAAAACAGTTTCAGTAAGCAACACAATTTAACGCATTAGGCATAGTGATAATAAGACAGGAATCAGTTTGGATTAATTTTTTTCTTATTTAACTTCAACAGTGCGTCACTGGGTTTCATATAGGCATTCAAGATTTCTTGTTGTCTGTTGCATAATCATTTAATTTCCTTAACATCATAATAACAAACTTGATTGCAAAATGTCAGCACTAGGTACTTATTATGTCCAAGACACTATTCGTATTTTTCCATACTCGTTTGCATTACTTAGTTTAAAAGTAGTTTACAGACATCCGGAACTTTTAAAACTGCGATACGAATAATATCTATCCAAAAAGGTCAAGACCTATTTGACAGACACGAAAAGCAGTCTGAACTAGCACGATATTAGGGTTATCAGAACTCTAACGAACTTTAAGAAAATTAATTGCTGCTACTTCTAATGGAACGTGAACCTTATCTGACGGCATGGATCCATCTTGTATTGAATTGACAGGTTAAAACTTACAGAATCTTAGAGGTGCTCGTAATTAACCTATTAGGAAAAATACATTTTTTCAGCATTACGGATATAAATGTATTCGTAAGTGATTCTCGTCAAAGTACAAATAATATTGCGGATGATCCATAATTACTCGCCAGCCTTCCGGAAAATCGGTAGGTATAAGTAATCCCACAGATATATATTTAAGTAATCCTTAATCTTAGTACGTAGCTTGTAGTAGGTAAATAACAATAAACTCTATGTCTATTGTAAATACCATGAGTCGGACACAGAAGGCACAGCCCTGCTACACACAAATAGAGTTCACTGTTGATAAACTGCACCCATAATCTTAATTACAGTAATCAGCTGTTAATAAGACGAATTCCAAAATAAAACTAGGTATTAAAGCGTCAGTTTTTAAGGCACTACTACCACAGTATCGTTATACTGTGTTAGAACGCTACTTAGTCCTGTAAGATGTTGATCATGCTCCAGTGTAAAAGTTTTTCTCACTGCCAGTTTCTATGTACAAGCTTTTCGGTTTAAAGAACAAAATATTCTATCTCTTATATGTGAAAAAATGAATAGGACTTTCATAATTTACAAAAGATACTTACATTTGAAAATCCAGCTGCAAATATTATCATCCAGCCCCAACCCCCATCGGGAGGTATAAAGTCGCCATCCTTTTTTAATTTGGAATTTTTCACTGACTTCGCCATTTATGTACTTATTATGTTTTTGTAAACTGCTTATCGGCCACTATACTTGTATTCACACCGCAGCAAATCGAACACTCTATGCATACGGCTACGACTAAACTGATAAAACACATATTACACACTCGTATTAATACAGCGAATGATTCAGGCGCTTCTAAAGAATTGAGCCCTTCAGTTATAAACAAATAAACGTTTTCAACACATCTTTATAGTCGAAGCTCGTGACTGTTATCTAATCCTTTCTTTATGTCTCTACAATCATTTATTTAATTAAGTGCTATAAAACTTTGGTTCACTCTACTCTACCGTCTCTTGTTGAATTCAGCCGATACTAACTATTTAGTCATCTATGATTCAGACCTCTGTTTAACTGACTTCGAAATCATCGTGCCTGAAGTCCTATCAGATTTTTGCCTTTTTTAATTAGTTACAACAATGACCCAAAAAAGTTTAAGCCTTGAGTAAAAATAAGTAGGTTATTTTTACTAAAGGACGCCGAGGAGAACTTTGTTCGCCTACATTTGGGGCTTACATATAAAGTTTCATTCTTAATAAAACTTCTTTACACTATCTTCTGGAACTTTGTCCTTCTTATATCAACAGAAAGTGCTTAAGGCGTTATGTTCGTACCACAAACTGTTAAGCTGGACTGCTAATGTTCCACTTTTAGTACTACAGATTTTAAATAGGTTTTTTTTTGTATAAGAGAAAATGTCACGTTACAGACAAAAATCCAAAAAGTAGTGGAATGTATTGTGTAGTCGATTCTAAGTACCCCTAGCATTTTTTAAATTTATTTATTTTATTATGTAGACACAAAACAGGTTACAATCAGGTAAGGTTATTAAATACAATAAGACAACTAAAGGTATTCGCTAGATTACAACCCAAAAAATGTATCTAAGTTTGAAGCAAGATCATATTTTGTTTTTTTTCCAATAAAAGTCCTAAAGTAAACAGATAAGCTTAATTATTATTATCGCGTAATTATCCCTCAAGTACAGACATTTTCCCTTCTTCACCTTTATTATATGTATATATGTAAAAAGTTATACATAAATTTATACTGAGAAACGGATATTTAGACCTCAGTGCACAAAGCTAAGGTTCTTGTAATTGAAACTATTATATTAATAAGACCCTGTCAACCTCGGGATGAAATATTACTTTGAGTAATTAATATGTGTGCCGACAAGAGTAGGTATGCCATTTTTATTTTCTGCTTAGTACTTATTTTTTTACCGCAGGGACAATACTAGTCTAACGTACTAAATTAACATTTTTTGTTACTTATGTGATATTTAAGTTTAATTATAATTTTATGACTCTATATTTACTATTATTAAATAAATACCTAGGGAAATAGGTAAATAATGCTACCATCGGTTTTTGTAATATCTATTTTTTTTAAATAAATCATCATTCGTTATTCAGAAAGTCAATGTATCATTCCTATGCGACGTGACTCAAGAAGCAATCAATTCATAACCGTACAGAATATCAATGTTATCTTTATGTGATATCTCTCTCAGGCAATTGAACCTATACACTAGCCAAAGCTAGGGATCTATGTAGGTACGAAACAACCAACCTATGAATGAACGCATGACTTTAATAATAATACTGACTGCACTATGATTTGAACAACTCTACGAGTGATTAAGAATTGCAAGAAAATATAAGTAGGCATTTTTATTGTGAAAACATTAGATAACACCCTAAATCGAACGACGAAAAACATTGTAAGCTGTGGCTATTCAGAATGCATTTCTATCACAGACAGTAACAATGTCTCTATGTCAACTAATTATACTTAACCTAATTGAACGTATTGCTTTAAGATATATTTATACAACGTAAAAGTGGATAAGATAAGTGTTAAGGATAAGTTGTTGTACCTTAATATTATCGGGTGACCTGATTAAGTCAAAGCCTACACAATATTTATCTAACTGTATGCTTTTCCGTAAATAAATAAATCTAGGATGATAATTGCTTTTTCGTAGCATCCATCTGCGACTGCGAGTCCTCTTCTTCTCAACAAGTGCTACGACTCCAGTGAACGAGACACGGCTACGAACGACGACGGAATGGTACGACTATGAGTAGATTACTAACGCCGGCTCCACACGTTGGGCGAACAGTTAAAAACGAACGCTATTGGCCATTAGAATATATCACCAATATAAAGCGAAAAAGATAATTATTTTGCTTTTAATTACCCCTAAACAACGCCAGCGCAGGAACCCAAATACAGAAGAGAAGGGTTCTTAGTAAAATAAAATGAAATAATATTTCTAATGTCCCTTAAACCTTAAAAAATCAGGAAATTTAACTTTCCTGAGATAGATATATTTTTCGAGAATATTTGACAAGTAAAATAAGAAACTATCTGCTCATTTGTACACACAGCAACAAGAGGTAGGCTCAAAATTTGTGATTTTAAAATAAACATGCAAAAATTGTATCTCTGAAATGGTGATACTTTTACTAAGGGTTTTTTTTCATAAATGGTCATCTATTAGCCTATCATCTCCTTAAGTTTGGCACGCTCTTTTTGGGACACCCTGTAAATCAAAGTTTATTACACAAATAAAAAAACACCAAATATTTGTTTTATTTACGCATGAAATAACTAAATTTCCACCATCCATTTATCGGACTCTATGCACTAATGGCATAATAACTGATTAATTATTAATAATTGCAAAAGAAAGTCGTAGAAAATATTTAGAATATTTTTTTTCAGTTCTCTCCCATACAAGTAAAATGGGGGGGGGGGGGTATGTATTAAGCAATGTAATAAAAATGCAGCTAAGTGATAGTTTATATTACATTCTACAGGCATTTTGTTTGTTTGGTCACGTGCGACCCGAGATCTCAAGTCCTTACCTACCTATCTCTAGTCTGGAGCTGGACACAGTAATCTATCTCTAACAAACACAATATGGAGGATGAATGATGGTCGTTACTATCTATCTATTAAAAATGAGCTAAATATAGTAGGTATCGTAGGCTTTTGAAATAATACGTAGAACTTACAGTAGGTAAGTATTATGTCTGCAGGCAGGGAAAAAGAAAAACTTTTTAATTTTTTGCGCCTTTTTCACTGCAGCGCCATCTGATGTCAATTCAAGATATTAATATAGTGGTAAACAGTTGTACCTACAGATAATTTAGAGACAAGTGTTCTTTTAAGAATCCTAGCTAAATTTAAAAAAAATGTATTTTTTTAAGATCAATGTAATACTGCTAAATATGCTTTTCAACTTATGCTTAAAAACTAAACCAAAAACAATATGAAAATGTTATGATAATTGCGTGGAACGGAAAGCCTGTAGCTAAGAGCTGCGCCTTTACAATATCGAGTTTTGATTCAACATCTTGTTTTTTTTATGATACCAAAAAAAAGCATATGCTTTGAGGCTTGACATATGGCTGGCTATGGTTAACATTGTAACCTTCGTAATAGCTTAAGATTTTATCCAAGCGGTCATTTGTTTATGACGCAGATGTCGACGTTTCATGCAATTTTATTTCTTATTAAATATGAATTTGTTAACATAGCTTATATAAACTCGTAGCTTATATGAGGTGATCCACTAGCAGTAATGCTATTAATTTATGAAGAAGAAAGGAAAACTGAATGTTTTACCAGGGGACAAAAATATAACTTTTAGATTATCGAAACGATAATATCGATACTAAATATGTCGACTACTGTGCGGTCTCCCTAGAAACGTCATTTTTGACAAGCTAACACACTTGTCATGTCGGTTGTCTGTCTGTTGGTTATTGGGTTACTTTTTTCGACTGCTTTTGGTGCTGCATGGCACAGCACAGTAGTACGATTCGTATTTGCTCTTTATCGTTATTGTTTTGGTTTACCTAGTTTGCTGCAAATTTGTACTCGATTTACAGCTGCATCGTTACGTTTTAGTGCTTATTCTTTGCCTAGTAAGTGTACTTCAATCGCGCTAACAATAAGTGGGTATTTAGATGCTAAGAAACCGAACTTTTCTTTGTGACTGATCAAAACTTTATTGCAAGTGAAAACAAATCTTTTGCATTATTTTTCATATGAATTCCACCGTGATATGATTTTATATTGCTGACAAAACATTTATGGAAATCTTGAGAAAGGTAAGAATTTTTTATTATTATTTTATTCAAGTATTTTTTATCTGTGTCCTTAAATACTAAAACATTGGTTTTGTGTGATAAACAAAGCTTTCATTAGGCCTTCCAGCATGTATTTAGTGTGTAAACCAATGGCAATGCAATCTATTTTAGTAAACATTATTTAAGAGGAGTAGTGTGATAATAATCTTTGTGCTACATGGTGATACCTATGCAACTTACATAAAAGTGGCAGTATTTTTTATATATACTTAACTAGTATTAAATGCTGGCTGGGTTTTATATATAAAAAACCTTACTCTTGAATTACTCTATCCATAATACTGCTTTAAAATTTGTTGAGTAGTTTTAATGATCTAAGTGTTAAAGATGTTATTCAAACTCTTTGCTCTATGGAGCATGAAGAAGAAACATCTAGCTGTCTGTCAAGATCTTTCGTGTCATATATAATATCTTTGTATTGATCAAATTTAAAATAATAAAAACGTATTATTTGAGTACTGAATTCATGTCTATTATAATTCTCCATAGTCTATAGGACTAACCATCCTGGACACACCGCGCATTCTGCTTGATCAGTGATCATCTTTTATTAGGTCATCGGTCCCAGCTTCAAAATGGAGAGTTATACAAAAATGCAGATTGGTTTGCTAGAGGGCAAATCGAATTGGGATACATGGAAATACAAAGCCGTAAGTCTATTACGAACCGTCCCGCACGCGCTGGAAATCGTACAAGGCTCGTTCCTGAAACCCGTCGCACCCAGCCCTGGATCGTCAGGAGATGCAGATGCAGTCGCTGCGTACAATAACGATTTAGCGAACTTTGTAAAAGCCGACGCAACAGCACTTTTGATTATTACGACCAATATGCAAGAAGATACACTCAGAAAGGTAATGAGATATACTAACGCGAGAGATGTATGGCTTGAATTGCATAGACTTTTCGACGGCGCTGACGAAGATAAGTCGTACAATCTGTGCATGAGCTTCTTTGGCTTTAAAAAGGATTCGGTAGACGACATAGCCACGCATATGTCAAAATTAAAAAACATTTGGACACAGTTGAATGTCGAGCTTAGTAGAAATAACGAGAGAGAGCTACCTCAGCTGCTACTGGTATGTAAAATACTTGACACGCTCGACGAGTCATACTTCTCGTTCAGAAGCAGCTGGCTATTAATACCAAAATCAGAGAGAACTATTGAAAGCTTAACAAGCCATCTGTGTGCATTTGAGCGAGCACTGCATAGCAATAACGTGCTTCAACAGGAAGCTCTTGTCTCAAATTCCGGCACATCCTCTACGAGTATAGCAGAAAAGAAGGATAGAAAGATAAGATGCAATTATTGTCGAGGCATCGGCCATAGAGTAAAAAACTGTAAAAAGTGGATCAATGACGGCAGGCCTCCGAAAAGTAATAATCCGCAACCATCGACGTCTACTTCTAAATCTGCAAACATGATCCTTATGTCCATAGAGGGCACTGAAATATTTTCGATTAATCCTGACACAGAGAACTTCTACGTGGATAATGGCGCTACGAGCCACGTCACGAATCGTGCTGATGCGTTCCAGAATTATCAACACTTTGACGAGATCCGTACTGTAACAACTGCAAATGGCAATGCGATCACTGCAAAAGGCAAAGGTTCGGTAATACTCGAAGCGAATGTTAAAGGGAAGATACATCGTATAACCCTACAAGACGTTTGGTACGTTCCAGCAATAACCAAAAATTTATTCTCTGTATTAGCTGTACATGATAAGATTCCGAACAGCCAATTCTCATCGACGACTAAAGAATGCACCGTCTATGTCAACGGAGAAGCGTGCCTAATAGGAAAACGACAAAAAGAGGGAGGTTTGTACAAATTGGAAGTAAAAGTCGTACTCCCAGAGACTCCCATTGAAGTTTATGCGTTCAACACAATGCAACTTTATCATGAGAGATTAGCGCATCAAAACAAGAGACACGTCAAAACAACAGTCAAACGAGAACTTAATTTAGATCTTGATTTTGATAAAGAACTGTGCGAAGGTTGCATTTATGGAAAAGCGCATAAATTAAAATTCGGTACGAGAACCCGAGCTACCGCGCCAGGTGAGCTCGTACACACTGACGTTTGTGGACCGTTTCAACCAAGTTATTCTAAATACCAATACTATGTGTTGTTCAAAGATGATTTCACCAGCTACCGTATGGTATACTTCCTGAGACATAAGTCAGAGGTTAAGGATAAACTCGCCTTAATGTTAGCTCAGACCAAAACTGCAGGACTCACTGTGAAATGTTTACTTAGTGACAACGGTGGTGAATTCGACAACAAGTCCATTCGAGATCTGCTGGACTCTCATGGAGTTAAACAAAGATTGGTTATGCCTTACACGCCACAACAGAATGGCGTCAGCGAACGAGAAAATCGTACCTTGGTGGAAACTGCAAGATCTCTGATGTATGCACACGAAACGTTGCCACAACAACTTTGGGCAGAACTAATAAATGCCGCCGCATACATCCTTAATAGAACTGGTCCAACAAAAATAAAAGATAAATCTCCTTATGAACTTTGGTGTGGAAAGAAACCGGACATAAAGCACCTGCGAATCATAGGATGCAATGCATACGTCCACATTCCAAAGCAAAAACGAAAGAAGATGAATAAGAAAGCCGTCAAAGGTAGACTTGTCGGCTATGATGAAGATGGCTACCGGATTTGGATTACTGATGGAAAACGGAATACGCTCGTCCGATCTCGTGATGTAATCTTTGATGAAAAGCCATTACCTAGCAGCGATGTTCGCCCACCTTGTGCAAGCAGTGACACAAATACGAGGGAGTACTCACTGCGACTGCCCTTGGATAACGCCATGAGCAATGAGGGACCAGCTTTACATCAAGGAGCAAATAATTATCCATCACCTATCCAACCAAGAAGAGATTCCAAAGTAAGTCAATCATCTATTGATCCTGAACGCGCTCTTGAGGGAGAAAACTTGGAATTTCCGATTATCCAAGAAGAAGATCACGTTCATGAATCCGAGATACTTCGTGATGATTTGGAATCTGAACCGATCAGAGCTGATCACATCAATGAACCCGAATCACTCCACGATGACATTGATGACGCCATGGATGAATTTTATGACGCAGAATTGCCACGTTATGATTTGCGCAATCGCAGCGAACAACGACGACCTGCACGACTCAATGATTATGTCTGTATTACTGAGACATATCCGTCAAACTTTGCTGATGCAATGAATCGTGATGATTCTGAAGAATGGCGAAAAGCTATGGAGAGTGAGATGAAATCACTAAAAGACCTAAATGTGTGGACGGCATATGATCTACCAAAAGGGAGAAAAGCGCTTCCTTGTAAATGGGTTCTTCGAATAAAAAGAAATCCTGATGGATCAATCGATAAATACAAAGCACGGCTCGTCGTTAAGGGCTTTAGACAAAGAAAAGGAGTCGATTATAATCAGACATTTAGCCCTGTCGCACGCCTAGCTACCGTTAGAGCATTACTAAGTGTAAGTGCTCAAGAGAATATGTACCTCGTTCAATTCGATGTTGCTACAGCGTTTCTCAATGGAAAACTTACAGAAGAAATCTATATAAAACAACCAGAAGGTTTTGACGATGGAACATCGAAGGTTTGGATGCTAAACCGAAGCTTATACGGCTTAAAACAAGCTCCTAGATGTTGGAACTCCTGCTTTGAAGCAATCTTGATAGAAATGGAGTTTAAACAGTGCGAGGCTGATTGTTGCCTATACACTAGAGAAATTGATGATGACAACAAACTATTAATCACATTGTATGTAGACGATGGATTGGTAGCAGCTACTAAAGAAGAGTTAGCTCATTCTTTTTTGAAAGATTTGAGTGAAAGATTGCAGATCACGACGAAACCTGCATTATATTATTTAGGACTTCAAATCATAAGGAAAAAGGATGGCTCTATCTTTATTAATCAAGAAGCCTACGCAAAGAAACTCCTCGAACGTTTCGGAATGGCAGAATGTAACCCTGTTACAACGCCAATAGAAAAAGAGACATCTCTTTCAGGGAAAGCCTACACAGATAAAGAAGAAAAGTTTCCATACAGAGAGGCTGTGGGCGCCTTGGCATATTTAATGGTAGGGACGCGCCCCGATATTGCCTATGCCATCGGTGTTGTGTCCCGGAAACTCGAGTCACCCTCCAGGGAAGACTGGCTAAGGGTAAAGAGAATACTGCGCTACGTGAAATATACATGTTCATACGGTATCCAGTATAAAGCGAATAAATCTGCAGTACTCGAAGCCTTTAGCGATGCAGATCACGGTGGAGATCGTGAAACCAGCCGATCTACTACCGGTGTAGCTTGTCGCTTTGCAGGAGGTGCGATATCTTGGCTCAGCCAACGTCAATCATCAGTGGCCATATCTACCACTGAAGCAGAACTGGTGGCTGCAAGTGAGGCAGCTAGAGAGTTGGTTTGGTTAACCAGGATATTACAGGAGTTGACAAGCCTTAAACATGTACCGTCGCTATTTGTGGACAATGAAGCAGCTGTGCGTTTGGCACATAACCCTGAATTCCACAAGCGCACGAAACACATTCATATTCGACATTTTTATGTCAGAGAACAGGTAGCTGAAGGAGCAATTGAAGTCAAGAGGATCGGCACTACTGATCAAGTAGCAGACATTTTGACCAAAGCACTGCCGCGGCCTAGATTCTCGTTACTTTGCCATGCCCTTGGAATGAGTATTGAATAAGGGAGAGTGTTAAAGATGTTATTCAAACTCTTTGCTCTATGGAGCATGAAGAAGAAACATCTAGCTGTCTGTCAAGATCTTTCGTGTCATATATAATATCTTTGTATTGATCAAATTTAAAATAATAAAAACGTATTATTTGAGTACTGAATTCATGTCTATTATAATTCTCCATAGTCTATAGGACTAACCATCCTGGACACACCGCGCATTCTGCTTGATCAGTGATCATCTTTTATTACTAAGCATAGACAAAGAGACAGTTATATGTAGTGATAATACATAAAGATATTAAACATTCAGCCTCTCAACCAAAATATCAAACTTTATACTTTTTGTGTTGGAGTGGAACATGTACACATGTTTTGTCAGTTGGCTTTTTAAACCGTTTACTGCCAGGAGGTTCACACTAAAACTAGTTGACCTATAGCTACCCTAGTACTAGATTTCAGGAATAAGTTTCAGCCTTGTATTAAAATGAAGTGTGAATATTTCTAGTATAGTGTCCGGCAAACATCTTGACGCTCGTTCGATGGAGTGGGGGAAGTTCGCGCATGTGCACTTGCGAGCAAAATATGGGGGCTCGGTTTATTTTTTAATATTTAGGTTTTCCATTCAATATTCGTTTTCATAGGTTATTCATTATAAAATATATGTTTTTAAGGTATATATAGTAATATAAAAATAAGACACTGTAGACATAGGTTATATCTTTATAATTATTATACAATTAACAGTCAGCTCTCATCATCATTATCAGGCAAAATAGATACTCCTTCCATGAAGCTAAGGCCAGAGCAGGCAGAGCTGGTGCTCGGCAGGGGGTCGTTTGTATATTCACCTCGAAAGTCATCTCCATCATCGTCATCATCATCCGAGCTATCATCATCATCATCAGCAAAAATTACGAATTGTTCTGTGGCCAAATCTACAATGTGATCGCTTTTGACGTATTCTGCCTCTATAGTTTTCACTTTTTCGGTTAATTTTTTCCAATCACTTGCACCCATTGTGGTTACTTTTTCCACAACAAGTTCTTTTACTTTGTTTATGTTCCAAGTTACATTTTTGCTCGCAACATAACCTTTGATAGCCGCCCATGCCATCTCAATAGGGTTTAAATCTGGGTGATACGGTGGTAAACGTAACACCGTATGGTTGTGCTCCATTAATACTTTATCAATACTAAAGTTTTTGTGCTGATTTTTGTATTTTTTTATTATGTTGTACAATTGAAGTTTCAGCATGTTGTCCTCAAATTGAATATTTTTATTCTTCAACCACTGCTGCATGTCAGCTTTTTTTGAATTTGCAGTCGGAGCAGGATCATACTGCTTATTGTGGTAGGATGCGTTATCTACGACAATTACAGAATTCGGTGGCAGATTCGGTATCAACTGAGAACGCACCCATTTTTCGTAGTTAGTAAAATTCATATTATCATGGTAGTCGCCGGATTTTGCGCCTGCTTTAAATAAAAGTAACGCGTTCGGAACGAATCCAGTTTCTGATCCCGCATGTACTATGACAAGGCGCTGACCTTTCGAAATTGGGGTTTTTAACCCTTTGTTCGACCCATCACTCCACGATTTGGAGCACGAATGCGCCGAATCTACATATGACTCGTCAGTGTAGATAATAGGTCGTCCTTCTTCTCTATATTTCCTGACCCTTTCCAAATATTCTATTCTTAAGAGTCGAATATTTGTCTTTTCGATTAAAATTTTTCTATTATTTTCGGTCCTCTTCCAATGGAACCCAAGATCACCCAAAACTCTCCGTAAACTCCGTTCCGATCCCTTAAAATCTATGTCTTCTTTAAGTTTTTTTCTTAATTTTTCGACCGTCGGGAGCTCATTGTTAATTACATGAAAGTTGTGCACGCACCTTTTTATCACTGTATGGTCGAAGGCATCTAGACCGGTGATAGATTTTTTTCCTTGTCTTTTTTTGCTCGGTGTTCTAAAGACGTGCATTAGACTACTGGACTCATTTAACTCCTTGACGATGCGACGAACAGTACTTTCAGAAGTTTTTGTAGCTTTTGCAGTGCGTTTCATTATATCCTTCTCGCAGCTCGAAGGTGACTCGTTTTTCATGAAAGTATAAACGTCGAACACCATTTTCCTTGCTTGTCTTTTCAATGTTGGATTAGGCATTGTGTTTCATGTAACACGCAACGCAACGCAAAAATCACGAACAAAATCACAAAAAATAACAAGAACTTAACAATAAATACAATAACAGAAAACAATAACTAATCAAAACAAGAATAATTAACAACAACACAATAACAGACAACAACTCAGCAACAATAACAAAATGTAGGCTATTATTTTGCACGGATGTGTACTCGGGAGCTGCGAGACGTTGACACGAGGAGCGGGACGCGGGTCAACTGATTGACCAATGGCGCGCGCGCATCTTCCTCCGCCCCCATACCTCACCGCCACGCATACCCAAAATTTGCGTTCTGCGCATCCCTACCCGATTTCAAGATGTTTGCCGGCCACTGTACAACTTATTATATTATGTTGAAAGGAATAGGAATAGAAATGTACAAGCCAGAAATTTTCCATAAAATACCATCCTTTGGACAGAATATCCTTATTTTTAAGAGTTTTAATTTTATTTTCATCATGCAATGTTAAAACAATACTTATCAAATATTGTACTTGTACCATTTTATTGAACATTTAAATGAGATTTTTTCTGACTTGGGATGATTCTTAGGTAAATAGATGTACCTGAATAGTATCATGGTAATTTGTTTTTTCGTTTTTTTGGTGTAACTCGGAAAAAATATTATTATGATATTTTTTTTATCTTGTCATCACTGGTTGATTTTACAGATATTCCATTATAATCATTATATCAGTATCTTCACCACAACTGGTCCTGCACTGCAGACCTATAAACATATTTATGCCACTTACATAAGGGATTAATAAAACTTTTTTTTTTTAAATCAGATTGTAAAGCAGATTTCTGTCCTTAACTTTATGGAGACATTCAAGCAACACTTCATTACTCATGCATATAAATCCCTTGTGGTCGCGTGGGCGCATTATCGCAGTTGCAAAGTTCGTTGCGACGTCATATTGCAAGTGTCTGGCTTCATTTGGTACCCACCAACTTCAGTGGTGTGTATGTACGGTAAACATCAATAGTTTTTGCTGGCAGTTTCAATGGCAATTGTGTGTTGGTACCTTTTTTTTTGCAAACAATACTGATTAAAGCATGCTACAAAAGGTTCATTAGGCAATAAAGGTACTTAATGGGTAGGTACTTCTGTTTTCATGGAATTTTATTGTGTTTTTAATAACCACTTACTGTGAGCTTTATAATTAGGATGTTACCACTTAAAATATTAGTCATGAGTGCAAAATTTTAAATTGATGAACAGAAATAGATCATTTGTTACATAAATATTTGTGAAATGTTTGTATCACACAATTTACAAATGATCCTTGAAATAAACCACCTTTAATTATTTAATTAATAAAGTAATAAGGTACCATGTATTAAAGTAAATTATCTAATAAATAAGTTAATATAATACCATTTTTGAAGTTAAAAAGGATCTTAACTGGAAACCTATTATTTTTATCATGCTAGCTGCTATGAGTTTTTTTTAATGCTAGCATCATGAGGCAAGTTGCAATTGCGTTACAAAGTCTATCTAGGACTATCTTGATTCTTTGCATTTAATTGCCTGCCTACTAACTTGGTTAATATGTAATTTATTTAAAGTTGTGTTTGGCCTGCTATGACTAAAGACTAAAAGACTCTGAATTGAAAGGAGTTGTCACAAAAGGTTACAGAATAGTATTGACACAATCTGCAATTTTTATTCCTAAAACTGGCACAAAGGTTCTATCAATTTATTGAGTTTTTGTCGTATCGGCCGTACGACGCCCACTGCAGAACATAGGCATTCCCCAAGAATCTCCACATCACATCCGCTGTGCTGTTTTTTTTTCCTGATTTTGTTTCAACAATTCTTTCAACAAAGTAGAGAAGGAGATGTGTATTGAATAGAATAAAGCTGAAAAAGAGGATTATTTTGATTTAAATTTCCACTAAACGATGCCAGTGCAGGAGCCATAATACATCCAACTGTAATCACCTGAAAAAGCTAGAGTTGGAAGTCGCAGGACTTACAATACCTACAACTCACAACGTGTCATGGAAACATAATATGCAAATACACAAAACGCTTTAGTCATGGATTTCCGCAAAGTAACGCCTGATTCCATCAAGTATATTGAATAGAATAGCCAATCAGATTTCGTCATTACTCCTTTCCTCTCCGCTGTATCCATTGCCACCGAAGCTATGCTATTGAAATGATAACAAAGCACTATACGATGTTGAAATAACGAAATCTGATTGGTTATTCACATCTCCTCTCGTCTCCTCTTTTCTCCGCTTTGGTGGAAACCGGGCCTTACGCACGCACAGACCTACTGTTGAAATGATTATTTGTTTCCATACAAATGGTAAACGGGCTATCTCATCGAATGTGGCGTCATTCCATATCGATAGCGGTCCCATCTTCTCACGTGATTTACACTGTATGTGCGGTCATCAACAAAACAAAAACGACACGAGTAACATCCTTGCCTTATTCTCTCTGATAGTGAGTCAAGATGTTGCTGTTGACCCACTTTAGACGGTTGAAAATCTGAAAATGATTAAGAAACAGATAAATTTAAGTTGTGGATTTCGTAGTTCTTCAAGATAACACATAATCGTAGCACAGAAAAGCTCGTAGGTGGCGATTGCCATGAGGAATCGAAAATAATTACTGAATGTAATCAGTTTAATGTCTTCACGAATGAATATAGGATGGATCAGTTGGAAACGTGTCAACGGATCTATTGTTAGTAAAATTTATAAATTCAAGGTTCTTATTTTCTTTCTATCGAACGTGTTTTAATTTTTAATAGCGTTGAAAATTTGGTAAAAGGGTAATCACTTTGTAGACTCTGTTTACATTCCATTTGCATGAATGTGCGTCAACGAAGTGTGTGAGCCTGTTGCTTTCTACTTATTCAACACTATATAGTATAATACTAACGTATCCGCTGTGTTGGCGGGGCTAAGCACTTGAGAGTGCAGTTTTTTGCGTTCTCTGACATCAGCCAGGTTATCGGCCGCGGTTGTTGCCAAGCCGCTTTTTTACGGGCTTAGCTTCACTTCATATTCATCCATCATTCGCAAAACCACGAAGTAGATAGAACCGCCACGAAAAAGCACCATCCCCACCTGCCAAAAGACATCAAATTAATATCGATGTGATCTTTAGTACCGTATTAGCTACTTGACTAAAAGTTTTTTTATAATTTCCGTAAAAAAGTGGTTCCAGTCCAATACAGACGATCAAAACATTTTTAACAAGGAATAATATTTTTATTCCGGAAGTTATCACAATAATAGATTATCATATAACATTGGACATCATGGAAACTCCATCGATTTGTTCGATGTCGACATACTATAAAATGATTTACTTGCTGAGATATACCATTTAAATACCATTTCGTTTCTATTTGTGGGTGGGAACGAACACGGTCATGTTTGGTTCAATCAACATTTGCTGCTGGTTTGCCGGTAAAAATATGCACTATATAATGGATTTATCTCCATCAGTAATGAGTCTACTTTCATTTCCTTACTTATTATTACCTACTTCTTGTTTGCTGTCACTGAACGGCTAATATCTATTCTTGTGCTAACGAATGTGCGCACACTTATTGATAATTCTCGACCTACTTGAAATAAATCTCTATGGTATCAATATTGGATGATCTTCGATGCTTGATAAGATGAGAATTCAATCGGCAGCTGGCAGGTTGCGCAGGCGTGACAGGTAGTTGTTGACGTTGCTATCTTTTTTACCTCAATCGCAAATGGGGGTACCAATACCAATTTATTTACATATGAAATTCAGGGCAATCTAATTTTACAGGCCGCTTCAAGGCCATCCTTGGCCCAGACAGAAGTCGGATTTCTTAAATGAAAGTTTTTTTGGGGCGTATTTTAATATACATCACGTTTTGAGTTAGAATGATTGTAAAACTTAGGATCAGTGACTAAAATTATGATCAAGAACGATAGTGACTGCAATAATGATCTTGTGGATTCCACTTCTAGCCAATAGAAACAATTGATAAGTGGTCTGGAATGTGTAAAAACTGTGTGACATTTACTAATGATGTGGTGTGCTCATAATTTGTATTGCCCTATATTCCTTGAGTTATTATGACTGAGATGTGTCTTACGGAAACTATCAGTCCTGATTTGGATTAAGCGAAATTAACACGAAAGTCTAGTTAACTTCTTTACGAATGATACCTTTACTTCTGCCAAAGATAATAGAAAGGAACCTGAGAATGGAACCTTTCCATTATCTTTGCTTCTGCTTAATCACTAATTACAAGTTCAGAGCATATTTGCGACATGATTTCGGTGATTCACCAGTGATAGTCACTTGTTTCTTATTGTTAAGTTATTGTCAATGGTTCTTGTTTTGTTATTGTTTGATTTTTGTGTTAATTAAGATTAGATTACCATGGGACTGAAATACTCTGTGAAAGTCCCTAAATTAATAAAGAAAAAAAAGTTCACAGCTCAATGCCTTTTTAATCACAGTTCAGTAAGACAAATCCATGTTTTCTCTTTTTTTGGATTGCAAGTTGGTTTTACCTATCCAGTCTTTCACATAAGACGTCGATCTCGATCTGTGTCTCGATAAAGGGTCATCATATCGAAGAAATAATATAATTAGATAGGTACTTTTTGTCCCTGTAAATGTAACCTGTCCTGTCCAATAATAGAATATCCTTTCGGGACGTAAAAATCTCCGGTTGTTGCATTCGTGAAAGTATTCCAAGTTTTTGTCTTTGGTTTCGAAGGAATATAAGCAATTTTCAGCGAAGACATAATTGCTGGTACATATTAATTACAGATAAAGTTATGTTACACTTTTTCGGTTTAAAGATCCGTAGATAACGGCAAAGACCTAAAGGCTAGTTATGATTATGTTTATCGATATGAGTTTTGATCAAACGAATTTATTGCATTATCTATCATTTATTATATCATTATAATGTACGTAAATCGGCACGAGGTGATTACATTAAATGGGACGTACGTAACCTAGTTATCTAGCGTTAATTTGTAATATTACTGTTCTTTGGAATACGGGATCACTATTATCTTCTTTAAATTTTTGGTTGGTTCTTATATTCTGGCATTTAAGGGATTGATTTACTCTTTTGTTATAAACCCCTGACGAAAAATAGGGGTGTTATAAGTTAGGTTCCTATGTCTGTTTGTGTTTTTATGTGAGTCTGTATGTGCCATCGTAGGTCCTAAACAGATGGACCGATTTTAAAGCCGTTTTTTTATTCGAATGATAATTTAATCTCGGTGGTTCTTTGCTATGGCCGGTCAGCTGTTTTTCTGGCTTATTCAGATTTTTTCACTCGAAAGTTAGTTTTGTTATTTTAAAGGTAGGTGGAGGGCTAGAGATTGTGTCCCAAGGTCGCTAGCCAATTATACGAATGGAGAAGGTAGACTCTCAAATCTATTTTCGTCTGTTTGCAGCCAACTGACTGAGTTGCACTGCTATGCTTTGATAAAACATCTAACAATTTTGGTCTGTTGTATCGAATTTAACTCCGACTGCCGTTCTCATTTATCGACAAATAAAAACAAGAGTTGAATGACCAGTGCGAGTCGATTGAACACGATGATTATGAAATGATCGATTTGAATAAGGGAGTTGAAATTTGCTTACAACTACACAATAAAGTAAAACAAACAAATCTTGGGATAAGCTATGCAGGAATCTATCTTGGAATTAGGTTCCTACTCCTAGGACTCTATGTTACCTATGGTTTATGGTTTACCTATGGTTAATTTCTAAGTGCTCAGTGCATTATTATGATCGTACCTTATGATGACTAAGTGTACGATCAATAACAAAATTGTGTCAATAGTTGGTTCTTAATTGTGCCAACAGATGGCGCTGGTCGTAATTAACTCACGTTAGCGGAGTTTTAGGTTAAGATAATGTATAAGAAATTTACTGTACCGTACTTTGACTATCCGTCGACACAATATACCGTTGTCTGCAAAGTTGGCTTTTATTTAAGCAAGGCGACTTAGCATTCCCTCGACTGTGACCAGTCAAACCAGAGTTTGTACACCAAGATTTGCTTAGTTTTTACAAGAACGTAAATATTCTCCCATGGGACTGGTCTCTAGGTAGGTATTACCAAATTAATTTTATTTGATGTTAAAAACCGATGTAAGCAATATTTAAATTCGTAAATGTTTCCATATATTACATACAATACACTTAAGTACATTATCGAGTCAACAGCAATACAAATAAAGTCTTGTAAAGGACGCTATAATTTCTCCAAATGGACGCGTTAAAGTATATTACCATTCGTAACGAAAAATTATATTGCTTATTTGAATAATGTTTTCGCCTTATACGTAATTCCTTGAGTCATACTTACGTAACATTTCTCTCGAAGGGCAGTAACGGAGTCGAGCATATTAGGCATAACGAATGATTTATTATTCGGTTGACCTAAGATGAGGAGCGCACGTGCTATGAACAGGGTTGACTACAAAATGCAAACCTTTCAAGAATATAGGCTGATGGTATGAAGGTCGACAACTACAAGTTCATTATTTATGTGTGACAAATCAAACAAAAATTTTGCGCTAGTTCCGGACGAAGAACATTGGCGGCTTGACGTCGCGTACCGTTACGATACTAATTTAATTTATTCTTCAGACTAACTAACAGCTGTGCCGTACTTAAAAAGTACGACTTTATGTGCATTTTGCTAAAGTCAGTTGGACTTTTTAAGTAATTACATCACATGTGCGATCATAACCGGTTTTAAGGTTGACAGCCCTGATGTGGTCGTTTACTAATAACACGTCACCACGTGGTGCCGGCATGGGTCCGTTTGGTACCACTCACGTCCAAATCACATGATGCTCTATCTCCTTTCCACAAGGCCCAGTTCGTATTTATAGTGTCTGCTTTGTTTTCAAAGCGCCGTCCGGCCGGCAATCAAGTCAACATATTGTCATTGCTGATAAAACGTACGAGTGTGTGTATTACAGAAATCTTTTGATATTGTCGCCGAAATTACGGATGTTCAGTGCAAAATTCAACAGTGTCTCAATCGTTGCTTCACATTAGGCTAAAGGTGAAATAAATTAGTGAAACCTTACGTTGAAAAACAAATTCGTCGCTTAGGACGTAAACGCGGCATTGTATTGAGGCAGAGTCGTTAACCTGCCCATCTTTGAAGTGTTTTGTGTCTTCTTGGTACTTAATTTGTCTAAGCAAATTAAAATGATCATTCTTATTCAAATCTCGAAAAGCTAATGCTTGCAGTAAGAGATTAAAAGCTTCTTCTAACCATGATGTAGTCGAGAGTCACATCAGATTGATATGTTTTAATCAGACATATCAATACTGTCCAATGTCTTGCTGTAAAAGGGTAATCAATGTGTATTTCTTATTGCACTATGTCGAGGTCATGGGAAGCCCTACTCCGCAAGGAGTTATCTGTAACGTTGTTATGTATAATTTCCAGTCCATTTTTACTGTTGCATGATTTCCAGAATTGAATAAGCTTACAATCTAGTTTGCAAATCCCCGTTTTTCTGACCTTTTAATATTACCTGCCAGTATCTTAATCCTAACTCATACTTTTGGGATGGGATGGTTTTTGTAAAGTATTCTCTTTGTTCCAGACGGATAGGTGACAAAAGCTGAAAATGACGGCGGAGAAGAGCAAAGGCCAGAACACCAAAAGACCGCCACCAACGAAGAAGGTGGCTCCTGACGGCGGCTGGGCGTGGATGGTCTGCTTGGGAGTCAGTTTGGTCAATGTAAGTTTCAGAAGATAAGCTATATGAGGTGAATCAAAAACCCCAGGAGTTGTTTCGAATCTGGGTAGGCACGGCCACACGTCAAGCTTATCACTGCGGTATCTTATGTTTACGTAGTAAGGTTGATTTGCAACGAACATGAGTAGCTTGATGTGGAGCTGTGTGTACAAGACCAAAAGCCGTATTAAGGACTTGCTTTTCGCTCTCTGGCAGCGTTCTTGGCTCTTTAAAAAAAATTGGGATAAAATATTTATTTATTTAAGCTTTATTGCACAACAATACTTTGTACAAATGGTGGACTTAACGCCGTAGGGCATTCTATACCAGTCATACCTTTGGGCTAAGCAGAAATGTTTAGTGGGCGGTGCGACAAAATAAATAAAAGAGAAAACGAAAGATGATTAAAAAACAACGCTTCTGTTGAGTCGTGAGCAAGATCGATATAGGGTTCCAGGACTTACGACCGCACACAACCTGGAAGAGGTTCTAAATGGGTAGACCTAATTTCAAGGCGATTACACTGGCTGGAGTGAACAGCATTGATCTGATGAGATAAAAAAATTCAACCACTGATGCAGTATTCAGTATTTATTCAAAGATAAAAAAATTCAACCACTGATGCAGTATTCAGTATTTATTCAAATATTCTACCAATAGTCTCGGAAGTTACCTTTAATTGATGATGATGTTAATGATCTACGGAAATGCTCATTTGCAATTCCACTATATCTCTCACACTATGAAAAATTTACTGATTTTTTTAGGAATTGTTAACTGTGTTTGATGAGGGTAAAAGAGGCTCATTATTTGTTGCCAACTACCATCGTTGTATCAGTTCAATGCAAAACGTGATTGCTATCCTTTCGTTATCATCACAAAGCTTTCAATACTTATCTACTAACTAAGCAATACTTTGTTGGACCGCCGCAGGGCACGATATGAGTACCACTTGAGAATCGCAATTACTATTGCTTAACAAGTCACATGCTCTTGAATGGATGACACAATTAGTAATTAAAAGTACCAATAATAAAAAAGTCTGGTCTGTTTACACATCTGTTTACATTTAAGAGTTTCGTTGTGGTAATTCAGTAGCATCTGAATATAGGGACATTCATATTTCACGTTTATTTTTTGGAAACTATTACCGGCTTTACAGTTCTTGTACATTTGCGGTTTAATTGTTATTTTTATTATGATTACCTACAGCTCTTTAATATTCTTTCATGACTCCCATTTCTCAGTTCCATTGAGTATATACCTAAAAGTAAACAGAAAGAGTTATGTCTGTATGACATAACTACTTTATGTCTTGACCTTCGTTTAAGAGACCATCATTTATCGTCTTGTGTTTTTGAAGTGAAAACTTCTTTAGCGGCGTTGAGCACTTTTGTGGCATGGGTACAAACTGTGAAACTCGCGTCAGGTCACGTGATGCTGATCGAAAAACCGTAAGACGGTTCAAATAAATCAAAAATGCACAACGTTAATAATCAAGTTTTCACTTCTGCCGGCACTCCCGGAGTGCAACCCGTGTTTTTTTTTATTAAGTGCTTATCGTTTAACAAGTTGAATAGTTTTGCAAGTTGTAGATAATATTTAGGAGAGTGCTAAGAGGAGCTTAATACTTTTTAATATTAAAGTATACGATCATGTTTATCACCTTTTAAAATTAATAACCTTAAATTAAAATCGTGCAAGTATGGACGGACAGCAAGCGAACATTTATTTGTAACGCTAGCCGACTCGTCTTGCTACTGTAAACACGCACAAATTGTAATCGAATACGCTTCACGCGCATACATTAGTTCAATGTGAAAAAGTGCTAGAGTAATCATGGGAACTTCAATGTGGGTCACATACGAGTTGAACAGATGTGTATTATTGTTATTTATTTCTTGATTTTACTTTTACCAAGTACGTTATCGTTGATTTAATAAATAATAATAAATAAATATAATCAATAAAAAAGCAATTAATGATCCCTGTTTGAATTTCAAGTAAATATAACGCATAAAAAACAATTAAAAAAGGCAGAATCTAATAGATGTCAACAACAGCAACTGTCTACGTAGAAATTGAAATGCGTATTGGTACTACTGGCCTTTTGTCCTCTTAACTTTAAATCACACTACGGCAGTGTCCAATATCATCAGACACAAGTTACTACTTACTACTCGTATATGACAACCACTTTGGTGTTAATGGTCAAGAAGTTCACTATTAACAAAGAAGTCGCGGGTTCGACCTCCGCACTGTACAAATATTTGTGTGCTTGAACATGTCTGCTTGTACTGGTCTGGATGTTATATGTATTTATTTAAGTTTATTTGCAATACCACTGTTAATTCTGATATCTGTAGTAGTAGTGTGTGATAGTGCTTAAGCTACTTACCGAGTCAGCAAATGTTTGTGAGGTTGTTGTATATATATATACGTATACCTACCTACGTAGTTCTAGTGGAGCAGAAGTGTATGCTCAAAACAGAAGTGCACTCTAAGTGCATTCACTCACTTTTGGTCACACTAAAAGTGATCATAAATCATTACAAACCTCATAACGCCTTTTATTACGTTGCAGTTTTCAACACGTTCCCTGGAGCCGTCCTTTGGTCTCCTCTTCAAAGACCTTCTGGACGATCTCGGGGTGCACACGACCGGCGCGTCGGTAATCGCCAGTACTCTTGACTCCGTCGTTAACTTCTCCGGCTTCTTCGTGGGTCCTGTTATCAAGACCTTCTCGTACCGTAAAGTCTGCTTCGTCGGCTCCGTGATATGTGCTCTGGGATTGCTGTTCACTGCCCCAGCTAACAGCATGGGGCATATATTGGCCACGTACAGTACTTTGGGAGGTAAGTCTTATCGAGAATCTGTTCACGTAAATTTATATTTAACTTTTATTTCCTTGGCCATGCACAGCGAAAATTCATGTGTTGTTTTTATGTTTGGATTCCACCAGCTCTTTACTGCTTTCGTTGTTATACGTTATGGTTAGCCGTTAGTCAAAGGCCCGTGCCCAGAAATAGGAGGTATTTAGGCTGAAGAGATAAGAGAAAAAGAGTAAAGGAGAAAAGTAAAAATGTGCTATTTCTACTACTCTACTTTTTACTTCAGTCTTACCAAGTCTTACTAACACAGTCTCTGATTTGAAAAAAAAAACACTAACTCAATGATTAACAAAAATGTTTCCGGTTCTCCTTTATGAAAAAAAATGACTATCAGTTAATCTCCTAAAACTGTACCTTTATGTAAAATAAACATTTTGACCTTAACCTTGTTACGAGAAACTACGGGGAAAATGTTCTGTCTTTAAAAGATAATGGAATAAAGCGTCGTGTTATCCTTTTACAAATAAAACGGAACATTGTTCGGCCAATCCATCTTAGTGGTTTAATCTTTGTTGCTTTATCAAGAATCGCCTTGTCTAACATTGTGCTGACATTAATGCAAAAGTAACCTTGTATGCCTATCTATTGTCTTTTTAATCGCTTTACGGATTAAGTCAAAGATGTGAGGACGCAACGATATCTTGAGAACTTAGGGTAGCTTTCATCTATTAAATCCTTATAAAGAGGTTAAAAAAGGAGAAGGCAAGAATGAAATAGTTCTATTACTTTTAAATTTTGCTGAATCTTTAGCATTAATCCACTTTCTAGAACCACTCGTGCTTATACAAATGTTTTAATGACGATTTTTTACCGTGTTTTGTACTACATATTCGCAAAATCAAATAGCATTCGTTCGCTCTAATATGAATGATTAATTATTCTTTAGTTGCCATGTTCAAGTATGTATTGAAAGTTGAAACATAGGTCGGCAAGTCCGCTTAAGAGTTACCCTGTGTTACGAGATTGGACTTTGGAACCGAGAGCCACTTGTGTAGATGATGCGTGAAGTACATAGTGCACTCACTACCTCTTAACTAAATGACATTGTACGCACATCAGACGTTTTTTTTTCAGAACTCAAAGCGGTGTGTGTGTATCATTTCATTATTCTCATGAAATTATTTTTAATTCTTACGTTGCGTCATTGAAAGACTCTACATTTCTACAAACCTATCAGTAAGAAATCGAATGCAATCAAAAATCAAAAAGTAGGTATGTATTCTTTGCTGAAAATTAAGATGAGCTCATGAATTTTAGGAATCCACACTTTTTTTACAATCTACGTTATTTTTAAAATAATACATCTTTCTCTCTTCTGGTTTGGCTGGTCCAAGTCTTCAACCGTAGACCAGTATAGTGGTACCATAGTTTAGCCATTACTTTTAACGGTTTGTCTAAAAGCTAAACATTCTTTACGTAGTTAACTGACGTCATTTGTGTTGTTTTCAGCATCAGTAATAATTATTGTGCGTGTTCTGAGAAATCTAGTTACCGACGCGTTCACGACTGTACAACCTTCACCTTAAATTGTATATTAGCATTCATGACGCGGCGATATTCTTTCTTGGTATGCACTTTGAGCGAGCGACGGTCATGCAAGTAATTATCCCCCAAAATCAGTAACTTATTTACACTTTGTTAATTTAGCAGAATCTTACCTCAAACGTGAAATTTTATATTTTGTTTGGAATTTTATTCAGGCTTCTGGACTCTACAACCGAGTACCTACATATTTTCAATAGCTTTTACCTGCGACTTCGTCCGCTTTAGGTAGTTATTTTGGAATGCGTTGTTTTCCCGTAATACCAATTTTATCCAAACATTATTCAAATCCTTGGTAATTTAGGAGTGAAAGCGATCAGATTCCCTGGAAAGAATTCCTCATAGGAATGCGTTGTTTACCTGCAGTCAAAAGTAACTCATGTTCTTTCTTAAGTCTCAAACTAGGTATATCCTTACCGAATTTCGATGGCTTTTAAAAGGAAATTTAAAAAAATCCAATTAAAAGCCATCGGCGCCCCTGAATTTTCCCATGGGAAATTGTCATTCCCATGTGTTATTTTCCGGCGATAAAAAGTAGCGTATGTCCTTTTTCGGGTATAAAAATATCTCCATACCAAATGTTATGCAAATTGGTTTAGTAGTTTAAGCGTGGTTGAGATAGAGAAACACAGACAGACAGAGTTTCTTTCGCATTTATAATATTTTTATGGATAGTATGCACGTTTTCCTGTTACTTTAAAGATAAATTGTATTGAAGTAACCGTCAACACAATTCAATAATTTACCACAGCCCCGGATCTTCAATTTTTCTTAGAGGGGCAAAATGAAAAATGCCGACCCCTCCCACTTAAGTGATATATAATTTTGCCGTTAAAATCTTTATAATTTCTGCTATCAGTAGGTGTCACTAATTAATTGACATTTAGGCATAGGCCTTCCCGGAATAATGCATCCATCGTCAGTGGCGTATCACAGTAACAATCGACTGTAAAAATCAGCATTTTTTTTTAAAAAGTACTAATCTAAACTAATATTATAAAGCTGAAGAGTTCGTTTGTTTGTTTGAACGCGCTAATCTCAGGAACTACTGGTCCGAATTGAAAAATGTTGAATAGACCATTTATCGAGGAAGGCTATAGGCTATATAACATCATGCTGCAACTTGTAGGAGCGAAGAAATAATTGAAAATGTAAAAAAAAACGGGGAAAATTATTCATCGTTGAGGGCTTCCGTTGCGTACGCTGCGAAAACGGTTCAAGATACCAAAAATATATGTATGAAAGAATTATTCTTCTTAAAACGATCTAAAAAAATGTCTGCGACAGTATAAGTCTATGTTTTAAGATTAAGTTACTACAACCGTTTTTATGGTCATCAAATTTGGTCGAAATTTATGCATTATTTGTTAAGAAGTGTATCAAGGTATATTAATCTTTATCCAAATAAACGTGTTGTTGATTAAGAGTATTTAATTGTGAACAAAATTGTCTTTGACATCACTTAATTTCAATGATCATCTTAGAAGATATTAAAATTTTAAAATAACACTGATATAAAATTCACCCGCGCCGCATGATGTGCAAAACATGACGCTGCAAGGAAGAGAGGCGTTGCTAGCGGAGAGGGAAGTGTAGCTCTACGAGGTACTATGATGAACCAAAATTAGATTTAATTAATGACCAGGTGCGTCATATCTTCACGTCGACCCTGCCGCAGTGCCTAAAAAGCCGGGTGTTTGACCAATGCGTCTTACCAGTCTTACCTACGGAGCCGAAACGTGGAACATGACGGTCAAGCTGGCTCACCGACTACACGTCACTCAGCATGCTATGGAAAGGTCTATGTTGGGGATCTAATTAAGGGATAAGATCCGGAACGAGGTCATACGACATAAGACTAAGGTAACTGATGTTGTCAAAAAATGTAGTAAGCTAAAGTGGCAGTGGGCTGGCCATGTCTGTCGCTGAACCGACGAGAGGTGGAGCAGGAAGGTTCTTGAATGGATACCACTCTTAGGTAAACGTAGTGTGGGACACCCCCCAGCTAGATGTACAGACGACCTGAAAAAGGCAGCTGGTAGTGACTGGATGCAAAGGGCGGAGATCGTGCGCTGTGGCGGTCCTTGGGGGAGGCCTATGTCCAGCAGTGGTAGCCGGAGAGCTGACAGGCATTTTTGAGTACATCCTTGAGGCACATTGAAAATATTATTGTTGATTAGTTGCGAATGTGTGGATGATGAAATGGCCGACCTGGCTGGGAGGTTGCGGGGCGTTAATGAGCTATGAATTTTTTAATTCGCAATTTTTCTCATGCAGAAAATGTTCTTGAGGCACTTTGAATCTTACAGCATTTTAAAGTCTGATGTTTAATTAAACGATATATCATAATGCCAGGCGATTTGGTTGGGATTTAAATGGTGACAGGCGATTTAAAGTTATATTTTTTTTTGCGCAAAAAATGTACTTGAGGCAAGCTGGGATCTATGCACAATAATTGTTGTGTTGATAAGATGCCATATATCAAATGACAGGCCGTTCTGGCGGTTATTTAATCTTGCCAGGTGATATCATTTTATTATTATTTATTATAAAAAAATAAATTTTTACAAAAAAATTTTGATATACTTTTTATGTAATTTTTTTTATTCATCGATATCTGATGGAATCTCCTCGTCGCTTGTGAACTCGTCCATAGAGTTGAGTTCTATGAACTCTTCTTCATTGTCTGAAAATAAATAAAAAAATTTAACAAATGTGAAATACAATTAATAGTGCGAGTATTTAACAAATTATTATTACATACCTGTAGCATTTTCATCAGAGTGTTCAAATGTCCCAGGATCAATTGCATCGATAACTAATTGCGGCATGCAATCCCCATCAAACCAATAAAAATCCAGTTTATCCTCCTTCAGCTGCCATCCATGTTCAGTGGGTACTAGGTTACTTGGAAAACGTAAATGTGCATTTCTCCAGATACTTGTAACATATTGAGCTCTTAAAAGCTGTTGGTGCAACTCTGCTTTACATGGTGGTAACGTAGACGGATCATAGTTTTTGACAGTTTTTTTGAAAGGCTCTTCCGTGCTCTTAGCTTTAAATGTCTTGCAAAATTTTTCAAACCGTGCTATGTTTATATCTGCGATATTATTGACACCGTACATTTCACACACGAACTTCTCAAGCATGTTAAAAACCTCATTGCGTAAATCTGTCGTATGCGCACATCCTAGATCAATAAACGCTTTTTGATACAGTTTATTTTTCATTAATAGTTGGAAAGGCCTCCGCTTGCCTTTATTAAAAAATGAAGGATTGTAGTCACACCCAGTGACTGCATGAAAGCCAGGCAAACTTGCGCATACTGAATTTCCGAATTTGGCATATAATTGTGATATATCATCTTATCAACACAACAATTATTGTGTATAGATCCCAGCTTGCCTCAAGTACATTTTTTGCGCAAAAAAAAATATAACTTTAAATCGCCTGTCACCATTTAAATCCCAACCAAATCGCCTGGCATTATGATATATCGTTTAATTAAACATCAGACTTTAAAATGCTGTAAGATTCAAAGTGCCTCAAGAACATTTTCTGCATGAGAAAAATTGCGAATTAAAAAATTCATAGCTCATTAACGCCCCGCAACCTCCCAGCCAGGTCGGCCATTTCATCATCCACACATTCGCAACTAATCAACAATAATATTTTCAATGTGCCTCAAGGATGTACTCAAAAATGCCTGTCAGCTCTTGGGGTATGGACTGTAACAGGCTGATACGATGAATGACCATGTGATCGCGTATAATAATCTGGGACGAACGTTCCATGATCTATAGAGCTCATGAACAGGCTCTAGATAGGAGTCTGAGAGATATTAGATTAGCTGTGATAAAATCATCATCATAAAACTACTGTTATGTTTGCGGGGGACTTTCGACAAACTATACCAGTAATAGTAAGGGGAACTAGGGCACACATTGTAAAGTTTTGCCTCTTTAATATTCGTGGAAGTTTGTGAACATCTTAAAATTAATTACAAATATGAGAGCACATTTGGGGGGAGGTAGTAATAGTTACTGGCCGATTTCGACCACGGCGGCCAATCTCAACAGAGATCAGCCAACTACACAGGAGATATTATAGTGCACAAGTGTGAGCACAATACACGAGTGCACTCAATGTTCCATCACTCTCAAAGTTCGGTGAGACGGCAATCCGACATGACCGGAGAGAGATCAGGCGCAGGGCCAACGGCTTAAAGTGCGAACTCCGAGCTGTTTTTGAGAGATTCATCATGACAGAAAATCTCAGAAACAATTTCGGCTCGACCTGGGAATCGAACCCAGGACCTCTTGGATGTTAGGCAGAAACTTTGCCACTTCACCAACGAGGCAGTGGTGGGGAGATAGTATAACTTTTTCTTCAAAGTTACTTTTAATAGGAGACGGGAAAGTACCTCATTTTGAAAATAAAATTCAAATTGAACAAGATTTAGGATTAAGAGTGAGTAATATTGAGGACTTTATATCGAAAGTTCACCCTGAAATAAGCGAAATAGAAAATAAAGATCATCAATGGATGTGTCAAAGTGCAATATTGGGAGTGAGCTACAGTTGTAGCGTAGACGAAATTAATCAAATAATTATTTGAACACAAGCGGTCTTCCCCCATATTCCCTCAAGTTAAAGTAGGTGCCCCAATAATTTTACTTAGAAATCTTAATCCACTAATTATATGTAACGGGACCCGACTTCAAATCAAATTTCTTCGCAATAACGTGATGGTTGCAATAGATTAGACTGGTCCAGCAGTTGGTCAAACAGTGCTTATACCTCGCACCTCAATGATTCCAAATGATTTACCTTTTAATTTTAAAAGAATTCAATTTCCTGTTAAGCTATCTTTCACCGTTACAATTAATAAATCACAGGGGCAAACATTTAAACGCATAGGAATTAATTTACGTCAAGACTTGCTTTTCACACATATGTCGCGTGTCAAGATCAGGTTGCGGAGAAAACCAATACGTTCTCCTGACACAAGAAAATAAAACTAGAAATATAATTAGCGTAGAAGTACTTTAAAATAATGATGTTCTTTTAAAAACTTAAACAATATATTGTCTAAAATAATAATAACAGAAAAAAATAAATTTGCAAAAATAAAATGATGTCCAAAATAACTATTCCACGCGGACAAAGTCGCGGGCACAGCTAGTAGATATATAATTTGAAAAGCTTCAAATTGATGAAAACGGAACGTAAATTGAGTTGATATGCATCAACTGTAGAGATCTGCGATTCCTGCGATTCCCGAGGTCAAAGTTAAGGAAATAATGTGTAGTCCATTTGCCTGTAAAGTGTAAATTTTGCCGCTCCCTAAACTTGCCTCTCTTCCCCTGATCTAGGGGGAGAGGGGCGGCTAGACCCGGGCCTGAATTACCATTGCAAAGATTGCTTTGCATTGTGAACTTGTGATAAGTTCAATAACACGTATCGGAAAGATGTTACAGTTAAGCAGTTTAGCATTTGAATTGAAGCCAGGCTCAGATTTATTGCATTTAGTAATATGACAAAAGATATGACGGCATCATAACGTCGACACGAAACCTTGTGTTTCCATAAAGGTGTAAACCACTTGTGACACCATTTTAGGCACCATTCATATTTTTCTGTAATGCAATAAAAATTGCCTCATGATTTTAATAAATAGCAAATGGGAATGCGAATGTTGTTATATCAACATCTTCTGGAAATGTTAGTCGTCTCTTGTGTATTTATGTTTCTTATTCTTGGAAAAATTCATATAAACGCTATGAACACACTTCGTCACTTCTTTCTTCCAGGTTTCGGCGTGGGTCTAGCCTCTTCATCATCATTTGTATCACTCAACCACTACTTCTCCAAAAAGCGTGGTCAAGCAGTAGGCTTATCCATGGCTGGAACAGGCTTCGGCCTTATGGTCATGCCACAGCTGGTCAAGATACTCTTAGGAGAGTACGGGTTCAGGTGGACCGTGGTCATCCTTGGAGCTCTCGCGTTCCACGCTGTGCTTGGATCGTGCCTGTTGCAACCAGTGAAGAGACATCTGAAAGAAGTGCCAGTGGATTGCGAGATGCAAACTGTGAAGGTTGGTATAAGTTGTGATAGTTGGAACTTAGGTCAGGCCCCTCTCACTCGATGTACTTTTGCTACTAGCCGACTCTTGCCCGCACCGACGTCGGTGCGAATTCAGTGGGCTGCCAACAACCGTCGGACGCGCTCACGGCGCACTATAATTATTCGTGTTACGCTTACGATCAATTTAGTTTTCATACGAACCAAATAAGTAATCTGTATAAAAACAAACAAATTAGTAGGTGGTACCTACGTAGGTAAATTGGATAAATTCAGGTAAATTGGGGTTCGGCTTTATTGAATTAAAATGTAATACCTACAGTGAAACATAGGTCAGTTATTTTATCGAAATAATACCTAAGTACCTATTATACCTATTAGTCTACTTTTTATGGGCTGCGTACCACCTACGAACGAACCGTACTGCGTACCACCTACGAAAAGTACAAACTGTGCGTACCTACCTACCTACCTACTCGACGTGGTGGTTTAGTCGACTAATGACTAATTAATTAGCGAAATGACTAGGTAGGTAGGTAGGTACCTACGTAGTTGACAATAAAATTGACCGATTCTCGATTTCTAATTAGACATGGAGACTGCTACCAGTTAGTGACGTCACATGCTCGTAGCGCCATACTCTCACCGTAGAAAATTTCTTTTTAGAAAGAGATAGCAAGAGTCACAATTAAGTAGCTCATAATTCGCTTGTTATACCTAATTCAGGCTGAATTTCTTATTTCACATTTGTTATTCAATAATGTTATATTATTTCAACAACAGTCAATCAAATACCATTTTAAAAAAATGTGGTTGAAATAATTTTACCGAAAGTGTCAACCCTAGTTCGATTGTCGCTCGATCTCACGTCACGTGGTCTCGCGCAGCTGCGAAGCAATAGTGACTTTATACTCAGCGCTGTAGGTGCATTTTTGTACGCGGCAGAAAAAGTAGTCTATTAACGCTGTAGAAATCGAAATTTTTCTATGCAGTGATTTATCTGTTACGTAGTAACTATTTAGTAATCTGTGCTTAGGTATCTTACTACTCGTAGTTTCTGATGCTGCTTTTGTAGGTAGCACTTCCACGAAAATTCCCAGAACTATTGTATAGTAACGACAAAAAAAACTATTTTTTATGATAAAGAAGCTAATTTGAATAAAACCAAATCTTGAAATTATACTGCTCACAAGCACTTTGTTTAAACTCAGCCAATTTAATCAAATTTAATCACATATGTTGTCGTGCTTGTTAAAGTTAAAGAAGTTATAAAGGCAGCAGTTGCACGGTAGTTACTTAACAATATTCCATTTGCTATGCCGAATTTCTATGAAATATGATTAGTTTTTAAAATCCATAAGACATTTGTGACATTCCTATACTTAAAGGCGAAGTGAAACTAGAAGCTGATGTTGTTATGATACCTTCCTATAATAGCAATGTCCGTAGAATAGACTTTATAACAATAGAACATTATTTTCACGTGTTGTACGTAATAGACTAACCACTAGACGCTTCAATGAAGCGAAAGGTAACTATAGTTTCAGTCGCGTTATTTAAAGAAAACAATATTGTGGTCTTGGTATGTTTGTTTTTTTGCGAACAATGCTTCAGTATAAATGCTGTTTTCTTTGAGGAAATTTCCATTTGCAGTCACCCATACTTTAAAAGTTCAGCCGATAGTGATAATATTGATATTTGTTTTTGAAATTATATTAATAGTATTAAGATTAAAAAAATCAATAGTATTAAGATAAAAGAATGTTATTTAGTGCACAACACAAACATATTTTGTTCTTAAGTTGTTCAATTTAGGCGGCCTTATCGCTTAAATTGATATAATAAGTCGGGTCGATAGCCACCTGTGACCTAAACTTATCGACTTGATTGACACAGTAGTTGATTAGCTAATCCGACGCCGAAACTATGTAAATCGTTCTATGACTAACGTAGAAACAATATTTACAATCGTTACACAAAACAATATGTAAATTGTATCAATTGTTTGTACGGCATTGTTTGTACCCAAGTTTTACGAAACGATGAAACAGATGTCTGAGTGCGTTGTGCTTAAAAAAATTGCCTACACATTCCAATAAGTTATAGGTTTCAGTGTTTTGTCATGTCACATTTATTTCTTATCTGTATACGAGTGATACCTATATGAAGTAGTGATGTTCCGGATATCCGTATCCGTGGTATCCGTGGGAAAATAAAGGTCCGTATCCTTAATTTTTTTAACAAGAATCTTATTTTTTTTTAGGAAATGGAGGCTATACACGAAAGTGACGAAGAAGCGGACGACAAGTTCGAAATTAACCCTCTCGTCACGCACCCCATGCCAAAGTTAACCCCCCAACGGTCGCACACCAACATGAACCATCCGTCAGTGCGGACGATCGGGCTGCCGCGCGCGAAGACCTGTGATAAACCACTGCAAGACTTCGACAAGACTTCTAGGTGGGCTATGATTTTTCTTTGTAATGATCGAGAACTGATACACTCTTTTGATCACAAGTTCGAAATAAACCCCCTCGTCACTCACCCCATGCCAAAGTTAACCCCCTGACGGTCGCACACCAACATTAACCATCCGTCAGTGCGGACTATCGGGCTGCCACGCGCGAAGACCTGTGATAAATCTCTGCAAGAGTTCGACAAGACTTCTAGGTGAGCTATACTATGAAATAAACCCTATCGTCACCCATCCCATGCCAAAGTTAACCCCCCAACGATCGCACACCAACATGAACCATCCGTCAGTCCGGACGATCAGGCTGCCGCGCCACTGCAAGACTTCGACTTCTAGGTAAGACTAGAGTGTAAATGCAGATGTATCTAATGACGTGAATGTCAAGTCGTTTGATGTCCCTCACCGGGACATTCGTGTAATGTAACCTTAAAGATTCGCCTTCCGAGCATAACATCACCTCTTTGACCGTCGAGCGTTCGCGTGTAATGTTCGACTTTGAGCATTACATTAAAATACTACCTCCTTGATCAACGAGCATTCGCGTGTAATGTAACATCTAGTAAAATTTAATTCAAAGATATTACACATTGTATCATTACAAGGTGCGCATTGTAACGTTCGGTTCTCCTCCTTCACAATTGTAATGCTCTAGTATGCAACGTTTTATTACACGCGAATGCTCTCGGTGAGAGAGCAACTTTACAGGAGCGATTTCACACAGTGAGTGCTGCTAAGTGCAAAAGATAAGATTTGTTAATCTAGACTGGAGTGATAAAAAACCAAAAAAGAAATATTAATTCATTTCTTGAGAGTATGAGATACAAATTATTTATCTAAGGTCTTTAGACTGGAGTGGTAATAAATTAAAGACTGTAACATAAGATGTTATGCAGTTGTAATAGAGGGTATCTTGTAACAAAGACCTTATTAGGCATCATTTACATCTCTTTAAATGTATGCATTCTCTAATAAATCTTAAATCTTCCGCTCATGATTCATTTAGGTGTTGATTGGGGTCCAAAATATGGATTAAATTTAATAATGTGGTGGGCCACGAGTGAGACAAAAAAGTATGATACTCGTACTTGCTTAACAACAAACTGTCCTCAAAATTCAACCTCCTTAGCACTTGAATGTTCTCGTCATTCATGTTTAAAAATGATCAATTATGTATTTTGAAGGTCGATACTGCATTTTAAAAACCAAGACTAAACAAGGAACGAATCTGTTATGTTAAAAACTTTTTATTTGTTTTGGAGGAATGAAACGATGCCCTCTACTCTGAATAGGTAAATAACGTGTTAATTGAATGAAACAGTTTGAAAAAATCTATAGACATACAATACCTATTGTTAAGAGGTAAGTTTGTATGATTAATTTGTAACAGCTGATATCTGAAACAACAGAACTGATTTAAAATTTTCCACTAATTTAACGCGGCGTCGCATATGGGTAGGATTCGTTTCGCGTTGTGTTCTTTAGATATATCTGAAAATTTTACATTTGGATTTGGATACACCTTTGTATAAGGAACCTAAATTTTAGCTTTTAACGTCAACTCCCCGCCCATCCTGTATATAATTTTTTTTAATGATGTACAGAGTATTATTGAAATTATAATTTGCGTGGATGTAGGTGCTGGCGAAGTCCATGTAATACTTGTTATCCTTTTTCTTTCCCAGGCTAAGTTTAGGGTTAACAACAGCGGCGTCGGTGGCGGCGATGCCGCGCGTGACGTCGAGCGGGAGCATGAGCGAGGCGGCGCGGCGACGGAAGGTGTCCGTCATCTCCAACATATCCAACATGGACTTCACGGGCAGCTACCTGCAGCTGTATCTCGATGTAGGTATTGCAACTTTTACGTACTATCGCGGTCTGCGTCGCATGAACACCTTTAAGGCGAAAATCATTTGCCGCGATGTGCAATCCCGCTTGCTAATTGCTCCGCGTGTGTCGAAGTGCATGCAAACGATTTTCGTTAAAAAGTGTTCACGCGGCGCTGACCGCTACCGTACATATTACCCTTAGAGCTCGTGTAGAAGATGCCGCCACTGCTCACCATTGGCGGCATCGTCTGCAGGAGCGCTTAAGTACCAATGGAACGATATCAGCGACGATCGTCTCACCTCATCTCTCTATAATGTCAATTTGCTGGGCATTGGCCTCACCTTGGTATGGTATGAGCCAAACTCCACCACGCGGGTACAATGTGGTGCGGTGGAGCGGTGTTTGTAAGTAAAATGACCACCCTAACTATCAGATGTGATTAAGCCGTCAATGACGAAGCAGCGACAATGTTTGTTATTATCATGGCTCAGAGAACTCTATTATGTAAGCTGGTCTTTGTCCTAGTGATAAAAAGATGATAGCTGCCTTTTTAAATTGGTTGTAGGCTTGGTTTGAAGAGCTCCGGCCGATGCAAATGGAAAAAAAAATACTTTAAAAAATGCGCATAAAAGTTACTGGCCGATGAATAACAAACGGCTTTAGGCCTGTATTAAAAACGTTAAGGAGACCAAAAGGAAATTCGTGCGATCCACGTCCATATCCGTAGTTTTTACTGAGATTTTAAATGTGAAATTAAAACACACTTAAAGAGAAATCGGAAAAACGTTACCTACTCTAAATGTGTTTTAATTTCATATTGTAGAGAAATCTGCATTGTAAATGCTAAAAATAAAGTAACTTGATGAAATTTTAAAGTTATTGACCTGTTGCGTCACAACATGAAAAAAAAATGTTTTATTGAAATGTCTGCTGTCTGATGGCGGATGTTGATTATCACCAGTCCCAATATCTACCGTTGGCTGAAAGCTAAATAACTGTCATATATAACATAACATATTTTTCTATGAAAGTGACAGTTGTCTAACTTTCAGTCGGTAGATAGGATATGGAAACTGACCATCAGTTTAATTAATAGTATCAGGCGTTACTTTGCGGAAATCCATAATTAGTATTAACATTGAAAAATTACTTAGCTTTAGATTTCCGCTCAGTTACGCCGGCATAAGTACCCAACTACACTACCTGTGACCACCGACTATGTTAGAGAACAAGCACATGCAAAAAGCACCGCCCGCCCTCCCACAAATCGCATGCAAAACAGATAATGCAATAATTAGTACCAACACCGACGTGCAAAAGAAAACCTCAACGCGTTTCGCCGCCTCACGCGAGCCGAGGCGACAACATCTCCTCCTGAAGATGACTAACTGTTAGTCGTCGGAGCGCAGCCGAGGCGACAACATCTCCTCCTGAAGATGACTAACTGTTAGTCGTCGGAGCGCAGCCGAGGCGACAACATCTCCTCCTGAAGATGACTAACTGTTAGTCGTCGGAGCGCAGCCGAGGCGACAACATCTCCTCCTGAAGATGACTAACTGTTAGTCGTCGGAGCGCAGCCGAGGCGACAACATCTCCTCCTGAAGATGACTAACTGTTAGTCGTCGGAGCGCAGCCGAGGCGACAACATCTCCTCCTGAAGATGACTAACTGTTAGTCGTCGGAGCGCAGCCGAGGCGACAACATCTCCTCCTGAAGATGCCGCGTGAGGCGGCGAAACGCGTTGAGGTTTTCTTTTGCACGTCGGTGTTGGTACTAATTATTGCATTATCTGTTTTGCATGCGATTTGTGGGAGGGCGGGCGGTGCTTTTTGCATGTGCTTGTTCTCTAACATAGTCGGTGGTCACAGGTAGTGTAGTTGGGTACTTATGCCGGCGTAACTGAGCGGAAATCTAAAGCTAAGTAATTTTTCAATGTTAATACTGACCATCAGTTTAAAATGGGTAAAAAAACTTACAAACACTATTCCCTTAGATTTTGTTCTTAAGTTTTTTGTGCCGATAGCACATTAGGCGACTAATTTTTTATTCTAAAATCATCAGCATTACAAGTGCATAAAGGAATACATAATTTCTTTTACAGACAGCAGATGACGAGCCGATACAAATGAAAGCAATCAAAAAAGCCGAGCCAGAAGTGAAACAGAAGAATTTCTTTCAAAAATTCGTCGCACTCATGGACTTAGATCTACTGAAAGACTGGTCGTTTTTGAACCTTTTACTGGGGCTCTCACTTTTTTGGAGTGGGGAGCTGCAATTTAGGATGTTGACGCCATTTTTTATAAGAAGCTTGGGGTACAATATGAACGACACGGCGTTTTGCCTCTCCATGACCGCTATAACGGATATATTGGTGCGGTTGATTCTACCCCCCATATTTGATAGGACTACTATATCGAAGAAGATGATATTTTTCATATCAGCTTTCTTTTTGGCAGCTACAAGATCAGGTGAGTTGTTTGATTCAACTGATTGTTAAATTGAATTAATAAATGTTTATTGATTTTGTTTACACGGGACTTCGTCCTCGTAAATGTTAGATGGGTGCCAATTTTCAGTGATTATTACACATAAGCAGAACTTTAATGCTTAAAGACAGTTAAGATACTTTTTAATAAAAATCTCCAGGTAAAAATTGACATCACATCTTGATTTAAATACTATCCTATGTTCATCACAGAATTTTGTACTTTTTCATACTTTTATCTTAATCATTTCGCCAATGAGTATTCAAAAAAAAATCCTTAAAGTATTAAGCTTAAGAATAACTCTGCAGAACCAAGTTTTGAGTCATTGTGAGTAGATTTCAATCTTATCGTGTCTTCGTTCGTTTATATCTTAGCGTGTCGATGGAACACGAGAAATTACAACGTGGCAGCCCAGAATTCAGCCACTTGTATTGCGGATCGGCTGCAGTTCATTAAATCCGCTGGCGTGCAGGTGTTGGGGCACGCCGGTACGATGTTAAGAGTGCCATAGTTTGCACTGCACCGCAAACACAGTCCACATCGGAGCTTGCTGAAAATCCCCACCTGGCCATGTTCTCCTTACTTCGACCAACCTGAGTCCGAAGCCTGTTTAAGGACTTCCAGATCGGCCATGGTAGATCATGTCCAGGAGGGAGGGTCTCGGCAAGTGGACAAAGGAAGTAGGCAGAGAAGCTTTTTCGCGCCAAAAATCACGCCTGGCCTGTGCTGGTTCGCTAAAAAGTGGGGCGACGTGGATCTAGATCAAATGAAGGCCTGTAATATGAGGCTGAATATTAAATGTATTGTTCATATTTTTTGTCACAAAAATCATTTGGCTAACACGTGTTACAGCCGATAACAATGATGCGTCATTAACGTGTCATATTTCTGTTCGGTGAATGACACTAGTTCAATATTCTCACCGATTTTCAATTTATACGTGTTAAAGAAGTATACACTCGAGTATGTTAGCCTAAATACCCAATTGGCATGTTTTAGTCATATTTGGTTGGTTTTCACGTGTTAAGTCTACTTTGAACAAGGGTATAACCAGATACGATTTTTCTTGGGTATTTACATTGAATTTGGACTTCCACATTTCAGATTAACAATCTTATTTTCTTTACGATGTTAAGAGTTAAAAAAACAATAATCCGAAAAGTTTGAAGTAAGAGATAAAACATCATCGACCTCTAATTCTAATGTAATGCTTAATATATATAAATGAATTGCTCTTTGTTAAGTCTCGTTTAAACTCTAGAAAGACTGTACCGATTTTGCTACTTATAATTTTGAATTATTTATTTTTTGAGAAGATCAGGAAAAATGCGAAAAATCCTCTAAGTACATATCTGCATTTGACAATAGGCATGATGACACCCATTGTACATATTTTCAAGACGATGGTGTTTAAAAAAACATTACCGCTATGAAGTGGATAAAACAGATCTATTGTCAAAAAATTGTAAAAACCAGTTTTAATTTAACACAAAATCAATATACATTCAGTCAATTTCACATACTATATAGGTATAGGTACGTGACGACGATCCGTCAGAGTATTTCCATACAAACAAAATCTATAGAGGCAGATCATTTTGACAGATGATAAAGAGTATGCCAGCGATTTTTGGTGTCATCTAGCCCTATTCCAATATCTGCTTTTCATCTTTTCAGTACTAGCAGAGCAGAGCGAATGGGTGCCTCTTATGATCTGGTTGTCAATTTGCGGGTTCTTCCGAGGCATGTGTCTCAGCAACTTTACGTTGACGATATCGGAGTACTGTCCTTTGGAGAAGTTGCCGGCCGCATTCGGCCTGCACATGGTTAGCAAAGGAGTGTTTGTGGTCTGCATTGGACCACTCATTGGTGAGTTTGTTAGTTATATTTCGTTGGTTTGTAAGCTGAATGTACAAAACCCATTCAAAATAACGATTTTTAATAATATTTGAAATAATTACGCAAGAGACTGCGTGTGTCTTTGAAAACCGTTTGCACGACCAAAACCAGCAAATAAAACAAGTATAAAATACATCTGAAAAATACATAAAATACAAAATAAATCAAATCATATTGAAAAACGCATAACACAGCAGTTTGACAGTAGCCAGCACATTAGGCTACTATTTTTGTTTTAAAAATCAATAAAATAAAATCAATAAAATCAATTTATTTTTGTAATTAGGCTAACAAATTAGCACTTTTACACGTCCCAACATATAAATTGACCCTACCACCGCTTCGGGACAGTTTGGGCCAGTGCTGAGAAGAAGCGGCGCAAGAAACTCAGTCACTATTGTCATTGCCTCTTTTCAAAATTGATTTACAATAATTGTAATTGTTTGCATTTAAACATTTCCATATATCTTTGTCATTTATATAATCATCAATTTTATAATATCCTTTCGAAATAAAATCTCCTAAAATCACCCGTATCACAAGCGCATAAGATATCCCACGTGTTTACCGTGACGTACTGGTCACCGTACATACCATTGTTTAAAGTTGAAGTGTATGTAATTCGTTGTTTTAAAATAATTGAGTTTAAAATGTATAGGTATTATTTTTTGATACTGTGAGGTACTTCTTACCTTACAGTCGAACCGAAACTGATAAAATAGTTTGGCAAGTCTGATTGTACTAAAGTCTATGGACTCAAGCATTGCGACTGGCAACATCGAACCAATCAGAGAGCAGTGTGTTATTTGCCGTGTTTTGAAAAAGCGTAAAATTAAAAACTCTTCTGTGATTGGTCAAACCGTTTAAAATCTTACGTATGGATATCCGTTAGCTTATAAATTTACCACGAGGTGTCGCAAATTGATAAATTGCCGAAAATGTAGGCGTAATATAATACAATTTTTCTCCCGTTTAGAATCCTACGATTTCCTAGGAAATTTATAAACTTGCGGATCTTGTTATCTTCCGGTGACACATATACTCGTATATATATATATATATATATATATATATATATATATATATATATAGATAATCTGCTGTGCCCACCATACTAATATAGTTTTAAGAGTTTTATAACTAACACTTATGGACCTAGTTTTTGTAAATTTTTTTTTAGAATATTCATCGATCGTGTTACTAAAGTTATCCGTTTTCTAACATTCAATATTTTAACACTAACTGTCGGTTATCGGGTCTAAACGCGAAATCACGCGCAATCCAGCCGAAACGTCGAGCAGTGAGTACCTAAATACTCATTAAATAGTTCGCGTTTAGACCCGATAACCGACAGTTAGTGTAAAAATGCAACGCGAAAGTTTAAAATCATATATTCAATATTTTGTTTGGTTCCAGGCTACGTCCGTGATTATACGGGCAGTTTCGCGATGTGCATCCACGTTCAAAACGCTATGATCATGTCATGCGTCCTCGTCTGGGGAATAGAGTACGCGCTCGCCTTCACGCGTCGCCGTAAAGTGGTTCAGATCTAGTGGCCGTGACGTCACAAGACTTATCTGTAAGCCGTCTCCCCTAGTTACGAGTGTAGCCATCCCTGTAACTCGTGTGACTTGACTATGGGAGTGAACGGGCTGGAGTCGAGTGTGCGACAAAGCGGTATGGAGAAGGACTCTGTTGGCATATTAAAGATTAGTTTCTTATAGCTGGCATATTAGCGACTACATTTATAAAGCTGATTATGCCCTGGAAAGACTCGCGTTTTTACTCGTCTATATCGTGTGGGCTTACGCAGGAGCGGTTTATTCAGTTTGCGATGGTGAATTTTGTCATTTTTTTGGTCAATTTATTGATCCGATCACGTTTTATTAGTTAAAACTCTGTGAACTCACTTCATGGTCGATACGTCTGGTGTATCAAAGACGTGTAGGTGACATTAATTTTTTTGGAAATTGACATTTAAATTTAAAAACAACTCGGGACGCAATTCCGCGCCCTTTGCGTCTTGGTACCTCACGCGTAGCGCACATGAAGTTACTCGCTGTCGTACGTGAGCAACAAACGAGATAAGTGCGACGTGACGCGACAATAATAAATAATAAATATTTCACAACAATCACACCAATTCTCTAGTCCCAAATTAAGTTACGAGGCTTGTGTTATGGGTACTAGACAACGGATAAACATAATTAAATACTTTTTTTTTTTTGTAAATAAATACATATTATACATAGAAAACACCCAGACCAGTACAAACACACATGTTCATGCACACTTATGCTTGTACTGTGCGGGGATCGAACCCGCGACCCTTGGTTTTAGAAGTCCGACGGGATGTGGACCACTGCGCCAAGCGGTCGTACAATATAATGACGTTTATGATAGTGTGACGAAGCGCGATCTACATTGACACAATTTTGGTCTATAGTTGATGGAACCAGGCGTTACTTTGCGGGAATCCATGACTGAAGCTGAAAAAGAGGATTATTTTGCTTTAAATTTCCACTAAACGACGCCAGCGCAGGAACCAAAATACACCCAACTGTAATCACCTGAAAAAGCTAGAGCTGAAAGTCGCAGGACTTACAATACCTTCAACTCACAACGTGACACAGAAGATGCACCTGGAATCACAACACTGACACCAAAAAACACTCGACGCGTTTCGCTACGTCGCTCGTAGTCTGTCGAAGCGACAACATCTCCTGAGGATGCCATGTGTAGTGTTTTTTTTGGTTACTGCGCTGGCGTCGTTTAGTGGAAATTTAAGGCAAAATAATCCTCTTTTTAGCTACAATTTTAGTCGCATCGCGTCGTGTCGCACTTGTCGAGTTGCTGGATAAAACAGTTACTTGATTAGCCGATAAACTGTGGAGAGTATGTGTGACGATGAAGTATGGGTGGTGCCTTAATAAAGAAGCGGGTATGGTGTGCCTGATAGTGTTTTAAGTTCAATGTTAATGTTGAATGATAGTTGGTTTTGACAGGAGTGAGCAGTTGAGTAGAATTGAATGATAACAATCGTTTTTCTTAAGGCCTAAGCACACGGCGTTTATGGAACGCTCTTATACGCTATTAGAACGCGCAGTAAACGTGCGATTACAGGATCTTTAACGTGGGTTTGTATTAATTCAAACGCACAATGGTCAGCCTATTAGGCTACCCATTTTTGTTGCAAAATCGCCCGTATCACAGACGTATAAGATACCGCAGTGGTTAACGTGAAGTCCTGATAACCGTACAAAACAGGCGTAATAAATACGACGTCTGCTTAGGCCCTTTAGGTTTGGTACTTACGCTCGATTTTTGCTCGGGCTAAAACTAATGAACGAATGAACGGGTAATCTTAAAACATTTAGTTGATGTCTTTTCCAAAAAAAAACAAAGAGGTTATAAACAGTACTTAACGTAACTTACCTACCGTTCTTATATCAATAAAATACATTATTTGGTTATTTTATGTTTATGAATAGGCATGATGACACCTATCTAAAATATTTTTAAGACCATGGCGTTTAAAAAAATAGCCTCTATGAAGTTAATACAACCAGTATATTTCCAAAAAGCTGTAGAAACCAATTTTTTAAATACACAAAACTCAATAAAAATTCGGTCAATTGACTCCGATTTCTGATACATGACAGTGACGTCATGTTTTTGTATTCCTATAAGAAATCTATGGAGGCAGACCGTTTTGACAGATAATAAAGAGTATGTCAACGATTGGTGGTGTCATTAAGCCTAATTAACATTGCGCCACCTGAGCAACTGAGATGGTGTGAGCTTATCGATAATGTGGGTAATATTTCAAATGACATTGTTATCTTTATATTTACCACCACAGTGGAAATATTGACGAATGGCATTAATATCAATATCAGTGAAACAATGTTATATTGAGATTTATTGTTACTTTTACTGTATGAATGTCACTATAATTTTTATTAAATACTTTATTATTTCTTGATGCTATTTTAAACCACGTTAGTAGATGGCGCAACCAGAATCTGAACGTTATTACAATTTAAAAACAATTCCGATATAAAATACACTACCTGTTTCTTGCTTAAATAAATTGGCGCATTGTTGGGTACTATAAAATTACAGAAAAAAAACAAAATTCCAGATTCTTGAGGTTGAATGAGGTTTTTCAATGAGAAATGAATTTTCCATTTACAGTGACGCCATCTTTCTGACAGTTGTAAGTTTAAAATGTCATAACAGATTATGGGTGTACATATCGGTATTTAAATATGTATTTTTATAAATAGTCCTTAATTTACTGTAGTTAATACATGACGACTTCTTCGTTCTTCTCTCTTACCCAGTGCCAAGAATAACACTGACACTAAGACTAACACTGACATTTTAGTGAATTTATTCCATTTACATTTTGATTTTACTTGCTTACTATGGTCAAAAGTTGTGAATTCTACCAAAAAAATATGTAACAAGCAAGCATTTGGAAATAAGTGAAATAAAAAACGAATTTTCATTCGGCACTTTAAACTAGACATGACTAAAATATTCTTAATTGACGACAATTTTAACTTTTTCTTTGTCTTATTTATTTTCAAGAATGCCTGTTTTATGTTTGACTTTTACGTAATATAGTGACGTGTGAAACTGACTGTACAGACAACAGCACAACGGGTTACCCATTTTTGTTGAAAAAATGCCCTTATTATAAGTGAATTAGATACTGTAGTGGTGTACCTGTTGGCTGTCGTAAGAACAATCAGGCATTCGTAGTATTTCCTCGCGAGAGCAGTTGAACTCAGTGAGTAGTGACTGTGCAGACGTTTAACTTCTATGCATTTCGTTACATTATGAATGTAACAAACTTTTAGACATTTATTTTTAATAGTCGTATTTTTAGATGGCTGTTTGTAGTTTTGAAAGGTTTTATGTAGTTAAGTGTGTACTCGAGAATAAGAATAAATTATATAGCAATGTTCAGTAGTGAAGTATCTTCCAAGCAACGGGGTCTATCACGTAACTTGAAATTAAGTTAAATAGTAATAAAGGCCCGAGATGTAATAATGGTGAGTAAGAAAAATACTAACAGTAAATAACTAGACTTTTATTTTTATGCGTTTAACAGAGCCTTCCGGCGTATAAAATTTGACGCACATCTGTACGTCTAACGGTTGTAGCCGTAAGGCTACACTATGCGACCTAATACGTGTACGTAAAGGGTCAGGAAGCCAATGTAAAAACCTTCATATACGACTATGATATTAGTCTATACTTCAGTGTTAATGTAATTTCCCTAAGCAAAACTGGCGTACTAAAAAATGAAAGGCTAAAAAAATACACCGTAGTCGCCGTCAAGTTTCACTTAAAAAGTTTACTTGGGTAACAAAATCCTACTATCTGTTTCGTCTTCCAGAATCATAATGTAAATATTTAAGTAAATCAATATCGCATTATGTGCTTCTTGATGTGATTTTATTGACCAAATATTATATTGAAGTACTTACGAGATTTTATAAAAATGTAATCAATCTTTCACCAATGTCATATTCGTACTTATATTGTTTCGACTGCCAATAATACATTGGAGTGACTTTTTAAATGTCACATGAGTTTTGTACTTATAAATTTTTATAGATGAATGTAGGTACTTAAGATTTTTGCAATCAATTTACGAAATGTGTTACGAATTGTAAATACGAGTGAATATCTAATTATACATCTTTCTATGTAATGTTCTGACAAGGAATTGAATATTATTAAACACGATGTGATCTGCCCAAATTGGAGTAGGGTTTTACATTGATATCTTCAAAAAGACAAAATACAAATATATGTCTCTTTCAATTATGAATCTATTGTTTTTCTCATATCTGTTTTTCAACTTTTTCTGAACTTTTCTGAAACAAACGCTTAGCTTATTACTGTCAAATCATATTATATTAAATCATTTTGTCGTAGTGTTATGATGAGATGAGATTCCTGATTGCCAAATTATCTTAAATTTTGCTTGGCAAATAAATTTCTTAATGTGGTGTAATATTCCAAGATTTAATAAATGCTGTCTGACTGTACTATGATATTGTATTTATTAGAATTGATTGGCAACCTGTATTTTAAAATAAATTTTGATTTATATTTCAATGAAAAAATCTAGAATATAGTTATTAAACTCGTTCTATTCGTATTGTAATCTTCTCAGTTTTAGATTATGGTAATGAGTAGTTTAGTATGCGAGCCTTCCAGTAACCTTTAATTAAAAAAAATCATTTGACTAGACTCTGGACGGATTTGTAATATTTAATTAGACACAGGGTGATGTCTCTCAGCAATTCGTAGCAAACGATGATTAATCTAACGACAGCTAGTTTAGACGGAAAAACATAAGGCTTTTCGTTTTTTATGCAGAATCGCCTTTAATACAAGTGTATCGTATGTTTTTGTAGTGGTGTAGTGGCAAAGTTTCAGCCTTACATCCGAGAGGTCCTGGGTTCGAATCCCAGGTCGAGCCAAAATTGTTTCTGAGATTTTCTGTCATGAATTTCTCAAAAACAGCTTGGAGTCGGGAAGTTGGCGGTGTTACATCCCCGTGCCTCGGAAAGCACGTTAAGCCTGCGTTGGTCCTGCGCCTGATCTCTCACCGGTCATGTCGGATTGCCGTCTCACTGAACATTGAGAGTGATGGAACAGTGAGTGCACCTGTGTATAGCGCTCACACTTGTGCACTATAATATCTCCTGCGAAGTTGGCTGATCTCTATTGAGATTGGCCGCCGTGGTCAAAATCGGCCAGGAGGACTATTATTATTATTATTCGTTTTCCTAAGCGTGAGCGACCAACACCACAAGTGCGACGCGACTCGACAATATCAAATGTATGTACGTTTATGATTTCGTCCTATTTGACGAAGCGCGATTGACATTGACACAAGTATTGGTCTCAGTAAGGACAACTCCTATAATATGATACAGATTTTAGATTGGTGTATTTGTGCGTAAAATTTTATAACTTTGATATTGTGCATATATTTTTAACTTCACGCAATATTTTAATTTAATTTTCGATATATCTGAAATTAGCTAAATTTAATTCGGCCATTGTTTTGTCGTAAGCTAATGCCAAAAATATATATTTTTTAAATTGCTGATAGGCATACATCCTGTATACAGTATAATGCAGTTCGGCTGGTTAATAAAAAAAAATCAGATTCTAACAGGGTTGTGCCTTATTTGCACATTATAACCTACATTTAAGTCTAAGCCGGTGTTAGAGGTTAAAGTTGAATAATTTAATAATTTGTTTGACATTAGTTCGTTATTTCCTAGTAGAATACAACGTGACTTGACTATTATGTTATAGTTAAAATGATGATTTATAAATGAATTTTAATTTCTTTGGTAAAACAATACCAATGAATTATGAATTAAGTTTACAAATGACAAAATTAAATGTTTTTTTGTGATGTATGGTGTAGCTAATTAGTGTTGTTAGTATCGAAAAAATGACGTTATTTTCAAATGTTTTTCTTATATTTATATTGTGTATTATTTCAAATTATATTGGTGGTACGTGTTTATTTTTGAATAATTTAATGATATTAATGTTTATATTGGAGAAAATGATGTCGAGAAAACTATCATGAACACGTCTTAACATTTAACGATTAGCAAAAAAGACAGCGAAATAAAATAAGTGGTTACCGAAAGTTATGGTTTTATTTATTTACTTTTTTAAATATACCCTTGAAATGGTCACGTGATATAGGTATGGATTGTCTGATTTAGAAAAGCGGCAGGAATTTTTATAAGAAACCTACAGATCTTACATTGGTTAAATGCAAATAGAATAAATTAGCATACAAGTTGCATATAATTTCCGTTTAGTAATCACAGGAAGTACCTATAATGATGACTATTATAGAAAAACCTTCTATTACTGTTGTAGTAGTTTATCAAGTGAGATACTTACACTGACAGGTTACCGTAAGGTTAAATCAATTTAAATTAAAACGAGTTAACGAGACTAAAGACTTTAATTGTTTTCTTCGAATAAATATTTCAAGAAAACTGTATCTACCCTTTTTATGCTGTTACTCACCGTTTACATAAATAAAAGTAGTACTACGAAAAACGAATCCGACTGAATAACACCCATCCTTTCGTAAAATCGCCCTTAATAACATCCACATAAGATGCCACAGTGTTTACCTTGATGAGCTGTCACGCGTACAACGAAAGAACTTACCGTTTCGACGGATTTCGTTTTTCGTAGTAGGCCTTCTTACATCGTGATATCTTAGATAAACCACTTGTTTCGGTATTCGGTATGTTATTTTTAACCCCACCCCCCGAAAAAGAGGTGTTAGAAGTTTAACCTCTGTGTCTATATGTAAATATAAATATTTCTCAACAAGCACACCAATTCTCTAGTCCCAAAGTAAGCTACGAGGCTTGTGTTATGGGTACTAGATAACGGATATACATACTTAAATACTTTTTTTTTGTAAATAAATACATATTATAAATAGAAAACACCCAGACCAGTAAAAACACACATGTTCATGCACACTTATGCTTGTACTGTGCGGGAATCGAACCCGTGACCCTTGGTTTAAAAGTCCGACATGCGGACCACTGCACCAAGCGGTCGTCTCATATATGTGTTTGTGTTTTTGTGTCTGTGGCATCGTAACTCTCGAAGGGACGGGCCGATGTCAGTGCGGTTTTTTTTATTCGAAAGATAATTCCATCACGGTTGTTTTTAGCTATCTGTGCTCAAAATCCGTTTAGCCATTGAAGCTCGCCAGCTGTTTCCCCGGCTCATTCGGGGATTTTAACTGGAAATTTTGTTTTAATAATAATAATAATTTATTTCAGATCCAAAAAATCCATACAATGTTGTAAGTTAAAAATCAATAAAACTTATAATCTATGTTAGTTTACTTAATCTAATGCATACCTTAGATAAGACAACAAGGCTTATCTCTAGTTACCCCTAGGATGCTGTTGTTGCTCTGCCTTACCCTGCAGTGCATTGAGGTGGCCTGCTGTCGAATGATTGCATAAAAATCGTCAACACAACGTTTTGCTAGCAACTGTATCGTTTTATGTTTTATTACGATCGGAACGAAAGTATTCACATTCAAATTAATTCCTGTCTTCGCACCTACACCCTCTGACGTCTGTGTTGTCATCGAACACGGATATTACGCACCCCACGTCCATTTTAGGCGGATTAACTTATTTTATTGGTTTCCTCCGCGCTCCGATCACGCTTGGCTGGATAGCCTAATTTTCTGTTACAACTAGGTAACTTGACTCTGCGTTATTTTGTGGTGTAGTGACTAAGGTGCCGGCATGTCAACGACTTGAGATCATGTCCGGCTGAGGAAATTTGGTGACAGTAGCTAGAGCGTAAGGAGGTAGGTGCCTACCTAGGTTGGGACACCATTTATGTGTTTACGAGTACTAGGTCCACAATATAGTCAGCCATAGACGTTCCCTCACACTACTTAGCAATTTAAAAAATTATATTTGTTCTTGAAATGAGACACTTTTTACGGAATATTTCGCGATTTATTTACATTTTGTTTTATCCTCATTTTTATTCATTTGTTTTAACTTCATTTCAATGTCTACTGTTCGCATAAACCGAAGAAACAAATATAGGTATTTGTTCGTTTATAAACATTTGGGGCCGACCAACTCGTAGGTAGGTACAATAGGGCTAACTCATCCATATGTTATATGATATCAAGAACGCATCGCACATTATCCATAGGCCTTATATAAAATGTGTTATGTATTGTTTTTTTCATGACTAGGTAAATAACAGATTATTTTTTCATGGTCTTATATTTACCTGCTTAAAATCGCTTCAGAAGTTTATTAACCGAATCATAACACCATACAAATTACATTGTTTACATGATATAAATAAATACGTAAACACGTTAAACTACCAAGAATAGGTCATAAAATGATAGTATACATTACTGTAATAAATATGCGACGTCTGGGCATTGGGTTGGAAAGATATTATTTATCTAGTAAGAGTAGAAAATTTCTACTCTTACTAGGTAAATAATAAATTTATTTAATGTTAACATTTTATGTTAGAACACGGGATGATGATAGGGCATCATATAAATTCAAAAACAATTTTTTCAGTTTTTTAAACCACTGAATGAGCTAGGAAACAGCAATGACTGAATGGATTTTGACCAGCCCTAGCTCAGACCACCAATCAACAAGATTAAATTAAATTATCTGTCGAATAAAAAAAAACCGTTGTGAAATCGGTCCATCCGTCCGGGAGATACGATGCCACAGACTGACACACAAAAACACAACAAAACAAACATACACACGCATAGGGTTCAAACTTTTAACACGCACCTTTTTCGTCGGCGGTTAAAAAAGAAAGTTTTTTATAGTCATAATATTAATAATGTCTGGTGACAAAGCAAAATAGGGCACTTTCTCTAATCTCTTCAAGCTTTATTACATATAAAGTGTAAATAAATACCTTACAATTTGCTTTGTTCATAATTACTTACATTGTAAAGTTATAATTATCTTATTATCTCTTTATCGTTACATAACTTGCATGATACCTACAACTGGATTACAAAAGGATGTATAGCGTGCACGACACTTATAAATTCAACATACAGGGTGTAAAAAAAACCTTAACGAAGCCGAATGCCACATATTCTACCAATTGTTACGATCATTTTTTTCCTTTACACCATACCTGGGAAGTTAACGGTTACTGAGATATTGATGGTTAAAGTTGGAATTTTTTTTAAATGATTTTTACAGAAATGACTTCTGTTCGTTATAACTTGACTTTTTTCCAAAGAAACATAATACAAATTTTCACTAGTTTTCTCATAAAAAGCCTCTAAATGGCATACTCCGCAATGAACAGCGCACACTCGAACCGAACCGCGTCGCGGCGGCGTAAAGCAACACGCCCCGCGGTGACTTTTCCGCGTGCGCGCTGTACATTGCGGGTTAGAATTAAATGAATTTTTTTGATGTCAAAAAATAAAAGTTGTTTCCCAGCCAAAATTTATTTTTCATACGATTTGGTTTGATGTACTGAACGCGTGGTTGAGGGCTTCGTTAAGGTTTTTTTTACACCCTGTATAACCACAATATAACACTTATAAAGTCACCACATAAATTTAATAAAAAGCCTTGATCCTTTTATAAGGTTACTAATGTTAAAATAACGTTAATGTTTTCTTAATTAAAAAAATTGGTTGCCTGTAAAGTTAGTATACGCGCGAAAGTTTTACGTGACAACGACTTTGAGTGGTAAAATAATTTTAATGTGAATATTCATTCGTATAACATGAACCGGTGTGTATGCCTATCTCTCTCTCTCTCTCTCGCTCTGTCTCTCTCGCCCGGAACGTGAGCGGAGCAGCGTAACGCAGTTTCTTGAAGTGTCACCCGGCAAACCAATTTATAAGACGTTGTCACGTCAAAATAGCTTCTCACCAGCGTCTTTGCCCCACGTCGAATTCGGTTCTCTAATAAGTAATATTAAGCAAAATATGACCTATGTTCACCAGGGATAAAGTAAAATTCTAATGTAGTTCAGAGCCTATACAATTCAAACAAACAATCAAATCTTTCCTCTTTTATAATTTTATAATTGATTATTAATATTACTTAGCATTTATTACTTAACAACAACGGCCATGACTATTTTTTGCAAATGACCAGCGTAGATGGAACCTAGTGCCTGACCTCATATTTAGCAATCGACCCATCTTCACCAACCAGCGCGGCAGCGCTTAACTACCCCGTGTGATCAGGCCCTGTGACTTTACGAGTGACAATGTGACTCACTTTCAATTCATTCACGGATTCAGTGCCTTGCCAGCACAATTGCCTTACGGGCATGTCTCCGCGACAGAAGCCATCTAGAACGCCTCCGTGTGTGACGTGAAATGCTCGTGAACAATAAAATTACATAAACAAAACCAGTGCCTAAAATGACAAACAATAAATAAAACTATATTTTAAAATATAAACATTAGCTACACGCTACATATTTTTGGAGACTGAATTGCAGTTATTTCAACTGAAAATGGATGAGGCTTTCGCACACGTCGAAGGAGGCCTGAAGAAACACAAGAAGGGAATGGTACCTCCTGATGGTGGCTGGGGGTACATGGTTGGCGTCGGCGTAGGATTCACATTTGTAAGTTTACTTTTTCTTTGCAGTTTTTCATGCAACATTTAGAGGTACTTTGTCGTGTTTAGGTAAGTAATGTGCATAAATAAGGTGAATACTTACTACACTTGCCAAAAATGTTAACATTTTTTTCAAAAATGCAGACGTTTTTGTAAAAAAAATATCTTTACGATGATAAAAACTCACCTTGCTAGTAGCCGGTAGATAAATTAGATTCGCGCATATGAAGTTCAATACACTGCAGTGCACTACTTACGAGGTCAATGTTGCAATTCTTTGTGTCATTATTACTGAAAAGTAAGCTCTTTTAGAACATTTCTTATAAGTTAGTGTGTAATCAACGTAACACATTAATCGCATAAAAATATTCGACACTGAAAACCTAACATTTAGTAAGATTTATCCAGTGAGTAGTAAACATAAATGAACTAAGACACTTGTCGGGTTCACTCGCGTAAATTTTAGTTTTATTGTGCTCTTGTGTTTCAATCTTGGCCATAAAATTAAAAGGGTTTAAGGTTAATACAAAATTCATCCTCTATTTAAACCCATTTCCGCATCAAAACAACGACTTTGTCCTATTCGATCATTATAGCTGTTCAAAATCGAATAGGTACTATGATCGGATTTACGAATATCTATTTTAGGCTGGGAACATAATACTTTTTATCGTCATCTACAAGTAGTAGTTAGATAATATAATATTTAAAGTAGACTTTTTCGACACCCAACTTGGTACCTTTACTTCTTACGAACAAAGGTTAAAAAGAAGCGTGAGACAGAAATACATTTTTCGTTACCGAGTACTGAAAACAAAATTGTCCATATTTATTAGCTTGAAATTAGTCATCTTGATTACCGAAAGTTATCGTTTTAAATTCCGCATATATTTTTGATTCCTAATAAACATTTAATTAACCATAACTTAAGTATTTTATCATTTGCAGATGTTAGGATTCGGCTCATCCAATGCCTTTGGTATACTGTTCAACAATTTCTTCATGGAGCAAGGTGGTGCTAGCGGTCTACCACTTGTCATAGGGGTGTATAACGGAGCTTTATCAATTGCAGGTGAACCAAACTATTCTTACTAATCCTTAATAATAATAATTTCGACCACGGCGGCCAATCTCAACAGAGATCAGCCAACTACGCAGGAGATATTATAGTGCACAAGTGTGAGCGCAATACATAACTACTAATCTTTATACACAAAATTAATTTAATTCTTTTATTATAAAATTTTGAACCAATTATTTATACAATCTTTACGGGCACATATTTTACTTTTACTTTTGATTTCGCGTACGAACGCCATTTACGCATAGGTACTAACTACGAATGAGCTTAAGCACTCCGAAATGTTTTGGTATTCTGGCCACCACTAGGTTTATTTGGAAGTCCGGTATATCTGATGTGATAACTGATAAACAATAACTTGAGCTTGTAGCCATCTGATTGATGGGCAAAAAAATTGGCTGCAGGACATTTTGTTCGCACGAAAAGGTCTGGAAGGGCTTCTTGCATAGGAAAATATCGTAAGAACTAGGTATAACGACAAAGTAAAATTTATTAAGCGAAGGAAATGAGACGCAAGTGAAAAGGGTAAGAAATGAGAAAAAAAATCAACGGGTTGCACTCCGGGAGTGCCGGCAGAAGTGAAAACTTAACAACCGTCTTACGGTTTTTCGATCAGCATCACGTGACCTGACGCGAGTTTCACAGTTTCTACCCATGCCACAAAAGTGCTCAACGCCGCTAAAGAAGTTTTCACTTCAAAAATAAAATAAACACGCGGTCAAAATCGAGGGACCACCAATTATATTTAAGCCATTGACTTATTCTAGAACAAAAATGTAAAAACATTTCTATGTAACACCATGTTTTTGATAATTTCTTGGACAGATTAAAGACTCGTTAAAAGTTGATTGAAATTTTTAGAAAACGATGTACGTTGTGAATTAAGCAGCGTAAGTAAAATGTAAAGTAATCATGTATTTTTTTAGATGACTCAATCTCAATAGTCACGTCACCACTGAAAGGAAAAGTAAATGCGCATCTTTTTTAGTTTTTGCTATTTGTTACAGATACATATGATAATGTGAACGGAAAAAAAGTCGTTTGACCTGTTCCAACCAGTAACCTGCCATTTGTATCATAGTTCATTGAAGGTTGACATAGCTGTCATGATTCTCCGATCTTAATTTATTTATGGCCATGGCACTTAGTTACTAAACGATTTAATAAATCTAGATGATTTAAATCATGATGGTTTAAATTAGCATAGCATAGCACAGCATTCGAGTTTTCTTAGGTTTGCCTTCATTTCGGGAAAGGCTAATTAGACTTAAAATATTGTACAAAATTAAGAATTTGTAACCTGCGCTTGTTGTAGCTAGCACTATATTTAAAGGTACTCGTTAGAACAAGATTTTAAAGAAGTCCAGAAATTTTCCTGCAAAATTCATAAATTCGTAATTATTTATTAAGATCGTAGCTCAAGACTTGGAATTCCAAGCATTGACGTAAAGTCAATAATTCCTAGTAAAAAAGTACTTAACTTAAAGAGGGTTATTTTTTCCGCAATTGGATAAAAAATAAATAAAACGATTGATTCAATTAATGAGACATTGACATAATTAACTGATAAATTCAAGGTGCTAGTAATAATGCTCTCATTATGTTATTAATGAAGACGGTACAGCGTCTTATTAATTTAAGATAATATATTTATTAAGTCCACTGTAATTTATGTGCGTTACAATTCCATTGTTATCTCGATATGTAAAGCGGTGATTGACTCAATCTATTTCAATTAGCTGTACTGGACCTACCGCAATGGACGTCATTCAACGTGTCGGTATTTCACCAACCTTCAAAGATAATAGGGCCAACTTCATACGGAATTGCTTATAAGCTCGCGTATGTTAGGAGATATGAATTAAAATGCTATCAGCAAGCCCAAGTGGCAGTGAGCAAGGCACATGGGCTGGGCGAGAAAAGTTGAGACCAAGAAAGTGCAGTCCAAGATAAGATCGTTAGACTGATCTAGACGAAGGCTGCTGACAACTGAAAGCTAAGCTGACTAGGATAACGGATAGAAATACTAAGATACATTTATAAACACCGATGACTCAGGTACAAATTCTTGTGCTCTTTACACAAAAATAATACCCTTGCAGGATTTGAACCCGCAACATCCAGTTTTGTACCTCAGACCACTAGACTAAAGTTGTCGCCAGTAATGACGATCATGATGATGAAAGAGTGGAACAGATTACTTGCGTCAGTGTTCCCCTGCAGTTATAACCTGGATTTTTTAAAACGTAGAGTGAAAAGGCGTCTTCAAGGCGAGCTCGCTCCATCGTCGTCTTGGGTTAAGAGCAAACCTATCCTAAATAGAAATATTTTTTTGATTTTCCCTTTTTTTCAATACAGACAGAATATATTGGCGAATCACACTAGTGTAAAATACTCTCAGGGGGTTTAATGATTACTAATTAAACCAACGAACAATTCACGCCGCGTAGTAACGGTGACAAAAACTGGGCACCGTTAGTCCTCATTGCAGCACTTTACTGTTTGATTGATTTATGATTCGTCTTTATAACAATACTGTCAAAATATCATTAGTATTGGCTTGCTGTTGTATAAAGCTTGAAAAAAGAAGTTCGGTAGCATAAATAACATAAAGAAAATGAACAATAACTACATAATCCAATAGAAGTTCTGTGAAATAGGTATTCATTGCGATATCCTTTTTTGTTCAGCGACAGTTCAGAGATTAAGTGATTGACTTTCGTTTATGATTTCATAGTAACCGCTTTTTAATTAAGAAGAAATTCGGCTCAAATGTCCAAGCTCGGGTTACTGTCCTTAATTGTCATAATTTTAACATAGAAATCGGTTAGCAATTTTTGATTGAGCAAAGAGACCGGTCAGTAAGCAGTCCTAGATTCGTTAATCATCTGTAGTCCAATAGCTTATCGATTTGATAATTAAGATTGACTCATCTTTTTGCGATTAATACTAACAATCACTGCGCTAACGAAAGTGAAATACTTATTAGACCCTATTTTTTTTTTAAATCACCAAGTTCTTCAGAAAGAATAAACGTACCTAACTCTTGCTTTATCAGCTTACTGTAAAGGCGGGCTTTAGGTTATATCTCCACAGCAACCAACACATGGTAGAAAGGTAACGATCCTTTGAATTTAATACAATGAAGTTCTCACCTCACGTCACATCACAAGGTGCCTATAAGTAAAAGGGAGTGTTTAATTAAATAATAAAAAAAAGAAAGGATTTTTTTGATTGGGACAACATCACATAAATATAACAGAGCAAAATTGCTCTGATCCCAAATTTAGTAACTATATCACTCGTGTTAAGGAAATCAGATACAACGAAAGTACATACCTCAAACACCCAGGCCCGTAACGAAATAGAAAAGTGAATTTCTACATTCTCTCTATGCGGGGATCGAGGTCTCATGAAAGTATCGGACAGTAATAATAATAATGTGGTACATACTGTCATGCCATGTGTAAAACTAAGATTACATAGTGATATTTAATCTCTAACTATTTAGTATTTAGTTCAACAGAGACGGTTGACAAAACCGAAAGTTCCGTAACGCGATAGCTTTGTGCGTGATACGGAAGCTTTGATAGTGACAGTTGGGATAATATGTCACTGTTCTAGTGACATAATATCCGTAAATCGATCGATATTACGTGGGTCAAGTACTGTAGGCCTACTACGAAAAACTAATTTTTCAGTTGTAAAACCCCCAGCGTGAGCCACTGGTGGTCACAGGTGGTGAGCTTCACCAGCAGCTTGCTTAAATGCAACCACCGTGCTTAAATTATCTTTTTATTTTTTATTTATTTATTAAGAAAACCAACTGCGTTATATATTTTACATCATAGCCAGTACTTACATCTATTAGTAAGGCTAATTACAGGTTTTCCTTTTATATAAAATTAGTATAGGATGTGAAACAAAAAAACTAATAAAAGTAAAAGTAATATACCTACATATACATATATATACATAAATACAATACAATACATGCCATAAAAATATATTATTTTCAATATTGTCATTTCTTATTTTCGAATTTAAAATAAGCCACTATGAAATAGTTCCTCCGTTCGGGAGCTACGATGCCAAAGACAGACACACACAAAAACACATACACGCACAGAATTGGGGTCAAACTTATTAGGGGTTAAAAACGAAATCCGTCAAACCGAAGTACACTGAGACACGTACACATCATGACAACACATAAAGGAAAACATTGCAGTAGGTAATATTAAGCGTATGTAATAAGGGCGATTTGACCCGGATTTTTTGAAAAAAGTGTACCAGGACGCGCTGTCGTCTGTACAAAGCAGAACGACAATCGTTTAGACGGTTTTAGTTTTTCGTAGTAGAACTTCTGTTACTATGAGTACGAGTAGGTATGTATATCGCGCGGAGGTATTGCACTCATTACGACAAGCGGGTTGGCCGTGAACTCGACTCGATTCTTAGCGTAATCAGTTCACGCTTTTTTATGGGTTTTGATTTATTCCTTGGGTATCGGAAAATGTATCGAAAATTACGCCTGTACGTTGTTACTCTGTGGTAACATTTAATTAAACAAAAATAGTGCTTACCGATTGATCCGAGTAAGTACAAACACATTGACCGGAGTAGCAAGCGTACACACATCACATACCGAAACTTTAAAATAAATAGGTTCAGGTGGTATTGATTTTTTGTTTGGTTCTAAACTGTGTAGATCTCAAATACTAAAAAGACTATTTATTTTTGACCCCAACGTAAAAAAGGGATTTTAGTAAATCACAGAGAGACACAAAAAAACAGAAAAGAGGTCAACCCCTTTTTGTTTTTGCGTGTCTTTCTGCGTCATCGTAGCATCCGAACGGATGGAAGTTAAGGAGAGAAAGGTTAAAAGAAGGATAAAAGTTAATTTTTTGAAACCGTATTCGAGTACTATAGAAGCATACGATATACCTAAAAAGGTACCTAAACGTTTTAGTTAGATTTTAATTAGAGATGGCCCGAGTACTCGGTAATAGTCTTAAAATAATTACTTCTACTTTAAAAAAATAATTTTGTACCTAATGAATTCGTTACAAATAGGAATAAAAATATTGCTTGTTAATGTCTATTCTTAAGAGTTTTGAGTTTGGCGATGGCAACCCGATGGAAAAATAATAATAATAGTCTTCCTGGCCGATTTCGACCGCGACGGCCAATCTCAACAGAGATCAGCCAACTACGCAGGAGATATTATAGTGCACAAGTGTGAGCGCAATACACAAGTGCACTCACTGTTCCATCACTCTCAAAGTTTGGTGAGACGGCAATCCGACATGACCGAAGAGAGATCAGGCGCAGGACAAACGGCTCAACGTGCTTTCTGAGGCACGGGGATGTAACACCGCCAACTTCCTAACTGTTTTTGAGAAATTCATGACAGAAAATCTCATAAACAATTTTTGGCTCGACCTGGAATTCGAAAATTCGAAAGAAACTTTGCCACTACACCAACGAGGCAGTCATAAAAAATGATACCTAAATTATTTTAGTGTTTCTCAGCTTTTTTATAAATAATTTGCGACTTGCTACTATAACTTTAATAAAACGTTGTTTTAATTGTTGCCCAGCATAATAATAAATAAGAACATAATGTAATATTGTGTTGCTGTTTTATATTGTGGTTTCGTTGAATAATGTGTTGAAGGAAGATTGATAACGTTTATTTACTTAAGTTGTTGCGAAGGATTATACATTTAAAATACCTACAACAGTTTTTTAATAAGTTTGCTGGTCATCTTTAATTTATAAACTAACTAGTGGCCGCCCGCGACTTCGTCCGCGTGGAAAGCCTTTATCTTAAAAATTCTTTATGAATTGTAGCCTATATGTTATTCTGATGTATAAGCTATATTGTGGTAAAGTTTCATTCAAATCCATTCAGTAGTTTTTACGTGAAAGAGTAACAAACATCCATACATCCATACATCCATACATCCATACATCCATACTTACAAACTTTCGCCTTTATAATAGTAGTAGGATTATTAGGCACACAAACTTATTGCTTCACATTTTTGCTTAGATATTTGTTTAAATTTACAAATCCATATACCTACATGAAGTGATCTATGTTAAGTGTTGTATGTTGTTATTAGTGTACGCCGCGCTGATTAACAGCATCACCACCCTAGGTGGCTGTACAAAATTCATTGTTCCACCGTCACCTCATCAAAATAAGCCTTATTATGTGTTCCGTTTGACGTCCGAAGTCCATTATTATGAGAGAGTACATCGTTCCTTTTCCTTGCGCTGTCGCTAGATGTCGCTTCTTCCGGTACGTGACTTCCGCGCTTTTAGCGCCCCTTGCGGCCAAACCTGGAACTAACTTCAGAAGGCAGAGCGAGCCACCGAGTTGTGTCATTGTTGCGTCGTTTTTCAAACCGAACGCTTGTCGTTAGATTTAAACGTTCATATTTTTCAATTATTGAAAATTAAGATTTTTCTTTAACTTTCGAGAGTGAAGTAGAAAGTTATTTTAAAATTTCTTTTCGTAAATTCCGTTACGTGAATAATTGAAATGAGTGACGAAGAACCCTCCGCGCCGCGAGAGAAAATTGGTGATCGCGAGTGTTTGCCCGCACACGGAGATGTGGAACCGAGTGCCCGTCGGACTACGCGCCGCTCCAGCGGGTCGAGTTCGAGCTCGCGGACATCGTCATCGCCTTCGAGCGCCGGTGACGAGCCGCCGCCAAAGCGTCGCCGGCGCGGTACTCGCAGTGCGTCGCGAGATTCGATGCGCGACATGGACCGAAGGTTTGAGATGCTATCTCAACAGCTGGTGAGTCATGTGAACAACTTATTTTACGCGAGTTTCTCTACCATGCAGCCCAGTGTACCAAAATCCACGTCTGTTAATGCGGGACCGTTGCAAGGTGCATTAGATGATCCATTTTTAGGCGCCCCTAGTGCGATGAACGATATTGCCGAACTAAATGTGTCCGTCAAACAACCTTCAGTGCCTAAAGCTAATCTCGATCGCGTCGCAAAATTAACCTCGATGCAGCGTTTTAATTCCTCCGACTGGAACTCTGTGCGTTACATTGATATTCAGAAAAAATACGTAGCTTTCCCCGCGTTTTCTGAGCTTAAAGTTAACGAAGAACTGAGACGACTGGAAGACCCGTTTGCTCCAATTAGATGGTTTCAGATGGAGCGCAGTTTTGCTGCATTGTCAAACGCGTTTTTGATGCAGAATGAGTTTGTAAATTCCTCTCTTCGTAAAATGATTGATTGGTCTTCACAACCTAATACTAACCTTACGCCTTCATCTATCCATGAAAAATTGAAAAAGTTATTCGGTAACGAATCTGAGTATAAAGAGGTCTCGCATGATATTTTACAAATTATTTGCGGAAAGCGCGCGGAAGTTTTAGAATTCCGTCGTAAGGCATTGTTAAAAGGTTTAAAAGGAAAATATATGCGTGAAGATATTGAAACGATTCCCCCGTCTTCGGAATACATATTTAACCCCCAGATGTTAGCCAACTATATACAAAAGATAGGCGGTATTGAGAAAATAGTAAAAGACGTGTTCGTCTCGTGCAAAACCAGCAACGCGTTCAAAGTCACCGATTCGGTCAAAATCACCTATTCCTTCTACGTCACGAGATAATACTTTTCGTAATACACGACAATATAAGCCAAAACAACAAGGCAAAACCGAGAGGCGCAATTTCGATCAACGTGATAAAAGGAAGAAGGGGGGGCGAAAGGATCAGGGTACCAAGTACAGTCACAAATGACTCGCAGAGGTTTTTGGGCGGCTGTCTGCGGTTTTATCGCGAGATTTGGGCCAGATTCGATCCGCCCAAGACTATCCTCTCTTTGATTTCGTCAGCTCGCATTCCTTTCATACAAAAGCCGCATCTAGTTTATCCTACGCCAGAGATTATGCGAAAATACCAGACCCCAAAGTCTGCCATAATGTCTACAGAGATACAGGCCATGATTCAGAACGGAATCCTGGAACCGGCCCCTTTGAGTCCGTCGTTCATTTCCCCTCTTTTTATCATAACCAAGAGCAACGGCAAGAATCGTGTCATTTTCAATCTGAAAGCGTTAAACCAATATATGGATCCAAAACCTTTTCACTTGTTTCATCACTACCGTATGCCCAAGTTTCTTCAAGCCAACGATTGGATGACAAAGCTGGACATCAGCCAGGCATATTACCACATGCCGATCGCGGCAGAGCACCGATGTTTTCTGCGCATCAGCTACGATTGCTTACTCCAGATGACTTGCCTTCCTTTCGGGCTAGCAGCGGCTCCAAGGATGTTCGCCACAGTCACAAATTGGATCGCCGAGGTGCTGCGCAGCAGAGGTCTCCGTCTCGTGGTATACTTAGACGACTTTATTATAGTAAACCAGTGCAGAACGACCTTAGCGGCGCACACCCAGATGGCGCTGGATTTCCTCTTCAGCCTAGGTTGGCAAGTCAACATGGAAAAGTCGATTCTTGTCCCTACAAAGTCGATGGAGTTCCTGGGTATTGTCTGGGATACACATCTCAACACCAAGAGCCTACCCTCAGACAAGGTAAGCAGGATACGTCAGTGCCTCATGACTCGCATGGCAGCCGGCAGTTGGTCCCTCAAGCAGGCGCAACGCCTCTTAGGGTACTTGAACTTTGCGACCTTCATCACCCACCGGGGAAGGTTGCATTGCCGTACGCTCCAGAGCGAAAGCAACTTACTCCTGAAACATTCATGCCGTCCCAGGCCCTTTTCGAACGAAGTGAGGCTAGAGATGGAATGGTGGCTCGTGAATATCTGCGAAAAAACTCCCATTCACCACGAAAGTTTACCAATAAATTATCTCGTCACCGATGCGTCAGACGTTCAATGGGGTGCCTTAGTAAACAACGAGATGATCGAAGGCACCTGGACCCGTCAACAACAGAATTGGCATTGCAATTTAAAGGAAATGTTCGCCGTGATTGCCGCAATCCGGTTGAAAGCGAGGAGTTTGAAAAGGTCCACCGTAATCTTGCAGAGCGACAACCGGACAGTGGTGTCGTACATAAAGAACGAAGGCGGGACCAGATCAAAGAAGTTACTCAAAATGACGAAACAACTTCTGGCACTGACGGACAGCTTGAACATAACACTTGCCCCTCACTACCTCCCGGGACGGTACAATACGGAAGCCGATCACATCTCGCGCAATCGCGCCGGCTCCGAATGGCACCTGCTGGAGGAGGCCACGATAAGAATATTCGATCGCTGGGGAACGCCAGAAATCGATCTATTCGCATCGAGCAAAGCTCACGTCGTGTCAAGGTATGCTACGCTAGACTTGTCAGACTTGAACGCCTGCTTTCAAGACGCATTCAGCAGGTATTGGAGATTCGACCTCGCGTGGATTTTCCCTCCGCCAGCTCTTCTGCCGCGCGTGCTGAACCACCTCAACTCAGCAGTGGGAAAGTTCATAATAATTGCACCCAAGTGGACGAAACCCCTTTGGCGCCCAGACCTGAGGAGCCGGGCCCTTGCCCGCCCCATGAAAATACACAACCTGACATCAGTGTTGGTAGACACAATGACGGGCCGACCTCCAGCTCAGGTTCAGAACCTCCAGTTGGAAGCCTGGCTCATTTCGGCTGGGACGCATTGACAGGCAACTGGACGAACGAAGAAAAACAACTTCTTTCTTCGTGTTGGAGAGCGTCTACATTTAAAACGTATGTACCTATATGGAACAAGTGGTCACAGTGGTGTCGTCACAATAATTTTGATTTTAGGCGTCCTTTACCTGAGAATGTAGCTAAATATTTAGCAAAATTATTTCTTACTGATCGTTTAGCTTATCGTTCTATACTGGTACATAAATCTGTTATAGCATCTATTTGTGAAACTTTATCTGATATTAAGATCTCTTCAAATCACCTAATAAAGCATATACTTAAAGCTATTTCGCTAGCTAGGCCCACTCCGCCAAAATTGCCAATTTGGGATGCCAGAATTGTTATACAGTTTATGACAAATACAGACCCTAATGTGCTCAGTTTATTTGATGTTTCTAGACGTACCGCCACACTCTTACTACTATCATCAGGACGTAGAGTACACGATTTAACTCTTTTGCATTGCGATTCAAAACATTTTGTCGACAATGGTTCCTCTATCACGTTGCATCCCGTGTTTGGTTCAAAGACCGATTCGGCAGATTATCAACAATCGAGTTGGACTTTTATTGCTTCGCCAGACAGAAATACTGACCTATTATTTTGGTTAAGGACTCTGATTTCTATTTCCAAAAATACTAGAGGTTCTCTTACAAATTTATTTATAACTACAAGAAACCCAGTAAGGCCAGCTACGGCTGCAATTATAGGTGGTTGGGTAAAGCGAACACTTTCCGAAGCAGGAATAGATGCGCCTCCTGGTAGCTGCAGGTCGGCAGTTTCTTCTCTTAATTTCATTGAAAAATATCCAATCAATGATATTTTAGCTAAAGCTAACTGGCGCCATGAAAATACTTTTAGAAAATTTTATTTGAGAGATGTATCAAACAGAAGTGGCCATAGCAACAGTGCAGCTTTGGAAAAATCTCTCTCCCAGTTTTTTGCGCCCACAAGTTAAGATCAATGTTATATGTTAATTATTTAAAGCTATTTAATTGAATACCTAATTAAAAGCTATTTGATTGAATCTGTATTGAATTTGATTTGTAAACATAAACCAATTTTATTGATTTCAATTATACATTCAAGTTTCTATCACATTGTTGCGTTTTTCTTTTTATTACGCTTCGCAAGCCACCAGGAGATAACAAACAGATCTCTCATAATAATGGACTTCGGACGTCAAACGGAACACATAATATAGAAATTTTACCTGTAAATAAAATTTGTATTATGTTTCCTCAGACGTCCGAAGTCCAGACAATGTCTTCCTGGTGGTTCACCATACCACATTCGTTTATTATGAGCCGAACAATGACACAACTCGGTGGCTCGCTCTGCCTTCTGAAGTTAGTTCCAGGTTTGGCCGCAAGGGGCGCTAAAAGCGCGGAAGTCACGTACCGGAAGAAGCGACATCTAGCGACAGCGCAAGGAAAAGGAACGATGTACTCTCTCATAATAATGGACTTCGGACGTCTGAGGAAACATAATACAAATTTTATTTACAGGTAAAATTTCTATATTATTATTGCATAATGGGACCTATTTCAGTCAATGTCCTTTACGTAACGAGTACGATTTGTTTTTTTATTTTAAACAAACAATAGCTATCGAACTTATATTTTTAATACTTGATAATATTATCACTGATACTAAAATTATTCTTTTTTGACTCATATCGCACTACCCTCCTGATTCACATAATATGCACTTAAGGTGTAGAAGGTACTGGTAAATTATGTCAGATAGAGCGACCAAAGTAGATACACTCCGACCTCTATGCCACCTAATCCGGGTCGTACATTTAGGAAACGTATAAGGGATGATTCACAAAATAATATATCTAAACGTCGAAACTCACCATCAAAGTCAACTTCACGGACACGAATTATTCGTAATAACTATTGTGAGTGAAAGACTCATACCCAATGCCAGTGATCGATGATCAACTAGATCGATTGAACGGTATGAGATATTTCAGTAGATTAGATTTGAAGTCTGGTTATTATCAGATTCCGATGGCCGAGGATTCCAGACATCTTCCCGCATTCGTGACGCCTGATGGGCATTACGAATACAAGCGGATGCCGTTTCGTATTCTGAGTACTCCGGCCGACTTTCAACACATTATTAACAAGGCTTTAAGAAAGGATAGGTATAAGTTAGCTATGCTTTACATGGATGATATTCTGTCACCTTCATCAACTATTGATATTGGTTTTATTAAATTGACAAACTTAATAGATGCTCTTCGTCAAGCGAAGCTCACGCTTAATCTGCAAAATTGTTTTTCTTTGAAAGCAGCTCACAATATCTTGGATTAGAGGTATTGGAAAGTACTTCTAGCTTCTTCCGACGCTTCATGCATAACTTCGCAAGTGGTTGCAAAACCCCTTACAAAAACAGCTCTTACGAAATCTAACGTACCGTAGCTTTGGGAAGAGGACCAGGATAATAATATAAAATATAAGTAAATCAATCTGGTTAGGACCTTAGTACTGGAAGAACGAGGAGAACTTGGTTAAATTATGAACTGTTGAATTTTAAGTAAATAAATAGATATCCATTAGGCATGTAGGTAGGTTGACATTGGCAGGTGTTATAAATTATAACATTATGATTATATTTATTTAATTGGTGTCCGCATTGTAATAAACGTAATGTTTATTATTGTAAAAGTAAGTGTAATCAATGGAAGTACCTAGATGGATAGGTAAACTTCATTTACATGTTATACTTTTATAAAATTTATGCAAATTAAGATTGATTTTGAAAAGCAGTAACTTATTTTTTTTATGTATAATAATTTTATATTTTAAATTAAATAACATTTTTTTTATTGCATACAGTAATCAAATGGCCGAAACCGGAATGAGGACATTCCGCGGTCAGGATGGCCGACCATTAGCAAATGCATTTATTGTGAATATTATAGTCTTTGAAATCAAATCGATACAAATATGATAAAAAATATTGCTTGTTATTAGGTATATATTCTTAGAAGTTTTGAGTTTGGCGATGGCAACCCGATGGAAAAAATAAAAAAAAGTTGGTAGGTAGGCAGGACGATTCATTCGAGGACGGTGGAGGTGACGGTAGTACGGACAATAACTAATTAGATATTGTTATTGTAAATTATTTAATAATATATTTCAATTGAGTTACATAGTTGTTGTTCTTCTTCGTTGACTTCCTTTCGAATTTTCTTAACCGAGTCTTCGAAAACAGAGTTTTTCGGCCGAGTACGCCGATATAAATCTGCGTACTCGGCCGAATAACTCGGTTCTAATGTCGAGGTTACTCGGTGCTACCATACATTTAAAGTTAAACAATGTAGGTTTATGTATTAGTAGATAATCCTACTAATATTATAAACGCGAGAGTTTGTAAGAATGTATGGATGTTTGTTACTCTTTCACGCCATAACTACTTGACTGGGTTGGCTGAAATTTGGAACACAGGTTATAACTAGCAACAACACCTAGGGTACTTCATATCCCGTAAAACTTAACGGTTTCTCTGGAATACGCAGTAAGCAGATTATATGCGGGTGAAACCGCTGAGCACAGCTAGATTTTAGAGGTAATTAACTAATGCGATTCTGATACAATACCTTAACAATTTCAGGATTCCTCAGCGGCATAGCGCTGAAGAGGTACTCCTTCCGGCAGGTGGGGCTGGTGGGCGCCGGGCTCTTCGTGCTGGGCGACGTCATGACAATATTCGTGCAACGGACCTACCAACTGGTCGTCACTTTCGGAGTCATCAGAGGTACGAGCAGAACTCGCGAACCGGACACGTGAACTAAAACTTAAAATGTCAAAAACCCCCGATATAAGCCAAGAAAACAGGTCATGAGCTTCAACGGCGGGACGGATTTTGACTAATCATAGCTAGGAACCTCATCAGCCTATACAAGTCCCACTGCTGGGCACAGGCCTCACCTCAACTATGAGGTGGTGCGAGCCATACTCCACCACGCGGGCTCAGTGCGGATTGGTGGAGGGGTGTGTGTAAGGTAAGTGACCAACCTTACTGTCAGAAGTTATTAAGCCGGCCGAGGGCCTCTGACTAGGCTTAACGACTAATATCTATCGATATTAACCGGGACCAACCGCTTAACGTGCCTTCCGAAGCACGGAGATGCTTGTAAATAGACGTTACTTAAATGGTCAGAATGATCACCCACCCCAAACATGACCGCGCCTTAGGTTGCTTAACTTTTGGTATCACTACTAAAACGCTGCAACCACTGCGCCACAAGCACCTCTTATAGCTAAGAAACACCGTGATTAAATTATCTTTCGAATTAAAAAAACGCACTGGGATCGGTCCCTCGGTTTGGGAGCTACGATGTCACATACAGACACACACAAAGCACAGAAATTGTCCCGAAGCTGTATGCCGTGTTAAAGTGGGTCTATTTACACAAATAAATGGGATGATGACACCTATCTTAAATATTGTCAAGAACATGGTGTTTAAAAAACATAGCCCCTATGAAGTTAATACAACCAATATATTTCCAAAAAAGCTGTACTAACCAATTTTTAAACACAGAAAACGCAATAAATATTCGGTCAATTGACTCCGATTTCTGACACATGACCGTGACGTAACGATCATTTATTCCCATACAAAATCTATGGAGGCAGACCGTTTTGACAGATAATAAAAAGTATGTCAACGATTGGTGGTGTCATCTAGCCAATTGACTTTTTTGACTTAAGTATTGTCATTAATTTTAATTTGGTTTTCATATATTTAGACAAGCTTTCGAAAGTATCCTATTTACTTTTGGAAAGTCTGTTTAGTTTTAAGATGGATTCCTGTACGATGCTTTACACGTACACTAAGATTTTAAATTGCTCATTGAAGAACAAGTGTCATATAAATTAAAGAAATAATAACAAAAATTTAGTACCAATAGTTCACAACTTTATGACATTGGACGAGGAAATTCTTCCGTAATTCCTCATAACATTGCGTAAGAGTCGCTGAGTGATAAATAATGGCAATGTTGGTTCTTTCCATTTTACGAATCCAATAAAGACTGTCAAGTAGATTTACATTAAAAGTTCTGACCTCTAGTCCTCTCTCAAACAGATACTAATTTGGTATATGCAAAAACATATTTCTGTTGTGAAATACTTGTCGTAAAAATTATCCAAAAATACTAGCGTGTCAATTGCTTTTTTCTTATTAAATAATAGCCATAGAACTTATCACTCGTGCATAAATTATGTTACCTGACATTTGCATGCCATAATAGAGTGTATTTTTATTTAATTTTTTGTCGTGAGAAGATATTAACCTTTTTTGCATAAAGACACATTTCCAAAAGACTGCAACACATGGGTCAGGATGGTGACTTGACGCCAAAATTAAAAAAAAATACGTAAAACCTATGAGGTGCTTCCTTCTTACTCTTTACTTGAAACAGTCCAAAATCTATACTTTAATTAAAGCTAAAGAGGTTACTTTTTAAGCTTTATAAAAGTAGCCAACAGCACGCAGTAGCCCAGCTTAACCGTCAGACGTTAGGGTTGCGCCTTAGGTGATTGACGTAACTAGAAATTCCGGTTTCTTAATATAACAATAAAGATCTGCAACAATGCAAATGTGATGAAGAACCCTATTAGTCGAGCTAAACTGTAAAAAGTATGAATATGGCGACTCAGGAAAAGTATTTCAGGTGACGAGTACTTTTTGTCCCCACAAAAATATAGATCTGGAGTAACTGAAGTTGTGTATTGATTTGAATAGTTAGGTGTGAGGATTCAACTTTGTATTCAAATACGAAATGTAGGCGAACGAAGTCGCGGGCATTCGCTATCATCTAAAAAAATGAATGTCGACCAATATAAAAGTAAAACTTATTTTATGTACGTATCACAAAGTGTAATAAAGTTGTTTACTAATCATTTACATTGCTTATGAATGGTAGTTAGTTTCAAATGTTTATTTAAGCATTTAAGATTTATATAGTAGTTTAGACATTGATAAACACAGATATATTTAAATATACATTATGTATACCAATACGATTGAAGGTAAGCGTTAAAAGAAGTTGAGTTTTTTATTACTGAATGGAAGCTTAGAATCCGTATATGTGTAGTACCGGGTGTGACATGAATATCAAACAGTGTGAATCAAATCAATACTAAAAAAATTGGGCAATTCGGTTCAAAAAATCGTTTTAACACCTTCGCTGCGGGCTCGAAACTGGCGACTTTTTGTATGATGCGTTATAAGGCCGATTGGCCTTTTACTTAGGCTTTCCACCACTGCGTTGTGGGGTTGATCGGCCTAGTAAGAAATGGATAGAAATAATGGACTGTAACTTCTCGAAATCCTTATATTTTTCATGCCTTCCTATGAAAATCGACAATATACGAGTTGATTTTCTTAGTGTTAGCTTTGCCCCGGGTTCCTGCTATTTACTTTGGAGATATATGTAAAAATAAGTTTAAGGCCCTATACCCCAAAACCACATGCATCGGGTTTCTTAACCTTATAACGCAGTGAACGCGTTAAAAAATAGATTGTTTTTTTGTCGGCCTTAAGGGCCCTGTTTTTAATATTATTCTATAGCGGTCCAACGTCCATTTATTTGAGGTAGGCCTACATAATTAATTATGAATACAATTTGATATAGTTACCAACTCGTAAAACAATACATTCCACTGAACTAGTTTTGGCATCTCATTCGACCTCATAATACGTGATAACACAATAATATTCACTCAATTCATTATAATTAGCATAGATAATACGTACTTTAAAGTTTGTTTAGGAATCTCGAATACATACTTGGCTTACCTGCATACGTATTGTTTTTTAAACCAAAACAAATGTTTCTATTTCTAAATGAGATATTTGTATTATATTGACCTATTTCAAATAGCTTTAAATACGAAGAATATTTGAGCGGAGCTTAAATAATCTTTTAATTGTACGAAGCAATCAGAATAAAAAAAGTATGAAAAAATAACATTGATACCTACTGGTATAAGGTCTACCTTGTCTAAATTTGGGTTACTACATCGACAAATTATTAAGAGGTGAAATATCACAAAATCTATAAAATAAATCATAAATGAATAAAATCAATTGATTTTCGTAAATAGACTTATAAGAAGTACTATTACACGTCCTAAAATATAAATTAACCCTACCAACGCGACGCTTCGGGACAATTTGGACCAGTGCTAAAAAGAAGCGGCGCGCAAGAAACTCAGTCACTATCGTCATTGCCTCTTCAAATTTGATTTAAAATAATTATAATTGATTGCATTCAAACATTTCCATACATCTTTGTCATTTATAAAATTATTAATTTTACAAAACATTGATAAAGCTAGACTGAACAGGCTTCTTCTAAGCGAGCTCGCTCCATCGTAGACTCAGTCTTTGCCTCGTTGGATCTTAATCTTGGGTCAAGAGGAAACCTATCCCAAATAAAATAAAATAAAACTAAGCACGATTAGAAATCAAGTCTCAGAACTTCGAAAGAACGTATGATGAACCTGTGTTTTGTATACTTAGAATATGCTATTAGATTACCCATTTTGTTAAGTAACTTGATATAAATTTAGATCTATCAAGATAATTTAGATCTATCTATACATATAATAAGACTGTAAAAGATCGATTTCTGTACATTGAAGATTTTTATGAAAAATTGTTACAGGGGGTCTTAATTACCGTAATAGAAGCCAAAACAACAATATTTAAAAATTTTGTCTGTCTGTCTGTCTGTCTGTCTGTCTGTCTGTTTGTCCGGGCTAATCTCAGAATCTACTGGACCGATTTTGACGGGACTTTTTTTATTTGACTCAGTATTACCTGGAGAGTAAACTGGGATATAAATAATCACGCCGATGAACTTAGGGGGCAGGCAGGAAATTGAATCTCAGAATCTACTAAACCGATTTTAATGGGACTTTTTTTTATTTGACTCAACATTACTTGGAAGGTAAAGAAGAATAGAAATAATCACGCCAATAGACTAAGGGGGTAGGCAGAAAATTGAATCTCGGAAACTAATGGGCCGATTTTAATGGGACTTTTTTTATTTGACTCAGCATCACTTGCAATAATCACGCCAATAGACTAAGAGTGTAGGCAGGAAATTGAATATCAGAAACTACAGGACTGAATTTGATGGGATTTTTTCATTTGATTGAGTTTTACCTAGACAGTGAAATATATAATAACTCACGCCAAGTGACTAAGTGTTAACTGGCCTAAACTTGGGATGAATTAATCACCCTACCTAACTAAGGGAACTCATTGTGTGTACCTGTTATAGAGTCGCAGGTATGCCTGCATTTGGGTCATGTTAAACAGTAGCATAGGCTGGGAGTACCTCCACGCGGTGAAGGCGGTAACAGTTAAAATTCCACGCGGACGAAGTCGCGGGCACAGCTAGTCTCAAATAAATTTAGATCTATCTCATCAAGAAGCTCAAATAACAGTTGACTAGATTATGCTTTCGTAAAAAAACTGTCTTGTTTATTGATAAAATTGAGCAGCCAATAATGCTTAAGACATAAAATATCAACTTCTATTTTAAATCTTTTCAGGAGCTGGTTTCGGCGTGATGATACCGGTCAGTTTCACCGCATTCAACTGTTACTTCACGAAGAAGAGGACTACCATGATGAGCGCCAACCAGACCATGAGTAGCATGGCCTCAATCACATTTCCTATGCTGGTGACCTATCTTCTAGCCGAGTATGGCTTTCGCTGGACGTTAGCCTTGATTATGGCGGTTGATCTTCACCTGATCTTCGCGATGCTAGTGATGCATCCAGTTGAATGGCATCTAGTAAAGTCTGATGTTCCTGATACTGAAAGAGGTAACTTATTTTTCAGTTTGATATTAACCTCAATGTCTAATATTTGTGTCTGTCTGCTAACTAACCTTGTCGAAAATCTCACATGTAGATGCCTCGGTATTTCTATTATTACAGTAGAAGAATGAGTATGGAAACAGATAATCGCGAAAATCTGAGTACTAAAAATAATATCAAAAAGCCTTGAAGCTATTTTAACATTATGTAGAATTACTTTTCTACATGTTTCTTCTTTAAATCCGTTATTTATAAGAGTAAAGAACATGTTCAGTTTTTTTCCTTTAATTTATTACATAGGTGACTATGACATCAAAGGTTTCTCATCGGAATAAACCCGAGTACCACGAGTATTTATATGAATCCTAGGTTTACGTGTCAGAATTAATTAATATGATTAATGACGACATTCATTTGAACCGATGTATGAAATATCATGCTTATGTGACGTCCATGTTTGTCCGCAGAACTAACCCAGCCGTGCGACGTATTGAAAAATAAAAAACAAAAGACTGAAAATTGTGATGAGTCTGTAATAAAAATGTTAACAGGTGACGAAAGCGATGTCGACACAGTAGATGGTAAAAGTAAGAATCGTCATGAATCTCTACAAAAAAGTATTATGTGAGTATCTATTTATTCCCGAAGGGGACTGCACCAGTTGACTTTATTTCGTGTTTTTGTATGACGGAAGACGCTTTCAAAAATAATTCCTTTGGCAGATCAATCTTGTCGTTATTGTTAACTAATATGCTGTTGTAGTTAAAGTGAACTGTGGTGTGTCTGGCTCATTCGCACCACCCTGGTTTAGCATAGCCTAGGGATTAAAGATTTTCGTCGTCAAAAAAGTTGTGGTTATATGAATTGATGATGATCAGGAAATGATTTATGAACATTCTTAACAACAAACAAAAAACAAAACAGGAAACAACATTGTTTTCTGTGTAAAAGCAGCACTGCTTATCATAATTTTGTTCGATATTTTCAAATAAGAACGCTGCCATTAAGCAGAAAGCAACACCGCAATAAGTTTTTAACCCCGACGAAAAAGAAGCGTGTTATAAGTTTGACCCTATTCTGTTTGTGCGAATTTGTGTGTCCGTATGTGGCATCGTAGCTCCTGAACGGGTCCGATATTTTTTTTTATTCGAAAGATAATTTAATCACGGTGGTTCTTAGCTAGAACTGGTCAAAATCGGTCCAGCCGTTGAAGCTCACCAGCTATTTTCCTGGCTCATGTCTAGGGGTTTAAAAATTAAAAAAATTTAAACCCTTGGCTTAGCTCACCCTGGATCGTGCAAGTGGGCCTCATTTTGTTGTACAGTTGCCCATAAATCTGTGTTTCATAATATTTTATTTTTCCAGTAAGATCATTTACGATAATATTGAGCTGGATCTGTTGAAAGATCCCAGATTTGTAAGTACACTAGTGGGCCTCGGATTCGCGTTTGTATCAGACGTGACGTACCTGGCGATGGAACCCATGCTGCTATTTTCCTATGGATTTACAAAGGTAATTTTCCGTCATTAATGTTATTTTAATCTACTGCATAATACATTCGGATTTTTATGGATATATAAACTAGTTTCTGTTTGTGTGGGGTACCTTTTTGAAATGTCATTTGACGTTTTCGACCTAATTTAACTAACTTACGACCTAAATTAATTAACTAATTTAAAACTCATAAAATTGTTTTTTTATGTGACTGACTAAATTAAATGAGACGATTCGTTACTACCTTATATTATAGCATGTGCGCGTTTTCTAGGGGTTAAAGTCCTTCTACGAGTACCTCTAAGAAAAAGTTTAACGACATTTTCCGAGAACAATGTATTATTATGGCGTATTTTTGTATCTACTAGTAAAGATAAACCATTAAGGTTCGCTAAACCCGCATCCTACATCCTATCGCTACAAGTTACGGACTGGCTAGAGGCGGCGCAAGACCGGATCAGATGGCGTTCTCTTGTGTCGGAGGCCAAGACACACTTTGGGTCGTTGCTCCAAAGGAGTAAGTAATTAAACCCGCATCCAGCGGCTTTCCGCGACCTTCACCAGATATTCGGTCTACCTTGCCGGGGGCTTGCCCACGGAGCGGCATCGTCTGGCAATCGCGGTGGAGATCTTTGAGGGTGGCCTATGCTGGGCAGTGGGTGTTGAACGGCTCATATGATGATGATGATGAAAGCTAAAACATTAGGGGTCTATGGCGTGAGTTTTAGGTGTCTACGGTAGCTCAGTTAAACCATATCATTCTTAGTAGGAAATCATGCAACTACGTAGCTCGAGCGATGGGTTAGCGCATTCAATCAGTCACAAGGTAGTGGTGTAAAATAAAAATTAAAAAAAAAAGATTTTGGAGGATAGATGCCCATTTTTCCTATGAGTCATCTATCCCAAACGCAAAGGGGTCGGGCGTCTATCCCCTGTATGGGATAGATGTCACAAAATTGAGAGTTCCGCAAAAGGTCCCAATACTTAGAAAATATCGAAGACAACGTTTTTTACTTTTCATAAATGAATTTGTTTTATAAATAAGTTGTTTTGATTATTATTATTAAAGCTATAAAGCGATTTTAAAAGGTAAGGCATCTATGCCGGGGTTATCCTATACTTTTATCGCAATACAACGCCTAAAGTCATTCTTATTCTCTTCTCGTCAAGCAAGCTATGTCCGTTTTGATACCATTTGCTACGGCATACTTCTGTGAAGCAGGATTCTCGGTTCGTTTCGATGAAGACCAAAAAATAAAACGCAATCGATTGAATGTTGCAGATGACATGCGGCTTGCCTTATCGAAGACTATTCAGTTTAACGTCGTAGCAGCATCCTAATCCTTCTCATTTATGTAGTTCTGGCAATATTCAATTACTTTTCTTAGTATGCAATTAAACTACCAAAAATGTTAAATACATTTAATAAATATTACGTAAGTAAGGAGGTGCTTGTGGCGCAAGTGGTTGCAGCGCTTTGGTAGTGATACCAAAAGATAAGCAACCTACGGCGCGGTCATGTTTGGGATGGGTGACCATTCTGACCATCAGAGTGACGTCTATTTACAAGCATCTCCGTGCTTTGGAAGGCACGTAAAGCTGTTGATCCCGGTTAATATCGATAGATATTAGTCGATAAGCCTGGTTGGAGGCCCTCGGGCGGCTTAATAACATCTGACAGTAAGGTTGGTACACATACCTTACACACACCCCTCCACCAATCCGCACTGAGCCCGCGTGGTGGAGTATGGCTCGCACCACCTCATAGTTGAGGTGAGGCCTCTGCCCAGCAGTGGGATGTATATAGGCTGATGGTGATGAAGTAAGGCTTGTTTTCTTTACCAAGAGAATTTTAAGAGCGATCCGTGTACCTATTAAACTCTGTAAAGTTGTTCGTTACTGCAAAAAGTTTGAGAAACCCTGCGATAACAGCTTCTATTTTCGTCCACCAGATGGAAGTGGCGACGTGCGTGATGGTAGGCGCCATAGCGGACCTTCTAGCACGATTCTTCCTCGCAGTAATCACGTACTTCTACGCGGTCGATAGCAGGAAGATCTTCTTTGCCGGCACTTGTGTTACTGTGGTTCTACGCGTTGGTAAGTTCGGTTTTAGACTTAAACATGATTATGGAGGTGACGTGCGTTGTGGTTGGTGCCATAGCGGACCTTCTAGCACGGTTCTTCCTCGCCGTGATCACGTACTTTTACGCGGTTGATAGCAGGAAGATCTTCTTTCCCTGCACTTGTGTTACGGTGTTACTGCGCGTTGGTAAGTGCGCCGTTAGGTTCAAACAGAATTTCATTCTTACCTGAATGAAACTTAGGTGTAAGAAAACTTACAAAAAACACATATCTCTGCATATTATTTGTGTAAAAGCATACCTTTACCACCAAACTGTGTCGCGGTGCTAGGGGCCCAAAAGTATGATTGTGGTTAAAGATTTCGGCGAGTAGACTGAGCCAAAACTTTAACATTTGTTCGAAATTGAACGTCGACAAAGTCGCGGGCGGCCGTCAGTTATCTTTTGCTCTAAAAAATCAGGTGTTTTATTATTATAAGAAAAGCTTAGGTTAGCATTATATGAATGAAGATATTAAAAAAAAGGTTATACAGTAAATCATCTTCAAATGCGATGGCTAGATGAGGGATATCCATTTTTATAAAAGGTTTTCAATGAACTAGATCTTTGCAGTGTCTTAGTACTTGAAGAAGTCCAGTTAAACTTCACAATGCGGACACAGTAGTCTGTTTGGGATGATTCTCTCCAATTACTTTATTGTCTACTAACGCAGTAAAACCTTTTTGTCTGCTTTTTTATTTCAGCTCTCGTGACCTCGAGTGAGTTGTACTACGTGTTTGCAATAACCGTGGTGTCAGGGATCGTGAGGTGTTCGGTCCAAGTATTGTTTCCTCTGGTGCTGTCCATGGCAGCCCCTGACAACTTCCCCGGGGCTCTGGCACTGCATATCCTGTTTTCCGGCGCGCTAATGCTGATGGCTGATCCTTTAATAGGTAACCCTGTTATTTTTATGCGTAACAGCATTTTTCATGTCACGTCACGTCTGAAAACCGGCATCAATGCCATAGAGGCATGCTGGAACGTAGATTCCTGTAGGCCTAACCCCAAAAAACTTTTAAACTTCAGAATAGAGGAACCCTTTTGCCCTCAAGTAAAGGAATATTTGAAAAATGACAAGACAAACGTAACGAAATAAAAACTAAATTTGACAGCGCCATATGCTATTTTGCAGCAGACTAGTTCATGTTTTGTGACATTGCTGTAATAATTGGTCCAGGGAAAGCTTTAACCACGTGTTATACTTTTTCCGTGGAACTCGTTTGTGACGTTGGTATGACGGTTAGATCAAAAAATCCGATTAAAACGATGGCATATTTTTCAAGCCGATATACCTACATATCATAGGATAATTCGAAAAAACAAAATCCGTCGAAACGATAATCGTTTTTTTGTTTTTTGACACAAGTACGATAAATTCGTAGCTTGCTGTGCTGTCGTCTGTACACGTTATCGTTTTGACGGATTTAATTTTTTGCAATAGGCCCTCATTTGATTAAGTTACCATAAGGTACATTATTAAATTGGTAACCGGCAGACAGACTTCTATCGCCTATACGATAGTATCATCATCATATCAGCCTGTTGCAGTCCACTGCTGGACATAAGCCTCCCCCAAGGAGCGCCACAGCGAACGATCTTCGCCCTCTGCATCCAGTCACTACCAGCTGCCTTTTTCAGGTCATCTGTCCATCTAGCCAGGGGGCGTCCCACACTACGTTTACCTAAGCGTGGTCTCCATTCGAGAACCTTCCTGTTTCACCTCTCGTCGATTCTGCGACAGACATGGCCAGCCAACTGCCACTTCACGATACGATATGATAGTAAGAACTGTGAATTTTTTTTTCAGGTATCCTATACGAAGCAACCGGAAGCTACGTGTTCTGTTTCCTGGCCATGAGCTTTTGCTGTCTCATATGTGTTGTGCTGTGGACTATCGAGTATTGGGTGTATAGAAAAAAGAAATAATACCTGCCTGATTGACTAAAACTGATTAATGTAACTAGAATTTTAATGGAGTATTACTTTATTGTACTTTTTTATTAAGTTTAGAATCGCTATATTTTATACCCACTTGACTAATATTAACTATGTAAAATTATATACATACTTTAGGTAGTACTAGGTTATTATTATTATAATGTCACTGCTAAAAATAAGAACGGCTTTTTGAATATTTACCAGCTTCGTAGTATGTTTCTCTGTTAATCGATAAAGTTTTAAGATACACGTATCCAAAATGTTTGTCTACTTTTTACATTAAAAAATAGATAATATTATAATATGACTCTAATTTTCCTAATTTTGACACCCAAAACATAGGTATATTATTAGGAAAATGAAAAAAACATAAAAATCATTTAAGTAACAATTTATTAGCTTTATTTAAAAAACAATTACGTAGATATAAGTACTTATGCATAGTTAAGACATTGTATATATATTTTAAATTCTTGGAAAATAAATAGTCGGGTAAAAACAAAACAATGATGATGGATGAATGTCTCGAAAACCAAAATGATGACAAACTTGCCAGATGTCACAAACTACCACCTACCTGTTGACTTAGTCCAGGAATACATCTACCTTGGTCACAAGATTACCCTGGGGAGTGAAAACCAAAAAATAGAGATCGATCGCAGAATCGCCCAGGCCTGGTCAGCCTTCGGAGCCAACAAAAGGGTCTTTAAGAGCAAGCTGCCACTCCAGCTCAAGTCGAAAGTATTCAAGCAGTGCATATCACCAGTCTTCACTTACGGCACTGAAACTATGTCTCTTACCAAAAAGTCCGCGGAAAAGTTTCGAGTTGCGCAAAGAGGAATGGAGAGGGTAATGCTCGGAATCAGTCTCCGAGACCGGAAGCGCAATGAGTGGATACGCCAGAAAACTAAGTTAAGAGATATAGTTGCAACAATAGCGAAGAAGAAATGGGCTTGGGCTGGACATATAGCCCGAATGGCAAACGACCGTTGGCCAAAAAGAGTCCTGGAATGGAGACCTCGTAACAACACGAGAGGAAAAGGACGACCGCCCCAGAGATGGTCAGATGATATCCGACGACACGCAGGACATGGCTGGATGAAACGGGCACAAGACCGCCAGTCATGGCAGAAAATGGAGGAAGCCTACGTCCAAGACTGGACATAATTGGGCTGATGATGATGATGAAAAACAAAACATACCTAACCGAAATAAAAAAAAGCGTTGATTAAATAAAACTTATGTTACAAGGAGAGTGTAAATACGTCTATTTTAAAATATTCTTATGCATGGTCGCGGTCTGAAAGTGTTAACCAGTTTTTGAATTAGATTCAATACCACACTTCTATTACTAAACTCCAAAATGCTTTAACAAGTTACTTGTTACCTTTCCAAGTTTATTAATCAATTTGACTCATCGAAAAGAAAGAAATTCATTCGTTCTTACGTCAGATTTCCCAATTTAAATATTTTTAAAATTTTACATGTAGGTCATGTAACTTTAGATGACATTTTATATAGTAGTAATAAATAGCTGCTGCCGTTTGCTTAGCTTAGGCTTAGCTTAAGCGGTAGAAGGTACTCTCTTCCTAGGCTCAATTCTGACCCTGAAACCATCTGCCCTCTTCAGGATAATGTCACCTTGAAGACTGAACTTGTTCTCAGGTATATCCGATATGGTCTTGTAGTTACGTAAAATGGTGGAAAGGAGGATTTTCAGTTTCAGCATGGCGTATTTTCGGCCTGAAATAAATTGGTATTAGAATCAAATAAAAAATATTCGAAAGTTTTTTTTTTGGGTTAAAGGAGGTTAATGTCCTTTGCAAGTGTCTATAGTGCCTATCATTATATATGGCAGATATGGCATCTTCAGCAGACTCAACGACAAGTGCATCGCCCGCTTAAAAGTATACATAGGTAGGCTTGTTCTTTAAAAATGTAGCTTGCAGCTGGATATTTGTAAACATACCAACACAACTCCTTGGACCAGCACTGAAAGGTATGAAACTGTAATAGTGACGGTTGGACGTGTTTTCAGGCAGGAAGTTGTCCGGGTTAAACTCCTCCGGGTTTTTGTAGAACTTGGGGCTACGGTGAATTTTGTAAGTACCAATCACGACGGTAGCTCCGGCAGGGAGGACGAAGTTGCTTGTTTCTGAAATATTTTTTAAAATGAGATAAAAAAAGAGATTTTTTATCAAACAAAGAGAAGAAGACATGTTCAAGCCTGGTAAGCGTACAATCAAAATGTAATTATTAAGGTTCATAAATGGAATGTGTCTATCTTAACCTGAATAAATGAAATTGTCTATTGAATATTGCATTCGGGCTTTGTTGACTTTTGAATCATCATCAGTGATCGGAATAGGGTGAGTATATTTACCTACAGTTTGTCGAACAGAGACGGAAATCGGAGACTTCCTTACGACTAGAAATTTTTTACCGGTAAATTTACCGGAACTTTGATATGAAAGTTTTAAATAGCTAAATGCTTCAATAAATCTTAATTAATGTTAGATAAAAATAAAATAACGCATATTATAAAAAAAAAATTATTAAAAAAAAAATTTGTTTGAACATTTCAATATAACATATAACATGAATATAATATATTAATGACTTTCTTATCCTAAAACATAATTATTTTAAAGTATAAATAAATATAAAGTTTTAAATATTACACCTTTTTACCAACACAGCGGATTTATACAAAATGTAATTCAATACTTAATAAAACGCGATTACTATAAAAAAATTTACTGGTAAATATGCTGAAACCTTAATGTGTAAATCTTTATATCGCATTTTTAAACATTCTTGTTTGGTTCATTTTACACATCCTTTTTCAAATTAATTAAAAATGCACATGCATTATTTTTCAGGTAACGATTTTGACAATTATTTTAAACTTTTTTGTTCATTTTGACTAATTTTTGCTTGTGGTTCCGTCCGCGTGACTGTCAATCAAGGCGTAACTCTCAAAAGTTAAACTTAAAGTTGAAAATATTGAAAAATTAATGATCATCTACTTCAATTTCTTACAGGATAACAAAATTTGTCACAGTACCGATGATGAAAATATTGAAGACTAATGTATTTGTTTTCATTTGTTAGATATGTGACTTAGTTTCATTTTAATTTCAAGATTATTTGTAATTTCGAAGCGAGTGTCTGCACCGAAGTGTCGCTCCGGAAAAACTGCTGACCTTCTCGAATCCAAATATATGCTACTATATTTGCCACAAACGCTCACTTCGACCGAAATTTTTGCTTTCAATTGGTATTGATTGTATTAATTAGCCAAAAAAATAATAGTAAACACTTCAAACTTATTTGTTCCTAAATGTCTGTATTTTATTGTTTGTTTGTACTTAGAAAGCTATAACGAATGTCACTCATTCAAATATTTTTGTTTAGTTTTGAATATTAAAATTAACTTTTTGTGAAAATCGAAATACTTTTTTATTGTTTTTGTACATACGAATGGGAGAAGTCACTGATCTCTAAGATACAAGTTGCTGTCTAGTTTAGGGTCAGAAAATTCATTTAAATAAAGTAAATTATGTTTTTAATAAAGAATTAACGTAAAAATAATAAATAATTAATTATTATTTTTACGTTTATAGTAATCGCGTTTACATTTTGTATAAATCCACGGTGTTGGTAATTGTGCAGCTACAAACGTAGCTGCAAACCCAATTACAAAAACTGTAAAAAGGTGTAATATTTAAACTTTATATTTATTTATACTTTAAAATAATTATGTTTTAGGATAAGAAAGTCATTAATATATTATATTCATGTTATATGTTATATTGAAATGTTCAAACAATTTTTTTTTAAATAATTTTTTTTATAATATGCGTTATTTTATTTTTATCTAACATTAATTAAGATTTATTGAAGCATTTAGCTATTAAAAAGTTGCATATCAAAGTTCCGGTAAATTTACCGGTAAAAAAATTTTAGTCGTAAGGAAGTCTCCGATTTCCGTCTCTGTTCGTCAAACTGTAGGTAAATATACTCACCCTATTCCGATCACTGATCATCATACTTAGCCGCAATTCATCCACCGCTGAACTGCCATCCCCAAAGATTTCCAGATCAATCGGGTAAAAACAGCGTGAATTAAGTTTATTAATTGGCCCATGAATCAAAATAAACATGGCTTTTAAAAAGTGAAGAAGTGCTAACACAAAATTGTATTGCAGTATTTTTGAGGTCAGTGTTACTCAAATAGGTAGCAATAAATAAAAATGTTATTAAATAATTCTCATCTCAACAGCTTATACACATCCCACTGCTGGACACAGGCCTCACCTCACATATGAGGTTGTACGTGCCGTACTGCACCACGTGGACGCGCTCCAAATAATTAAAAAAATCGTTGAATAAAACTAACTTTCCGATAATGAAACTTTATGAATTGCTTATTGGCAATCCTTGTGAGGCATAACCACTTACGGATCTGCACATCTTGCTTCAGCTTCCTAGCAATGATAGGCACTGGTGGGTACAATCGCAAGGATTCGAGAATGACCCTCTCCAAGTATTTCATACGGAGGGTGTCTTCGAAGGTAGCCAGTCTGTCGGAATCTCCAAAGATCTCGTAGAGCTCATCGTAAACTCTAGTTTGTATGTGTTGGTGTATCCCCAGGAGGCACAGGACAAAACTTGAACCAGCTGCAGTGGTGTCATGGCCCTATGTATAAAAAATAACATCAAATATCACGTTTTACAAATAAGTTATGATTATCAGTATGGATACGCACTTCAAACATAATAGTGTCCACTTCTTCTTTGATTTCGTGATCAGTAATGTTGTTGGTACCGTTTTGAGCTGATTCTATCATCAAATCTAAGAAGGCTAGTCGTTTCTTTTCACCTGAAACATTATAAATAGATTCGAAATGATAGTTATCAACAAAATAATATTAGGTAAATGCAGCATCTTAATTTTAAAAGACATTTACGTAGATAAATAGAATGTAGATAAGCAGTTGACTCTGTTAAAGTCGCGAGAGCAAACCGGATGCAAGCTGTTCGCAATTGCTCAATTTGATTTCAGTGAGCACCAAACATTTCCAGCTAATCAGAATGGTGTTTAAGATCTTGAAATACTTATCAATCAAATTTATTTATGATTGAAAAGCTGTCTCACCAACGTCATTTTCGTCATTGAAGTCCAGGTCATCCTTGAGTCCTTTGAAAACATTATCAGCAAAAGTTTTAGTGTCAGTGGTAGGGTTGGTATCGTCATCTGGTGTGCGTGTAAGCTCCTCTAGTGTGGGTGGTATGATGCCTTTCTCTTTGTTTTCTAGGTAAGTTTTTTTCTTCTCTTTTATGACCTGGAATATTCATAACGCAATCGTCAACCTGTTATCACGCACTTAATTATTCAGGAAATATTCAAATTCATGAGTGATTGATAATTAGCATTGTTGACAGGTGTCAAAACTGTTAAGTACCTTGTTAGTAAGACCATGAATAATGTTGAGAAGTTTAAATTGCTGCTTGAAGAATGATGTGAATTTGAATATTGCGTCAAATCGCAGCCAAATCTTGTAGTGCCTCTGGTGTATAATATCGCACATCCTGAAAACGACACGCAATGTTACGCTTGGAAAAATACACGAAGTATATTGCCTAATGTTATACCTCTAGAGGTATGTAGTTATCAAGTTATTTATCTACGGGCAGTATTACCCTACCCTAGAACTCTCTACAACGTTGTAAGTAAATAAATAATAAATATAAATAAATATTTCACAACAATCACATCAATTCTCTAGTCCCAAATTAGGCTACGAGGCTTGTGTTATGGATACTAGACAACGGATAAACATACTTAAATACTTTTTTTGTAAATAAATACATATTATACATAGAAAACACCCAAACCAGTATAACACACATGTTCATATACATTGTACACTTATGCTTGTACTGTGCGGGGATCGAACCCGCGACCCTTATAGTTTTAGATGTCCGACATGTGGACCACTGCACCAAGCGGTCGTCGAAGTAGTTTCGGATGTAGCCATCCCTGTCACTTTAACAAGTATGAACGTGCAAGCGTTCAAGCTGGCTAGACCCGAAAATACGAACGAAACGTTATGAAATGCGGTCTTTGCTTCACTTACTTCATGACAGCCATAGCGTAATCAAAGCCAGACTCATCTTGTGTCTTTCTTGTAATACCCATTGCTGTTTCTGTAAGACAAACACAGTCTAAAGTTATTACACAGTATAAACTTAATGGATTGTTAACAAAGAGTAGGTACTAAATTAAGGATGCAAAACGTGCTATTAATGATGAATTTGTAAATTGTACACGTGAACCGATGCAATTTGTAAATTGTATACGTTTAACATTGGACTTATAATCACAGTCATTACCAATTGAATGAATGTTGAAAACGAAAATTTGCCCTTGATTGATTTTGCTTGCATTGTCCTATTCTTTGGTTTGCATATGAATATGTTTTCTCTTTACTTGGGACACGAAACATTGACTTGTATCGGTAAATTAATTTTTTTAATGCTCTTTAAGATAATTTAATAAATAAAAGATCTTGTGGCGCAGTTGCGGCAATGCTTTGGTCACTTACCTATCTTCTCCGCACAGAGCCCGCGTGGTGGAGTATGACTCGTATCACCCCATAGTTAAGGTAAGGATTGCACCCAGCAGTGGGATGTATACACATACATATATAGGCTGATAAGATAATTATACTTACCAAGTAAAATATCAACTGTTACGCCGCTCATGTAGTCGTGGACGTCAAATGTTTTTCCAATTTCAGACTTCATCTTTTCCACAACGTTCTTGCTGTTCTGGTTAAACACTCCGACAAATGACTTCAAAATATTAATATGGAATGTGGGCGCAATCATTTTGCGATGGGATCGCCATTTTTCTCCTAAAAGTAAAGAAGCGGTTGAGTTTTTTGTCGACTGGAATTTTCTGTCAACTAGCGTTAGTCTTTATTTAGCTGGTCGATTATTATCAAGCCTAATTTAGTAAGATATTTAAACTAGATTTTAAGACTAAGTATGTGTATTGATAGAAGTTTCTTGTCCGCCAGCGCACACCTACGGCGTACTGTCGCCATGACTCGCAACTGAATAGCGTCAAACAATCACCGTGGCCAAGTCGCTGATAGTCCCGACTCGCGGCGATTGTATGCATGCAGCATGCAGGTGTGCCAATGGCCTTTCGGTGACAATTACTAATTTTGACCAGGTTGTGAATATTACCGTATTTTTCAATGTCGATGCTGGACGAATGATTTGGTCGTTACCTGCACTTATAAGCAAGCCTTCCCCAAGCCAAGGCTTGAAGAAGCTGTAGTCATCAGACTTGTTGATGTGCACTTGGCTGTTGAGGATCACTTCCACGTCATCAGGATCCGTCAGGAAGATGTACAACCTTGAGCCAAGCCAGATTCGTACCACGCTCAAGTAGCGTTGCGCAAACTGAAGACTAAGTTCCATTATCTCTGTGGCGGAAATAAAGTGGAATGTTGATATTCTTCGTAAAAAGAAGCAGCGGTCCAAATTTAGGGCTCTTTCTGGGCTTTGTTAGATCTATTATCATACTCAAATCAAAAACTTAGCAATAACCATAAAATGTTAAGTTAAGAATTAGACTCAAACGTGAAAAACTTTATCGATTAAAAAACACAACTTGTAAGGTGTAGTTTTATTCAAATGGCCCCTTTAAACTTATAACAGTCTTATTTAATTTAACTTTTATGATGGAGGGAAAGGTATTTATCATTATTTTTAAGAATACCTTAATAGTCACTTACGTATTTCTAAAAGTATGTTGCACACAAAATAAATTGAGCAAAGTGAGCAAACATTCTAATAGGATGGGTTTTATGTTTTTTACCGGCAGGAGATTTCCCCAGCGCAATCAGAGCATTGCCCAGCAGTGGGAGCGTAGCCGGTCCAGGTATTTTGTTTCCCAGCTTGTAGAGCCGGGTCTGCTGCCGTCTGCGATGCAAGATCCACAGTCCGGTGGCCACAATCACCAAGGTGTAGAACAACAACCGCGATATGATGACCGGGTACCCCGGTCTTTCTTCAACGACGAGCGACATCTTTCTGAAATTAGCAAAATCATATTATGATTTTGACTTTAACTAGGCACAATTTTCGATGGCATGCTGGCTATTGTAAATCTAAGAAAAAAAAAACGCCAACGCTTCGTTCCAACGTTCACCGTATGTTAGTGATATAGTAAAGATATCAAGTATCTAAAGGTGTAATATGAATGAAATCCACACATCGAAAAGAAAAAGGAAATTCACTTTTAGTAGTAGCAAAAGTTAAAAAAAAAGTTTGCAATCTTTCATGGACGGTAATTATATTAAGAGTATATTTCGGAAAACATGCTTAATAAAGTTTTGAAAAGAATTAAGATGTGACCACTGAATTTGCCAAAACGCCTTACCCAATGTACCCTGTCTTTCACTGAATTGCTGGGTACACTCTGACGAACTATTTTGCATAATTGTCATTTTTATAACGATGACCTCCGACATCATGCAAGATTCATTGAAATTACTTATTGATTTATTGTTAATACGAGGTTCCGTTTCATGAAATTTTTCAGACGTGTATCGGTTCCGTATTTTCCAAACTTTAAGTGTTGTACAGTTAATGGTTGTTTACTATACTTACCTCTTTCTTTCATGGTTGCTATCGCTTGTTTAACAAATCAATAGATATTTAATATAAGTATAATATTATACTTAGTGTACATAGCAAATAAAGATACCAAAGAGGATTAGGTACATAGTTTTTCATGCAGTAATTAAAATTAATTGTTCTGACTGCACCTTTGTTAAAACAAAATGCATTACAGATAGTTCAACTCAGTTGTGCGCGCGGCCTTATGTGTGGGTAAACCTTGTACATATACAGTGACTTTGTGTGCGTGACAAGAGGTACAGTCGGGTACAAATACAAATACTGTTATTTACGGGTTATAATATACGGGTTTAAAAAAAACAGTTATTTCGTAATTTAATGTTTATTTATTGAACATTATTCTGCATCGCTACTTGAAAAATCTAATGATGAATTTTCGGATTCGCTGCTCTCACCAAGGTTAATTATGATTTCTGACTCCATGTCAAAATGTCTATAGTATTCTTCTTCTTTCTTTTGTACATGTCGACAAGTATTACCCCACATCCCTTCATCAATTTGACTTAAACGTTCATTTATGAGTTTCATTATTTCCGTCACATTTTGATCGACATTATGTGAAGCAATATAATTTTTTAAAATTCCCCACACATTTTCTATGGGGTTTAGTTCAGGATGATATGGTGGCAATCGAAGAACTTTTATGCCATATGGCTGAAGTATGTCGTCAATCTTGTAAGAAATATATTTTTCTTTATTTTTTTTAATCAAATCATACAGTTCAATTTTTTTCATTTCTTGATTAAAAGCTATATTTTTTTCTGTCATACATCTCTGCATTTCTATTTTTTTTGAATTAGAATTTGGGGCTCTGTCATTTTGAACGTTATGGTATGAGGCATTATCAAGCACAACCACAGAGTTAGGTGGAAGATTCGGTACTAGACGTTCTTTCAGCCACTTTTCATAGTTTTCTGCATTCATGTTAGAGTGGTAATCACCAGAAACACTATTTGCTTTGTATGTCAATAGTGCGTTAGGTACGAAACCTTGTTCTGAACCAGCATGCACAATGATAATTCTTTGTCCTTTCGACAGGTTTCTCTTTAAAGGTGGTCCATCTTTATTACCCCATCCTTTGTTTTGCACATGGTTAGTTAAGATGTAGCTCTCATCTGTATATACGATACACCTATTTTCTTGACGGTATCTGAGTAATTTTTTTAGGTAGGAAAATCGTAGTTTTTGGATGTCATGCCGCTCTATAATAACACGTCTGTTATCCACAGTTTTTCGCCATTTGTATCCCAACTTTAACAAAGCTGTACGCAGAGTCGAAATACTTCCATCATAGTTAAGTTTATCTTGAAATATTCTTTTCAACTTTAGCAACGTAGGTAATTCACGATGTTCTAAATGGTAATTTTGAATAGTGGAACGTATAACATCAACGTTAAAGTTGTCTAATTCTAACTTCTTTAAACGTTTTTTACGGTCTTTATGCGGAGATTTAAATTTAGAGTCAGATTCTTTTCCTTCAGCCAATATATTAGTAATTGTTCTCTCTGATACCCCCACTGCCATTGCTGTTCTTTTCCGTACGCTATTTAAATGTTCACTTAATTTCGATATTAAAATTGGACTTGCGCTGCAAACTGGATCACTTACTAGTTCCAATATATCTCTCGCATCTATTTTCAGAAATTCGTATACCTTAGCAATGGTTTCTCGAGTCTAAAACAATAATACGTAAACGTCAACAAGGAAAATTTTTTTCTTATATAGAATCATAATCAGAGATCGGAATTAGGTGTGTGAAAATACAAAATATCGAGAATATAACACGTGCTCCATATTATGTCCCGCTGCAAACTTTAGGTATTTTCACACACCCAATTCCGATCTCTGAATAATAAATATTAATTACATCTAAATTAAAAAAATAAATAAATAAAATAAAAATCTTTTAATATTTACCTGACTCCTTAAACATTTTCTCCGTGAAGAACTAGACATTTTCGTAAACGACTGTACCCGTAAGAAAAAGCGATAAGGACACGTCTTGCTCGGACGACGACTGCCGCGTCACTGCCACACGAATGAAAGTTGTATATTTACAAGCCCACGCACACATAGGGCCGCGCGCACAACTGATTTAAACTATCTGTACGAAATTCTAAAATGGTCTATAAAACGATTGATTTGCACTTACTTACGTAGAAGGCATCCGAAACTGAAAACCATTGTCGCCCTAAACAAAAGAAAAAATAAAAATACTGTCCACTTACTTTGACAACCGTCAAGGACACAGCCATGCACATAGACGACCTCAAATTAAGCCTCGGTGTAGATGAGCCATCTGACTACGAAGCACTGCAGAAGGATATTGATGCCGTTATGGACTGGAGTCAAAAGAACCATCTTCCATTTAAAATTCCATCTTCCGTAAAGTCATCACATTTACACGTAAGCTCTGTCCGCAATATGTAAATTATAAATTATTAGACGCACCCCTAGAAAGGGTAAGTAAAATTCGTGACTTAGGATTAATATTAGACTCTAAATTAGACTTTCATGACCATGTGAATACTATATGTAAAAAGGCTAGTAAAATGCTTGGCTTGGTTATCCGTACCTCTTCTCAGTTTGACAGATTGGATGTCGCAATGGTCCTTATACAATGCGTATGTAGGTACGTAGTCAACTTGAATACGGCGCACCTGTGTGGGATCCTTATGAAGATAAATATATTCTCCTGGTTGAAAAAATACAACGCAAATTCGCACGTTGGCTGTATAAAAGAAAGTACGGGTATTATCCACATTTATATCCGTCCTTATTTGTCAGCGGTATGGTAGGACTAGATACGCTAAAATGTAGAAGGGGTGTGCAGTCGATAGCACACTATTTGTGTAATATACACAATAAGATAGATAGCCCAACGATTCTTAGCCAAATAGGATTACAGGTGCCTAATCGATTGAGCTGGAACGCGGAGGGGTTGGTAGCGCCGCGACGGCGCCCGCGGCTTTGGTGTTGGCCCTCAGCGCGCATTAAGTACGCCGCGAATGCACCCACCGTTCGGGCTCTACGCCTTATAGGAGATATACTCGGCGACGACTATGATATTGACATATTTGCTGACAGTTTTGGCCAATTCATGCATAAAGCTGTTAATTATTTAGAAAATTTGTGTTCCGAGTGTTTTAGAAGTAGTATTACTGAACTAACATAATAATTTGATTATTTTTGTAATTCTGACTGACTCTTTATGTGTATTTTTTCTGACATATTTAATATTTGTGACATATGATATGGTAATCCTGATGTATCTATTTTTCTTTATTTGATTTTATACTATAAAATGTTTGTTTGACCATGATTACTGTGCGACTGACGCTTTGGGCGACTGTAAGTCAGAATGTTTTCTGTTAAATAAATAAAATGAAATAAATAAAATAAAATAATCGAGAAGCTAAGGAGAAAAAAATACTTAAAAATAAACAAAAAGAACTTGTTACAAATAAAAAACAAACAGAAAAATTTTGTATGACTTAAATAGAGAGATGAAATAGTTTTATTTCAAGTCATAAGTAGAATGGTTTCGAAATGCATTAAAAAATATTCAGAGTTTTATTTTCGTCGTTGGCAGTTCATCTCCTGTCTTTTTAATGGCGCGTTGTTTTACATCATTAGAAAAGCCACGTCTGATGATGATCTTCGTTTTTTAACCCCCGACGTAAAAGAGGGGTTTTCTAAGTCTGACCCCTATTCTGTTAGTGTGTGTCTGTCTGTGTGTCATTTTATTAATTTCGATGCAAAAAATAATTTAGTCACGGTGGTTCTTGGCTCTAGCTGGTCAAAATCCGTTAAGCCGTTGCGTCAATAGCCTGTTTTCCTGGCTCATGTCGTCGCTCCAATATTCGTTTATTTTATTTTATATTTTTCTTCAAAGAACACAAACAGAGATGAACAAATTTGTATTTAGTATTGCAAAAAAAATATTCTGATTTATTAAATTAAATAAGAAATGAATCAGACTTTATACTCGTATAACTATCTGACATTTCTTACATAGGGAACAGTAGGGTGGGTTATCTGGGATTTCAGGAGTCATGAATCGCTTTTTATGTAGTTAAGTATTTAGCGCCGTGTCAGTTGATGCGCATCAAGTTTCTTGCAAATTGACTTGCTGACTACTTCAAAATGTGATGTTTAGTTGTGGCGTTAGCACAGCCGATTGGCTGTGCTAACGTCTTAGTTCTTAGTAGTTTTTAGTGTGTCTTGTGAAATGAACGGAGAAAATTTATTTATATATAAATATAAAATATAAATTTTAATTATATTATATAAATAAATCTTTTATGTATATTATACAAATAAATATTTTATGTATATTATATAAATAAATATTTTATATTGTGATAGGTAATAAAACTATAAATAAATTAGCCTATTTTGGAAATTAAAACTGTACCTACTCTTAGACTCTTCTGAGAAAATAAGACGATTGACTCTATGATTTTGTATTAATATTTCTAATCACAATTTCATGGCAACTCATGTTTTTCTCTTTAAAATATTTTTGTTTAATATTAGGTGTGGCGCTTAGGGTATGGAAATAATAAAATAAATGTTTTTTTTTTTAACAAAATCTTTACTATTTACATCATAACTGGACTTTATAATTATCCTTACTGACCTTAGCGAATATTGATCGCAAGTATCCCGTCGTTAATCATTAGAATAACAATTTAATTACACATTATTAACATAAATACAATATCACTTAAAACAAGCTTAGCCATTTACAGTTAGATGGTATCAACACTGGCAAATAGATTATGACAATTAACGATCACTAAGATGTTTATTTAATAACGTAACAGCTAAGCCTGATTTCACTATGATACTCGTAACTTTAACAAACGTTTAAAATATGAGGTTATGTATTGTTTAACCCTTAGTCGGTCGCCCCTAAAAATTTTCATAAGTGGTTACCCCCAACCAAAAAAAAACATGAAATACACGCAAAATCAGACTCGAACCAATTAATGGTTAAAGTCAGTCACACAGTAAAACACGCCTAAGTCTGTTTTATTGTTGAGAGGACGGAACTCTGATTCTAGGTTCTATTTTGATTCTGAAGCCGTCTGTCCTTTTCAGTATGATGTCTCCTTTCAGGTCGAATTTCTCTTCAGGGATTTCAGATATGGTCTTGTAGTTCCTCAGTACCGTTGATAGGAGAACTTTCAGTTTCAGCATCGCGTATTTGCGACCTGGAAAAATGATATGGTAATAATAAAATCCATAGCAATTGAAGCAATAAGAGCGCCTTAATTGTCCTAACATTTGAATAACGTTTTTTCATGTATTATTTCCGTGTGAAATGTAAAAGTTTTTCTATCTATCTATTTAGCCAACATTAATGTTAATTTTCAGCAACGACAAAACTCTATTTATGACCGACTTTAAAAAAAAAGACGAGATTCTCTATTCGCCCGTATTTTTTATTAATGCATATTAATAAAAAAATACGGCCTATATATATATATATATATATATATATATATATATATATATATATATATATATATATATATATATATATATATATATATATTAATAAATGCTATGGCCTGTATGTTCATTAGTACTTTTAAATCCTATTAGGGATACTACGCCTCTGCTGTTCGTCTGTCTGTTTGTTACAATGCTGTATCTCATAAACCGTTAGCTTAAATTTCCACACAAAATACACCATGTATTTTTTGTTGCTACTCAATCTACTATTAACTAATCCACGAATTATATTTTACGAACCGACACAACTTCTGGGCCCAGCACTGAAGGGTATGAAACTGTAGTAGTGACGGTTCTGTGTGTTTTCAGGCAGGAAGTTGTCAGGGTTGAACACATTGGGGTTGTTGTAGTACTTGGGGCTCCTATGGATCTTGTAGGTGCCTATCACGACGGTAGCACCGGCCGGCAGAACGTAGTTATTCGTCGCTGAAAAAGAAACTACAATAAATACTTGAGTACTCGTTTATTTTATGCTGTCCTATCTCAGGGCTTCTCTGGAATATCAATTAAAGTAATCTTTAAATTTTGACGTTAAAAACTATCAGATGTAATCATGTTATTGATCGTCTCTAGATTATTCTATAAAATGTATGATACAAAGCATAACTGCAAAATATGTTTAACTGCACTACCTACCGCTATATTTACGGCAGTTATGATGTCAGTAGAATACTAGTCTAATAAAAAAAAAGATTACTTTCAAAGACGTCAATAGTTACTTACATATCTGAACGTCATGTTTCAACTTCCTAGCTATGACTGGCACTGGTGGGTACATCCTTAGACTCTCGAGAATAACTCTTTCCAAGTATTTCATGCGGACTGTGTCATCAAAGGTAGCAGGGCGGTCAGAATCGCCGAAAATTTCATAGAGCTCATCATAGACTTTTGCTTGGACGTCCTGGTGGACTCCAAGAAGACATAGGACAAAGCTGGAACCAGCCGCAGTGGTATCATGTCCCTGGAAATTTGAAAAAGTTAATTACTGCGATTTTGTTGGGTTATACCGATGGCCATGAGAGAATTTGTATCCGATATTACTTATGTAAAATATTCGTCAACCCTGTCATCCATTGCATTGTTAAGTATTCAACATGTCTAGACTCAAAGCTTTATTTTGGTTTTAAATAGAGTTGTTATTCGTTAGGCGTCCGTGTTTATGTGTTGGTCTTTCTAATTATTTCCGTACCTCAAACATGATCGTGTCGACCTCTTCCTTGATCTCATGATCTGTAATGACGTTTGTGCCGTTTTGGGCAGATTCTATCATCAAATCTAAGAAGGCGAGACGTTTCTTCTCACCTGTAACAAAATAAATATGTGTATTATATATCTGTTAGTTGACGTGTTAATCATAAAAAGACGACGGCACATCAAGAGTCACACTGCCGCATCTTATGCGTTGGTAAAAGGGGCATTCCAGAAACAAACAAAATTATTGTTATTATGCATGTTATTAGTGTATTTATGATAACTTGTATTCTTCTTCTTCTGCTTTGCGTGTCGACTCAGGCATCTAAGTAATATTTCTTTGTAACTCCTCTTATGCGCTAACTCTTGAATAAACATATTATCATCTTAAACATTATCCAAAATTATGTGGGATTTATTTTGTATACTTGTGAAAAAATTGTCAAATATTCCTTCTATTCAGCCATAGCTACACTAACTGTTCAATAAGTTATATTATTTATCCATGCTAATTGAACAGTTCCTTGCTTCTTTGGGTAGCATAGATACGTCTGAGGTGTTAAAAAGAACTCAATCAAAAACTCAAGCCAATAAAGCGTGGTCTTGTAGAGGTCCTCACGTGTAAAGCTGCTGAGTCACGCAGGTAGCTTGTATTTTAGTAGTTTCTTATTGTAACTTACCTACGTCATTTTCATCAATGAAGTCCAGGTCGTCGCGAAGGCCTTTGAATACACTATCAGAAATAGTGTTACCAGACTCTTCGCCCTCAGGAATGTCTTTCGTCAGCTCCTCCAGTGTGGGGGAGATGATCCCTTTGGCTTTGTTTGCAAGGTATGTTTCCTTTTTACTTTTTATTACCTGAAACATATTTAAGTGTAGAAATGTGCATTGATAATACTAAAAATATAGAAACTTAATGTAGATTTTTTTTGTAAAACAAATTTATTTGACATTTTAAAAACCAATTACCGTATGCCGCAGGTGTGCCCTAATCCTTATATACTAGTAGTATTACCTTATTAGTAAGTCCATGGATGATGCCCAGTAATTTGGTCTGTTTCTTGAAAAACGATGTGAATTTGAAGACAAAATCGGGTCGAAGCCAAAACTTGTAATGTCTTTGGTGAATAATGTCGCACATTCTGTAAAGACAGTTTAAGGTAAAAACAATGATCGTAAGATATGCTTACATTAAATAAATATATTTATCTTACTTCATAACGGCTATAGCGTAGTCAAAACCAGATTCATCTTGCGTTTTTCTAGTTATACCCATAGCAGTTTCTGCAAATCATAAAAAAAACATTATTGAAACAACTTGCACGCAATACTGAAATCAGTGTCAACATATTAGTATGCAATGAATATTCATTGCTGACGAATGTGAATGCATTGTTTCCAATGACGATAATTAATTTATAATAATCACCGAATGAGTTCAGATTATTGACCGAAATTTATAATTTTGCTTACCAAGTAAAATGTCGACAGTGACTCCGCTCATATGGTCGTGAACGTCAAATGTTTTGCCGATTTCTGATTGCATTTTTTCCACAACATTTTTACTGTTCTGATTGAATACTCCCATGAAGGATTTTAATATGTTAATGTGGAATGTTGGCGCGATCATTTTTCTGTGTGATCTCCATTTTGCACCTAGAAAGGAAGTTTGGTTAAAATACTGATAATCAATAATATTTCGCAGTGTAACTTTTTGTTAAACCAAACTTTTAATTTTTCACGTAACATACGAAAAAATATATTATCACCGGCACTTGCGTTACATTAATTGATGCACTAGTGCAGGTTTTATTCTGTATAGAGTTGAAGAAATTAATTAGTTTGTTAAAGAGTTGTTTTAAATGTCGATGAAGTGTCGATACCTAAGTTTCGTGTTGTTATTTATCACACACGAGCAAGATTCATCAATATACCGAATCAGATCCATATCTATACTTATGATAAACGCAAAAGTAACGCCGTCCGCCTATCTGCCTGTTTGTTACGCTTACTCGCCTAGTCTACTAAACCGACTTGGATGGAATTCGGTACACGTATAGACTGGACCTTAGGAGCGGACACTCAGTGGACTTTTTGATGTTCACGTGGCTATTTAGGATAGCCTCGACGTCTACGGCGTTGTTCAGGAAACTCACTAGTTTGGGGCTGATACATAGACAAAGCGGAAAAAGAGGATTATTTTGTTTTAAATTTCCACCAAACGACGCCAGCGCAGGAACCTAATGCAAAATAATCCTCTTTTTTTAGCTATAGTCATGGATTTCCGCAAAGTAACGCCTGATTCCATCCACTATATCAGCCGATACATAGATATTTTGACAGTTAAATGAACAATTTAATTCAGTCTTGGATACAAAATATCACTTGCGAACGTCATGTTTGGAATTGTACTATGAATGAACAATGAACTTGTCTCCTTTTTTTTAAAGTTTACCTGAGCTTATAAGAAGTCCTTCTCCTAACCAAGGTTTGAAGAAGTTGTACTCGGACGACTTGTCAATATGGACATGGCTGTTCAAGATGGCCTCCACGTCAACTGCGTCGTTTAGGAAGATCACCAGCTTGGGCCCGAGCCAGCCGCGGACAACGTCACCGTATGTGTCTGCGTAGTCTAAGCAGACTTTCACTAGCTCTGAAATAACATTTGAAAATCATTTTTAGGGTCCCATAAACGAAGCGGACTAACAGTCTATATGTCTGTCTGCTGTTTGTATGACATAATATACTTATTGTTGCATACTAGGTGTAAAAAAGGTTTGAATTGATTAAATGTTGATGCAGTTCGACTAATGAACTCAATTACGATATGTTGATTTCCTTTTTTAAGTATTATCTAACCTTTAAAATCCTTTAACCTCTTTCTTATGAAATGCAATTCACAACACCGTGAAATTAGCTCGTACTAGGTATACGGGATTGACAATCTTTGAAATTCAAATGGCAATATTAAATATTTGTTTTTTCTCCACATTTTATTACTTTCACAAACAAAGTAACTTCATAGTTAGTATATATGAAACACTACATACCTGAAGGTTTCTTCCCGAGCGCCAGTAGTGCGTTGCCAAATATTGGTATGGCTATTGGTCCTGGAATTTTGTTGCCCAGTCTGTACAGCTTAGACTTCTGCTGCTTACGATAGAGCAGAAGTAGCCCAGAAGTAAGCAGAATTAGCGTGTAGAAGAGAAGACGACCCGCACTGAAGTGGTAGCCTTGGATTTCTTCTACTACTGTCGCCATTTTGATGCTAAAATTTACAAACATTTTAAATGTAATTAGAAGATATTTATATAATGGCTTAGTGCAACGTCGAAAATAGGTAGGATGAGGTTGTCGTTAATATGTATCGGGGGTAACTCAATTACTGAAGAATGGAACAAAAAAATATGCAATTTAAATGAAATAATCGATGACATATTTAACTTTTCGGTCAGATCATCCCGGGTCGGCAGTTGAACCGAAATGGAAAATTTTAGCAAAAAGTGCATAGCTTTAGTAAAAATACCTACGTTTCGTAAATAAAAATGATACTATTGATTTGATTTATCCAAGTTACGTATTTGAAAATTAGTGTGTAATAAAAATGAAATATATTTTAACGTAAGTTATTTTACCATAAAATCACTGGTTTGAGATACACTAAAACTTTCTTAAATAGTTAACACTAATCAGCACATACTGTCTGAACGCACAAATCACAATGATGGAATTTGTCTCCATGTGATCTCAATTTGTGCCAAAATAATCTAGTAATCACAATTTTTAAAAGCTGACAAAATGATTTTAGACAATTTTAATTTAGTACAGTTCGTTGCATGAAAATGGCAAAGAAGGGTTTTAGTTTCACACAAGCGAATGCCATTAGGATAAGTATTTTTTTTCGTAAGACTGTACATTTCTGTCAGCAATTTTCAGATTTGACCTAGTGATATTACACAGGTCCAAAAAAATGTTACGTTAGTAATAGTTGGTTGAAACTCGGGGTGAAACGAGTTCATATTGCATAATAATAAGAAATTTGGTATACATATTTATTTATCAATATTTATATTGAATGTGGGTTCGCTTATCAAACTCTAAATTCGTTTAATAAATCGAGTTCAACAACAAGACAAATAATTGCCAATTCTAATTAATTTAGAAGTAGAAAAAAACGAGATTATGATTTTTATTACAGAACGAGAATTTTCTCAAACTTTACCCTTTTACCTCCTAATAGTTAAGGTGAGGCTAGCAGTGGGACGTATATTATAGGCTGATGAGATGAGATGAGAATACGACTTTATTTTACTTCAGCCCGCTTAAATATAATGCTAACTAATACTCGTACATAAGGAGGAAAACAATTAACTGAAACTTTCTACAACCAAATAGTTTAAATTTTCACTCAAGACAATTATACACCTGTATTATATCGATGTATTAAAACTGCAGCCAGCATCACCCACAAATGCCTTGCACACACGAGATACACAAGAAAAATGTGCAATATCTCGTGTTACAAATCAATTGTGTTATTTTAACAGCAGGTTTAAGGTCGAATTTTAATTAAAATTTATCCATCCACGCATGACGCCAATGGGCTGCAGAGAAATCACGATATCCTTGCAGTATCTAGGTGATCTTAGATCTATTTGGCTTCCTTGAACTCTGGCGGTTAGGTTGATTTATGTAACAACTGTAATTAAATATCTTTAAATAGTTCATTATCATAGAAACGAATGGTTCCGTGTATATAAACGCTAAACGCTTCATCAGGTTTAGTTTAAGAAACAACATATTTGTTGAATACAATTTTTTTTACCAGACAATAATTGGAAGGTTTTGTTTCAATTATAAGTTTATTATTGCTGTGTTTTTTAATTATAGGCTACTTCCAGATTTTGGTTAGCTTACTTAGAATAGAATACCATACGAGTTTTTTTTGCCACTTATTGACCGAATGTATTTCGACAGTCAAAAGGAAATAGGGCATAAGCGCCTTTTGGTCAAAAATGACTTACGTATGCCATTGGACTTAAAATTTTCTGCTCTTTCGAATGCGCTTACTCTCATGACTCTACGTTGACTTTTTTGGCATTTAGACCCAAGCAAAAAAAGAAGATTTTATAGTGTTATTTTTGCTAACCGACGAATATTCTGGTCATTTTTGCTAGAAAGGTGATTGTACCCCTACAAAAATAATTTATTTTGGGTTTCTTGTCGGTAATGCTTTTTTACTTCACAAGAGTGCCAAGCTTTTGGTTGCTTATATGCCTTTTAACCATTTTTATAGAAAAGTACAAATGTCGTTTAAAGCTTACTTCCACTTCGTAATTGAATAGATCTATGGCGCTTGTGCCCTATAAACAAAATGCAAACTTATATTACTCTGGCGGTTATCCCCTATTTCCATTCAGTTCTTAATGACAGCCAGACGGTTAAGCCCTATTACATAAATTGATTTTAATATGACACTGGTGGTTATGCCTTACTTCAGTTTAAAAAGTATTAACAAAAACATTTTTTTTATTTAAATAAACATCATACTAAATATGAAATGTCGAGCTATTATCTTTGAAATCTTCCATTTACTGTAAAATTATAGCAGGGTATACTGTAATAGGCCTCTTTTTTATTTAAATAAACATCATACTAAATATGAAATGTCGAGCTATTATCTTTGAAATCTTCCATTTACTGTAAAATTATAGCAGGGTATACTGTAATAGGCCTCTTAGTAAGATAGATTCTTAGTATGTTTCTGTGAAAATTTACTCCCAAGCAATTGCACTCTACTTTTGAAGTTAGAGACCCAATTACGATGTCGTGCAATATCTGTTTTAGATATATTTTTCTGATGAAGGATTGTGTTCGTTGCGCTACTTCATTATTTTTGAGGTGGCTTTTCATCCATATTTCTTTTCTTCGTAGTTACATTGTGTGTTACTAATGTCTTATATCCTGGTATTGTTTTGAATGCAAACTGTTTCTTGTGCCCTATTATCTTATATACAACCACTATGAAAAGTAGCTTATCCTTCTTTACCTATAATATTGATTTAATGGTCTAGTCGCTTAAACCCTTTTACCCCGCCAAATGATAAATTGGAATGTCGCATATCCTTTAATATTTATTTTTTTATTTGTATCTTATGCCATATTTCCTCATTCAAAAATTAAAAGCTGAGGTTATAAGAGGTTATAAGCGACAAAAACTACTTTAAATAACGCGAAATCACTAAACCTAAGAATACCAGTAATTGCTCCATTTCTATCTGATTTTATAACTGTTTCACTTTTCACAAAATCTTAATAAATGACAAAAATACGTCAGTTTTTCTAAAATTTAAAACTTAGAACGGCTCTCCTGAACATTTCATCTTTTGTCGTTTATCCTCTATTTCCTTTTGACCGTCGATTGAATAATTGAAAATGTAGTAAGTAGGTACCTACATAACTGTAACAATACTTAGCTTTGTTATTTTGTAGGCCTCCTGGTGACAGTAATTTACTCGCTGATAAGTTCAAAGTTGACAACGTGTATATTTAACCTTTGTCCTACGTAGTGTCTTACGTACTGTAAAAGAATTTGTAATATTTTGCGTGGTTATTCAAATAGGCATTTCGCCATGTTTTTGTTTACCGAATGAGAAATCTTTAAATTACTTTGTCACCTAGCTTCATTAGGTACTACATTTATCTCTTTTATTTTCGAAAAGACAACACTTAAAAAATTCTTTTCGGCTCCGGTCATCGGGGAGGAATCGAACCCCCGACCTTTGGAAGTCCCGTCCAATGCTCTGACCACTGAGCTACCGGGAACCTTAATGGAGTCGTTGAATTTCGTCTCTTTTATTTACTTACATATTTTTGAATAATCTCCATTGGTTCATATTTGTAAAAATCATAAAACCAATACGATTTCGTAGCTATGTTTTCAACATCGAATTTAAATAAAAAGAAATCAGTTTGTGTTCCTTTTTATGAGCGACTAGAATTAAGTAACATATTAAGAAATGTAGGACTCAACTTATAATATAATTTTAAGCGTTTGACTCACAAATCTAGAAAAGAGAGTATACTATATTAGATTAGCGAAGGTTACTTTACTGACTGATTCTGGTGGAATAAGGGCCTCCTTAACAACAGAGTCCATATAAAGGGTAATTTACTCGTGAAGTTCGTTATTTAAAAAAAATTGAAATCATATGGGCCTGGTTTTTCCTATTTTTACAAGCTTTTATTTAATTTTCCTTGTCCCAGGGTTTAGTTGTTTGTTTGTTATCAAATTTTGAAAGCTGAATTTCTCCCACTTCCTTATGACCTCAAATGACGATGCACAATTTGAGTGTAAAAGCGTGCTCGATTTTTTTTTGTTTGCTACTTGTTAAGTTTATGTTTTTTACTTATTTACTGAACCCCTTAATACCTAAGTACATAAGTGTGAAATGTGGCTGTCCTAAGTCACGCTTAATGAATGTGTCACTTGTTAACATTGTATAAGTCGAAAGGCAGGTACTTACCTAACATAAATAATTGAGTATCATTTACATGGACACAATTCAATCGTGTAGGCAGCCTATGTACCTAACCACCTATGTAACCGATTTGGTTAGATAGTTAATTGTATTAATAATTCTTGAAAGTGTCTATTGACGAAATAGTTTTAAAAACATGTTTATTTTCTGATTTAAGGTATAAGGCAACTTTTAATTTAAAATTTAACTGTAACCCGTGCGAAGCTGGTTATATAGAAAAGACGTCTCCTAATATTCCCCAGGGTTTATCTGTAGCATTCAATCTATCTGATAGTAACATTTGCTAACACTTTTGCTGTAGGGGTATATTTGAAGCGCTCTGTGAGAAGCTTTTTGTAGTGGTAAGTATACTTTGAAATGAAAATGACTAATCAAAATAAAACCTTGCTCTCCAAAAAATATATTACACTTTACTAAGTAACTAACTACGTACTCACTTTGGAAATAAACTGATTTTATTAACTTCAGACGTTATGTTTTTGAACATATGTTAATGTTAACGATAGTTGTCATCATGCCTATTGTATATCTATCGCTGCAATAAAGTTTAATAAGTAGATAAAATAAGTAATCTTCAATTTTAACCGATTTTCAATTAAGGATAATTGAACCAAAACTTTGCTGAAGCAACATACGTCTGGACCTGGGTCCGGACGTACCACTGGGGTAAGAAACTACTTAGATAATGACGATATAACACACTCTACCTACTAACTACATATTTGTAAATCAAATGGTACAATAAAAACCAGACACTGGCAAGTGACACACGCGTGAAGGCCGTGAAGGGTGCATACCTACGCTCTTTACCAACCAAGGCCAAGGAATAAAAAATGTATGGGTTGTCTATGACTTCAATTAATCTTTTGTTTTTTTTTGTACTATCAGTTATATAACAGAAATGAATAATCATAAAATGTTATATAACAGAAAAAAATGTATTTGAGACAATATTTGTCAGTTTCTTCAGGAATTGTTAAGTATGAAATAAATATTGCGATGCTCTGTAAATTGAGAATCGAGAATTAAGTTTATTTCTTAGACAATAATCAATTACAATATTTTAGCCATGACTTGTGTCAAACGATGACAACCTCAAAGGAAAACTAGTAGCGAAAAGTAAAGATAGGAGTTTCTTTATATGACTTTAATGACAGATAGTCAGGTGAGGCCCTTTTGCGCGCTTAGGGTTTAGAACCCTAAAAACATAAACCATATTACCATTACTATTACGTATCATTACCTACAAGCAAGTATTAGCAAACATTAATAAAAAACACAGACACGAAATACATAAAAATAAAATACCTATAATCGGACAAATACACGTAGGTATTATTACTCGTATGTACACTTGTTATGTTTGTATGCAAGTACGAGGCGCTATTGAATGTTATTTAAAATTATGTAATTTAGTGATACTAACTGCCTTCAAGGAACCGCATCGAGTTTTGTTAACAAAGCGTCTAGGTGTTTTCTTATACGTTTTAAGTCCTAATGGACCTCAAGGCTAGATTATGTGTTTGGTATCATGACATCACGTCGAATGAAGACCTTACATCTAGCTATTGCGAAGAGATTTTATTCATAAATCGAACTTATTTTCGAACTGGCCACCACAAACAGAACATTTCAAATAAGAAAAAGAAAAAATAAAACTCATTAACAAATTTAAACCCTCAAATACTAATACATTGTTCACTATTCGGGAAGAAATAGTTTTCTTTCGCATAGCGCGGTTGGATGGCGGAAGATAAGATAAAGCAATCCACTATAATAATGACATTTATCACGGAACGCGATGCAGTGTACAGCCGACCTTATAAGATGGACCACGAAAGAGTGCCCGAGCGTGAGAAAATAATTAATCACGGAATTGAAAATGGAAATTGTGAGAAAAAAGTGGACAGTGACAATGGAAGAGACACATCAAATGCTTTTAGGAGACAGGTGTGTGGGAAATAGTGTGGTGGCTTATCGATTTTTTTTTTCACGTTAATGTAGAAAATTATCTACTATTTGTGTTGACACTGTTGTTATCGATGTGCAATGAATGAGAAATGATTAATTCGTTCAGTTAAAATAAAGTAAGATAAAAGTGAAAAAATATAGCGTAGGTACATAAAGAAATTACGCGGCAATGGCGCATAATAGAACTTTAGTGTTGATACTGAACAAATAATATTTTGATGTGCTATGCTAATTTTATTAATGCGATGGTGGTCATCAAAGTTAATCTATTATACAAAATAAATCGCAAAATGTGTTGGGAAGCGATTAACTCCAGTACGCCTAGACCAATTTGGCTAATTCTTTTTTTTAAATGAATTATGATATTCCTTAAATTGCGGGGATGGTCCTTACTAAGAATGAAAAATAACGGACAGGACAACGTCTAAGGAGTCCGCTAGTATTATATATAAAAGAAAATGGTATGAGTTACACTATTTAAAACTCAAGAACGGAGGGTGGTGGAGAGGTAGCTTAGAACCAGGGCACGGACATAGGACACTTTTTAATCGGTACTCATTGCTTCATAAAACAATATGATTAGCAAAAGTTATCATCGTGTTTTAAGATAATTTTTATCCCATCCCACCTCGTTTCAGTCAATCGCAAATGACAGTGGATTAACAAAACATACATGACATCCAAACGTAATTTGTCTTTGGTTAAGCATGGAATGAAAAAGCGGGCAGGACTATGTGTGCCGTGTTCGCTAGTTTAAAAAAAAGCTAGTTAGTGAATAAAAGTTATCTTTTGAAATTTCTCAGTACAAAGTTGAGTGTTAAATAAATAAATAAATGGTCAAGCATATCTACCTTTTCAAGTTAAATACGGACGATTATGTCCTTGCAAATATTATAATTATAAGTTATGCCGAATATTAATTAGCTTCTTTGTTTACGTCATGTGGTACTATAGTTAGGTACTTATTTTTAGATGTATGAAATACCAAAATATATAAGAAACTGTATTATGTTATGTTGACCAAAACTGGTTTGTTAGGATATTTTAAGTCGTTAATGCAAAAGGATCTTATGTCTGAGTGTGAAGGTATAAAATTAAGTAACTAAACCCTTGTAATATGATAATACTCTGGTTATTGCCTTGTTTTCCTTACATTTTTGTGCATCGACCTCACTTTAGGAGGTATTTTAAGAACAAAATCTGCGTTTTAGTGAACCTTGATTCAAAAATTATTTCAATTTTAAGTATAAAAATAAAGTGCTTTTTAAAAGTGTAATAAATACTTTTCGCTGGTCAATACTTAGCCTCATTAATTAATTATAAGTAGTAAGTAAGATCGTTTTACCTTCACGCGACATAACGCCTTCTTCAGTTTGTTCTTAATAAAAGTCAAAAAATTATAACAGGAGCAGTGTAACACCAATTTTTTTTACGAAACAGTAATTTGCCTTCATTGTTTTAAAGACAAGTTCGAAGCAAAATAAGACAACTGACAAGACTAGGAACATTTAGGATTTTTAACCACGGAAAAAGAGGGGTGTTATAATTTCAAGCCCTTTTCAGTTCGAGGATGTTTGTGTTTGTCTGTTTGTGGCACCGTAGGTACCCGAACGGATGGACCGATTTCAGTGCGGTTTTTATTCGAAATATTTTTTTTATCACGGTGGTTCTTAGCTGTAGCTGGTCAAAATCCGCTCAGGCATTGAAACTCACCAACTGTTTTCCTTTCTCATGTCGGGGGATTTTTTAATTTAAATTTTTTCATATCCATGTCGTTCATTGTTTACAATGAGTATTTTTCTAATAGTTTGAAAGTTATTTGCCAAGTACCATCCATTGCGATAACACATATGGGTTAATGAAACGTCATTGTTCGCCGTCATAGGTAATTACTGCCGTTTTAGTAAATTGTCTAACGATCGAACTTCCTCCGCTAGTTTGGTTGTCTAATTCATGAGGAATGCATGTTTGTAGAGTCCCTTTAAAATGAAATGATACAATAATGATGCTTAATCCATCAGAAATGATTAATTAAAATAATTTTACTTCAATAGGATCTGTAGTCGAAAATACATTATAGAGCCACAACTTATAAAAAAAACTGCCTTATTGCAATAACACATACCTACCTTATCGTATTTGGCAATGGTCAAATAAAATCTCATCAAAAGGTCATCTCTCATTGTTACTTGATATCAATAATTAAATTAAGTTTATTCACGTTGTCTTCGAAATTATCTATAGGTACTTTATTTTATCTGGTAAGATAATCTATATATTCGATAAATTCAGACACTAATAAAAAATCCCAGCCTCTAAGATTGTTGCGTTAGTAAATATTAACCTTTTCTACCTAATGATTGTTGCGTTAGTAAATATTAATCTTTTCTACCAAAAGGTGAGTTATTGCTTGACCTTAAATAAATTTGTCTGTTTTTGGACGTGTCGAAATTAAAGATGCACATTTATTATTTCCGAAATACTACATGTTCTGATACCTTTAAAATGACTAGGTGCTAATATCTGGTAGGAAATATGATTTGTAAATCGTGTATCATTAGATAACTACACCTACGTGTATGCTATGGCTGAAGGAAATTATTGGAACAGTCATCATCACTGCAGCCCGGACCTACATAAAGAAGCTACAGTAAGCCCACCCTAATGATTTAAAGCCAGGGTTTTAGGAAATGGGAACTGAGAATAAAAAAATAACTTTGGTTGATGAATTAAGCTTTGCTAATAATATTTTTTCCAGTAGGCGAAGTCAAAAGATGGTTATTAATCGATTAGGTAGGTATACTTATTATTCAATTTGAAGGCACATTATTACCTATTCGTTGTTGTATCGGACAACAAATGAATACTCGTAGATAACATATAATATGTTGTAATCACATTGCGACAATGTGTGGGCAATCAAAATATCAAGACTGCTCCAAACAAGGTTTTATTGATTTCTATTATCTTGCACATACGAGTAATAAATATGGTCTAAATACTTTCATGTTTATGCCTGAACATAAATAAATTAGACAGTGTTTGAACGTTGTCTGTACTATTGTAAAATATTATAAAGAGGTACAGTTTGTAAATTTGTGATGTTAATGTTTGTAGCAGTAATCTCATCCAAAACATTTATATAAAATGCCTGAGATAGAGTCACTGTCATTTGACATTTGTCCGTAGTATAAAAATTAAAAATTATACTAACTGCCCGATGATCACTTTCCGATTTATTAAATTTCATTTTAATTTCAATGCCCCCTGCACTAAATACTGTAAATAGTTTGGGTACCTTACACTCCATTACCTAGCTTAACATTTGAAACAAGGGGTAGGTTAACCTTTTCACTTACTATTTGTTTTGACAACGAAAAAACTTCCAATCATTCGATAATTATCTTCCCAATTGACGAAAATCTAGGAGGGGTCAAGCCGAAGTCTTTCTAATGAAAACAAAAATCTTTCGTCAGATATCTTGAAAAATTCCATTCGCAACGGTTTCATTTGTTTTTATAAAGGAGATAAATAATTCGGTCACCATCGCTAAGTATATTGTTATGAAGCATTTACGTCATTTTAAGCTTCAGTTTTTTTTAAACGCGAATCATGACAGTATGATATTCAGAAAAAAAACACGGGTTGCACTCCGGGAGTGCCGGCAGAAGTGAAAACTTGATTATTAACGTTGTGCATTTTTGATTTATTTGAACCGTCTTACGGTTTTTTGATCAGCATCACGTGACCTGACGCGAGTTTCACAGTTTCTACCCATGCCACAAAAGTGCTCAACGCCGCTAAAGAAGTTTTCACTTCAAAAAATCCTCAGGTATTTTTTCCACAGCGGGTTAGCACGTCAAGGTAAACGCGGCGGCATCTTAGGCGCTTGCGATACGGGCGAACTTAACATGGGTAGCCTTATGTGCTGGCCACCGTTCATACACGGTCAGTCGGTCATACACTTTAGATCATGACATGAAACCCAACATCTCAACCTTTCCGAAAATTTAATAGATCATGAAGTCTAAAAAGTCGATCGCTCGCTTCGCCCAAGCACTAATTTAAATCACTTTCCATGGGTCGGGAAAATTATATTGCCCAAAATAATAAAGTTACTATTTAAATCTGCAGGGTGCCCAAAATTACAGACCGCCCAGGGTTGCAAAAACTTTAGGCCCGCCTCTGCCTACGCGCTTGCTTTACGCACTTTGATTTCGATAATTCTGTTTTTGTCATTTTTTGTTTAATAAGTTGTTTTACTCACAACGTAGTATTGTACCAAGTCGGCAATTTGAATGAGTAAATGAATGAATGAATTAATTAATTTATTAAACACATATCAAAAGAAACGTAAAAACTACAAGAGTAATAAATAGTAAAAGACTTAATTCTTAGAAGTTATTCAAGAGCTTTTTGCATATGAAATTATTTAGCATGCTTTAGTTTTTAGCAAATGGTTTAAGGTGATTAAATAATAAGTTGATGATTAATTTAAAAGTAGCTTGTTTTATGCGCAAAGTAATAAATACATGCATGAATATTTTTTTTTAAAAAAGTAATGGAATAATTATATTATATTATAGAGATAGAGATAATATTATATATTAGAGATTTCTTGATACTTGGCGTTTCTTTAGTATTCGGTAACGCCATCTTTTAAAGATTTAGGGTAGTTTAAACTGGTTTCCTGACATTGACAATCTTTGCTTTCGAGTGATCAGTGATGATAACTGAAAAGAGATTTAAATATCTTAATTGGATTTCTCTTGTCATGTACATGATAGTATGAATACGAGGTTACACGTGCTCTGGAGATACATAACCTTTAAAATGGGAGAGTAAATCTGTCTGTAGGTACCTACATGTGGATTAGTACTGCAGTTTAGTTTTAGGTTTCGTAGTCTTTATATTATATCTACTCTTACGACTACTATAGTCGTAAGACTAATAGTAGCATGATTTGTACTTATTACTAATCAGATCGAAAATTCTAGAATAAACTAAAATAAGTTTGGTTTTTTTATTAATCAATATTTATGTTTTATCTTTCAGGTCCTGGTCTCCGTCGGGAACTTTCTCCTAACCCTGTCTGCAGGCTCAACAGCTGGATTTTCCGCGATCCTAATACCCCAGCTACAACATGCCAAGGGACATCATAAATACGACATTGGAGTAGTGTCATGGATTGGTAAGTTTTTTTAATTTATTTCCAAAGTCAATAATGCTACGGTTCTTGTTCAACCCTGGCTGAAAGATTTGATGACGCCACTTTTGACTATTATCACACGCTGCGATTCTGATTTGTCTGTTTAACTTATTTAATTTATGACGTTTAAGGTGTGATTAACTATTCCTATGTTTGTTTCAGCGTCCATGTCATCCTTCGCACTTATATTTGGAAACATTCTATCAGGATATTTAATGGACAGACTTGGCCGTAAAAGATCACAGTTTCTGTGTGGAATATTTTTTGTAATCGGCTGGGGTGTCATCGCGTTCTCGAATGACGTTTTAGGATTAATATTAGTGGGAAGATTTATTACGGGACTGTGCCAAGGATGGCTGGGCCCTGTCGGTCCAGTGTTTGTGGCCGAGATCAGTTCACCAAACTATAGAGGATTCCTGCTCGCAGCTCTTTCTTTGGGCATAGCCGTGGGAGTTTTTTTGTCACATCTATTTGGTACATTTTTACGCTGGAATATAGCTGCTCTCTTGTGTGGAATATTCCCGCTAATTGGCAGCATCATAACCTATTTTGCACCGGAATCGCCTGTTTGGTACGCATCTCAAAACCGAATAGACGACTGTATCCAATCGTTTCAATGGTACAGGGGAACGAGTCCAGAAATGAAATCTGAGCTAGACAGAATGATTTGCGACCAGAGCAAGAGGGATAGCAGTCAAAGCAAAATACAGGCGTTGAGGCAGAATATCAAGAAACCAGAGTTCTGGAAGCCGTTGACGATAATGATGATGTTCTTTCTGCTAACACAACTGTCTGGTATAAACGTGGTTTGTGCGTACACAACGGAAATGATGACGGAGCTGATGGGGAAGCATAAGGACAAATCTATCGCGTACGTTGCGATGTTGAGTGTGGACATGCTCCGGTGTGCGTCACTGGTCGCGGCGTGCATAGTTCTCAGGAAGTGTGGCCGGCGACCTCTGGCACTGTTCAGTGGAATTTTTACAACACTATCGCTGATAGCTTTGGCTGTTTACTTATATTTAGTACAGATACATGTAGTCAAACACATGTCGAGAATTATATCGCTAGGCTTAATGGCTATCTATATTATCGTATCAAACATGGGAATATGTCCTTTACCGTGGAATATGGTCGGAGAGCTATTCGCTTCAGAAACAAAGGGCTTAGGATCTGGTATTAGCGTTATGATGACTTCAGTAGCTTTCTTTGGCACGATAAAAGCAGCTCCGTATATGTTTGAGAGCATAGGGCACAACGGGGCATATTTATTTTATGGTATATCAACTTTATTAGGAACTATATTTTTGTATTTCTATCTGCCTGAAACGAGAGGGAAAACTTTGTTACAAATTGAAGAATATTTCAGACGTGGAAAAAAAGAGGATTTGGAAGAAACTAAACAGCTCAATGATAAAGTACCTGTATGAATAGGATTTAGAGAAATGTGTGTAATGATTTGAAATAGAACAAGATCTCAATGTTGCATTCAATTAAATGAACGAGTAAGTAACTATGACTGTGGGAAATGAATGTTGCATGAAGTTGCGACAGAATAAGGTACAACCTAGTTTAGTTTTTAAGGATTTCATTAGAGTTCTTAATATGAATAACTTAATTTAAAAAAGTATAACTTTTTAAATTGTAAAATGAAAAAAAGTTAGTATTTATAGTTAATTATTTAAAAACTCATGAAGTCGTATTACTTTAATCGCGTGAGAACAGTGTAGATTGTATAACTAGGTAAAACTGTAAAATATTGTGCAACAGAGTAGTAAAGTATATTGGTTCGACATTGAGGCACAAGTTATCGGTGACCATGATACTCGTACCTAGCTGTAATAAAATAAGGTAATTAATAATATTTCATTATTTTCAAAAGTAAACTTGTTCGAATTTATTATTTAGATGCTATCCAATTGCGTCTGCCTTCGGAGTTAGGAGGTAACAAATATGACAGTTGGAGCCTGTTCAGATAGAGAGTTAATGTAACAGCATTTTGTGCTGTTTAGGAACATAATTGCGATTTGATATAAGAATAAGTATGTGACACCAACCATCCTTCAAAGTTATTAAAATCTCTAGGTGAATGGGGATTACTTAACAAATGACCTCGACCTTAAGATAGCTGGCTGGTATCAGCTGAAGAGACGATTCATTGAATATTGTTTTTTTATCAAACCTAATATGATTGCTTTGAATTTATAAAGTACTATCGCGGCTTAGCTCTTGGCTCCAGTGTACCTACTTATAAAATTATGAGAAAATTGATGGTGAAAGAAATTTTTCTAAAAAATCTTACATAGATTTTTCTGAATTTGAGAAGATGATATTTAGTTTAGACCGAAATTACAGCCTCGTGGAAATAACTGAGTGGATATGTTTATGTGAGATTATTATTTTTAGGTACAATACGTAAAATGAATTTTGTAAATATGCGCTACGCATATTGAGTAGTTCTAAGCTTTAAATTTATATCCTTCGTAACAAGGAATACCTCACGAATATTGTATATACTCGTAGGGAAGACAATTATTGAGTTAATTTAATGTGCCCTCAGCATTAACTTATTGATTCAAATTAATTCAATTCAAATTTAAATAATTCTTTTGAATATTGCAATAGTACTTCTAGTACTCAACGCACATCACAACAGGAAAAATGGCCATAACCAAATTTTTACTATAAGATGAAAAATCGTAATTCTAATCACAAAAGCTAATGAAAAATAAAAAAAATATTTTCAACCTCTTGTGTTTTAATCTTCTGGTGTGTGAGTCACATGTAATGTGACTCATTAACTAGGCTAAATGTGTGTTATATTATTTTATGCATGCAAATTGTTATATTTATAAAAATAAGTAAAAATAGATTCATTTAATTGTGTTGAAACAACAGAATACAACACACGCCATGCGTAAAGTAGTTACCTACCTATTTGACGAACCGTAAATAACATTCTTAATAGCAACATCATAAATTAAGAACTTACAAGGCGAAAACAACTTACGATCGTGTAAAACAAAAGGCTATCGTTCCACCCTCAAACTAAAAACAGGTCTATTTCACGTTTCGTTGACTGGCAGCCAAGTGGCACGCGTCTACGGAAAAGAGAGAGAAAAAAAACTGCAAAGTTTGTCTTCCTGTTGCTAGCAACACGTGGCCATCGGACACTAAGAGGTCTCGGGAGGGTCTACTCCACCATCTGCAACAGTTTTTTTCTGCCGCTAAGTTCCCACGTTGGTACGCGACAAGTTTTTGTCAAAGCGAAAAAGGCACCAGGAAAACATCTGGGGTTTCAGCTATTTTCGGAGTCGCGACGTGTTTATGAAGGAGAGTGAGGAAGTTATTAATGGGAGTGCACGTCAAGTTGTGATGAATAGCAAGACTTAGGCTACTAAGTAAAGAAGACAACTGTTCATATTTCTTCCAGCTTCATACGGTAATGAAGAACTCACATTTTCAAGTCGCATGTGTCTCTACATAGTAATCAACTATTTTTTATCGATCACCCTGAAAACACCAAACTGTCCTTAGACTTCGAACTAGATAAATAGCTTAATCAGTTATGAAATATTTTACAAAGACCTTTCTAACAATGCTAGTTTTGGGGAAATATAGCTAAAGTAAAGCTAGAAGTCATAGGTCGCGTCTAAGTGATCATTACGAGGCCTATTAACTTGGAATTTTGTTTATTAGCTTGACCTACTAACGGTCCATTTAATTAATGGATAATTATCGCAATATAATTATTTACATTATAATGGGACATCAAAAACATGATTCTATCTAATCAGCTGACAGGTACTTCACGATAGGCGTACTTGAATATTTGAGTTTGATTTAGGTCATTATTAACACAATACAAGCACCGATAAAAGCCAATGAAGGTTGTCCAGAAAATGCACCATATTAACATATCTAAATGGATCCTGTATTGCTGTGCTTTTGTTTGTGTGGGCCACTTATATCGGGTTGGCGGTGTGGAACGAATATTTTAATAATTCAGTTAGCCACGTGGCCCGCAGGATACGCTGCACGTGCTATCAATTAGAAATGGATGATAAAAAACGTGTGTTATTCAGGTTGCCCTTGGAATAGGCGGGGTTGCAACCTTTACAATCATAGAAAGCGAATGTTTTAACCCCTTACCGTTCGAATGTTATAGGCATTTCCTGTGGCTGCTCAGATTGATACAAAATCATATTTTTTTACACTGTGTTGTTGTTTGCTTTACGAACTATCAGGTTTAAGCATTACATGTATTTTTTAAAGTATTAAGGGAAAAATAAAGGCTCTAAAACAAAAAAGTATTTAGACGGAGTCTGAATATTAATGCGAATAGCTTTATCATTTTTGTAGTCATATTACATCAGCCGTCGATGTTGCCATGACAATGATTTTCTTGGTGCGTTTCGTACGTTGTTGCTCTTATCAAAGTGTCATAAATTCTAAGAACTTTATAATTAAGACAGACTTTGTTAAACTTTATATATTAATCTCCATGTTTACTGAACACACATTTGATTACTCTGCCGATTTACAAATTCATATTTTGACGCAATACTATACGTTTGAGCCACATATGAGCTTAAGCCTTTTTTTTGACTAGGACGTAGGAACTGGTTATTTTGATGCAGCTGCCTTCTACACTTAAAATAAAAATTCAATAAACGGATAAACTTTCTGTGAATTAAAAATCATACCAATAGTGATAAAGGATCGTCATTATCAGCCAGATGACGTTCACTGCTGAACATAGGACTTCCCCACAGTTTTCCACATCGACCGATCACAAGAGCTCTGCATCCAGTGTAATCCTGCGATCTTTACAAGGTCGTCTGTCCATCTTGTCGGTGGACGTCCAACGCTGCGCTTTTGGTCGAAGGGTCTCCAATCCAGAACCTTTCTGCCCCAACGGCCTCATATTTTTTCTTACACCTACTTATTGCAAACTCGCTGTATTTTCTTAGATAAATACGTAGTTTGCGTGATATTAATATAGAAAAGCAAATAAATTATGTTCCTATTCAGTGGTTCCGTTTAAATAATTGAACCCAGGACATGCGTTTCGGAAGCCGGGTTGACATGCGCAATGCGCATGCGGCTAACGTAGAGCCGACATGTGCGATATTGCTCCGTGATTCCGGCCAGGCTGTTCCGGGGTGAAATGCTCTACCGGGGTTCAATTAACCATGGAACACGAATAGAAATTTAAAATATGCGGAATTGCATAAACAGAGAAATTGTGTTTGTATTTTTTTTTAATAAAAGTGCTATGAATAAAACTGTGGTATGTAAGTTTAGTGAGACGATGACATTTATGATCACGTCACGTGCAATATTTGTCACCTAATCCTGAAACGAAACCTTGGCCATTGGATTAACTAAATATTGACTTGTACCTACATTCCTACAATAATCACTACAGGCAGCCTTGAAGTTACGGTTTTTATTTTTTTGAGTACCAACTTTCGTTCTCATTAGTCAACTAAGTTTCAAAGTGTGCTCAGCTTTGGACTGTAATAAGTACATGTTAATTAGCTCAACTTCTTTAGCGCTGTTTTAAGCAAGAGCTATGCCTTTTAATATCTAAAGCAAGTTAGTTAGTTTTGCAGGGCTTTTTCCGCACTTAGCCTCACGATTGGGCCATTGTGCGTGTTTGCCTCTATTCCAACCAACCCAAGCTCTCCCAGAAGGCTAGCAGCCTGCCTAGGCCACTAAAGATTTCCTGGAATGATGTTGGGTTTTTTAGAATGTCTGCTCGCTGTTTTTCCACGCTTGTGCACTCCATGAGTACATGCTGTGGCGTTTCCTCTTCCTCGAGGCATCCTCTGCATCGAGGGCTGTTTGTTACACCTATGTTAAATAGGTGCTTGTTTAGGAGACAATGGCCTGTTATTATCCTATAACTCTGCGTAGATTATCGCGCGTTAGTTTGGCGAGGTTGCGGGCAAGCTTTTTAGATGGCATCTGAACTGCATTTTTAGTTTGCCTGCAGCCTTCATTGCTTGTCCATTCTAGCAGATGGTTTTTTGCGGTGTCTTCTCGCAGCCATATTTTTATTTGGGCCTGCGGTATAGGTAGTAGCGGTTCCGGGCCAAACACTGTTGTCGCGGATCCCTTTTTCGCGAGTTCATCGGCTGCGTCGTTGCCGAGAGAGTTGCTGTGTCCCTTGATCCACTGCAAGGTTATCTTATTTTTCCTTGCAATGTGTTGGAGTGCGTTGTGGCATTCCAATATGAGGGCAGAGGTTATGGTGTTGTTTTGTAGAGCTTGAAGCACGGATGCACTGTCCGAGACAATTTTGATGTTGAGATCTCCGACGTCTCTGGCTGCAACCGCCTGTGCTGCTCTGATAATTCCGATACATTCTGCTTGGAAAATTGTGTTTAGTTTGTCCAGGGTGGTTGATATGTTGATGTTTAAGTCGTACGAGAACACTCCGGCTCCAGTTCCTTGTGAGGTTTTGGAGCCGTCTGTGTATATCCTAACTTCTTTGACGCCAGAGTTGTCTTTCCGTTCTTCGGTAAGTTGGATAATGTATTCTCGATCAAAGATGTAGTGGCATGGTATCCTGTCCATGGGTGCATCTAGAAGGGGTCTTTCCTTCGTGATGTCCTCCATGATTTTGGAGTGCGTTGTCATAGTGTTTTGTTTCCATAGCCCATTTCCATATCTAAAGCAATACAATGCCAACAGTTTCTAGCGTTTCTAGCTAATACACAAGGTACCGTAAGAGAATTAGCAACGCATAATGCGTAATTATTAATTAACTATCAATGTTATTTAGACATGTAACGGTTAAAAATCATTAAAATAATGTCGTGAATATTTAACTAACCTAACTATTTTCTTTATTTTCGAGTGTCATCGTTTGTCTTACTTTTAAACCTGCAAGCTGGTATGGTTTTCTATTTCTGGGTATTATAATTGGGTCTTGTCATGCACATGTGATTTGAGAGAGACTTTTTTCGTCACATTATGTCCTCTCTGTTACATACAGATATTTGTGTAAGATATAAAAATGAAGGTAAAGATTTTGACTTTGGAAAAAATATCATCTCAAGTTAAAGGTAATCTATTTTTACACGTATAAAGTAGAGCCGAAAGATTAGTTTCGCCGTTTTATATGTAACAAGAGTTATTTAGTTTACGATGGCGACAATTAAAATACCTAAAACTCGTTCAAAAATAGTACCCACAAGCTTTAACAACAATGTCAATCTAGAATGTGTTAAAAGAAAAGAATCTAGAGCTTCAATGGTCAAAGGAAGTGGAAATGAGTAAGTAAAAGTATTACTCATGTTATGACTTCAGTGAAATGAACACAAGCGTGAATTTTACAGAAATGCATTTACTTAGACAGATTAAGATGTTTACTGGGGCAAATGTGATGATGTAATTAGACACTATTACTCAATGTTTCGACCATTTAATCATTGTTTTGATTTTTATCCACGCCTAGCAGTCTGCTGCGATTACGTCCGCACAGTTGTAGGATTTTACCTTAACAGTGATCGACGGACAAAGTTTTCAGTAAATCTGACGTCAAACTAAAATGGCCCGCTCAAATTTTGCCGTCTATTTTACCCCCTTACAGTTTGAATATAACCTAATTCTTTACCAGTGATTAATAATTTCTTTCTAAGTACCTAAAACTATTTTAAATCATTCAACTTTACAACTGACGAAGCTCCATACAAACTGTTCCCCGCGGGGGCGAATTTCATCTACGGTGAGAACTAAGAAAGGATTTTTGGAAATTACAATAAGGCATGATACAACATTTCTATTATCTAATGCTGATAGTTTGGCCTGTGCGTGAATATGTCAATCAGTCAGTTACTTTTTATATATATGGATAAACAATTTGCGTGGCAAACGATAACTCGTGCACTCAATGAATCATGCAAATCTTTGTTTGCATCGCTAAATAGACAGCTGTTTACTTGATCTCTAGAATTTAATTAGATGTACATAGTTTATGTATGTTATTGATGTCGTTAAGATAAATACTTCTGCAGTTTATTGCAATCATGACCAGTTTTTACCATTATTTTATGTAACGGCAAAGTTAACTTAATTTACCATGAACATTTACAGAAAAAATACAATCAATGGGATGAATTTATACGATAATTTAAGTAAGCAATCAGTTCCTCTTTAATTTAGGAACTATAATCAGTAATGACATGTTTCATTATTTACATCTTTTCTGATTAAATGTTTTATAGTTTCGTCTATAAAACAGTCTAAAAATACATAACAGTAATTTCTAGGATTACAGTACGTTAAAGAGTAGGTGATTTCTTGCTTAAAATCTGTTTTGCTAGAAGAAAATTACGTCTTATTACAAAGGCTTTATTTAGCCTTACGTTAGCGATTCCATTGGTTAATTTAAATCATAAATTGCGTATAATGTTATAACAGTATTGAAATATTTTAAAATGCATAATAGGTAAATGCAGTGTAGGTATGCGATGTAAAGTAAAACTAATCTTGCTTACAGAGACAAATGTAAACCAAACTAAATATATTATATGAAAAAGAAACATAGGTGTAACTTAAACATACTATTATTAGAAAGTAAGTGACATAATAACAAGTGTGACTTAATATTTTTTTCGAAGGTCGAGATTTTGAATGGCCAACTTAAGTTAACATAATCATGCCTTGGTGTTCCAAATGTTTATTGGATGTTATACCAATTTTGTTATATCAAGAGCCTTTTTTTAGTTCCTTTTTTAAACTAAAACATGTGTTTACGTTTCCGATCGGTTTCGAATCAAATTAAATAATTAGAGTCAAACAAAAGCATATGCCACCGTGACTTTGCTCCCAACGAATTTGGGTCAATTTGGTGTAGTTGGGGTTCCGTAATCGAATGGTGCTGAACCGAGGATTTGCTTCGATAATGTTTATATTTTCATATAGTATCTACGTTTCATCAGCTATATAATCATATAAGCAGTGCCAGCTCATGAGGTTTAAAGATTTATGTTGTTGTAATAACCAGCCGAAGAGTTAAAAAATATGTATAAACACCTGAAATACAGCAAAATGATTGTGCGACCAATTTATTTAACATTTGAGAACTGGGACGCAAAGGGATCTTACTTCCCACTCAACAGAAGCCGTTCTGATAATAATTTCTTGAAACCAGAACGAAAAGCAAGATATTAATTGGGCCGCTGTGCTGTTAATATAACTTAGATTTTAAGCGTTCATTTGCGATCTGTCAGAAGTGTTAACTGCCGTTCAACTATCCCACGAAACGTGCACTGTTACCGCCGGAACAACAAAAAAAAAAAATTTAAAAACAGCTAGTATTTTTCCACAGCTGAACGAATTTTGGCTAGCTTAGCTATTGCTAAGTTAAAACCACCGCAAATAATCTACCTTTCATATTAAAAAAACTGCACTGAAATCGCCTATCCGTTTGGGAGCTACGATGCCACAGACACACACAAAAAGAATAGGGGAAAACTTCTAACACCCCTGTTTTTCGTCAGGGGTTAAAAACCAACAAACAGAACCCTACGCACACTAGTCCATCTCGCACTTGTCCGGTTTTTGTAATCTGTAGTGTGCCAGATGGCGTTGCGCAGGCGCACTCCGTATGGTGCCGCAATTTCTGAGTCAATCTGGCTATACGCTCGGATGAAATAAAAAAGCCTTAATTTACGGATATGCATATGTGGGTACATGTGTTTTAGTTGCCTGCGTAAATCCAACAGGAGGTTAGACATTTTTTACTTAGTAAATCAGTTATTCTACGTAAAAGTATAGAGCAATAACTGATCTGACATCTGACAGTAATTCTCGCCTTCGCCTTCTACCGTAAGCTAAGCGGGCTCCAAGGTAGAGGCTTAACTTAAGGGTCATATCACAAAATTTTGACAGCTTAGCAGTTTTTTGCCGAAAACTTGGATTGCACAGGATATTACTAATATCGGCGACCGCTACGAAGTAGGAATTCCGTAATTATATATACGAGTATATAAATAGCCTCCGATTTTCGATTTATTCTTTGAAAACCAAGTTTTTGGCAATAAACTGCTTAGCTGTAAAAATTATGTGATATGCCTCTTAAGAATGGGGTTGCCTATTTCTATTGATTTAGTCTCCTGTAAGCTATAGGCATTTTAACACTTTTCACGCTTTAGCTGCGAAGTACAGAGCTTCTTTCGCAGGAAGTAAGAGTTTGAACGGGGAAACTATAAATAAACTAAAAGTTTGTCAGCAAATCCAAATCAAAATGATCTTTGGCATAAAGTAAGATTACTCACCAAATGTGCTTCTTAGACGACATCCTTTGTTAATTACTTAGACAAACAGGGCTTCTTTTGATGCCAAACTGGTTTTTTTGATTGCATTCATACGGAAGATTATAAAATATGCCACCTAATCTTCGAACACGTGGATCTTAGCGAAACTGCATAGAAAAAGTGGTTATTCAGTTTTGTTCGTTAGTTCGGTAGCTCCCTTTAGGCAAGGTCCGTTTTTTGCCCGTTCCCATGAACCCGGCGACAATGGCCTCGACCTCACTGAAAGCCGAGAGATCCGCGCAGGAATAAATATATCACAACAATAGGGTAGCTTCTTTGACTTTACAACGCTATTTTTGAAGAAGCAAGCCGTCTTGATCCTTGACAGCATAAGAGGTGTTACCTATTACTATAATAAACAGAGTTATTATTCCATTAAATATCTATGTTCAGCATTTACTTTAACTACAAATACACGTCGCCTACAGCGTAAACACAGTCATTCGTTGCAACTATGTATAACATTACTTCTATATTTGTAAAGGAAACACATAATTTTCTTCACAAATTTAATGTCAAGGCCAATAATTAAAGTACTTTTTGTGGCTAATTTTTGACGCGTCACAAATAACCGTCTTTAAGTAGGTGTAAATTGCATTGCACACGAAACAAAATATTAACAAGGTATACTTTTCCTAATTAGTTTACATGAAGCGAAAATGTGGTAATTGCTACGCAACAAGACAAAATATATCTTTATAAATCTTATGCACGTGTATTAAATAATAACCTGCAGAAAAGAATTGTAGGATCTATAAAGTATCAAAGACATTTGGTCGCAGTCTAAGGCCCATGACAACAAAGCCATAGCGACCCATAACGTAACGGACTTTTTTCCGTACATCAGCTCTTCCTAGCGGTGGCGGTTTTGTCATGCTAAGGGATCGTGCTTTCCCACGCATGTACTAACCTGATCTTGATAGTCCAATTCATGTGTGCCATACCTAAAGATTTATCTCTGAAGTTGAAAAAGAAGCAAATTGAAAGCGAATTTTGATATATCTTGGTAAAACTAATTTTTTAGTTTACATTTTCAAATGCTAGGTCAAATCACGAAATAAAGTTTTCAATTAATTAATTAAATTAATATTTTTTCTGGTTTTATACAGGGCGGCCGGGGAGTTGACGTTCAAAGCTAAATTTAAAGTGTTTTACATTAAGGTGTATCTAAACGGACTAAAATCACACGGATTACGTGTGTCCTTTTCATTACGGAGTAAAGAATAAAATAGGCATTCGTAATTAATTTACAAAAATAAATATGCACTTAATATTTGTATTCGTACAAACTCTACATACCCGCAAAAGGCGGTTAATACAAAGATCAGAAAGATCACTTCATGTTTGAACTTTGAAGAGACTCGCTTTTATCCGACAACTACTGGTTTCAGAGTTTTAAGTACAGTAATAATCTCTCACAGATAATGGTAAACGCACTACCGTTCTCGGCACTTGTAAGCCAACAGAGATAAACACTAGCGTCTTCAAGAGGACACTTGTTTCATAATGAACGCTAATAACAAGTTATTGGTCGATACAACGCATTTTGGAAGCTTAAAATGTAACTTTTAATTTCTACAAACCAGTTCATACCCGTTCGGGACGTATCAAGTGTTAATCGAACTCCTACGGGAGTTTATTACGCACCATTATGGAAGCTATTAACATAGAATTACACGACGTGAAATTTAAATTTTGATGGATATACTCTATCACGTGCATCGAAAAGTTTAATCATTTGAAACAGCGCCTGACGAATGGAGCGGAAAATATTTAAATGGAAGCCAAAATAGTGTGTTGGGGCGTAAAATATGGATATTTTTGACAAAAAAAAAATGGAAGATGAGAAATTAAAATTCCTCCCGGAAGCGTGGGAGCGTGCGGAACGAAGCAAGAAATGGGAGGTGTACCAACATTTGCATGGTTGGCATTCCTTGGTGCAATCTGTGGCTGCTAATGTCAAATGATGTATGGGTACAGCTGGTTAGTGGACTTATCTTTCCCAATACATCTAAGCCACAATTTCGAAACTAATGGAACAAATAAGTTATTTACGTTTTCTTGTTCAGTCGTCCTTATGTACCTTCACTAAAATAGTTTTGTGATTTTTCGTGATAATCATTCATGTTGCAAACTAAGGATAACATTTTTATTGTAAGAAAATCTATCGTCTGAGGCGGGGATCGAACCCGAGTCCATGACAGTTAATTTTTTCTACTGCTGAAATGTTTTGTAAGCGTTTGCAAACGAATAGTCTTAGGGAGAGTTATTGTAGAAACTGTCTACACTGCCTAGGCGCGCTAATGCGATGCTGTTTTTTACTTAACAGCAGCGCTGCTTTGCCAAGGAAAAACTTAAATAAAAACTCCTAACACGAACCACGAAAACAGCTGGTGGACTTCAACGCCTTTACAGATCTTGGCCGCACTGAAATCGGTCCTCTGTTCGGAAGCTACGATGCCACACACAAACAGAACAGGGGTCAAACTTATAACACCCTTCTTATTCGTCAGGGGTAAAAAAGGTCTAAATTATAAATAGCAGCGCTGCCGTAATACGTAAAGCAACATTACAATATGTTCGAGTATGTACACCGCATACCTTGCCACTCCTAAGTTCATACATGAACTTTTTGATACGTCATCTCAATAGGCGGTTTGAATGGTACCAAAAGAAAAAAAAAACCGTCCGGGGCGCATAAAATCAAACTCAAAAACTCGATCCCGAAATTGTAATGACCCGTTTGAGCCGACTCCCTTGGCTCAGGGTTTTTTGGAGTAACGGCGGCCCATTACATTCACAATGCGATATCGCCTTACCGTTAACGGTTGGAGCCGGCTTTACAATCTAGCAGTTAATGTTAACCATTTGCTTAGCAGTTTAAGCAAATCTTAGTTAATGTTACCTTGACATGACATGACTTTTTGCAATGCTTGTTTTCTCAGTGTGGATTTAACCGATGGTTAAGTAAACAGCCAATTAGAGTGATTTTTAATACGAAAACGGAATATATGATAAGTCTTAACCGGCCTTTTTTAAGCCCGTCAACTAGGACATTAATTAGTTCATACATATATGATTTGCAATAACAAAAGAAAAAGATTAGTTTTAAGGGATGATTTTTTTCAATACTTCTAAAGAGACAACAAATTTTGATAAAAATTGTCACCTGAAATTGTTAGACAACATTAAAAAAACAAAATTTAATAGAAAAATATATTTTTTCAGGAAACGTTACACGTTTGTTAGCTAATCTTTGTTATTTCAAGCACCGTTAACGGAGATTGGTGTAACTCACCTCATCGGCGTAAGTTCAAGCGTTATAAGTAGGTCATTCACAGTCAAATAATTTGGCCGGATTACCATAGGGGTTTTTGTCTCAATGGGGTTGGAATTAGGAGAATGTGTTTCTAATGGGCTTGATTTTAATCATTGGATGATGGTAAAATTAGATCTCTGGAACAAAAAAACCTTTTAAAGAAGGCTTATAAGACTCCCGTTTCTCAAAAACTAATTAATGAATAACTGCATGATATTTTCTGTATAATTAAGTACAATTTTTCGAAGAATAGATATTTATTGTAATTGCTTTACAAAATTAATGTCGTATTAAATAACTAAACATCTAACATCACAATAGTATTACATCTAGAAGGCACTATTAAATCAATTATTTTAATTTGTATTACATTTAGGTGCCCCTTGTAAGAAAAATATTTACAGTGTTACATTACATTAGTAGGAAGTTTTTTCACAATAGACTGCATATTTAAATCTTTCTAAATATACTATTTACTTCTACTATCGCTTCAAAACATTAATTTAACTTTCTTAATAATGAATACAACATAAAGAGATTAATTCATTGGGTATTAAAAAAAAGCTTGAACTCAAATGGCAATAAAAGTGTACGAGGTTCATTATTCTACTGACCGTTACCGAACACCTTGCGCGCGCAACCGTCTTTGGCACTCACAGCTGTACATTTCATTACACTATAATTACATCACAATAAATATCTCAAATTTCCTACTTTACACAAATAAATTACGAATACGGGATCAACATTAATTCTTTTTAGCAAGTGGACGGGCCTGCCTAGTTTTCTCCTGCCACCATTTTAAAGTCTCCTCAAACTGTTCCCGGTCCTCAGGAGTTACTTGGATGTCAGGAAGCTCTTTCTTCAACTCAACATCACTGTAAGGCTGGTTCTCCATGAAAGCACCGTCGTCTTTGAACTTGTACTGATTCTCAGACATAATCAATTGGGCGTTAATTGTCTCTAATGGCAATTCGTTTTCGTCGTTAAAACTATGCTGCAACTGATGATGTATAGATTCGGAATATTTCACCTCGAAATCACTTTCATTTACTGGCATGTCCGACTCACTCAGATAAGGTTGTTCAGGAATCACTGTGAATTGTTCAGCGGCATTTGGAAAGGTGAAGTGACCGTCTAAAATGTGAGCGTTCACTTCGTCCTGGCCGAGCAGATCCGAGGAAGGGGTCAAGGGCTGGCCAGCTCCATCTTCTTCTTCGTACAAGTGAGGTGTGGAAACTAATTGGAAGGTTTCCGCAGCAGGCAGCTCCACGTACTGGTGCTGAGGAATCTGCTGCATGGCACCGTCCATTTCATCTTCATCCATATCTTCATCATCGAGAGCCGGAGAATTCAGCGAATAGTAACTCCTTTCTTGGCTGTTGTCTCTAGGCGACGACGACGCAGGCGAAGGAAATGACTCCATCGATGGCCGGCTCGAGTTTTCTTTGTCATGACCGATGTTCAATAGAGTCTCTAAGTTCCGTATGTATTCGACGGCCATTCGTAAAGTTTCGACTTTGCTCAGTTTTTTGTTAGGTCCGCGGTTAGAGTTGGCGTTCTCAAATGCAGCTGCGACTTCGTCCGGGATGTGCCGGCGCAGCGCAGCGAACCCGTCGTTCACTTGCCGCACGCGGTTTCTTTCCCGCGCATTCCGCCGCGCTACGGCTAACGGCGTCGGCGCCCGTACATCTTCAGTACTATTCTCACGCAATCTCGGCCTCTTCGCGACTACGCTCGTAGTCGTAGTAGCACTCGGGTCAATCGCGCGCACTAACGAACTCACTGAAACTGTAGCCGGCGACTGAATTTTCGGTTTCTTCCGCACGATTATGATTTCACGTCTCACGTTTTGATTGGCTTCATTATTTGAGATGTTCACGGTGTTGTTCACGGTTTCTTGCAGCGGTGAATTGCGGAAGACGACTACGCCGATCGAACTCATTTCGGTGTGATGAGTTGCCGATTTCACATGTTCCGTTTGTTTGCGTTGTTTAGTCACGGCAGTCGTGGTCACGTAGGATAACGGTGTAGTTAGGTATGTTAAGGTGGCGTCAGAGCGCCGGCCGGGACGGGAATGGCGCGTGCCAGGGCTCGCACCTGGGGTGGTTCGCGGGGGGATCAACAGGGGTACTTACGCTCACTAGTTGCACACATTCCCTTTCAAAGGGGCGGATTGGGGAAGCATCGCTTCAATAACAATAACATGCCCCACCACCGTCGATACAGTTTGTAATTTACGAGCCCGTTTGATGCGTTCCGTAGCATCGGGAGAAAATAATTCGATTAGCAAAATACAATCTGATACTGGTTATGCGCGTCAATAAATAAAATACTTGTTGTACTTTTGTTTCCGTTTTGTGTGAAAATTGTCGTAAAAGGACACAAAGTAGGTATCTAAACGTTACCTTCCGCTCTGTGACTTTGTGTAAGCAAGAGTCAAGTAGCAATTGGGATCGAAAATGTGCTTAACACATCTTGCGTGTAGAAAAGTAATTGGCATATCAGTTTGGTGCATGGAAATTCGGGAGAGAACGCACTTGTGGGGACTTGCTAGGGACCGAAGACGTCAGAAAACTTCATTATCTTTTTGCGGAGCTACGCACATTGATTAATGTTGGTTTACTAATAATAGTTCACCTTAGAACGCCTTAACGCTGACGCTGACGTTACAGCTCCCAAAATGTGTGTCTACGGTTTGGGTTATTAAGCACAACAATGTTACATATCATATGTGAGAGCAATGACAAGTACTTAATGCAAGGTTTATACGCTGTTAATGAAAACTGTGTAGGTATGGTCTGATTTAAGTAACATTTTTTCTGGAACCTCGTGGAAGGTATTGACATGAGGCACATATAAGCTATTTCGATCTAGCTATGTGGCAGATACGTAAGTCACAGTTCAATGTTCTTACAAGTAAATAAGGGCAAGGGTCAATCTAGGAAAAGCTGACGAAACGTCATACACTGACATCATTGTAAACATCAGCTGACGACGAAACACATGGTCGGTAATAAAGATTACGTTATCATTTCTATTATCTACACACACAAATGTCCAATAGATATAAACGGGCCATCTCGTGTAATAGTAACGAACTAGTAGGCCCTACTTTGTAAGCAAGTGACTGTAGTTTCAAATGTAGCCGTCTCTGTCACAAATGCTTATTCGATCGTGCAAGCAAACAGGGATGGTTTGTTTATAAAAGGTTCACAAAAAGTTTTGGAGTAAGACCCTCTGTTATAAGAACTATCCAAGTTGTGTGTATGTGTGTGAATTCACCCACGCCAGCTGCTTGGCCGCCCTTTCAGCTTTTGTGCTGTGGCACGTGCCATTATCCTTTTGTAGCCTATCACAATCATAGCCAACTAGACTTTATAACATTGATATATGAACTATTTTGGTCATTAGTTTTTCTAAGATTAATGATCGTATTAGGATTTAAACAATAAAAGGGTGGTGTTCACGCGATTTCAGATTTTCTAATGATGCTGGCCATTAGGCTGTGAATTATTGCTGTAACAATAGCCAATAATCGACGGTTATATTTATAGTGCGATTTTGTCCGAAAACAGTTACATATTATAAAAGTATTTGAAATAGTCTAAGTAAGTATTACATAGGTACCTACCTAATGATCTTTTTATACCACAAAAATATGCTTAAGTTTCAAAGACGCAGTAAGTTCTGAGTAATGTCTATAAGATTCTAAATCTTGATACAACTTTAAATTTTCATGACAAAATGTTATGATCATTAAGATATTTTATAATATCTTAGTTTGTACTACAAACTCTAACTCAATAGAACTATCTTCCAGAAATCCGAAGAAACATGAAGCCTATTCTATAAGTAATAGCAATGTTTCCCGCCGCGTTTTAAAAACGCGTTCGTCGGTAAGGCGTTTCGTTTCGCCTTTTTACCGCTCACTGTCATAATTTATTACAATCCGCATGTAATAAAATACCGCAGGATTAGGGAGTCTTTACTCGGGCAGTGTTCCTAATACTCGAAAGTGCATCCTGTAATACAAGATGTGCTTTTTTCACCATCTCAGTAAGGTGAGGTACACCATCTTGGCAACATGTGGGTGCCTCATTATTGGCGTCAGGTTATGGTGTAAGCTAAATTTAGCCAGACCATATGGGGACTTATGGGGGAAGGCGAATATGTGCCAGGTTTAAGAAAGTGAAGACTGTCAAAACACCGTAAGCCTTTTCGCTGCGTCGTTTATTTTTGTTACAGTATTTGGGTATCACACGTTGCAATATTATTTAGGGCCAATTTTTTATTAGACAACGCTTACAGTCTGATAAAATTTCTAGATGGCTGATTTGAAATAACAAACTTGATTATGCAGCCTTCTGCATAAACAAGTTTAACATTTCAAATCTTTAATAAGCTTGACATCAAACCGAATGTCATCTTCAATTCGATCAGCTTACATTTAACAGTTCTATAGTTAATTATCTGACTATTGAAAAATTTGCCCTTAGTAGCTTAGTAAGTTTGACGACTACTTACAAAGCTAGCTCGCATTTTAATTAGGAATGCTATTTATCAGATACTCTACTTTACCGCCAGAGCACATAAGCGAATTACTGTCGCCACAACTCGCTGCTAACACAACGTGTCAACAAATTGCTGACCGTCCTGAATTGCAGCGACTAACATGCGTTAATAACATAGATTAAAAAGCTAATAAGAACCCGAAAACTCGAAACTCAGCCTAAAGCTGCCTAAGACTGCACATTGTTTACAAACAAAAGCTTTGCCGTCTAGACGGCGCAAATAGAGCAACATAAAACTCGGCTGAACGTCTAACCTGTGCATTCACATTCGTCATTAAACAGCTGTATTTTGAAAGAACGACCTTCCTCTAAGACCTATCTCAATGCATGTCGCCTTCAAATAGCTAGCTATTGAATCTAGGGTTGCTACCTTTTTTTTGGAATTGAAGAATTTTGCTAAATCTGAAAACCATGAAAAAAGACTTCGAGTTCCGTTCGGCCGAATCAGGCTACGTAACAATTAAATATTCGTTTGTGTCTGTTGTGTCATTATTGCGATTTACCGGTTAATGTATTAATCCCATGAGCCACGGCAGCGACACAATAGCCAAGAAGCCCGTATCATCCAATTTGACCCTAAAAGATTAACCGACATATATTTTTGCTCTTATTTAAGAAAAAAAAACGACTGAGCTAAACACAACATGCGAAATATCTTAAGTAAGTGTTGTTGTAATTCTCCTGTAACTTATTGTCCTCATACAGTTGAGACTACAACCCTAATCGAATCCCAGACGGGCATATAGAAACGGGATAATGGGGAACCTTCAACTTGAATTCGTAAGGTCGCAGATGAAAGGGCTAGGCTCCTAGGTGACTAGGTTAGGCAGTTCTAGGTTATAAAGGGCACGGAGCTAGTGTCAAGTTATAATAAAATTGTATGTGAGCTTTCCTTAATACTAAAGAAAAGTTTAATTTAAATTAAATGAAATGAATATTTATGAAATAATTATTTATTTGCTTTTATATATATATTATATTTATTTGTAGGTTATAAGTTATAAATGATTACGGCTAAGCTTTTCCAGCTATAAGAAATAGCATGCAAATATTTTACAATCTTATCAAATTGCGAATTATAATATGTATTATCATCACAATGTCATAATTTTCCAATTTAAGTGACAAGTTTAACTAATTACTGTATGAACCTTGTTATCTGGAGTAGACGTAATAAACTAATATATTTTGCCTTGAGAACGATAAGTTTAAGACAAAAAACGTTATGAGGCATTAAAATTTGTGATTAATAATCCGTTGACTGCTCAAAATAAGTTTTGTTAAAAGCTTAACAGTTGGTAAATTGAACAAGTGAAAAAAACTCATTCATGTTTGCAATTTCTACCTAACCCCTAACCTAACACATGATTACAATAACGATAAAAATGAACCAGATCTCAGCGTTTGGAATTTGTAAGTATACCTCAATACAAGTTGTCAAGACTGGATTTCAATGGCTTTTAGAATGTCATTCATAGCAACATTATGCACTCTTTCAAAATCTGGATTCGCAAAAAATATCTGGCTGGTTTATGCGCTTTCAATCTCATTCGTGGTCCAGACAATTATGCCTTTCATTAATTGTTTTACACCAGACGAACGAAGCAGGGGCTTTGGATTTGGAGCAATACTGCATTCGCTTTCAATGAACTGCCTACCTACCTTCATACAAACTTATCCATGCAGCCGAAATTCTAACTGCCATTCCATACTCTACGGTATTTGGTCCATTGTAAGCAAAAGCTCCGTATTTATAAGCCAATCCATAAGTTGGCCAAATGCAATATCAAGTCCTGGAAGGGGACACCGTACAATTTGGTCTCGTTTTCTATAGTGGAACCGTTACATGCTGAGAGCTAGGTTTTGTATAGGCATAAAGGGCATTTTAATCAGAACATTGGGTTGCAATCTGGACCATGGGAATGTGGGACCAATGTCAAGGGACCTACGAGTAGTATTATTAGTCCAGAAAAAACAATATACATTTCGCTTCATTATAACCTCCATTAGATTGTAATTACCCATGATATGAGGATATGAATTGTATATAAGCAAGGAAGATTGCAAGTCAAACACATGTTAAAATTAATAAGGTACTTTTGTGAACCTATTTTTACCTACCACCTCAATATTTTGGCTCCATTTCGCCTATGACATATTTCAAAAACAAATAGTTTCAGTTCAGGCACTTTTAGTCACTATTGTAGAGGTCACTTAATCTAGTACGTAAATATTTTCCTTTCGTTAAGCCAATGGTACAGGCAGCTCAAATAATAGCAAGATACAACTTTGATTAAAGTATTATTATTCCATTTTGACTTAACCGACCAAAAAATATCAGAGGCGGCAGATGTTTGAGCCCGCGCCGCGCCTTACGCACACCACCTTGATTATTTCTCTCTTTGCCACATAAAATACCCAATAGGTCGGAAAAGGACGGCTTGTGCCCATAGGGGTTGCTACGAGGGTTTTGCCACGTGACTTCATGCGCCTACGCACACACGCAACTAAAGGAACCCTCGATCATTTTATTGATCGCGGGAAAAAATCACAGAGATTAGTGCCGTTGTACGAGATCTCTTTCACTTAGATTTATTTCAAAAAGGCAATTACGTTTTGTTTACCTCGTTTGTACCGAATATGATGAAGACTTCCTGGTACTTTCGAATGAAATTGATCTGGTCTGGCAATTATGTCAGTCTCTAACTTTGGGTAGAAGTGACCTCTTTGCTTTGAATGCGTAATGCGCGTATAGTTAACAAGGTAGGTACACGAACAACGTAAGGCAATTCTTCCTTTTTTGTTTACTAACAATTTAAACGTAATCACTTTTTATCCACTTATTACCACATGGTATCAAGAGCTTACAGAAGAGGAAGAATCCAATTTGGACCAAATTTAATGGTAGCGAAAAAAGGAGCAGTCAAGTAGATTTCGCTTCCGTAAAAATACTAATAAGACTGGATGATGGGTGAACAACTTCAAAGACTCGGCTTCGGCAAAACGATTTCATCAACTTTTGGCTCCCGACAAATTGAAGTGCCTCCGAAAAACCCACTGGACTCATATCACGTTACTACTTAAACTGTCGTCAGCCACCACCACCCACACTCAATGTTCCTTTTTTACCAACCTTTTTACAAAACTATTCAGGTTTCCTGTTAGAAAAACAAACACAGTTTATTGACTCGGAAATTTCAGTTTTTACACATCTAGTTTGGAGTGAATGATGGATTCCGAATGACTCTCGACCCGGCGGAATGGGACTTCCGACACTGATGGGACAAAATTACATATTGGCTTTTTAAGCAAATCTCACGATTGATGACAGAAGACATGATGAAAATGATAACTTATTTAAACGATCGCTTGGGAGGTCTGATAATGAAGGTAGCGCCATTTAACCTATTGTGTTACCAAAAGAAACAGGATTACGACATTATTTTATCTGTGCATCACGGATTCGCGGTATACATATCGAGTTTTAGAAATTTCGGAAGCGAAAAATCGGGCTGACGGGGAGTAGGCAGCGATGCTAATCGTTGCCGCCGCTGTTGCGTCTGCTTTCACGATTCAATGATGATGAGCTAATAATACTTCCAAAAAAATCTTTCCAATTTCTGTAGTGATCCACCGAAGGTCGACCGTCTATTCCGTGGTTTATTTACTGCCGGTTTACCGATGCTTAAAAAAACACCGGTAACAGGACTACCGTGGACACACCTTTGATTTACGAGATATAAAATTTTGGGACCTTTTTAGCGTCGCAATTAAAATATTTAACGAACCTCCTCAGTGGGTGGTGGGCGACAGTTCTCACGAGACTATTAAATATAATTTTATTTGTTTTTGTAGAGCTTACTGGCCGGTGAGATGTCCTTCGATTGATAGTCTTTGCGGACACTTCGGCTTGCTTTGACATGTTTTACGACGGTGCAATTTGGAACGGTAGCTTTGAACCATTATTTTAAGTTTTTTCGTTGTTCCGGATATCTTTCGTTGTCATCTGTGGCTATTGATTTATCATACGAAGAATTTGAATTTGCAAAAAATATAACTAACTAGGTTTTTTTTTGTATTCCTCGTTTTTTGCGAATTTAGTTGGGTCAAATTTGAGAATAGAATGCATTAGAACGAACTCTCGTTAACTACGCATACTAGTGTATCCCTGTATAACTTATATCAAAACATTTAAAAAATTAAATATTTTGACAATACAATACATTCCCGCTATTTAATGTATCATGCCGATTAATTGCACCGAACCCTTTTGGGGTTTCGTTTATTCATGTCAACATTCATAACAGCACGATACTATCAGCTATGCGCATACACATCGCGGCTAAAATAAAAATCTATTATGAACGATATGTGAAATGCGTTGTCAGCATGACGCGAACTGCGTTTAGTGAAATGAGGTTTTTGTAAAAAACGTGAGAGTATATCGTTATTCGTTTTGTCTTGTGGACAATAATGTGATGATGTCTTTGTGTTTCCCAGCATGTGGTTGACTGGCTATCCACTGTTTGGAAGCCACCACCCGTTTTATGTCGGCCAAGATTAACATATTATGATCATTTTCAACCCTTTGAATTAAATGGAAGTCAAACAATTTTAATGTTCTTTATTGAAAAGAGAAAAACAAATGTCATCGAGAGAATCGGTTACCTGTCGGCACCTGTAGTGATGATTACTTAGGCAGCGTAATGAATGTAGTTTTGAAAAATATTGGGAGCCGCTTAATTGTTTAGATGACGCCATAAGATACCGAATCTCGAGTATCATCTTTATTTACGTTCAAAGCGTTCATGTATGATCATGTTGGTCAATTTTAAGCAACATACACTAGGTGACAAAATTATCATATTACAAATGTCAGCAAACCTGACAAACGGTGTCCAGCGATTGTACTACACAGCTTATGGTTTGGTCGCACAGCAAGCATTAAAGTAGCGCGAAACCAATATTTCCAGGAGATAGGGGCGGAGATATTTCGCTTAAAGGTATATTCAAAAGTAAAAGTCAGGAATAAAAAATGTTTTTTGACTACTATGTAGCAAAGAGCTGGCGTCAACCCGGGTCGGGTACACCCATTACGTTATCTATTGCAATATTTTCCAAGGCGTTAAAACGGCCGGCCGTGCGCATGCAACAGAACAATTTAATTGAATAAAATTAGCCAATAAACTTTGTTCGAGGCCTGCCACAATGGCATACCTTAGGGCGTGGGCATAAAACAGCCTTATTTACAATTTACACAGGGATCTTTGGGAATCCGCGCTAAGTGGCGAACCCTGAGAACGCAAGCAGGTAATAGCCCCCATTGTAAGGGTTTGTTTACAGCAGGTCATAGGTGCATTGTTCGCTCACATAGACCGCTGTCAGATTTTTTAGGCATCTCTATATCTCACGAAAGACTGCTAGCGCTGTATATTTCCAGACACGTTCTGCGATCTTATGCGTTTCATTCATCTTAGTTACTAATAGCCTTAACACAAACTCAAAAACTCAAAGCTACAAACACTTTGCAGTGTTTATCGTTCGTTTACATAATATTCCACCAATTTGAAACGTAGGTATGCCTCATTTAGGTAAATGTAATTTGTGGTGCCATCTGGTATGCCTTGTTCTTTTGTAGAAAAGCCATTGGTGTATATTTTTCTCATTACTGTAGGATCGGCAAAATCAATGAACGCTATCCAATGTTTGTTTCATTTATGTTATCATAAAAAGTAATACGTTCACATTCGTTAATAATGTAGTCCGCAAACCCAAACTGAGTTAAACGACAGCGAATATAAAATATAATCTTGGCCAACGTAAGTGCGTCTGCTTGAAAATATTGATGGTTATAATAAAGAAATAATAAGTCTCGTTTATCGTAAATTATGAGTCCGTGTACCGTTTGCGCATGCGCGGCAAATATGGCCGCTTGTAAGTCGCGTGCCGCGGTCAAAACGGGTGGAAAGTGGTTGAAGACTTAATTAATTGGCAAAATACTTCCCACCTCAATTTGTTGTAAAGATGACACGAGCAATAGTCGAAATTATTGAGAAACTTTGTACCTTGCTGTAAACTGCACAAATGATGATGATTTTATATATATTAATTTCATACCTTCTTTTGGACATTTGGTTATAAAAAGTAACTACAATTACAATGTTACTAAACTTTTACAAATGTCAGTCTGAACAAACGGCAAACAAAATTCACTGACAAAAATGTAAGGGCATTCTTAATACCAATACTTAACAAAAGTTCAGTGCACAGATTTTATGAGCTGGCGATTAAATTTCATTGCAATATTATTCGAGAACATGTTATAAAACGTGCGAGTCGATATGAATTCATAATATCGCAGTTTAATATTGATACAAGGTAAGGGGAGTCCATCACTATAATGATGGTGCGCGGAAGTGCTCGGAGTGGACGCCAAGTCGCGTCTCGAATGCTAAAAGGGCCCGCTTGCCCACGCGTCTCCAAAATTGATAGACGTCCAAGTCCAACCATACTTATAAGCGAATTCCTCACACCCAACAAAAAATTCTTCATACACCCAACTTCTTTAAACCACAATTTATTCTTCAACATTTTCCGCATTCGCGTGTAGCTCGCGTAACCTTAAGTGCAAACCGAGATACAGTAATTAACCGCTGAAAATCACAGTTTGTAATTGTTGATTATAAACCATTTAGCTATTTGCAACTGTTCGAACTGTTCGAACTGTTCGTTGACAAATGCCGGTCGGCGGCCCTTTGTCGGCCCAGTAATGAGACGCCGCGAAACGGGAGACAAATTCGCCTCATAAATATCACCGCGATGCGTCGATCTGCATCGTTAATTTACTAAACTGGATATCGATATCGTAATTCATTCACATCTTTATTGCATCACTACAATGTTTCATAAAAATCCCGGGAACCCGACGCAATTTTTTGCCGGCCCTCAATTATAAAAGCTTGATTTTTGTCGAAAACGAGTGTCGTTTCATTTTTAAAATATGACGGAAATGTATTAACTCGTTATGCGATGATAGCTTAATTTAGTATACCGCAACATCTATGACGCACGAAATCCAACAATCAAAATGATGGATTCGAACTTTAAACACAGGCTGCATTTGCGCGCGCAATGAAATCCTCTTCATTGCTTGAGGCACGGCACTTATTTCATAACGAGCGTTCCTGAAACCTCAATTAGCCCGGCTGCTGACATATCGGTACAGAAGCACGCCACACACGCCGCTACTCAACCGCCAATCCTTTATGCAAATACCAACAATATCTGGCCACTCGGGCTTAATACAGTGATCAGCTAAGAGAGTGGGCGTAAAATAATGCCGAAGAGTCCAGAGTCCAGTTTATGAGCGTGCCACTCCGAAACCTTTTATTAACATTTTTCGTTCAAACTTTGCCATAGCTAATCTGTCGCCTAACACACGAGTTAGCGAGTTGTTAACAAGTTCGCGGCCGCTCATTATTTACTAAACAAACGGCGATAAGAAACCAAACAAGCCCGAAGATTCGGGACGATTTTAACGATTTGCCAAAGGCGGCGGTGGTTTTTTGTCGCTCATCTGTAAAAGCGATATAGCACCGGTTCCTACCACCCGTATTCTAATAACATTTATCTGACTCAAATCTGTGGAAGTGAAGAATTATGGCATATTTAAACGATTTATTGCTGCCGCAAAACAAGGGAAACTCTGATAAGCCTCTGGTTTCACGATAAGGCTTTTTAGTCAGTGCCGAAAACTTGCAGTTTTAGATGTAGATTTCCATACTTTTTTAAATACAGATTTTAATCATTGCTTACATGGAATTTTGTAAAAAGAACAAAACCGTAACAGATTCCGATGAAGTTATAATAGGGGTAATTTAGACATTTAAAAATAAAAGATCTGCTAAATAAGTAATTATGAAAAGAGTTACATTAATTATGACATAGTTATGAACAAAGCGTTGCTGTTTTAAATATCTAACGAGGTCTAATGAATTATATTTTACAGTTAATTGCATTGTTAATGGTATTGGTTGCATAGGAATTGTCGATTGATATAATTATGTTGTAAATGGCCATTCTATTTTGTCTTTGCTCGCGAAGGTGTAATTTTTTCTTAAAAATTATGAATGGAATTTCCTCTTTAGGTATTTGGAAAGGATGCGCGATATGGTTAACAAAAAAATACTAGTAACTTTCTTAGTCGGCATCGGAATAGAATAATGCAATATTATATACACAGTTAAGTTATCAATAAATACTACTTTTCTGTCCGCTAAAAGCTATCTGCGTTTTAATGAAACTGAAAGTTATCTATTTTTAGTCAAAGGTAGTTAGAATATTGAGACCGCTCATTTGTAGTAATTGAATGATAACTTTATCAAACTTACTTACACTTTATATCACTTTTTGAGTGATATAAAGTATACGTAAGTATGATTTTTTAAACATGAAACAATAACATTAAAAAAAAATATCGCTGTATAAATTATTACCAAAAACCGATGTGATTAAAACAAATCAAATCATGCATGGCAATGTTCATCGGGGTATCCGTTACAAAATACTTTATGATCATTCGATCTTTTATGCTGACCGTGAAATCGAGCACCGTTTGACGTCTTAATCCAATCGACCAAATTAGTTATGATATTGTAAAGGCATGTGTCTATTAGATCAGGGGCCGTATTACGATTTTGTTGACCGCTCAACTGAAGCGCTGCAAGTTACAATTTGGTTTACCGCTCAACTGAAGCGCTGCTAGTCACGATTTTGTTTACCGCTCAACTGAAGCGCTGCTAGTCACGATTTTGTTTACCACTCAACTGAAGCTCTGCTAGTCACGATATTCTTGACCGCTCAACTGAAGCGCTGCTAATTACAATTTGGTTTACCGCTCAACTGAAGAGCTGCTGGTCACGATTTTGTTGACCGCTCAACTGAAGCGCTGCTAGTTACAATTTGGTTTACCACTCAACTGAAGCGCTGCTAGTCACGATTTTCTTTACCGTTCAACTGAAGCACTGCTAGTCACGATTTTGTTTACCGCTCAACTGAAGTGCTACTCGTCACGATTTTGTTTACTGCTCAACTGAAGCTCTGCTAGTCACGATTTTCTTGACCGCTCAACTGAAGCGCTGCTAGTCATGATTTTGTTGACCGCTCAACTGAAGCGCTGCTAGTCACGATTTTGTTTACCGCTCAACTAAAGCGCTGCTAGTCACGATTTTCTTGACTGCTCAACTGAAGCGCTGCTAGTTACAATTTTGTTGACCGCTCAACTGAAGCGCTGCTAGTCACGATTTCGTTTACCGCTCAACTGGAGCGCTGCAAGTCACGATTTTGTTCTTTAAAATAAGAACGCTGCCAGTTAGCGGAAAACAAAATCGTAGTTCGGCCCCAGATCAAATTTTCAACTGTATTACCTATACAATGTCTAATAAATATTTTGCAGCGATGCTTTGCAGCTTAGTGACGACCAAGTTGGTGTAATGGTTGAGAAGTTGACTATTAACCAAGAGGTCGCGGGTTCGATCCCCGCACTGCACAAACATTTGTGTGCATGAACATGTCTGTTTGTACTGGTCTGGGTGTTATACAGTATTTATTTCAGTTTATTTGTAATATCACTGTTGATTCTGGTATCTGTAACACAAGTGCTTAAGCTACTTACCACGGAGTCAGATCAATGTATGTGATTTTGTTGTACATTTATACATATATTTATTATATTTATACCACGTTTAATTGCATTTGCAATTGCAATTTCTAACCCTTAGCAAAACGCTAGAAAACAATATTGTTAAGAAATTTTGATGAGTTTTTCTCCTAAAAATAGACAAAAACTTGTTTTTTTTTAAATTAAAAAGTACATACAGTAAATAATAAAAATCAAACGGAACCATAAGCGTCGATTATTAATATTTGCTAATTTATTAAACCGGCGCTGGTCGTATTAAATATTCCACAAATTGAGGTAGGTCACTAGTAAATTATTACAAATGATCACTCTTAATGTTCGTCCGATTGCTTATTGAGTGTATTTGGACCGTGAACTCGAATACATTATAATCAGTTTATTATGTTTTGTATTTAGTTTCGAAGTGATTATGTTTATTGCAATAGGATAATCTAGCGACGATTTATTATGTCGGACTGGCTTTGGCACTGTAACTTATAATGCTCTTTAAGAGTTATGTTTCAAATGTGGGAAAGTAGTCAAAGAAAATAATTAAATGCTTCAAAGCTAAATTCTTAGGCTCTTTAAAGTATTACTAAGGGACGTCGCTATTAATTACGAAAGTAAAGCCCTTTTTTGATATTAGTCTGTGAATTTATGTTGACTGACATTATTTCACATTATTGCGCACTGCAAAAGAGTGGAACTCACTACCTGCGTCAGTGTTTCCCTGCAATTAATTACTACCCAGCAGTCTTTAAAGCTAGAGTGAGCAGGCATCTTCTAGGTGAGCTCGCTCCATCGTAGGCTCGTTGGGCCTCGTTGAGCTTAGTCTTGGGTCAAGAGCAAACCTATCCAATATATTAAAAAAAACAATGAAAGCTATTACTTTTTACTTGATAATGGCTACGTCTCACAAAGCCATAAAGAAAAAAATATATATTGATGTCAACAGATAACATAAAGTCATTCCTTAAGTTGACTGAAAGTTCTTATGGGTTCGGCAGGCTTTTCTGCAGATATTTAATTGTTAATTTAAAAACACAAAAAAACAATAAGAGTAGTACTTAATGCTAAAAAATATTTTCTGCCAGTCGAACCTTTAGGTCATGCAGAACGAGCGAGTTAGGTGCAGTAAAAACAGTAAAAAAATATATGAAATGAGAGAAAACAATAGCCATAAATAAAAATAAGGTAAATAGGTTATAAATAGATTTAATAATACTTATAACAATACACATATACTTACGTAATATCTACGTAGATATACCTAATACATACATAGATATACCTAATTTTTGCAACTACAGTAAACAAAATACGTACATACTTTGCTTTTGCAAGACAATTTAGAGTCCAATCCTTTTATTTCCAGGGGTAGTGAGTTCCAAAGCCGTGCGGCGGTCACTGTGAACGACTTGGAGACGTACGTGGATCGGTGGGTCGAAGTGGCTAGCTGGAGATTGTGCAAAGAGTGGAGTTGAAGATCATGAGTTTGAGATGAATTAGATGACATATCTTTAAGATATGAAGGTGGTAACGGGTTATAGAGGATAGCGTAGAAAATTCCAAAAATTCTAGATTGTCATCGTTGATGAATTGGGAGCGTGTTTATTAAAAAGTTGTAAAATTAAACTAACAAACTGTTTCAATCTCAGGTTCACCGCGGCAGCAGCCACCAGTTCCCGCCAATTAGAGACGCATTCAGCAAAAAACAATCTGTATTAATCCGCGCATAGCTACTGACCTGAACCGTCAGCCGCTTACTTCTAGGAGGTCGGATTCTATACGATAGGTACAGCAGATCGTGCCTAGAAAAACCTGAAGCCAAGAACTGACCATGATCGAGCACAGACAGATGAGGTCAGGACGTGATTCAGCCAAGTGTCACGTAACGTGTAACGATATTATGGTAAGTGGGAAGAAAAGGAAGATGAAAAAGTCCAGTAGACTTCAGAAGGTTCAAAAACTCATCTGATCTGGGAGGGATCTGCAGCGGGCTCAGTGTTGAAGTCACCCATTATGTTGAGATGTGAGAAGTCATTACTGAGGGGTTCAAGGGAAAGTTCAAGCTGGTCGAAGTAATCGATCCCAGGAGAGCAATAGATGACTCCAAGAACTACTTTTGTTCCACTTAACAAATCTCGATGAAGAGATACTCTGCTGAAGCAGAATAGACGGTGGGTGATGATAAGATAATTTTGAATAGTATGTTTGACTTTAAGTAAATAGCGACCCCACCACCACGTATATCCTCCCGGTCATTTCTAATGACTACAAACCCAGGCAGACTGTACGCGACTTAAGGCATGGACGGCTTAAGCCACGACTCAGAAACCAGGATAGCTTGTATGACGCCAGTTGAAAAACTATCCAACAGCTCACGATGATGCTTGGGAATGCTCTGCGCAATTGATGTGACTTACATTTAAATACTTTTTGTTGTTCCAAAGGAATTTTACTAGCTGTGCTCTTAGCGTTATAGTCTCAGAAGATGCAGAATCGAAAGAATCATCATTACACGAAAAAAAGGTAAGAGAACATCATATGAACGTATTACCGTAAATAAGATATGAACGTAGCAACAAGTTATGTTCGAGTCGTTAGATCATAATTGTTGCATATTAAATGACCAATCGGTGTGAAAATTACTATTTTTATGTCCTTTCACTTAGGCCCGACACAACTTCATCACCAAAGGAATGTGTGTAAAAAACAAATGACGCGATATTAACACCTTCTTAAAGGTTTACACGTGTCAATTATAACCATGGATCGATGGCGCCTTATAAAATAACATATTTATTGTTCCAGAAACGGTCAGCGATGCCTCAATAGAGTTTAGTTTCCATAATGACACCGTAGATGACCAGCGGGTTCAGAGAGAGCCATAGACAAAGCTATTATTAATACATATCTTTTTTCTAACACTCGTTATCAGGGTCGGGAATCCTTTCAATCCATTCGGTCTATTGTTTTTGAACCTCTTTTTATGACGATATCAATATTTTTTACGATGGGAGTAGCGATAAAACAGTGATTTGTTCGGAACAGATATCACGGAGATGCCTTTAGGGCTCTTATGATCCGTTTATCATTCGGCGGCTACGTTTCTTTTGTATGTAAATATTTTATTGTTACATAAAAAAGTTGTGTACGGAGCGGGAAAACAGTGGTACATTTTGTACGCTTATAAAATTTTAAAATGCTCTCTAAGTAAAAAGGGAATTAAGTGACATTTGGTAAACATGGATTTGATTAATTGATAGATCAAAAAATGTATTGCATTTTAAAAACGTATAAACATATATCTTATATACGTAAAGATATATAAATTTACATATTTCCACGTTATTACGTTTCACTAACTAATCTTCTGTTGGTAAAGATTTTTAACAAGTCAAACGCTGCAAGTTCTCGCAAGGCTTTAAATATTCAAAAGAGGTAATAGAAAGTATGTAGATACATCAAGCTTACCCAATCTGATCCGACACTAAATGCGATAATGAACCCTTTACCAGACTTAGCGAGTTATTTCTCCCTACGTTGTGCGGTTCCGACGTCCAAGGTCCAACAATAAGGGATTTGTACTAAGTAGAACATAAAATATCATCTCTTTATAAGGCGGCAGCTTAGCCAAAAGAGCAAATGCAATAATTTTACCCACTAAAGATATTTTCGATTTTATTGGCCTTATTAAGAGACTATACAGATATAGGCAGATTTTGTATTGTCGAAAAAATATTAGCAAAAAGCCGCGTGAAATGGCATGCCATTTGCAAATAAGTTTACATTACGTACTTAAGAGCAGTAAATTATATCTATAGAATATAATATTATCTATAGAAAACTCATTATTTTATTTGAGTACTAACCAGCCAGCAGCGACTAAGTGTATTTCACATTAGAGAGAACAAGAAAAATAGTAAAAGCCTGAAAGATAGTTAGTAAGTATACCTGGAGGAAATATTACGTGCAATTAATTTTTATTACTTTTGAGGGTTCCGTACCTCAAAAGAAAAAAACGGAACCCTTATAAGATCACTTTGTTGTTCGTCCGTCCGTCCGTCTGTCCGTCCGTCTGTCAAGACCGTTTTTCTCAGGAATGCGTGGAGGTATCAAACTGAAATTTCTATATGATACTTAGATCTACTGTCCCTGAAAGCTGTAGAAAAATCAAGCTTCTAAGCCAACGCAATTAAAAGATACAGATACAGATTAAATTTTCGAAACTCGCACGGGAATCAAAACCTACAGGGTACTTCCCGTAAACTTAGAATCTTGAAATTTAGTACGAATTCACGTCTTATAGTACAGATATAGGAAAAATTACGAAAACCGTAAATTTTCAGTTTCATCATATAAAAAAAATATTTTTGAAAAATATTTTTCACAATTTTGAAAATTTCAAAGTTACTACTCCTTATCTACAGGTTTGTACGGAACCCTCGGTGCGCGAGTCCAACTCGCACTTTACCGGGTTTTTTTTAAATCGACACTTGTTCCTAATTATAGTCCATATCAGAAACAATCAAGAGTCGACTTAAAATTGTTTCAATTTTCTTTGGCTATGCAACCTTATTAGCGGTTATATATTAAACTAGCTTTTACCCGCGTCTTCGTCCGCATCAGGTAGTTTTTTTGGAATGCGTTGTTTTCCCGTAATAACAATTTTATCCAAATATAATTCAAATCTTTGGTAATTTAGGAGTGAAAGCGTTCAGATTCCCCGGAAAGTAATTATTCCCATAGGAATGTGTTATTTTCCCGCGGTCAAAAGTAACTCGACATGAGTCGAACTCGAAACTCGAATCTCTTTACCAAATTTTATTTTAATCTGTTCAGGAGTTAAGGCGTAAAAGCGATCGACCCACTTGAATATTCCCATGGGAATGCGTCATTTTCCCGCGATAAAAAGTAGCCTATGTTCTTTCTCGGGTATCAAAATATCTTCATACTAAATTTCATACAAATCGGTTCAGTACTTTAGGCGTGATTGAGTACCACACAGACAGACAGAGTTACTTTCGCATTTATAATATAAGTATGGATTAGTATGGATTACATGTAATAAATTTTTTATTACCTGTGTTGAAGACTAACCACTGGTATTGCTGTCACTTAATTAGTGCAAGCATTTTTACTGACGTCATAAACTTAATGTTGTAGTAAGTAAGTAGCCATGGGAACCGCTGTCCACCAAATCTGTTATTTAGATTTATCCCATCTGAATAATCTGATGCGTGCATGTAAATCGATTTGCCCTATAACCTTTACTACTTTGTTTTATGTTTAAGGTACAGGAGGGTTAATAAGGCCCACCATAATTGATTTCGAAATATTTTAAAGTATAGAAGAGCTAATAAGAAAAGCGCATGATACATTTATTCTAAACCTATATTATTCTATAAAAACCTGTACAAATATAGTAAATTACAACAAAAATAATAATTTTTGAGCAATTTCAAAATTATCTTCTTTGGACCTAGTCAAACAAACGCTACGAGTATAATAAAGCCCATCAATGAATAAAATATTTAAGAGATGTCCTAAGCATTTTAAGCTATGTAAATGAGTATAATTTGACCTCTGGTAACGCAGCAACTGTGAAATTTACTAAATTGAATAGAAATATGGCTGTGGGCCTTGTTAAAATAAAATAACTTATAAACTAATTTTGATAAAGCTCTATTTACATTAACTTTCTATCAAAAACATTTAAAATTTCTTATGATCTCTAAAATTACCTGGCCTTTTATTGCCCTAATGACCTTTACAAAAAATATAAAACAATACTTAACGATAGTAAGTTCTGTCAAATAAGTGAAAAACTCTGTATTTCTCTAAATTTTAAACATATAAGAAAACGATACTTATTTCGATCAAGGTTTTTTTTTAATGGTAACAAATGATTTAAAAAAAGGTGCAATACACATTGATGATTTCAAACAGAATACTTCATATTTCTGGAGATTTGGGTTATTTTCTATGAAGTTAAGTTGCTGTTACGTAAAACCCTTGAAAATTAAAGCTGTATTATGAAAAACTATAATTTTATTATAACGCTATAAATTGACCTCATTGATTAACTTCATATGAGGCTCTGGCCTTTTTAACAGACCCGGCTCTGGGCCTTGTTCAGTGAGCACTAAGAACCCGCTTCATATTATTGGAGAAAAATATTGCGAAATAAAATTTTTCTTATAATCCCTTTTGAAGCTGGATATATCTTAGTTAAAACCATAAAAAAGGAACTGGTGAAATAAACATACTTGCGAGAAAACTGCTATCAATTTGAATGGGAAAAAAATTAAGAGGAACCGCCGTGAACATAACTAAGACTACTTTGAAGTATCTGACTTGATTGCGGTATGCACGAATAGTATCAACGTTGCCAGCTTACTGTATTTGCAACTTCTATGTGTGCGTGAAATACAATACAACACAATACAAATAATTTATTTCATCAACTTATAGATAATTACATCACTTTGGTTAGAAACTCCTTTTAAGCTACGACAAGCTAGGAGGACCTTCTCTTCCATAACAGTGAATATATTATATCAGTAATTAATTCAATTTAACACACACTTTGTATTTTATTTTACTTTTTAGTCATCAGTAACAATTATATAAATTTTGTTTTATTTAGTAGTAATTACAATTTAAGTGATTACAGAGGAAATATATTATGCTGAACTGTTTAAAACTGTATTAAATGTTGAACTGTTTTAATTATCTGAAGTGCTATTGTTGAATAGTGGGCCTTATTACCAACTGAGCCTAATTTCCCTCTACTACCTTACGAGTATTTAAAATTTAGTTAATTTCGCCGTCAGAGACGTCGATTTATTTTAATAAGTTGGTTAATCGATACATCCCGTATTTCTCGTCGTGAATAATCGTTACAATCGGTATCGATTATGGCGTTGGATTCGGATGATTGATATTGGTTCGGGTGTAATTTCGATTGGTCGGGGTCGGTTAATAGAGATGTTTGTTTTAGACTCGCGATCGGCGATCGCTGCGGGCGCTTAACCCATTCCAATCTTTAATGAGGTGTTGGATTTAGTGCTTCATTTGTTTTAAGGACCGTACACATTGGTTGAACTACAAATGTTCCACTTTAAATAAGATAAGATCGAAACGTACCAACTAACTTCTTGAACATAGATCGACGACCTTAAAATTTTAAAATTAAAATAGGCATAAGTAAGATATTTCATATTAGACATAGAAAAGTTGTATTTATGCTTATATAAGGGTGCTTTTAACTGACTTCATAGATATCCTGAATAACACTGTAAAGACGCATACGATAATGGTTCCCATGTTTTCTTATAAGACTTATCGTATAGACGATGAGGGTACATGACAGGCACGGTAAGAAAGTGTCCCAGGCTTTCAGATATGGCTTATCAGATATGATCTTACATCGGAACTTTGTCCTGTGAACAATACTGCAGGGTTGTAAGTGATACTTTGTACGAGTTGCATTTTATGTATTTTTTGCTATGCATATTTTTTTAAATATCTCGTATATTTATGAAAAATCTAAATGTTTTATTTATTTTTATTTGGGATAGGTTTGCTCTTGACCCAAGACTAAGCCTATCAAAACAAAGACTGAGCCTACAATGGAGCGAGCTCACTTGTAAGATTGTTTGAAACAATAAAAAAGTGCAGTGAGAAGCGGCAAGAAGTAAATGGTGCTTGTAGAAACATTAGCCTTGATTTCACAAAGGTAATTTAACCTACAGTTTAGTAAACAGCTGGCGGTGACATTTTAAAGTATTGAAATTCACACGGGACACTGTAAAAATTGCCTGATCAAGTTTTAACCGGCCGTTTTAAAACCTTTGATTTGTCCGAAAAAAATAATGAAAAATTAACGATTCATTCTTTTGGAATGCTGTGTAATGTGCAGCCTCCTTAACATTTTCCGCTTCTGAATTAAACTTTCAGATGGTTCATCGATAAATAAATATTTATATTGTATTAATGATAAAGAGTGTTTCCGACTGAGATTTTAATAGATTACGAGTAGCGCCGTCGCCTAGAGGTAATACGTTTTCATCTAAAGTGTGCTTCTAACGTTTTTCTAATAATATTTAAAACTACAACACTCTATTTTCAACCTTAAATGTATGGTAGCACGAAACCAGTTTGTTGAATGAAATACTTGTTTTTACAAATAAATATACACAACATCATCACATACATTAATCTGAATCTGGTAAGTAGCTTAAGCACTTGGGTTACAGATATCACGTACATGTACTTGTGAAATAGTTTTTACGAAACATTATGAAGTTTTTTACTCCAATGTTAATAAGTTGTGTCCCGATAGTTGTGATACCTCAACGTTAACCAGAGATAATAACTATGTGAAAATTCTTTCAGGCTTGCATTAGCTGCATAAAATAAGTAATTTGTAGGTTTAACCAAGCTCTTTTGGTAGACCGGTTCCTAATTTTGTTGTTGTAATAAATTGTAATCACTCTTTCCCTAAAATTTTCCTTAAAATTACCCTTAGCCAAGTAAGGTCTAACTTTTTTGATAGTCAAATAAAAAGCTATCGAACTGTTAAATATAAGCTGAACGAATTTAAGATGACATTCGGTTTGACCTTCTGCATAATCAATTTTGACATTTCGAATCAGCCATCTTGGAATTTTATCGTACTGATAGCGCTATCTAAAAGTCGTACCCAACAGCACAAAATAGATAATAGGTTGTACTTCGACTCGATTTTAATCGCCGGCATTACTTCGCGTCGCTCGTTTAATTGTAGTCCAATACTCGATTGTCCGGCAATTTGATTCGATAAACTCGGTGAAGCTGTGGTTAGGGTAAAACAGCCATGCCGTTTTGAAAAGTCTGTTAATTCGTTTTAACGTGGTCGTATCGTCGTCTTAACGTGGTCCAAACTAGAAACTAAGGGCTCAGTTTGTTAATCTGCTTCATAATCCTCGATGTCACAAATACATAAATAAAATAAATAATGACCTCCCGGATATAATAAAAACTTTAGAGTGTCGAGAGTTTAAGATACAATTGACTGAATGGCTACAAAAAAAATGTTTTCACAGTGTGACTAAATTTATAAATTATAAAAAAAATACATGAAATTAAAATGGTTAATGTAAATATATCAATCATTTATTCATTCTGCCTATTTGAATTCATTTTTGCACACCTGCATATAGGTTGAATACTTGTACCAACTTTTAATAACATTAAGATCTTTAAAACCTGTATTCTTTAAATCGAATTCTTGTTTCTTTAAATCGAATGTTTGTAGTCATTATACCACTAGTTTTTTAAGTATTTTAAATGTACGGAACTAAATGCACGCTATGAAACTGTTATTGGCTTAAGTTATAAGAATACTGTGTACTACGCAATGTTAAATGTAAAAAGGGCTGTTGAGTTTCTCAATAAATAAATTAAAAAAAAAAGAATTTCATTTAAATCTGCAAATCTAAAAATTGATAATTTCTATTTTTAATATTGTTTTACAGGAAATAGTTTTTAAAATGTTTATTAATGAAACTGTACACACAATGAGCATTTTTGATTGACTCGATTGATACGTGAGCGTTCTGTTACACAGGTCTTGAAGTCCCATAAGAACACCGTGTCGCGCGGCATTGTGCTTTCTTCGCGCGCTAGTGAAACACATTTTTTTTTCTTGACTTTGCCATTTTTATCCAGAAATCACGCTTAAACGTGTTGTGCTTAGAGTTGACTTACAGTACATTGTATTAACTGTTCTCCTTTGGCCATGTAGTTATAATGTGTACCGTCACGGTATTTACGTATTAATTGACGATAATCATGAAAATGACAGGAGATCGCATACTTCGGCTCTTCTGAGCATTGTGCACCTATAAATAAACTAGTAGTAACTTCCCAATTACTCATTGGAAGTAAATACTATGTACTTATGAGAAAAGTTGTTCAATTAATACGGAACGATTAAAAGATACCTTCGATATCTGTCAATGTCTTATTAATGAGTCTTAAAATTTTTACATGGGGTCAAGGTCAGACAAGGTAAGCTTTGTGGTTCTCACCAAGGATAAACAGGGTAGGGTAAACAACGTCACTTTATTGGGGAGGGGGGGGGGGGGGGTTACTGCATTTTGTCTCTGTTTCAAATCTCATCATTAATTGAAATAGTTCTTATTTGCGATAATACATAGGTACGCTGAACTGGTTCAACATTCGCTAGAAATCGTTAAAGGGATGCAATTGCGGTCTCTTCGCCGTAATGACGAACAGTCGTCAGCAGTTGCCGCCGATGACACACATCAGCAACTGTAGGTAACATGTAAAATCATGTTTTCAGGAGCCAGTCGACTACAGTCGCTGCCAGGAACGTATCAGGGATACGATTCTCATGCATTCGTACTTTTTCCGCACGGCAAATCGTATGTAGTCAGTCAACTGAACCATATACTATATGTGTATAATAATAACTTCAAATTACAGTCAACGGTTGCATTTGATGACCGATACAATATAATTCGTATACGAATCTCAGATTTCGACTGGTCAGCACCACACGTTGCTTTCGAATGGTAACCGACCGATTTTATTTTGACATATTATTATTTATTTCAACATTTAATTTTTACCTAATTTATGTGTGTACATACTTACAACGAATTTATTTGTTTTATATTACTTGACTTGTTACTTATTGATTTCTTATAATTGACTTGTAAGCGTTTTGAACTTGCTCTGTAAGCTTGCACGTGTTTTTGAACTTGCTCTGTAAGTTTGTACGTGTTTTTTTTAAATAAATTGAAATTGAACTTATTATGCATGTGAACTTTTTTCGATTGCACGAATATCCGACCATGTGTCGGAATACAGAACCAAACTGAATTGGCTGCCTATACGCCAACGGAGGGAGTGCCATATTCTGTGTCTGCTCTATAAAGCACTGTTTGACCCTACTGCCCCCGGATACCTCAGTGATATGTTTAATTTTCGTCCTGCGCCCGATGCTCGCCTGCGTCCTCGCAGGGATCTTGTTCTGCAGATACCTAATCATAATGCTTCGTCGTTTGATAAATCGTTTGCGGTGTTGGCTGCTCGGCGTTGGAATCTTTTGCCTGACACGGTGCGGCAAGCTCCTTCCTTTGCAGCATTTAAAGCAAATTTAAAAAGGTACTTCTTACAGCACAGAACTGAGCTATAAAATGGAATAAAATAAATTAATTTTCTTTGATGATATACATATAAAGTATATATTATATTTAGTTTAAGTAAGTCTATACAAATAAATATTTATTATACATTATGTATTTTGTATATGTGTGTATGTATGTTTATGTATATATATTATGTTATAGTATACCTAGTTCTTTTAGTTAATGAATATGTAGAATATTGTATGAACCCTGCCCAATGTAACTCCTCTGCATGTCCTTTCTGGGTTAGCTGGAAGAGATCTCGCCAGGGATAAGCTCGCCCTTGCTCATCAATGTATTTCTGTTGTGTTTAAATGTATTTTCTTATTGCAATAAAGAGTTTATACAATACAATATCGCAGTTTCCCCGAAAGTTGACTGGCTCAAAAACTTTTTCAGCCACCTGCTGAAGTTTGTCCATACCTTCATAAATAGCTTTAACAAACACCTGGTCTAGTCGTACACCGCAAAAACTGCATACAAAAAATGAATATTTATAAAACGTAAATGCTAGGTGGATTTGCACTTTCACGGTCATTTTTTCTCGTAAAGGGAACCGACTCCTGCGCATACCTCGCGTTCGGTGCCACGTGGCATGCCATTAAAGTGTTGCGCGAAAACACAGGGTACAAGAAAAGTGATTGCTGAACTGAACACAATTTATTGGTGCTAAATTATAATGCCACTTACTTGGTATTGCGTTGTGCGAGTGAGCAATTTATATTTCCAGCTTCGATAGATTTTTATAATACCGTGTAAATATCTTAAGCGAATATTTAGACAAAGCTTGTACATTGTACATAAACTTTGTCAAACAATGCTAAAAGGCTCGATAATATAATAATAAACAAGCCACTTTTACTGCCCCTAGCTCGTTATCAAATCATTATCAGTTTACACGTCGTGTTAATGATAAGTGACAGCTAATTGCACATTATTTTTAGCAGAAAACTTATACATAATGCAGATGTAGACTTATTAGCTCAAATTGAACTTGAGAATAATCTCCTATTTTAAAATTCACCTATAAACTAGTCGCGCGTTGACAAACAATATTCTCAGCCCTAGTTTATTGAAGTGCGCTTAAACATTACACGCACGAAAACAAAAAACGAAGACATAGTCAAAGAAAATTATTACGTTCCTTGGCACGAGTAGCTTAAAGCTTACTCTATTAAAATTTCCATAACATGCACTATAACCATAAATTAATCTAAGAGCGCGCCTTACTCAAGCTATCTCGCATGCATCACTACAATCTGCTAAAACTCCTAGCTGCCGCGAAAAAAAACTTTAATAATTTCAATTAACCCTAATAATAGGCTCTGGACATAGTGAAGGCAATGCGATTAAAAAGACAAATTCCTTAACCACTAGAGTACAATAGCAGGTTGCGAGCATTCCGTATGAAGACTGGCTTTTATTAATAGACCGCGACCGGTAGCCACCACAGTTGCCATACGAAGCGAAAGATATGATTAACACAAAGGCGATACATAATAAGCGATATTGGGACCAGTTCGGGGAGCTATGGACATAATATGTAACCGCAGCAGGTTTGCGATCATATCCATTACAGGCCCCGGTGACAAACGCGAGCGTTTGCGTTTGCTGCTTGTTGCACTTTACTTGAATGTGAAGATGAAACGCAAACGCGACGTCAGGTGCGAAGTGACTTTCGATAGAATAATATGTGCTACACGGGCATAACATGGCTTCGTGCTGAGTCAGTTGAGGCACAAATGGCAATTTACGTGAGTTTGATGCCGACATACCAATCGAGCACCACGATGACCACAATATTGGTTAACTATTGGGCTGCATTTACTTTTAACGTGGCTGTGGAAATTTTAAAAAGTTACAGAATTCTTTTTCAAACATTCCCACAGTAAGTACACACTGACTAAGTTTGCATTTTAAAAATAAATAAGTGAATATAATCAAATGAATATCTCTTAGACTTTATCACACGGCAATGCAAATAAGAAATACAAATTGTGGTAAAATATGTAGAAAGAAGATGATTCACACGTGGAATCGCTCGTAAATAACAGTTTAGACGTATGGGACTTGCTAAGTTTAGACTAGAAACTTAAAAAATTAAAACTATTTAAAATATCACCTTAGAGGTTGACGTTCAGAGCTCGAGCGATGAAAGATATACTTTGTTAGATGATCTTAATATGGCATGAATAAAAATATGTAAACCAGTCCGAGGACTGATGAAAAGTAGTTTTATCAGATATGTATTCATAGGTATATTAACATCACATTGAAGTCATGAAACCTTTTAACAAAACAGCAAAATGACAACTGATCCTATTTTTCTGAATATATGAAAAATAATGCCAATTTTCGTTTTAATTTTATAACTTAAGAACAGGCTAACGTATACCCAAACCAAATGTTTAGGCTTTGTTCTGACTGTTTAGAAGATGTTTTATGTGAAGTTTGCATACAATCGGTAGAGCGATTCTTAATTTATCACAATTTGTCAAAGAAACACTGTATACGTAGCGAAATACATACCGGTCCGCTAGTACATAATATTAATGGAGATAATACAAAGTTTCAATACGATGTAAATTTTTGAAGCGGAATCTTACCCAAAAATCCGATACCCAAGTCGTCTACAGAATGCTGTTTAGACCCAGTGGTCTCTTACACACTATAAGGCCAGTGCCCTGTATTCATCTCAAAAATGTGTCATCGGCACAGCATATTGATGGAATGACTATGCATTATTTAAAAAAAAGTCAATCTAACCGCACACACTCGCACTGCACATACCTAATGACGAGTATCCGCCAATTAAGGTTGTACGACAACAGCACATCAGGCTTCACATATTTTTGGGAAATCTCCCTTATTGTAACTGCATAAGAGGCTGTAGTGCTATACTTGATGTTCTGCCGATTGTACCGGGCCGTGACAAAAACTTGCCCGGGAGCTGCGAGGCGCTACCGAACTTAATTGGACGCAGTTATTGAGGTGGTTATTGTACCACGCGCGATCGGCAAATAAATCGAAGGTCGGCATTGCGCGGGCTGTCAACAGAACCTACGGCGCAGCGGTAGAACGGATATCGTACATCTTTGTAAATGCAATTCGTACTTTTTTAAGCAGTACGATTTAACTCTAATTTTTCTTTAAATTACCAATCAAAAACAATTTTGTGCCATTTCATGAGAGTAAAGAAGCACGCGGCTGTTTCCAGCAAAGCATTCATGTGTTTCCATTGCAAGTTTGCTTCAAAAGTACGTATAATTAAATAAATATAGGAATTTTGTTCAAAAATGTTAGCTTCAGTGTCAGCCCTGACTCAATAAGTGCCCTATACGCCTACACCACCTATCCATTTTGATCTATTTCTGTAACAATGACGGTAAAAACTTAACCGTGAAATTGCGCCCATAAAAAACACCACCACCAAATCTGGCGACTGAAATTTTAATTGTCTACTTAGGTAGCTCATTGAATCTGCTTACTACTTCTTGATAAATTTACCTTCGGCTTATCCTCACCTGTCACTTTTTCTGTTCGTAGCCGGTTTATTTTAAAAACTACTAAGATTTCAGTAATTGTATTAAGTTGCAGCTTGCCTATTGTCTTTGCTTTGCTTATAAGGTTGATGAGTTGTTATCGATCGCATTCCGAAGTAATCAATTGCGTGTTAAAGTTTTCAAGTGTGCAACTTTACTTGGTAGGTTACGGTACTGTATGTAATGAATAAAATGTGCTTATCTTCAGCAAACTTTCAGTTTCGATTCATATTGTTGTGCTTCCTCCTATTCACGATAAGGTGCGGTAAAGCTATTTCTGTTCGCAATTAAGATGACGAATGCATCTCTTTACCATGAAATCTGAAGAATATGAAACATAATTTATTTTTAACAAAGATACGGATATGCACTAGTTTTGCGAACGACAACATTTTCTATCCGTATAACATAGACATTTGAAACTCACTCGATGCCATTTCGCAAACACAATTGAAAATTCGATTGTTATCCAGGACCGGTGCACCTTTAGGTGTTTTTGCATTGAACGTGTTAAGCTCCGACGAAAATGAAGGGTGTTATAAGTTTGACCCTTATGTCTGTTTGTGTGTGTCCGAGTATATGTGTTTGTGGTTAAGTGCTGGTGTGTTTTTGTGTGCCTCTGTTTGTGGCACCATCGAATGGACCGCGGTTGTTTTTAATTCGAAAATTCGGTTCTTAATCACGGTGGTTCTTAGCCATGGCTGGTGAAAATCCGTCCAGCCGTGGAAGCTCACCAAGTGTTTTCCTAGATCATATTAGTTTTATACGAGGGTTTTTTTTATTAAATTTTACATATTATTTATGCTCTCTTCATATTAATTTCTGTTTTCAATAGCATTCATTTTCACTTTTACATTACAACTTTCAGTTTCACCAAGTCTTATCGGGTCTCATTGCATATGTAAAGTGCTTGGCGCACCGCGGGCGCGTGGCGCGTGGCATGCGCGGGCGCACGACCTGTTCCGAAGGCTGCTCGGTAGCATAGAGCAGCGGTTCTGACAAGATGCTCTTTTTGCCTTTGACATGTTATACTTTAAGCAAAGAACGAGCAGCTTGGTGGCATAGAGTTGAGAGCATTTCCCTGACGATAAAAAAATGATTTAAAGTAAATATCTCTGTATACTAAGATAATTACGCGTTTACCAGGAAGAGGTAGTAAAAGCTCGGAAAATCGGTTATTGAAATAGGTTACAGAATCTTCTGTCGATATAGGTATAATATATATTTTTAAACTAAGTACCTTTAATTAATAATGAGTGGTAACATTCAAATGCTTGCCTCAAAAACATGCACTGTAAAAACAATGCAACTGCAGCTAAATTTAAAGGTTATGACAAAAATGTTAATCAAAACCAATCATTCAGACCAGTATTAGCTATCGATTACAAGTCGTACATAAACATTGGAAATTACACCTATTTAGAAAAGCAGCATAACCGATGGCAAGATGGATCGCTCATCTAGAAATATCGACTCCGCATCCGTCGATTATGTGTAAATAAAAATAAAGACACCGGCCTGATGACCGCTATCAGTATTTCTCCTCAAAATAAACCTTATCCTTCGTAATGCATAAATTAATATTTCATCCTATTCCCGGTTTGAGCGGTTGATACTTGTTGTAGCAACAAACGTGGATTGAGTGGAAACCTTTTTCGTCTGTTTGGTACGAGGCGTGTTTTTCATTTATTTCTTAATAAGCGATGCGAATGTCTTTTGCCTCGGCCGGTTAACCAGGGCATAGTAAAAATTGGCGCAGTGCGAATGGGGTTCCGCTCATTTTGAATTCCCGTTACAATTTTTGGGATTCCGCTCGCTAGATAATCTGGATATATGTAAACTGTTTGCTCTTTTTATGTGGACTGGAAAAAACAGCCTGGTTAAACGATTACCTTCTATTGACTGCCTCGTTGGTGTAGTGGAAAAGTTTCTGCCACTACAGTTGTTTTTGAGATTTTCTGTCCTGAATTTCTCAAAAACAGCTCGGAGTCGGAAAGTTTGCGGTGTGTGTTGGCGGTTTTCCGAGGCACGGGGTGCCTTGGAAAGCACGTTAAGCCGTTGGTCCTGCGCCTGATCTCTATCCGGCCATGTCGGATTGCCGTCTCACCGAACTCTGAGAGTGATGGAACAGTGAGTGCACCTGTGTATTGCGCTCACACTTGTGCACTATAATATCTCCTGCGTAGTTGGCTGCTCTGTTGAGATTGGCCGCCGTGGTCGAAATCGGCCAGGAGAACTAATATCTTCCATTTGAATTAAAGTACGCCTACGTAGTCCTATTAATTGTATTTATAAGTACTACCGCAGTTTAGTAATTCACCGAACCGCGTTTCCAAAGACAAGGAACCCTAAAAAAGCGGCGCGCCTACTAGAGATCTGCATAAGGTATTTGTGTTTTAATCGCGAATATTTATAGACCAACGATTTCATTCCCCCGATGCCTTAATGCTGATTAAGGGATTATTTTTTAATGTGAGAAATACGTTAATTGAGCAGAAGAGACAGAAACTACCGCCTCCTCGTTAACTTGTGCCTTTGCCTCCAGTTATAATTGTTACTTTTTGCTAAGTGCACGAAATGGAAAAAGAGTTTAGTAACTTTATTATGAGATGCAATCATGTTGTAAATAATAATTACTGAATGTTTACAGAGCCGATGAACTTTTGTCACAACTTTACTGTCTCTTATGTGTGGTGGTGTGTTTTTTGTAATTTTTCTGATACTCGCTTCGGCAAAGTCCTACTGATGGCTTGTTTATCGAGTATTCGGGTGGTAAAAAGAGGAATCTTGTGTGTCCACAGAAGCTGTCCATTCAAGAATTTCTTGACAAGCAATTAAATGTACAAAACGCACAGACTGTGACACGTTACGTTTACACTGTTGAGCAAGAGCGCACGCCAAATTAGTGTTTATAGTAAGGAAACATCGTCTATAGTCGCGGTTACCTACCTTATAACAATATAAACTTTCATGGTACTCCAATCAAAAAAGTAGGGCGAATTATCATTAATTATTCACTTTTTGGGTGAACTCATAAATAATTGTAAAGTAGACATCGATACATCTTAATACAGTCTCACCCCGCGGCGTCTCTTGCCTGCGCTTGTGATTTATTTCAGTGATTTTATGTTAATAAATATTAATTTTCCGGTTCTCAAGTTGAATCTGTGACGATGTCAATTATAACTGTACTCGTAATCATCGTTAAAATAATTTTATCAGCGATACGAAAGGCTGATCTTCAATTAGATGAGATACTGATAACGTTCATTAGTCAAAAATATTTGTCCAGCGAGTTTAAATTCAACTCCATGAATTCACGATGCGCGAGAAACCAAAAAGATAAACTTAAATTACAGCACAAAAGTGATAAAATATACCCGAGCTTTGTGAAATAATTTATTCAGGATTGTAGAAATAGTGGTTTTAAATTTTAATATCTAATGAAAAAATATTCAACCCCATTTGCCAGTGTTTGTTGGTTGCTTTTACAATTTTACATATGTAAAGCTATCATATTCGTTGCCATTAGTTTTTGTAGCGTGTGTAATTGCAACATTTATCACGGTTGCAATCACGCGGTTTCGTCCGTGTTGAAAATATTTCATTCATTATGCCCATGCGCTTGCGCAGAGTAAGCGCGGCGTCAAATTCCACAGCCTGCAGATCTGTTACATGCAAGTTTAGGAACATAATAAAATGTTAAGTGTTGCTTGCAATTTATTTGCGTTGGAGAGAAATAGGCACTAAGCGGAATGCAATTAATCACTGAATGGAACTTGTGAAAACGTTTTGAAATATTCATTTGACGTAAGATGAAGTTTAGTCTTAAAGGGCCTGATTCTGATTCTTGAAGGTTTAGAAGTTATGAGGGAACAGATGAACATACAAACACACATACCGGTCAAAATCATAACCCTCCTTTTTGCTTCGCCGTAGTCGGGTAAATAGATCTGAAATTTAAAAAAAAACATCGGACAGCTAAAATTTTGCACAAATAATGCTAAAAATATATTATAGTAACCTAACAAAATAGGTCTGTTAATTCTTAGGTCTGTGTTCGTTGAAAAAAAAAATGAATGGCTTTTCAGATTGTCGCTACAAACTTGCTTTCCCACATATCGAAAAGTACACGCGAAACAATAAATCTCATTGCTGACCTGCATTACAACCATTGGCACCCATTTCTGGCCCGATAAACTTGTACGACACGAGTTCGTCGAATGCATTGATTCACAAAATCCGTTACTGTTGCAAAAAGTTATTAGCGATGAAATATAGCACGTGCGATGACAGCTGTGACAGCAGGTGGAGAGGTGCTCGCTTGACAGAGTGCCGAGGATTCCGCCTCCTGCGAATATTCATGAATCTTGGATGGATCGAGATCCGATGCGTTCAGGATTGGCGGAAAGTGGAATGAGATTGCGAGAAAATAACGTCACTAATGAATGATTTCGGCTGTGACATGGTTTTTTTCTAAGATATTTTTGGATTTATTGAACTTCTCGAGTGTTAGGCTATGGAATTAAGCTTGATGATGATAATAAGTCCCTCGGCGATGCGTCTTATTTTAACTTCATATTTAGATGTTCGTATTTTTGTCGTGATATTATAAAACCAAATGGATATAAAATACTAAGCTTTGCATTGATGATTATCCAAATACAGTTTTAAGTAGCTTTTTTAATTGCTTATTGGGAAAAGAGCCCGGAAGCTACGATATGCAAAAAATATTTCGTCTTCCGATAACAATCATTAACGCTTCTGGTTATTCAGAAGCCATCTTGTAATTTTATGAAAACATTTAATTTGCTATAAAAGGGTCATTCAAACCGAAATCCTTGGCACGAGAGAACAAGAAGGCTAAATGACGTGTTCCTTAATAAAAAATTCAATACTTCATACCCTCAGTTTATAGACGGTAAATTGGCCCAAGATTATGGGTAATGAAAATGTAAGTCGATTTCACAATTCGTTCATTCCTTTTAAGAATTAATTTTCTTGTAATAAAACTGTGTTACTGTGCAGTTAGCCAAATTCAATTACCGCAAAACGGCTGCGATACGACGATGGAATCGTCAGCCAACCAGCCGTGGAGCTTCGAAAGAGGAAAGATGTGGTATATATTTCCCATTTAATATTTTTTTGCCCATTTCAAACCATTTCAGTAACTTTAAAATGATATTACCACTATATGGGTTACTAAGAGCTAGCTTTTTCAGCTAAACAACTTTTCGAAGTTATTTTAATCGTTGTATGAACCGTCAAGACTCTTTTGAATTTTAATTAAAGTTTAACAATATCTATTGTATCGAATGGCATTTTCTACTTTTACTAATCTTCGATCCTTCAGTACCTATGCTATAAACTTTACACTTGTGCCTATAACGCTCATACAATGGTAAATTACAGTTGTAAAAGTTTTTTAATAGACTGTTTGATTGTTGGTCGCGATTGTAAACAAATTATTCGGATTAATAGGCTCAGAATAAAAGACGTACAATTACTATCTTATGAGTATCCTATTTGTTATTTAATTAGATAATGATATATTCCACTCATTTTCATTTAAAACGCACCTTTTAAAGCAAGCAACAATGTTTCAACTACGACCAGATCCACGCCCCGCAAAAAGTTGTGAAGTCAGTCTTCTAGTTTTTGAGACCGCTTTTAATGAGTGCAAAAATTCCTATTATCACTTTTTTCACAGATATTTTTTAAAAGTCCGCACACAGCCTATTATGGATGACAGCAGCGTTTAACAAGACCAAAAGCTGGGAAGTAGAGTGCAATTAATATAGTCATTAATTCGCTGTTCGACTTGCAACATTGTAAGAGGAATCATAAACATGTGGGGTGTATTTGCGTAGGCATTTGATGGTCAGTATTCTTCTCAATTTATCGACCATAGACGGGTAGATTGGTGTTCAGTGAGCTACGATCGAATACGGTTTTATGGGCAAAAGGCAAATACGAATACAGAAATGGTTTATATAAAGTGTGTTTTTGATGATTACAAGTTGATACAACCGAATTCTTCAAGTTTGATTTATTTCTTCATACGTTCAAATAAAAGGTTTGCTGAGATGCTTCCTTTATTTTAGATGTTACTTTCATGTGAATTTTATTTAAAATGAAAATAATCGTGTATTGACTTCAGTTTTATTTGTATTAAGCAATGAGGCAACACGGGTAGACTACTCTAAATTATTTCTGTCTAACACGATTGATGGTTATACGTACTATCGTTACTGAGGTCAAATCGCAGAGGTCATAGCATCTCTTAACTGAGCAAACTAATCACATATTAATTACAAGCATATTCAATAATCGTCTACCCATAATTAACGTTCGTTCAAAAATGAACTAGCAATTAGTATCTCGGTTCCGAGCCTTAAATCTGCCATTTCGACATCATGGGAGTTTATTCCTGATTATCCGAGTCGCACGTAGCGTAGTGGTCGCAGCGCTTTGGTAGTGATACCAAAAGTTAAGCAACCAAAGGCGCGGTTATGTTTTGGATGGGTGACCATTCTGACTATAAAAGTGACGTCTATTTACAAGCATCTCCATACTTCGGAAGGCACGTTAAGCTGTTGATCCCGGTTAATATCAATAGATATTAGTCGTTAAGCCTGCTCAGAGCTGGGCGACTTTATAACATCTGACAGTAAGGTTGGTCACATTCCCTACACTCAGTCAATTCCAACACCACCTCTACCAATCCGTACTGAGCTCGCGTGGTGAAGTATGGCTCGTACCACCTCATAGATGAGGTGAGGCCTATGACCAGCAGTGGGATGTATACATATATATAGGCTGATGAGATGAGAGATGGGAGATTATCCCTGCGTTCGACATCGTTTGATTTGCCCATGATTTATTGCGGCATAGGAAACTTAAAGGCTTATTACCGTAAAGATAATTATTGGTTTGAGAAACGCGAGCGGCAGCTTTTAAAATTAATGGACGCGTGAATTAAACTCGGTGTGCGGAGAGGTAATGAAGATAACGTTAGGTAGGACGCCTCGCGATAAACTTCTGACGGCGTTTCTGGATCGAGATAATCCCTTAATTACAGTGATAAAACCCAAACGTAACAGCTAGGCTTTCAGATGTTGAGATGCAGCAATTAGAATCGTGGTGATTCAAAAACAAATACAGGATTTAATTCGGCACAAAATTCAGATTGCTTCTGTCGCCAAATCTTTAGGATCTCATTAAGTTTAACGATCTCAAGATACTGATCTTGTTAGTAAAGTAATCGAGACCAAGTTATTCGTCACAAAATTTGCTTGTTTGAGGAGAAATAAACGTATTTAAAACTGTATGTGGCAGTTAAATACTATATGGTTTAAAGGACATAAAATTTACTGAAAAATGACCATAGTAATCTTATTATAAGTAGCTGAAGTAGGACAAGAAGTTAAGCCTTACATACTTTTTCGACAAGATCATTTGCCGAATTATAATTAACGCTCGATGTTCAATAAATTCGTCCTTCTGATTTCATAGTTCCAGATACCTGTGGCTCCATTACAGTGGCGCTTAGGCAAAGTCAGCCATTTTATGTTAAGGCGCAGTCATCAATCTTGCGTTCATTAAGTGCTTCCGAAGTATTGATTGCGAGGCAGGTCGTGGCAGGCCCCGCCCTCTTTTCGCGCGAATACGCGAAATGTGTTTATAACGACGTCTACGATACACCCACACGACACTTACTACGCTTTTAGGGGTCAAAGAAGGCATGAAAAAGCTACAGCAATGATATTCGGACTTGAAACGTTTACAAAAAAGTATTGGATGATAGTGATTTAAAAAAAGTTAAATGGCAGTACTTCATGCAGGCGTGATGCTTTGAATACATTGAATACATTTCCATCTATTCTACCTACGACCTAACTAATCTATTGATTTTATTTAAATAAGGGCTTACTACAGTCGACGATACTTAATGTTACGAGTACATTCATCCAATCGAAAAACTTAACATAGCCGGTTTCATTGCCTTTTTTTTATTTTTTTTTAATGTGAAAAATATTTATACGGAACCTACGAGAAAGGTTCGCAGTGGTTTTTCAAAAACCCTATTTCCTAGTTAGCAAAAATTATGGTAAAAATTGATTGATGGTATGCGGTGAGCGACTTTGCACTATATGAATTATTTTCGACAGAACGTATAATTATATCGACATTAATCTTTATAGTTTAAGGTTGAATTGGATTGGAATCTGTTTTCTGAAACGAGTGGATATCAAAGGAAACGATGAATAAGGCTGAGAAGCTTCCGCTATCAATCTTTTTAAAACAATATGTCGTTGTCAGCTTTCACATAATATCCTGGGAGCTGAGGGATTATTACAACAGTTAAACTGAGCAAAAGTAGATTGATATTGAGGTGAAGCATGAGATTTAAAAACTGAACTATTTGATATGTGTACATACATGTACTTACATACTTACGCGCTGTCAGAAGTAAGGTTAAAACACAACGCAGTCACGTACGTATTAATTTACGTTACGTCACGTTAGTGTGTAGACCTATACATAAAACACAATTGCATTATGGTCACTAAGAAAATTTGGGAATAAGAGCAACTAGCAAATAATTTGATAACCTGAATTTAAAGAAATTTTAATAAATCAATTTAGATAGTTATCACAATTCACCACGTAAGTGAAAAAAGTCATCAAAATAAATGAAGAAGTAATTCTCAGGTGGTCCATATTTGTCTTGGCGCGGAGCAATTTCCAATAATCGTTTGCTTCGAAAAATTAAGTGATAAAATTCGGTAGACTTCGCCCGATAAATAATGCTTCAGAGTAGCTGACATTTTCAGTTAATATCATAATGAGTTGATTGAAATATTATGCATAAATACCTAATATTGCTTTTTTAAAATTTTCTCCGAAGACGCATTACCTTGCTGCTGAATTCATGGCCTGTTTTTGACGTTTATTGATCGCATAAATCTGAGCTTGATAGCTTAATCTCACATGATGACCCACGCCAGCTCCTGCACTCGTTATAAGCCCATAATATAATATAGATATTGTAGAAAAATAGTTACAAATAAAGAGGGATTACTGAGTTTGAGTAAATACAATTTAGTGTGGATTACCGAACTGATTTATTTTTAAGTAGGTATGCTAAGATTCTCTTCACTCGAGACTGCAAGCTTAGCCTTCGTTTTATTGTTAAACGAGCCGTGGTCATTTTAATTTGTAACCGTTTCTAGTTCGTATTTTGTAATGAGAAAAAATATAATTTAAAGGCAAATTGTTAAAATTTGCTTTTATATATTTTTTCTAAGCGTTTGGATTCGAAACGAGAACAAAAAATATCGGAAAGGACTTCCACACATTTCTTGATAAGTTTTTATCCAGACATCAAGATGAGTTGTGAATATTTATTTTAACGAGAAAACGCCTCTTGCTTTCGGCTACGATGGCGTTTAGCCATCCGGTGGCACTGCAATTGACTCGCGTTTCAATTACAAACAATTATTAAATCCTGCCGATAAATTGTCCAAGAGTTCCTCTTTCGCTGGCTGAAACATTTTATGGCTGAGATTTCAATCTCTATGGCAGTCAGATTTATCAGAGGGCATACAAGGACTGTGACGTAAGTTTTTACCCATAAAAAGAGGCTGCACTTTGTGTTTTGATTATTCCGAGTTAAATTTTTGAGGCTTTTTTGAATACAGTATGTGATAAAGATAACGATTCCTCATTTTAAAAAAATACAAGAATGCGTGATTCTTAAGTACTCCAAATAATCATGAGTTTTTTCGATTGATTGGTTCTGGTGTTTAATCAAGATGTTGATACTGATGAGGCAATTATTGACCCAACGGAACTTTTAGAAATCTATGAAATAACACTTTGAAGCACGCGCATTTTGCCAAGATATCTCGATAGTCGTGAGATTCCGTCATCTTCACTGTCATGATGTAAAACAAACAAAGCAATGCAAGTTCCACCCACGAAGACCAGAGTAGCCAGGGGCAAACAACTAATTTTACAGTTCATATTTCTGCATTGATTGCTGGGACACACCGCCCAGAGTGTTGCCACCCCTGCATTTAAATCTTGACATGGGATTTTTAATCGTAATAAAAGAGATTTGAGAGATAGCGTATGTTCTACATCAGAATTGTAATACTTCGTTGTGTTTGCAAAGGCTCTCAGACTAGATCATGTTAAAAGTCTTTATTTACAGATATTTTAATCATAGCGATTACCCATAATGTTGGATTTCACTTTATTCATTTCTTCACTTCAAAAGTGACTAATTTGTAACCTGTTGGATTTTCAATGAAATTATAACCATTTTATCTCTTCAAATATAATTTCTGGATTTGCCGTCTTCCATTTGTTCTTTTCAGGATCTCAAGCATTATGCCTTTTTCAGGCGAAATAGTGAAAAATGTAACTGATGTAACCACAATCGATACATTGCATTTTCTAAATTTAATTGCAGACAAACTAAACTGTTTCCACTTGTAAAAGTTTGCTGGCTTACCCTACGCCAGCATCTTATTAAAACAAAACACTCAGCAACTTTCTCGAAACAAAATGGGTGTTTAAGTCATTCCGTCGAGTTAGCCCGAGGTGTTCCGGTGGCATATTCTGGGCGGATACTTAAGCGACTTTTTGTGCTGTCGGTACCGCACAGTCGCATACACCACTTTCGGCTAATGAGCGGATAGAAAGGCCGTTATTCTGACGTTTCTGCTCCTCTGGCCCTGATAAAAGGCGCCAGTGCAAGGATATGTTACTGTTACAACCAGTTTTCTATTAATTGTTTTGGTACTTTCAGTTATTGTTTAATTTTTCGATATATATCTGCTTAAAAATGCTACGATAAAAATATCAAGCCCTTGCTTGATAGATACTCTTCCTTTTTTTTACTATTTACAAATACATAGGTATTATGAATTCGATATGTAAAGAAAGCTTATTAGAATATGGAATATGACAATACTAAAAAAGCATGAGATCCTTTCTTATTGGAAAAAAATCCATGACTGTTTTAACAGGGTTAAAATGTCTGTTCACCGTAGAATCTATTCACTACAATTTTGCATAATGACCACTATTATTTTCTTGTCTATGTCACGCACGCACGTGTTACCAAATAGCAGTGCATAAAATAATAATAATAATAATACCGGAGGGTTGCGTCGCGTGGCGCGTACGCATAGGGACAGGTGTGAGGTACCATACATAAGAGGGTGAAGGGATTTGGAAAATAACAATACGAAATTGTTTAATTCAGCCAAGTCAAGCTTTTATCTTTTTTATAGCGGTCAGTGAAACATGCAAATTGTTAAATGGGGAGGGAAGTCCGACGCGTGGCTCGGAGGAGTCGGCAGGTGTGACAACCCTAGGAGGAATAGTGTTAGCGGATTTGGTGATTAATAATAATTAACAAAAATAGTCATTTAACTTTCAAATACAGTTTACAATTACCTATAGCAAGTGATAGAGCCTTCTTTTAAGTATGAAAATACTTTTTCTAGAAGAAGACTGCTCTTCATAACTTATTATGGACATAGCTTATGAAATATGTATTTAGGTACTTAACAAAATAAATAGTAAACTAAAACATTGGTGTGTGTGTGTGTTGTTATGTAAAGTTAATGTAGAAGACAAAAAAGACTGTCAAAGAAAGGTTAGGTTGGAGGCATATAAGTTGAGCGAACCTTCGTTTCACTATTTACCGCGGAGGTTTTAAATGGGTGCCAAATAACCTGTTGCTATCCTAAATTGTTCAAAATGTGGTTAGGTTTAAAGTGTGGTATACGTAATTTATCAATATACTGTTCGGTCTTGCATGGCTGTTAAAGGTGTTGTATACCAAATAAATAAAATAAAATAAAAGCATTTGGGACTTTTTTAAATAAAGTTTCCTCCTGAAAAAAACCTTATAAGGCTGGCTGATTTTATGGAAAAATTAAAAAAAGTTGACGTTATATAAGATTAGTACAAAGGGAAATGAATGAAAACATTTTCTATTACTCTGATTGAATTTATCGGGGTGTAATTATTGCACCAAGCTACAAGTTGTCGCCTGCACAAACGACCTGTGCTAACAATAATAATACCACCCCAACCGCCCAGTTCACGGCCATTGCACCACATCCATAACAATGTGCATTGCTATAGATCCACTGATTTCAGTGGGTTATATGGGCACCCTAAATGTTCCTAGCCATTTAAAGTTGATCCCTCCAAACCGGTGAGTTGGGGTTTTTTGTAAAGACTATCAAGAGGGTTGTAGGAGAGTGAGAGGTCAAGTTAGACTAGTAACAGAGCTGAGCCGTCGCGTGTCTGCGAGGGTGCGGGCAGGTGTGTAGCACCCCTTATTTGAGGGAATTTAAGGCCGCAGCATAACTATACGGTACACTCTGATATAATTTCTAGGGTGACCAGGATAGAGAGCACTCAAATTCTTGGGATAAAAACCGGATTTCATAGAAACAGACAAGTTAGGTAAACAAAACATGTAATGTACTTTAATTAATATTTTTTATATGATAACTGTCACCTATACTTATACTAGAAGGAGTCGGTGAGTACACGGTAAAATTTTGTTAGAACAGTGTCGTGCTAAAGTTAACATGAGTTTTTTATTTTACTAATGTTTGTTAATACAGTCAGAAGAAGAAACAGTTTTCTTTTCGTAGACTACCTATAGGTGGTATTTTGTTGTTCCTAGACCTACCTCCAATATTGTATCTTGATCCTTAAGAAAAAACGAAAAATATGACATTGAGACCGACTGAGATTTTGACATTAAGCTTGAAGTTAGGTATAGGCTATACCTAACTATTCCATTATACCGTATAGTGTAATTTTGGTCACCCTAACATTGATATTAACGATAGTAAACGCACGTTACACTCAACTCAAATGCAAATAAACGTGTTTGAATAACAACCCCGACGAACGCCATAGCACTCGAGACCAGACATTCGGCTCTGAATAAGTACGGCTTTTTACAACTTGAAAGCACGTAATTATTATTACTTTTAATTTTCCAGCCAGGATTTACCTTTTCTCTGGCCTGGCAACGCACGAGATTTAGGTGATTTAAAAATAGAACAGTTTGTTTTTTCTTTTATTACGAATGTGCCAGCATTTCTAATTGTTATATCATTTGTTTTTTCAGCGGAGTTATTTACAAAAAAAATGTTTATTATCTTTTTAAAATATACAAAAACAATACTTAAATTAATTTGTCTTTGGTCTTTAACATAAGTTAGAGGAGTCTAAGGATAGTAGGTAGAGATTGTTACAATATTTATGTAGCTGCATTATGTGAAAAAAATAGGTTTTTTAAATAATATTCCTTAAATATTTGGCCAGAGCTTACAGATTTTGTATATTATGACACTATACTTTCTAAAATGTAAGCCTTGAATGTAACACCATTTTCGTGACAATAGCACAACAAAGGTGTGGATAACATGTCCAAACTCCAATGTATAAAATGTGGTTTATTTTCATACTGATTGCAATCTGCATTCTGTTTTGACACCTCCCGATTGCTATCGACCATTAATCGTTTCAGATCGTCAATGTTTGGATACACTGACCACAGATTATGAGAATACTGTTGCGTTCCTCATGCGCGATCATATCATCCAGAGTCTTTGAAAGCGAATTGTAAGACGCGATCTATGATACGATTCACGTGTTTCGTCGCCATTGTGCGCGCAACAGCACGTCAAGGTAGGCACTGCGGCATCTTATGAACCCGTAATATGGTTGGTTTTTTGATAACAATGGGTAGCATGATGAGCTATCGGCATTGTAGGTCGGCGCTTTGTTACTTTGATAGCCGTCTTGAGCTCATTCAATTTAGATAGGATCCCCATTGAGAGAGCCGTTCGTCAATAGAGCGATGATGGATTTTTTACTCCTAACAAGACGAATCTAACGTTGAAATATTGCAGTCGCACGAAAATTCTTAACGGGGACTAAACTCATATAATTTTGCGGCTCTACCTACCTGTTTCTACAGATAATGATTATAAAATTCAAAGTTGTAATTTTTTTACATACGCATTTTGCTATTTGGAATCAGTAGTAAAATTGAAAAACTAGAGAAATTATACAGTACATACATTACAATTCTTAATTAGCCAAGTTGTATTCTAAATACTCGCTTGATGCATCGTTTTTTATCTCGTACTTAATTGCAATGACGCCTCGTAAGGCTTTGTGGTGAGGTATGGACAAAACGGCCGTACTTACCGTAAATTATTTCAGTTCTTTATTTAGCTTCTAGCGGCCACGATGAAATCCTCATAAGAAATGAGAAGGTGCTTAAGCCCCACGTAGCTCTTTCTCACAGAGCCAATATGATTTTCACTTAGCAAAACGCGGTTTATGAACACCAATGAATAATAGACAGTTGTATTTTTGCAATGTAATTGACACAGCGCAGCCCTGGCTCGAATATAAAATTATGATATAGTTAAAACGATTAATCTGTCGCGGTAGGTGGTAAAATCCTTACAGATATAATGAGACGAACTCCTACGAGTTACTCGGCGCGTGGCGTGCCAATTATTGACGTAATTATTTTGAAAATATGACCATCCTTTTGTGTTATTTAACACTGTAAAGTGGTCATATTTTTTAATCGGCCGTGGTCCCATTTATTCCGCCGCAAAGCGGTCCAGATTGTCAATTGACTCTTTATACTGGAGGTGTCACTCGTTCATTGCAATAAACCTTAACGCCGTAGTTCGGTTTTCAATAAAGGGAATTTTCCTGCACCTTTACCGAGATGTGGCATTTCTCGAAAATTCCGATAGATTTTTAAATGTGAATTCCACGGAACAATGCTGTAATAGCTCACAGCCACCAAAAGCATTAACTTAATCCGTGTCTGACAAAAATGTCGCGAGCGCAGCTAACACCGGGGCTAAAGATTCTAGGAATAGTTTTCATGATCGAAATTCATTACCGGTTAAAGCATGACCGACGTATTAACGAGGTCGAGAGTGAAATTAAAATGTATTCGTGTATTATCCTGGCATTTAATACGGGGCTGGCGCGCAGGTAATGAGATTGTAAAATAATCTTTGGTTTAGTTAGCCAGGCTGGCCGGCCGTGGCGAGGTATTATCGTCATCGGTCGACGTCTGAAAAGTGGCTTCTGATTATGTCTCGTTCACACGACCACTCGGCTATTAGTCCGACGGAAAGAAATCCATTTATTTCGATTATCAATTAGTCGTTAACACCTAGACGGCCGATAAGCGGCATAAGACGTTTAATTAAGAGTGAATTATAATGAAAAAGTTGGTCGTTACATCCAGTAATGGCGGCGAGGGAAATGTGTGCACGCGTGATTTTTCTATTTCAAGTATTTGCCACTTGCGTTTGGTATGTGAAGTGAACTCACGTGTAGTTTTTCTATTGCGAGTAAGTTGCGCGCGAATTAACCTGTCCTGCGTGTAATGGATTGCGAATTTCATGCTTTGAAGGTCGATTTAAATTAATTTACACATTAAAAAGACTAAGCGAGTAGAACGCGACGAAACAAGAAGTAAATAGTGCTAATCCGATCAGAGACTGACGATTAAAGCATGCGTAGAGGTGTAGGTTGTATCGATACATCGAATGATTAAAGAATACGAAGTACATTTTTTTTCCTATGTTATTTTGTATGAGGTATCGTCTCAGCTGTTTGACGTGCATCCTTTGCATTATACTTATATTAATATTTATTAATTGATGTTTTATTAATACTGGTGTTATTTTAACAATTAGAAAAACTTTATTATCCGACTGTCGAAGAAGGGGATGTTTTCAGTCAGTTAATTAGGACAATAGTAAATAGCGTTATTTTTCTGGTCAAAATAGTTGCTTCGGACTCTTATCTTCTAAAGAGCCTCTAGCTAAGAAGCTAAGCATCATAGACCTATTGGAAATCACAACCAATATAAAAATAAGTAGGTAGTACTACTAAGTTTATTGCCGGCCAGTAAAATATCTACATTAATGGTACATACACTAGAAGACAGTGTGTGTTTATTTGTACCGCCGGTGTGGGAACGATGTTTCTTGACTTGACTGAGTCAGTCTGACTGACTGATGGGGCTAAATATGCGATGCTACTACCATAAAATTAAATATCGCTCCAGAAGGATTTAAGATGCACTGCGAACGAACTAATAGGGTGGGATAAAACAGGAAAGATTATCCTTACTTACCTCGTTGGTAATGCTGATCTGAAAAATGTTGATTATTTTATGTGGTAAGTACAGTTTACTTTTTTAATGATGTTTAATGTGTTTTACGTCTATTTGTTTTAATATGTGCTTCCAATCATTTACAATAAAGCTATTTCACGAACCACTTTGGTGTAATGGTCAAGAAGTTGACTATTAACCAAGAGGTCGCGGGTTCGATCCCCGCACTGTACAAACATTTGTGTGCATGAACATGACTGTTTGTACTGGTCTGGGTCTTGTATGTTTTTATTTTAGTTAGTTTGTAATACCACTGTTGATTCTGATATCTGTAACACAAGTGCTTAAGCTACTTAAAACGGAGTCAGATCAATGTATGTATTGTTGTTGTATATTTATATTTTATTTTGATCCTCAGATTATTTGAAGAAGTTGTTTGTGTTGATCCTGGTGAATTAATATCCTAATTTAGTATGAGGTTTTATTAGGAACAAATAAACAAATAAAAAAACTAGCCTGGGGTGAGCTGGACAATCCGGCTACGTCACGGAAGCTATATCCATGCACCCCACTTAGCTTAGCCAATTGAACGTTTTTGCATCCAACCCGTGATTGACAGACGTTTAAGACGGCAAATAAAACAACGAACGAGCTCCATCGAACGGAAGCCAACATGGATATTGACCCTTACCACAATAAGACAACAAAAATAGAGAAACGAATGCCGATACATCTGCCAGCCACTATCGTATAAATCTACTGAAATAATATTTTTATTTTGATTACGCGCACGGGTTAGGCAGATGTTAGATGAACAAGGCCCCGAAGGTCGGCGAGCAAGTGGGGTCAATTTTATTCGACGCAGAATATTTTGAGTTCAAGTTACATTGATCAAGGCAGGTTCACTGGTTTGAGACGTTCAATGTTAATCACCTCTGAGTATTTATCATGGTATCTAATTAAGCAAAAGACGTAGGTATTCATGCTTTTATTGCGGAATATTTTATTCGTCCTTAAATGTATCAGCACACACAATCATATGTATTCCGAATTAGTCCGTTAAGGATCTGTTTTTAATGTTAAGCCAACTCTTGACGTAAGCTTTATAAGTCGTACAGATAACTTTTGGTAAATCATCAATGACGGATCTGTTAGAATGAGGCATAACACGATGTTCTTAAAATAATCAATAACAAGAAATAATATTATCAAGAACGTGCGAGTTCACCAACCGGAATGGTCCGTGTGTCAGACATTATAAGGGCTGTTCTAAGTCGACAGTCACTGACCAATGTGTTATGGAGTGTAATGGGGTACATTATCATCAACTATTGACTGAGCTACAAGGTGTGAAACTGTGTATCCTCGCCCTGCTATTACAATGTGGTGATATGATATACCAAGATAATCTCAATTATGTATAATACCCGCCGTGAAGACGCCTAGCATACTTTGGTTTTTGTTGCATACATTATCGGCGCTCGCCATGCATATATTCGTATAATTCTCTTAACAAGCACTGTTTTATTGATAGTAAGTAAGCAGTGTAAGTAATGTAATTGAAATTCCGCTGATTCATTCTATTCATAAATAAATAAATTGTGTTAGGCACTTCAATGTTAGTATTTTCTAAGCTCTTGTTACCGGACAAACTCGTGATTTCTGTTTGTGTTGCGGCTGATTTATTGAGTGATTACATTTTTTTTTAAACTTACCATTTTACCAAAAATACATTTTACCAGATTTGGTAGATGCATAGATTATATGATTTATAATGACGAATTGTGTAAATTAGAGGTATATATTAATAATACTAGTTTTAAGACGCACACATTTGCATGCTGTAGTGTTACGGCTAAATAGGTATAAGTGACTCCAAATTCTATGACCAACTCTGTGTAAGCCCTATTTACTGCAAATAAATATGATTATGATTTTCAAATTCTCATTTGTGTTGTGGAAAGTTTGTGTAGCTTTCACTCATTCATTACGCTCGAGAGTTGGAACTTAGGCAAAAGGAAGAGAAGTACTCATTAGCACATTAGGGACAAGCAAGTTTGGCTACGCTTTGTCAGAAAACAATGAATTACATTGATATAATGAAGGTTCCGTATTTTCAAAATTGACGATAGCTTCCGAAACCACATAGCTTGAAGCTAAACTTACAAGAACTTCGACTGTATTTAGGTGTTGAAAATTATTTTAAACTAGTGGACCCGGCAGACGTTGTCCTGCCCGCTGCTTTCGCAATTTCTCCATATTTTCTCATCGTTTGAACCTTCCCTGAACTTTCACAAATATTTCAAGACTTAAATTATTGAAATAGGTTCATCCGTTCTCGAGTTTAAGTGAGACTAACGAACATCAATTATATTTTATACATAAGAGGAGATAGAAGATTAGAGTAGCTTAATGATGAAGCACAAATTATCCATCAACAGGCATAAAACAACAAATAATGAAAATTTCTCCCTCTTCTCGGAGACATAGATTTATAAATATTTCACATATGAAACCTTTCGTTTATTTGAATTAGATATTGCAATTGGACCTAATATATTTGGGAGAAGGTTCAAACAATCTAAAAATTAGTTTTTTTTAAGACCCAAGATGCAAATCAGATAAGATAAAAAAGCGGTTCCATCAAAGTGAATATTTCAGAACCCTAAAACAAATCGATTAAGGATGCAACGTTGACAAAAGATCACCGCCCACTCACCGACACTGCCGACAGAACGTACTATTCCGCAATTTGAGGTGTAGTAAAAGATGCTAATAAATAAAATTAGTGTCGTTTGACAATAAGAGGCAAAGGCGCCGAAGCGGGGCGGGCCTTATGCTAAAAACACAGTGAAAGCGAAGCCATGAATTCTGTTTATTGTCTAAAGACTCTCGAAAAACAGGAGAGACAGGAAATTGAGTCAGTAATAAAAGTTATTTGTTATGTATATCGCAAATACCTATCAAGGTTTTTTTATTTAAAATTGCTTTTGGCGCTCATCATTGGAAAATCTGTGCCTGGAATTATAGTAACGTTGCATGCACCATCTCACTAGGCTGTTATGATGTATTCTTCAAACCTCTTCAAAACTGATGTTTAAATAATAATAATATACAACAACATTACATACATTGATCTGACTCTGTGTTAAGTAGCTTAAGCACTTGTGTTACAGAAATAGAATCAACAGTGGTATTACAAATAAACTGAAATAAATACATATCACACCCATATGTTGAATTTGGATGCAGTAAACGTAGTAATGCATATATATATAGCCATGCAACGAAGTCGAATATATAGCTGATAAAACTCACAGTTGTTATCGCGATTTATTATGTATTATATTATTGTGCACTGGACGACAAACCTAAAAGCTCGGCCACGCTACCTCTGTGTATCTTAAGAATGTAAGACGGGTACTTTGTACTTCGTTGCATAAAGTAGCACCCATAAAAGTGTCGGAATCGTTAAGCATTTTGTTAAACGGGCCGTGTGATTAGAGATATTGTGATATTTCTTTATGGCATTAATTTCAATGTTTATGGTTTTTATCCAGATAATAGCTCTTAATGGGTTACCCAAGCAGAAAATGTTTTTGCGGCTTGACTTAGACATGTAATGCATGTTTACACACCACTGCGCAGTTTTAGTGTAATACTTGTAATTAGTATGCATCGGAAAACTAAGTCGTTTATGGTTAGTATCAAACAGTGACATCTATGATATTTGTTCTACGAGTACATAAGTTTTTGAACAATTATGTCTTAGAACATGGTTTTAAATATTCGTTTCTTTTTGTGTGTAGTATCTCTTTATATAAAATTCACGTGTCACAATGTTCGTTCCCGTACTCCTCCGAAACGGCTTGACCGATTCTCATGAAATTTTGTGAGCATATTGAGTAGGTCTGAGAATCGGCCACCATCTATTTTTTATACCCCTACTGATAAGGGTAGTCCACCCTTTACATTTATATGGAAAAACAACGTTTGCCGGGTCAGCTACTTTAATAATAAAATAATTATCTACCTACCTACCTAAAGGTACTACAGGATTTGCAGCGTAAATTCACGCGTAAATTAATCTATTAAAAATCTTCCTATTCGTTTTTTTTTTCTTTTTCATCCCTATTCCAAATAATGCGAATAATGTTATAAAAGTGACCCAATTCCGTATACGTGTATAGAAATACTAAAAGATCGATATAAATCTTTAACGCTTCGACACATTTTGACCGCACGTCAGGATATGATCCGAATAAAATATTTCTTGTTGTCCTTTAACTCGATGGACAATGGGACGCGTCTAACATATAAATTTTTGCGCGAACAAAGGCGCGATATTGACAACGTTTCCGAACATAATGTCGACAAACGGACAGTGCTGTGATATTAAAATATATCTGTAGCGAGACGGGAGTAAATCAATAAATATGATTTAAAACGTCTTTGGGCGAGACCGGCTTCCGATATGGGACGAAATATTAACTCGCATAGCGATCGTGTAATGTAAATTGCAATTTAAAAAAATGGTTAGCGTATAGCCCATATACACAGGTTTTAATCATTTCATAACAAAACGTCTGTCCCTATGTTTGTATGTATGTATGCATGCTTAGGACAAGTTCACACGGCACACGTTTTCTTGCAGTATGCGACTTAACGTCACTGTCAACGTCACATGACATTCATACGTTTACACTGACGTTAAGACTGTATACTGCAAAAACGTGCAGGACCATCGTCCTTCCGTATGAATGGGGCGTTAGATCTATAAAGTACTCAATGGATTTTGATACACTTTTACTTAATAGATAGAGTGATTCAAGAGCAAGATATAAACCTTCCTCTTCATCACTCTATGAAAATATGGCAAAAATCGAAATAGCGCCTGCCGGGTTCAATAGTAATAAATAAAGCAAGGACAATAAAACCGTAGAAATATGTCGTCCTACTTAACTAACGCAAAAAATAGAGCTATCGATAAGACAATGCGAAATTGTACACCAGCAAAAGCTTATGAATTTTGAAATATCATTAAGTGACCTATCAAAAGATCCTATCAAGCTAAGAACACTCTTAAGCCATCGACTGACATGACTGCTATTAAAGTAGGTATTGGAAACCCGGCACGGCTACCGTGTCAGCTTACTTTTTAATCCTTGTTCCAAAGAGATGCGCAAAAAGCCTTCCGCTCAATTTCCCTCGAAACGTCAAATGTTTGCTTTGTAGAGGGATTTTAAAATGCAACGACTTTTTGTGTAGTGAGTATTCGGACTGGATTATCGTATGCAAAGTATTTGGCGACCCCTGTGCTGACGTAGTCCAAACTTTTAAGTTCCGTATAGTCGAAAATTTAGATTAATAGTTGTAGATGGATATAACCTTGAATCATACGTTAACAGATCTATCACTTTGCAATAGAATGCTGAGCGAAGTTTGGTAACTTAATCTAAGCTACGATCCTTCCCTCTAGTGGAGTGAGCACGAACAACTATCGTAACGTAATCGTAGCGTTTACCTATCGTTAACTTGTTAATATGTATGGGGAAACTGTCAGTTTCTGACGTTTGGACTATACGAATACGTTACGATAAAGTTCTGGCTCACCCCATAGGTAAGGGGTTTCAAGTAACGGCGCTGTCAGACGTTCGGCCAGATTATGATCCAATCAAAGGCGCCTTTCATAATTTAAAATTGGAATCAATTTTCTACATGCAGTGATTGCTTTATCATGATCAGGGAACCCCAAAAACAATCGCTATCGCGCATGTTTGCGTTTCGTCAACGCACCGGTACTGGGCCCACAATGGGAACTATTTGATTGCTTCATTATGCGAATCGGACTGGGTTCATTGTATATCATTTCGATGTTATATCTGTTCGGAACCTAATTTAATCATCTTGAAGATTGGACCACCGGGGAAAGCGGGTAACGGGTGGCCAAACAGATTTGCGATTGAACTTCGAAGACAGTTTCGTTTAGGAGTTAGACTGCTCGAGTTTCAATCGGATGAATAATTTTGCATTTGCTCGTAAGAAAAACGTTCAGTATCATCCCTTTTTATACACAACTACAAATAAGGACCAAAGCTGCTATCTAAGTTGCACAGATAATACGAATAATAATAATTTGAGTTTAATATTTCTAACAGCAGTAAATGGTAATAATGTTAAGCACTTAATACTAAATAAAATAAAACATGAAAGCAATAATAACTTTAGTGACACGATATTCGTTTAATTAGATCAGTTTTAAAGAAACGTCTTGTCAAAATTATTACTTGGTTTAATTAATGAAAAAAAATCTGTGATATTAATTAATACCATTTTTCAAAATTATTGAGGAATGCCTGTTGTTATTTATTTAATTCTTATTTTAAATGATGAACACAATAATTGTCATCATTGTAGACTACGTCATCATAAACCATAAAGAAGTCATAACATAGTTCCACTGTAATACAATCAAAATAAGCTTTAATGTAAATCATTGTTTGAACTCTCCACTCTAATTCGTTCAAGAGATTTCATTCTGCATCCGATGCAATTTGCCTGCCATCTTACGAGTATTTGCTACGAGGTGGTCCCATCACAGAATCAGGAACGATTTGTGACAGTATACTTTCGTTTGTCAAACAAATGTCTGATGTTTCTATCCTTTTGAGACAAAACAATGAATATCTAGACAGCCAGAAATCTATTGTCTTGATTGGGTCGTAAGTTTGGTGTTCCTGGTTCTGTGATTCAATGTAAAAGAAAAAAGACGATAAAATATATATTTTTAACAACAAGATCTAAATAAATTGTGTAGGTAACTTTAAATCATAGTGTGCTACCGTAGTCATTTAGTTATTACAGTCATTTAGTGCTCAAGGCAACAAAGTACTTTTGTTAAAATCTCTTAAGTCAAGATAGTAGTTTGTAACATCAACATGAAATATATGACTGCAAACATGTCATTCAAATGGTCAAAGTTAGTTTCCTAATAGCGCAATATTTCGTGTAGTCCAGCCTACATGGAATGAATGCTGAGAAATAACCAGCTTCTGAGATGATGTAGATGCTAGCATAGGCGATTTGCCTTTAGGCTAAATAGCCTGCGCACCTATTTAATACGCGCACAACTAAACGCTTGAAAGATTGATTAAACTTATCACAAAATATTTTAACTGAATATGCCGTGAACCCGACGCCTCTGTACGCCTATCTGATTCATCGATTACAATAAATTGAATTATGTATGAGCAACATGAGCAGAAAACATCTCATTATCCTATAATATAAAAAAAAATTACAGCTTAAACGGAGTGTCACCCAAATACTTAGGCGAGAACAACCTTGATGGAGTTGACTGGTCGACACATTCATTTAAAAGCAAATTATATTTTTCCTTATAATGTATGTGACGACCATATAAATCTTTGAGTACCTATCACTATTTGCAATTCAGCACTTACATGACGTCTTTCATAATGCGCCGATTGCTAGCATCTATAAATATCAGCAAGTAACATGATCCGGTGAGTGTCTCGTAATGTATACTGTAGCTTCAATTGATATAAGCGCAGAAAAAGTAACTAAGCTCTCAAAGCAAAAAGGCGCATAAAAGGGAATGCATCAGTAATGTGCCGTGGAGAAGTGTAACAGTACACTAACAGCCATGACAATAGGGTTTTGGTTCTTCGGAGAGTCCAGCGTCAAAAGTCGCCGCCTGGTCTGCGTCCAGTGTTAAATTTAGCGTTAGCGATCTCGTTTACATGTATTATGTCCATTCTGCAACATTTGAAAATAAAACTGATCCCATTGAAAGAGTTTGCACAATACTGTTCAACAGTAGTCTGCAGTTGCTAACGGATTAACGAAAAAAAAACCTACAAGAAGAAAGGTTAAGTTTCAAGAACCCATTTATAAAAAGGACGCATAAATTTCAAGTGCGCAAGCATTACGTCGTAAAGCGTACAACGTGATGCTGATTAAGTGTTTACCTTCCGATACTGTCAATTGGAATTTGGGGCTGTAATATCTGACACTACCGTTAAAGTTGATCATTAAACAGGTGCTGAAAAAACAGGACCGTTCGGATCGGATAAATTGAAATGTTATCCGCGGTTACTGGTTCGCGAAAAAATGCTGGGATGTGGCGTTTTATGTAATTGTTCTTGAGGGTTTCTGAGTGATACCGGGATTTACATTTTATGATGGAGCGGTATGTAACGAGGGAATCCTGCGAGATGCCTTCACTCGTCAACCAGGAACAGATTCTTATTGGTGTCTGTAAAAAGTGTACGACAGTCAGACGCTGCGCTCGGAAAATCTTTGAATGGCATTGCGTTCTGATTATATTGTGATAATATGAGTGTAGGTGAATTAATTGATTTAGAGCTGGCTTGAAATTTCATTTCAGCTTTGTATTTTAACATGAATTGATAAAATTAAATTGAAGATAACGTGCTCTACAATGTTTTTTTGTTGATGTTGGCACGTTAATTTTCTATCTGATTGATATGATAAGGCTGCAATTTTAAAAACAACTTAAACACCACTTGTAACAGGTAATTAACAATTTTGAGTATCACTGCCGCAAATATCTTAATTGCAAGCTCTATTCCCACTTTAGCATATTAATGACTTTTTAAAATTAACAAATCAATCAGTAATTTATTCCGAAAACTTAGTTTACTTTATGCCCTTTCTAAAACTTCATAAGCTTCAATGCTCTGGAACCATTTCAAAAGCAATCATATTACGTCATAAAAGCATATAGGCACGCAAGCTCGCACGGCGTCGTCGCGGAAAAAAGTCGCAACCTACCAAAGTGGCAACATTGCGCGCTCAACTCCAATCAGATAGTGCGCTCACGCAGCCTCCATTCATCCCGGGCATTCATTGCCTCGGCGGATGCTGCCCATCACTACTGAATTAAAACGTGGAAAACTAGTGTATCTCAACTCGATTAACATTCAACACTTCTACATCTAGCCACACACTTGTCATTTTATATTCAATATCATATCCTCAAACCATAAAGGCGCCTTCTAAATTAACTTCAAAACCCACACTTTCAGTTTATTATAACTAATTTCCCCTTATTTATACGTCTTAATTAGAGAGCAGACTTGTATGACACATCCAATAGTTCGGCTAATCAACGCGATCGTGTCGACGAAGATACTTTATCTACTTACAAGCTTTCTAAAAGATAAAAGTCAAATTTGAGATTATAAAGTAATAATGTATAAGTTATAAAAACGTGATTTTATTATGCCATCAATCTTGTAGGTCGGCGTGTTGTTTCGGCCTCTGCCGAAGTCGTGTGAGTTCCCTTTTATTAATTTTTTTAAACGCATTCGGTCGCCAAAAAACAAAGGCGTTTGTGATAAACTGTTGGAAATCACATGGCGCTTAGAAATGGCGTTTACATCAAAAGCTATTTGATAGGCCTTGGTTAAGTTAAATTAGTTGTTATTATTATTACTGAAATAGTATTATCGTATTTCCCTGTAATTCAACGTAACCGCAACGAACTCGCAAATCCTTTGACTGTGACAGCCAACTTTTTCAACAGCTTGCTGTGCATTGAAAACGAACAACACATAACATATTCATCCAATTGTGAATACATAGATTGTTCCCATAGACAATCGTCACCGGATTCGGATTTTCTTACGGAGCAGTCGTAAAATTTTCATCAGCCTACTTTACGAGGCCATAACATATCGAATTATACGGCTACATTATGATAATCTTTTTGTGTCTTACTTGGCGTGATAGTCTGACATTAGTTTATTTGAAATTGAATACGTATTATCGTTTCCTTCGTTATTCTCACGACCTCGACACCGGGGTTAATAAATTCCATGACTTAATAAATATTTTGACACCATCGGTCTCAGAGTTTGTTTCTGAGCTCGTATCTTGTTATTTTGATGGCGGCGTTGATATCGTATCTTCGTTCTTTAGCAAGTTGTGTTGAGGTGACGTGTTTGTAAGTCGTTTTATTTTGGTCCATGGAGGTCTATCAATTTTGAGACTGGGATACGTTTTCTGAATACCAAATAGGCAAGATAACTTTTTTAACGGAGCATTTAAGCAAGTATAGTATCTAATTGTAGGTTGCGGTATTTTTTTTTCATTTATTTATTATATAAAATTTAATTACAAAAGAACTATGCAATCAAGCAAAAATGCTAAGTTCTTTGATACATATTTTTAGTGAATCTTAAAATTTAAATCTTGTACTTGTATAACTATGGCAACTTTGAACTTTCAGACCATGTTTCGAATGTAACAAAAAACTTTTAAGCGTTTGGGAAACGAAAGTGAAACTGCGTTGACATTTCATTAATAACCATGTTTGTTTTTCTACAAAGGGTTACATGTCACGGGTAATCCTATACACTTTTTCCTGGGCTTATGTCGAAGGGTAAGTCAGGTCTGTTGACATCCGTCCAAATATTAACTTGTTTATATACCAACGATTCTTACGGGCTACTGGAATTTCTGGGCACTAAGGAATATTCCTAAAGCCTACTGTTACTGGTCCTGACGCCCGGCGGGTGCCATAATAATGATCAATGAAACATCTTTTATATTCTGTTTCAAATCACAATTATATTATAAATATGAAAGTTTCTTTGTTTCGATGTTTGGATAATTGGATGTTTAGATGATGGATGATGTTTGTCCGTCAATCACGCTGAAACTTAAAAAAAAACTACTGCATGGATTTCGATGAAACTTAGTATGTAGACAGAGTATGAGCTGACTTAGGTGATATGATACTTATTATCCCGAATAAATGCTCCCTTGGGATAAACAAGTGTACGCGGACAAAGTCGCGGGCGAGCTGCTAGTTATCTCTATATTTTATTTGTTTAAGAGAATTCCTTTCCCACCAGCCAGCGTAATGGTGCTAGGGCCTAAAAATATGAGGTACCGTTTCAAAGATTTCAGAAAGACGCAGAACGCAGACGCAGTCACGGGCGGCCGCTAGAATAATTACTTTATGAAATATTTATTTGATTTTGAATATACTTATTCTTAGTATCATTTGTAGATGTTATAGGTACAATACGCTGGTATTTCTGTCCAAAATAAAAGTCAGTAGGTAAATCAGCATATCAACAATTACCTCTACGGGGGGTTCTTCAGGCTGAAAAAGAAAATATAGGACCTACGTTCACAGACAAAGTATTCACTTAATCGGCAATTATTTACATTTTAAGCTCTGTCTGTGGGAATGACAAATGTAGAGACGAAACCTTCGCATACCTCTGCATGCCACGCGACAGGCTACAAAAACCAAATGTCATTGCGCAAGCTCATAATAGGGCCCATTCACACAGACCCGTGGAAGTTTTTCAACGTCATCCCGAGGCAGGCATGCAATTTTGTACAAAAAACGGCAAAATCAATAATAGCCGTGTGCACGTGTTGTCGATGGATTATAGATTATGTTTTCGAAGATTTTCTCAGTGCGCTAAGGTCGAGTCAGGTACGAGGTTGGGAGAACAGGGATGAGTGGAGTAGCCAAGTTCGTAAGATTTAGTGATTATAGTTTGACATGATTCTCAGCGACAAACATATTGAAACATCAAGTTGAAACTTGGAGGCTAGGTTAGGCTAGGTTATACTTTTTTTTTAATTTTGACACTTTTTTATCGAAACAGATGGTCGAAAGTTCTCCTTCTTTCGTTAAACCTCAGATACTTATTTAAAGTATTCAGTATATAGTAATGCACTTTAAGTTATACACATCTACACAATTCCAAACTGTTAGCTAAAACTATGCTTGCCTGAAATAAATAGCTCTTGCCGATAAGACCGCCGCTCTTTCTCCCGATCTTTAAAAAAAAATAACTGAAAATGGTTATATTCGTGAACAACCACAATTGACGGCTCTTAACATTCTCTGTTCCATTTTAATTCTTTAAGGATCACAAAGAATTTCTATACAATTATGTAACGGCCAAAATTGTAACTGTCTCTCATGAATTTAGATCTTGTTTTTATAAAAAAATTACAAAGGCAAGATTTTTTCAAGGATCGGCGTCTTTTGCGAAGGTGTAAAAAACTGAACAGTTATTTTGAGATATCGAACTTTGATAAGCTTAGTAATAAATAGGTCAGCAGTATTATTGGCCAAATTCGTATCATTAGCCTTTCGGCGGAACCTACTTAGTAAGATTTATTGTTTTTTAATAAATAGATAAGGCATCGGAGTGTGTGACTGGAGACATTTAGGGTCATAAAAATTATGGCGATAAAATCAACGGACCATAAAAGTGATGGCGCTTATTTTTAACGTAGTTTTGTTTTAAAATACTTGAGCACGAAATGCTCATATTATTATCCTGTAAGTATGAATAAAATAAAACCAAAATTTCCTTTTTAAATTAAAGTGAAATTAGCGTTAATCATAATTTAAAATAATAATAATGCAAACTAAATTGTTTTATAATCACAAGGAAACGCTGTTTTTCCACACTGAATGAATTTTTCTTGCCCAAAACGCGGAAGGATGTACTTAGCTTTTTAGCTTTTAACCAGATCTAGATTCTGACAATCAAAAATAAACCTTAAAACATGAGTAACAAAGTCTATAAAAATATACATAAATACGATAAACAAATTATTCAATAATCGTTTGATCACTTATTGATGGGCGATGAGCGTGCGTTGAAAAACATAGTTTATCAAAATTTTAATGTAAAATATATATAATATATGTAAATATATTTTCTTTCACTGAGATTATATTGAAGATTTGTCCAAAATTAATAAAATCAATATAAAATCAAATGAACATAAATAAGTTATTTGTTTCTTTCAGATAGTAGGTATTTTACTGAACAGAATTCTGATGCATGAAAAGTTACTAATATAACGAGTAGCTACATTTACTTATTGCGCCTTTATTTAAAAAAAATATTATTTTAATCTTGCTATGGCAACGTTAATTTAAAAAAAAAAATAATACTATTTAGTACATATCAAATAAGCAGACGTAACATAAAATAAAATCTTCTACACGATTGAGCTTTATTTGAGGACAAAAGTTCATGAACATCGGACGCGCGGGCCGGTAAATTAATTAAAACCTTTACTGTTACACTAATTACGGGAAATATCATAAACATCTTAGCTGCCCGAGGATACCCTTGACAAGACTCGACGACTGTTTGCAATGCCACGGAATTACCCTTTCCTGTGCCATTTTTTTTCGTCATCGCCTACTGTACGAGAAATATTACCCATAGTATTAACTCTTGCTAAGCGGGAAATGTGGGTCTTTTATTTTTAATACTGGCTGTTAAGGTGTTCGAGCTGATGAAACAAAAAGGGCATCTCAAGGGTTTGTATTTTTAATTTCTATCTAGTAATGATGAAAACATACACAAAATGTTTACTACATTCAGTAAGCGCAATGGTTTCTTGGCCGTGCTCTACGTAATGTAGATAAACATTGCATGTTTTATCTTTTTATAAACAATAAGGCCACAAAACCCATCAGTACCTTTAACCTTGTATTATCCGAGAGTAACAACATGTCACAGTTTATCTTCCCAAAACGTTGATAACGTAAACGCGTTAAAGTCTTTTTTTGGAGAAAATGAGATTTAGCCGTAGGCAAAATCCAAATTAAGTATACAATATTTCGTCTACGTTTTTGAAAACATTTTTAACTGTTGTAAGGTCAGTGACTCAGGATCTAATAAAAGAGGATTATTAAGAATACGGTACATTTTAGCTTTTTCTCGTGTGTTGGTTGTGCAAATATTCGGAATTCTTTTAAAAGTCAAACATTACACCAAAATGGAATTTGGTGTAATTTCAGTTTAAGGTCCTCATAGCTCTACATTATAGCTTTACCACAAGTAAACAGGACAGTGTTAAAGAAAACTTGTCTAAATGCAAGATAGACCTAATTAATTTATCAAACTTTTAAATTTTCAGCCAAACTTTGGAAACCGACTATTTATTCATGGCAAGGTTGTTCACACTTCTCCGCCCGCGACACAAGCCTTTGACTGAAAAATTCAACTGTCCTTGTTACATCAATACCTTACTCATCTTATTTAAAAAAGTACAGTGTCAGATCGCGTGTGTCGCATCGATATCAGCGGCGGCGCGAGCGCAGGCCGAATAACAATAATCTTGAATGAACCGCGCGCGGCGGCCGGCTTTAATTGATGTGAGCTGCCGGACCTGTCTCGGCAGTGTAGGGACGCGACGTGGGATATCGAACTTTGTATCGATAAAACGTTAATGTTTAAGTTATCTCATATATTATGTTCTCATTTGTGTCGAATCTTGAATGAACCGCGAGTAATCTGTATGTTTCCCGTCTTGTCCGTATTAATATGAGCTGCCGATCTATATCGTCGGCGACAAGGGATGTCGAGTCGCGTGTAGGCAGGCCTGAGCAAGTGCATGACAAAACTCTTTTAAAATAGAATAGGACTAACTAAATAAATACATTTTAAACTGAGTAATTTAAGTCGAAGTCCTGAGTGGTTAAATGTTTCTTCATTAAATAGGACTTTTACAACATTTTACTGTCAGTCGGTTACAAAAATAAGCAACCAACTTATCGACAGTGCTAGTGAACATCACTATTGCGTGCAGATTCATTGATCGAAAAGTCATTCCACTTTTGGCTGTCCGTCAACTCGAATTTTGGATGTTTGTAACTTTACGATGAAGACAGACACGTGGAATGCACGTAAAGGTATTTTAAATAAAAAATATAAAAAAATAATGTATTAGATTAGGTATCCATTATTACCATTGGTTTTATGCATATATCACAGAGAGTTTACTTTCAAAACAAAGATACCTATGTCTTCACTGCGCTATCAGACCGAGGCCTTACTACGAAAAAAGAAAACCATCTAAAAGAAAATCTTTTTTTCATGACATAAGTACACATGACAGCACGTCAAGCGTATCGTAATACAAAAACATATGGTTTTATGGTCGAAGTAGGCCTTAAGTACCTTAAGACAATACAATCATGAACACTATCAAAAGTTGAAGTTATCTACAAGCTTAAATAACTTAGTGCAACAACAAAGTCTGAACCAAACGTTAGGAAGCGGATGTTGTGCAACTTTTAGTTAGTCACGACATGAACGAAGATGACTGTATTCATTAGCTTCTTACGAAACATGAAACATCAGTTCCAATGATGTGCGAAGTTCAATTCGATTGACTCTTACCATCCTTGACACCTAATCGGAAGTCGTACCAATTGATGCGATCTGTGCATAAATAGTGGACCGAGAACTTTGATTTAAATAAAACACAGAAGATTTGAACCTTGGTGCTTCAACATGATCCGAAAATATTGTAGTATCTCGTACTCCGTCGAAGCGACAACATCTCCTGAGGATGCCACGTGTAGTGGCGAAACGCGTCAAGTGTTTTGTTGGTGTTATGATTTCAGGTGCATCGTCTGTGTCACGTTGTGAGTTGTATTGTAAGTCCTGCGACTTCTAGCTCTAGTTCCTTCAGGTGGTTACAGTTGTATTTGGGTTCCTGCGGTGGCGTCGTATAGTGAAAATTCAAAGCAAAATAATCCTCATCTTCATCTTTAGTCATGGATTTCCGCAAAGTAACGCCAGATTCTATCAACTTTATCATTATTCTAGTTCTTTGTTGATTTAGAACTTATTATTGAGACGACTTATATAACGTGTCTTCCTATATTTCATATTATATTTCATCAAAGTATTTTTGTTTGTTAAGTTCTTTTTCTTGCGTTTACAACGCTATTTTTTTTTAATTTCGAAAAGACTACACTTTAAAAATTCTTTTCGGCTCCGGTCATCGGGGAGGAATCGAACCCCCGACCTTTGGAAGTCCGGTCCAAAATATTTCTCACGGCCGATTTGAGGGTGTCTCCCACAATCATTGATGAAACATACGCTGGCTCAAAGCGTTAAAAAGCACTTACAAAATTCAACGACTCCATTAAGGTTCTCGGTAGCTCAGTGGTCAGAGCATTGGACCGGACTTCCAAAGGTCGGGGGTTCGATTCTTCCCCGATGACCAGAGCCGAAAAGATTTTTTTAAGTGTAGTCTTTTCGAAAGTATTTTTACTTTGGTTCGAGACAATTGCATCATCGCATCATCGGGTAAGAAACGAGTCATCGGCCCCGCCGGATGTTGTTAACCCTTGATTAGCCGAGACGGAGTTAAACGGCAGCCCGACCAAGTTCAAACAATTAACTGTATAGAAGTGTCCGACTCTAATGAATGATACAGACTTGCTCCATTTCATTATACAAACACCGTGACAAGACGGCTCACAAATTGAGATTAATTCACCGCTAGTACTCCTATCACCGCTCGTTACGGAGAAAGCCACTCAAGTCATCGACTGTAGGAAATGTGAACCTTATGTGTTAGCAACAGGATAAATAATAACCAGCTAATTAAACAAAGACAGCACACAGCTTCCATTGCGCAAGGAACCGTTTAACCTCTACATTCTATGTCCTGCAGCTATTTATAAAATTGTCCACGAGAGCTTCCATTATGAAACTCTGTACACTCCTATTTTTAGCTTCAAATTCTTTGTGATAGTCACGTATTGTTCGCGAAATGTTACAAAAGACCTTTTTAATCTTCCCTTTGTGTTCAACAAATTATTGGTTTTACCGATTTTAAAGTACGTAAACACAACGTGAGATTCTATCACATTATTCTGAATTCACCGCCTCGGGAATAATGTTTTTCGGTCGTTGTCATTCTAATTATCTTCCCGGACTTTGTTGTGGGATGCTTAATTTTTAAATTTTGTTTGTTTTGCTGGGTTAAATAATTGCAGGATGTAATTTAGAATTCGCTACAATGTTAGGCGTAGCTTTTTAATTACTAACATCGTGAGATATAGGCTAATTTTAGGAGACTGATGTCGCCTTATTTGCGTAATCTTTTCTACCCGAGTCCACGTCTTCTTAATGGTATTGTTTCATATTTGGTAATAAATAATAACAGTAATTTAAGTAATTGCATCCCTCCTGACACACACTGCCTTAAAACACTCAGGCATCAATGTCAGTTTTCAAATCAATGATGTAAAGTTTACTCAACAACCCGTAATTTTCTTACTGATGCGTTATTTACGCACCGTGTATATTTAAAATAAATTTAAGTAAAACTTAAGTCAAAACAAAATTATTTTATATAAGTATGAACTTTCGCATACCTTTGTCGCAGCGATGTATCCAATGAATAATTTAGGTTAAATGAAAAAACAAAAACGTAATTTCCCGGAGATTAAACTGATCTGTTTTGTCTATGTTTAAATAGGGAACTTAGGAAAAGTTTAATAAGAACTGAATTTGAGACTTAGATGCATTATGATTACTAAGTACAATAGTTTTGGTTTAAAATTCATTGTGTACTAGACTACATTATTCCTTTCCTGATTTTATAGTTCCTGGTAGGTATATTAGAATGACATGGAAGCGTGAAGAGTGAGCACTTGAAGATGACCGCTCTATAACATAATAATTCAAGTTTATTCTACGCACTTACGTAATCATGTCTCACGTTCTTCCCATAATAAAGCAGTAGCACTTCTAGTCGGCCGCTATAAAAATATTTCGGGACCTGTATTTATTTGTGGCGTATCGCACACGACCAAGGTACACCTTTCGATGATGAACATGATATTGATAGCTTTTAAATCCACTCACGCCCACGCTCGGTAAATATTTGTCCAAGATAGCGAAGGCGATGCGAGGAAGTGCTCGATAGAATATTGTGCTGATAACACCTCTTTACTTTGGATTAAGCCGTTAATCGGTCCTGGATAGCTTAAAAATAGAATGAGTTGTGACATTGTTGACTTTATAGTACTTAGTAGAACTTTGCATTAGGTACAGGAAAGCGATACCGTCATTTCATGTGAATAGGGTTTTGTAGCTTGAAAATATTATAGGAAATTCAATCACACAATGACATGTCCAATGCTACGCTGCAATAAATGAATAATATCGAATGCATTGCGATCAAAGAGTACGGAATAACAGAAATAGTTTACTTGTAACTCTTTTCCGTTTTTTAGCTCACACACTGAGAGCCACAAATCAAAACCAAGTATAAAACATTTATGCGACTGAATTGATTGTTTTCAATGAGCCGAGCAATTGTATAGTTTCAGTTTCGTAGTTGCTAAAATACATTCCACGATTCCGCGTGCGCCCGTTTGTATTTAAAAGTCCTCAATTGTGACAGTCATTTGAAATTGTAAACCTAGGATCGGCCATTCATCACGCAGACAGAAAATGAAGAAAGTGTCGCCACCAGAGGTGTGTAAGGCGACTTTCGATAGATTTCTAGATAATATTTTTTTGTAGCATAATGTACGGATGCCACATTGTTATTGCTGGCACGGCCGTGAGTGATACTCGTGACTCGCAATCGGAAGAAAAAAGCTAACTATCAAAAGACAAAGACAGTTTAATAGTTTTTGCAAGACCAACCAACATGTCTACACGAGTTTTTGTACGTGAAATATTTCTGAAGGCACACTTCTATTTTTGACCAGCGGCTGCATGATACATTGAAACAGTTTGCAGAATTATCCTTACCTCATTAGTTAAACATATATATTAAACAGCTAGGACTAAGCATTTCAGGCCTTGTCAAACCGTGACCTTGACGTGTTTTTTAATAATAAAATGCATTTGAGCCATTAAAATTGCCTCGTCATGATGACAGCGGTAGCGTGGCGGGTAAACTTACATAACTTTGATAGTTTCAGAGTAAGTAAGGACTTCAACATGACCACGTTACAACGAAATTTTATACGAAGCCTCACATTTTCATCTCGAAAAATCTGGAACATGAATGTGTCCAAATATCTGCTAGCATTACAAAACCGAATAAAAACAGCATAATTACGATTCTTATGCACTTGATTACAGAACTTCATTTACCCCAATAAAGTTGAACTGGAGCACATTTTTCAACCCGTTGTTAAGACACAAACGATGCCCCAATCAAGCAAAGTAATTGTTCATGCCTGAATCGAGATAATTGTTACACATTGAATAATTATTTGGGCAGCTCTCAAAATCCCCAATGGCCACTTCAGAACAAATCCCGAAAGAGCACGTGTAGAGAAATGTCACCAGAAAATAAATGGTATAGAATGATTTTTGTACGAGCAAAAAGTCATCATTTTTTGTAATTCTATTGTAATAAGTGCTCCACTTGTCACGCGACAAAACTTATTCATTCACAATTTACATTATCGCCGATGTAACTGAAGAAGCTACATTATGTTATTCTGTTGATGAAAAGTTAACTTTAAATGCGTGTGATTTGGTACAAATTTGAATCAATAAATTAGGTTTTCTGTCCACTGATACAGAATCGAAGTGGTATCAAAGCAAATATAACGCCTCCGACACTACTCCCCTCGGTGACAAAACAATAATGGGGAATAAATGGCCAACTCGACACCACAATGGTGAGAAGAGATAAAAGGTAGAATTACACGGAAATTTGAAGGCGCTTCACTAGATAACAATTTGCTCGTCGAGAGCTCTGTTCATTGTGCTAGACATTATAAATAAACATTACAAAGGTGCTACCAGATGTGTAAGTATGAAGGTTCTGACCACGCGTTTCGGCACAAGCCTTTGACATAGTGACAAGTTGAAGTAACGGCCGTTTAACAGCTGACTGGACACCTGAAGGCCTACTACGAGTAACGATATCCCACAAAACGATAACGTGTACGACAGCACTTTACGCTACGAATTTCATCGCCTTTACATATTACATGCGCATAGTTTTTACCTTGACATGTTGTCATTTTTACCTGTGTCATAAAACGAAAAACGATTATCGTTTTGTCGGATTTTGTTTTTCGTAGTTAGTAAGGCCTCTAATTTTAAAAATATACATTAGGTTCTACTAGTTCTAACAGTCGACCAACTCAAACAGACAATACTTGTCTTGAAATATACTGTATATAATGTAATACTGTAGAAATATATATTTGATATCAGTAAAAAAGAATTCATTTCAGAACGCGTTTCCTAGTTAATTTTTTTAGTCGATACCTGAAGCCTGCTGAAAAATTATGTCTCTTAAAAAAGACGCACCTGCATTAAAAAATACCATATGAGTATTTATGAATATTTCACAACAATCACACCAATTCTCTAGTCCCAAATTAAGCTACGAGGCTTGTGTTATGGGTACTAGCCAACGGATAAACATACTTAAATCCTTTTTTTTGTAAATAAATACATATTATACATAGAAAACACCGAGACCAGTACAAACACACATGTTCGTGCACACTTATGCTTGTTCTGTGCGGGGATCGATCCCGCAACCCTTGGTTTTAGAAGTCCGAACTGTGGACCACTACACCAAGCGGTCGTTAATATATGTTTACTAAGAAGAGATGACGCATCTGTCTAGTTGTCTAGACTTTTCATGTTGCGTAATTTGTACTTAGTATTTTTATTTGTGGGGTTAATAAGGCAATTCAAATTACATCAAAGAACATACTTAAAAATAAGTACGAGTATATTGTTTTATTTTAGTAAGTAAAAGCGTCCTTTCATTCTATAATCAGATTTATCATGGAAAAAATTCTGCATAGGTACGAGTATTATGAATTTACTTGATTGATTGGGTTGATGTAGATGCGTCCTTTTTCCTTACACGGCAGTATAGTTGTACCATGTTTTTCCGCTGTAGGAAACTAATTCATATCTCTTGGACAGGGCCCGTTGGGGCCGCTGGAAAGAGTTATATACAACTTCTTATATACAACACCCTTTCCTTAGGTTCAAATAGTATCATCTCATCACAACAGCCTTATATGGCCCACTGCTGGGCCTGTGCCTCAACAAGGTGAAACGAGACATACTCTACCCACTACTAGTGCAGATTGGTATACGAGTTGTTTTTACGGTAAGTGATTGAATTTGATGTCAGATGTTATTAAGAATCCTAAGGGTTTCTGACTAGCTCAACGACTGATACCTATCTATCGATATTTATCGAAGCCAACAGCTTGCCTTCCGAAGCACGAAGATGCTTGTAAATCAATAGACGTCACTTAAATGGTTGGGATCACAGAGCATCGAACGTCACCTTCGCCGCAGCGCTGCGGCGAAGGTGACGTTCGATGCTCTGTGGTTGGGATGGTCCTAACCACCTATGGTTGCTTAACTTTGGTGTTTGCTTGGTGTTGGTAATATTTTAATCTTATCAATATTTCGTGCACAAATTGTGTCGCATCGCAAGCGCAACACAATTGGCTAGACGACACCACCAATCGTTGACATACTTTTTATTATCTGTCAAAACGGTCTGCCTCCATAGATTTCGTATGGTAATAAATGATTGTGACGTCACGGTCATGTGTCAGAAATCGGAGTCAATTGACCGAATATTTATTGCGTTTTGTGTGTTTAAAAATTGGTTTCTACAGCTTTTTTTAAATATATTGGTTGTATTAACTTCATAGGGGCTATGTTTTTTAAACACCATGTTCTTGACAATATTTAAGATAGGTGTCATCATCCCAATTGAGTAAGCAACCCTGTATGCTTGCAACCAACATTGCACAACAATATAGGGTGCATAACTAATTCTTTCCGCTTCCTTTCATACATTGCAAAGTTGCGGACCCGGGAAGTAGCACTGCCATAACAACTATAAAACCATCATTCAGTTGTAAAATATTTATGGCACGAGGTAAACAAAAATAGCCATATTAAACTGTATAATTTGCCATAACGAAACCTTTACAGCTATAATTTATGTGCTCGAGTTACTGAAAACAAGGTTGAAAACTTAAAATTACGTGTAATTACTAATTTATTGGTGCCGATTAAGCTGAAAAGCAAAATTTTTAAGCACCACATAGGATTTATTATGTTATGATCGCTCATAACAAGCTCTAGCACTGATTTCAATTCTGCTCGCTTTTGTTACTTTCATCATCAAATAGTCACAAAAATGTAATATTTTCCTTATACAGTGTTATTTAAATGAGTTATGTTGAAACAAAACCAAAAAAGTCGTGCCCTAATAAAAACATAATGGTCAGAAATATGAAGATGTTGCTTCCTCATTAACCTGCCCAATCATCGGAGACTGTGTAGGCTTGTTGTTATTAATTTATAGAAAGTCATCGTCAGTCCATTAGGCGATCGCCATATTGATCAGAGGCATGATATTCCGGTCCATATTAGTGTCTCTATTCTCGGAGTTAGTCTGTGAATTTTACCTCCTGTCATCTTTCTTACTCAAGCTTATATCGCAGCGTGATCGAAAAAGACGGAGAGTTTCAAAAATTTAAGCATCTTTTTTTATAATAGGGGTTCACATTGCTGCTCGCCTTTGTGTGTGATTGCCCTAATGATTTCTCACTGCTTGTTAGCGATGATCGGCAGCCATTTTTATTATTACGATTGATTTTTGTAACGCCGCCGACCATATCGTTAGATTTACAACTTTCACAGGTTATAATGGTGCAATTATGACCAAAATTGACATGCTCGATGCACCAATGAATTTATAATCTAAACTGGAGCATGGCGGTGCCTTAAGATATTAGCGGGACGGAAATAATTCGTCATCGTAGGAATAGCGACAGGAAATGTGTAACAAGCTTGGATTTAGCCCTGCAGAGATAGGAATGACATGAAATAAAACAAGTCACAGATTCAAAGTCAGTTTCTATCATTTCTTTGCTAAGCTAAGACTGAGATTAAAGTCGTTGCGTATTATTGCCCCTCTGGTGCGTTAGACCATCTGCTTTCAAGTACTTAGCTCAAATCCTAATACTCATACCATTACATTTGAAGAGATTTACATATCAGTTAGTTGTTTAGTTCGCTATTAATAATTTACGTATAATCCACAGGTAATATATATATATATATATATATATATATAAGTATAACTTTAAAATACCTACTAAGGACTGAAAGTTTTTTTTCTTCACCTAAATGGGTCAACATCTCTAAGATTTACTGTCACAAATCGTTTTCAAAAGCTTTTACCCCATTTAAATTTCTCCCAATTTAAAGTTATTTGAAATAAATAAAGCAATTCAAAAAAAAATGTACATACTTTAACTAAACAATCAATTACATTCTCAGCTCCGAAAACAGTTGGAAGCAATCATAGTTCACACTGCCCTTAGTTTTAAAATTCAGATCGTATAATAGGAAGTCACTTGTTAACTTCACGTGAATAGCGGCGAGTTGCGTTTATCACGACTTTATCGTTAGAATCTCCATTATCTCTGCGGAGATCTCTCGGATTAATTCTCTAACACCTCATTAGTGTCCACTGCCCTTCATTTACAAACTAAATGCAAATCCCTTTGAGTTGTGGCCGAGCTTTCGTGTCGTGCCGGTTCACTCGGCCAATCAACATCCATAATTTCACCTTCATAGCTGTTCCAATAGCTTTCTGACCAAATAAATTGTAAACTCAACTATTAGTTCGGCCGCTTTGTGGTAGTTTGGACGTCGTATATTTTGGTTGTAGTTCGAAACGGAATCACTTTTTATACCAACACGAACGGCTTAATTAGGGTTCAAACCTTTTACCGTATAAAATATCTCATCACATCATTTAACTTGGAGATTTTCGTCGCTGTATTAATATTAACCAGGAGCAACATTTAAAATATTATTTTGATTGTATTGATTCATGCCAGTCAGACTTTGTAAGTCAAATAATTGAATCGATGTATCGATTTGAATTCGGTCACTTTATTATGTTTGATATCAGATGCTGTTCGCACATTCGCAACAGATTGCATGTGATATGGTTGAAAATTATGATGGCATTAACAAATCAATGACGAGGTTCCAATTAAGTAGCTGTAGTTATAATGGCGGTCGGGCGTTTCGCGCCCTGTTGATTATCGCGAAATGAAATCTTGCGCATGCGTGCCGTTATGCGTGCACGTGTTATCAAGCTACACGCATTAAAATGTTGATGTTCGCGTACATCGTTTAAGCTTTAAAAATTGAAAATGTCTTTAAAACTAGCTCCGCGGTCTGCATCCAATTTACACAGCACTGGCGATAAGTATATTTCTTGACTTTGTAAAAAAACTGTTTTGATATAGATTAGCGGTATGGTAACACGCTGCCGCTCGGCTATGAAGCCTTATGAATTAATAAAAAGATAATCTCGGGAGCATATGTTTATTACACGTTTACGTGGACAGTCCATCGGGTAAGTAAGTATGTTACAACATATTCTTTATGAGCGCCATTTTATTTATCCAAGGGCTGTATTTAAAAAAAAAAACTTTACATTAAATAAAGATATGGGAGTGATAACGGACTGAAGTATCTATATCGGGCATGGTAGATATGTGACAGTAATTTATATTGAAACTTTTTTTGCCTTAAAATAACACTGCTATTAATAGGCCTACATTTAACAATAACAATAGCATGAATTCCACTATTATTATCAATATGATCGCGAATCATTTTATTACGACTTACAGTACCAGTTAGAGTTCTTAAAAAGTAATATGACAGCGGGGGATGATTGAATTTACATAGAGTACTATAAAATTTAATTTATTACTCTAGTTCAGATCATAATAACAATCATTATGAAAAAACCCATCTCATCTTTATTTTAAGTAACATAGGTGTATCTGTCAAAGTGTCTTAAATTAATCTCACATGTAAGGAATTATTGTCATTTAAGGCGGTTGATTTGGAAGGAATAAAAATCAAATTTTCAAATCATGGTCACAATACTGACTGATGTATATTTCTCATTAAGAAGCAATTAATGTCTCTTGATGCAAGTTATAACACGTGGGTACTCAGCGTGCGTTAAGTCTGCTAGTAAGCTTAACCCACTTTAACTTCTGAGTTTCTTTTAATGCTTTTAATTTTCTCTTACACTAGATTAAAAACAAAAGCAAAGCGTGTTGTTGTTAAAATAATATTTCATTAGAAACGCGACATTCATTGTTTTAAAATATCTGCTACGTCTTCTCGAATCCAAAGGTGCATCACTTTTAAGGTGTTCTGTGGCCCACTTCACTATTCATGGCGGACCGACGGATATCTTGTACAATAATAGACATAATGACCTTTAATAGGCCTAATGGACTGATTGGCGTCATAAAACCCGAGAGGGACCACAATTCAAAACGCTCTGACCGAGTTCTTTGTGAATTGATAAGTTTAGGGATGGGATATGAAGTCGATGAAATACTTAGTAAACATTTAGATAACAGTTTTATGAACTTAGTAACGTAATATAAGTGTTAGGAAGAATAAGTGAAATCAATTAGTTTTTAATTTCTCTATGCAGAGCTAAATTAAATTAAAAGTAAATACATGGGTGTGCTGTAGAGTTCACGAATGGCATAAAATCTGATTTAACCGCGCTAAAATAACAAGACAAAAATTTATGACATCGATTAATTAGGCGTAGGTGTACTACTGTTGGTAATAAAAGGTAATTTATATTTTATGGTTTTTATTGAACTTAAGTTTTACGTTTAGTACAGGGCTATCGACCGTAACTACTAAAGTATGGCGCTTGTATAGTTATTAAAATACGCTGATATTTATTGTGTATCGATATCTTACGCCACTTTACTACTTAGTTTACTACTTAAGAGAAGTGTAAGAGGGAAATAATTGAATTAATTTAATGATCACATAATAGGTGAACGATGAAATCGATGAACGATCGTGTAAGGATTTTCTAAATTATGTTTCTATGTAGAACACAACGTACACTAGCTGTAGAGTGATAATATTAACTAAATTTAACATAACGTTACTAAACTTAACTTTAAGTATGGTATTCCATTCCTTCAAATAAAAATTCAACTTTCAATCTTTACAAGTCAAACTACAGCCGAACAAGAAACCAAGAAAGCACGCCCATTTCAACGTGGCAACAAAAATTTTGACATTGCTTGGAAGTAGGTACTACTAGTAGGTGCTACAATTCATCAAATTTGTCTCTTATAATCAAATCCTTGTTTAGCTCTGCTCTTACATTTAGGAGGTAAGTAGGTTTCCAATATTAGTGTGCTACGAAACATGCCAAAAAGCAACAAGTTACATTTTATGGCCTCCACTTGGAAGGACTTAAAATGCTTTAAAAGGGCATTTAATCTATTTTATAGCATAACCGAAACTCGAAACGAAGTTTTAGTTGAAATTAAGTTTTCAAACCAATTTTATGGCTGCAACGTCATAAATTTTGTACGAATTTCGCGGTGCGTTGAACTCGGTCATATTTTTTAACGATATAGTTTTTGGTTTGGTTTGGATACGCCGCGGTTAGATCAAAGGCGGCACCTGTACCCCCTCGCTGTTAAACAAATAGAAAAAAAAAATAGACGCATAAATGTTACGATAAATATTAATATCGCGATGGAACACCGTTAATCGGTTAAGGGTGGCCATACGACCTGCTTTATTCAAAGACTGCGTGGAATATTAAAATCAGTGGTTTGTTTAAGTTTGTAAGAGTGGTTGTTGAGTTAGTCCAGATTCCACATTTAAACAACTCCTACTTAGTATGGCATCATCATAATTCTAATAAAATCCGCAAGTAAATTTAGAGCGATAAAAGGATGCTTACTCTTTATTCTAGTAAATTGAGCCATTCTGCTTACGATTGAATCTTCTTTATGATTTTGGTAAACAAAACTAACAGTAATAATAATAAGTTATACTTACAACATTGAATAACAGACGAGGACTTTGGAGGACTTGACATTAGAAAAAACGAATGACAGGTTTTGTAATGTGGCAAATAATAATAATTATTTCTCGTAAATAAAAATTATTTGTTTAATAAAGATCGTCTCGTCAAACACGACGACGAGTTTCTTTCTACAATGGTGCGATATCCACATATCGATTGCGCGATTGTCACCCTATCGATTGCGAGAAGTCGTGTCAATTTTGACAATGCGCTGCGCCAAATTCGATCCCACGTGTGAAGGGTGCGTCCGCGCATCCCACAAAATTAATCACCACGCCCCCATTTTCTACCCTGTTTGTTTTTAATCAACATATTTGCTCTTCCATCTTTTAACCCTGACCGCTGATTAAGATTTTATTCATGACTCATTATTTTAACGTTTTTTGAGAACGTTCCCAAATTGATTAAATATTGGTTTCGTTTGTTAATGTGAGCAGATGATTTGACTTTTAATTTATCATCATCGATCACGTTACGGACATGAACGATGAAGAACACGAAAGTTCTAAGTCTACGAAAAAATATGCTAGAGTAAGCTTTTGTGAAGACTCAGATAAACTTGTCGAACAAACTCGACTTTACAGTGGCAGATGAGAAGTTTTCCGTCAGCTTAAGCATCAATTAATGACAAGTAATTAAACAAATATGAGTACATAATTGCTAAGGTTGCAGATTAATTTAAGTCCCTAATAAAGCAGCTTGCTTCAATGTCTGCCATAATGTCACATTACGGCGCTAGACTATAAACAATGTTCAAAATATGGCGCTTATGCGACAGCTGTCCCTGACCGCAAGGACAAAAAGTGTCCAGATACGATCAGGTCGAATTACATTCGGCCACGGGCCGTTGTAGCGAGCGAAAAAAAAGGAAAAAAAAGTATTCACTAAGGCCAGAAAGTAAACAACTCCCGCATGGGAATCTGTGCAGTTTAACGAATAGATGCCCACATCATTTATGTCCTAATCCAGAGAAAAAGCTCATTCTGAATACAAGAAGAGAGCAGATTTACAAGAGGACAATTTTAGGAGAGCTAGCTATTAACGATGGTGGATTAAGCTAGTAAGTTACTGTCTCTATCTTCCTGTGTAAAGGGTAACTAGCCTAGTTTAAAAAAAAACTAATTTTGTGTACAGCTTAAAAAAACTGGCTTTGTGCATTTCCAGCATCGATGGTCAATGAAATTGCGCACTTCATTCGAAATTCAAACACACATTTTGTATATACTGATATCCAGACATTTGCCCATAATCTCACCTGATGGTAAGTAACGATGTGGCTGAGGATAGACTGATCATATCCCTACTCAATCTTTTCTTGAAATTTATATTCTAAAGGGAACACGTCAGCCGCTTCACTTGACATTTGTTACAAACTCAAGCTGACTATTTCCTGGTCTAGGACATCAAACTCGGCAACGCCAAACTTTCTTGGACCGTACACTTAGGAAGGTACCTATGTACTTACATGCTGTTTGCTTTTGCTTGTATCTCGGCAAACATGTGCGCAGTTTGTGTGCGGACAAGAGGTATTGCGGCTACTTTGAGCCGCCGATGACCGGCCGGCATTGTGTATGAAATCGCATAAATAAAATTATGTCGATGTCTGACAAACGTGAAGACAGATGTGTACAGGGTGATGTGAAATTAAGAATGTATTTAAGTTTTTTGAGGTTTTACATTTCAAATATTACCTACTACGTGTACCTATGTGTGAGAAATTGAAATAATTTATCTGATTCACGCAAAAAATCTAGTGTCACTATGAGCCTTTTTCGCTTTTGATAAAAACAGGAATTTTTTGATTTCACAAATTATGATTTGGCCGCCTACTTATACATATTTTAATTTATACAGGGTCTTTTTCTACGTAGTGTTTCAGATGCATTATTTCACAGAATTTATCACTGAGACGATAATTTCATATATTTAAATACAACCTGTACATTGTTATCCGAACATTTTTATACACCTTAACGATCGGTCCGGTGGATCGCCCGCGCTCCAATCGCAAAATAATACGATACTAATTTCGCCACCGCGCTCGACCCGCGCACAAAACGCGTTTCTCTACGGCTTTTAAACTTCAATAGGATTGTATTTAGATGGTATTTTTTCATCGGGACACACCACTGTTCTCTTATTTGCCTTTTGTCGAGTTGTGGGCGCGACAAAGCCGCAAACATACCCTGCTGCGAGACCGACAGATTTTTTGCAGATATTTCGTATTTTATTTCGTTTATTGAGGCTCCGTGCGCAGAAAAAGCCTCGCACATGAAAAAAATGTAATAGAAGATGTATCGTGATATATCGTCTTGTGGGAAGGCAGCCTATTATTCTGGCGTGCTTTGTGGTAGATTCCACCAAGATGCTCTGATGGTCAGTTTCCACAAGATAGGCTCAGGTAGCTAGAAATGCCAAATAAAGTGTCAAGAACGATTTTTGGATGGAATTACATAGTTTTTAAAACTTACATAAATCTGAGTAGTTAGGAGTATGTAACAATCAACAAAATACACCTGTAAATTGAAACTATTGCATCAATAAATTGTGAACTTATTGTAGAAATAGGTCTAAAGAAGACTAAGACTAAAGAAAATCCTACTCTCGGGCTTTGCCTCGGTCGGATATGAAGCATTCAAAACAAACTTACTCCCACAGATTGCGGAGACCAAAAGTGCAGCAGCTGACCTGTTCAAATGCATCCAATAAAAGCCACGTGTTTCACAAAACAGTACATTACAGACTTCAAGGACTGTTGCTAAGCCTGAAAATAGGCTTTAGCGGGCCAGCCTTCGGTGGGGCGTGCACAAAACGGCCGGAACACGTGCAGCTTCGCACAATGCCAGTTTGCATTTCCGCCCGCCGTGCACTTCCTTTACTCAGATTTTACTTTTATTTGAACTCCATTATTGCGCGATCTGGACCGCTTTGTACTGATTCTTTGTGCACCACATAACGCATCGTAGGTTTCGATTTCGTTAATGATATCGATTTTTATCGCGGTTGAAATCGAAAGGAAATAATGAACACACTTTATTATTATTATCAGTGTGAAGTTCTGCTCTCACTGTTGGAATCCGCTATTTGCTTTTTAGTTTAATCGCAAACACCGAAAACTTATTTAGGGTAGACTTAACACCCCTAATCTGAGACGGCGTCAGATAAAAACTAAAGCAACCACCAAGAGAGCTTTTCTCGCTAAATTTATTTGCACTCTACATCTCGAGATTAAAACAAAAACCCCAAACACCATTCTGCGCCAGAAACAATATGGGACAAAAAATAGAAGTAAGTAGATCAGATAGTACAAAAGGTTGTTTGGGTGTTCGGAGATAAATTGTTTTTGTTGCAAATATAAATTCTGCTACTCTTCTTTTGAGCGAAAGTGTTCCAAAGCGATCGGTGGTAAGGTTGTGTTTTGTTTGCGTTGGTTTTCCTTTGCGACGGTTATGGACAATATCTTCATTGTGGTCAAGCCCTGATTATTTTTATCTTCCCGTTATCGGTAATGGTGTCAAAACTTATGTCATGTCCGGATCTCTGCGTGATACAGGAAGGTGCGTAGGCGGTCCGGTGGCCACACAAGGTGATGTCTCACTTCTGTCAAATTATTTCATAGGGGTTGTTATTTGACAAATTGACGTTGACTGCTAAACGCAGGAGGTCTAATTGTTTGCCGAGATTTTGGCACATAGATAGCAAATTATGGTGAACTAATCACCTGTGTGGGCTTGCCAATAATAGCGTGATCGGAAGTAATCAATACTCCTAGATGCATGGGGGTCCAAAATTATGTTGCCCACAAATAACCCAATTTCGGGAATGTGTCACTTTTGGCACCCTCATATCAAGTGATTCAAGGCTTTGATCAAATTATGTGAAAAAAGGGCGCGCATGTCTCATGGTTTTACTTGAGGTAATGAGATGGCGGATTCTACAAATAAGCCTTTCTAAACAGTAGTTGGTCATGGTAATTTAACTTTTTGAGCTTTTGCGTTGCATTATAACTACATTTTTCTTAAAATATAGTTGCAGTGCGGCGCGCAGGTTTAGGGGGTTGAATTATTTAATTATTATTTTGTATGTTTAGAAATATAAAACATGTTACTATATTATACATCGTAATGTTTTAAACATTTTAATGTTAATCTTGTTGAGTTTGATGTTGTTGTCATGTTTAAATCACTACATTTATCATTAAACAACATTACATATATTTATCCTATGTCATTGCATGAATTTCCCCTTTCATTTACGTTATGCAGTGAAAACAATTTTCTTGTGCTGAACTGATAACTATGTACTCCTTGATTAAGACTTGATGTAATCTGTTGTGTTCTACAAGAAATATATAAATAAGCAAACATTTTCTTTTGTTGCATGGTAGTATAGAAGTATTTAGGTAGTAAGTTCTACTTAAAAAAAAATGCAACATAATATTGAAAGGAAAATTACTACGAAGATTTATTTATAATGAAGATTCAATATTCAATGGATGCTAAGTAGCGTGTCGAAGGATGAGAGTAATATTTTGCTTAACGGATGTAGCCTTGGCTTGTAAAGTGCCGACTGCCCCCTAGTCTGACTGAAGATCTAGTGCATCTTTTTAATTAGTCAATCAAATAATGGACGGCTTATTCTGTTTTCAGTAAAACATTTCTAATTATGAAATTTCATTTAATGGATTTCCCAACCTTAAATTGATTTGATAAGCTTTTAGGAGATTATTCCAGAAAGTATTTAGTTGGTAACTAGTCTTATTGGTTACCTAATCAAGAAGATTACTTAATGTCTAAAAAAATACATCTTAACTTGAAAAGTAATTTAAAATCAAATGTCAGCGTATATAACTTGTAATTCCATTCAAACTTGAATAGCGTGTTTATCCACAGCTCTGCACTCAAAACAGATTCAAAATAGATTTTCGCACTAGTATTCTCAGATCTGATTTCTAAGCCCAGCGTGATCGCAGATACTGGACAGGTTCGTTCACGATTCCTTACTTATCCCGTAATCCGTACTTACGCCTCCGAAGTACAAGCCTCACTGCAGCTGAGTGACTTTGCGTGAAATGCACTATTAGCTAGACCGATCCAGAACTCGGAACATCTTTGAAATTCCACCAAGATACTACAACAAAAAATTTGAACCTTACTACATTTTATATAGGGAGTAAGGAGGCGGCAACCGTTACTTTGTAAGTACATAATGCGTGTAATCAGCCCCTGATTGGTTTGAATTAATCGCAACGCATGCGTGACTGCTACCATTCAAGTCACTGTTGTGAGCCAGCCGTTATGAGATATTGTCCAAGACTGTGAAGTAGATTGAAAGTAATGGCGTAATTAAAACTCATATGGCCACGAGCGTTAAAAACACTCCTGTGGCGTCGTACGAAGAGATGTATGTATGATGTGTATCGGTTCAGTTCAGTGGTCCACAATCGAAATCTCGCGTTAATAGTGGTAGTAAATTCAAGTTTTTTCTGTTGCTTATAGCAATAAATCCATTAAAGTAATAGCGGTGAGCGGCGGCTATTCAATTCGTCACCGTCATTAGATCGATCGCAGCATCGACTGCCGATGTACCGACAGAAGACCACCAGAAAAGACGCCCAACTTACTTCACCTGCAATTACGAGCCCAAGAAAATAATTTGAGCCTTATTGACTTTTTGTGGTCAATTGATAGATTCCTTTTTACTGAGAGCAAAAAGCCGATAGAGCATGCGCCATTTATTTTTAGAATTCTTGTCCATGTTTTCAGTGTTAGAAAGGTGACTCACATCGTTCTTTGCAATAAGGTTCTAGAATTGATAAACAATGACCTAACCAATCTATGAGTATCGATTTACTAGATTAAGAAGAGCTCTGATTCCTTTAATAGAGTACTTCATGGTTTTTGTACAGTCGGAAGTAGCTGTATCTCTAAATCTATGTTGACCATCGTCGATTGGTTCCGTGACGGCCTCTAGTTGATTGTCTGATTCGTTATGCGACTACCGCCCATTAGCTACCGCTTCTGATTGCTCTCTACACCTGATTCTTTATGGTCTACCTCCTAGCTGACACTCACCTTAACGACAATTATCAGCATTACAATTTGCTACACTCCATTTGATAATTAAGTCGTTGAGAGCGATGAGATGTTCCATTCTTTTTTACTTTTTTGGTGCTGCGCATAGACCGGCTTAAAATACCTTTTACCAAATAAAAGTAAGCAAACTAATAACAAGTTCTAGTAAATTTCTTGTAGATGCATTTAAGATCTTTATGATGATGCTCTATTTTATAAGAATAGCCCGCCGCCACAAGGCTGCGGTTTTGTACTTTGAAGAGTCCAGATATTATCGTGTGATTATACTTAATCTGCAAAGTAAGATGTCTGATATGTTATCGAGGAACACGGCGCTTGCGAGCTCGTTTGAGATTGCATGGATATCGCGTGAGGGGTGATCGTATATTCTGGACCAATTATCAAAAGTACGGAATGGTGTACGTTGATACCGGAACTACGCATTTGCTTGCATTCTCATTTGTGTAACACGCTCAATTTCTGTTAAATTTAAATTAGTCACTTGCCTCGTAAGCCGTGCTCACTTACCTTTATTTTTAGTAACTAATTGCATCTTTTAAAGATATCGTGGAACACTTTTTTTTAAATCGGTTACTGGTATACATTTTGAGGTGAATGAACTAAGCAAAATGTCTTATTGAAATAAGTTTGACTCGTGCCTTACCTTTGGTTTGTCCAGTCAAATAGAAAATTGGTACGAAGATTGATGCGGTCAGAGTAAATCCCAATGACAACGACCTTACTAGGAAACGATTCGGTACTTGTGATCTGATTCACACATAGATTAATCATAATTTTGATCATTGCGAATTCAATACTTATCTATGATTGTCTTCCTAGAAACCATGCAAGCATGAAATTGACAAACTTAATGTATGAGATTCCCTTTGAGTTTCCATTAGACTTAAGAACCCTTGAAATGGAATGTATTTTATAAAGTTTTATAGTTACCTTGTTGATGCAGATAGCGTTATCTTTGTTTGAAAAGAAAAGATATATGGAACTGGATTCGAAATTAGTATATCGTGTACACTATCTCCCCATTTCGTTAGATCTACTCCTTTATCAAAATTTAAATCCAACGAGACATTTATAAATTGAAATGAGCAACAATAAGGCGCTGCCTTTTAGAAGTAACCATTAACAAATTGCTTCTGGACAGATATTTTTGTAATGTTACTGTTTGTGAATGGAGTTATCTTTAGTGATCAATTTATCGGCTCGTTAGTGCCTGATAAATGAGATGCTATTGGTCTATGGTTATAAAGCAGTTTATCACCATTATTCGATTGATAACGACTTTGGGAACCCTTCATTGTAAATTTATAAAAATTTTATCTAAGCTGTCGCTCGAAATTTCTTAGGGCACCATAAAAGTCCCAAAAAATATCGTTCGTTCTGATGACAAATCTACAGAAGTACTTCAGAGTAAGTGTTTACCGTTGTCATTTACCAAATCCGTATATGGAAGTAAGCACAATGTCGCAGTCACTTAACGACAGACATTTTCGATACGAGGCGGCACAACTGGAAGCGTGGCTTTGTGCTGCCGCAAATCTTCCAATACCAGTTTCGATAGTTCATGAGATTGCATGATTGCGGAAATGCTTGTACTCGTAGTACGATTATCCAGTATTTGATTCCGTTTATAATCGACCGTTTTATGGTAAAACTTGCTTCTGTGCGGCGGAATAATGAATACCTAGTGCTCCCACACATTAACGTTTAAGCGATCGAGCAAAATGAACGATTGAAGTTCAGATGATTAGTTGAATTCGTTAAGCCCAATTTTGATATACGTTCGCTGAAATAAATGATCAATCAGCGTAAGTGGAAAATTGATATCACGAAATGCTTATCTCTAAAAAAATCTCATATGATTTGTGTAATGGAATGAATAATGAATTGCTGCAGTGGCAAAATCTTAACGGAAATTGATAGAGTTTCCTCTCGAGTATGCATAACATATGTTCCTACTATTATTCTAAAACACGAAGACTGAGATTGAATTATTTATAGTACTTGATGTATGCAAAACTGAAGGAATGTCTAGATACTTCGAAGCATGTGTCATTTCGTTACAAGTTGGAAATGTCCTCGACTGCTTAGCGCCGCGTTTGCGTGTGAAAGAAACACTAGACGCGTTTGATTGGTGTTTTTAGAGCGATCTTTCTTTTGATGGTTGTACGTGATGCGATTGAGATCGGTCGCGTTGCGTTGCATCGCGTTGCATAATGACGCGTCGGTCGCATCGCCGGTGACAGACGGACCACCGACGGCGGCTGTTTTTTGAATATGCCTTCATTAGAGCGAACAAGTGGATGACATGCTGCCACTGTACTTTCTGCTTACTGTTTTATGCATCCCATGAATGCCACTGTACTTGTGAATGAGTATCAAATAAGAAATGGACTTTCGAATATTCATTTTTAAATGATTTAGTTCCCACAGGAAACGTGATGTAATTTAAAGATTAATCATCTTCAAAACGCGCATCAAAGATCAAGCAATTACATTACTTGTGACAGCTGCTCATAGAGTTATCTATCGACGCGTGATGGCCTTATTGAATTTAAACGCAATCTAGAGCGCATTATGAGAGGTCAGTTCAATATTGACACATAGACCGGCGACGATTCAAACATAATTTCTTCCGTTTATGATAAGTCATAGCATCCGAGCACCTGGAAAGTTCAACGAACTCACACTTTGGAACATTATCAAGTTTCCATTTCGATCTGGACACTGTATGACCAAAGATGGCGGTGTAACGACTTAATCGCCGTTACCGAATATCATTGGAGACATTTTGAACGTAGAATATTCGATGACCACCATTATTTTAGAGCTTCATATGGCTTTATTGACAACACGAATAAATGATTGTGTGTTGTCGACAAACATTTAGCGAAACCAAAACAGCCGATCCAAAATGAAATCCAAAAGTAACTTAAGAGTATTATTCGAATGTTGTCTTCGTATGAGTTGGTATTGGATAGCTTCAATATAAAAATACTTTCATTTTCTTCCTTGTGCTCTGTACTTTTTTTTCTTATATGTTTGCTTAGTCTACAACCGGTAACTTAATCAAAAGATCCATCTATAATTAAGATATTTTTTTAAAGAAATTTTAGTGGAAGACTATCACGCAATGTGCTGGCTGTATGTCAGATACGAATGCTGTGACAGAGGTCAATATATCAGAGATGGCGAGGTTTTTGCAGCGGCGGAGGACGGTTTATGCGGTTTAATTTGATCGGGCCCGGCGCGGTGGCGGTATCGGCCCTAATTATTTGAATAGCACGACACGACATCCCTTTGAGCAATGCCGATAACACGCGAGCACAGCGAACAAGTGGAGACGAGCTTTAAGCTTTTTAAACTAGAAATTACTTTGCCCACTTAATCTTTGATTGGGTTTAACAAGGAGTGACACGGATTCTTACAGATTGACGGTTTTGTTTTTATTTATTGCATTTTATTTAAAACGATAAACGAACGTGTAGGTAAATACAATGGTAATACTATCCAGGAGTTTTGTGGTTAATCTTATTGTAATTTATATTCCCTGTTCCTTTTTGTTGGTTTGCATATGTATTTACAGATATCTGTTTGTGTAACAAACCTAAATAAATAAATAAATATTCTTCTGAAAGTTTTACTAGCACATAAAATGAGTTTATTAGCTACTCTATGCCTTTTACTATAAATCGTCTACGTGCGAACGCGTGGTTTTTTATGCCAAGTGCGTGGACTTATTTGGTTTAAGATTATAACATTCACTAACATAGGGTAGACAAATATCTTAAGCATCGATTTTTTACCAACCCGCATTCAAAATGAATAACAGTTTCTGCGTCTTTGTATATTTTGGTTTTCGGACATAAAGCAGAAACATAATATAACAGGGATCAAAAAATCCCTTAAAGAAACAGTTTCATGTACATAAAGTACCAATTTTTGTTTTTTAAGAATAGCAGCTGATTGATAACATCAAACACACCAGCATCAGAATGCGTGATATCTAAGAAAAAAAGGAAGTTGCGGCTTTTTAACAAAAAAAAATTTGAGACATCTAAATATTTGGGTCAAGTGATTAAAAGTAAATTTTTAGGGGTCGTCGGCTAGGGGACACTGTGAACCTTTGTGGTAATGTTATTTTTACGATCTGTGGGAGATACTCTAAATGTTTTAGAGGCAAACTACCTGCTACTGAGTTCCAATTCATTAAAGGCCATTAATGAGTTTTATTGCCCCTGACAATTTATTGTGTCGACCGCTCTGATTAATTAAATAGTCAACGAATGGCGTCTTACCGCAGGCATTATAGTTTGTAGTAACCGATTGGTATTTCTCCTTCGTGTCAACTTTCGAAGTATGCGTGTTGGGAAGGGACTCGCGTTTTTTGTAACTAGGTACTTTAATGTCACATATTTTGTTTAAGGCTACTTTCAAAACTTGGTTTGCCTTTAGTTTTGAAATATTAATAAAATTATTAAATTTAAAATTAAATTATGAACTAAAATATGATGATATTACTATGCTACTGATAAGCTTAAGTAATGTTGCCTTAGAATACAAATACATTTACAAAACCTGACTTTTAAAATGGTATGACATACATGTTACAGACCTAACTAAAATTTCATGAAGCTGTACAATGACATGAAAATCGTTCCAGCATTTTTCTTATTTATTTATTTAAAAAGGAACACCAACAGTGTACATATATATACATTGCTCATCTTAAATTGAAACCTTAGTATTTAAATCTTATATGTATACCTATTAGAGGTGAACACAACATTCGTAACAAACAACTTCTTAACGGCGCCAAAGCCGAGACCTGCACCAGCCCTAAGTACAAGTCTGTAATACTTGAACTTCGAGAGTTCGACATTCAAAAATAGCTCGAGTCGTGCGCTTGCGCCGCCAGAGATTTAGGTCACACGGTTATTGGCGGCAACCAAACACTGCGGCCAAGGACAAGGGTTCAGGGACCCTACTCTGTAGGTAAGCCTCGCCAGTGTGTGTAGTTTTGAGCGAAGAAATTAAACTATTTTTTTTTAAACTCTGTTGAACTTCAACGTCATGACGGATTTTGACTAACCACAACTAAAAACCATCGTGATTGAATAATCCGCATTCAAATTGGTCCATCAAACACTCTTTTTCGTCGAGGGTAAAAATGTACCTTATTTAAAATAAAATAAAAACAGTTGGGCTCTGTATCTGCCAAACCAATACAGTCCAATATTGTGTGATAGATAAATTACCGTCATTTAATTTAACATTGCATACAGTGTGTTTCAATGGTAAGTTGCTTTCTGAGATCTTGTAAATCAGAACCTAATAATGACCATAAGACGTTGTACCCTACTGTTTTATTGATGACGAAAATTACATCACTGATGATTGTCAGAATGTATTTGCTAACATTATTCCTCAGATAAGTGCATACCTACTTTAAGTTTCGAGTCTTGCTAGATAACGGCTACCAGTTCTCCTGTGCAAATAAATGCGTAATAAGTAGACAAGCAAAGTGTGTGGAGTAGCGCCCCAGGGCTGTGCTCTTGCGCACGTGAAATTAGTGTTTCAGATTACGCGACGGCTTACAGAATTGCTTCATTTAAGTACACCTTCACGAAGTAGGGTAAGTGTGTATGTTCTGTTTTTGGATGGAGTTTTGATTTTAAGTACTGAAAACTTTATAAACGTTGTAACACTTCTGAAGCCTTGAGCTGAAAATATGTATTCAGGTTATTTTTTAACTTTCGGAGTTATTGAATGAATATCACATCACAAGTTCTTGGCAACTAATTTTTTAATGGCGTTTTAATCGAGGACGAAAACTGAGAACTCTTGCTGCTATCTGAACCTACTGGAAAGTTTACTTAAAACTATGTGTTTATTTAAAAAAAAATAAAAAAAACATTTAAGAGATTTTCTAGACCTCCACAGAATTCTACAAAACAAATTCATCAACCCAAAAAAAACAAAACACAATCAACCAAAACCCGTCCACACCGCGCAGGTTGGTTCAAATATAATTTTCCTCATAAACAATCGGTTCTGCGCAAGTGGTCACCGCGCAGCTGCGCGCGAGGCGGTCGCGTGCCGCCCGCACGAGCGGAGCCGAGCGCGCACGAGGCTGGCGCGGTGGCACGGTGCGTAGGCGCAGTGATGGTTGCGCTTAGTGAGCTTTTCGGCAGGTATTGCGGAAATCGAAAGGGGTTTGGTTTTGATTGAATGTCATAAGAATAATATTGCCTTAAAAAGTTATTGTCAATATGTACACCTAGGCCAGACATGTACTTCCATATTGAGAGAGTCCAAAAAGCTTAGATTATCTGTGTAATTTCGTGGCTTGACCGTATTTCTGTACAAGTCATAGATATCAAATGTTAAAGAGCAACGAAACGACATGTAGATTTATGTTCTTTTTTTATTTTAATAAGACGCAAGAACCTACACCTACATATGGCACACATTATAATTTTCTGAACCATAAAGGATGCGATATAATTACAGAAACCACTACCGATGCCGGATAACCGACTTAGGATGCAAAACGACAAAGTTGAAAAACTAACTGATGTGATGACCAAGTAAACCGATGAACGGCATAGTCGACAAACCTGCCCAATTAGACAGACAACATAATGAGTGCCAATTTCGTTGCAAACGGATGCAGCGTCGCATAGTAACCGACAATTAATATAAAGGAATTAATGGCGGACGACAAAACGGCCCGCGAATCCACAGGTGTGTTCAATGCGCACGCATCCGCGGCATCTAGTTCGTCTTGTTCCATAGACAAAGTCCGCACAATTAATATCCCGACGGAAATATCCACCCATAATGGCACGGCTTCCCTTCCATTATCAAAAATTACTATTGCAGCCTGATCACAGGGGCGGGCCCAGACGTGATCCTGTAGCGATTCGCATTGTCTCTTTCGAATTAAATGCAACGCAAAGTATGTTTAGGCCCCCCATTTTGTGCTTTATTATATTGCTTTCGCGAAATGTAACCTGAGTTCGGGCACGTGTTGCAAGCTTTTTTATTTTAATTTTGCAACCTCGTTCGGTTATTTGTATTTTAAAAAGAGTAATTTTTAACAAAATGCTTGTTGAAATAATTTTTGAAATGCAATATTACATTGTAGGCAGCAATTTTTTTCTGAACAAAGACAAGTATTTTCGGACACACAGCTTTGAACTTTAATTAAATATAATTTATATAAGATAACAAATACTAATCACAAGCTGATCCCGCAGACGATGTCCTGCCTGTTGTTTTTCGAAACACAAAAACAAGTAACATGCCAAGATTCCTGTTTTGTCCCAAGGGAGCATTTAATCAGCATAAAAAGTATCCTATCACTCAAGTCAGCATACTCTGTCTGAATACCAAATGTCATCAAAATCCTAGTTTAGCGTGATTGATGGACGGACATCCAAACTATCAAACTTTAACATTTATATAGATAAATGTTAAAGTCTGATAGTTTGGATAGGTAAAGTATTTATCATATTATTGTGATTAAATATGCTCCTAGAATGTATCTCAACTAAAGTTGGTCTTATTCGTTTCACAATCTTGTGATATTCAAATATTTATGTTTTTCTATTAAACGAACACAAATTAGAGAGGCATATTCCATAAATATCATCATCACCATAATCAGCTGCTAGTCGCACCGCTAAACATACTTAGGCCTCAACAAAACACTTCCAGGTAGATCGGCTATCAGTAACCTGCACCCAGTTCGGTCCTGTGATGTTTTTGAAGCCGTCGGTCGATCTTACCAGAAAACGTTCTACGCAGTGCAGTTCTAGTCTAGGCAACCAAAACTGTTTATTTACTTTTGTAATCAAGCTCACCGGCAAAAGAAATTGAAATTACTTAGTTTAGAATTAATTACTTTTGTTGGAAAGCTGCTTTCTTCTAACATTCTGGCATTTAAGAATGACTCAATTCATCGATAAAAAAATAATCATATCAAAATAACTAATATATAACACCCTGTTGTAAGGTGTTCAAAAAGTAACCTTTTTAAGTCTTCTCGTTAAACTCTACAAAATTCTATCAACTGAGTGAAAAATGGACATGAACATTTGAAAAAAATCTTTGATAAGCCTGAATTTGTCTTGAGAGGTAGTAAAATTCGTATTTCTTTGCTTCTGATGTTTCTAGGTCTTAGGTTACCTTCTACTTATTAACATTTCCTTCTGTACTCAGGGTTAAATAAAAGTGAAAATATTTTTCATTTTTAATTATTTACAGAAATAATTACTGTAAACAATAATTTCATAAATCCTTAACTTATTAGGAATCTGTCTTAGGGTGCTATAACTATCTGAGTATGTACACTAGAAGTCTTTGTCTCAAGATTTTCAAATTACCTTTTGCAAAAGCATTAATATTTCAGATATCTTACACAAATGTAAGGTAACAGTCTAATAAACAAGTCTTCGTTTCATTTCGAGCGTTATTATAATATTATAAAATGTAATGACTAGATAACAATTATAAATACTTACAAACTAAATAATACCTAACTGGAAGTAACGTTAATTACACAAGGCTTAATTAAGGCACAGCGTTGTCTGGAATCACTTAAGTTGTTACTAAATGCTCGTGGGGAACTAAAGTTCGTTTCAGTCTTTGAAGTGCTATTTCATCCATGTATGAAATGCGGCTTAAGGATTTTCGTTCGATGTTCGGTCGACGGAATGCATCGATGAGGTCGTTATAGTCCACCATTATCCCCTCTCATTAGGAATATACTGATTGCGCTTAATTAGAGGTTCTCTCGGAGTCCATCGCGCTCGTCGTTCAGGATCCTCCCAAGAATTACTTGTTTTTTCACAAGCGCCTCAATGGCCGCACTTTGATCACCGTAAGGCACGGTTCCTGAGAAAAAAAGAAAAGCCGGATTAACAACAAATATTTGAACATTAGTTTTGTGCTGGCTGATCAAATCGAAGAGAACTACAGAGCTCTGATAATAAATCGGAATCTTTGATGACGCGATATTCTCATGACTAAAGTATCGCCATATGTTGACTTAGAGCTTAGCAAATATTGTAACACGTGTGCTTCGTTCGCCGCCCTACTATTTCCTCTTGAGATTTCGTCTTCCGGCAAATAAATTTACCTCAAAGAAGCTCTAAAATTTTTTTCGAAATCAAATCTTGCTTTTTAGTTACGGTGCTACCAGTTTTTGCGAAATCCATCAAATTGGCCCATATGGTGCCGTTGAAAGCTCTCATTGACCGGATGTTATCCTACGGACATGTGAAAACAAAACCTGTTTCCACTTAAGGGAATAGATTGTTGCGATGGATCCTTATTATTAGAATAGACCACTTTTTATGTGCAAATTTCTCACTACATGCGGGGCAAACCACAAGATTGTTAGAAATAATTGCTGAACGGCTACTCAGCTAATATGAAGGTGGAATGCGGGTCTCTCCTATTTTATTAGGATAAGGAAAATAAAAACCTGTCTATGACGTTAAAAAATCCTTTGGAGCGACATATTTCAAAATTCGCTATTGTTGGGGACACCCTATTGTGTCGTCCTAATTTAACAAAGAGCAGATAAAGTCTATCCAATGGTTCAATGCGCAACCATAATAGTATTTTATGTGTTTACTTTTTGCCCGTAGGATGAAGGTAGTGAGACTCTATTCAAACTTGCGCAACATAAAAGCTTATAAAGTCGGTATAGGGAGGTAACCGTGACGTATCGCACACAAAAAACTACTGAAACTACAAAGCTCATCTACCTGACTTTGCTAAATTTACAATTACACTTCGTAAAAACTCTGATACCTTCTCAACTAAAGGTATGACACAGTTTTTGACTGTTATTTGTGAACTTGGTACCATTATCAACGAACGGCGCGACAAATGTCAACATACTAGTGATAAGCATTATCAAAGCTCTAAAGATTTTGTCAAAGTAAATACACTTTAAGGACTCATTCATAAAATGTTACGTCTTATCACTAACTCAAAAAAGATTTTTATCTGACATTGAAAATTAGTTTTTAAAAGGTTTATGTGCTTACCTTTGATCATTGTTGTTGCCACCATGATATGACGTCTAGGAGTTCCTCATCTTCCGGGCTCATTGGTTCATAGGAGTCATAGGCGTCATGAGAACTCGGTCCAGCTGAACTTTCCGATCCGAGGGAAGGAGCTGGCGAATGGGATTCTTCTGACAGGGGAGGTGTTTGGGGTCCACTTGTGTTCATGCCTAAAGTCATCTGTGATTCTGTGCATCCTTCTTCACTTTCTTCTAACAATCGCTTCAAACTTCTGATGTACTCTACGGCGAGTCTCAGCGTATCCACTTTGCTTAATTTTCTTGATGAACCCCTACCTCCGGCAAGGGCGGCAGAAACAGCTGACGGGATATGTTGTCTCAGAGCGGCGAAACCATTGTTGACTTGTTTCACTCTGTTCCTCTCCCTGGCGTTTCTCCTGGCCACAGAAGCCGGTTGAGTCGGGTACGGTTGGTGAAGGTAGGACCGCTTCTTGCATCTGGCAGGATCAACGGGCGCGGGGGCGAGTCTCCGAGGCGCAGGTGCCTGGAGATGCACCAGTTTCTGGTCGAGATTCTGATAAGCGTGAATGGTAGCCATCGGCATCGCGAGTCGTGAGTGTATCGAGTGAGAGAGCACGTGTGCGTGCAGCGCGGAGGTCGCCGGTGGATTGGCGGAGGTGGCGCGCACCCCCGACGCTAAGTAGCGCGCGCGGCGGGTGGCGGCGCGGGCGCGGGGCGGCGGGCGGCGCGCGCGCGGCGGTGGGGCGCGTGCCGCGCGCACTCACGGCTCGCGCCGCGCCCGCACCGTGCCCGCGCCGCTCGCTGGCTACTTGTTGCGCGCGATCAAAATACGCCGCCGCTTATTATGCCATAGAGCAGTAAGCTTGCGCCGGTATTGTTGCACGTCGTTGCGGGTAATTATCCCGTCCATTACCTTGTTCGGAAGACGGGATCCGTTCTCGTCGTCTATTTAGAAGTCGTTAAGCTGAATAGGCGCTGTAAACGTATCGGCGACGATATTGTTTTATTAATATCGACCGAGCTTTTGTTTTCCTTAATAAGCTTCATAAACTTTTTTGCGATGATGTTCATTGTTCACTTGAGGGCTACATGCGCTAAGGGTGCCTTATTATGCATAATATTCGAGAATAAGGTGTTTGCTCCGAGCTTGCTGGTTGAAAACTTGAGAGTACAGCCATATCGCTGCATAATATTGAAAAATTGCATATGATTTTACAACACCTTAAAATGTGGAAGCTCTTTTGCAAAACTAGTTACTTTGTAACTACCTTTTTAATCTAGAGCTTTCGTTTTTCCACGTTTTTGTTAGCAATATTGAAAATTTTTAGACCGCACTGGCCCCTTATTATGAACTTGTCTCCCTACAAATATGCAAGTAGTTTCAGCTTGTTCCAAGCATTCCCCGTAAGCCGGTGGACGGCGTCAAGTTCGAGACAGGTGCGCGCGCGCCGTCGAATCTGTGACAAATCTGTCGGAGGCGTATTTCGTAATAAAAAAAACAAAGTCATATTACTATTTTGTCATCTTTATTGTGGTTGTCTTAAGAGTTAAGAGGCAATCGTCAATCGCGCTTCAATTTGCATTTAAAAATAGATGAAATCACGTCATGATTTCATCTTGGTAAAAAAAACTTGGTGTTCCAAGTTATTATTAATATAAGTATTGTTAAATTGTAATGCATTGATTTATCGTTAAGAGTGTGTACGGATCACAAACCTAAAATAATTGTGAAGGGTTGTGAACGCTTTCATTATTTACCTAAAAGTACCTACTATTGATTTTTTTAGGTCCCTTTAATGTCCTGTATTTTTACCACACATTATTAACTTTCTGCTTACATAAAAACGCTCCAATATAGATATGCTTATAACTCGTACAATAATGAAGTTGAAATCGTCAAACAGTGTTTCTCTTTGTTTATAAACACGACTTTTTTCACAAAATGTCAGGTCGACGCGTAGGCAGGTGCTACGGCGCGAGCTACGTTTCTCGATTTTTCTGATCGTGCTTTTTTCTGAAGCTCACTCTACTTCCCTATTAAGGTGGATTTATGAAAAATTATGTAAGTAAAAAAAAAATGGTGGGCCACATCCCGTGGGATATACCTTTATTGTCGCTAATAGTAACTTACTAACACTTTCACCACAGTATCTATTTTTTTTCTGTGAATAGGTAAAAATAGAACATAAAGACATTTACACAGTTTAATTAAAAAAAAAATACTTTAATGAGAACGTATCTGCTGTAAGCATAAACATTTAACAACAACTTATAATGGCAGACCATTATTGGTAGACTTAATTATTTATTTATTAAACAAACAACGTTTAAAAACTAAAATGACAATAGTCCCACAAAACTATTTGCATAGTTTGTCTGTGGGAACAAATTGGCTTACAGAGCCATCTACAACCCACCCTTATATGAAAGAACTAAATTGATAGTTTGTTTACACTCTATATCAATAGATGGCAGCGCTATTCGGGGTTGCTAAACAAGGGTTGGCGAGGGCACACTTCCGTATCGATTTTTAAGGGATTGTTACCCTCCATTTGAGAGATGGCGCTGTGTGACGTAAATCAATATTATTTTTTATTTATTTATTTTATTTATTTTTACAGTTGAATTGTGTATTAACTAAAATCCATTGGCAAATGGTCATACTAAGTTCATACACATGAGAAACTATAACATACAATGAGAGCCCTTTAGATTGACTTCACATAAACCATAGAAACTAGTAACCAGTCTGTTGTAACTCGTCATCTTGAAGTTCACTGGCGCTCAGTCACTGACCGACCTGTGATTTGAATGAAGTTATAAAATCGATCGTAGAACTTTCATTTCCCAGAAGTCGTTTAAGTTTTATACTTCGAACAGTAGCCAGCAACCAATTAGCAGGTCCCGATACGGTGGCTTAATGTTCCGTGCCTAACTCGCGTATGAAGCCATTAATTAAAATTATAATAAACATCAGTACAGAATTGCTTATTATCTCACGGTGATTACTGCCGCGTCTTTAGTAAACCGATACAATCGAACGGAGCCTGATTTTACGAGCGCACAAAACGACGACCAGTGTTCTTAAAGGCTATTCGATTTTGATTTGAAACTTTTGTTTTAGTTGGCCGTAATTGTTTTTTTTTATAAAATAAATTAGCGTCTTCGTCGTTTACTACCGTCATTCCAGTTTTGGCAGTATTGGCTGTAAAAAGTACATCATAAGAAACACTGTTGTTGTAAAGTGTTTGGATGTAATTCACACGACCCTTTTATAAAAAAACACAGTCTTATAAATTGCTTACACTTAAACCTTAATCCGTTTCGTCAGTAAACATATTGCTTTTGTTTTTATCCTTACCTATGACTCAAATAAACTTATAAGTAAATAGAGAGGTGCTTGTGGCGCAGTGGTTGCAGCGCTTTGGTAGTGATACCAAAAGTTAAGCAACCTACGGTGCTGTCATGTTTGGGATGGGTGACCATTCTGACCACTTAAGTGACGTCTATTTACAAGCATCTCCGTGCTTCGGAAGGCACTTTAAGCTGTTGGTCCCGGTTAATATCGATAGATATTAGTCGTTAAGCCTGGTCAGAGGCCCTCGGGCGGCTTAATAACATCTGACAGTAAGGTTGGTCACTTATCTTACACACACCCCTCCGCCAATCCGCACTGAGCCCGCGTGGTAGAGTATGGCTCGCTCCACCTCATACTCGTAGTTGAGGTGAGGCCTGTGCCCAGCAGTGGGACATATATTGGCTGATTATGAAATAGGGATCTCGGACGAATACCTAAACTAGATATTTATTAATGCGACTCAAATAACGACACATTCTATGATAATGATACAGACCGCTACATACCATTGGCGAACTTTTTACCCTGTATATTTAATGTAATATTAATAAATGCTAAGCAAAGCACACATTGTTCCATAAAGAATGTTCAAGTAATTTTTATAGTTAATATTTCCTGCTTATCGAGACCAACATCAAAATCTTAATCAGAACAAGATATGATTTTGATATTGATTGATATTTTAATTGGATTACAATGGCTTTGTCTTAATGGATCGAGAAGGCGGTCTCACGTTGAGTTTTTTGCGTAAAGGTAGCATTCCGAGGGGGACTGCTGTTCGGCGCTTTATTATCGCTTGCATTTCGAAACAGTTAAAGTACCTACATAATGCAATTTGGCCTTTATCCTAGAGGTCACGGGTTCAAATCCTTTATCGGGTAAAATTACTATTATTCTGAGAATTTCTTTCACAGATTTCTCCGAAACCGTTACACCCCTGTGCCGTTGATCCTGCACCCGATCCCTCTCTCCGGTCATGTCCGATTGCTGCTTCATCGAACTATAAGAGAGTGAAGGAAAAAAGAGTGCACCTGTGTATTGCGCACTATAAATTGAGATTGACTGCCATAGTCTGGATATTTGGGCTGAAGACCATTATTTATTAGTACATAATACTCGCATGACACGGCCGCATTTTTTAGAGATTTATAGCAAAAAATGGTGCGTGGATCTCAAAGTCGCAAACGCGGGGTCGCTGCCGCCCGTTTCGGATTTTTTCCTTAAAGTGACATTATCCATAGGGCTCCTTGGTAATTATGCTGCCATTCGACGAATTTATTGTCATTTTTAATAACTACATCGGTTTCAGGCCGTCGAGAGAGCGCTATTAATAAAATTTATGATAACATAAAACATAGGACAAGAGGAATTTGTGTAAATAGTTATTAAATAATGCGCTTGTTAATAAATTTTCTGCGCATAGCTATATTTATGTTGGGTCGCATTTATTTTTAGCTGGTGGTACAAGCAATACAAATGATAATACCACGTCGGTGGACGCAGACAGATACCGATTGTCATCGGAACAAACGTTGGTTGACGCTTTCACTGCGTAAATTACGTTGTGTTGGTAATAAGTTCTCTAGCCATGTATATATATATATATATATTTTTTTTTTAAGTTGTAGAATCTATTAGTTAATATCCTCACAATTACTTTTAAATATTACTAAACTCCTAAACTAAGCGACAAAAACGATACCATAGCGCCCAAGTCCCAACAAATAAAATCGTGATTTAAATTACATCTTGGAGTACATTCTTCACCAAAATATCTTCATACTCAAGCGGCGTCTACATCTTATAAACTCTATGGCAGCATACATCGCGGTTGGTGTATAATTTCACGTTCGCTGACACGGGCCGCGCCATTCCTCAATATATCACGTGCGTACGCGCAAGTATAATTCGTGTAATTTATACTCGCCGCTCGGTAGTAGCGGGGCTAATAGCGCAGTACCACGCGACAGGCGCATTCGGTTGCTATCGCCTATTATATACTCGTAGATGCGCAGATTAAGAGTTAGCGTTTAAAAATATGTGAGACGTTAGCTGGCGAATCGGGTGTGAGTGCGATGGAATGAACTTCAACTTGAGTTGGCATAAGGAATCACAATCAATGGCATAATCAATTAGCTAGATTTTTAGATACTACTCGTATTTTTAGGTACTATCTCACTTAATTGGCAAAGTGAAATTTGTAAATTTCCTACTTAAATAAATATAAATTTAAAAATTTGGTTTAGCTATTCTAAAAAAAAAATAACCAGCTACTAGTAGGCTTTAGCTGAACTCTTCCTGCTCGAAAACATTTTCAGATAATCCCATTCCATGTGTTCCATATTGGTCAACTTTACATGGTAAAATTGTTCAATGACCAATTTCGATTTCTGTCCAGACCAAATTGTAACTTGTTGCGTAACATCTAATGATAAAGCATTTGGTTAATTTAGGAATAAATTCACCTAAAAGTAAAATATCAAACTCTTAACTAAGACTTAAAACAACTTATTTCAGACATAAACTAAATTACCGTTTCCACGCAAACTAACTCCGGGTATTACTCGCCGTAGCTGCAGGCTCTGCCATCACAGATATGCATTTGATTAAATGACCCAACATGATAGACCGCGTAATGTTCTAAGGCCGACCATTTAGACCGAGAGCCGGTAGTTAGCTGAATGAGTGTTTGCATTATTTATTTTTAAGTAAATTACTGGTACGGCTTCATGTAGTTTTACATCAACAGTAGTCGTGCTGATGTTAATTTAAGACATTAATTCTGAATCTATGCAATGTTAATATCTAAAAATAAAGCAACATTAAATATTCAATAAGCATAAATGAAGAAGGATCTAACCTTCTGTACTTTTTCTTTGTTTATCAACTTCAAACTATTCAGATTGAAAATATTCTAATAAGAATAAATACAGTTCATCCTAAACTCAAATCAGGGTTGGTAAAGACATCACATAACGTCCCAGTCGAACTGTGTTCCAATCAAACTCTAATTTATTCACTGGCTAGTTATGGATGTTACCCTAACTAAATAATTATTTTTTTATTTTATAATCGCAGCTCAAAGTTAGCACACGGCGTGGAGTCTTACTTTTATTTCACGACAGCGCACGCCATTATTCATTTATCAAACAAATGGTGTAGCTTCATCAAGCAGATATCAGCCTGATCGCAGGCTTGTGTCTTGTCAAATATTAATTATAGAATTTATTTCGAGGTGCCGATTGAAGAAATGTTTCTCCGCTATTTATGTGACAAGGCATAGGCTAAGACAATGTTACATGCAATAAAACCGAACAGAAAAGCTTTTTGAGTTATTGTTTTACAAGTTTCTTCGCGATGCGATTCGCGCTTGGGATGTTAAAAGTGTAATTACTGACCCATTGGATATTTATTTTCGATGTTAATAGATAAGGGACAAGATTTGACTGAAGAAGTGTTCATTTGTAAATGTTTTTTTTTAAGCATCACTGGCTGTTATTTTATACACGATATAAATAATATAGTGGCTTTAATTTTAAGCACCGCAAATTAAAACGTGTTTGTTGACAATACAATTGAAAAGCGGGTACAAAGCCTGCGTATTACTTTATCCCAAGGGGGTTATTTTGACCATTTACCAGTAATAAGTTTATTTCACTGCTTACTGTGTTTCGTTCACTGTTTCATCAACCTTTTATGACACCATTTACCGAATGACTACTAAACATACGTCATTTGCTATTTAAAAAAAATGTTTGAGGTTCAAGCTTTTTTCTTAATGTGTCAAACTTACTCGGGCTAACGTAATACGCAGGCACCGGTGTCTAAATTAAAAGCAAAACGTCTGAGATGCCTCCACTTCAAATCAAACAACTTAATGGGAAGGTAAGTAATGACTTCACGACATATCCATCCAGTTTGCCAAATTGATTTCCTGTATGTAACATTGCGTCTGATTTATCTTGGAGATTTTTAAATTACAGGGCGCAAAACAATTATCCTCATTTAATGTGTTACTCTAATTGAGGTTTGGACGGATCGCCGCGGGTGGATAATATGTCAGTTTGTATTTAGATGCCCACGTGTGTTTAATCGCAGGGAGACCATGAGCAATTAATATTTTCCACGGAACATTTTTTCGTTAGCCGATGCGCCGTAGCGTGTACTCCACGCACTGAGCCTAGGAAGTTTCATAACCATTTTTTTCTTCAGCGTTATTTATTCGGTAGACATAACGCGATTTTATCAGCGCACTTTATGTCGACTTTGATTTGTCTCGTTACTTAAAATTTATTAATTTTTACTTGAGTTATGAGGGTTATTAACGTTTAATTATAGCGCGTACGACCTTTAAGTGCAATATTAATGCTAGGATCATCAAATTACAGTCGCATCTTTAATTTTATTTTGCTAGGTGTTGATTTATTTATAGTTATTATAGACTTATTTTGTGATAATAACTCATCTTATAAATAAAAATTTGCAATAAGAGCTTTAAAATTATTTAATTGCAATGTTATTAGATAGTTGTGATCTGCTCACTGTAAACATAAGAACCAACGAAGTTTCTTCAGTTGTAAATTCTGATTTGTGCTTTTCCTACTCTTCTCTTCTCTAATCTTATTAGCAACACATAAGATCAAAGAGATACTCTTAGTATGCTAACATTTGTTGACGTCATACAGTTTGTTAATAATCAATTGGAGAATGCTAAGCAAGTGAATGTTTAATACTCGTTCTTATTATCCTCCAAACAAATAGTTCAAGATTTTATAACAATAGGTATTATAAGTAGTTTGTTAATATTCAACTAAGTATTTTTATCTCGCTTGATTCTTACCAACTACTGTGCAAATTAATTAAATACTGAGGTACGTAGTTCTAATAAGATTATATAGCTCCTCTAAGGCCTTTTTTCTATGCCTGCCTTTACTGCTAACATTATTGCCGTGGAAATTACTGTACAAAATCTTATTAGACTAGGCTAGGTACTATCATTTCTAATAAGTTTATTTACCAGTCAGATTCTAAGCACGTTTCCGCGGGCGTTGACGTTGGCCTATTGTCGCGTATCGGCGTTCCATTGGTCGCAGTGTGCTCCCCTGCTCCAATCAGAACGGAGAAAGGCTTGCTAGTTCTAGATTTGTGAGTGTTCGTTCGTAGGCAATCGTTCCGCGGGGAGGCCGGCGGCGGGAAGTGAAAGTATGTAAGCTATTTACTGATAAGGTGCTTACATTGGCTCGTTGACTCCACGGATTGTACATGTAAAGCTACATAAGTGTTATTTTTTTATTAAATATTTCAGTTCACAAATTTTATTTTCGGCTATATCTGAAAAAAGTAGTAGCCAGGTTTGCTCTCCGTTATGTCTTATTCTGTAGCTAAAAAACATGAAATATTTTTGCACCAATTCAATTCATTCAAGCTCTTATTTCGTCCATGATGAAAACGTCATGAATGTAATATTGTTATCTTCTACATAGTTAATAAAAAATGCATTTCTTGTAAGTGTCATGATTTCTGTCAAAAAGTATTAAAAATACATATACTCGTATATGATTTGTTACATAATTAAAAAAAATCAAGTTTCTGAACGTATTATTACTTTGGTCTGGCTAACGGAAACACTTAAGTGTCGATAGTCCTTTTGTCATATTAATTTTTATACGTTAAAGCCATAAATGCATAATGTTTATACTTAATTAATTTAGTTAGCTTTAATATAGAATTAAGGTAGTTATGTTGAGTGATCTTAATAAGACTTTAATTAAAATACAAATAGAATAGAAGGCGAGAAAGAATAACCGGAAACAGAGGCGCCCTCTTGCAAAACCGCTTTGAGTTTAGGAAGAACGAGGGCGTCGTGGATCATTCTTTCCCGGCTATTCGTGGAAGCTAGAGGAAAAATAAAGATGCTAGTCAGTACTTAAAAAAAGTGTTTAATTTTGGAGAGATCCTTAAAACAAGAGTAAAGACATTCCAACGCTTTCAGTTCTGATTAAGTTGTGAACAACAAGACTAATAAGAATCTCATTAGTTTCCATAATGAACTCTTTAGCATTCTGCCATTGCTTCATACAAAAGACATCAACGAGTTCGATAGACAATGACCATTCAGTCAAAATTAACAATTCAGTCAATTCAATCAAATCGGTAAAATAAGACACTTATTTTTATAATTCATACTCCAATAAGACTTCCCATTATTGCAAAGGTGTTAAACAGATTTAATCAGTTGAATTAAGCAGCCAGCCTCCAATTTGGATGTAAGTATTTATCCTTCATTTAAATGACACGCCTTCAGTGTACATTCATTATTTCAGTAAGGTCATTGTATTTAAAATTGATTGGCTTTTAAAATATTGTAAAATATACTGAACATGTACGAAACGTCCACCAAATAAATTAAAAAATATTAACAAAATATTCTTTGGCTGCCCAATAATATTTCATAACACATAGGAAAAGTCGGGACGTGCAAAAATGTGAGACTTTTTACACTTTCTAAAGAAATCAGTTTTTCGACTGGAACTTAAAATTTCAGAACAGACATTCATAATTTATGCAACTACTTTCTGTTTCTCCAAAAACCCTTGCTACTTAGAAGCTCATCCCATTCATAAGTTGATTTTCATTCATGACGCATCTCAGCTTCCGAAAGTGACTACCTAAATGGTGGTACTTTTACTCGTAATAAAAAAAAAACAATCCGTCACGTATTAACAATTTCACCGTCATTACTCTGAACGTGGTATAATCCGTGGCGAGGTGGCGCCAGAGTTTATTGTGTGCCACCACTTAACATTTAGGAGAGCCACGTGATCTGATTCACAACTAGATATTACCAGTCACCTATTAGGTTGACGCGTTTTGTGTAGGATCCAGCAGGTATTTGGAGAAATTAGTACTTTAATTTTGAATGCGTAAGTAGTCTAACGAAATATTAAGAAAGTGCGTTAGAACCAAGCTACACTTGCGGTATATTGTCGCCGCGACTAACAGAGTGTCAGCCATTCAGATAGTATACCGCAAATGTAGGTTCTCTCTTAATTATATAATATAATAAGCTGTAAAATTGAATTGGATTAATAAAGGCCTACATCATTTTCTTACAGATCAAAAACTATGAGATAAATAAATCTGGTTTTCATCCATAAATGCTCACTGAGAACAGTCTTCAAAAAGCCTCAGAGAGAGAAAGATTACGAAACTAAAAATTAAACGACAATTACCAAATTGATATTACATAATGACCCTCATTACGGGGGCCAATACATTTGTACAGGGACCAATTTGACAATAAGACAATTCAACAATTGACGATGGCATCATGATTACGTGATTCCATTCATCCAGACCACTTTGTGATTTTGTAACCAAAAATCAGGGGTACTTAATAATTCCAAATTACAGGTGGTTAGTGTTTTATGAATGGCATAAGGACCTTTTTTGATGTTATTGTTTTCATTTCTCTTTAATCGTAATATGATACAAGTGCTTGGACAAAATGGACGTAGGTACATACAACTGAATTTAAACTAACAAGTTTTATTATAAAATATTTACATTTTGAGGACGTTTCACAATTATGTGTCTATTTATGATTGATCTATTATATTTATTATTTTCACGTAAAATTCATCAATTATGCTGAAAAGTATTGCCTTAGAAGTAAGTACAGGTTGATGGTACAAATCAACCTCCTGTCGCTCTATTGCAATAACCATAAAATTAATTAGTATTCTAAGATTTTACGACATTATAAATAAATACGGTTGCCGAGTTCTCATGGCTCTCGCCTAAGTTTTTGCTTCAAAATCAGTGATGAAGATATCAAACTAATTAGAAATTTAACATTTAAGGAGCCCTTCCATATGGATGGATCTAGATAAAAATGGAGACAGAGCACCTAAAAAATGTACCGTTTAATATCGATACGTCATTTATTACGAATAACCCGTTCAAAATACGAGGTTGTGCAACGGGAGACCTCCCGTTGTACGGAACTACGGAAAAAAGAGATAAGCACGAGTTATTATCACCGACAACGATGGGTTCCGAACATGTTCGAATTGTTTACGAACCAGAAGTATATTTCAGTCAGATGGATTTTCTATACGCAATTGTTTTAATGCGTTGACTCATAAAGATATAGGTATGTAACACATTACAGCTGTAGGTAAAGCAAGTAATAAAAAACACAGAAAAATATAAAAGTGTTTTTTTTAAACAACATCACAACATTGATCTGACTCCGTGGTAAGTAGCATAAGCATCTGTGTTACAGATATCAGAATCAACAGTGGTATTACAAATAAACTTAAATAAATATATATAACACCCAGACCAGTACAAACAGACATGTACATGCACACAAATGTTTGTAAAGTGCGGGGATCGAACCCGCGACCTCTTGGTTAATAGTCAACTTCTTGACCATTACACCAAAGTGGTCGTCAAAGTCATCGTTTTGGTTATAAAGTAAGTTTTAAATTAGGAGTAGTTCCAATGAATCAAACAATTTTCATTTAACTGACCTCTAGTTGCTAGCCAATAATCAGATACTTAGCGCAGCTTCTGAACGGATCACCAAAATTAGGTGCATCATAACAATGAAGAATTGATGAGATGCCAACTAATTAAAACGAGCTCGCGGTAGGGAGCCCATCTAGAAGTGATGAATAAATAACGCATTTCCCTTAATTTACAAATGACCAGGGTATATGGTAAAAAGCGGTCTCTGCGTGAGCGACCAGCGGGGTCCATGTGAATGCGAACCATTACTAAATTAGCGGCTAATATTCTTTTTATGGGAATTTAATATCAAACCTTTCTAACGTACCGTAGGATGCGCGAGTTTGTTTGATTGTTGTTTCATCATCATTTTTGGATATAGCAAGGAGCTACACCAGCAGGATACTATCGCCACCACTTGCGACTGTTCAGCGATTGGCACGCGGTGATAGGTCATAAGCAAGTCGCGGCTGAAAGTCCTAGGTGTAGCCTGAGCCCTATGTTTAGTCAAACATTAATGAAATTGAATTAGACTAGTGTTGAGGTCTATTATTTAACTCGAGACAAAATTAAGAACTGGCACGACAGCAATAACAATTATTCCAAGATTGAATAAAATCCCAACAGCAATTCGATTTAAACGCTAGACCACTGACGACTTTTCTCTCAATTACTTTCTTTGACGGCCCTTTCAATTAACTCCGTAACTATCGCTTGCTCCTATGCCATAAACAGGAACATTTAAAAGCCTTTTCAAAATTCCTCTCCGAGAGAAAGGAAAGTGGACACGATTATCGCATATAACTTTAAAAGGACGTGTTTCATTGAAGCGGCAAATTATCTAGTCCTAATGAAACTATGTGCGCTATGCCCATTAAAAGTGTTATAGAAAACTTTATAGTTGAACCAATTTTGCGTCGTAAAACGTTAACTTCATTTCGTATAATATCAGTGAAGATGTTCACTTAAACGAGATTACAAGGTGTTCTTTTCTGTATAAAGGTATCGAGATGGTTGATACGGGTTTCGGAATAAAGGGAATGATATTACCGGATCGCTGAGATGCTTACCATTACTGAGGTATAAAAGTTCTTCACTTAATAAACAAGTAGGTTTTATACAGACATCGGAGTACCTGCTCCGAAAAATAATCCCCTGTTGGAATTTAAATAAGGCGCCAATTAGAAAGAAGGTAATGAATGTACTGGCATTCTGGCAGTCTTTTAATAATTTTATCGGGGGGACGTTAAATCCTTTACATATATTGCTTAATAACAACATCACGGTGGCGGTGGCACTTTTTCTTGAAAACTTTAAACGCAACATAAAATTTAAGATGGCTCATTACTTTCTGTAACATGTCCAAATTGGGTTTTTTGTATTAGGGATCTGAAATGAAACAAATTTTAGTACTGGTGAAACGAGCAAGTTCTGATGTCGATTTTAATGTATACACTGTGGCAATGTAAATGTAAATATTATGAAAGTTGTCACAAAGTTTCAGATTAATTGCGAGAACATTTTAATTTGATCTGGAGTGGCAAATGTTATTTTATTATTCTATCCAATCATATCATTTGGAACACCTAACTTCTATCACCTATCATCATATGAAACTTTTTTTTTTCTTAAGGAACATCTAACATTTTCTTTTCAAAAATAAATTGCACGCTAATCATTTGTCTCGTCGCATGGTTACAAACATACGATTTGGCTTCATATGTTGCTCAAACCATCATTTTACCGTAGCCTTGAACTCGGTACTTCCTTGATTTTCAGCCTCAATCTGCATACGACCACAAAGGCTGTGTGTGGCGAGCGGCAAAAAATCACTTCTGCAACATGACACAATAAATCAAAGTACAAAAACAAGTGTTACCGAGGTCCGTTGTTTACACGCACACGACATTGTCGCAGCCCTGAAACTGAGACGACGCGTTAAGGGGAAGTGTTTACGATGAAATCATCATAATCAGCGCGTCTTTATAAATATATTTGGTATTCCTCTTTTGTAAATGATACAGACGACATCACATCAAACTACTCATTTGCGTTGCAAAATCACCTTTGGCCGTGGCCGTTGGTGCTTATCTATTAAGTTGGTAAGATTAACGTAAAAAGGAACGTATTATTTTCACACTTTATGAATAAATGATGCATTAATGAGATTAAAGTAAAATAAAAGAATGTATATTCAAATATGTCATAATAATAAGGTATTAATAGCTAGAACAACTGCTCTTCATGTAAATAAAGAAGCCTGAAATATTTTAATAGCACATTCAAAATAAAATTTTAAATCATAATTTTAATTCTCATTAATGTCTTATTCCATTTATAACTATTTTCTAGAGTAAACCAGTAGCCGTGGCACCAAACCCCATTTTCAAATTTAATTACAAGCAATTAAACTCTTTTTGCTACACCAACTATGAATTTAATTTTTATCTCATCATAATATAGTAAAATATTTATCTTATTACCTACTGCGAAAAAAACCGTTGTTTTGTTAAAATTATAATTTCTCATATATATTGAACTGAAAGATCACATTATCATTAGTAAGCAAGATCGCGTGCAGAAACTAGTTTAGGGCAGTTTTTAAGATACAATTAATTGATCCATAAAAGCGGTGATCAAATACGAGTATTATCAAGAGCATCTGGATCTTAAGAGAACTGTGCTATAATAAATACTTCTCTTTTCTCATTACCCTACCGCCCAAACTGCGTGTCGCCAGGTAAAAACGCCAAATGACATACACCACGAATTCACTTAGCGAAATTGAGAAATAAAGATAATATTTTTTGCTCGCCAAAAAGTGATCTAATTGATATTTCATTCAACGCTTTGGCTCTTTGGGTGGCGGGACATAAAAATATGTGTAATGAATATGACACCGGCGACGTTTCACCGTGCCTTTTGTGTATGCAAATTTTAAAAATATTTCTACAAAGTTATTTACGTAGTGGAATAATTTAAAGAGCGTTTTAGTTATACTTTCAGAGGATTATAATTTTTGCGCTTTTTGCAGATTTTGCGGATGCAAGATAACTATCATGTTAACGTTATTATGGATGCTATTTTTATTGTTGTTTTATTAAACTGCTATAAAGTTCTTGATTGGTTGGCAATTTCATTTATTATTATTATATATTTATTAGTTCTTGACAGTAAGTTTGTACTACTACGTGTGTGTGTGTGTTAAAATCTTATGTTTATTATATACACACACAGGGTAAAGAAGTTATGATTTCAATAATTTTAAAACAAAAACGACATACAAGCAAGTATAGGGATCCGAAAGAAAACAAGCCATCTGCACATAATTCGCCCAATTAAAAATAATAACATGATTGGTTCACACAAAAACAAACCCTTTCGAACAATTGATTTGATGTCTTATTTGAAATCTTTCAAATTACACGTTTCAGTGAAGTTTGTTTTTATCCCTATTAACTAGTAGTTGCGTGCGTGTGGCACCGTCGTTTACTTTGCCTTATTACACATATTCGATTCCGTGACATTATGCATTAATAATACAGCACGGTATTTTCTTAATTCTCAAATGATGGAAATTAACAACTCCGAGATTGTAGCTTCTTCACATTTTTTATTTGTCTAAGATAATCGCATACCGGCAGAGTAAAAATCTGTACCAGCCCTTTCGGATGTCGTTTTTTATGGCATTAATTTCTTGTAGGCCAGAGAACTGATTGGATCAGTTTAACAGTGACAAAATACTTGGGGCACTGTTTCTTTGTCATGAAGTTCGGTCTGTCTGTGTATCGAGATGTGTCCCACGATATTTAAGCTCTTGTCATTATTAAGACATCACTTACTCGGTGGCTGGGAGATCTCCATGCGAGATAACACGTTGATCATTTATACATTTGAGAATCGAAATAAAGTTACGATGTCTATAGTACAATGGGGAGTTTATTTGCGTTTTTTAGTTATAGATATTCGGATGTCGCTGTTGATTTGTTGGTCGAGCGAGCAATCGGAGTGTTTGAAATTGTGTTTAGTTGTGACAAAGAGTTGTTTAATCGGTCGTGAGGGGCTAGACACGAGTGGGCCGGGAAGGAAACATTAATTAGAGGCCCGCCCTTAATTAAATTGTAACGTCTCAGCGAATTTAGCTATCTCCGCGGTGGTCGCAGGTAGTGCGAGCTGCGGTTCAGACTTTATGGCAGAGGTAGTAAATGTAACGTTTTAATGATTTTTCTATCCAGTTTTTAGCCTTCAATAAAATGGAGCAATAAAGTTGCGTAAGGATAAATGACAATTTTATACTTATCTGGGAATCTTACGTAAGTAACAGTAGGTATATTTATTTACAACGTATGGTCTTGTGAGTTTGTTTTACGGTTTTGGTTGGTTTGAATCCTATTTACAATAATATTTTTAGACCTGGGTACTACGAGTATTTGCATAAAATCAATTGATGTTTGTGAGCAGGTTAGGAATCTCAGGTAATCATAATACAACAAAGGTAGTCGATGCTTTGCACAATACCAAAACTACGAACCTTTAAACCTCACAATAAAAAGATACACCAAAATTTTCACCAAAAAGCGATTATTACCGATACACAGAAAATAAGTTATTAAATTGATGAGCGGCAATATACTTTAACAAAAAAGGCGTTAACCACGAAGAATAGATTCACCTTTGTGTTTAATTAAAGAATTTTCATGCTATAAAGGCACGATCTAATAATGGTGGTGGTAAAAAATCTTGTATGTGGTAATAATATGCGGGAGGAGGAGCTATGAGAAATAACCTTCGGAAGCCTGGCTAATTAAGAAATTAGTTTGATAGCACTCAAATATTTTGTAATCATTTTTATTCGTGAGTTCATTAAATAGTAATAAACACCTATATAGAAGATCAATGACTCTACGCAACGGGAGCGAAATGCTGACTGTGCTTTTTTATGCTTATGATTCGGAAAGTCATACCACAAAACTACTTTTGAAATAAAATTTGACGACGACCACTTTGGTGTTATGGTCAAGAAATTGACTATTAACCAAGAGGTCGTGGGTTCGATCCCCGCACTGTACAAACATTTGTGTGCATGAACATGTCTGTTTGTGCTGGTCTGGGTGTTTTTTTTTAATTTATTTAAGATCTGCACAAACATGTGTACAATGGTGGACTTAATGCCGAAGGCATTCTCTACCAGTCAACCATAGGGCCAAGCAGAGAAAATTCAGGCGGTGCACATAAACTAAAAGGTAAAAACAAACAATTTAACTGAAGTTATTTAAGTACAAAATAAATTTATAAACATACAAACTAATTACTTACATAAAATGAAATAAAAATACATAAAAAATCATAGACATACATCATTACGTATACATAATAAGGATGGTACACAAGGTAAGAACACAGTGTCAATGAGACAGGAGAGACAGTTCATTCCTGTAGTGGGACTGCAGTGACTTTTTGAAGGACAGTTTCGACGTCGACCGCTGGATTATAAGTATTGGTGTTATAAGTATTTATTTAAGTTTATTTGTAATACCACTGTTGATTCTGATATCTGTAACACGTGTGCTTGAGCTACTTACCACGGAGTCAGATCAATGTATGTGATGTTGTTGTATATTTATTAAAAAAAAACTTTAATGGTCTAGGCATTTAAAGATTGTAAAAAGCTTACAAAATAAAATATAAAATAAATTTGATTGTAACTCAGATTTAGCGCTTCACAGCATGAACCAAACCATGGCAAAAACGTAAAAAGACTTCCGAATAAATATTATTCAAACGGGATTCCCAAAGTGGGCAATGTCATGGTTCAAAATGTTAACGTTACGACTCGTTAACAATGACATATTGGTATCACTGATACCTTGTTTAAGTCTCCAAAGCTACCTTGCAACACCAGACAGCTCAGCTAAGACAGCCAACCCAAGATGTAGAAGCAATATTATAACCAAAAAAGAAGTTTGATTAAGTGTTGTAATAATAATATTTTCATAAATAATTTGTAATTCAATTTTTTTGACTTAATAACACCAAAAATGTTTTCATCATTAAATCTTACAAGTAAGAAACCAGAATAAATAAACCAATTTGATGTAATATATTGGCAGTTGTCATTTTATGTCTTTGTAGATAAGTTTATACATAAACTTTATTTAGAGTTTAGCTAGGCCCTGTACCTAATAATAATAACAATAATAAAATCTTTATTGCTTACATAACTAACATTCAGGGTACCTACTGAAACAAGTTTTAAGTAGCCACTTAGAACTCATTTATTTTTACAACTTGCATATATTTAACCACGACATTGTGTCACGCTTAGAGGCCCAACTTACTCCCTTAGCCCTAAGCCGTTCTACAGTGGCCAGCATATCGGGTTACCCATTTTTGTTAAAAATTGCCCGTATCATAAACGCATAGCATGCACAGCAGTACACATGTAAATATGTTTACCATTACGTGCCACCGTCACCGCCACCGTGCTTTGCATTTTTTTTTAGTTTAAACCGTAATGGTCTGGCCGGTTTACCAGGCTTGTAACGGTGGTTAATTCACGCAGCAAGACGTCTGTCGTGCTGGGCCTTTGTCAATACAGAAATCATTAATCAAGGTCAAATTATGGTCTCACTTCGTTTTATTAACATTCGATTCGCATTCAAGTGTAGATAATTTTATACGAAACTGTAATTTTGTATGGGATTCTTGGCGCGCGTTGCATTATCGAATTACGCATGCGTTGATGGCTTTGCCAATGAAAACGATATGGTATTTTACCTCAATTTATAAAAAATTGATCCTTTTTTTTGTTTGTGTACCGATCCATATATTTTATTTTATAGATAAACGAGAACTTGTTGACAAAATGTTTAAAATGTTTTTTGCTCATTTGTGGTTGAATTTATGTTTTTTTAAGAATTAAGTAAAAAGAAAATTATGGTAACTTACTCCAAACTCGTATCGATGTTACAAAAACAAAAATAAGTATGTAAAGTGAAATAGCCTAAGAAAGATCGTATTAGCATTTTATTGGTTGAATATATTTAGCATTTCAACACTTGTTAATAAAATCATAGTGAGAAAAAGTAACACTCATCTTACAACAATATTATGTATACCGAAGTTAAGTGTCAAATAAAACTATAGGTAACACTCGTAGACCTCCTTTACAAGAGCCAGTAGTGCAAGTTTTTGTGGGTAAACTTAAAGCTCGTGTACATTCACTTGTTTTGAATACAGGGTGTTACAATAGTGTTTAAGTAAGCACACACAACTTTGTGAGACAGTCTTTATAAATATTTTGCTTATTTACCAAAATGGAACCACTTTTATGGCATATGCCGCATATTATATGCTCTCAGGCACTCTCCTAATATTAGGCCACCATTTTATTACATCCTGTATGAGGTGCGCACGAATATCTATGTAACAAAGTTAATCATTGTCACTTGTTGGATCATTGTGTGCTAATCCATGATGCGTAGCCTCTCAGCGACTATATATTCCATTGATTGTACTTTCTTCTACTATAGCATTAAGTTTTTTACCGATCCAGACTTGATGCTATAGAGTGAGCTAGCTGAAGCTATAGCTGGTTCAATAAAAATCTTGATTTCACGTATTATTTTCGAGATTTATGTACAAACCGTCTCTAGTTGATTTTTCTTGCTATCTTTTCTATTCAGCTGTATTTAAAAAGCTGTAAAAAGCTGTATTTTAAAGCTTTTTGTCGTTGCAACTCGTTACTGACAGTGTGTCAACCAATTTCCACGTCTCAATCGCAGACAGTCGCGAGTCGCAGCAACAGTTTGCCGCAGATGTGCCTAAAATATGGAATGCTAGGAAATCGCTGTCTTGCTCGTCGTATTTAACATTATTGAAACTATCGTTTCTTCGGCTTACACGAACAGTAGACATTGAAATGAGACACTTTTTACGGATCATTTCGCGATTTATTTACATTTTATTTTAACCTAACGTTTCAGACCCTTTTCAGCGTCCGTGGTCACAATTTCACGTTTTCAAAACTATGTAATGACAACTAACACCTTAGTCTACTTGTGATCACGGACGCTGAAACGTCAGGTTAAAATAAAATGTAAATAAATTGCGAAATTATTCGTAAAAAGTGTCTCATTTCAATGAAACTCGTTTTAATTTAATATTGAAAGTTGATCAAGATATGAGATTGAAAAATATATTCGGTGTGCTAATATACGAGTATTACCAAGATGCTTGTGTAGAGCGTGCGTCTTTACTCCAGCACAACAGCGCGACGTGTGATCGGACGACTATTATAAATGAGTTACTTATGCACACACGAACCTATGCGTCAGCTAGAACAAGTTCCCAAACATGTCGGAGGCTGCAGCGTTAAACATGGTCATAGAGTCAGGGTGGGATTATTCGCGGCCAGCATACTAATGAGGGAACTATTTTAGAACATATCTTTAAGAAACGGGTCACATAATGTAGTATGCAGTAGTTCTGATCTGTGGAATTAAAAGTGCGGGTAACAAGGACGGGTATATAATGTGGCGTAGGTGTGAACGAGGCTTCCGATGGCGAGGCAGGTGTAGCGATACATCTGCGCGCGGGCACGTGCGGCAGAGCCTTCAAACTTCTCAAAGCTCGTCAAGTACTCGGATTAGGCTATTGTCCAAGATATGAGTTCGATGGAATCCATCAGAAAAATTTGCCCGTAATTTACAAATATAAGTAAGCACTAAGACTGGTAATTCATTTTTACTGGATTTACTTAACTGAATTTACTAGCTGGCGCTGGTCGTTCGTAGCTGACATTGTTTTAGTAGCAATTTGGCTCTCATTTCAAGTAAACAATGCAATGTACTGAACTTATGAATTATCATCCATAACATAAACGTGTGCAACTGTACATCAGAAAGCTATAAATTACGGTAACTCCAAAATATATACAAGATAAATTGCCCTCCATATGTCAATCGTGATCATAATTGAAAAGTGAAGTCGTGTGCAGTTTTTTCGGTATCATTAACAGCGGTGTGGTCGGCACGAGCGGTTGGCAATTTTGCGAGCAATTTCGCGAACAGGAAGCCTCCTGCGACAGTATGATTTCAATAATAAATCGATACACCCACAATTCACCCGGCGCGTACGCACAGCTCTAGTATGGAATTATCGACATTGCCACGAAACATCTGGGCGGGGACAACGGTTTCTCGGAGCCTCTGCTGAATTTTTAAAGCGGTAGCCGGAATCATCGATTAGAGGTTATTTGCCACTTTTGCCACTGATGCAATTTCATGTAAATACTCCACTTACATTGTTGGCTTTAATGTTGGCGACGTTTCGACGGTCCGTTACTTTGTTAATCGCAATCGGTGTAAAAGCAAGTGAAAGTTGTTATAGCTATTAACCAACAACACTTTTATGACACTTATGCTTCTTTAATTAATGTATTTTATCAGCAGCAAGTAGGTATGTTGATGTACTTCGTTACGAAAACCACCTATGTTGATTTGATTAAAAATACTCGGGTAGGTTTCCATAAGTGCTGTTTCTTTATGATATAAATTTCTCGTTAAGTATATTTTTGGCGTCAGTTATTACATTATTATGTGTTATTGCCGAAACCAACTTCATCACCTTGCTTTAATGTTGATACTTGTGAAAAAATACAAATGCATTACCGTGAATGGTAAGAACGAGCAAGGTGGTAACATCTTCCATAAACCGCTGTGCAAAAGTCAAAAAGTTTTATACACGGTGTTACAAAATACCGAATAAATATTTAAATAGGTTGTTGTGCTCGTAATTCTGAACAGCTTTCCCAAAGAAAAATTGGTTGAAATCTTAACATAATAATTTGAACCTCCCACACAACACTTCCGAACAGCCGATTGATTTACTAGGGAAAGCCAATATTTTTTTAGATTTTGACAAAAGTCGTGAAACTGAACGACTTTTCCTTCTTTGGATACAACACATCAACCTTCTTAAATGTTTATTTGGTCTTTTGTACACCCTGTATGCTAACTTACTGCGGTAAATAGTACCGATGACATTCCGCTGATTTGAATGCCATTCGTGAGTTTTAAAGTGTTTTTTTTTTACAGATGATATTAGGTACAGCTAACGGTTTAACCATAACAGTTCTTAATAGCAAAAAATCGATCTCTCTACATTCTTTATTGACAAAAAAATATTGAAAAAAGTGTAGGTTCACACCTAAAATGAGGCATCGGCTTGTTAAAAAGCTATTAATTTTGGACGATTCCAATAAACGTTTTAACACCTTTTCCTTAAGGTATCATTAGGCTTATTACTGCATAAGCCGGTCCCGATCTGTATCAATTGAAACAAAAATGGCCTCGCCTTTGTATTAATTCGAAATAAGTGGTCGTTATCGGCATTTTTACATGATTGCTTCCATTGTTTATTAATTTATGTCGTCGATAAAGTACTAGTTATTACATACAAAAACAAGTCTATATTGATTGTACATACTTGACAAGTTTGAAAAAAAGCCAATATCACATATTTATTAGGGAACTAATAAATATTAAACATTGCAAAGTTTGCATTTGCAAAAACAATCATATCATAATTTTAGTACTATGACTTATTTCTTGTGTTAAAAGTATTTTCTGTCATCGCAACCCGAAACTGCCGGCGGGACAAACGGGAAGCCGAAAATTTATTATTTAACGGACTTAATAAAACAACCCTGGGCTTCATTAAGGCCGACTTAAATTGTATCTGTGCAGTTTTATGTTAACCACCGGGCGCGGTTCGGCGCATCCGATACAGAACGGTACTAATTGGGATTCTGTACGAACTAATTAGAATAAGATCGGTCGCGAGGACCGGGCCACAAAGTTTTGGGCAACGGTGGCGCAGCGAGAGTGTTAAGATTTCATCGTCGGTGATAGGGTGGGTCCTAAGAAAAATGTTGCGTGCCGAATATTATCATGGGAACCATATTCTCTCGTTTGGTTAAGCTAAAGATTAGAAAAAAAAACAAAGCAATACATATGCACGGCTGAATGTGCTTCATATAGTTCACCGACCAGTTTATAAGCATCTGTATCTAATATTAAATACAGAATACAGATTACAGGTTATTTTATAATAAAGAACACAAAAACAGAATCCAGATATTATTACTTTTATGGATACTCAAAGGCCAAAAGCTAGCGATCAAATCACAAAATCGAATCATCTTTGCGCAAAAAGCTAGTATTTGCAAGTGTAACTTAATATTTACACTTTTAGCTTCTTCTCAAAATGTTTAAGGTGTTCAGCAAACCGGAAAACACTGGTCTTGATCATTTCGCATTATTAAAGACAATTCGAAATTCATCGGTCATACAAACGGCTCTAAAGTAAAAGGTTGTAGCGTCTGGGCCTTAATATAAAAACATTATGACAATTCACATGCGCCCAGCGTCGGTGGGGGGTGACTTATAACGTATTTACATTAAGTGTTTCGTGCGCCGAATGAAAACTTCTGCTTTTAATTTCGTGTGAATTAAATTATTCTGAATACACCACTTCTGTGTTCATACATTGGCGGTGGTGCGACGCTTCGACAAAGAAAAAAACTTGCCGGAAACAAAGAGACTATGCACTATGCACATTCAATTAATTTAGTTGACTGTTACATAGGTTTCTACAGGATTAATTTGTTTTTAAATGACTATATTAACTAAGCCTTGTAAAATCGCACAGTATGTAGTAGCTGTGATAAGTTCTGATTAAATAACAGCATAATCTATCGGTTGACATGAAAATGGCCAAACTATTCAAAATATGTTTTAAATGTTGGTTACATTGGGACAAGTAGGTAATTTGGTTCCTAAATGGCCTTTGTTGGTTATCCTCAAGAAAACAAAACTAAGTATTATTAACCTGTAAATATTTCCAAATTTTCCTGAAACCAGCACACGTATATTGTACACAAATGTAGCAGTGAACAGCAGTAAAATAACATCGTAGTTCATAGGTTTATGAACTATGATGTTATTTTTATCGGTATTCATATGTATAAAGTTGGCATACAATCATGGAGAATAAACATAAAATAATTTCTTTAAAACTCGGCTAAAAATAATTGCCTGAAATGATTGCAACTTATTGATATTATTGATATAATTACATTATAGCTACCTGCTACCTGACCTTTGAGATAAAAAAATCCAGTGGATTAAAATTACCAAGGTGTAATTAAAACAAGACATGTACTGAATGAGTTCATTTACACTTGCAATCGGCTTAAGTGATATTTTCTTATTTCAATTAAAAGTCTAGTTTATTTTCGTCGGTATCCCTTTAAAGGACAAAATGAGGTTTACCATGTCAAATGGCGTGAAGATAAGGGGAGCTATGCGGAATGCTGTATGAAATATAAACTTCCTTTTTTGTATCGACTACATATTCTTCCCGTTTTAGCTATCACATGGATGCTTCAACACTTTAGTGAAGTTTAGACTATCATCACTTAAACTATAAAGAAGCATTTTAATAATAAAAACGGAGCGAGTTCCAAGCGCACTGCGCTCTAAAGAAACTTATGACTTGCTACTGAATAAAATATTATTGTGATTGTAGTTCACCATGTTACGTCTCGTTTAGCATTCATAACGCAACATTACAATTTAATTTTCATACTATCCGTACGTGTCACAATAAGATATGTCCGCAATAAGAAATAACGAAAATAGAAATGGATCTCAAAGTGTTCTAGCTCACTGCTACCGATTTAACTTTATATAAGTTCTCCGCAACTCGGTTATTTATCAAAAGTTTGATCGTAAATTAAAACTGGTTCATTAATGTTCATAACTTTTAATTTATTTCTCGTTTGCGTACGTGTCGATGCAGATATTGTGTGTCCTACGTGTGAAGTGCGCATATTTAATGAATAAGATTCTATCGGAGATTTTTTATGCGCCCTCGGCGTCGTAAATTGGTATAGAAAAAAATCGCGCACTCGTATTTGTTCGGGGCGATACCATCGACATATTTCGTTGTTGCTACTGCACGCTTATTACGTTACAGATAGTGTAAATAACAACTTTTGTATCGGTTCGCAAGTCCGCGCTTTATTTTACCTATCTCAATTGTAAATACAATCTTATTCATTAAATCGTCGACTCTGCCATGCCACCGAAGCGCGGAGTATCTGACGAGCGAAAGGTTGTTCTCTCGCTTCTGATGCTTTATGAGCATTACAAACAACTTTAATAAAACAATTTAACGTAACGTAATTGGGCTTTCATGATCGGACATTGTTTCGATAGCCTGGTACTTTGTAAGTCACGTCATCGTTGATATAAACATTGTAGTTATAAACATTGACTCGATTACACCGCAATTTACCAGAGATGGAAAAGTGGATCTATAAATATTTATTGTTCCAACATTCGCTCGAGCAAAATTATACGGCTGATCGCGAAAGTTTTTACCATATCGGCAACTACAATGGGGTACTAGCTACTGTTGTTAATGCCGGCTAGCCTATCCATTGCATCGTAAAAACTTCATTCCAAGCAGCGATTCTTTGTAATGTGTGAGCAATAAATTTGGTGGGTGCGCGACATCACAAAATGATAGTGTACCGTGTATCGCAGAATTAATACCACAAATCATTGACTTGTCATTTTTTATTTTGTTGTATTATCAAGATGTTTAACTTAATAAGCGCAAGTAACTATACTTTATGACATTGCATCGCCTCAAGCAAAACTTTTTTAAATTAGTCGATAATTGAGTTTAAATTAAGACGAAGTAATTTATGGCATGTTAAAACACCGAACTATTTCCTGTACAACCTAGGTACATATGTAAAATCGAATTAATTCACTTAATCAGTGAGAGCACGGTGTAGAAACAAATATCTAAGTTCGATTAATAAATGTTTATTGCCCACGCAATGCATTTAGAACTTTAATCTGTTGTTGGCGGGAGGCCGGCGCCCACCAAAGGTGTTGACATATCTAAATAACTCGAATTATAACACAACCAAGGGTTTTTGAAACGTTTTCGTAGCTGGCCATCACTATTGACGGGGCATAGAGTCCAAATTTTTAAAACAAACTCTGAGAAAACGGTAATAAACGAATGACTATCAATAAATATAAAACATAGTAGATCACGCGTGTTGAAACAGCATAGCCGATATTTGTTTTATACGCCTTTGAAGTGGCCGTTTTGAGAAATGATAAACTGAAGAATAATTTAAAAGACTACGGTGATATAAATTTATGTCCAAAATTGTAGCTGGTATTTTCTATATTAAATTCATAATCGTTAACGACCGTCAAACCGTTAATTTAGTTGATATGTTCCCGTCACTTTTCGGTTTTACTAAAAATATCGTCTCCAGTAAAAATACCTACACCGACAAACGTATTTATTCATGTTATGCTGTATCGACCAAGTTCATGACTGAGAGATATAAAAGTGAATATCATACGCATGGTGACAGATTAAGCCTTACGGGGATTAAGTGCAATAAGTACCAACAAAATAAGAAACGATTTAAGGTAAGGTGCTCATACTCGTGACAAATACAACGGGTGGATTATGGCACGTCTTCTGTTTGCTTGCTGCCTTATAAGGCGCGTTGTCCTTTTTTTTCTTCATTCACACAAAAGCCGACGCGACAAACGTTAATCATTTTTATCGGAGTCTCGGCGCGTACGCCAAGGAATCACGTGGAGTCTGGAATCCACACGATTATTTATTGTGATTTAAAACAAATAGGGTCAAAATCCCCGCTGTGGTATTATTTCAGGCTTTTGATAGCAGATATCGCTCATTTAGAAACACCTTTTTAATCATATTTCATTGATATGGGAAAAATATATTAATAGTGTCGTTTATGTCCGCTTGCAGTCCGTTGCAAAATAACAATTGCACCTAAGCTTTTCAAGTTTCCAGATATACCTAATTAAATACTAGGTAGGACCCTCGTATGCTCGACGACCCTTTCTGGCCAGGGTTCGCCAACTAGCCATCTGATTGTTTTGTAAACTGAAAAATTAAATTGCAATTTTATTTGGCAGCTTTCGGTAATTTTGTTATTTTATTTTTAGTGCCAGTAGATGTCATACTAATAAATGTGCAGAGAACTGACCTAATTAAAAAATCAACCCGTTACCTACCATACTTTTAATGATTCCATTTGATCGGATACCAATACGAAATGCGCTATAATTTTTCCGTAATACCAAGAATTTACATTGTTGCAAGTATTCGTCAGTTGGACCACGGTCGAGGCGTGAAGGCGCGTAACTGGCACTCGACTTGGTCTGTCAGCTTGTTACCACGACGGCCGTCAGTCAGCGCGAACAATTTGCAAGGATTTGCGTACGGTGGGACCGAATTTAAAATTCCTATCGATACCTAGCCCGCAATTGGTTCGTTCGCGTTTGCGGTAGGATCTGGATGCGGCGAATATTTCGTTTTTAATTAAGTAATTGTTCCAACATGGTTCAATTGGCATGGAAGATAAGGTAAGAGTCGCAAAATAATCGCGTGGCGTTTTCCGTGAGTACATGAATTAATCTGAGTGGAGTCCAACGGTTCCGACAACTTAGGCACACTGTTGCACGACTTCATTGGCTATTTTTGTGTGGTTTTGTAAATTTTTACCCCTAGTCATATTATCCTAATCATACTAACACTAAAAACATTAGTTATGTCAAAGTCCTTCAAACTCAAAACTCTGGTGTCCGAAATGCAGCACAAGCTACTCAGCAACAAATAAGCGCATTATAATGATAATAACGAAAAAAAGCATGTAACAGGTAATTTTCACAACTGACCATTTTATACCTCATCCAATCAATACATGCGAGCATCAATTTACTCATGAAGTGGTTCGCTGTAAGTTGCTTTGGGATCGTATTCGGCGTAGCAAGCCCATACTTGTCTGCACCACGGAATATTGTTAGCGCAATATTTGCATGCGCTCGTTAACATTGCTAGGCTGAATGACGTGTGTCTGAGCCGCTGATTGTTCGTCGGCTAGTCGGGAAATTTGATGTATGTATCGGCTTATCTCGGGTTAAGGTCCTCATTTTGGTTGGGTAGCGGTGGTCTGCAAAATTATCTCCGTGGAGATGATGTGATGAGGTGATGTTCGTCGGCTAGCTGAGAAATATGATGTATGCATCGGCTTATCTCTAATTAAGTACCTTATTTCGGTTGGGTAGTGGTAGACTGAAAAATAATTTTGGTTGAATGGTGTGAATTTAAAAATGCTTAGGAACTTGCAATTGAAGGAAATAAATGTAGATCACTATTAGGAACAAGTACCTACCCCCTAAATGCAGTGCTAATTAGTACTAATCACTGCGGTAACTTATGTTTACGTATTAAGGGTTATTTTGATACGAAAATGAGTAGCTTGATGTCGAGCCGTGTGAACGTAGTAGTAGTGCAGGTTCTGCGTGCACTTATACGTAGATCAATTACAATGTAACTTTGAAACAATATCGGACTAGAAACAAAACTAGAAAAAAATAGACTAGAATACTTACTTACATTAGACATTAGCCTAAACATAATTAACGCAAGGCAATGCCGATAGTAAAACTGATAGACAAAAACGTCTCAAACGTAAACAAAATGCACAGTATAACATATCATAAAGCAAATACGAAGGAGTTAATTCAAAACGCTTAAGAAAATAACGCCAACGCGCACGTAATACTCGTAGTTCTGTCCAGTCTGACTATTAACTGTCCAATCACTGCACGCTTTGATTGAATGTCTGTAAACGTCATTTACGGCTCGTTATCCACGGCTGCGCGCGCGCTCCGTCGGCAGCCAATAAACATTTCATACCCTGTGCGGGTAGTTCCGTTTTCATCCTATGACGTCTCATCCTATTCCTTAACTCATCCTTAGCCGGTGTTATTAACTCAACCTACGACATTTACTGATTATTTTTTCTTAATTCATCCTCAATCCGTTATTAACTAAACAAAAGAATAGGTTGAGCTGAGGTGGCTCGTAGGATGAATGCGGAAAATAAATATTAATTATTTTACCGATAAGTTAAGAACGTGTCGGATAAGACGTCATAGGATGAAAACGGAACTACCCTTTTATTTCATTGCCGAAGTGATATCCTTTTGTTTTAGACCAGCTGCTATCCCATTGCCACCCTCACGAAATACCCGAAAGTATCAGTCATGAGAACAATTGACTTTGCACTTTTTGGGGAACAATAAAACGGGAGAATGTGGCATTAAAAGCGCTTTTCGGAGCTTTTGAAGTTTTCAATGTAGGAACCTAAATCTTTAACTCAACACATCTTCAACACAGTTTTGAAAGTTACAAAATAACGCAATGTTTGAAGAATTTTCATACTTTAAGACCCCTACATTAAAAGTTTCCAAATATACATATAAAACTACTTTCGCAGAATCAAAATCTTGAATGTTACTATGTGTATAAGTTTGGCTTTGTTTTACTCGTATTATTCACATCAGATTACGGGCCACGCCAACTCGAGAAGCTAGTTAATGACAGAATAAATTTCGAGTGCTCCTCAGAGTTTGTAGCATTTACCTTAACTAGTCCACTTCGCCACCTGACGGCCGAAATTAAATTTCGTGAGGAAGAAATCAATTACTCCATTTAAATAGTGGTGAAAGGTTAATGTAACAATTTTACGGTCCGGTTTAATCGCCAACTTTATAGTGCTCTAAATTAAATGAAGATACGATCGCCGCGCCGGCGCATAGCGCAAGGTACGATTTGCGATACTGATTCATTAAAGTCTAAACTGTTTTTAGATGAAGAAATTACCCTACTGGATTCTAATGAGCTTAGAGTTTGGGCCAGAAGTAAAACCTTGTTGAAATTTAATATAGCTGTTCAACGCTGATAGCAAAGTGACATCTTCAATCATGTAATTTAATAAAAGTTATTCGATACTAATCAAGTAAAAACATTCCATCGGTCCATCGGTCGCATGCTTAATGTTTTTGTTAATCTTTTTTCCTCATACCAGAGCAGAATATTAATTTACTCCTATGAACCCTCAGCCACAAGACCGCCTTCATAGAGCCTCCCTAACTAAATTACACACTCATTAGTTCTACGGGATGTTTGTTTGTTTTTATAGCAACCGGCGCCGCGGGTCCGGCGTTAAAACTAACAAAATTAGTCACAGTCAAAATAAATAAATAAAAAACATTATTTAGATCTATTGGACCACAAAAAGTAGGATATTGGAAATCCTCCATAAAGCCCTGCCGATCAATATTCTCTACGGATGTTTGATACAATTTATTTGATAGTGGTCGTTTAATTGGAGCAATTAGAGTTAACGTTTTATTAATGAAAGCTTTTATTTTAACATTTTTGAATACCTACCTATGAACACTTACAAATCCTTAATTAAAGAACACTCGCAAGAAACTGAGAAGCATCTTCATTCTTAAACATGTTTAATAATCACAGCGATTGCAAACCCCTGAATCCAATCGTATGGTCAGCAAAAACGAGCAGCGCTGGCACATACACAATCCGGTAATTAAAAGACAATTTCTCAACGGCCGACAGGCGACAAGACACGAGTGACGTAAGACGTCACCGCAACGTCACCGCGTCGACGCATGAATAAGTGTGTGTTGATTGGAATTTTAATGGTAGTTTAATCGGCGGGACAATGATGGAATCGTCGCCAGCGCTGATTTTATCAGACCCAAGATAAGATGCTGATCGCGGCAGTTTCAAAGGCAAATTATGGACGCTGTCGATGAAGACCAGGTCGATAAGCTACCGGTGTTACGGCTGATTTGAATCTCTTTGCTTTTCGATGTTTTGCCAATTTGCAAATAATTATAAGCAAAGGTAAGGCAGATGATTCTGGAAACAAAGTATAACACAATAATATTATAACGATGGGATATAATATTGTTGTAACATGATGGGTGTAACATGGGATGGTTAAAAGTGTTTCGTAATTGATTACTAATTAAATAAATATAAACAAATAAATATGCAAGAACATCACATACATTGATGATGATACAATACCCAGACCAGTACAAACAGACATGTTCATGCACACTAATGTTTGTACAGTGCGGGGATCAAACCTGCGACCTCTTGGTCAATAGTCAACTTCTAGACCAATACACCAAAGTGATCGTCAAACACGAAAAATGTCATACCCAAATAAAATAAAAATTGCCATTATATACAATATCATATGAGTAGATACAAAAATGCCATAGAATAGATACAATTGATAAACATTTCTATTTATAATATATTTCAATGATTGAAGCAAGTAAAACATGGTTATGGGAGTGGACAATGTGTCCATTTAAAACACGCTTTTATTAGATCGGGGTGTATGTATGAATGTATGTAACGGAATTTTTGAGCTCAATTTTCACCAACTTCCAGAAATCGGATTAATTTGAAACTTTGCACACGTATTAAGTATCGATGACAATGCAATAATTTGATAAGAGTTTTCCATTATCCTTATTAACTGAAAAAATAAAAATTAAAAATAGTTTAAAAAACTAAGAAATACGCTTTTATTGCTAACTAAAAAAGAGAAAATAAATTCTGAGTACACGGAAGATACAGTAGAGTAAAAAGCGTGGGGTGCTTGGTATAGTAGTATGTGAAAATCATCCTATTATTGACAACTATAAAAGAGAAGTATGAAAACGTCTAAAGTGCACCACACGCTTTTAACTCTACTGTAATATAAATTCCGTGCACTCAGAATTTAAAAGCGTGTTTTTTAGTTTTTTAAACTATTTTTTTTTTATAACTTTATTGTTGCTTAAACTAGCCATGGTTCCTTTCCGTCTAGATTGATTCGATCCCACGGACATTTTGGTAAAAAATGTGTGTACGTGCTAATTGTTTCAGGAAGGAAACAAATCTCTTTGTCGCCAGCAATCAGTGTCGGCATGCGTGGGAAAGCGCAAGGGATATAGCTATTTACCCCTAATTGTGGGTACTTTGACCGGGGTGAACACTTGCTGTGGCTAATTCTGGTGACACTTCCGCGGCGGTAACGGCCGCACTATCAAACTGGCGAATCATCATGCGATACCGTTTACCGTGTGAAACTGATGTATGGCTATTTAGGAAATTATATTTTTATTAAAATATGTGAAAATAGGCAAGATTAAATTATTTTATTTTTAAAGAAAAAATGGATGATAAACGTCCAGATTATATATTTCTTTGATTGACACAAGTAAAACATGCTTTTGTGAGTAGACAATATGTCACCTTTTTAATATCTATTATGTACATTATATGATTTAAAAAATGAAAATACTTATTTATAAAACGTTTTCACGGCCTCTCTTTTCCAGCGAGCGGCCATCAGTTTTTCAGCATTGGCTGTGTTTCACCAATGCAAATATTTCAACCGTTCGTGAAGTGGAGTGTAGCAAGCTTTGATTCAAAAGAGCGCCAATTTAACCGCTATAACCAATTCGCTATATCACTTGATAAAAAACGCCAAAAATTATGTGATGCTATGCAACTAATTTGTTTTCGGCCAATTTGCTACGTTTTTTATCTGATTGCAGAAGCGAAGCGATCGTTGCTGACCTTTCACCTGTTTGTGTATTTTAGGGGTGACAAACATTTTATTCACTGTTTAATGACAGTCATTTCGTAACGTGAGAACCGTTTTGTTTAATAGGAAAGTGTAGTTCCTTTGTTCAGAAGTACACATGTCCAGCCTAATGTAATTCATCAGTCGTATTTTTATTTATTTATTTCGTGTCTGGTATCGTACCATAAGCGTTCCGATCCAGCATTCTAGAACCTAACTAATGAGTTTTATCGACACATTAACTTATCTGAAACGGTTTAGTATTCTGATCAAACAGTTCTGATAAGAGAGATATAACAGAGCAGCATTTCTTACAAGTTAAAGTCAATTATAGCCGACTCATACGGTATTGCTCTGTAAGCTTAGAGTTTGACAACCTTACCAATTAGTGGTATGGGGTCTTATGTTGGACTAAAGCGGATCTACTACTTATTAATGATTTCTATGGGTATTGTATTTAAATTAACACTAAGTAGTTGTAGAACTGAATGAATATAGTTTTGGCTTACACCTTTTATGTCTTGGTTTGCGTAAGTACAGCGTAAAACAAAACATCCTATGTTTTTATTTACAAATCTAGCTAACTTTTTTTATCCACCATAAATACCGATTTACATACAACCATATGACGTTATTTTACTAGAACTAGAGATTTTCAGGCTTTATAATCTCTTAGATCGAGAAGAAGCTCCCTCATGCGTTGGACTGACCAAGTTAAAACTACGCCGTTACCACTGAATGTGTTATAATATGCATTTATCTTTCATCAATAAATATCTCAGTAATTGTACTGCATTAATAAACATATTTTTAAGGCAATTAACGAAACCATCGTATTAATTATACCAGACGTGTTCTGTCAGATTGACATCAAGTGATTTGTCACAAGTTAATACGGTAGTTGACACCACCAATCGTTGACGTACTTTTTATCAACTGTCAAAACGCTTTTCTTCATAGAGCTTGTATGGGAATAACACGCTTTGACGTCATCGCGTGCAATGCCGACTGAGTGACTAATTATCATTTGAATTCCAATTAAAAATCAAATAATACGAACTGCAGACAAATATTAGTGTAAAGGCATCTGAAATTATGAATTATTATAGAGAAAATCAGTTTTTGAATATTTCTTTCATAGTGGAAACAAGCCTATTTATCACAGGAACATTCATAGCGTAGAGAAGTGATCCGTTACGAATATCGATTGAACGTCGACACCCTGTCAAGTGATATAGGGTTGACAGGGATTGGTGGTGATACGATCTGTCAGTCAGTCTGCACCCATGGGGGGCAGTCTGTGTTGACTGGGAATTCATAGTATTAACATAAAGACACTAGGAACTTTCGATGCCAAATTAAAAAAAAAACTTTAAAATCCCCAGTCTGGTATGTTTGCGCAGGCAGCGATTGACAGTTTCCCGGCTATATTTCTGTTAAAAAGCTGCTTCTCTCTTAAGGCGTGTGCGCGGCAGTTGCAATAATGTTTTGAAAGCTATTAACGAAAGTGAGGACTGTTTACTTCTCGACAAATGTGCCAATTACAAAATCACTTTTAGCCATTAAGTATTAACACTAGTTATTAAGTCATTTATTATTACTACCGCTACGGACTCTGCTGTCTGACAAATAAACATTTTAATTTTTGATAAAAATCACTTAGATTCTATTTATACTTTACTCCTGCTTTTCATTATCAAAGGCTTTCTCAAACAGAGAACGAGTTGGTAGCTGGGCGTGTTTTTGTACTATGTACAGGGCTAAATATAGGGCTTGACTTAAAAATAAATAAATATTTCACAACAATCACACCAATTCTCTAGTCCCAAATTAAGCTACGAGGCTTGTGTTATGGGTACTAGACAACGGATAAACATACTTAAATACTTATACATAGAAAACACCCAGACCAGTATAAACACACATGTTCATGCACACATATGCTTGTACTATGCGGGGATCATACCCGCGACCCTTGGTTTTAGAAGTCCGACATGTAGACCACTGCACCAAACGGTCGTCAAAATGTACTCGTATGCGTAGTATAAGTATTTTGATGTGACGACAAGTTCCTACTACCGCAATCATTTTTATTAATTTGTTAATTTCATCCTCAACGCAGGAAGTGGTAGACGTCAAGTCGTTACAATGTAACATAATGTAATGAAAATTATGTGACAGTAAAACTTAACTATGAGTTGAGTCGAAATCAGAACTACTTACTTATTTGTAAAGAGGAAGTCAGTATCAATAAAATCGTTATTGGGCTCAAACGAAACGAGCAAGTTCCTCAAATAAGAATCAACATTTACTGCTCCTCTTAAATATGAATATTCAGCTTCTAAATACAAATTATTATCATCGCGTCCGGAGTAAGCTGTATCCAGGTCTTTACTCTGTAATCATCGTCTGTATTTTCATCTCTACGTTCGCATGCTCATATGCTCATATAAGTGACAGAGACAGTTGCTTTCTGATGTGTTATGCTGATCATCTTACAAAGTAGGACTTTATTTGTGTCAGAGTTCCCACGGCTCGGTAGTAATGGATTGCCGAGTGATCAAAGTCGGCGCGGGCGCAATCGCGAATCGCCGCGATGCGCGATCGACCGTAAACGCCGTTCTGACAACGACCCTGTTTAATCAAAACGGACACAATCAATAAACAGAATTATCAGTTCATCGGACACTGAGGCATTACAAGCGTTTAGGATACGCTTTCGATAAAATGTAGTATCTATCTAATTAAGACAATTTTTTTTTTGTTTTCTATCTGAATAATAAATGTTTGTGATGTTTGTGGAAAATTAAAACCTCTCTTGAGTATTATTGCCACAGATCGACCAGCAATCAGTTAAAATACAAATAAATGTTAAATATTATCAAATACGATAAGAAAATTTATGTATAGAAAAACACGCATTTGCTTTTTTAATTTCTGTAGATTCAATCTGCATACGGTAGCGCTTAAAAATAACTAGCCAGCTTCACATTTGAAGTAAACCCAATAAAAAGACAATTCCGAAAACATAACATTCATCAACCAAATTGCATTTTCGTCACAATGGCCGCATTCAAATCAAACACTAAGTAAAAAGCTGCGCTGCTAACAACATCATCTTTCCAACGAGCGTACCTAATGTTATTTGAGGCAATATTGGATTGGGGCATACGAAATTAATAATTACACTTGAATAATGCGATGCGAGTTAGTTATAATGAGGATACTTTGACAGGTGCTAACTTCATCATCTCATTCGCTTTAATTTTTGGCGACGCAATGCGTGCTCTCGGGCAGTGTAAAAACATTAACTTATGTTAGGTAAGTATATATGAAGAACCCACGTTAGACGACCTTATCTTGTAAGCAAAACTGGAGTAAGTGTCATGTTTACATTATTACGTTTTATTTAAGATCATAATATGTGAACAAGATGGCGCAATGAAGTCTTAAAGTTAACCTGCGGCAGTCTTCAAGTTCAATCAATATTTAAAGTTTAGATGAAAACATTCTCAAAAAACAATCCATTAATATATTTTCCTGATAAATTAATTAAAAAAATGTATGAAAAATATAAATGCATTTAAAAAACTTAATACTAATCTATGTTGTTAGTAAAACGCAGTACGAGTAGCTAGTCCGATTAAAGCATCTCTACGGTGGCAAAAACAGCAAAGCCGAGCTAATTTAATGTCTCACGCAAGGATTGTAAAACAGAAGTGCGCCTGCGCGCCCGCGTTAGAAGACTTCGCCCCGCAGCTTTACGCCAATAAACAGCCATGATTCATGCCCACGCACAGCCAACACAACATTTACGCTCACCCTTAATTGAGTTACCACAAAATTTACAACGCCGACCAGAAATTACCCACCACTTGCCCAATAACATACTTCTATTCCGCAAATAAACCCTATCTAGACAATCAATCCGGCAAGCAAGAACCTTAAATTAAACACTCCTGGCATTTAATACGATTTCACTCTTTTTCGTAAACCGATAATTCAACTCGCGGAATTTATTGCGACTTAATGTGTTAAAGTTAAGCAATTTGTTTCAATGATTAAGGGCACAATAAAATAATTATAAAAGTAGGAACGAATTAAAAGGGGCTGCTCGAGATATCAATTAGGCTGAAACAAAAATGCCCTTACATGGTATGGTCACCAATTACCGTTCGGTAGTGTTTTCTTGCTAAGAATGAGTCTTCATTTGCTCGGGAATAAGCAGCAGTGCCCTTTGGTTGAAATCATAACATTAAGTCGTATTAATACCATTATTTTCTTGTTACAAACTGAAGATGATTAAGCGTCATTTCCCGCGGAGTGAGCGCGAGTAAAGCAAACTTGTCTTTTCGTAAGTTAATAATAAACTACACGATCATTTAATCAGCTTTGATTCCATTCCGTGCAAGTATTTAACAGTCGGCCGTTACGCGGAGTTTATATCTTAATTCGAGTACATCTTCCTGATTGCTCAAAAGACAACTGCTGTTAAGCTAAAATACGGCTTTTAGTCTACTTCAATCTTGTCTTGATCTCATCATCTCAGTCTTACAATTAAACGTTCCGAAATTCGAATTGGAGTGCGCATTAAGCTTTCTTATGAGCAACATAAAATTGTTCGGCTTCGTTACGCCGGCCGCGAGATGAGTTAAATCGTAATTAAAAATAACGCCCTCCATCTCATACTCTTTACCAAATACATAAACTGTAAAGGCCACATCGATAGAGGAAACAATTACGTCGGTGTAACGTGCCGTATTAAATCCACCGGTTTACGACACGTTACCTTTCAATTAAAAGTTTTATTGGCGTCTAAGAAATATGTTTGTTAATGAAGTGGTGTCTGGCTTAATCAAGATGATAGATCGACTGATATGTTTCCACTATTTAATTACGCAGGTTTAATTCCATATTTTATATTATACTAAAGTTTTGCCGCCATCTAACAGTGCAGAAGTTGAAATTGTGAAATATTTCTAGTACAGATACCGTGATTACCGTAATTTCGTGTAGGGCTTCAGCAAGTAGCAGTTATTTGCACTCTACTAAAAAAGTTAAAATTTTGTTAAAGAAGTGCCAATGAAAATTGTCATGAAAATCACGTAGTAGATAGACAGGGACAAAAACACCCCCTAAAAGAGAACTCGAAAATCTTTATTTTACCATAATTGGTATAAAAAATGCTGGTCACTTCAAGGCTTTCATTCTTCCACGGCGCAAACGCATCTACAACTTAAACGCACCACGCATGTTTGTATTCACACACTAACCTTGCTTAATTGATGTTTGTTTTTGAGTGGCCAACACACCGCCTCGCCGCACCTCTGTTCGCTGCCAAACTACCAACGTATGGAATCTGTATCCAATAATTTAAACGGCTGCCTTCGATTCGTCAGCGCAATTTACTGTGCACGTAAAAAAAAGAATGTTTTTCTTTTCCAAATAAAAATTAGTCGGCTCAATAATAAGGCCGTCATTATGATTATCGGTTCAGATATAATCGCTCCGGACTCGCGACCGTTCGGTGTGTTGACTCCATTCGACATTTCGTAAACAAGGTTCACTGAAGTTTTAAACCTGATATAATTAAGTGGATCGAATCTGAAATGCGAAATAAGCAGCTACAGTTAATAAACTACCTACGTTGGGATTAACCAAGTTTATACGCGACATCTCAAGTAAATACTTATATTTTACAGTGTTCCCTTAATTATACTCGCAGATCAATAAAATATGTTCATATCTTCGATTTCTTGTCATATCAAATTAGTTATTAAATTAAAATAGTCAATTGATGTACTTTGTTTAATATTGTCTTTTAAATAAACACATAATAATAACGAGTTCTGAAAAAGAAGAAAGACTCTTTCACCAATTTTGTTTAAGAACGGATAAGCGGGTAATCTGAATACAAGAGCAATAAAACATTTCAAAATTGAATATAATATACGGCCAAAGTATCTTATTGACGCTTTATAAAACGGAAAACAATGATGGATGATCGGATTCGGAGTTTTAACCCCTTTGGATCTTTTTTCTGTGACTTCCGGTCCACAGTACTGTATTGTTTCACTTGTGTCGTTATAAAGCAGTGTCACACTTGAATACCATGGTGAAATTACCGTAACGTACACATGTCGTGTATGTGACTGATCATCAATGTGATATCTGGAAAGATTTTCATTGTACGATATTTGAACCTAATCGTAGGAAAGCAAGACAGATCTTAATGTACTCCTTGAACATACGTTTTAGCACTGTTTGCAGTTTTTCTTTAACTTGCACACGTAATGTGGATTTTTCTCACTAAAAATACAAGAGCTTAGAGCGTAAGCTTTGCAAAGAAACATTTACGTAATTATTTAAAAAGTTAATTCACAAGAATGACGCTTTAAAAGTACCCTACTTCTGCGACTTGGCAGCTACATTAATATGGCGTCTGAGTATGACATTGGATTAAGGTCCAAAACGAAGGTTCGGTATGTATAAATCAGGTGGCATCAGTACTATCGACGGATGCAGGTGGCACATAGGACATAGGGACCGTCCGTTGGTCCATTTTCCAATCAGTTGCGATTTTAATACGTGACTTTAAGGTTACATAGACTGTAGTTTATTTTAGGCTAGTGTTGCGGAATCAATCGCATCCGCTTAATGACGTATTAAGCGGAAGCGAGTGATTCCGCAACACGTAAACGTACGGACTTCTTTGATTTGGCAATGGCTCACTTGGATAAGTGCAGCACTTGATGCCTGACTAAAAATAGTATTTAATTTACATATTTATTGCAAATATACATATATCTTCAAACATAGCTTAGATATACCTTATTACTTATATACCTTAGATAACATTATTGTTCTGACAACATCGGCATCGACCCGCGCGGCAGCGGGAGAGGAGCGCAGGCAGCCGGCCGAGCAACTACGTCATCACGACCCCAGCACGAGCGCCCGAGCCGAACGTTCGCCTACAATTATCGCGCGATTAAAAAAATTGTACAAATAGGGCGAGAATACAGCACCTTAAACTACAGTCCACTTTTTATTTATAATTTGCCGAAGGTACTAATACTTATAACTTAGGTAAAGTTTGGTAAACTTACATTACTAATCTAATAATAAATTAATCTTATGTCTAAATATAAAGAAACGAAAGTTAAAATCCAATCAATTAAACGTATTTACTTTTTAATCGATCAATCCAACGCAGCATTGCTTATCAGGCCTCGTCATTTAAATGCAATCAAGGGCAAAGAGTGCTCCTGTTAGTTTTATTCCATTTTAATTCGAGCCCTAATGGACGCGCAAAAAGTCGCCCGTATAATTTTGCACATAGGTTGTTACTTGCAGTTCGATATAATCCGATGTTGCGCGTCAGATCATGTCACAATAATTACAGTGTAATAATTACGACGTAATAATCGATATCATGTTAATTTATTATAGTGTCCAAATAAGGCCGGACGCAGGTGGCGCCGCGGACGCAGCACAGAACGCCCCATTTCGAGAGCCTTACGCCAGGAAGTAAATACTGAAAAAGGAAGGATTAAAAGTAAACAAAGAAACAGTTCATAGCGAAAAGTCATGGTGTATAAATTGGCCAATATGCAAGTATGGCGAGACCTAGGGGTATGAAGTTCTCATACCATCCCTGACAATTTTCTCGTAATTACGTCATAAATAAATTATAAAATGTAATCGTTGATGTAGGTAGACTACTGTTCCAATATTTTACGACAAAATCACATCCCTACATTTGGCCTAAAAAAATTCAAAAGTCGATGTCATAAAAAGTTAATTCAGCCATAACAGTTTTATTGAAACAAAACAATGTTGCTGGGATCTAACAAATTATGTAATTGCTAATGCCACTTACGTTTATTGCAAAGATTTCATTAATTGCACGTTATAGTTATGACTTCAGATTAAAGGAATATAAACGAATAAAGCAAGTTTGTAAAAGCATTATCTCCTCTTTTTATCGCAAAAATATTAATGTAGGTAATTATCATTACCTACAGAATTGTTTTGCTTTGCAGAAAAAACTCCACTAAAGATCAGGGAAAAACATCTCGAGCAGTCATTTTTTCCCAAGAACGTGCAGCATTTTAAGTGATCTTTTGGAAAAGTACGGGTTGATACTGTAAGGTCAAACCTTTTTTTGTTCAAAAATATCGTTAGCCCTTTTTTGTCTACAAAGTAATGTCTCTGCTTACAAAAAGTGGGACTTAAGGCTGAAGATTCCAGGGTTAATCCGAATCTAATCGCAGCAATTTTATTCAATTTCAGGGAGGAATAGGTAAATATATATATATTTTTAAATCAATCTCTTTTAAGTTTTTCATGATTGAAGCTATTTTGTGTTAACTCAAATATGTTTCAGTATGTAGTTTAAAAATAACATCTCAACTAAATGTAAATGTGTAGGTAAATTTTGACTTATGTCCAAACCGACTCATAAAAATGAATAAAAAAACATTAATATACAGAACTTTAATAAGGGAAAAATTAGAAGCATAAACAATCCCATAAACCACGCAACATAATGTTACTTTAACCGCCCCAAAAGTAAACAAACTACTAATGATAAACAGATGAGCTATTTTGTGTAAAATTCAATTTAAAGCGGTTCTAACTCGCGGCGGTTTCTGCCTTCATCAATCAAGGATTGCGTCTGCGCAACTATCTATATCCCTTTTTTATCACTCACATTAGAAGAAGATGGAGAATAATGATGACTGTGCGAGAGAAAAATGATTGAATAGTACGTATAGGGCTGGTTCACACGGCTGCCTTAGGGGTCTTACAGAAGAATAATCAATTTGTTTCAGAAATGATAAAACGAACCGTTTTTTCATTCAAGAATCTAAATTATAGCATGCCATATGTTTTGACAAAAAGTCACAATTAAAAATGAATCAACTTATTTGAACGAGTCAATTGCAAAGAGGTATTTTCAATGTACTTTGGAGACACAAAGATTTAACCTTACAAGAATGTAGATTGCTAAAAATACTTATTTCTCATCGATATTTTTATCGTAATTACGCACGAGAAGCACTAACGTATGAAATAATACATCAAAGTGCCGACCAGCCCTCCAGTGCAGATAAAGGCTAAGCAAGATAATGACCATTCGACATCCCGTTACACTGATTAATGTCGCGTAGATGCGCAAAGGCGTAAATTAAAACATAAAATTAGCGATCGGTAGATACGAGCTCCTGTTTCATTAAAAAGTAATGAAAACTTCCACGGAATATTAATTGATCGGATTATAGAATGGAACCAGATAAAATATATTACTGGTGACCTAACTGGTTTCTGTCTGCGCGTTCCGACTTTTGTAGACAAAGGTACTGGAATGGTAATGATATGAATTTTCACTCACTCATGCAATTTTTGTGTTTTGCTGTTAAATGGTTCTGGTTAATAAGCGGCAGGTTAACAAAAGATGCGACCTGAAATCGTTCGCACGAAAACAATCATGTATCGAATTCTTGCCGCGACTACTCGTCCCATACACAACAGATGTTGAAAATAGTAACCTCCCATTTCACAAAAATAATTTACACACAAAAAAATTTCACAAAACATTGCCTTTTTTCTGCATGACCTTGAGGTTGACTGGCAGAAAATGCTTTTAGCATCAAGTCCACCCTTCGTACATTTCTTGTCCAGTAAAGTTTTCAATAAATAAAATACTGATCGTATGAAATACCCTCCGTAGCTAGCGACACGTAGTTATCAAAGTGATTCATACAACATGAAAATATAATATTATACATGTTGCGACGACATGCCGTTCGCTGCTGCTACTTCATTTAGCGGGCTTTAAACTTGTACCTTTACAGGAAACTAAATGTCTAGCCATAGACTGAGAATGAACTAGGCTAGTACTTAATTTAGTAGTAGTAGAAGACAAAAAAATCCTGAAACTAACTGAAGAAATACATGAAATATTTACATTAATGAACGTTTGTTTGAATTAATGAACGATGATCACTTTGGTGTAATGGTCAACAAGTTGACTATTAACTGAAAGGTCGCAGGTTCGATCCCCATACTGTACAAACATTTGTGTGCATGAGCATGTCTATTTGTTCTGGTCTAGGGGTTGGTTATATTTGCTGATCTCTCTCCGGTCATGTCGGATTGCCGACTCACCGAACTTTGAGAGTGATGGAACAGTGAGAGCACCTGTGTATTGCGCTCACACTTGTGCACTATAATATCCCTTGCGTAGTTGGCTGATCTCTGTTGTGATTGACCGCCGTGGTCGAAATCGGCCAGGAGGACTATTATTATTATTACATGTATTTATTTAAGTTTATTTGTAATACCACTGTTGATTCTGATTTCTGTAACACAAATGCTTAAGCTACTAACCACGGAGTCAGATCAATGTATGTGATGTCGTTGTATATTTATTTATTAATTTTTTATAGCATACGTAACATTACGGTACTATTTATAATATTTGAACGGAACGTAGCTGATCCTACTTATTTAATTCGACTACATTATGTTGCAAACAACTCTGTATGAACTTAACTAGACGCACGCTCGTACAGAAACCTATAATTGTATTGAACAAGTATTTCGCTACACGTGACATCTCCGAGTCGGATATCAAGTGTTGTTTGTATTGGACGGAACATCCAGTCATTCAATTTTATATTTTTTTTATTTCACGGAACTTAATAACCTAAGTGGCCAGTGTGGCAGGTATTATTTTTGAATTATGAAAAAGTTGTGACATGCGTCAAAATATGCTCTATTATATTAATGCTAAAACGTATTATTATATGCAAAACTATTTACAATGTAAAAATTGCAGAGTTCGTCACAGTGTTTTTGTTTTCAACTACGTACAAAGTAAGTTTGATGGATAAATAATATGCTTTAGTTTACGAGACGAATTTATATATTACCTATCTTATGGTAGAGCAGTGTTTTAGTGATTTTTTGGTTAAAATGATTTATCTGGACTCCCGCTATTTTTATTTAAAAGTGATCGCCGAACACAAAGCGAAAAGATCTGTATCGCTTCTCATAAATGTGTTGGGCATGACGCGAGAAGTTTGACACCAAACAGGGGCGATAGCATCTTAAAACAGCTAATGTTTTAAACAAACTCTTTTATGTGGGCTAACTTAATTTTCGAGAATAAAAGAGATATCCCATTTTGATTTATCGATGGGGTTTATCAATTTGTTTTTTGTTCAGAAACAGAGGCAAGACTCTTAAAGAAGCCACCAACTACTTAAAAAACGACTTAAGTATTTTATACAGCTTCAAAATCCATAACCACTTAGTTTACTTAAGTAACTTCTATTAAAAGTAGTTGCGCTTTTTTGCACACTTTAAAGGAAAGTATGAGAGCCTTATTAATTTATCAGATCTTCGTTCATATTTCAGTTTTCCGTCGAAAAGAGTTTTATATGATTGTGTTACTTACGTAGGGGTTAGTTATCCGCGAGTTTACATAAACTTAAGGCTCCATAGACTAGCACTATACATAAAACAAGACGAAAAATCAGTACCCATCTTTAAGACCACCAGATAGGACACCGTAATTTCGCAATAGCCTGCGCAGCAAGATATCCTTTAAATGTCGCCACTTTTTTGTATGCTAGAAACGTGCCGTCAACCTTTATCATTCAAACTAAGCAAGGATAATGCAATTTATTGTCACTTAATTAAGACGACCTAATTATTATTTCTGCAAGAAAATATGGTATGTATAAACTGTAAATACTATTAAAAGCAGTTTGATTTCTCATAAAATTTAAATCAATCATTTCTTCGTCTTAATTATTCACTCTGTTTACGTGTACGTGTAGCTAAATGAACTTGCTATTACTTAAATGATTTACGCGTAATCATTAGATATAATAAATTAAATTCTTTACTCTAGTCAAGCAGTACATCTGCTCTAATTAATCATGTTCAATCACAAACATAATTCCATGACGGTAAAAAACATTTTTGCCTCCGGCGTATCGACGATTAGCATTAAAAATGCGGGACTAAGCGAGTTCCCTTGAAGACACCCTACCTGCATGCATTAGGATTCCACACGGCACTTAGTCGCTTGGCTCACCTACAGACCCGTTGCCCGTATTCCATTTGAAACAAAAAATAGTAGCTGGATAATGTTAGGATCTAGTCCTGTCCTTCTGACGCATAGAAAAGGCGTGGAGCCGACTCGTCTTATGAATATTCAAGATAAACATGTAAGTTGTCTTAAACATTTTTGTTTTCCTTTGGAATTCGGACGCTCTACACATTCTAAGCAGGTACCTAATATTGTCAGTTTTGCTAAAGAACAATAGGAGATACCAAACTGTAATTAAACCATAATAATGTGCAAATTCAGTGCATTGAACTGTCAAGACTTATTCTAATTGGATTCTATTCTTTAAAATTGCCACTTTAAATGTTCTAGAGACTGCTTCGTTATTGTGATGGGCATTGAAGTTTTATTGTCTCATTAATTAAAGTATCTCCGAAGATGGGTTTGCAAACTTTAATTGCTTTGTCTTTAAATTGGATAATTTCTTTGTTTAAATAAGCTTCTGTATTGCCTTTTTGTTCTATGTTTTCTTATTTTTCCTATAAGTTTTAGTGGTTAGGCCTAACGTACGAGTATGCAAAGCTGAACCAGTTACGGCAGCTGATGTTTAGGGGTCTATTAGTTGAAAAACCATCTACATGCAAATTGTTTTTCTTCCCCACACCGTATATTATGGCGTTAGGATTATTAGACAACTTGCCCGCGTTTAAACAACTAACAAAGATGTAGAGTAGTAAGTCTACAAGTTTTTTTTCTATTGATTGTGCATTGGAAAATCAGTCGTGGTATTTCGAATTGTTCTTGGTAATTTTTGTAAACATTCGCATCCGTTTGACGCATTCAAATTAACGTGTTTTTGTAAGTGTGTCTAAGCAGCGTGGTCTATCATTAACTCCATATAGTAGGTTGATGTTGTTTTTCTCCGGCACACAGTAATGTGCAGGTATGATGTCGCTTCGCAGGACATACAGCAATTAGCTCGTCTGCTAAAGGAGTTGCACCTGCTAAAACCTTAATAATTGCGCTAAGCTAATTGTTAACGAAACTAGTTATAAAGAAACTAATTAATGTACACGATGTTATTTGAATAGTGAAACAACGCTTTTTATTGCAAATACAAACATTATGTTTGCTAGTGTGCTAATATGATCCACTTTTTATTTATTTAATTAATTTACTGCCAAGGATGGAAAGTTTATCAAAGTACCTACATTGAGTTTTAACCTGTAGGTACATAAAAATCACATAACATAAAGATCAACGTGGATCTAAGTTGATATATCTTACCACCTAAATAGTAAACAGACGAAGCATTAAGGGTTTTTAAGTAATCGCTTGATTAAAAGTCAAAATCAATTTTATGAGTTTAGCTTCACAAAGTGTTAGACTTCCCAACGTCACGTCAGTCGTCATTTTACCCTGGTCAAAATATTTGCAAGCCTTAACAGAACGTGTCACAGAATGAATCAAACACGCGTCCTTCGTGAAGGCCGCGCACGCGTGTGAGTGACCTGTCAACAGAACAAGATCTCTACTCTGTAACGCTTCGTCTGTATTTTCGTCTCTAGCTATCCCATTTGCTCACATGTCCAAGCTAGTTTGAGTAAACGGGACGGCTACATCCGTAACTACGGATATAGGCTTATTAAGTTAAGCCTCAGGCGCGCGCATGCGCCCGCGCCGCGCCGTGCGCCATGTTAATTACTCCCACCAATAAGTCGCTCCGTCAACATATTTATTTTTCAATTTATGAATCGACCAACTCGCTTCATTAAAAACTGATCCCTATCGACTTAACTTGCAAAAAGCTTCGCGGCCTTGATCAAAATAACAATATTAATTCCTACCATTTTATAACCCTACGAACAGTGCAACGACACAAGTTCTTTCGCTAAAGCCTTTTTCGGTCGGTATTCTAGCCGTTTTGTTAAAATAAAAATCATCGGCTGCCACCGAATTCCCAGCCCATATATTGCAATGACAACATTTAATACGTGATCGAAAAAATATCGAATGGTAGTAAAGACTCTACATACTTGTCCGCAGTTTTTCTTATTTGTGCGTTTATTGGCTTTTTATTTGCAGCTCTAAATATTTCGAATACGAAGATTGCCGAGTATAGGTAAGACATGTGATGAGTTTTCTGGTGTCAATTTAAATGTTTGATGAGCACTTAAAGGGGCGTTTATTTTAATGATTTGCTCTTAAATAAGATTATAAAACATGAATGCGTTCTCACACCAATTCTTTGATTGGCTGTCGCGGTTGTCACTGTGGGAGATCAAAGCCGGCCGCTTGTCGCGCACTATCGTCCGTAAAATCTTCGTCATTCGCGCTTGAGCCAACGCGGAGCGACGTCGCCGCGTACAAGCGCCGCCGCTGTTGGCAATTAACGTAACCAAAGATCATCAATAAACAACAGCTTTATCATTCCATCGCTTCTGACATCGCTGGTACTTAACAACTAGGGACCAGTATATTATAACTTTTGAATATTCAGTCACGCACATCTCTCAACACGTTCCAGGCTCTTATTGCATTTTTTTTCCTTCGGCTACCGAACATTATGTGTCGCTTTTGAAATTAAAAGCACGCGAGCGCACCTAGTTATTGGATGACAAGTTCGATACACCACCGCGCGGATAACCCTATGGTTAACTCGGAACTCGAAACAACTATGTTATAATGACCAAGTGCTGTATTTTAAAGCCTGTTGGTCCAATTATGACCATTTAAACGAATGGTCCGAGCGTATGACGAACTGACGATACAAACGAAGCTAGCCGTCAAGCCATCTACGGTAATCCGATGTTCGATCAATGTCGGCCTTTTGATATTGTTTTTCTTGGAATTTTAGAAGCAATTTGAGGGTACTGAGGGCTTTAATACGACGAGGACGATTACGATAACGATATCGCATAATCCTGTTTGTGTTCTACTAAATATTTATGGGTGCGGTTAACGAAGGCTATGATTGCAGATGACATTTATACGCGTTGGTATAGCGCCCTGTGGGCTCGTGTGATTTAGAAGAAGTCACAGCAGCTCCTCGTTTAGAAGCAGGGAATTAATCATAGTTCGTTAATCGCATACAAACGAGGGCTCGAGTGGTACGGATCGATTGCGTGGTAAGATTCGGATTCGAGTCGTCTGATCTGCGTGAGCGACTCACGCGCAGATACAAAGAGATACGGCGCGCAGATCATGCGCTTTGATAAATTGATCACATGCATATCAGTTACTATTGCACACATCGTGGGAGTACACTCGGGCTTACAATAAAAATATAGGAGTAGGGAATTCCACTTAAAACCTGTTCGCGTGACTGTGAAAGTGACTTTCGAAGTAAGTAATATTCATTCAAATACTTTACTATGATGGTTTCTTGCTTAAGTAAGAAAGACGTGACCTTTGCGTTTATTCCTTAAAAAAATATGTTAAAACGCTTACCGCTACCGTCTGTCATCATACCTTTGTCGAAGCCTTTACTCATATCAGATTTTTTATAGTTATTTATTAGATACGTAGATCTACTATTTTCTTTCTATTTAAGGTATTAATCAAAATCTTTCGCTTGGGTTTTCTTTTTGGAATCCAATACTTTTAGAATATATTTATGGTCAAATGTAGGGCCACAGTGTTTTCAATTACCAAAATAAAATCTCAAGAGAGTGAAATATTACTAGCAGACATAAGATTTCGTAAAACGCATACGTAACTTATCCGTCCAAAACGGGAACGACCGCCAAAAATTGCGCGTTCCCAATGACAGTACTGTTCCTCGAAACGTGTGTTTTTATTCCATCTCACGGTGTTTAGCCACGAGGTAGCCTGCAGCACTGGCTCCTCCTCCCATTGTGTCAGACAATGCGCTGTAACTTCTCACTAACGAGACCTAAGTTTGGTGTGAAGTATGAACTGTGAGCGGCAAAGGCTAGTCTGCGTTTGAAACGCACATTAAGGTTACGGCGGACCAAACGGCAATCAAATCTAGCACTTTTAAGAGAAAATTCGGTGTGACTAAGAACCATGCGCGGACCGCTAGATAAATTTCTATGGAATTTGGCGGCACGTACTCTATGGTTTATTGTTAAGAAATAAACAGCCAAAACGTCAGCGTTGATTACGTATGGCCCCTCTATTGCCAGAAGAAAATGAGACTTTTTCTGTCTTTACAGGTATAGTAGGCGTGGTTACCTTTTGAATAACAAGTTTAACAATGTGCAGCTATATTTATGGTTGCATAATTTAAAAATCGTTGTCACTTTGATGAGCTAACATTTTGATGAGCTTTCGCAACTATTTTTCTTAAGTTGTATTTGAGTTTGTACAATCTGCCGCTTCCTCTTAAAACATGGAACACAGTCAAAGCCTGAAGCGTACTCACATTTGTAAAAAGCATAAAAAGCGCTCTCTTTTGGCATATTGTATTGACACACGATAAATATTTGTAAGATTACGCCGCGCGAGATTGCGCGATCACCGCGCGCCTCCAGGGTATGAGCATATAGTCCTAGACGGTGGCTACGCATTTCCTGTACTAGATACGGACAAAGCCTGGTCTTTATCTAACCAAGGTACTTTAGCCAGCACATTTGACTTAATTTTTTTGTTGCACAATCACTCGTATTAAAACCGCATAAGATGCTGCAGTGTTTAACTTGAAGTGCAGACGTCTGTACATATAATGTTGCCTTTGGTGCCATTCTTAGAAAGAGGAGTGCTTCGCTGCTTCAACGCTTTCGGAGCAGTACAAACAGTGTCCTGAATGCATCGGCCGAGCTGTCGGATTCCCAGATGATGCAAAGGTTGATGAACCTGCATGCCAATTCATCGCCTTTTATTAAATAAGAACGTGACATTTAATTTATTTTTATTTTTTATCATTATTTAATTTGAATTTATTTTCTTTAAATTTATTTTATATTTGATTAATGATTGACGTGTATGTAAATTATGAATCATGTTTATCTGAAATAAATGAATTTTAATTTAATTTAATTTAGTGTGAGTCCATACTGCGAGGTCTAGCACGCTGACGACGGCGGGTGCGGCGGGCGGGCGCGTCTAACATTAGGTCTTTACCTATGAAATTGGCGTTTTTACTTTATGACTTAAGACCTATTAGTTAAAGACTTAAGACCTATTACTTTAAGACCTATTAGTAAGTATAGCATTTGGCGGGTGCTTTAGACATTTCAGTGTGGCCACAAAAGAGTATTTTATATGTTTGATATTTCTCTGCCTGCTGTCGCCACCGCGCTAGGCACTAACACTTATTCATGCCTACTATTATCGAATTTTTAATGATATTCTTGAAGTACCCAAATCGCTGAATGGAATAAACAGACTGTTGAAATACTGGTATAAACACCAAAAGAAGTTTACCAACTCTTCATATTTTAGGGAATATAATAAAAGACAATCTGAAAAAAATGCAAACCTATCCAGCGCTGTGTAGTCTTTATAACTCTAAAGTCTTATTCGTGCTATTTTATTTCTGTCTATATCAAATTACCCGCTAGTAAATTCATTACGAGTCGGAATATTCATAATTACACTTTTCAAAAAGGAACAATCACAAAAACCATTAACACGTGTGCGCTTTAATAATCGATGAGTCGGTAAATTAATACTTTCATGTTTCTTTTTTAGTTTTGTTAATTCAAGGCAATAACTTGGAATGCGCCTGCGCCACCCCTAAAATGCCTAATTTAATTTAACAGGTAGGCAGTTACTTTAATCATAGGCTAACCTCTAAATTACATAGTGCGGTAATAGCTCCCGAGCAATCGGCAATTCTTCATTTTTGCTACTGTTTTTTTGGAATCGTAAAAAATAGAACCGCGCCCAAAATCCTGCTACTCCTTCCGTTAAAATAGCCGTTTGGAACAGCATCGATTTAAACAACCAATTTTTTTTATTGACCTTTAGTAACTTTACGATTTTGGGTCAATTAAAACCACCAAATAAGTAGGTACTAGAAAATAAGCCAGGCACCGAATGCAAACGTTCAACATTTTGACACAAAAATCACTCTCCTTTATGTCGCTATCATCGTCTGGTTATTTTTTAAATACATAAATAATAAAACTTTCAGTCCTGTTTCGTCTATTGTCTACAAGCTATCGAGGATCCGCTATTAATAATGTATGTTCAATATTATTTTTGGTGGTTGCATAACTGTGTCCAAAAAGTATAGTCCACAGATAGATTTTGAAAAATTATAGAGCGCATGATCCCAAGAATCTACTATTGGTTGCATCATTAAAATAGAATGACTTCGCAGAACGAGAATATTATTAAAAAACATGAGAGTTATGATCAGGGAGCAGTTTCGGATGGGCACGTACACTTGAGGTATACAAAACGGTTGCAACGTCTTGCATGTATAGATATTTCAAATAATGTTGTGTTGTAGCACGTATAATGTGGGTGTTAAGGGGGAAAATTATCTGAAGTGTAAGGCGGGTAAATGGTGGCGATCGGACGTGTCAATTGAGGTGGGCAAATTACAGTGAGCAGGAAGAAAACTTAGCACTCCTAAGGTGTCAAAATTGCCATAATTTCCAAGCCCGATGCACCACGCCTTCGATCATGCCGACTTTTTGCCGCTACAAAAGTTTGAAGAAACACAATTTTTTTTAATGAACCGCGGCCGCAACCGATATTCGAAATTGGATGATCAGAACCGAAAGCCCGATCGATCGTGTGAAAATAATATAAATAATATCGAAATCAACCCTCGGCATTTTCGGGTTGGTTAATATTTAATTTGATTCCTCCCTTAGTATCATTTTGTTAAATTGTCGGCTCAATTTTAGTATGCTCCACCATTCAGAACTTGTTTCAGTCATGTCTCGCTTATATTACATTTTTACCTCAAAGTTTATTATAGTACAGTGAATTTATTATGAAGTATAGTGCTGATGTACTTTGTTTACTCATATACAATTAAAATATCAATCTACGGTGATCGATTCACTTAGATGAGTTCTTATCTTTAAATTGCGTTTTGACTGATCTCCGCCCACATAAACATAATAGGTTTTTGTCAGTTGATTGTTTTATATCACCAATTAATGATTTATATATAAACAATAAGACAATAGCTTCCGGTAGTAATGTAATAAGCGGCGTTTTTTCTTGTTATAATGACTGGCACTTTAGCCACGAAGTAATAACCACCTCTTCATATCTGATTTACCGAGTGAGATGTAGCTTCGATCATTATAAATTGATATTGCGGCATGTTAAATTACAGTGGCACTTCACAAATAAGTACTTTTTTAAATTACGATTAATTTCACAATAGTACTTACGACAGACACTTTGATTGTCTGAGCTCATTAGTAACAATAAGAATAAGAGAAGAATCCATAGCATCGCTTTTACATCGTTCAAGCTACAAGTGGGTGTCAAAATACATTTCAACCAGTTACTAGGTATTTGCAAAATGCTTTACTTGTACACGGGTTCAAGTTATGAAGAAATTAATCATCTGAAAAAAATGACTACTGCTTAAGCGACCATCTATTTCACGGCAATTTTAACCCTAGAAAATAAACCGTATATTTTGCTGTGTATTGATGGTCAAAATTAGTTACATGTATTCAGAGCTTAACCATTCGTGAAATTGGGCGTGTTTGCGGCGCGTCCGCGCAGACAAGTGTGGCGACAACAACCAGCTTTACTTTGTTGTCCGCTACGGCGAATTGTGCAAAAAGGGTTCTACCTGGCTTGTACAATTCTGGCAAAAAGTACCTAATCAACATCTTGGACAGCGCCTACAAACGCGACCGAAAACTCTGCCGCCGCTGTGTCGTCGCGCTACATTACACAATATTCACAATAGAACCCCTCGTTCAATCTGCTTAAGGACCTTTGAATTTTTTATGCAATATCGAAGTCAACAAGACGGACTCGAGGGCCTCGGCAAACTTCTAAACAATTGTTGCGTCACGGTCAATAGACCAAGACGGGTTTTTGTGGTATTTTTTTATTATTTCTGAACATTTTGGCGAGACCGTTAGAGCCCCGAAAGGTTATTTTCTCCATCCACACTTTAGGAAAGAGGTAGGGCATGAATAGGATTATGTACTTATCTGACGCAATACCGCACTAATCAGTTAAAAGGAACTGTCCGAAAATCCTTTACTCGTTATTTAGATGAAGGTTATATCGAATTTCTTGAATGCATTTCATATGAAAGAAAACCTAATGTCAAAACCAACATTTAAATATACTAAAATCTTCTAACAATTTCTGATTGTTTGTACACTTTACACAGTTACAACTTACAATGTACAAAAACGTATTGTTTGTACACTGTAACTTGTAGTTTTGAAAACTACATTTTTGCTAACACACTGATCATGATTTGCAATATTTGATTAATTTGGCACTTATCTAAACATAAAGCAGTGTGAAATTGATGAATGTGTATTTTTTGATCACTTTTGTATCCTATTTTAACGCCTATTGTCGAAAATAGATTCTATAAAAGATTGTTAGCTTCGCTTCTTTTTGCGAAATAGAAAGACAAAAAGTAGAGCGTACCGGAATTGGTTTACACGAAATTCGTAAATTTTGGATCAAACAAAAATGGAACAGGATCTTAGGATAAATGTGTATTATAATATGATACAAATATCACGCCTGGTGACACAGTGTCCATGCTGGTTAACAAATTGGTGACAGGCACTTCAAGATTGAATTATGTATTTAGTGCCACAATCACGCACGCCCTAATATAACAAAGAGCTGCTCGTGCCATTAGAGAGATTTATATCTCAACATAAAGAAATCGTAAATTCGTTTCCGACTTTAGTATTTCACACAAAATGTCCAATTCCAGGAGGAGGAAATAAATGGCATACCAATTATTACAATGCTCTCGTCCGGAAGTTTTTGAGTATTTATATCGATGTATCTTTTGAGCGGTCTGGTTTTAAACAAATATGGAATGTGCGTAAGGCTCTAAGCTGCAGAGAATAGGGGATTACAACGAAAGCCTGTTTTTGTTTGTTTTCTTTGCTGTAATGCTATTGTAAAGTTGGGTTCGATTTATTGGCTTACACGTTTGGTACGTGAAAAAAGTGTTGCTTACCAAGATTTAAATTTTAGTTCAGTAATTTCTAATTTACAGTCTGGAGATAGCTTATCTTTGATTTCGTTTTTCGAGCAGAATAATAATCTTATGGTTCCTTTTCCACTTTATTTTTATGACAGTTTAAGTTGATTCTTACTTTAAGGCTCAAAATATATGGTCCAATAAAAGTACAGTAAATATAAAAAATGGATCCAGGGCAGATGATGTTCAGCTATTTACGAATAACGGTAAGAATCTTGTTTTTTCTTGTTTACAAATCTGTTACAACAAACAAGAAATTAAAGTGTTGAGACCAAACAGACATAATTAACACAGAGATCTGTATCAATTAATTTAGAGCAGGTTGGAGACACGAGCAGGCTTCTAAAAAAATCTTTATCACTGACCGTAACGTAACACCTTTTGCGATTGGAACTGTCAAGAGGACAGTTCATTTGTCAACTGACCTCAAGTCAGGTAAATTAAATTACGAGATAGTAACTAAAAGCGTCGGCTTTTATATGAAACTAGGCGTCATGATTATCAAAAAGAATACCATGAATGATTACCTTTTACCAACGTGGGAACAGATAAGCATTCAAGTCAGAGCTACTTAATACACCTCGTGTGCCCTCCTCATTATAGTTCCGAAAGCCAAATGAGCTGGGTAACTTTGATAGAATGTTGTTTGGAACATAAGATTTTTCGATCTCGAATGTCGGTATTAGTTAACGATTAGCTGATTGTATTTCCCTTGTGTCGGCTTCTTGTAATGAGTAGCGTGTGCTATCGCCAACATTTATTTAACGAAGGAAATCATTTCTATCTGAGACATGTTAAGTAGCGTGGTCTACACTTTAATCAAACAACTTCATTAGGTTGGCCCCATCCAAAGTAAATCTCTCATTCAATTAATGAGATGGGAGTAATTGGAGTAAATCTTTAGTCATTCTTCATTGATATCTTTTCTCATTCAATGAAAGCTAGAATAATTAAGATAAATAACGTAGTGGTTTTTTAAACATTAACTACCTAGTGTAAAATAAATTAATACTACTAAATGTAAGTACCTCCTTGGATAAACGTTACTTTGTTCCTAAATACAGTTTAAGTGAGGTGTTAGCAAGTTTTGGTTCAAAACAATACCCTGTACCGTTTTAAGTTGCGGTCGAAATGAGGAGGCTACTCCAATAAGTGTTTCAGAACAGGATTTCCACCTGACTGGGGTTTCGCTAAATTATCCCTAAACCATTGTCCAAATGGACGTCTTTTGCAGCCACATCAAAGAGAAGCCGACAATAAGCCCGGATTTAACGTTAGTGGAGCGAAGACTCGTGCCTCTAATCTCTATTGATATAACGGAACAAACGAAACATTTCGGAACACCTTACACCTTTTTACCGATCGTCCTTTCATACGGCCCTATAAAATAGTGCACCGCTACTTTTTGTTTGATAGCGTACGGTACATTTGTGCCGTTATGACAATAATAACCCTCAAAGTGTTACAGTTTTTTGACGTAACTGTATCAGATCCCTACGCTTCCGAGTACAAGCTCATCTAAGTTCAAGGTGGAAGGAAGCAATACATTATGTTTACTTACCGATCGACGTTTATGTTATTGAATTACTCTTAGGATTGATTTGGTGCATTTGCGAACGTTCGCATCTGCCGAGGGCATTTGGTTTTTTCGATCGACAGTTGTATGACTGTGGGTGCTTAATTGCGGAGTAAGATAATGTAATATAATCCTCATCGCAAAGAATCACAATAGAGCAAGGTGGTGGGCCCGTAGAGTGCAACGTAGAATGAATCTCGCATTCAATAAGATAACTCCAGGTGAAATAAATGGCACGTTCCTAGCTTACCTTTTCTGTCAGACGGCACAACGTTTGGCCTATTTTCGATACGGGTATCTAAATACGATATGACGCAGATGTTTTGGAAGAGTTAACAGTGAATGATAATAATTATGAGTGATTGTTGCTGAGAATTCAATAGCAGATCTCGACAAAGTGCATTCGTACTTTTGTGTAGTGTAGTGGTATGTGCTATCTTGATTGATGTAAAATAAGATATAGAATATTTGAGTGGGTAACTACTAGATTTTCGTCAACATGTTTCAAAACAGAAGAAGTATTTATTTGTGAAGCATTTAACTACAACCCAGCATGTGCAAGTTTAACGTATGACTTTAAAGCGAATCGATCATTGATCCGCCAATTCAGAAATGTCGGCAAACTCAAAGGACGCAATGACAGATGACGTATCATTGCACAATGCAGCAGACAATGGGTTGAGTGCATTGCGATGCAATTCATACGGGCACTTTAGCCACGGTCAAATGGTGTAACCCTACACTGCGAACCCTTTGATTCTAGCACGTGTGCGAATCGCATAATCGTTAGGTAGCTCTATTGTTGATATGATAGATGGCTTGTACCCACCGCAAAATTTGTGAAGTCGACTAATTGATTCGAATTAACATTTTGAGGCTTTAAACGCTTTCAGTACTTATGAAAATATGCTATTCAGTAAAATGTTGAAAGGTGAAAATACATTTCATTTTTAGGGTTCCGTTCCTCAAAAGTAAAAAACGGAACCCTTATAAGATCACTTTGTTGTCCGTCCGTCCGTCCGTCTGTCAAGACCGTTTTTCTCAGGAACGCGTGGAGGTATCAAACTGAAATTTCTATATGATACTTAGGTCTACTGTCCCTGAAAGCTGTAGAAAAATCAACCTTCTAAGCCAACGCAATCAAAAGATACAGCCATTTAGGCTGCAAATTTCCGCAAATTTTCGACACTCGCAAGGGAATCAAAACCTACAGGGTACTTCCCGTAAACTTGGAATCTTGAAATTTAGTACGAAGTCACGTCTTATAGTAAAGATTACCATTAGATTATTATTAGATTATTATTTACTGAAAAATTACGAAAACCGTAAATTTTCAGTTTCATCATATTAAAAATAATATTTTTGAAAAATATTTTTGACAATTTTGAAAATTTCAAAGTTACTACTCCTTATCTACAGGTTTGTACGAAACCCTCGGTGCGCGAGTCCGACTCGCACTTGACCGGTTTTTTGCACATTTAAGTAACTTTGACTGAAAGCAACATAAGCACCTCACGTTTCAAACTCACTGATGGTAAGTGAGCATAAATTAACATAATTGAATAAATTACGCACAGGACAGAACAGGACAGTAATAACTTTGATCTCAAAATCTCGGACTGCCAAATAAGGACAGAAGTAAACACAGGCTTGGCAAATAAACACCGCCTAAACAAACATTGCAGTTTGCCCCCCGGCGCCTGTAATTTAAAACCTCAACAACCATTTTCGTTAAGTTGACCACTCATGACGCGTGCCTTTCGCATTTCATTTGTTACGAAAAAAATCGAGTAATAACACTTCTGTGCATGTAAATTAATAATAATTATAGTCTTCTAGCCGATTTCAATCTCGTCAAAACAGTGTAAATCTTAAAATAAAAGCAAATCTCATTTCATGAAATAAAACTAAATCTCAACAGAGATCAGCCAGCTGCGCAGGAGATACAAGTGTGCAAGTGGTGCATTCACTGTGCCTTCACTCTTAAAGTTCTCCTGTTCTCTCACTCTCTCAAAAGTTTTCTAACTCTCTCTTGACTCCTAACCAGAGATGGCAAGAGATCAGGCGCAGGACCAACGGCTTAACGTGCTCGGCTAAATTCATGACAGTAAATCTCAGAAACAATTATTGCGATTAATGAGATTCGAACCCAGGACCTTTCGGATGTAAGGCAGAAAATTCGCCATAACACGAACGAGCACTACAACAACGCATGTAAATAAGAAGTATATGAGCTAACCTTAGAACGTGTAGTTCGTAGTGACAAGCCTTTCGAGCTACCCCATAAAAATCTATTTATGACCAAAAACGGCAGTAACTAGAAATTTTCCATGAATACATTTAAAATAAATTACGCGAGTCCAAATTTAATTTGCACGGCTTCAAACCTTATGAATCGTAAATATATACTTAACGATTTGCCATTTCACTTGTCTTTTTGTAGCAGATTTGTGCTGTGTGAAGGAGCATGTAAACTTTAAGTAATATTTATTTATTGAGCAAAACGACATGTTGCGCTCTGTAAAATGGTCCTCGTTGTCTCGGTTTAAAGAGTTATCGGTACATAAATATTCGAGTGCACAATGTTGGTCTCGATTCGTCACATGTGTCCATTCATTCGTGAGGAAGTCCACGTTTTGTTTAAGATTGAAGTCTCAATCAGGCTGGGGTACATTAATCACAAAAACCGACCCACCGCTTCCGGAACCTAAGACAATCGAGTTTAAAAAATAACGACCCTCAAGAAGCCAAATAATTTGTATTCAGCATTTGGATAAATGGACACACGGCTATAAAGAATGACAAGCTTGTTAGTAATCAATAACGAACAGCAAGTGTGTTAGTTGATCGCAAATGTTTTTTTTTACTGTGGCTGACCTAATAGGTAGGTCATAGGTATTATGTAATATTATTATTATCTTGGTTATTATTACGGTAACAAAAAGGATTAACTAAAGTATAAGACATGTCACATGAAAAAGACAAGATGTGAAATAATGAAAAGTTGGAAATATCATGGAATTATGCTTCTTAAACTTGCAAAGATCTGCCATCGATTACAATTGTGGTATAATGCAAATTTTAACTAACACAATATATCAATGTTCGTGTTCTTTCTGGTACGTGTGTACGATCGGCCAAGTATGCGATATAAATGCTATCGGATCAGATCCAGATCAAATCGCATCGAAATATAAGACCAGGTACAAATTACTGGGACGGGACCCCATCACAAAGATGGTGGTCGGCGATAGTGCGCGCGTCACTATAAAGACATAATTTAGTCCAATGGTCCCCAAACGATTCGTGCCTGAACCCTTGCTGCACAGTAGAAAGTTGACGTACCAATACTATCATATATTTTGGTTAAGCTTCCTAAAATTCAAGAGTAAGTTTTCATGCATTCTTTTTTTTTAGTGGACTAGTTGACGAGAAAAACCATGAATCTATCCCTATAACCATGAATTCTTCACGGATTGTTATTATCACGTTTCTAATGTTTGAGAACCGGTGGTTTATCCAGAAGAAAAAGTGCGACAGAACTAGACGAACGATGTTGCCTCTCCTTTTAATTAAGATTGCTCGCGATTGAAACGTCCTGTGATGAAAGGTGGTTTTATTGTGGTTTTGTTTTGGTGTTGTATAGATTTCTTGATGGTCTAATGATAGGGTTCAGTGGTGACAAGAGACAATAAATAAAGTTAATCATCTAACGAGTTTATAACATCGAGGTGTCTTGTTTACTAGAATAGTTAAAAAGTACAATTAACTCGTAAAATAGGTATCAGATAAGGGCCTGTAGACAAAATAATAAGATATACCCAAAAATCGTACAGCGCTCTGCGAGTCTAATTTAACAATGATTTAAGGATACTGCTGGGGCTGCCTCGTTTCTGTAGTGCGTCCACCATGTTCGCAGAGGCGCATACAGATAGCATCGCGGCTATTATCAGAAAGAAACAAGAATCCCTGATGTTCAGGGTGTGCGACAGCTCCAACGGTATCCTGAAAGTTATTGCAGGCCTGAAAGTCACAACATGTTTGTCCCTTAATGTGACACATAAGCCAAAACACATGCACCAAATTAGTTATTAGGTACTAATGTAGTGTGTAAGATGTATTTTTTACTAACCGTACTTGGATCTTTTGTTGTCCAAATAAATGAAATAAAAAGTAATATTACACAGTCGACGGCGAAGAGAAATATCAATAAATTTCTGTGGCATATAAAAATTTCATATAATTCATGACATTTGGCTTCGTTATCGAGTAACCATGGTTAGGCACAAGGTTCATCTTTTCAGTTTAAAAAAAATATCTAATGACACGAAAAAAATAAGGCGATTTTCTTCACATAGTGAAAAGGCATTCTACACAACACCAGAATTTCTAAATTCGCAAAGTAACGTATGACTGTAAATAATTAAGACTTTTAGATTTTTTGGACATGTTAATTTTAACAACTGTTGACATGTTCTTATCATTAATTTTCTGTAAATTATTACTTCCTTATTTAATATTTAAATTATTATGTTTTTTAAAAACGATTAAGACACCTTGAAATTTTGACACTTGTAAATTCAATCCATTTTTTAAAATATTGCAGGCTGTTAATAACGGCTAAGTAAGCAGAACGTCCTAAAAATATGTCTTATTTATAAGTAGATAATTAATTTGTCAAAGTATATAATTTGGCAAGTGTCTCTTTTTGTCTTTACTTACCGGGAAAACTCAGTAACATTATGTAAAAAATACTTTTGGAAATAAACGATTTATTATTATTATTCATTTCATTTAATTTTTAAAATGTGCTCTAGAAAGTGAGCGGTCATTCGCGAAATCTCAATTTCAAAAGCACAGCTTTGTCGGTCGAAGTAAAAGCGTTCATACAATGTACTTTTATTAGAGCCTAATAATGCTGGGCTAATGAACCGTGCAGACTTCCTGTGCAAGCCGATTGAGCCTTCGGAACCAGGAAATGTCTTTGTTCAATGCGAAAACGAAAGGGTTGTACATTAAACCATACATCAGACTCCCTCTTGATCCAAAGCCAATATAGTAAGATTCAAAATAGAAAACGATTCGCAGCAGACTAAAGGGTAGACTGCATTAAGTTTTACGTCGTCCCGGATCATTTCGATGCCAGTTCTATAGGTGTTGAGTATGAAATCGATTTGCGAAACGACGAAAGATTGAGATATCCGCTCCTGTGAAAGAAATCGGAAGAGGTATATCAATTATGTTATTCGCCATTTCTCTCTTTCATCATGAGCTAAGCAGATAACTCAAGTGCTGTTTAGCTATACAGGGTAAAATTCTAATGGTTGTTGTCCCGCAGTAAAATGTTTCTAAGTAGTTAAAAATATTTGTGAAGTTTTTTTTTAATAAAAAATTCTAGATTTTCTATGGGCGACTGCGCTTGGCGGAAGGCTTTTAGTATGGAAAACAAAAAAAGTAACTTTCAACAATTATTTTCTTGATTCGATTCCGTACTACATACTAAAGGTGGAGAAGACTAAACTAGGCTATGAAATAAAGCGTTGCTATGGAACACGAAACTAATTAACACACACTACAAATGGCTGAGATCATTTACATACACTGCGACCTAATACCGAATGAAAATTTAAATGATGTCATCCAGCAATTCGAGCGTCGATCGCAAAACTTTCAAGCCTCCTTATTTACGCCGCAATATTCGTAATGAGTATTTAACCCTCCACGTAGGAGTGACTGGAAAAACCAGCCTTAACTTGGTGGAAATAAATAAATAAGTCGCCCGCATCAATTCGAAGGGAACGCTCTCCCATCGAGGACAGAACTTGTAAATCTATCTTCGATAGCAATCTTGATGTACGGACGGATGCAAAACGGGATGCAACAGCGCTGTTTGATTTAAGGAAATGTTCCACCACTGACAAAACGGAGCAAGTATCGCATGAGGCATCGAATAATCTCCGTTTAGTTTCGCTTATCCGCGTCATCTTCAATGTTTAGTTGAATCTCGTCATGTAAAACGACTCAAATGTATCGACCATCGATATGACAAGCCACTTGAATAAACACAAAGAGCGCCGCAGTTTACCATGTTAAAAGTTTTACTCCAATGTTTACTAAACCTAATCTAATTTTGTTACTTCGGATACCCGTAGCGATTTATGACAAGTAAATTTGTTTTTGCTGGCGTAAATCATAAAACTGCGGCCAGGAATGCATGAGGAAAATTTATGAGGGTCTATTACAAAGTGGGATAACATCTCACCATGGTGCTTCGATATCATCTAGAAATGCAGAATCATAGTTAACTGATATTGGTGTGATACTTTTTATGGACAAATAAAAGTTTTTTAACCTCTTGGTCATCGATATTCAAATTAATTACGTTTTAAGCTTGGCACGTGCTGACATGCTTGTAGCGTTACTTATACATACTGAGGTATCAAATTTTGGCACGTTCATTAACGACCATCCCTGTCGGCAGATGTTGTTTTTGGTCATTAGCGGACAAAAAATAATTAATAACCTCCGTTTGTGTACAAAATTGATTACCAAGGCTTCTGAAGTCGGCCGTCTGGCGGCACCCACGTGAACTCTGGAAATTATAACTATGTACTGTCTAATCAAGAACTCACCGTCTCTTTCGCTCAACACACACATTTGATAAGCGAGAAACGAACATAAGTTAGGAAGTAAACATTATTTCCACTCGTCGTGACCACACCTTGATTGATGAACAGAGAAAACGCCTTGAGTTGTTTCATCACGCCTAAATTTAATTTAGAAAGGATACGAAAACACGAGGTGATTTGTGTTTTGTTTGTTTTTGAAGTAATTTAGCCGAGGTTCAATAATATTTTTCACTTAGCTGCTTGGATAAAAAGTGAAAAGGCAATATTATCGTTTCCGCCGTCTCCTTCTTGTGTCATGTCAAAATCGCTAATGGCTTTACAATATTCTGTGTTTATTTTGCTACATTTTTGCTCTGCGCGTGGAAACCTCTTCTTAAACCATTTTATTGCATCCTTTATTTTAGGACAACCCACCTGAACTCTTGAGCGTTTTTTTGTCATCTACTCTCTGCTATTAAGATCGCGCCAAACGTTTTCTGGAACATAGAATTTAGGTAAACGTTCGTCATTAGATCAATTTAATGTCGGGCTATAAACATAATGTTTTAAGTAGGTAACTGTCCATAATATTTTGTTTGGCTGGGATGTTTTGGAACAAGAACGTGTATTGACTCGTCTTATTCCAAGGTCCTTGACGATTTATTTTTAGTAACTTGAACTATCATATAAATCATGTACGTATTAAACAACCAGTAGCTATCTCAATTAACCTGTCAGCGTTTTACTTTTTACATATTATTCATTAGTCTATCAGAGTATTTGTTATTTAAATTAGCGTCAATACATGTATTGCAAGATCGATACATCAGATCTTTACGGCACTTACGGGGTTTGCAATTACATGCTACAAATTATTTTTATGGCGATCACATTGTCACAAGATAAATGGTAGCTTTTTCGTTTTTTCTTTTGGTTTGACACAAACGAGAAATGGATATATAGGAAAATTGAAGTCAACAATAACCAGCTTGAATAAAAAATCTACGCATGTTTTCAAATGCAACTCTATTCACGTCTAACGTCTCCCTAATAGCCATACCTCATCACAGTGAAGATTACGCATAAATAAATAGATAATAAAGTAAATTGAAATCCTTCCCAAACGGTCAACTAATAGCTACGATCAATAATGACACCGGAACCCTTTGAGTTATACCACTTATACTTTAAACAAACAATCCTCACGATTGCTCGTTAAAAATCATAGAAATTAGGATTGAAACAGTTCTGGAAAGTTATTCTAAGGCGTTTATTTCAATTTGCGTAAGTGTCGAGACATTTAAAAACGAACACTATTAAAGTTGTTCAGTTGTGTGAACATTAGTTAAAGAAAAATTTATGAATTTTTAATATCGCAGATCGTATAAGGCGAAGATAATCTTGTTTTGTCCTTTTTTTATTCTTAAAATAGTGAACCCGGCAGACGCTGTCCCGCCCGCCGTTTTCAGAATTTATCAATATTTTCTCATCGTTTACCCCTTTCCAGGACTTCCACAAATTCGAAGGCTACTATTATTGAAATCGGTTCAGCCGTTCTCGAGTTTTAATGAGACTAACGAACAGCAATTCATTTTTATATATAAAAAAGCGATCGGCCTACCTGAGTTTTCCAATGGGAATGCGTCATTTTCCCGCAGTAAAAAGTAGCCTCACTACCCTCAGTACCCGTGAAAGGGTATCAAATTATCTGCATACCACATTTCATGCAAATCGGTTCAGTTGTGATTGAGTAACAGACAGACAAACAGAGTTACTTTCGCATTTATAATATTAGTATGGATAAACTGGTGCGTTAACTTATACCTACTGCTGCTTGGTGGGCTTGAATTGCCAATCTCGATAATTAGTCGATCGAAAGATTGAGCTGCATGCATCTCGCTTTTAACTAGTCGTTGTAGTGCATTGAAAATGACATGCATTTTCAATGCACTTTTTAACAGAAATCCAATAAATTTTATGTCCCAAGACAATTTCCTCGCCTTCATTTGCGTATAGTACTTGCTCTACTTAGATCAAACAGGCAGATGTTCACTTGTTATCTGCGCTTGCGTGGGCGGCGCTGCGCGGGAGTCGGTGTTCTCAATGCGCCCATTGTCGCAACCCCTTGCACTATGGCACGCGTCGCTGGCCGCTTCCGTGTTTACCTTGTCTTTGGTACCGTCAGCTTCTTAGACCGAAAACAGAAAAAATGATTTTTTTAAACATACTTAGCCAAATCAATGCAAATTTTAAACACGAATTGGAAAAAGTGAATATGTTCTAGTGATGCATTTTTCTGTTAATATGAATTGTAACTTTTGTTCTTAATATTATAAACTATTATTTACTAACTTCTCGCCATTACATTAGGCATGTTAAAGAAAACTGCATCAAAATCCGTTGAGTCGTTTTGAAAATCCAAGCATACATACATATTACAGACATAGGGACTTTGCTTTATACTATATAGTGATATTATAATTTATGATTCAATGTCTTTCAACCTCATAAAATATTTAAATATGTACTTTTTATTACATGATATGCATAGGGGAGCGTCAGCCAAATAACAATCAAAACTGAAATCTGGCTAAGGGTTGGCTCACCCTTTTACATTTTCCATCTGGTTTATGTTTTGGTTAACTTTCAAAATATGATTTTAAACTTTCGTGTTGAATTGTAACACTAATAACTTTGAAACGTCGAGCAGTGAGTACCTTAATGCTCCTTAAAAATATATCGCGTTTAGACTCGAATACAAGTAATTAGTGTAACTTTCAAAACTTCAATTATTTCAATGTTTGAACCAATTATTCAATTGTCGATAAAGTATTTATGTATTTAATAGGCCACAGCATATCATATTCATTACTGCTACAATATACTTACTTGAATAAAAATAACAATGATATACGATATACGCCTATGTATTTTGTACCGTACTAGACTAGTGAGCCCATACTGAAAATTTAATAAGCAATTAGAACGGGACAATTTCACAGAATCGTTGATCAAATTCGTGATATAAATAATGAATATACGAAACAACCCTTTAATAAGCATCCCGAATTTTAATTATTGTCTCGGTAGTACAAACTCCAGCACAACAGGCTACACATTTTCGTTGCAAAACTTGATGTTATCCCAACTGAATAAGATGCTGATATGTGTAACTTGATGTACAGTCATCAGTATATAGCTAATGATGAACCCTTCAGGTAGGGTAGACCGCCGGCCGCGAACCACCCTCCGAGACTAACTAAATTACACACTCATTAGTTTTGACCTGATTTTATTTGTTTTTGCCTTCAACCCTGCAATAACCACAGGCGCCGACTTTGTCCAAAACGTCGCATGCACAATTTAAAAAAAAACGGTCACACGAAACCCTTAGATTTTCTCAACTAATTTAAAAAATCAACCCATTATCAACCTTAACTTGAGGTGTAAAAGATGATTGAAAAGTTTCTTTTTTTTATTGTCCGATAATTCGAAGTCAAAAAGTCATGTTCTGGTGCGTAGTAAATTTGTTTCCTGTCTTCAGTAATTAGTGTCACGGGAACGTGTGAATGAGTCCGCTGCGCCGTTTTTGAAGATTCACATAAAAACAGTCCTGCCATCCACTGCGGCCAAACCTTTAGAATTTTAGGTGTTCAACACTAAAAAGTAGCTTCCCAACTTATACGGCCAATTACGATGTATAGCTGGATATACCTTACATTGTTTATTATCATTAAATCGCACATCTAGTTCTTTAAAGTCATAAATGTCAAAAATAAAAATGATACGATCTTTGAGTACTCAATAGATTCTTAATGACGGAGAGTTGTGGCAAAGTTAACTGAATTTTACATTTTTTCACATTTATGACTTTAAAGACCTAATTGACGAAATAATTTATGATTTATTGAAAGAAGTTGACATAAACAACGATTACAATGGAAGGTACCTTACAGCCTTTAGGCGCGGGTAGAACTCTCCGTGCTTTCATGATGTGAAAAGACTACTAATCTATAATCTTATTTCGTCACACGCATATTTTGCTGCTCCAATTTAATCGAGTCAGATACAATAAGGTCCATCAATTTACCACATTGGATCGGTACGCAGGAATCACTTATGTGCAAATTTATTACATCCGAGCCCTGAGCGAGTGTGTCCTGTATTTAATTTTGGCGCTCCCATGGTGTTCCTGTCTGTAAGACCTTTTGGCCTGTCCGAGAGTTATGCCATATTTATAGCCAGAACCTCAATTTGAACATTTGTACAATTATCCATCTTAGACCTGATTTCACCAAGGTAATTTAACCAACGTTTTAGTAAACAGCCGATTAGTGACAAATTTTAGTATAGATATTGACACTGACACTGTCAAAAATTGGCTGATTAAGTCTTAACCGGCCATTTTAAACTCCGTGAACTTGAGCCTTAAAGCACTGAAATTTCTTTAAAAATTGCTTTCAAATCCAAAAATATTAATATTAACCATGAGAAAAGTAATTTGAAGTTTATAGGGTTATGGGATTTTTGGTTTAGCTTATTACCTACATTATCAAATTTTTGTTTAATCGGGACTCAAGTGACAATGAAATTCCATCCATAGAAACTCGTTCGACTTGCAAGGTCAAAGCGTTATGATCATCATAATCAGCTGTAAGAAGTTTATTGAAAAAAAAAATGGCCTTCTTCCCTTATACTTCGTGCTCAAAAAGTTTCAAGCGGCCTACATCTAATTCGATCTAGCTATCTTTACAAGTTCATCGATTCATCTCACTGGTGTTTGATACAACACGATGAAGGTCTCAATCACACTAATACACTGACATCCAGAAATTAAATTTCCTACCGGTGTTCAGTTCTTCGCGCCAAGATCAAAGCAGTTCCTGGGAAAATTTTGTGCCAAACTCTTTGCGCTCCCACCTTAAATCTAGGGCCCAACTGAGACTGGCTTTAGAAATACGGGCTGTATTCCACATCCTTCCCATCCAGTACATAATAAGTGCGGCTGATAAATAAATAATTAATAATCGGGCGAGCCACACTCGTGACCACCGAAGGGTTTCGTGACCGCGGCTCCTCTGACCTGCGTAGATTGAGATATCAAAATTTGCGTTTCAACCTCGATATGATAGCAGACGTTTGTTTTATAGTTATCATTTGAGTTAGCTTCGCCCGGAGCGGTGGCAAATGGGAATTAAAAAGTGGATAAGCTTTGATCTTATTTAGTTTTGTCGGGGTCATTGTATTCTCTCCTGTTTCACATGTGTACTAGGGCGTTTTGATAACTCCATGACTTTCAGGCTGAATAGAAACTTTTTTTATTTTTAATGATATTTTCTTAAAAGTAATATTTTTGCGAACCTAAAATAATTCTATTTTCAAATATGGCGCGAAAACAATATTTAATAACAAAAGAAGTTTGGCGGCTGTGAAGGTGTTCTTCGAAAATGGAGAAATCCGAGTTTCGAGTCTTGATTAAACACTATTTTTTACGCGGGAAAACCATTAAGCAGACCGAAGACAAGTTGAAAAAATATTACGGGGATTCAGCGCCGTCTCATGGAATGGTACATAAATGGTTTACTGAGTTTCGTTGTGGACGTATTACAACCAATGATGCCGAGCGCCCAGGAAGGCCGATTGAGGTAACCACTGAGGACATTGTTAACAAAATCCACGATATTGTTTTGGCTGACCGTCGAGTAAAGATACGCGAGTTAGCTGAGGCTGTGCACATCTCAACTGAACGAGTTTTTCATATTTTGCACGATATTTTGGGAATGAAAAAACTTTCTGCAAGATGGGTGCCGCGCTTACTGACAGTCGACCAAAAGCGAAAACGCGTGACTACTTCTGAGGCATGTTTGGCTATGTATAATCGCAATCCAAGTGAATTTTTGCGTCGGTACGTAACCGTGGATGAAACGTGGGTCCACCATTATACGCCAGAGACTAAACAACAGTCAAAGCAGTGGACTTCTACCGGCGAACGTGCACCAAAGAAGGCAAAAACGGTATGTTCGGCTGGTAAAGTGATGGCAACAGTATTTTGGGACAGTCAAGGGGTTATTTTCATCGATTTCTTGGAGAAAGGCAAGACAATAACCGGTGCTTACTATGCTGCATTGCTGGAAAGATTTAATGAAGATTTGATGAAGAAACGACCGCATCTAGCAAAGAAAAAAGTTCTATTTCATCAGGATAATGCTCCGGCCCACTCGTCTGCAGTCGCGACTTCAAAACTTGTCGAATTAGGATACGAATTATTGCCGCACCCTCCATATTCACCAGATTTAGCCCCCTGTGACTTCTTTCTCTTCCCAAACATGAAGAAATGGCTTGCTGGGCAAAGATTTTCATCCAATGAAGAGGTGATAGCTGCAACCGAGGCCTATTTTGCAGGCTTTGACAAAAAGTATTTTTTGGATGGGTTGAAGAGATTGGAGCATCGCTGGAAAAAGAGTGTAGAGTTGAAAGGAGAGTATGTAGAAAAATAAAATGTTTTTGTACACAAAATATATGTTTTTCTTTTCAAAGTCATGGACTTATCAAACCGCCCTCGTATTATCCGTCTCATCTCATATTTCACATAAAACTACTACTTGTAATATCTTGTTTTACCGGTATACTCAGCAGTGCTAATGTTCTGCTGACACTCGTTAGCTCAATAATTCCTGAAAACATAAAATTTGATTAAATAACTTTTTATTGTACACCAAAGAAATACAAACAAACAAAATTTACATAAGAAGATGTACAATGCTATGAGCGGTTCCTTCCAGACAATTTTCGAGTAAAGGAATAATTTATGATTAGCTCAGGAATAAACAATAAGATTCAAAAGTAAGGCAAACTCAAAAGCTTAAGCTCAAGCTTTACAAAGAAAAGTACAAATAGATATTGAAAGCAAAACTAAATCTAAACTTAATAACAGCCAGCTTAGCTTCTGAAACAAAGATTCAAAAGGGCAGCTTATCCTATCTCACAATTTAAAGCAAAGCAAACAACTTTTATATTTTATTACAGCCTGTACTTGTTAATAAATATAGCACCGCTGCATTCGACGCCTCTCTTATCTTCCATCTACGTAATGGTAAGCGCAAACTAAACTGCTAATTGTTTTTGTTCGCGCAAATTATTGTATCCTTTGCGCATGCTCACAAGGGGCTGACTCGATGGGCCGTGATCTGATTTATATTTCGCTGCAACAACTCAGCCTGATACATCACCACCTAAAGGGCTACGTTGCGTTCGGATTCGCACCCTTGCTTCATATCTATTTTTCTCACTCGATTTAAGTCACACCTGTTTGCTCCGCGAGTGTCAAAGGTGGAAAGGTTCCAGTACCGTCTTAAAGATCTTACCCTCCTTATACACCTACAAAAGCTATGATATTTCATTCATCTGGATTAACTAGATTGTTATCAATTTAAGCTCTCCCTTGACCCTGTAGTAACAGATTACACTCGTTACCTTTTCATGAACCATCACTTTTATTTACAGAAAATATAATCGAACCAGCCATTTCATCCATCTGCAGGTCAGCTGCGATATGAAAGGATATGTCATTAAAATATGATTGCGAAATATGGTGGGTGTATGTTAAAATCAGTAACTAATTGACCTCAAAATCGTTGATTTTTGATTTACAATAATGCTTCCTCTTAAACATACCTGTTTATTACTATTCTCCTCAAAGGGTGGGCAGTATGGAACTTCGTGAACATTATATGGTATTAACATTGAAAAATTACTTAGCTTTAGATTTCCGCTCAGTTACGCCGGCATAAGTACCCAACTACACTACCTGTGACCACCGACTATGTTAGAGAACAAGCACATGCAAAAAGCACCGCCCGCCCTCCCACAAATCGCATGCAAAACAGATAATGCAATAATTAGTACCAACACCGACGTGCAAAAGAAAACCTCAACGCGTTTCGCCGCCTCACGCGGCATCTTCAGGAGGAGATGTTGTCGCCTCGGCTGCGCTCCGACGACTAACCTGTGAACGCTGGTGAGCAGGCCTTTTATACTTTTCCCCCACTATTGTTGTGACGTACTAGCGACCGATCCGGTCCTATTATTACTAATGATATTATTACTATTTTGACGGTTAGAAAAATTTGAAAAAATATTTAATAGTGGGGACGTTGTGTAACTGACCTGCTCATTCAGCAGTGTATGCGAATTATCTTTATTATGTTTAATTATTTCTAATTGTTCCAAAACGGATAGTTTTAAACTTTTTTCGCATGTGTGTAAAATTGAAAATGTGTGATTATCAGGAATTCTATGTCCTGTGTCTAAAAGGTGTTTCGCGAAATGGGATTTTTCGGGATGGTTATTTCGATACGCGGATATATGTTCTTTATAACGTGTGTTGAAACTACGGCCGGTCTGCCCTACATATGTGGAGTTACATTCATTACAATTAAGTTTATAAACACCAGATTTCTGGTGTTTATCAAGCTTATCCTTACCATTACATAACATTCGTAATGAGTTATTTGTGTTAAAAGCTGCGTGCATATCGTGATTTTTTAGTAACTTAGAAATTCGTTCCGACACCGGTCCTAAATAAATCAAACTAGAATTATACCTGTTATCCTTTTTATCAGGAACAGCGTATAATAAACTAGTTATGATTTTGTTAATTTTATTTTTTATTAAACTGTCAATAATGCATCTCTTGTATCCGTTTGAAGTGGCGATGTGGTAAAGAATATTTAATTCTTTTTTGTAATTAATTTCACTTAATGGTATTGTAAGAAGGCGATGTACATATGAGTTGAACGCGGCCATTTTATGTTGCCACGGGTGACAAGAAGATGCATGAATGACAGTGTCAGTGTGGGTTGGTTTACGATATATTTGGAATTCATGCTTACCCTGCACCTTTGTTATTGTTAAATCTAAGAAATTAATACTATCATTCTGTTCTAATTCTAATTTAAATTTAATTTTGGGGTGAATTTTATTTATTTTATTAAGAAATAGATCCAACTGACGGTTTGTTCCGGTCCAACAAATCAATATATCATCTACGTATCTATAATAATAAAGAATATTCCTATCATGTATTAAGTATTTATTTTCAAAATTATCCATGAAAATATCTGCCATTAATGGACTTAAAGGAGAACCCATCGCTAAGCCCTCCTTTTGTCTATAATATTGATTGTTGAACCGGAAATAATTTTGTTTCATACATAATGTAGTTAATAATATGAGATCGTCTATCTCCCCCGGATGCAATCGTTGTTTTTCTAAATGGTACTTTAAAATAGTTAGAGATTCTTGGTAGGGTACATTGGTAAATAAACTATCGACATCTAATGATAACAACTTTGCATTCCGAGGGAGAGAAACAGACTGGATTTTTTTAATTAAAATTTAATTAAAAAAATCCAGAGAAACAGACTGGATTTTTTTAATTAAAATTTAATTAAAAAAATCCAGTCTGTTTCTCTCCCTCGGAATGCAAAGTTGTTATCATTAGATGTCGATAGTTTATTTACCAATGTACCCTACCAAGAATCTCTAACTATTTTAAAGTACCATTTAGAAAAACAACGATTGCATCCGGGGGAGATAGACGATCTCATATTATTAACTACATTATGTATGAAACAAAATTATTTCCGGTTCAACAATCAATATTATAGACAAAAGGAGGGCTTAGCGATGGGTTCTCCTTTAAGTCCATTAATGGCAGATATTTTCATGGATAATTTTGAAAATAAATACTTAATACATGATAGGAATATTCTTTATTATTATAGATACGTAGATGATATATTGATTTGTTGGACCGGAACAAACCGTCAGTTGGATCTATTTCTTAATAAAATAAATAAAATTCACCCCAAAATTAAATTTAAATTAGAATTAGAACAGAATGATAGTATTAATTTCTTAGATTTAACAATAACAAAGGTGCAGGGTAAGCATGAATTCCAAATATATCGTAAACCAACCCACACTGACACTGTCATTCATGCATCTTCTTGTCACCCGTGGCAACATAAAATGGCCGCGTTCAACTCATATGTACATCGCCTTCTTACAATACCATTAAGTGAAATTAATTACAAAAAAGAATTAAATATTCTTTACCACATCGCCACTTCAAACGGATACAAGAGATGCATTATTGACAGTTTAATAAAAAATAAAATTAACAAAATCATAACTAGTTTATTATACGCTGTTCCTGATAAAAAGGATAACAGGTATAATTCTAGTTTGATTTATTTAGGACCGGTGTCGGAACGAATTTCTAAGTTACTAAAAAATCACGATATGCACGCAGCTTTTAACACAAATAACTCATTACGAATGTTATGTAATGGTAAGGATAAGCTTGATAAACACCAGAAATCTGGTGTTTATAAACTTAATTGTAATGAATGTAACTCCACATATGTAGGGCAGACCGGCCGTAGTTTCAACACACGTTATAAAGAACATATATCCGCGTATCGAAATAACCATCCCGAAAAATCCCATTTCGCGAAACACCTTTTAGACACAGGACATAGAATTCCTGATAATCACACATTTTCAATTTTACACACATGCGAAAAAAGTTTAAAACTATCCGTTTTGGAACAATTAGAAATAATTAAACATAATAAAGATAATTCGCATACACTGCTGAATGAGCAGGTCAGTTACACAACGTCCCCACTATTAAATATTTTTTCAAATTTTTCTAACCGTCAAAATAGTAATAATATCATTAGTAATAATAGGACCGGATCGGTCGCTAGTACGTCACAACAATAGTGGGGGAAAAGTATAAAAGGCCTGCTCACCAGCGTTCACAAGTTAGTCGTCGGAGCGCAGCCGAGGCGACAACATCTCCTCCTGAAGATGCCGCGTGAGGCGGCGAAACGCGTTGAGGTTTTCTTTTGCACGTCGGTGTTGGTACTAATTATTGCATTATCTGTTTTGCATGCGATTTGTGGGAGGGCGGGCGGTGCTTTTTGCATGTGCTTGTTCTCTAACATAGTCGGTGGTCACAGGTAGTGTAGTTGGGTACTTATGCCGGCGTAACTGAGCGGAAATCTAAAGCTAAGTAATTTTTCAATGTTAATACTAATTATGGATTTCCGCAAAGTAACGCCTGATACTATTAACATTATATGGTCCAATAGTGTTCAAAGATTTACGCTCTTATTGACATAAGTAGTCTGACGACGCAGTGACAGTCGTCTCCACTAAAACTAATAATAATTTATTGACAAAATATAAACCATAGGCGATATCCGATCGTGCAAGTAAGTTAGAGTTAGTACGAAGATAACAAAGCAATGTTTGCTTTAGCTGCGGGCTCGGATTGAGCCATTTAATTTCATAAGACGTATCTAGATAAGCCACGCTGTGCTTTCGTGAGATCTTTATGGATTTGTTTATTAACAGATTTAAAAATAAAAACTCTACAGTTTGTATTGCACGCTCTGCTTAGTTCATACCTAGCTACGAAAACTTTCGTTTTTTTATTGTTTACTGCTCTATAATACAAATGTCACCTTTATAAATCCACTCAAAAGTCACAAGTCAAATATGAAAACGTAAACATCTAACTGTTATATTTTACCTTACCTTAATGGTTTATATTTTTGTTACTAAAACATATCTACTGTTTTCCTCGGCTGCCTGATTTATTCTTGTGTGCATAGTTTAAAAAACCTTTGCAATAAATTCTCGATTCGTGTGTTTTCGCGCATATTTATTAGACAGTCGGCCGGTATAAAATAATATATGTATCAATCAATCAAAGTGCGAAACAAAAGGGAAACCTTGGGGCCAACAGCTGCATTATACGATTACATTTGTGGGTTACTAATAAAATGTTAAAATTCACGAATCCATTCCCAAGGCGTTTGCCGGCGCGTGCGCAATGTGGGTTTACATGAACTGTGTAATACCATTTTGTTTTTTTATGTACACACGACAGCACGTTAGGGTACGCACTTCGGTATCTTAATCACTTACTATAAGGGCGTTTTTACAACACAAATAGTAACCTGAAGTCGTGTCTGTATATAATTAGGTGGTTTTTAAACTTTTTGTAGAGTGTTTCGTGTTTCATCCATATTTTTAATTTTGCTTATTGTTAGATATCGCTTTTGCTCGCATGGTTAAGTTTTCAGGATATGGACAGGAGTGACAGACATATGGTATCTAATCTAGTATCATACAAACGAATTTTGTTACGTATAACTTAAATTGTTATTTAAATATCCATTCATTAATTTTTCTTAAGTTATAAAGTTCTATCAACATAAAAGTTGTATAAATCTCACATAATCGCTTTGTTTGTTTTTTTTTGACCACAAAATTCCATGAAACCATGAGTGCCGACTCCGTATGATTAATTTGGTATCATACGGAAAATTGTTTAGGATAATTTCAGCGAAGCCAACATTTAATACCAAATAGTAGATACCCACTAGGGTTCCAAAAACTACTTAATTAAGAACGAAGGAACGCAGAATCGTAAAAATACTCAAAACTAAAGAAAAATGATAAAATCAGTAGTTACAGATATGTTCACTGCGTACGCTTAACCTCATGTATTGCGATCGGTATCGAACCTACTTCTTGAGATTAAACAAATATTTCGAAACATCTTCGATCCATTTCATCTTACCAACGTAGCCTGGATTCAGTCAACATAAGGACTAGATTTCTCTGAAAGTAAACAATGCAGTTGCTCTCATAAAGTTGTTTGTCCACTTGTTGAGAGTTTTGTCGTACAATCTCTATTGGATCTGGCGCTAAGTTTTACGGTAATCGCACCCCTTTGGGTCATTCAATGTATTTCACATTTACAGTTCGGCTCTTCCTTGGTAGCATAAGCCTTGTATCAAGATCACACTAACTTTAAATCTTTGGGTTAACTATCACGACGGTGAGTGTGTTATAACGGTTCTTGTTAAAAAAATGTAAAGGATGTGTTTTTGTCAATTCTATGGCAAAGCGATTCCTATTTAATGAAAAAATAAGTTTAAAACTAAATAATTTACAAGATAAGTATTAATACTCTTTTTAATGTTTTCATCATATTCCAAAATTTAGCGCGAAGTTGATTGTTTGAACAAAATGCTCAGATTATCACTTACGCACGGGAAAATTTTATTTAACATCATAAAAAAGATATTGCATTAACTCACGTCTAATAACCACCTTCTGGATGAAGACTCATTCACGAGCGCGTGCCCCGAAAAAGAATACCGTAATCAAATTAACGCAAAATAAACGCAATCATAACGTTACAGCGGGCAGCTGCCCTATGCTGCAGCCAATTAAAAAATCTGACGACAATATTGATATTTTGCACAGAGGTATAACAGATGAAAAATGACCACTAAAAATTCAAGTGAGCGTTCGAGGAACCGTTGCCCCCGCCCAGTGGGCAGCTGTGTCCTCACCCAGGACACACTAAGCCTCTATTACAGCTTCTCTTACGAACGTACTTCGACCCATAAAAGCCGATCGCGACGCGCGTCAATTTATTCTTGAAATTAACCTGTCGCAAGCACTTAAGGCGCCTGCAAGAAACCATTTTTAAATGAATCGTCGCAATTTTGAAATGTCGATCATAATTAGAGCTCTGATGATATTGCGGCTATCAAATTTTTCATTTCACTTCGAGTGAGAGCCAACACACTAAACGCGACCGGCCGTTTCATGGCTTTATGATTGACTGTAAAGACAAACTCATTATCGCTAAGTTTGACTTGAGTATTGCTTCCGATATAATTTTTACGAGAAAGCTTCCATGACAATGACATTGTTTATCAAGTTACTATATTTTAGCATTAACAATGCAAATTTCTTTAAGTGTGTTTTAATTTCACAATGAAAATTGTTATATAACATATAAAAATCTGATAACATTTTTTGTCATAACATGTGAACATCTTGGTGACCAAGGCATGAATGTTTAGCCTTTTTTTTTGTTAGGTGCAAAATTTAATTTTAATTTTGTATAAACTACTTGAGCAGCATCCCAAAACCAATTAGGTACTCTAAGACAACTTGACCGCAAAACCTGTAACGTTAATCTTGCATTTTTAATCAATTTCCATCAAACAGGTCTGGGATTATCGCGTTTTCTTTTTCTAATTCCTAGAAATAGTCAGTTAGAGGGGAGTTTACACGGACTGACCGGAGTGAGCGCAGATGTTCGTGACACCTGCCCTCGCATAATTTACACCCTCTTTACTCATAGCTTAGTGATTTTTCTAATAATCTTTATATTATTTGGTAGTAAATTTCGAAGGTGACAATTTTTGATCTGTATCTAGTTGGCTGTAAAATTTCACGTACCCGTAAAATTGCAGTTTCTATTTTTGTATGCTTAACCAGTTTCACTCAAGATTATTAGAGGCGTATTTTACATCTATGAAACCAAGAGATGAAAAAAAAAACAGCAGCTATGCCTTACATCTACGTAGGTACTACAATGAAACGCTAACAGAAGCTTTTTTAATACGGATATCGAGTCTCGGGTTTGTTTTTAAAATTCAAATCTACGCCACATCTTTTTTTAAATATAAAACATAATCTGAACTACACAATCTGAAATATGTATATTAAAATAACAAACACATTATCACAAAATTGAGATTTTATTATAAACGGGTACAAGCACTCTCATCCACTTTACCAGGCGAATGTATTTCAACTTTAATTTTACAATAATTAAATTTATGACAAACATAATCAAAAAGTTAAGGCAGATGCTTCCATTTTTAATTACTTAATTATTAATATTATAATGTGTAAACGTGAATTTCCAAGATTCCGATTGCGATGACCAACTGTTCGTTTTATATAAGTTTGTGTTAAGAATATTATAATTTAGTACATACACTATAACATAAAGAATTAATTACGACTACTTTAAATCTTTAACCGTACGAGTGTAGTGGCAGCTTCGGCTTGATACAAAGAAAACACAGCTTTGGGTCAGACTATTGAAGAATGTTTTTCATAAACGTTTTGTTGTTTACCATTGTTGCAAGTAGTTTGAAATAACGACAATGCTATGAAATGAATAGAGTATCTAGTCATTTCACAGTTTAACATATTTACGGATACAATATACATATGTTTTTTTTTTTATACACGTCATAGGCGTGCAGTATCCGTGGACGTGTTAAGGCTCTACCGTAAGAGCTCCATTAATGCTATCAAAAATTATTTCTAATAAAACTACATTGTATTTCGAAGCAACAGGTTTTTGCTACGCATGGCCCACCGTGCAAATTAAGACACAATCTTAGTAGGTATATCCCTATTTGGATTTTATATGCTTTTAGAAAACTCGTAGCTAAATGACCTCGAGTAATATTATACTATGTTTACGTTCTCAAACGTTTAATAAAGCAATTTGACTGTCTCCAAACACACGCGTCTCAGTGTCGCGGCTCCTCTGTTTTCCCTGTCCGGTAGTTTTCAGTCGGCGACCAGCCAGTGGGCAGGTGCAGCGCACACTTCTTTCATTAAAATTAATACCAATGTCGCGTGTGCACATTCTTACTCGATAGCGCCTTGCCGTAATTAAGGTATGGTTTAACCCGTTCGGTGACGTGTGGGTTGAAGTCGTTTTGAAGGGTTATAGGTCTGATAGACCCGTGACATCTATTTTTAATTTCCTTACGATGAACTAAATTAATTTCATTGCCACACATTTTATTTAATGCTAGCTAATGGTTGAAGCCAAATTAAAAACCCAAGAAGTGAAGGACTCGTTTCTTCCAAAAGGTTTTTAAATACATAATTATAACTTCTTATTAAGAACTTAGGCACTGATTTGAGAACAGCATTAATATACTAATTTACTTTTAAAAAAGAGTAAAACAAAGATAAAAGGCATTTTCCATAACAACGGGTACCAAAAGACCCCACTCACATCGTACAGGTTGACTGAAACTCGTCCTGCGACGGAGGACGGAGGCGCGCGCCGGCCACGCGACTCAACGGTACATCGCGAAACATTTTATTAACGAGAAATTCGCCGCGATCGTTATAACTCGATTGGAGTAATCGGGAATATTCAATGCGGCCGAGAGTACTAAGTACCTGCTGCCGGTTTGTATATGAAACTTAAACATACAGGACAATGAACTATTGTTTTTAAGTTTCAAGGATTTATCAAAGGGCGGATTCCTCACCTCACCTCCCGGCGTGATATCTTAATGACACTGGAAATGTCAAATTACACCGAATGTAGCGCCACGAGGCATTAAGGAAATGAAAATATTAAAACGCGTTCCGGTGCAATCGTTTTACCTGTGTAACATAGGCTTTATATTCCAAAATAATTTAATTTAATTATGAAACCTATAGCCTTACTGAAACGGTCCAAAACAAAATAAAAAGCATCAAATGCTTTCGATATCACTTTTTTATTCGACTTAAAACTACCTAGTACCTTGCACTTTATGAACAAATAATACCCGCACAGTCTAAGTAGACTCACTTTCACAGAGCTCAAGCTTTGTATGAAAAAACACTGTCGTTTTCACAGCTGTGTGAAGGTACTTATACCATTTTATTGTCTGTAAAGGATGTAGACTCATTTCGCAGGTGCATGCCAGGCTACTAAAGCAAGACTTCTTATAACAGGGAACAATAGCCTCTAATTATATACTTAAGCCTATCTTATCAACCAGTAAACGAGGTGTCGTAAACCAATAAACGAACCTAGTTTGTCGGCAAACGAGCCGAATTACCAAACTCCGGTAATTTATTGCTGGACAAACATTTTCGAGGGGATGATTGAAATATAACACTCTAAATGAGACACCAGTTCTCATTAAACAGTACATTACAGAAAATCTTATTCAATTATACTAAACGTTAAAAATGTGTTCTCTATGGTGCGTGGCTATTAAATAGTAATAAAGTCGTTGTTTAATTTATAATGATTGCTTTTTATTGGTAGCTACGTAATGAACGTTATTTCTAAGTGTATGAAAGAAATAAATACTTGTGTAAATAAATAAAGTTGATAAATAGTGAAATTGTTTTTTTTTATAAGTAGATCATCTTGTAATCAGCTGTGTATTTATGAAACGCCTTTAAAACAAGTTAGCGTATTGGAACATTGATACAAATAAACGAAACAGTTGATCAACGATATCCTATAACGACTTAGCAATTTGAAATATGTGATTTACTGTATTATTTTTTAAGTAGCGCTCTGATGACAAAATTAAATGGTGACAGTACAATCGAGGGATAAATCAGTCGAACTGAAGCCCTTATAATGGCATTTGTGACATTCCATTTAATAGGCCGAACGCACAATTAAATGACGAAACCAATGGCCATTCGACATTTTTGTTTCAGATACTTTTATTATTAGATCGACAGAAAGTGCTTAAAAGGCATTAAAATAGAATGAAAAGATTTTCTTAGCTATTTTCGCTGCCTAAAGTGTAGAGGCGAACTGAGTATAAAACGTACAACGTAAAATGGCTTCGGTGGTCAAATTTTATCTTATCATTGTCATTTTTTTTTAGCAATCATACATATATTTTTATTTATATTTAATTTATTTTTAGGATATATTACAGCGTAACAATAAATATAATTAATGTCTAAAACTAAGAGTAAAAGCCTATTATGAGATTTTTTTAATGAATCATTTGTAGCTAGCAATTTTCGAACTACTACGATGATAACTGCTTTTCAAACTTTTGCACTAGAAAATCCACTTACGTATGTCGTACGTTGTATTATCGCCAACATTTTTTGTAAATGTAATGTACCTGCACTACCTATAGTGACCGTAACACTAGTATGTTCGAGCTTAAAATATAGTCCTTAATTCGAATTGCTTTGTTCTTATTTCTTATTCGTGCCTACACCCAAGTTCGTAATTGACCATTTAATTTGCTGAAATGTTTACAAATAATACCAAGGTACTTATTCTGGCAACAATAAAAATATGCATGCTGCAAAACATCAGCGCGGCCAAAAAAACCGTTCCCTGTAAAACAAGACGAGGGCGCATTGTAACCACCGGGGCATTGAATTTCTAAAATCCCGCACATTCATCAAGTGCTGCAAACAAACGTTATTATCTCGAAATTTGAATGTCGATCAGCCAATCCCGATTGGTCACAAAGCGGAATCGAATCACGTCAAATTGTATCTCGGGCACAATCGGTGTCAGGGTGTCGGCGTCCGATGTACAATGTCGGACCTTGACGCGTGACGTCACAATGTCCAAACTCAGACGACGACCGTCAGGGTAGACGCCGACCACAACTGCAAAGTAAATCGAAACCATCGCGACACTCTTATTCTGATCGGCATAGAAGATAATATGAAGACCGGCAGTGGAATGGTGAAGATTGGGTATCCATAGTCAAATCAGATAGACTTGACTGTTTTACAAGTTCCACTGACGTTGGATTTGCATTTTGAATAACATCTAACTGAGGGCTATTCCATATAAGTCCTATCACCGATTTCAAAATCACAAAGCTAAGACTTCCGTGAGCTTTACTTTAAAAATAAAATAAAAATCATATTCAGACATTAACAGAAGTAAGTCGTACGTTAACGCTCAAACATATGCATGGATACTTCAATTCGGCCCTCGCATTAATCTCGCGCAATCAACACTTACTTTACAATCGGTACAGTGAGTTAAACAGACGGCAGATCATTTTATCGATCTCGATTTAATGTATCATTTTTTAATCAATTAAGCCGCTTATATACACAAACAGTGAAAGGAAACCGCAAATCACCACAACGATATATTACAGGCTGCTCGGAATGCGCTTTATGAATCGCCCTTTATCGGCCGAGCCACGCTTGAGGTGAAATGTAAAACATTCCCTTTATTAATACTTAATACGATAACTCTTTGACGTCAATAGGAGTCACTCAACGCGTCGTTAATCAAATGATATTGGATGTGAATCAGGTAGTTCTATTGTGTTGAGATGTCGGCTTGCTTTACTAGTGATTAATAGACCAATGTAATTTTTAAATAGGGCATCAATATCCTTGTTCGAAACCTTGAATCGAATGGGGCTACCAGCTCAGTTACCCTCGGTTGCTAGTTTAATGATGCGTCCAGGCTAGCATGACTAAACAATAACCTTAGAATTGATACATGATGAAATTTTGTTGTGATTTGTTTGTACTCGTATTTATCCCCTCTTCTAATCTATCTCCTAACCGTTTAGCGTGACTTCAGCAATGTCCAAAAAGGTTAGCGGTTTTGACTCACATTCAATTCGCGTCTTTCGTGTTATCTGTATCGTTGTTCGTATTTTTCGTAACATCATTTGTTGTATATATGTTTCGTAATATCATTTCCTAGAACAGGATACGTTTACCATATTAGGTATCTGAAAATTTTCAGTTCCATTTTGTTTGGACTGTTTAATTAAGAAGTGCCATATATCACTTGTAAAATCCAGCTAACTGGATATAACCAGGATAGAAAGAACGATTTCCGCAACTGCGTCAGTGAAGCTTAATACAAGAGGAACAAGATACTTTTACCATATTGGGTATCCTAAAATTTTTATTTCCATTTTGTTTGGACTGAGTAATTAAGAAGTGCCTTATATCACTTTTAAATCCAGCTAACTGGTTTTAACTAGGATAGAAAAAACAATTTCCGCAACAGCGTCAATGAAGCTTGGCGTGCCATTGCTGCATTGTATGTTTTTTTTCGCCTGATACGCTGTCGCTGTCGCTGTCGCCATCGCCATCGTTCGTCGCAGAATTCGTGCGTGCGGCCTAACGGTCAGGTTCTTTAACACAACAAACACACATCCCTTGATCCCACACCACTGAAGCGTGTCAACCCAGATGACGGGATTCACATAATCATCAGTACCCTATCCCACGCGCATCTCCGTCATTTGTTTACCTTAATTGTTTTATTTGCGAGTAATTGTTTGGACGTAAATGTCACTCAATTTCCGCTGTGAGGGTGGAAAAATAAACACACCATCACGACATGGCTTGAAATGTCATAACAACTGCAACAAATTACAATTTCACTACACTGCAATGATTGTTGTTCGTTATAGAATAGAGGAAGTCAAACTTTAGGAATTCCTGCTTACATATCTGAGTATCACGTACTTATTTTAATCACTTCATTAAACAATGGTATAAACGGAAAAGCTTTTGAAATTCCAGTTTCTTCGGAGTTTCAGATAAAACAATACAGGTAAGAAACTAATTTAGTATATAAATGTAAAAAAAAATATATGTGTCTTCGAACTGAAGTAGCCATCACAGGTAAAATGATAGTGACATTATTGATTAAAAAAATAGATTGAAAGACTTCTTCTAGTACGTCGGCCGGCACGTCACGGTAGACACTGGCGGTATCTTATGCGCTTGTGATAAGGGCGATTTTGCAAGAAAAATGGGTAGCCTGATGTGCTGGCCACTGTACCATAATCATTTACCATTTTATTTATAAGTATACAACAAATTATATATTTCGTAAACCAATGTTTAAGTGAATGCCTAAGTATAAACATTCCACATTGTTTACAGACTTTCGCCGAGCTGAAACAAATACATCACATTAATTGCGATATAAATATACAAATTAATGTATTAATGATTATTCATCAGTTATGGTTTAATACAAATTACTTTAAGCGCTCAACGGGGGGCGAAATAATGAAACGATCGCATCAAACGGCCGACACTGCACACAAGAGGGGTACACACATATTAAATGGCCATGTAATTGTGGGAAATATGTATATGTTTTAGTTTAAAAGGGTTAAAACATCAGACAGGAAAAAATGCAAAGCAGACTGGAATTTTAAACTAAATTAAAAAATTACATCTATCGGACCTAATACAGTATTAATGAGTTTGTTGACATTATTGCCTGATTTGTATAACATACTAGCGGACTCCGCAGACGTTGTCCTGCCTGTTATTTTTTTTTTGTGTAAGTACCATCCCCGTACTTTAAAGAATATCATAAAAAAAGATTTGGCCAAATTGGTTCAGGCGTTCTTGAGTTATGCCCTTACCAAAACATTTTGAGATTCATTTTTATATTATAGATAGATTTGACGCACACGCTCAACCCCAGTCATATACATTCGTTTAGCGACTGCCCGATAGGTAGGCGAGTAACTTACCAACATCAAATTTACGATTTACTTTAAGTTTAGTAGAAAAAGAAAAATATCTTGCTTCACTGTGAATCACGGTGGTAACAAAAAAATGCGATCAAATTATTTTGATGTTCAGTAGTATTGAATACTAAAAAAAAGAAATAAATCAAAAATTGGTTGCCTGTAAAGTCGGTATACGCGCGAAAGTTTTACGTGACAACGACTCTGAGTGGTAAAATAATTTTAATGTGAATATTCATTCGTATAACATGAACCGGTGTGTATGCCTATCTCTCTCTCTCTCTCTCGCGCTGTCTCTCTCGCGCAAAACGTGAGCGGAGCAGCGTAACGCAGTTTCTTGAGGTGTCACCCGGCAAACCAATTTATAAGACGTTGTCACGTCAAAATAGAACCGATACGTTCGCATTTTTGCTGTGGGGACATCTGTTAACTCGTGTTACAAAGTAATCGTTTACAATCAAAAATCTCAATTGGATAATAGGAGACGATCGTGTATCGATTACAGAATAAAAGAATCACCATTTACAGAATAATGATAGCAGCATCATGACAATGAACAATTCATAACCGATCGGAATTTTGTTCTGTTGAAAATAAACAAATTGCGTTTAAACTCACGTGGGTGGTAAGATGTATTATACCCCACAATAGGAGGGACTTGTCTTGTTGTATTCTACTAACACTATAAATCGACTTATAACAAGTTACTTAAGCGCTTTGGAGTGGAACATTAAACTCATTTACACCTATTGAGAAATGTCGTGCGCGATTAGCTCTTATTCTTGCTTGTGTCAGATTTTTATTTTTATTACAATCGTTTAATTGTATCATGATCTATTAGCAATCATAAAAAGATTTTGCTTTATTTTTTGATACACTACTTGAAAAGGCTGTTATTTTTAGGGTTCCGTACCTCAAAAGAAAAAAACGGAACCCTTATAAGATCACTTTGTTGTCCGTCCGTCCGTCCGTCCGTCTGTCAAGACCTTTTTCTCAGGAACTCGTGGAGGTATCAAACTGAAATTTCTATATGATACTTAGTTCTACTGTCCCTGGAAGCTGTAGGAAAATCAACCTTCTAAGCCAACGCAATCAAAAGATACAGCCATTTAGGCCGCAAATTTCCGCAAATTTTCGAAACTCGCACGGGAATCAAAACCTACAGGGTACTTCCCGTAAACTTAGAATCTTGAAATTTAGTACGAAGTCACGTCTTATAGTACAGATATAGGCAAAATTACGAAAACCGTTAATTTTCAGTTTCATCATATAAAAAAAAATCTTTTTGAAAAATATTTTTGACAATTTTGAAAATTTCAAAGTTACTACTCCTTATCTACAGGTTTGTACGGAACCCTCGGTGCGCGAGTCCAACTCGCACTTGACCGGTTTTTTTCATTTTGACAGCTCTTACGTAACTTTTAGTCACGATTTGTTTCAATTTAAGTATACTTAGTGTAAACTACCTCAATTTTTAGTGGAAAATGTAACGATGAGATATACATGCAAAGGCCGACTTGAATATGTTTGCAATAAAAAAAGTTACAAGCCCCTCATTTTATATGCACTTTGGCTTACTCACCTATTGCTCCCATTCCAATTTATTGTTTCATTTAACCTACCCTAGTCTATAACCCTAACGGAACCGACCCCATCCATCGATTACGTAATCATAACACGAAAAAATATCGGTTATTTACGGATCCCATTAACACTTCCCTGCGGGTTATATCCGGTACAAATCACAGGGTTAAATTGCTTAGATGACGTGGCGAACTGTACCTCGTTACTATAAAGGTAATTTAAATCTAATGGCTGATAAGTGACGGACCCAATATGACTAAAACATATGACAGCTAAGAGCGAACTTACTAGGGAAAACCAGGGTGCTTCATCAATAATACAAAGGAGGATGGTTAGACTGTTTCTTATGTAATAATGCAAGCCGATAACTTCAAATTAAGTAGCTGCTTTTAAAAAGATTTAAAAAAAAACATATAATTTAAAACAAACAAAACATGCAACTAACCATTTTATATCACCAAAAAATCTATCGAACAAAAATCATCGGTATAAGTCGAAAATAAATTTGTTAGATAAATGAAATGGTAGTCGTCCTATTCACGCAAGCTTTCTAGAAGCTGGAAACGATAAATACTTACAACGTTAATATTAAACATTTTCCTCTGAGAGTTCCGTACTACAGACACAACATTAGGTTAGAAATAGACAAACAAATCGTAGTACTCGTAGCATAGAAGTCGTTTGCTACGACGCGTTTTAGACTACGCAATACGTAGCATCGCGTCGTCAGAGCTTAATTTTGTTAGGTATGTTACAATGCATGACAATGAATTAAATAAATATATATACAACAACATCACATACATTGACTCCGTGGTAATTAGCTTAAGCACATATGTTACAGATATCAGAATCAACAGTGGTATGACAAATAAACTTAAATAAATACATACAACACCCAGACCATCGAACCCATCGACCAGATCGAACCCGCGACCTCTTGGTTAATAGTCAACTCCTTGACCATTGCACCAAAGTGGTCATTAATGAATAAATGCATCATTGAACCCCAAAACTTCAATATATTTTGATGCGCCAGGCGCCTATTTCGAATTCATTGATTTCGAATCTAAGTTATAACCAACAACTTTTGCTGTCAAAGAGGCGGCCGGCCTAACGCTACACCAACCATTGGCATACCACGAGTACAAACAAAAATGTGTCCCACATCATTAAGGTTGGAAAGTATAATAATTTTGTAAATATGCCACCGAATTATGCTCGGTATGCTTGTCTTAGCCGTTAAAACTTTGTTTAGTTACGAGAAAACAAGAGATTACACAAAAAAATATGTTGGACATTTGTTAGTGTCACGTTCTATGGAAAAACGTAGATATCAAAAGTGACACCGTTGTAGAAGACTAATTTTAAGATATATTAAAAGACCTCTTATCTTAAAAAATATGAATATCTTAAATACGCAACTATATTACGTATTAAGGATGATCATTAAAAAATATTCAGAAAGCTAGATATTTCTGACCCTAGCAAATTTGGTTATGATATTATTACCACTAAGTAACCTAATTTAATTGTAAGCCCTTTTATATGTTTCAAAATATGTATTGGGGATTCATTAATACAAATATCAACTTATTTTATAGATACGGGGCTTGATAAACAGTGGTACGACATTTATCCGCCGCGTTTGACTCGCCTTTATGAGAAATTCCTGTCTGGGACACTTAAAAGATAACTCGGTAAAGATAACACTGATGTGGATTCTTAATGCGATTGATTTATTCAAAGTGTTCCGAAATTGATACGATGATTGTATGATATTATACTTAACTCTATAAAATACTTATAAACACCTATCAAATGTCTCGCTCATCCAACAAGTTGCTGAAAAAAAAGGTATTGGCACGTACCTATTTTTGTTATTACAAGCTTTGCAGTGGTCAGTTTAAAAAACTAGGCACGCGTTAGCCATCCCCGCGCGGTCCGCGCTCCCCTAACCACTATACCAGGTACGGACCCGCACGTACGGGGGAAGGGATGATCGAAAATAATAGGGGAAGAGAATTTTAAAATTTATATTTTTTGCAGCCGGCGCAGGTGATATAACGTGTGCGCGCGCGCCGGCCGGCTCACTTGTGCGTGAACCGCCAGTGCCGCCGCCCGCGACCCACTCCCGCGCAGTCCAGTGCCGACCCGCTCGCCGCACCGACCGGTCGTGCGTCATCACACACGTAAACATGCTTCAAGAAATACAACTCGTTCAAGGTCAGCCGAACTACGTCGTCGTCTCGTCCGGCTACCCCTCCGCCACCGTGACCAAATCGTCAATGGAGAAGCGGAACGTGCCGATCGCACCTGCCCCTGAAAAAAATTACGTCACACACGACACGCCGCCGAATCTGCAGTACAGGAAAAAGGTCCACTTCAGAACGAATCCTTACACTGGACCGCAGGCTGCGTCGATCGCGCGGCGCAACGCTCGCGAGCGTAATCGTGTGAAGCAAGTTAATGATGGATTCAACGCTCTACGTCGTCACCTGCCCGCCTCAGTAGTCGCCGCCCTGTCAGGTGGCGCCAGGCGCGGCTCGGGGAAAAAGCTCAGCAAGGTTGACACTTTGAGAATGGTGGTCGAATACATTAGATACCTGCAACAGTTATTGGAAGACAACGATGCTGCTTTGGGTATTACGCGTGACCAGGAAAACAGAGAAAATATTCCCAATGGAAGTTCTCAAGCAATGACTTCGATGGATATGGATGATGGATTTTTCTACAATAGCAGTTCTCCGTGTTCCGAGAAGCCTGGCTCACCAGCGCCCTCAGAGTGTTCCTCAGGGGTGTCTTCAGCTTATTCAGCAGTGGACCGGTATGAGGTCAACAACCAGCAGAACCTTGGACCTATGGATGAAGACGAGCTTTTAGATGTCATTTCGTGGTGGCAACAGAAATAACAATTATGTAAGTATGCTTTAAGTTTTCCTTATAAGTAAATCCTAACTTTAGAATTTTTTGCGTCGGATAATTTTTTTCTTGTTATTTTCTTAATGTAATTAATTATTTTGTAATTTGGGTCTTTTTGTGATATAGATTGTATGTCAAAATATTCTGATAGGATTATGCGAATGTGTTTATTGTCTTGTGTGTCCTCGATTTATCGAAACTCAAAAAACTTTGTCATAACCACTCACTAATACTTTTTTTTTTGTTCACAGGAATGATCATCTTTGTATAGCTGTGTGAAATGGACGAATCCCTCCGAAGAGTTGTGCATTATTTATTTGTTTGTTTTGCATTTACTGCCAATAAGTACGAAAAGACTCTTGTATTTCTAGTCAAATCTGTAGTGCCTTAAAAATAGTTGTTAGTTTTTAGAAAAATGGAAACACAATAATGTACTGTAAATTGTTACCTGTAAGGCCTAGGTCACAACTGCGGCATACTGTGTCAGGTAGCGCTATCAGTTGCGGGTCGCGGCGACAATATGCCACAGGTGTGTGCTGGCACTAAGATAAGCCTTGTGGAGGCTTTGTAATAAATGCATTTGTATCATATAGATTTAGATATAGCTATAACGCAGTCAGTATGTGTAAATAATATTAGTCAATAAGCTGTCCGTGAGACAAGAAAATAAATGATGACCTATTTATTTAAATGATACATTTTATTTACATGTACCTGTGTTTTAAATTGAACTTTCCTGGTGATAACAGCATACTCCGCGTGTTTTGGCGGTTACGTAAGTATCTAGTAAGTATAATATTAAGTCGAACTTTACGCACGTTTAAATCATTTCACAAATGATAATAGTAGATTATGCGCAGAGGCGGACTGTCATTTACGTCACGGGCGTTGAATCTTAAGCGTAACGAGGAATACCATGTTGACTGCTGAGCGAAGCGAGAGATTCATATAGAGTGCTGAGTGAAGCGAGGGATTCAGCCCTAGACTACGACAGTCCCTACTCCAGAGGTGAATACTCTTTTCACACCGTATGCAAGGCAATATTTACAGGGCCTCCGTTCTTTTAGTTGTTCTCTATTGTTCAAAATCGTCGTCTTGTAAGCTTTTAGATAATATATAAATACGCTTTTAGATTTATCTTTTGATTTTCCGGTAATAGATTATTTAGTATCCATAAAGCATCGGAATTTAATTGACTCCGGATTTAAATCATAATTACTCGACGATGACAGTTCATCTTACTTATCTGTGCCGTTTATGTGCAATTGTTTGAAGGTTCAATGTTGTTAATTTATTTCAATCCTGTAAGAACCAGCGGGTGCCCACGACACAGGAATTTCCTAGTGTGGGCCCACAGTTAATTGCAAAATGTATTGTTGTTGGCATAACATGATTTGCATTGTGTAATAATATATTCTATAGTATAATATCTTCTGTACCTTCCTTATATATGTATAATAACAATAATCTTGTTGGCAATAAAAATATTTGTATTTGTATTTCCCTTATGAGCGGGCGCCGTCTTTTCTTTATTTAATGTTTTATTTATGGTGGCTAGTTCGAGTTTTTTTTATTCTTACATATTGATTTAAGAATTTAAAAAAACTCTTTGCATTGCTTTTTCAAAGTTCCAAATTCAAATCATTTTCATCCGTAGGGATGGTCCATACGATTTTACCTCCCTATAGTATAAAGACTTGCTATACTTTGACGTTTCGTGACATATAATAAGACTTTGTTGAGCATGAGGTGTGAAAAATATATTATCTGCTGCACCTCCTGCTGAGTTCAGTGACAACATACTGACAACATAATGCTTACTACGAATTCAAAACAAACAATATTGGTATGCTAATAATATCAGTAACAGTTAGGTAACTAGAGTTTGTGAGTTTATGTTTATAAGGTAATTTCCGACCCTAAATAAACGATTAAATAATAAACCTGGAAACCATATTGATTAAAATAAATTAAACTTACACTACGTCACAACTAACTTCTATGTAATTTTGAACCGTTTCAGGCTGGTAAATAATTATAAGTTAGTTTCCAATGCTTTTAAATTCTACGTACATACTTATGTCTTTCAGCGTTGTTTTTGTTTTGAATTTGTGTTTCAGAAATATTTATATAGCAAACCCAACTCTTTGGTCTCTATATTATATATGCCTACTTAACCGTAATAGTGTTTTACTTGTGTTTGCTTATGCAATTCCAATCAATGCAGTCGTTCATACAAATTTTTCAAAAGTATTAAACACGCAAATAATGTTATAATTCAATCCCTAGACTTTTGATTTTACGTTTACAGTTAGCTCTAAGAAGCGTAATAAGCAGCGTTTTTACAAACGTTATGTTGTTGTTATGTTTATAGATTAATCTATATTAGATTATTTTAATCAAAACTGTAGGGACTTAATTGTAAACATTATTTGCGTTTTTTGCCATTCCATTCTTAGAGTATTCTTTTTGTATCATTAAACAATAGGGACAAGTTTTTATTGCCGAATAACTGAAGAATTTTGTCAATCCTGTTATTACCCTTTCTGTAATAAATCATCGTTGCCCAGATGTAGGGAATTAGCGGTGTCCGATACGATCGCGAAGAAACGTTTCCCAAAAATAATAAAAAAATACCTCACACGGGGCCAATCAGGCATTATTATATGACACGAGGATGAGGGCCGATTCTATTAATTTATAACCAATGTGGGTGGATATACTGACATTATTTTTCTTAAGGGTCGCGAGCATGAACGCGAATAACTGTAATTTTGTTATGTTTTTATTAAGATGTTGTTAGTTTGCTGGATTAGTGCAACGTTACATTAATGTCGTCTGAATTCAAATTTTTTAATTAATTATTTCATGTTCGTTGTACACTTTGTATAAGTTAAATTTTTAAGTTCATTTTTATTCAAGATCCCCATTATAGTAATAAAAAAACAAAATCGATTGGTATGTATAGGTATTACAGCCGCTAAAAAATGAATGTTGGGCAGAATTGCATAGTAACCTAATTCTGAAATTGTTTAATTTACTATTTCACAATGGACTTAAAGGAATTATTATGACATATGATATGAATATCACACCCAACGATGCTCAAAAATTACGTTAAATCTTGAGACAAGCCTAATTAAATAAATATATTTTTGTATCTTAATACTGGTGCCTAACTGAAGACATGCCTTCTCACATAATGTCGGCGTGTTCTTATTTATTATAATAAATCGGTAAACATTTGTATCGGATACTTTTTTCGTGTAATTTATACGTCTACGTAAATTATATCCGCTGCGACTGGTGTAGGTCTTGACAAATTCACTAGTGGGTTCACGTGAGAGCCTTCCTAGTCTGTATCTAAAAAAAGGTTATTGTTTTGATAAAAAATGACATGCCAAGAAAACATCTGATAATAGGCGTAGGCGGGGTCGCAACAAAAGAGAATTGGTTAACACCACAATAACAATACAAGTTGAACTTTTGATTCGGGTGTAAAATTAAGTTTTCAAAATCGGCCCTCTTTTGTTTGTTTGCTTGTTCGTTTTTTTCATGTCACACCTCTTCGACAATGCCTTTGTATACTGTTTGTTTAACAAATGATCGGAACTGACATAGAAATTACTATTTTTGTAAGCGGATTGTATCAAAACATGATGTAATCGTCTTTAATTTGCTAGACGAGAGTCAAATTGGCGATTCGGGTGTTTGAAAGTGTGTAGTAAGCACCGATGTTAGAATTATCGACAAACACACATACTTAGAATTGTATTCTGTAGATTTAGGCTTGATTTTGTTTTGTTAAATTTCGGTTTATATTCTTGTTATGTGTATCTAAATAAGTAAGAGCGAGGTCTCGAAACACAGGCATAACTTGCTTAAATGGAGACCTCAATCAACTATGTAATTAGAATAAGTTATAAACGAAGTAAATTATTTATTATTTACTATTATTTATTATATAAAATAACCGAAAGACTTGCATTGATGATTGGTGATCCAATCTAATTTAAATATCTTTTTGAAGATTCACGACATGATTTTGTCGGATATTGCTTGATATATTACGTGTTTTGAGTAGAACTACCAAATCTAAAAAATAGAGTTTTTCTTAATGTGTTTTAATGGTGTTGCATCCGTCGTCTTAAACATAATGAAACTGTCTTTTCTTTTTTACAGTTCGATGCGTCTATGAATTATAGATTAGACATTAATCAAGACTGTGCATATCTCGAAACTTCCTGCCCCCGGTCACATAAAGGCTGCTTTTAGGCGTTTTATCTTGCTAACGATGTTTTACGATGTACCTCTATTCTGTGTTATCGCACCCCGTCGCCTACGGTAGCTAATGCACATTTCACTTTGACATCTAAATCTGAAAGTGTACTCTTTAAGTTGATCAACTTAAGGTTCTATTTGGCTATGACTTTCACGTTCCTTTAAAGCGTAGTAGCGTCTAGCATGGGCAGAACTTTGCCGCCTTTCATATCTGGGGCCTACTTAATTAATTGAGGGATTGCGGTAGCCGCCGCGATTAGAACTCTTTTTGTGCGACACTCCAACTCTTTTGTCAGTTATCTTGACGATGATAAAGACTTAATAAAGACACTTGACGAACTGACCGTAAAAATTTAAGACCTTTCTAAATGTATAATTAAAATATTGGGAGTTGATTGATATTAGGTTCTTAGATATTTCACTTTGTATTAGTTATTCGTGGAACAACCACTAACGCACCTACCCAGTAGCTTTGTTCTCGTTGACTCCATCTGTACCAATCCAATCCCAACAATTTTCCAGCTGACTGTGGCAAGATGTATCTTTTAGTATTCGTTCGGAATAGATCTTACATTTATTAAAATTGTATTAAAGAGTAGATTTTAGTATTGCATCGAAATAGATCATGATTTGATGTCCAGAATGAAGTAATGGGGATGTAGTTAAGAAGTTAAAGGGCATTAAATTACCTTAAAAACAAAAGACAGCAGGATAGTTACCGTTTCTATTATCGCCCGAGATTTATATCGGGATCCTCATCAGCTCGTTTTGGCTTATTAACCAGTTCGACACTCGCACCAAATAATAATCCAATTGAATTCGGCTCCGAGAACAAAAGCCGGCAACACGGCTGTCGACCGCATTAACGCCCAACACAATAAATCCAGGACGTCGGTTGCCACAGGGCTAATTACTCTGAATATCGGTTGATATACTGTCTACTTAGGACCTGTGATGTATGGCCGAACTCAAAGGATTGGACGCCGCGGCCCGAGGCCAACGCACGATTATAAATAAGCATGTTTAAGATAACGATTGCCGCTCATAGAACGGACGGGCAGTGGTGAGTGATTCCAAATGTCTATGATTTACTAACCCCGCAACCACCTTTGTTCTAGTAAATTTATCCCACCCACAGTCTCGCCTTCAGTGCGTAGAGCCCGCTTGAAGTAAACCAATTACTGCTTTTTTTTTAAATCGACGCAAAATATAGGTCTTGGTTTTAGTTAGAAGCTACTGCATTAGCATGTTCGCGAAGGGATACTTCTTTAAGCAATATTATTTAGTCAATCATAGGCTCGAAAGCACTGACTAACTACAGAAAAACGCTGTTTAGAACCTAGAGAACTATGTAAACGGTTTTAAAAAAATCATGTAAAATCTCAAGTTCGGAACATTAACTATTTCTAGTTATGTATAGTATGACGTATCTTTGTTTCTCTAAGACTCCTGTCACCGAAAGTTCCATTCATGTCCGCTACCAAACTGTAATGTAAGTTCTTTCAAATCGACATCGAGTGAGAAGTCCCGAATCATTGTGGAGTCGACAATACTCCATGATCTAGATTAGTGACGCGCATTGTGTCGCCAAAGGGTTGCATTGTGCGCGCGCGCTTTGTCCGATGCCCGCAAACATCTCCACACCACCAATTCTATGAAATTGCAAAGAAAATAAATAATATTCTCACAGCAGATAGATTGTGATTTGTCATTCCAGTTATAAAAATAATTTCCGAAGATGATAAGCCAAATGAAAGCATTTTTGTACATTAATCAATTTATTATTTTTTTTGGCTACGAATGTAGGTAATAAATGAACCACCTACAATATATCATGAATGTTTATTTTCGCTTTGTCAATTGGGAATATCAATTTTATCAAGATTAAGCCGTTAAATGTCTCTCCGACACTTAATTTTATTTATTACATTATAATAATTTAAGTATTTCGTTGAGGCGACCGACAAATGCGGGAGCGAAAGTCACTGTCACGCGATAGTGCGGACCTTCGCAAGGGGCACCTGAAGGCAACTTTGTCGTGTTTCATTCCTTTGATTAAAATGTATAGGTGATGAGCGAGTCAGAATGCTTATTATTTTTAACCCCCTACGAAAAAGAGGGGGTCGACGAGTCATAGGGGTGATCCTGATGGATTGTCTGTAAGGTATGTCTGTGTTTTTTTGGGTTTCTGTCTGTGACATCGTACCTCCTGAACGGATGGACGACCGAAGCGTTTTTTATTTAGAACTACCGTGGTTAAATAATCACGGTTGTTCTTTGCTGTAGCTGGTGAAATCGGTCCAGCCGCTCATCAGCAAATTTTTCTGGCTCATTCGGCTTTTTTTACTGGAAAGTTAGGTTTTTTTATCAACCGATATAATATACATAAACTGATCCTAGCTACGTCCTTATCCTGAAATAAATCTCTGTAATACTCGTAGTCTAGTCAAGTAAGCTTAAATTAGGTAAGAATCTTGGAATTCGTGATACCCAGCTGTAGTAAGTCTGTTAATAATTGTATATTGACACCCTAAAAGTTATCTCAAAACCTACATACGGTAGGGTGTACGCAACGGTTCACCGTATAAAAAAATAACCAAAATATGTAGAGAATTTTGTATTTTACAATATTTATAATTAGTACAAATAGCAAATGATTAGATTATTGCTGGATTATAATGCACGAAGTTACCGATGAGCTACCCAAAAAAGCTGAAATTTTATAGAATGCATTCATATCAAATTAAATGTATTCGTGATAAATTTATCTGGTTCTAAACAGTAACCTAAATCTTATCGGCACGAAATGGTGCTGTTTACTGTTTATAGCAGCAAACAATTAAATATTAAACTGAATAATTGTTCAATTCTTAAAAAATGTTACCAAAACCTCATGAAATTATTAAGGCTTCCACGCACTTCTCAGGTTGAGTAAGGATTTACACATGAAGACCTCAAAGAAATTGCTCTAAACAGAAAGGTGTTGGTGCGCAAGATTCTAATCTCGGAACAGGACCTCAAAAGCGAGGCGATAAGATCACAACGAAGGCTTCATTGGACAAATTGTTTGCTCTTTATCGGCGAAATCTGTAATGTGCTTACAAAACATGTCATTTTACTATTATTGAGAGTATTGTAAGCAATGATTTGTACCGTGAAATTGATTCTGTATTTACAAGGTGGTCGATTCAGAGAATTCTAGATGTGGAGTTATGACAACTTTGGACACTTTGTAAAATTAATCCGTTGACAAAGTGTTGTGTGATCGACAAATATTGGGATTCATGGAATTTTCTGCTGATTATAGTAACCTGCAAATGTGACATAACACAATATTTATTTACCTCCTGAAGTTCATATAGCGTGTGCGTCTAAGTGAGATTTCAGTTTTTAAGGCTTTTAACACAATCACTATTTGATTTTACTATCATTGATCTTGATGAGATGACGTAAAAAGTTCAAAGTTTATTTGAATCTTAAATACTTTAATTATTGAAATCAGACTGGAAAATACGTAATCCACGAACAAAGAACTCGGAATATTATAATAATTTTGGAAAGTAGGTTTGTCCTCACGGTGTAAGCTACCAACTGCCCAACGTGTTCTCTATATGAAATTACAAACGAGCCTTTTGATTAAGAACACCGATACATGTTGAACTACTTACAGTGAGCAGGCATTAATATTTAACAATGTCGTTAAAACTGTAAAAAGAATGATCAGACCTAAACTAATCGCAATCGTGGTATGCTATGTGCAAAAAAATACTATTTAAATTACGAAAAACTACTGAATTTGCTTATTAACGCCTGAATAGCTAATACCATCTAAATCTAGGCAGTTAATCGAAATTGAATAAGTTCGGGATATTATCACGTAATTACTTAACTTCTTGAACCGCATTCGGCTGTAGGCAGGTCCATAACAATTGAACATCAATTCGCACATCTAGTTCTTTAAAGTCATAAATATAAAAAAACGAATATTGGCAATAATGACTTTAAAGAACTATGTGCGAATTTTGTCCATGCTTTGCGGCTTAATAAGTTAAGATAAAATTGTAAACATGTGCAATAAGAAAGCACGTTATGATGTACTTATTTATTAACAGAACACAAAAAAATATATGCTCGATTAACAATTCAAGCCAATAAATAAACTGGTGATTGTAATTTTATAGTTGGAATGATACAAGTATCATCAGTACCGATAATTATAAGCGGTTAAGATTCCGGTGACTAAAATGCGGGTGCCGTGCGCGCGATTCATAAAGTTGATGTTATGGCCCAGGGCAGATGTTTGGATTGCGGCAAGGTGTCCCACAGGTCTCAGGTGCCATCGGTGGCACAAGCCATCGTGGTACCTTCCAATTGTACAATCGCGTACAAATTCATAAATTACCTATTTATATTAATGAAAGCTACTGATTCAGATTAATGCGAATTTTTTTGAAAGTCTGAGTGATTTACGCTTCCAGAAATCATTGTGCTTTGTAATGTTTACTCTTTACAATAAAACAAACAATTTGTTCTATTATCTGGTTAATCAAATTTCATAGTTATTGGAACATAACATAGTGTTACATAAGATGATTAAATAATCATATCAAATCATTTGGTATGAATGTAAATTTTCTGTAAGAGCGGACTTTAACTATCATTGGCTTAACTTAACAATACTGTGGGTGATAAACTAGTAAGCACATAAATTAAAATTGTTTTGGCGTTGCTACTGGTTGAACTTTGAAAGTTAAGTACTTTCAGGGTCAGTGGTCACAGATTTATATTGAAAAAAAAAATCCGTAATTGTAGGTTAGATTTAAGTCTTGATTTACAACAACTAATGGCATCGGAGAGAAACGGGATAATACAATGAATGCAAAAGTATTAAGGTTCGGAACATTAATTTGGGATTTTCATTTATTTGGGTCATCAAACGATATCACAATAAAATAACACTAGGTAAAAAGTTGTACAAAAGATATGGTTATTGTGACATCAAATACGATAACAAAAGATTACTTAATAATTTGAGAAGTGTTAAGTATACACTATGTTTAATAATATTTTTGACAGCAATACAAGTTTAGATGAATCGTATAGTTTTCTAAGGTAACCAGTAAGGTCAGTGTGACTTTAAAGTAAGTTGTTTTCTAACAAGACTCACCAAAATCTAGACAGGGTAAAGTATATGTTCGAAACAGCTCCGCCTCTGCCCCCGCCACCACCAATTGAGATTGAAAAAGATTTTATTATAACTTTGGAGTCCTTGCCTGTAATAAGCTATAATAATCAAAGAAAACGCTTTCTTTTTCCTTACTATATCCATAATTGAGCACTGATAAATTTATGACTGTTGGCTCCGCTATCTAAACGGTGACTGACGTACTTTTTATCAGTCTGCCATCAGTCTAGAATGACCGTGTAACCGTGAAAATCATCCATCATTCTGGGATCAGTCACATCAATCCAGACTGATGGACCAGAATGACGCCAAACTGAGCGTGTAACCTTGCTCTAAGGCTTCACCAAGTCTATCAAAAAAAATTGCTCACTGAGCTTTTGGAAGTGTAGCACGCATTTTGTGCGCGATTGTACATGTCTCACTGAAGCTTTTTTCCGACATCCGGCCCGATATACGGGGGAATGTGCGAAAGTAGCACGAGACAATAAAAACCCATCATATTTTTCTTTATCATCGTGTTAAAATGTAATTTTTTCGTGTTCTCCGAGAGCCAATTATAACGTTTCACTCATGTATAAGATAAATTAACATAACAATATAATTAAGAAATTAATGAAATTGGATTGTATGTCCATCATTATGGTAGCACTGTATAAAAACCTATATTATGTTTTATGTTTTAAATATATTAATAATTTTCTTCGCACTTTACACTTTATGAGATTGACTAGCTATTTGGACATTACAACAATGTATCACGTTAATCATAATTCAATAATAATGATTTATATTATTTTTACTTAATCCCAACCTGAAACATCTGGCAAATGTGTGCCCGCTGGTAATTGATTCAAATGTGTCCCAATAATAAATGCAGAATTGATGCAATCCATCATTCGTCTATGCATTGCTTTTGCACCTTAGCCATGTGTATGACAAACCGATGCCATTGCGTCAAATATTGGACAAACCATCGCAAAACTTGGTGAAAGCTGCAAATCTATCGCCATTATTAAACTATTCAATTGATGGTATACACGGCTCTACATCAAGCTTCTCGTTTTCGTTGCAAAATCACTCTTATAACGTAAGTATACGTTACTGCCGTGATTAACTTGACGTGAGGCCGTGTGTACAATCCTTTCTTAAAGCTCCTGTCACAGTAAGCTCGAGGCGAAGCGATTATATATTTGCAATAGTGTTTAATTTTTATTATTAAAAGACATGCCTGTTTTCCATGCCTGCCATTTCATCGGTGTACTGCACCTATACGAGTACATTTTCTACTAGTTAAAAAGTCAATGTTTTTGTACTGCAACACCAGCCTGAGAATTCGGAAATAACATCACCAAGTGGTAATCAAAACTATGTTTATGACACTAAATCAGATCCATGCCCACTGATCTTGTAACTAAAAAGTTAATTTCAAAGCTAGCATTACTATAAGTATTATACTTTCGTTGGATCACCGCCTCGAAAAGCATGGTCAAGTCATCCCCGTTTGCGCAAAAAGCTAAGTTTGAAGCACCCTCTCCTTTTGTGCAACCCTAAACTTTCGTCAATGGAACTTGTACAATTGACAACTCGAGCACATGCCACACCAGGTGGATCCCGCACTTTAATGTTTACGCCATCTTTAATGACATCTCTCGATACATTCGAGTTTATGGCAAAAGCAAGGATTTGTAACGGTGATAGTATCAAAAAAAAAAACTTGGAAGTAGCATTGTCCAATAAATTGGAAGGGTTATTGTGTCGATTAGATACTTTGAAATACATCCAAGGCATTACATTACTTAGAAATTGAAGAAATCTTCCAAATATATCCACGGTATCTCTAAAGCTATAGATTCTTGCGTATAATCGTCAATTAAAATTGGTTGTTTGTCCATCGGGCTCTTTTGGGAACATAAAAAGCTGTGGTAAACATACCGAACATATTTCTTGCATATGCTTGGCGGCTACACCATTTATGTTCTATGATGCTTTCCCTATTAATTCGTCAGAATTTGAATGACAATGAAACAGGCGTAAAGCAAACAACCTCACTGGGACCAAAATATTTTACGTCGAGACATTTACACTGGTGTTAACGAGGCATCCCTCTATAAAAGTTTTGTGCCCACACATAAATCTCGTTCTAGTACCAGTAGAAGACGTCTCAATGCAAACGTATAAATATTGTGTATTAATGAAATATCTTTATTGCACTGTAAAATGTAATAGGTGTGCTCTTGGAGAGGATTAAGTCTGTGATTTACTGTTCCACAGATAACGACGTAGATACACACGGTAAGGTTCTATGCAAAGGGTATGATTGACAAACGGTTAAATTCCGAAAAATAAATGATTGTCCATTATTAAAATGTATGCTCAATTGCCGTTTTACCTATTGATTTAAAGAAAACGTTTAACATTTCAATACTATAAAAAGTTATGGAGTTCCCACGCAAAAACTTAGATAATAATTTCAGAAAGTGGATCTTATTAGCGGTAACCAGGACTCTACGAGTATAATCAACATTTCAAACTTTTTGTGTATCAAACCACCGCGAAATCACCGGTCTCCCCTTTCGCTATCTTTTCTTATCATTTGTGGTCAACAATCTAATGAGCTTTTGATGTCATGTCGGAACAAAGATATTATCTGAAACTAATGAATTTGCGCAAACTTATTATCATCAAGTCTTGTTTTGATAACATCCCATCAAAAAATGTTTTTGAACAATCAAATTAATTTCTTCTAGCAATGTCCCTCATTGCTAGAAGAAATTCGTTCATTAAAATTTTAAATGTATTTTCAAATAACGTAAACGCCTTCGAATAATATATTTATAGCCAATGCTCCCTGGTGCCATTAGTGGAACTTCATATTAAGAACTACGAGGGCGGTTTGATAAGTCCATGACTTTGAAAAGAAAAACATATATTTTGTGTACAAAAACATTTTATTTTTCTACATACTCTCCTTTCAACTCTACACTCTTTTTCCAGCGATGCTCCAATCTCTTCAACCCATCCAAAAAATACTTTTTGTCAAAGCCTGCAAAATAGGCCTCGGTTGCAGCTATCACCTCTTCATTGGATGAAAATCTTTGCCCAGTGTTGGGGACAGACCTCTTTTTTATTGTTTATGATACTTTTAATTTTACTTTTATATATTTTGTATTTGGAGTTATATATTGTTTTCTATGACGTTGGTGAAATAGCTGAGAGGTGGTGGTTGTGTTACTTAAGTGAAATATATTGTTTGCGAAATAATACAATTATATCGACCAGAAAGTATCTTTTTATCTAACAGTTGTTGCCCTGCCTCTCCTGCTTCGTTATCTTCGAAAGTTATCGTATATACCCAGCAAGCCATTTCTTCATGTTTGGGAAGAGAAAGAAGTCACAGGGGGCTAAATCTGGTGAATATGGAGGGTGCGGCAATAATTCGTATCCTAATTCGACAAGTTTTGAAGTCGCGACTGCAGACGAGTGGGCCGGAGCATTATCCTGATGAAATAGAACTTTTATCTTTGCTAGATGCGGTCCTTTCTTCATCAACTCTTCATTAAATCTTTCCAGCAATGCAGCATAGTAAGCACCGGTTATTGTCTTGCCTTTCTCCAAGAAATCGATGAAAATAACCCCTTGACTGTCCCAAAATACTGTTGCCATCACTTTACCAGCCGAACATACCGTTTTTGCCTTCTTTGGTGCACGTTCGCCGGTAGAAGTCCACTGCTTTGACTGTTGTTTAGTCTCTGGCGTATAATGGTGGACCCACGTTTCATCCACGGTTACGTACCGACGCAAAAATTCACTTGGATTGCGATTATACATAGCCAGACATGCCTCAGAAGTAGTCACGCGTTTTCGCTTTTGGTCGACTGTCAGTAAGCGCGGCACCCATCTTGCAGAAAGTTTTTTCATTCCCAAAATATCGTGCAAAATATGAAAAACTCGTTCAGTTGAGATGTGCACAGCCTCAGCTAACTCGCGTATCTTTACTCGACGGTCAGCCAAAACAATATCGTGGATTTTGTTAACAATGTCCTCAGTGGTTACCTCAATCGGCCTTCCTGGGCGCTCGGCATCATTGGTTGTAATACGTCCGCAACGAAACTCAGTAAACCATTTATGTACCATTCCATGAGACGGCGCTGAATCCCCGTAATATTTTTTCAACTTGTCTTCGGTCTGCTTAATGGTTTTCCCGCGTAAAAAATAGTGTTTAATCAAGACTTGAAACTCGGATTTCTCCATTTTCGAAGAACACCTTCACAGCCGCCAAACTTCTTTTGTTATTAAATATTGTTTTCGCGCCATATTTGAAAATAGAATTATTTTAGGTTCGCAAAAATATTACTTTTAAGAAAATATCATTAAAAATAAAAAAAGTTTCTATTCAGCCTGAAAGTCATGGACTTATTAAACCGCCCTAGTAATATGCTCTATAGATTTTAATTGCTATCTTTATTTTCAAAGTAATCAAGGTAAGGTAAGGTAGGTTAAGATTAGGAACATACTGCTAGTGAGGAAAAGCAAGTCATGCTGTATTTACTTGATTGCTTGAAATTTTTGACTTTAATAAGATGAATTGACAGTGACCAATCTTTGATTGCATCAGCAGAAAAAGCTATTTGGGACAACCAAATACTCTGAATGAATGCACTACCTACGACGTAAGTGTATCCACAACACATTCGTTATATTCAGACATAATTATCCCTTTACGAGTATAAATCTCTGGTTGTTTGTAATTTATTACCGTACCTTATGGCGACTGCCGTTGTGGTGAAGGAAATTTCTCACATGAATCCGTATGTAATTATCATACAGATTTTGTATGCATACTAAATATTGCTCCGTAAAAAAAGATACTGATACTCATATGCAATTGCAAAAGTCAAATGGTCGTACATTTTTTTTCGATTTACTACTTTCATGTAACTCTTCCGTCGATTTAGTTGTCAAACTAACGGTCTATTTACTTTATCTCAGGTGGTCCACACCTCGAAACAATATATCTCGAAAAACCATTAATTAAAGTAGAAACCGATAGGATTTTTTGCACGAACTTACTATCCCATACAGATATACCCTAAAGGCATCCCAGATAAAATGTCTGTGTTATCAAAGGGCAGAGAGTCAGTATTGGCGCCAAGCAGATTAAGATATCTTTTAATGTGTTAATTTAAAAAAAGTAACTTCCCAGACTCAATTGTAGATACGAACGTAAGGCTTATCGACCACTTAAGCGAACGACTATCACTAATCAGTTTTACACTTTCGGCGAGTGAAATGAAATAGCTAAGATTAGAATAATATTTGTCTCATATCTTAGAGGGTAAGGCTTCGGAAATGTTACTATGAACTTACAGATTTTATTTTGAGATGCCATTAAAATGTGAATATAGTAAATGATTTTTTATTATGATGTAAAAACATTAACCTATTGGCTGTTAATGAGGTAAGTTAAATGAGAAGGCATTTACCTTTTTCAGCCAAATATAACAACTCGTATGTATGAATATAAGTTTTTCTGGAACATATGAAATGGAATTCACTTGCTTTTTCGCAGTGATAGGTAATAAAAATGCCATCACTCTAAATGTATTTTTACCCGTTTCGTTACGGCTCTACATCAGCCCTAATAAGTATTATTAGGGGGACCATAATTAAAAAATAACTTTTGCCCATATATCACGGACAGTTATAAACTTTGAAATATTAGGGTAATTTATAGAAAGGAAAGGAAGAAAATAAAAAAAGACAAAAATCGCCAGCCGCAGGCCACTTTGCGGAGGGCCACTGTTTAGATCATATTTAGAATATTTTTTGCCACTATACAAGTCAAAATATGATACACAGTACAAACACACTTTCAGAAACTTCAAGAGATTTAACCGTAGTTTCAGTTACATGACAGGCACCAAAAGTCAACACTGTGCACGTCGTCCCTAAGGGTGACTTAAGGATCATCAATTTTGACAGCAAAGCTAAGATTAATTGAAAATTGGAGGCCGCTACGAAGTAAAATTGTTGTATTAAGATACATCTTAAGTGATAAATTGCGTTAAAACATTGTCAATCTACAGATCGATTGAATGAAAGGAAAATTCAGTTCAGTGCGATCTTCACATTGATAATGTTTTAACGCAAATATTTTACTTAACATTTACCTATTTAATTACGAATATTGTATTGCTTAGCCGTCAAAATGTTTTGATAGCTTAGCTAATTTTCTTCGACTTCGTAGCGGGACTCCGATTTTCGATGTATCCTTCGGCCAACTCCAAGTTTTCGGCAAAAAACTGCTTAGCTGTCAAATTCTATGATATGGCTCATAATATACTTGCTATATAGTTTTGAAGAAAATCTTTCGTGGAATCTTAGCCTTTTTCATACTTGTCTGTATAAAACTTAAACATTTTACGAGATCAACTTTCAACGATCAGTTTTTTTTACGAAACGTCAATATGGAGCCAAGTTACTATCCAAAATTGCTTTACACACGCTACTATCCTTAAGATCTCTTTCCAATGATTTACGTCCCGAAACCGTTTAGACTCCACACTAAACGCCGCTTGTTAGTATTCATGATAGATTTGCATGTAATTTGGAGCATTAGAATTTTGCATTTTGTGATCTACCGTATCGGCCTGATAGCCGTGGGATTTTGGGTTTGAATCACAAATTTTTATCCCAGGTGTGTTAGATCGTAGAACCAATTAACATTTAGACCTTAGTAACCGTAAAATTGGTGTAGCATTTTGTAAATCTGTTTCCGTAAATTACCAAAAACGTTCTTATTTTGGTTCTGTGTGTGCCTATGTTATAACTACAAGCGCTGCGCAAGATCCCGAAAACAAAAGACTTGATACCATTATTTCTCTCGATATAGGTATTCTTCGCAACGCCATTTAGGTTTTCCAATAAATAACGAAATTCCCATTTGTTAATTTTAATGTACATATGAGTTTCACAATGAGTTGCAATGTGCAATAAATCATCGGTATGAAATAAAAGCACTAAGGCGGCAGAGACGGGCGGATATAGCCAAGGCAAACACCAGGGATCCCACGGTAAGGGTACCTCAATCTGACAATATTAATAGTGCGGCGTATTTAAATTATTTAAGTGTGCACTAATAAACAGAGCTCCGACTTCACAATAGGCTAAACGTAAGACAGACGGAGATGAAACGACTGAGGGGATTGGGAAAGTATGAATTTTACTTACGGAGGTGAAGAATGCGCATGTACATGGCATGGACCACCCACACACAAAACGGCAATGTCAAAAATTAAATTAATTAATTTTAGTTCAAAGTTTCGTACCAACAAAACATAAAATCAAGGTAATGGAGATATTTATTTAAAGTGTCTTCTATTTTTTTAGTAGCCATTATCAAAGGACCCCGTCACGTAAATTCACGTACGTGCCTGCGTTGTACTATAGCCCAGGGGGTAACTTTAACCCATTACCAGAAAAAAAGTTTTATTCACTGTTTACTGTGTTTAGTTCACTGTTTTACAGACCGTTTAAAACACCATTAAACGGACGACGTATTGTAATAGGCCATCCGTTTAATGGCGTGTCAATTGCATATCAAAATAAAATTGTTTTAATTTCTAGTTTTTTTGTGAATGGTTCAAAGTTTCCTCCCGGGCTAAAATACGCTGGCACCGGTACCTACTTCTTTGTTTGACTGGGATTTTGTACAAAAAAGTTTTTAATCTTACCCTTAAAAATATCTGAAATCAACCACAATGTTTCTCGGAGGCAACCGACGGAGCTTTCTACTGAAAATGGAGTGCTGGGAATTCACGGCAATCGTGGATTACCAATTGCTCCTTTGCTGCTGACGTTCTGAACATACAGACTCCAAGTTTGGCGAGTAAATTGTATTACGTACTTAATTTTATAATCACCAGTCGTTATGTGTATAGTCAAATTTTTTCATAACCTTTGTGTTGTAAATGTTATGAAAAAATTTGACTAAAATTTCTTGTCGGTGTAGTGGTGAATTTACTGCGTTACATATGAGAGGCCCTGGGTTCGAATCCCAGGTCAAAACAAAAACAGTTTTTGAGATTTTCCACATGAACTTTTCAGTAACAGCTCGGAGTCGAGAAGTTGGCGGTGTTATACCTCCGTGCCTCAGAAAGCACTTTGTAACCATTAACAATATTATGACATCGATACGAAACGAAACTGTTTAACTGCCATAATTGATATACCAGATTTCCAAAACTTTAGTAAATAAATGTTTTTCATAGAAATCAGGCGTAGAGTTTCGTTTTTTTTATTGGATCCTATTGATCATTAATATGTATGAGATTACGTGTAAAGTAAGTAGCGTCTGGCTTTAGGTTAATTTACACGTATTAGTAACACTAACCATACATGTGTTACAAAAATAGTCAATTTCACACCATATTTAATAGCAAAACGACTCTCCTCAGTCGGTCAGTACCTATTAACTAGCCTGAGTTTGCTCTTAGCAAGTCCCCTGAAACTTTAAGATCCAATCAGTATTCGTCAGCGTTACCAACCGTATGAGCCCACCGCCAGGGGCCACACCAACCGCAGAGGAAGCTCAACTCAACGCGCGAATAAGAAATAAATTCCCTGGCAAGCGTAACAAAGGCAAAGTAAAAAGGAAGCGTCGCCCGTAGGCCTCGCGCACCGCCGAGATTTATATGCACGTGCCTTATGGGAATCGAGAAAAAATCATCAACGCAGCGGTCAGGGACTAGCCTGACATGATGCGTATAGCCTGTAGACGACTGTCATCTACAGGCTATACGCACATCGTGTCTATGTCTAAGCTCAATTAAATTGTTCGTGTGTGAGATAGTGCATGTTAAAATAAAAGGATTTGGTCTTATGGTTAGTACCTACCTATGTATTTAACTATAAAAATAGAACTCTAACACTAAATACCTACATGTCTGTTTGTACTGGTCTGGGTGTTATATGTATTTTTTAAAAGTTTATTTGTATTATCAATGTTAATTCTGATTTCTGTTACACAAGTGCTTAAGCTACTTAGCACGGAGTCGGATTAATGAATGAGATGTTGCTGTTTATTATTATTATTTATTTAGCCACGGTCACTGGTTGACACGCTGTCAATCGGTAACCTATCTTACTTTCGAAACTCTTCTGTTCGAATTTTAATACTTCGAAACCGGTACAACAAAGTTTTGAATGATAGATGATTTTGATTACATAGTATTATAAGTATTAAAGTTATTTTAGCGATATTTCATTTTCCACCAAATCAGATACCCGAATATCTATAAGCATATTTTTCGTTCGGACTGGGCATCAATGTGAATGGCGAATATCTTACGCACCTTCGCTTTGCCGATGACATAGTTATTATGGCAGAATCGCTGCAGGATTTGCAAAAAATGCTGCACAGTCTCAATGCTGCCTCGAGACGTGTGGGGCTTGGGATGAATTTGGACAAGACAAAGGTAATGTTCAACGATCATGTCATCCCAGAACCAATTTCCGTCGAGGGCACTAAGCTCGAGGTTGTCCAAGAGTACGTCTACCTTGGGCAAGTACTGCAGCTTGGTAGAGACAACTTTGAGCGGGAAATTGCCAGAAGAGTGCAGCTTGGCTGGGCAGCATTTGGGAAATTGCGTCATATCTTCACGTCGACCCTGCCGCAATGCCTAAAAAGCCGAGTGTTTAACCAATGCGTCCTACCAGTCTTAACCTACGGAGCCGAAACGTGGAACATGACAGTCAAGCTGGCTCACCGACTACACGTCACTCAGCGCGCTATGGAAAGGTCTATGTTGGGGATCTCATTAAGGGATAAGATCCGGAACGAGGTCATACGACATAAGACTAAGGTAACTGATGTCGTCCAAAAATGTAGCAAGCTGAAGTGGCAGTGGGCTGGCCATGTCTGTCGCAGAACCGACGAGAGGTGGAGCAGGAAGGTTCTTGAATGGAGACCACGCTTAGGTAAACGTAGTGTGGGACGCCCCCCGGCTAGATGGACAGACGACCTGAAAAAGGCAGCTGGTAGTGACTGGATGCAAAGGGCAGGAGATCGTGCGCTGTGGCGCTCCTTGGGGGAGGCCTATGTCCAGCAGTGGACTGTAACAGGCTGATATGATGATGATGATATTTTTCGTTACACCGTTATTATACTAACAATAATTTTATTTTCTAGATGTATGAAATATCAAAACAACGTTTAATCCTATAATTATCAACTTACTATTTTATTTGTTAACACACAGTATTCTAATAAAACAACAAATAACATGTTACGATACATAACGATAAACTTTTGATCATAACGTTTATAATATTTTAACAATTTAATTGTAAAAAATAAGATTATTTAAGTTTATCTATGTTTTATGACGATTGCTTTTCACAAACGACTCAATTGACCCCGACTCCACGCAGTCTTGTTTGCCCGACCCCTAGAGTGTAATTTAAAATCCGGAGGCGCGGAGGGAGTGCAGCCTCCGCCCGCTGTAGCAAATCTCAGGCGCCCGTGCGAGCCGGAGCGGCTGAGGCTGGTCGCCGAAGGCGACCAGCAAGCCGAAGCTGCGGAAGCGAGCGGAGAGGCTGTACTTCCCGCAGCGCCGGAGACGAGGAAACCCTAGTTTATAGGCTTGCATGATAGCTTGCATGGTGCATGCTGCATGCCTGCTTGTATGCTTACTTGCATGCTTACTTGCACACTGCATGCCTGCTTGCACGCTGCATGCTTGCTTTCACGATGGACGCCTACTTGCATTCTGCATGCCAGCCTGCACGTTGCATGCCTGCTTGCAGCTGCATGCCTGGTTACACGCTACATGCTTACTGCATGCCTGGTTGTAGGCTGCATGCCTGCTTGCATGCTGCATGCCTGCTTGCATACTTGCTTGCACGTTGCATGCTTGTTTGCACGCTGCATGTTTGCTTGCATGCTGCATGCCTGCTTGCACGTTGCACACTTACTTAAATTATTCATTAGGTTATGTTTAGTTGTTCCGTTCAATGTATTACCTTCAAAGCTGTCGAGTAGTTTGTTGAAATACGAGTAAATGGGTATTTCATTTGGAGGATGAAAATTTAGTGCTAATATACACTTTACATCCATTTTGATTCTTATGCATTTTGCGTATCTTTGTGAAGTCCCCGTTCTTGAACTTGGCGGTATAATAGTTGGCCGAGATGGAAATGACAACCATGCAGCATAATAAGTTCGATAATTAGAATGTTTTTATTTTTATAATATAACAAGCAATTTTCTGGAAACTAAGTCATCGAACATTAAAAGTTTTGGTAAGTGATGAGTATGATTTCAACATAGATAGAAAATAAAAAAATGTATGAATGAAAATAGAAACATTGACAATCTGTCAGTTGTGTTTTAGTTTTAATGAGAATATGGGAAATAAAAAAGCGATGAAACGTTTTCGGACAAACAAAATTCGTACTGTAACAATTCGGAATTACAATAGGTAACCTGTCAATCGCAAGTCGCGCCGACATTATTCTGCATGTGTGCGCTGGCGATAAACAAAAGTCTCAAATGTAAAGTGCTTGATGAAGACATTGGTCTCGACAGTTTCCGGAAATAACGAATTGATGATATACGAAAATGTTAACAATTAAAATTATTAAACTGTAATTCCTCCAACACATTAAAATATTTATTAATTAACATTAATGCTAAATGCAAGTTGCAATATGAAACAACATTGTTGTATTGTTTAATAACAACTATTTCTATATAAAGAACCTTTTGCTGCCATCCATCACAAGTTTTGACGAGCGATAAGAATCTTTCTGAGACACATCTAGTTGTACACGAGGAATCTCGAGCTACTGCTCGCTAATATATTCATCATTTTCAATTGTCAACTCGCGGCAAAAGTTAATTTATTGATCGTTTTCGGTTGTCGTACAAGTACAAAAAGTCGTTAACACGTGTCGAGGCTTACGCGTATATGACGATACGTAACAACTAATAAGCGAAGCAGTACTGGAGCGTTTTGATTTATCGTCCGGCCAGTAAATTAGATAACGATAAATCTCTTAGTAACGCTCCCAATTAACGCTGATGTTTAGGGAATAAATCAGTAGAAAATTGTACACCGTTCGATGTTCAGTGACATTGTTTATGGTGGAAGCGATTTGTCTTACAACGCAGATAAACATCAAATCGTGGACACCTCTTTTGACCTCATGTCACGGGAACAAGGCAAAGGGAACGGCCAAAAAACCAAAAACCATGTTCAAATGTTTCCGTTTTGGTGCTCACTAAAAAATGAACATTCTACGAAAATGTTACCAGCAAGCGGGTAATCATCATTGATCGTGATTCGTAGTAATCAAGTTGATACAGCCTTCAGTGCTGTATCAACTGGACTTACTACCGCATTTATAATTATATTAGCCAATATTTTATGACTTAGTTCTAACTAAAAATAACACCTGAAGCATAAAAACGAACTTTAAATTATGTACATAAAATTTGTTTTAAAGCGAAACCTTAAAAAAGTTTACTTGCAAACTAAACGCATAACAACAAACGATTCTACTCGTTTTGAAATACAAAATTGACGTACCAATATGTGGTTTAGAGCTCGTAAGTAAATCTTCGATGTGACTATACACAAATAATGTAAACAACAGTTTTTCGGCTTATCCCTTTAACTCTGCATTGAAAAATTACGGCTAGTACCACATAAATGTTTGTTCAAACAATTGTAGATGGCGATAAAGCTATCTCACACGATCTTGGTACTCGAAAAAAATGCGCCTGCGTCTTTGAACCCATTCAACCTTTTGTGGAGAGGCGTCAAGACCATTGTGCGGTAATCTTCTTCACAATAAAAATGTCTCCAAGATCTTTTACTTATGTAAACTACTCAAGCTTTCAAAAGCTTTAATTTTTCGAATAAATTAATGTTGGAATATGTAATGAAATGACATTGAGGTTGACTGTACAATATTAAGAAATTATAAAGTCATAAATTTTTAAGTGCAATCACTTTAAGTAGGATTTAATTATGAAAATATTCAACTCACTTTTTTTCGTTTTTAACCCCCGACGAAGCCTATCGAGAGGGGGGTTCGAATCCCGCCTGTGGCAGTCTATTTTTCTTTAAGTGTGTGATAATTTCACATTCTGTTTACCACATTGGTAATTAATAAATCCCTAATTCATACTCTAACAGAAATCAAAAACTTGAGGCTATTTAGACTACCTCCATCTTAATAATTAAGAGACATACCTGCATTTGCATTTATCATATTAGCAAGAGCATACAGTTATAAAGGCTGGTAGTTGAACATAATATTTTTCGTACCAATTAAGTCGTACCTGGCCTGGGATGACACCCGAAGATGTCCTTTGAGTCGCCGACTTGCAAATTGGAACAAGAAACACATGGAGCGGCCTTGATTTATCGTACAATTTAAATTTACAAGTCAATTCCGTATCAATTAATCATTGGACAAATTAATAACTGTTGTTGGTATACTAATGAGAAGTTATTGACATATTTTTTAATACGACACTCATTCACATTGTAACTTTTACTTTTCAGTGACCAAATGATTTTAACGTCATTAGATGTCCAGTCCGAGATTGAGCTTTACTAATAAAACAAAGTCAACATATTACAGTATAAACGGTAACAATAACAACATGTTTACCGACAAGAAAAACCATTTGTAAATGGCGGCTCAATGACGTCTGTGCCGAAATTTATCGCACCGTTCTTTCAAGCCGGAGGATACAAAGTAATAAGCAGTTAAACACACAGAAACCGCTGCCAATATATTTACGTAATTGTGAAGAAATTGTTGCGTGCTGAAATACAGAAAGTAATGAACGGCCGGGCAGCCTAATCATTGAACACTGAATGATACCAATCAGCCGTCATTTGCTAAATGGAGAGAGTCGGCAAAAATTCGGAAGCACTTTTTGGAAAGACGCGGTCACAATAGCTAACATTGGGATAGGAAGGTAAGAAATAATATTTTCATTTCCTGTTTGGTAGATTATTTTTGGAGTGCAAAGTTTTTGCATTGTGCCCGTACGCAGCCGTGGGAGCAACTACCTGGCACCCGCGGCGCGGTAATTTCTTATAAATCGACATCGAGTGAGATGTCCAGGTCTGCGGCTCTTTTCCTGCTATAGAGGGGAAAGGGGGCCAGGGGAACAATGGCGCATAATAGCGCACATGATCTAGATTAGTGACGCGCATTGTGTCGCCAAAGGGTTGCATTGTGCGCGCACGCATTGTCCGATGCCCGCAAACATCTCGATACTGAATTCGCACGGGTTCTATGAATTTGTAAAGAAAATAAATATAACTTTTGACAGCCGTCCGATCGATGCTATCTTTTATTTGTCAGTCGGGAATTGAAAACATTGTATTGAATTTTTCATTCCCGTTTGTCACAGAAGCTTTAAAGAGTGCAACAAAATAATTCTCTGATCTTATGGTCAAAAGACGTTAAATGACTAAATTTCAAATTAAAACCGCTCTTTGTCAATCTAGACCTAAAATATTGTTCGTCTATATAATCATTTCACTAAGCTTTATTGATAAAAAGCATTCCTAGAACACTCAAACCCTTTAACTATTGCATCCTCCTATTATCTACTTAACTTTTTGCTAAATTAGTCTCTGAGTAACGGAAAAAACTTATAACTTACATTCTTGAGTTCAGTAATTAATATTTAGTAATTGAGCATAACTAGCAATCAAACTTTTAGCTAAATTAATGTGGTTTTGTGACAAGGGGTGGTAAGGGTGGAGAAAATGTATGGGCTGAAATATTCTAATAGTTTTTAATAACACCACTTTTGATTAACATTAGACAACCGCTAATTATACCACTTTCAAAGGGGTAGAAATGTTTCTTATGATAAACGCTGTGGGGCATTTTAGTGATGGATCTATACAACACCGACCGTTCTATAAATTGTAAAATATAGGTAGGTATATATTATATTTATGGTTAGAGTAAGTGCTTAGTTTCGAGTAATCTCGATCGGTTTCCCATCGTTCAATGGTTTTTCTATTGATACTCATTTCATTTCCATTTCAAAAGTTATAATTTATCATAAATGTTAAAATTACAGTGCACAACTAATAATTACAAATATAGGTACAATCATACAGTAACCCTTTCCTGCCGGGGTAGTGATTTTTAACGAATTTCCGCTTTTGAACTTTATTTTCATAATAAGGTAGGTAAAATTAAAAACACAGATTTTTTTTAGATTTTTATTATAGTTAGAAGTACTATTTCCAAGACCTAGACTTATAAGTACCGTCAGGAACTTCGTGTTAACAGAGTGGTAGGAACTTTGATAGAAACTACAAAAATAATGAGATCCACTATTGACTTAGCAGTAATTAAATTAATGACTTAAGTAGTAGTAATAAAAAAAAAATTACAGGTTAACCTCGTGGTATTCAATAAAACAATTTTTCTTTTCGTTTACACACAAAAACACGTTGCAATGCGAACATTTACTATGAGGTTTCGACTGAATCTTCTTCAAACTACAAACCTCACACCTTCCCCTGTTCTCTACAAACGTAGGCCAATGGATGCCTCTGTTACCTAAGCGTACGTCTTTTATAGTGGAGTAGTCAGATTTGCGTCTTTTGGAAGGGTCGCCTTTTGCAGTATTGTCAGTAGAAGTCTTCCTTTTCTGACTAGCATCTTTCATTGTCATCAAGCCTTGAGTAACAGAACGTCTAAAATCTTTTACGGTAGTCTGTTCCATTATAAGTCCATGAATGACATATGCATTGACAAATACGATGTCCAGAAGACCCCAAAACAATCTGTGCCACCATTTCGGAGATTTGCGATCTATACAGTAAAGGGCTCTCAAACGATCAGCTGTATCTACGCCGCCCATATACATATTGTAATCTTTGACAGCTATAGGGCATGTAATGGCTGACTTGGTTCCATTTTTTTCTTTACGTGACACAGTTGCCTCTTCGTTCCCGTGAAAATTAGACACTAAATGAACCATTTTATTATCCTTCCATTTCCAATATCCAATGTCTAAATTTGAAAATCGATGATCACTATCGCCCCTTTTCAATTGAGAATCAGCGAGCATATTTCCGGGCAGTCCTTTTCTGGTACTTCGGATAGTTCCACATGCGTAGGTGTTTTCAGTTTTCAGTTTCTCAAGTAAAGCCACAGACGTGAAAAAATTATCAAAGTAAACTACCTTCCCCTTACTCCAATCTTGTTCCGTTAACTCCAAAACTACTTTCTCTCCTAATCCATAGCCGGTAAATTTTGTGTTCAGTTCTTCGTCTTTCCCTTGGTAAATTTGAAACTTCTTTATATACCCCCTCTGGTCAGCAAGACACCACAGTTTGTACCCCCTTTTTATGGGCTTCATAGGTAGATACTGTTTTAGGACAGACCTACCTTTGAATTTAATCATGGACTCATCTACACTCAGTTCGCGAGTACCATGATAAACCATTTCAAATTTTTTATTGAGTGCATCAATCATTGGTCTAATTTTATATAATTTATCTTTGCAGCCTGAAGGCATTTTGGAGCTATCATTGCAATGCAGATGAGATAAAATAATAGCGAACCTGTCTCTAGGCAAAGTCTTGCAAATAAGCGCGTTGTTGAGATCAGGTGCCGAAGAGTAGTGGTCTCTCCACGCCGGACGAGTATTGTAACCCATAAGAAAATTCATACCTATAAATGTTAGGAGTTCCTCTTTTTTTAGGTTCAATACTTTGCTTTTCTGAGTAGCATAAAGGTTACTTTGGTATACAATATTGTCAACAATGTCATCAATCAATACTAAAAATATATCAGTCGGTGTGGTACAGTGAGCAAACCAGTCATCTACTACTCCAGTATCCGCAATGTATTCCGGTAAAGATGTACTTAGGTCCCTCTTTTTCCATTTACGGTTTGGTTCGGGTAATCGCTGGTTAGTTCGGTGTGAAGAGTTATTTGCAGATGGTAGATCAGGCTGAACACTAGGTGCAGGTAATGAAGATGTGGGTACCTGATTTATTAGGTACTCCAATACATCTTCATTTGACGGCGACGACGGCGGAACTTCGGCCAAAACATCTTCTATAGCTCTTTCAAAAATTTCATCGAAACCTCTTGGCGAGGGTAGTTGAACATTTTCCACTTCATCATCGGACACACCTGCATCAGACGCTTCGTCGCAGTCCGGAAGCTCTTCTAATAACAGGGCTTCAATTAGAGCCGTATTGTTTTTAATATCCATCTCAATTCCTAAAACAATAAAAACCTTGATTAGAACAATAATAAAAAAAAAATAACATGGGTTTATAAAAATAATAATAAAATAAAATAACCACTTCATCGTATACATGTATTATAAAAAATCATAATATTTGAGACTAGAATCACCTGACGGTACTTTTAAGTCCGCAGTAGTTTTTATCAAATATTCGTATGAAATATCGTGATAATACATTATAACAGCTTTTAGAAATATAGCCAATGATATAAACAACGTAAATAGTAAAAAAAATAGCACTTACCTGTGATATTCTATTTATAAAACTTTTTTTATTTCACTGCACAACGAAATGAAAAAACGTTCGACAAGTTGTGACAAGAATTTCAATTTTTACGCCAATGTCGCGCGGTAATTCAAATAACGCGCTGTGATTGGCTGACGGAAACGGTACTCTAAAGGATCGTCAGTTGCCGTTCACGTAAAGTGTTTTCGTACTAAAGATATTAGACGAAAAATGTGGTGGTACTTCTAAGTACCGTAAGGAGGGAAAGGGGTAAACAGGTGGTTGAACCACTCTGTAAGGCTAGGTATTGGCGCCGTTGAAAGTTAAATTACATAATATATCGTTCTCATAAAAAATGTTATTTCACTTTTTAATTTTATGTACTTGATACAATAAGTTCCAGAATTTTCGTACGCTTTATTCATAATAGTGGGTAAAAAGAAACAAGTTTGCAGCAATACAAAATACTGATGCCGTACTTAGTGGTGCAAACGTTAGACTGGTCGCGCCGGCGGCCATGAGCTGCCCCGTCCCCCGCCCTAGGTGAGTAACAGGCGACGGAGGGCAGCTATGGTCGCCCGTGCGAGACCTCTATAAACTGGTAGTGCTACTCTACTGCTCACCGGTTCTCGTGACGTCGGGCTATTTGTACTAAAGGTGTACAAAAACTTTACTTACATTAGCTTTTAATTAATAAATCAATAAATAAAAATACGTGTGTAAGTTTTTTTGTCATTTTTTGTAAAAGAAAATTTAACGAAAGTTATAGTTAAGTAGATATATATTTGTAAGTTTAACTTAGATATATTCGATTTTACTCGGTGTTTTTAAATATTTGCTTAAAAACCTGCACAACAATACCAACCTGTCGTCTTATAACCAAAATGAGAAGTCAAAATATTTTATGGACGTGCGTGTTAACACTTTTGTCAATTGATATCCCCCGCGAACGACAAAGGAAGGCGATGTAAATCTTGCCCTTTGTGCCAGCGACCGACAACTCACACATGAAATATAGATATGAACATTGTACTAAATGCCATAAAACCTGCACCATCCATTCATGGCGGATTCCGAAAAAACTAAGCCGCGCTTCCAAAAATTTGGTAACTTTTTAAAAGTTTGACCGCTGTCACTTAATTGTACGAATATAAAAAATGGATGAATGGGTTCGAGCGTTGAGCACCCAAGGGTTGACATTGGACGCGATTTGTCTTACAAACGAAGATTCGATCTGCGATCGTTTCTTCCCACCTCATTTCGTTATAGCGGCCATATCTGTCAATCTTGTTTTTTTTTTATTTTACAATTCACAAGCACGCTTTTTCTGTTTAGCTTCATTCAAGATAAGTGCGTCAGTTGTACTATTTTAATAGTTTTATTACACTTTAGACATAGATACACAATATCAGAACTTTTTATTCAGATTCAACCCTTTTAAATCAAATGCAGCCCATTCATCACTAGCACGACAGTTCTAAAGTTAAACAAACTAGATATAAAAAAGCGTATCCTTTTAAATAAAACTTTATAACGATGACTGAGGAATTGTTTCATTTTAGCTGTAACTTTTGGTCATCGTAATAGTATAAACGTTGTGCAAGCATTAAAGTGTATGTTTATCTAATTAGATAGTAATAATTAAATGACATTCCATTCTCGCCTTTGGGTGGTACAACATTCGTTAATCGTTATCCTTAATTTGAGTCCAAACTACGAAACACACTTTGGTAGAGCACCGAGAGATTACTTTCACTATGGATAGGTAAACACGTCATATTTTTTTTTAAATAAATCCGATATGTCGTTGTAAAAAGTAAAAAGCAATCTAAGTAGAGTGAAGTTTTTTTCTAAAATGCAATGATGGACAAAAACTGGCGGAAGAGGATGGGGCCTTCCAATATTAGTTTTATATCTGCCAAAAAAAGGCTGACACTTGAGAGGGATTGTCGATCAGAATAATAATAGTGGGAACCCATTGGGTTTCGTTTAAACCCTTTCGCTGCAGTCACCTGACGCGGAAGCGATTCGCGCGTTTCGTGGGAACGTTAACCCGAAAATGCATAAATCTTAGATTTTTATAATGTGCATTTGACATTCTGTGGGAGTTTGCCCGTATGTTTATGGCTTTGTTGTATTGATGGATATTTTTCTTTGAAGCGATGATTGAATTGTATTTTAAGCTACATAAATACCTAAAACTTTGAGCACACTTGTTGCGGCATAGATACTATAGTATAGCCACAGCTCAGTGTTAGCGATTTAGCGCGAATCTAAACTTTTTGATTATAATTGTTACTTCTTCCATCCGATACCTTATCATAATAAGTATTACCATGAGTGGCAATACTCCATATCAGTCATGTTGTTTTACTAAACTCCGATTATGCATACCTGAACACTTTATCTTGGAGCAAGTCTGATACCCAGTAACTGTCGGTCATGTCCTGAATACTGCCAACAATGAACCTTTAAAACTAAATCATCCCTGAACTCTTAGTAATTCCATTTTGAACCTTGTTTCACTGCAATAAGGTCGGGTGAGTTCTGACGGGGAGAAGTTTTAATTTGGTCTGCGCACCCGCATTCACTGGTACAGAGACACGCGCCACTGAATTAAAGATAGCCTATCTGTATTGCACTTGACTTCTGAGTCCTCCACAATTTACTTCCCTATCGCAACTCGCTTTGAACTGTATAGGTATTTCCACAAAATGACAAAAGGTACTTGTGGCGCAGTTGGTCAGCGCTATGGTAGTTATACTAAAGTTAAGCAACCTTAGGCGCGGTCGCGTTTGGGATGGGTGACCGTTCCGAGCACTTAAGTTAAATCTATATAGAAGCAACTTCTTCTTTCGAAAGGTACGTTAAGCTGTTGGTCCGGTTTATATCGGTAGATATTAGTCGTTAAGCCTGGTCAGAGGCCCTTGGGCGACTTAATAACATCTGACAGTAAGGTTGGTCACTTATTTTACAACAACCCTGCGTAGTGGAGTATAACTCGTACCACCTCCTAGTTGAGGTGAGGCCTGTGCTCAGCAGTGGGACGTTTATAGGCTGATGATATGAGATGAGATAAAATACGAGAAACCTTTATGTGTGTACAAAGAAAGTTGTAACTACATACTTTTTTGTGTTTTTGAACATTAGTTGCTAACAATGGTGGTTTCAGTAAATTAAAGGCATTTATATCAGACAGTTTTTTTTTGTTGCTACTAACTTCTCATCAGCCTATATACGTCCCACTGCTGGGCACAGGCCTCACCACAACTATGAGGTGGTCCGAGCCATACTCCACCACGCGGGCTCAGTGCGGATTGGTGGAGGGGTGTTTGTAAGGTAAGTGACCAACCTTACTGTCAGATGTTATTAAGCCGCCCAGCCCGAGGGCCTCCGACCAGGCTTATCGACTAATATCTATCGATATTAACCGGGACCAACACCTTAACGTGCCTTCCGAAGCACGGAGATGCTTGTAAATAGACGTCACTTTTATGGTCAGAATGGTCACCCATCCCAAACATGACCGCGCCGTAGGTTGCTTAACTTTAGGTATCACTACCAAAGCGCTGCAACCACTGCGCCACAAGCACCTCACTTAATACCTACTAATGCTACTAACTTAATACCTACTAATTCAAAATACCTAACACACTAATCTATTAAATTCATCCTCTACTACGGAAGCGGTATCAACTTGATACGTGCCTAATATGACATACTTTTGATAATTTGACTGCTGTCATAACAGCGGATATTACCCACTTAAGCTTATTTCGCCTAATTGAATCCTAGAGCATTAAGCCCTCTTCAACCTATAATCCTTTTTATGGGTTTCACGCCGTCAGTTTTTGAGCAGTCCTCGGCTGTCTCCATATGAAATTAGTTTTTTTTTGTCCACAGGATAAACAATCTGTAGCAAGGTGCAACGAAAGTTTAACGTAATTGAAGAGCGGTGTCGCACTTAAGAGAGGATCAAGCGAAATCAGAGAACTGCTGACCTACTTTTTTATGAACTTATATGCGTGTGATTTCGAACCTTAATATAGTAGGCTTGTTTCCACTATGAAAAAAATATTCAAAAACTGATTTTCTCTAAAATAATTCATAATTTCAGATGCCTTTACACTAATATTTTTCTGCAGTTCGTATTATTTGATTTTTAATTGGAATTCAAATGATAATTAGTCACTCAGTCGGCATTGCACGCGATGACGTCAAAGTGTGTTATTCCCATACAAGCTCTATGAAGAAAAGCGTTTTGACAGTTGATAAAAAGTACGTCAACGATTGGTGGTGTCAACTACCGTGTTCCAAGATATTTTTAATAAGATTTCAAGGCTTTAGCTATACCAGATGCTAGAGCTAGTAGATGCCAGAGCTAGATACATATGACGATAAATAACTTCAAAATGTAAAAAAATATTATTACCTTTAGAGTAAGTATACAAATTCTACTCTCCAACTCCGTACGTCGAATACACATGGAACCAAGGTTGCCTCACCGGTTGTATCGTACATCTCATTCACAAAAGAATTGTGTTTACTCTTCCAATAAACTACGGGCTCCTTCGTTTTACTGCTTTTCTAATGTCGATTGGACGTCGAAGGGGAAAATATCAATGAGCGTAGTAAGTTATTATGTAAAGGTCATGCTGGGCTCAGCGGTGGATATTGTAAATCACTGTTCGCCACTGCGCGGTACTATGTACTAAAACGACATCTCCATCGAATCATAATGCAAGCACTCGGTAGTGTAGGTACAATAGTTTTGTTAAGTTTCTCCTTGAAAAGAAAATACCGCTACAAGTTGAGAAGAACCATTAACAAACTTTTATGTTTCCCTAGTGCGTGAACAACATTAATTAATTCAGTGGTAAGAGTTAGTACATATGCAAAAGTTTTAAGCTGTCACTTCGTATAGATTTCGTGCTTTACGAATCAAGACAAATACCCAACAAGTCTTGGACCATTTTTCACTAAACTTACGCTAGAACAGTTTCGGATATGACGTATTAAGTGATCTTAAACGTTACGACTTAAAATAAATCCATTGATATTGTAGAATGCAAACTCGTATCTAAGTTGTTTAAACATTTGCATGGGAGATGCATTGCAATTTTATTCAAAAGCTTGATTTATGGCTGTGATTATTGGATGCAAATCATTCTAATAAATAACTAGCTTGGTAAATGGCCGTTTTGCCGACATAATTATTGTTATTTTTCCTGCAACGTGTATTTATCCAATAAGTACTCCGAATGTTTATGTGGCCAATTAAGAGTGCGTTTAGTTGAAGTAAATAAAAAAGCTTCGGCTACATCAAAGGCAATATAAAAACCTCAAGAGCTTGTGCTGTACGTGGTTGGAAATTCACAACCACTTAAAAGTCCTTTATCAAAACTACAGAATCAAATCCTATACACAATTTCATAAATCCAAAATCGTTACAAACCAAACCACAATAAAAAGACAGCAAAAAAAAACGATTTGAGGAAATATTGAAGAGGAAAAAGACGAGTGCTAACAATTTGGTTCGATTCGAGCGGAAATCATTCTCAAATTGCACATCGCAACCTTCCGATTGCGAATGTAACAATTTTAAGGTAGACCCTATACTTTTTTGTCCAAAAAAATCGCTCAATGAGACTTTTGAAGAATATTGCGTGGGTTTTAGAATGACTCTGTATCGGATGTCGATAAGTAACTAGCTACTCATAATCTTTTGTTCAATGCGAAACCAGATATGAACATTTCATGGTCAAGTAGTTTTGTTTCGTTGTGATGAAACTAATCAGAAATAGTAATGGTTTTGCTACTGGTCGCCAGATGTATTAGCACGGGTCTATGTTGTTCATAGAAATCTTTTGTGTATGTTAATTATTTTGGTGAAACATTGTAAAAGCTGAAAATTATTGTAATATTATCGCACTTCTTAAATCTGCTTTAAAGCTGCGCAAATTGTTCATATGTTACAAAATACATGGTCTTGCGTATTTATTGTTTGGATAATGTTACAAAATGATTGACATTGACTAAGATTATCAGAATTCGTTGTCAATACTTAAGTTGCGGGAAAAATGACCCTCCTAAAAGCTTTTTGTTTTTCGAGACTTCGATACTTTCACCATCTAACGCGTTTATGTCTAATGTATGGAAGTTTTAGCGTAAACGGCGTAATTTCAACTATTACAATGTTTTGCCATCAGCCGACTCAAAACACAAGACGCCGAATTAGGCATGCTTTGTATGTTTAATTCATTAATTAAACAAACAAAATTTTAATTGGTTTACACCGTGTATTATTTAAGCTGAGGAAACTTAATTGGTTTATGTGTTATTTTAATTACCTTTTTTGTTATGTACTGTTAAACTGTATGTTTCCCAAAAATTTATAAAATAAAATTAAAAAAAACTTACAAAAATCGTCTGTCAAAATATGATAGTAAAAATGCAATCAACTGCGGTATCATAATCACTTGTAATAAGCTCGATTTTGCAACGAAACTGGACAGTCGATTTGCTGTCTTCTATTCAAAGCAACACCAGCTCTGACCCCTCACATCCATCACAAGCTCCAACGGGAGGAAGCTGATATCCGACAATTTATTTATGGACTTGTTCGCCGCTTGCTTTACTTCGTGTGAGCAAAACCAGGAAAAGGGACGCCTGAAGTGTCAGTCCTAGAACGATACACGATGTTGTGATTAGTTAAGATTTCGTAACAAAGGTTTGTGGGATTAAGTTTGGGATAAAATTTGTGCTCTGAGTTATTTTTAGTTTATGATTAATGTTAATATTTTTAACAAAAAAATTGAGCTGATTCATTATGAAATGAGTCTGTTACGTTCAAGGCCATTCGCGATTCTACTCGCCTTAAATACCGTGCTTAAATCTAAATACAAATTTGAAAAAAAAATTTGAACTAGCATTTTTCTAGGCAGATATAAAGTATGACTCAAATCTTTACCGTCAAAACAGCACGGGTCGCATATTAAAGTATAGACCTTCCCTTTCGTTCAAGTAACTTCTCAGTACCCGTTTATTACTTAGAAAACCAGCACAAAGAATCGTTGACCTAGAGCTAGACCACATAGAAGATTAACGTGGGCCCACATTGTATTTTATTGCCAACGTTAGACATTAAACTGAGATCACTTAGAATAAAAATAGATAGGGGCCGCGTTTAATGGGTCCAGGCAATCCAGATGCATCAATGCGCTTTTATTGGCTCTAATAGATACACACATGCCGTAAGCTACCACTAATTCAGGTAGACAAGCTTTGTATGATACCTGTGGTTGCTATGTGCATCGTCTTTACTTGTTTTCTATTTTTATCTAAGACTGACTTTACAGGCGTTGTCATACAGCTAATACCTCATCGTGCTTTGCTACGATGACCAGCTGTATTTTCGAACTCTAAGAAAATAACTTTTGAGCTTCATGAACTCAACTACTGGTTATCGGGTCTAAACGCAAACTATTTTAATGAGTATTAGGTACTCACTGCTTGATGTTTCGGCTGGATTGCACACAGCCGTGGTCACGAGCTAACTGAAAGGAAATAAAAAAATATGAACTCAAATTACCTACTTCGAATATGGAGTTCATAAAGCTAAATAGCATTGCATATTTGATAGCTTTATTTGTTGTATAATGAAATAACATCTTCTGAAAGATAAATTTAAGTGACAAAGTTCTAATAATTGGGTATCAACATTTTAATTTTAAAACCATCTTAGGTGGCGATGCATCACGATACTTTTTCATCGAATTTGCTTTTGAAAGTTGATGAAAATGAGACTTGCATTGCAATATTGATTATTATATGCCACAGTTATTAGTATCAGCCAATATAAAAACTATAAATGTAGATCCTTATTCTTGAAATAATAAATCTTTCAAAGTGATCCTAAGCGGAGGCAATAAACCATTTGCATAAGATAGCTCTCACTGAGACAGCATCAATTATATTCGTTTTTTTTTCTTCAATTTATTTAAGTTGACATGCGTCGAGTTACGGACTCATTAGTACAGAGAACTGGAAGGCTATAAATTATTCAATTCCCACACTTTATCAATTTATGTGTCTTTTTCTTTGACGTTCGTCAAAATTATAGTTCCTATCTTCGTTCGAAGTACGAGTAAATTTTGAAATTCTCATTGATGAGATTAGTTTGAATTAATTCTTCGTTGGAACGTGTGTCATCTATACAAGTGGCTATAAAAAGAGGATAAAAGAGAATCATAGTAAGTACGTATTACTTATTATAGTTATCAAAGTATTATCTGATTCATATGAAGCGTAATCATTCGCGTATTATAAGGAAAGCTTTGATCTAGAAGCGAGTCTTAATAATAGCCGCTTGTTCATAAATTGGCTATCAATAAACTAAACAATATCGGCGAAAGTGAAAGATTAATTACCGTTTTATAGATGACCGTACCCATTGTTATAGATCTTTGTAAATTTATAATAACAGTTTGATCGAGAACATTTATCAGAAAAACAATGAGGAGCATAGATACCTACTGAGATGTTATCTTTCTTAAATGAAATACTTATACAGTTCAATGAACTACACTCGACACAGCACACCAACGTAAACATTGCTGCATCTTATGCACTTGTAGTAAATATAATTTTGCAACAAAAATAGACAATCCTTTGTGCTGTGTTGTCTGTACATACCAGAAAAAAATAAACAAAAGCATTTTGACCCAAAAATCATGCATGAAGCTCGACTTATCCAATTTTATCACCATTACTTCAATAGTCTTATTATTATCGTTTACATTTCGCAAAAATCACGAACACAAAAAGAATCACGTGCCTAAAGTAATAAGATTATCGATACAAAAGACTTTAATGTTTCGATTTAAATCGTTTCCCAAACTTATCGATTCGCTTTCTGTTTCTGTTAAATACGATTAGCAAAGAGTGTTCGTGCCCTAAGTTAACAATGGACTTACAACTTTAAGGTTCTGAGGTTGGTTTTTGTGGTAACCGGCAAAACGGAAGCGTATAAAAGCAATACGGGAAATAAAATAATGTTTTGCGCGCAAAATGTAATCTTTAAGTATGAATAGAGAAACACGAAGCTTGGATTTTTTTAGAAGCTAACGCTTACTCACTTCACCTTATAGTATAGTGCAGCGTAGTGTGTCATGTGTCTATGTAGGTATCAATGTTGGTGAAATATTCAAATTTCTATATATTTTTCATTTTTGTTTGGTATGCTATTACTTAAAATTTCTCTGTCTGTTATTGAAATCTCAATACAAGTTACTACCTCTAAGTGATCAAAGTTATGTTCAATTCTTAAAGAAGCGTAGTAAAACCTAAATGTGTGCGAATATTTTACTAGATTAGGACTGAGATAATTAGCGGGAGAGAAACGTATTGATTAAATCGCCGTCGCCATTTCAGAGGGGTGTTAGCTTTAATTATAATAACAAATGTAAGTTTCTATCAGTGTTTTCAATAATCGTAAAGTCCAATCTACGCTGCCGTATAAATTTTACGGATAGGACATACAGACAAGTAGGAACGAAAACTTTAACATAGAAAAATTTTTCATTTTAGAATAGGTTATATTAAAATTAATTTTCGTTGGGCTATTTGACATTTTCAGTTTATATAGATAAAAGAAAGAGGTGTTAGTTACACTATTTATATCTCAAGAACGAATGAACCGATTTGGCTGAAAATTGGTGGAAAGGTAGCATGGAACTAAGAAACGGACATAGGATACTTTTTGTCCCGTTTGACCTCGATTTCATAAACTTGATTCTACGCGGACGAAGTCGCGGGGGCCACAAATAGTATTATAAAGCTTTGATCTTAATAGCACAAGTGTAATTTCTACGATTCAAATGTCTCTAGAAATATTTTTTTTACTCTTAGTATATTAACTAAAAGGATCGTCTTCTTATAACGTTACAGTAAATTAACAATGATCGAAATTATATATTTTTTCCCCCTATACTTTAAGTTTTTTTTACGCTCTCTCACCACATTTACCGCACGTTCCGTCCGTGTGCGTCCGGCGTAAATGGTACCGTTTCCATTCGACGCGAACTTCTTTGTCCTTTATCAGTCTTTTTACTCGCACATGTAAATGCATTTAGCTCCCACCTCCTTATCTCGGCGTACACCATTAATCTTGTATAACAATGTACCGGAGCGGGTGTCCGCGCTTCGATGGCTTAATCAAGCCGGCAATATCACTGCCATCTTTTTATTTATCGAGATAATTTTTATCGCGAGCTATATCTATGTCACATCGCGATTCCGAGTTCATTACGATAGGATAGCCACGAATAGACTTCTTGTCATTGTTATTTATACCGACGTTTTTCGTTGTGACCCAATAAGGTGTTAATTATCTTTGATGTAGGTAACAGTACTTAAATTAGTCGGTGCTTATCACAACATATCTTACATTGACAATGCTATAAACCCATCACGCACTGAAAGTTAACGTTCTTCGCGAAAATAAAACGTTGTCACGCTTTTTGTGTGTCAAAAAAGTTTGTTAACACGGTTCTTAAACACCACCTGTACCAACTGTGTACACTTATTACTATTTTGGTAAAATTAATAAGTTTTATGTTGAAATATGGTAAGTTCTTTTAAGTTGAACATAAATTATAGCCAAGTACATCCATATTTAAAACCGGTAGCTATAACTACAATCAACATTATCTCTGCGCACAATTCAGTGCTTATCAGGCTAGGCGTGAGTACCTACTCGCTTCTTAATGTAAATGTTGAATTAAACTTGAAAAACGAATGTGTGTTTTCCTTTGGTAACTTAATATCAATATTTTATGTTTTATCAGAAGTCTTATCGGGTGTTGCTTAATGTTAATTAAGGTGTAAGAAAATGTTATAAAGGAAGCGTCTTGCCTCTTGTTGTGACTTTGAAAGGTATTGTTTTGATTGACTTCAGATTATGCGAACCTCTGATGAAAAGTCGGCTAAACTTTTATCTGTGTAAACTGAAAGTATCCCTCGGATATCAGTTTCATGCTTTAGCCTGCCTAAAACTAAACAAAGTGTATAGTATCCATAAATTGATAGGATCGAATTGTTTGAGTTAAATTTACCTCTGGTACCTAAGTTACATATTGGATGTAACTTAGATACCAAAGGTAAGTTTAAATTAAATAAGTAAAGTGCATTTCACTGCATCTTGAATACTTCAATACACGTTTTATAATAAAGTTGGGTGATCGGAATGAAAAGCAAGACTTCAAATAAATAATAATGTATTTAATATTCACACTATTTACAAGTTTTATAAAAACTAAAATATCTAAGTTGACTTTTTCATTTACAAAGTAAAGATACATTCAAATATTCAGTATGCAATGCAATCTTCATTTACATAAATTCCACAGCCATAGTTATCTTATTTACAAATGTTTTGCATTTTAAATACTTATTACAAGTAAGAGTATTCTGCTACAACGTGATTGGTCTTAAACTCTACATTGAATTGACTAGAACATTTTTACATCCTAATACGCAAATGTGTGAGCTTATTTTTGTTGCCACCACGAGATTGTGTGTAGCAAATCATCTTCATTTACATTAGTATATTGCTCGTTGATTTGATAATTGTTTGCGATGTAGCCATTATGTGAGTTCACTGACACTCCTGAGGAACACTCGGAACCGACTGGCGAAGGCACTGAATCGGAGTAGGGAGAACTTCCACCGTAGACACCTTCATCTTCGTAGGATAACGATGTGTCCATTGGCGTCGATTGCACTTCTGTTCGCGTGACTTCCGCGGCGGCATCACTATCGTCCAATATATTCTGCAAGTATCTGATGTATTCCACGACCATGCGAAGAGTGTCGACTTTGCTGAGTTTCTTGCCAGAGCCACGACGCGATCCGCCTGACAGAGCAGAGATGACAGACGCCGGCAGTCGTTTTCTAAGCGCGGAAAAACCGTCGTTCACTTGTTTAACACGATTCCTCTCCCTGGCGTTTCTTCTTGCGATTGACGCAGCCTGAGCTCCGGTGTATGGGTTGCTCTTGTAGTTATATTTCTTCTTTTCTTCAAAGTTTTGATATTTCGCTTCAGTTGCTGGAGCGATGGGCACAAGTCTCGGGGTTTCGGACTTGATATAGTTTGGCATGTGGAAGCCGGATTTGTGATGGATTCCTTGCAACATTTTGTTTTGAATAAACACTGAACTCGTCGTAAAAGGTGAGCGTTAGAGGGCTTAGAAGGTGCTTCGTCGTCGGCAGCGGTCTAACGAATGTTCGCTCCGGGCGCCGACGCCGCGTTATATGGGCATACCTTTACCAAAAAAAACTTGATAGAACCCTCACTCCCTTAGATTTTTTTTGGTTGTTACCTGGCGTACCCGAAAAAAGAATGAAATTGCTGGCCCTTTATACACGTGCCAATGAATTTATCGGATGGAATATTGTTTATGTTCAAAATCTTACAAACAATGAAATATGATTGTTATTTCATAACTGCGACATTCAGGTTGATATTTTTCTTCAAATCCATAAACTATGTATCAAATGTTCATTTTTTTGTTTGCTATGTCCATCATAATATTTTATGCCTCCTCAACTTTTTTTCAGTTACTTTGCCATAGTTTGCATTACCTCTTGTTCACTGTTGATATAACTCTGCATGCCCTTTCTGGGTTAGCTGGAAGAGATCTCGCCAGGGATAAGCTCGCCCTTGCTCATCAATGTATTTCTGTTATGTTTAAATGTATTTTCTTATTGCAATAAAGAGTTTATACAATACAATACTCATTTTCCAAGGTTTGCACAGGGATACCTGCTAGATTCATATTTTTGAAATTCAAGGCATACCTACCTGTTTCACAATAAATAAAATAATCGCGTGCCCAACAGTCAGCTGTTAAGCGCCTCCTGGAATCAGCTATTGCACAATACCTTCCAACTTTCATTAGAAACAAGTTAACCCAACAAGTGGTGATCCCGTGGGGACGAATAATACGCAAAAGAACAATCGTGAATTTATTACGGTCAGTGCAACGCGTCTCAAACAACAAACGAAGCTTTGTATTTACAGTAACAAGAGACGCTGTGTCTAATAGAATACCTACAACAATCTCGCGAGAACCTTCAACGACGTAAAGTAAAACTTATGTTTCTGAAGTATAAGTTACAATTTGTGTTGGAGATGTGGTGGTACTGTCTAAATCAACGAGCTGGGTGCGCGATAGGCGGCATTGCCTTCACTGAACAACTGAAAAAAACCTTACATTAATTTGGAACGAAGCGCCCACTATTTTAAATGGACTTGAATAGTGAAGTGCCCACCATTGTCACCCTTTGTACTCTAAAAAGATTACACAAGGAATGTGGGCCAAGTCATTGAGACTGGAGGATGGATTGTTTAGAAGCCTTCAATCATCCCATTGATGTTCCAAACGCGATTTTAATAGACTCGCCGTCGCCTCCGGGAAGCGATTCATATTTAATTTTGTCCCCATTGATTCTCTTTGGTTACCTGCTCTGTTCATTGTATTGTTTATGGTGCAAAAACTGAGACTGTAGTGTGCAATGACAAAAGTTAATCGTATTTGAGTTATCCAATCTAAGATTTGCCAATAAGCACCTCTAGTATTGTTTTTTTTTACATTGAAAATGTTAACTTACTGATTCTTCAAAAAAGCATAATCGAATTAATCAAAACCAGTTTAATTTACTTTATTTGCAATAATTACAGCCAACTAATCAAAAATATATCGGTAATATGTACCATTTTAACAACCTTACCAATGATAGAGATAAATATTGATTCTTTTGAGTTTAATGAGATTGAATGTTATCGATTCCACAAAACTAAAAATCTAACGATTTTTGTGATGATTTCGCGAAAAATATGGAAATCAATCAAAATATGAATATCAAGAAATCCCTCGAGTCGTATAACTTCTCACATATTGTCTCCATAAGAATATTAGTCCCATCCATCATTTTAGCTGAATTCGCAAAATATAATGAAATTGTGGGAGTGATACGTCGAGGCACAAAGTGAACAATAGCACGGCGGGCGTGCCTCCTCACTGCAGTCGAATAACGTTTAGCCCACACCTTAGAAAATCGCAAAATGGAGACATCTTACGAACACAATGCATCATGAAGGAGCGGACGGAACCATAACCAATAATTACAGGCATTGTAACATGTATATTTTGCGATTTTAAAACGAAACTAACAATGAAATAAAAGGCGCTATTTCTACTTTTTGATGGAGCATCCCTACTTAAAAACTTTTCGAATAGCATTTGCGAATCTAAATGAGATTTTTTGTCGAAGCATTCACAATTGAACATTATAACGAAATTCTTATCTATCAAATATTTCATATCGATTAGGAGACGTTAGTGTCAACATCAGCCATTAGTATTATTTCAAAAAACAATTGAATTATTCGATTAATGAAAATATCTGTATCTTCATTCCATTGCTCTACTGACAAGCAATAAAACGCACAAGCGAAAAACGTGTCCCATCTTTAACTTGTAAAATTAATGGTCTGTTATCCGTATTTGTTCGTCGTGTACCGATCGAATCTGCATATATGTGGGCAGTGCATTCGTAATAAACTCATTCGGCGCATTATAGACAAGGAGCCATCTACTGACAGTTCCATTACTGGGTAAGGCCCTTGCTAATATTTATAAACGGTTCATCGCAATCGTAGTAGATATAGCCCGGTGGTCCGTCCAACTGGTACAGGCTTTGATCGATAAAGTTGTAAGTTTAATTACTAAACTGGAATTGTAGCTTGTTTTAAAAGACGCCGCGCCACGCGCACCGGCGAAACTACTTATGCCTAATTCGGTACTCGCGCACTATAGTGCATGGAGCTATTTTAATGCAGAAAACTAGATCGAAATTCCGATCTTCAGATCTGTTCAGTTGAAACATTTAATAGTTGGCACATGGTCTGTGGATAGGGCACGGTGGTTACCCATTAATTAACATAGCACGCACTTCGTCATTTAAATGATTTTTAATGAACAGAAAATTTTCCTTTGTGTGTCGATAAGGCCACTCGCAGAAGAACAAATTCCGGGGACCACTACACAAACCCCATAAATGGCCGTTTTAAAGGCCCGTTCGAAATAACACACACAATTAAGACATATAACTGGGATTTGACTCCATAATTGACTCCATTCCTTTGTCCTATTAAATACACAAGGCAGTTTCTAGACACATTTACAAAACCTTGAATAAAATTTCATCTATGGTTTTCAGCCATTAGATTGAAATAAATCCTAAACTAGATTTAGCTGGCTTTCTGTGTAGAATATTTTCGGTGAATCGAATTCATGTCAAATCAAAATCAGATAGAATTACAAGATGCCACTCAAATCTAGTGTTTGCATTTCACTTACTTAACGCAAAGAGGTCAGCGAAATGCGTAACGCGACAGATGCGCCCTAACGTTATGAAGGATTGTTTGCCGAGCGTAGAGTTTGGCACAAGCCATATACACCCAGCGCACCTTGCGAGCATGTGTGCAATCCTTTCGCATCTGCGCATCTTGCACTGATTCTTATTTATGAATAATATGACGAATTATGTGCAGCCTTTATCTGCTAGCACCTTTCCGGATGCGATTCGACAGCGGATGTTACCTTTCCTATGAACTAATATGTTGCCAATATCGAAGACAAACATTTAGGAATGACGGTGCATTTTGGATCTGCGAAGTTCGAAATTGCCAAAACAAAATCGAGGTCAAAAATTACAATGCGTTGCAAACCCTTGATTGAAATGTTCTGATCTGTCCTCGGTAACCATAAACCACTCAATGCTCTTAAGATTTTTTCAGCTACTTGGCCCACATATTAAGATGCTCTGACAATGGTGGCGCGCTCCTATCAATCGTCCACGGGAGATCTATTTAATATAGTTATACGCTTGACAGTGCGCACAGAATGGCGCATTGTTGCGCAACAACATGCCCCCGACGTATTAGCGTTTAGTGGCCACATTCTCATTGTACTCGTGTTTTTGGCTACCCCACACGCGCCTCGAATCGGCTTTAGCTGATTTTTTGTCGAGTGTCTTTGCGACATATAAGAAAGCTTTTAAAAGTCATTTAAATCATACCAAGTGCGTTCCCCGGTCGCGCCGATCCCGCTGTGAGACGCAAATTTAAACCCAATTAGAAGGTCATAAACATTAACTTATCAACTTAACCTCCTAGTCGTGTGGAGTAAACATAACGACGATTTAATTATTAATTAGCCGTTCAACGTAACTTATTGTCGGAGGCTTGTCATTAGAGGCCTCGGCCACAACACGCCCGTTCCGAAACTATTACAGAGGTCATTTAAGCGGAGTTATCCTCACTAAAACGTCAGAATAAGGGCAACAGTGAATTATGGCCCCGTTGTTTTAAGAACGTCCTTCGGGTAATACAATTTTAAAACCACTCAATATAACCGACGAGCTTTTTGAGGCCTTGAAAAAGTATAAGTATTTTGTTTAGTTTTTACGGTAAAGTGAAATTACAATGATATGCTAGAAAATAGAAATACCGATAAACGTTAACAAAAACGATATTTTAGGTTCCATTCGTCCAATTAATGCAAAAAATTACATTATTTGACTAAAACTCTACTAACTGTGTTTAATCAAAATTTAGATAACTTAGTATTTAAACGGCAGTTTTTCCTTGCGACCGATTTTTATAAATATACGCACAACATGATTTAAGTAACGATGTGTTACGTTATGATTGCAACGATAATCATTAAACGTTCGAGATTCATATTTACGCCAGCAATAAAGTACTCGCAATCACCATTCCATGGTATAGTTACGCCAATCATGTCAGACTCACCCTATTTATGAAACTGAAGTCCTTGTTTTACAAAGGACCTTACACATAAAATTACGGCATAGGCATGTAGGCTCGCGCCAGCACCGCCTACGTACTAAAAATTTTACGATTATGGCAATAATTACAATAACTCGCCTCTCAACTGACAGAAAAACTCCTAAATCATAGAAATATTATACAGAAATTGATTGCGCTCAATTAGGACAATGGACTCCGGACATCGCCATAGATACTCTGATTTTATCGCTCCAGTTTATAAAGGTTATTCAGTAGGGATATAGCTCTCAGGGGCGTAAAAAGAGATGGTAGTTAATGAAAACAAAACCTTCATGGCCTTATTTATTACTTAACAAATCGTTTCTGGGCTGAATACTGACTGGACGAGACGTGTACTGAAAAATAAAAATTGCCGTAATAGCGGTCATGCAGTAATTTGGAACAATTACCTTTTAATGGAAGTCCTTGTAGTATTTCATTTGTTGGAACATAATTTAACCCAATCACATTGTAAAATGCTACCTATAAGTTTTATTATTGCTTGCTTTAACGAAACAGATATCCAAGTACTTCCATGAAAAAGGTTTGTACAAATCGTTAAATTAAAATATTGTGATACCACGCAAAGAGAACCAAATTAACGTACGTCACTTGATTCATTAACTTTACACGAACCATACCAAGACAGACCACCTAAAGGTGAAATTATGCTAACGAATTATAAGTGTCAAATTTTATAGATACTGATGCTCATTACCTAATTGATCGTAATGCGTTATTAATTCAAATCTTATGGACATGTCATTACGAATTCAAACTTTGTTCCAGGGTGGTCCGGCGCGGTTATGCCCGGTCTAACTTTTGTGAGAAATGATGCGTCCAAAATCGCTATCGTTACGAAGCTTTAGTCCTACTGTAACAGTAGACTGTTCATAATCACGATTCTCCGTGACAATTTATTACCAAATTTTAGTTCATAATCCCAACATCGGAATGTTACACTTCATGGGAATTTTCGTGTTTTATAACACTTTTTATCATGCCAATACCGCGGCGCGATCAGGTTTTGTAATTAAATTTAGATTTCCTGCATGAATATTCATCGTTTAATATTTTCGAGTCACAGTACAAAAGAAGAGCTATTTAATTACATATTAATTATAAAATGAACACTTCTTGTAACAATTGCAATGATTATTGCTGAAACTTTCACATGACAGGTTTAAAAATATTTCATTGCCGACATACATAAAACATAGAGATAAACATTTATAAACTAATGCAGACCAATACAGTGTCAATTGCAGATTTTAGTATAACCAAATGTTTTCATGTCTTCTCCAATGATGTGTTACGCGTCATACGCCATCCAACACAAACCTACCCGGGAGGTTGATATAAAAGAGCCAAATCATTTTTTGTGGATTAAAATAATTTCGTTGCCGTCTGTACATTTCTCAACAATAAATGAGTGTTGAACACCCATGCTCCTGTCACCCTTCTGACACTCGACACTTTATTCCCTCCGTTTTTTATCCGTTTAGCCACCTCCCCGCAAAGACATAAAGTCTCTTACTCGACATTTAATACTCCATTATAGAAACATTGCTCGCACAAGATAAAGGAGCGTAAAATATGAGAAATTGATTTATTATCCCTTAATTTATATTAGGCGCGTGCTTTTTCTCAACCTTTGTCAGTGTTAAGTCCGTTTAGAGTGACGTAAGTTATTTAAGTGTTATTGTTACGCTGCTTTTCAGTAAATAATAATAATAATAATTAATTTATTTATTAGGACAACAAAGGATCCACATAGGGTTAGTAAACAATACATCTTACACACTATGTTAGTACCTAATAACTTATTTAAAGGACAATATCTTTCTATTAGGATTTAAAATGGCTGTTAGTGAATTTTTTTGTTCTTTTAGCATTTCTTAGCAGTTGACTTGCTTATTTTTCCTGCGCTAAACTCATTCGTCTTCGGAACGCAATTAGTGCAAGTATATTATTATTTTAACAAACGTTGGGAACGTCTTTATTGACTTTATCCTTTATCCGAACAATTATATCGGAGAAATCACACGGTTTTGATTTTTTCGCACCCCTTAAATTTGCTTTCGATACGGATACGGCAATTTTATAAATTGGCAAACACACAAATCACTTTGGCATCGAAAAATAAAAATGATTGCAGCGCTGTTACGATTTCAGTAATGTAAACATAAGAAAAGGTTTGTATCAAGTCTACACCACTCTTGTTCTGAGCAAACAAAAGCGTTGGTTTACAACATTATCTTAAAAGTTTGTGATCTACTTAATTAACATACAATTAGGGTCCAGACAATTAAACAATGCGAAACAAAAGCTCATTCTCGTAACCTATGAATATTGCCAATTGAATTACGCGCTTATAACCGTAGCAGTTCGCTAATGAATTTTAATTTTCCTCTAACTTCACTCTTACTGGCAGCCTACAACTTTTTCGAGTCAATTCTTTCAATTCCCACATTAGATTGGAACAGTGATTTTTAAATGACTAAGTCAAGAAGGTTAACCAGGACGGTGAATATGCATTCCGTTTGTGGTTTAAATATATGTACTTAAATGCCAATTACTCAATGGAGCAGTAAATCAAAGAAGGTTTGCGCTTTCGCAAGTTGGTCTTAATTAAAATATGCACCCTTGAATGTAATTGTCATGTATAAAACGCATGTTGTACTAATTGCCGGCATGGGTTATTGTGTTCAAAAATGTTTTAACGAACATGACCAACAAGTCATTTGTACTTTTTAAAGCTCCGACGAAGAAGAAGAGGAGGGGTATTATAAGTTTGATTTCAATGTTTGTTTGTGTTTTTGTGTGTGTCTATTGGTGGCATTCTAATTACATATATAGAATTCGTAAGATAATTCTACCATGGAGGTTCTTAGCTATAGCTGGTCAAAATGCCGTTGAAGCACTTCAGCTAGCTCGTGTTGGGGGATTTTAAATTTTAAAATTTCAGTTATTTAATTCAAAAACTGTAAAGCGCAATAGTAATAAATGTTCAGTATTTAAGTTTAAGTTTAAAGATAATATTTAAGTTGTTCTCATTTGCAAGTAGGTAAGCAGACGATCTTAAATAAGTATTCGTAGCAAGTTTCAATGACTAGTCTATATGTAGAAAGGAACAGCTTTTCTGGCAGTAGGTACTACTACTGTATTTCTTTCATAGGTATTTTCACAAAACAATAGACAGAAAAGTACTATTAATAGGAATATGAAAAAAACTACAAAGCTAGTTACGTTTTAAAAAATGATTTTGAAAATTCTGTACTCTCAAGTACATGATTTGACAGCCGTGGTTTCATAGCCATATATAAACAAATGCAAGTTGTCCTTTGCACCGACTTTTTGAGATATCCAATACCCTCCATAGAAAAGACTTCAACGCGTTTGAAAACGAAACAAAAGTCGATGAAAATTGTAACTTACCTTTTCTTAGCTTCCAAAAAGGCTAAAACAACAAGTATGTTGGTAAAATACAGCAGCTACCTTCGCATAACTGTACCAAACCTGGATTTTATCTTAAGAGGGCCGGGGGCTATTTAAATAGCAGATGATGAATCCATCCCGGGATGATCTTTCTGATACAGTGCAAAATTAGAGTCTTTCTCTCCGATAAAATAAACACAGATTTGCATATCAGAATCGACAGTTTAGCTGATACGGTTAAGATTGGATTAAAGAATCTTGATACTTAAGTCAAAAAAACATAGCTTGAATTTTGCAAAACGTGCAACTCAAACTGAAATCTTCGTCACACTGAAAGCGCAACTTAGATCATTCTAAATCGGCCTCACTGCAGTCACGTATTTATAAAAAAAAGTTCAGTTCATATAAAAGTCACAGCTTACATTTTCTGAAAGTAACGCTCAAAATATATTAGCAGACATTTTTGAGAAGCAAATTATATAAACAATATAGATTGTGTAAGTTTGATTTCAATCAAGTATCAAAATTGTTTCACTCTCATAAAACTTATTTGTTTTCCGAAAACTAAGTTGCTTGGATAAGTAATAGCTTAATACCACGTTCCGTCGTCTAAGGTGGCTGTTTTCTCGGCTTAGCCTTTCGCCCGTTTAGCAAATGTATGTTATTAACTTCAGAACAGTCAAAACAACTGCCGAAAACCACAAAACGGGCGTTTAGTATTCAAATACTGCGAGTTTGTTTTGAGAGGTGCAATTTGTTTGGGCGAATGCTTTTGAAGTTTTGTTAATCAGAAATACAAATCGATTTTGATAGGATGAATGGTGAACTAAAATAAATCAGGTTCCGGTAAACTTAAAAAAAATGCATAAATAACTAAATATATTATTAAATATTATCCGTACGTATCTTTTAATAATTTCATGATTTTTCAAGTACCTACGTTAATATTTTCCTATAAAAGTGTTCCTTTTCCTCACAGACTCAATAAGTCTTTGACCAGTCTTTCAGGTTTCGAAAAGTTTGAAAAAGGTTTTTTTTTCATTAAAGTTACGTAGCAGAAACGTCACAATGCTCTACTTACCTAATAGAAAAACCTCATGTGTCTTGAATCACGAACAGCCCACCAACATAACCAAAACACATGAGTTTTATATGTATAAACGAAGATGAAGAATCACGATCAACCGTCATCATTAGACCTATCTCGAACTTTCGCTTAGCGTGAGCCCTCAGGCGATTCTGTAACTATTCCTCAGCGCAATTAAAAGGGATACAGAAGTTCGTATACCTAATTATAAGCATTTATCTTGTGTTCAGCGGGTAGGCACAGGATGGCCACCCATCTAGTGCCGCACAGGGCGTCCCGCCACTGTGACGGATCCACGCCACGCCCCTCATTTGTTATACAAATTTTATACTACCCTCCGAGCGAAAATCCGAGAGAACACAAAAATTTGCGTTTAAAGAACAATGCGCAAGTTTGACGTCCTACTATGTAAGCTGAGGGACGTAGTTTCGAAAGTATTTAGCAAACGGAACGACTAGATTGAAAGGTAGGTACGGACAAAGCTTTGGGAATAAGCTCCTAATGAAGCCGTGAGAGGGCTTTGTGAAAAAGTACTTGTGTCATGTAGGTACGTCACTCTTTTTGATTAAATTTTTGCTCTGAATTTTAAGAAAATTGGTATGTCGTCCTCATTTTCATTTTTTGATATTGTTATCAAATGTTTAATCCAGAAAGATTCTCCATATCATTTAAAATAATCAAAATTATAAATTATTTGCTTATTTATGAAATAAAACATAATTTATCATTGAAAGAAAAGCATTTTATGCTTAAAACACTTTAGTAAAGTAGCTAAAAAACATTTCTAAGAGAGACGAGACACTGTCAGGTACCACGGTAAAAAGCGTTTGTGATTCTCAGTCAGTACTTGACAGAAGTCAGCACCGCAGCTCCAAAGCCTACCTAATATTTATACAAGTGGGACTCGGAGTTTCTACGAGCAAGTAAGAGGAATCTTAACGATGTTGAAAATATGACCTCTTTAGAAGCAATTAGAAACTAATACGTTTTCCTATAACAATTTTATTTGCAATTTGCTGTGAGCCTTGTGATTAAAAGTGAAAAACGTCGGAATCATAGCCGTTTTCATATAATTAAAGAATCATAAACCAAAATATATTATTATCGTTCAGAATATTGCTACAGCGTAGCAAAACAAAAACAATTCCCAATATTTTAAATGTAATTACGGGCTCCGCTTTACGATTCATAAAAATATGACGGACGGGATTCGTACTTGCGGTGATTGCGAGCGCAAACAGTAAAACAACTACCGGCTGGAACAATGTTATAATCGGATGATAGCCGTGAAGAAATTTCATTAAATTCTCTATCTCCTGAGGACAATAAGCAATTCTACGGAGGCAGACGAGATTGAGACGGCAGGATTGCGTACGCGCCTCGGGGTCGGAGGCATACCGCACCTTGATTAAATAAACCTTCAGCTGAACGTCACGCCGCCGGCCGCCGCGTCACTCTTCGGCAAATCGCGTAGCTTCCACACCGTGTCATTCAAAGAAATCTCACAACAAAATAAATACACGCCGCTTACAGTAAGCGCACCTCAACCATATACCACTTCAACTATAATAAACAAGCCCAATTTTATTAGTTGCCCCGTTTTTAACTAACATCGCGACCGTTTACGACGTGATTAATTTTATTGTGTCATTTCAGATAACAATTTTAAACGCGTATCAAAACGCAATAAATGCGATGTCAATAACTATAAAACTTCGAGGTCTTTACGCGGGTCCCAAGCTCGGTCAGAAGTTTAGCATCGCGAAAAACGAATTGACGACTCGCGCGTTCGCTTGGAATTTTTTGCACAGCATCTATACAGAAACTTTGCTAATTAATATTCATTACATGGAGCCGGTCGTCTTCATTTTTGCCATATAGGAGAAATGGTTCGGTAGCATCCTTGGGTCCCATGCGGCGTTTCTTAGTAATTTGTTAAAGTGTACACAGCAATTTGTCTATAAGAAGCGATATTTATCAGCGACGAGTGCAGTGTGTTTGGATTCCCTGGCTGCTTTGCCAGTTTCAATTTATTAGTCAATTGTGAATTATCCAATAACTAAAAAGTCCACGCAACATTTTAGATGCAATATATCTGCTACTGCACTCCCACATAAGGCACTTTAAAATAACGATTAAGTTATTTAAAAGAACCGTTAAACGGTAAACAACTATTTTTCTTCGAGACAGAGTAACTATCTATTTAATTAAAACTCAATATGATAGGTAACATGACACCAAATTGAAAAATGTCTTAATAGTTCAATAAATATTATTCGGTAGCTACTCAAAGATAACATCTTGGTCACCAAAACTTTTAAAACCACGTAATTATTGATGTAATGCTACTGATAATTGTATCATACAAAAAGTTATAAACGTCATTAGAAAGCTTAAAAATTATGTACCGACGAAGCATTGAATTCATAATTAAAATTCTGTCGGAATCCCAAATAAAACTACACGGGTACGTTTCGTTCCGGTCAAATGATGACTTAATAAAACGTAACTTAAGCCGTATTTCACTTAGTGATAAAAGAAGCAATGACATCTACACAGACAAATCTATTAACTACGCTTTTTCGTAGCTGTTTTGAAATAAAATTAAAACTACGGTCCCTTTATATTTCTTATCGCAGGAAAACTCATAAACCAAACGGTTTATTTCGATATTAATTCTGTCTAGTACGGTGGCCACCACATCAGGCTACCCATTTTTGTTACAAAATCCCCCTTATCACAAGCGCATAAGATACTGCAGTATTTACCGTGACATACTGTCGTCTGTTCTACTACTTACTTGTGGTGGAACCAAAAATATTAATTTAATGGTGTAAAAAGTGCTTCAATTGATGGAAGCAGGCCAAACAAAACAATGTTACCTACTAATAGAGCCTGTGTGCCTACTAATAGAGGTATATTCTGTGCCGTCTTTTTTACACTAGAACTACTTTTACGACTAGAGCAGGACATGTAGAAGCGACATAAAACAAAAGCGTAGTCATCTACATAAATCAGCAATCAAACAATAACCTTGGTGCGTGGATGCGGCAACTTACACGACGATCCGGCCTAATAAATTCAAAGGATTGACTGTGGAGTAGTGAGAAGTACATTTACAGAAGCCGCGGTACTACAAGTGCATAAATCTAAATGGAGCGATGTCGTCAGCCGCGCTCATGAATGGCTCGCACAGTATGAAGGATGGCCGAGCTTTAAGCCTGACTATGGAACGCATGTTGAACCCGCGAACGGACGTTTTGACAACCAACGATAACTGAGTTGAATTATGAAACCCACTGATCCTGAACTCTCTTGAAAATGGACGTGCAAATACTCACGTCGGCAACTGCCCGCCAGCTATTGACACGAACTTTATCATACCACTAGCCCCATAGAACGAACGTACATCATCCCGGAGTACCATTGGAAAATAAATGCGCAATTCATAAACATTTTTCTTAAAAGTTGACGTCGATATGTCGGTTCCGAGCCCTGTCTCAAAGGTAAATAAAAACACAATGGTATTATGCAGCCCTAATGGTCATCCCAACATGGGCATTAATCTCATCATACAATATTGATGTTTCCACAATTTATGGCCGAGACTTTAAAAGAAATCTCAAAGTCAAAATGGCTTATTAATGTGTGAAGAAACTCACCTACTCGGGAAACGTCTCGGAATCGGACATATTTTTATAAATCCCACGAGATCGTTAGGGGAATATTTTGTTATCATCGGCGGAATACAATTGAATGTGAACGTCAAAAACATAAGTCATAATTTTAATAATACTACAAGTCAGTATGAATGTTCGTTTTCGGTGTTAGCAAAAAGTAATTATTCACAAACACACTTTTGAGAGTTTTAAAAAATGCTTAAATTCAAATGGAAGTTCTAAAAGATGCGCTCCCATTGTAGGAGTCTCGGAGTTGACTTTAATCTGCTTGGAATCGGGAGACATTTGGTTCCAAAGCACGTTCCGTGATTGAATAAGATTTAATCTGTTTTCCCTTGCAAGACAGAAATCTCCGACTCGTCATTATTTAATCGTTGAATAATTTACTACCGAGTGCATCTCAGGCGTGCACGTCCGTCTGATGTCTTTTGCATTAACTTGTTTCTATGTTTGCCTCTTACTTTGAAACTTACAAATCAGCACTTGATTAAATTGGTGAATAATAAAAATAAACATCTGAATTAAAAAAATACTATGAAAGCATTTTAATTTTAATATGTGTATTATATAAAATGTAAATAATATGTGCCATAAATATGTGCCCATATTAATAAAAAAATCGAAACTGACTCGTTCTGTTTTATCACGCTTTCATGCCTATTCTACCGATCAGATTTAGATGAAATATGTATTTTGTACACAATACACATTACCTAGAATGTGGTCTTGGTGGATATCGAACATACGTTAGTTTGTATCTCAATAATTTATTACCGAAGTCTAGAAGTTATTCGAAGTGTACGTGTTTCAATAATGCGTATTTTACACAAACTAATATTTATCTAACACATTTGGTAGTCATTGTCAGTTTCGTTCACTTTATTTTGTGTTTCATGACGGCATAATAACTCCCTCCAACATTTTACCAACCGACCGCCACATGAAGTTGTAAGTTCGTCGTGTGCATTTCATTCACAAACATCTCACGTGACACTGACGTGTGCAGACAGCCGACATGAAGTGTGGCACTACTGCTATGTAAAGCTCAGATCACAATATAGTGGTACTCTTCTAGCTATGTACAAAAAAACGAAAATAACTAAGGGCTGTTTAATAATAACTGACTTTTTGCTAAGAGCTATTTAGAACTGTATATGGGTACTTTTAATTGGGAAAACTTACCTTTAAAGGTTTGCACTATTGACTGCATACAAAGGATGAATTTCAGACTTCAGGCTAAGCCTTACAAGCGTTTTAGGTTATAATGAACAAAAGTGCTCAAAAACTTTCTCATTATTTTTTTCAGTTGACAAAAACAATAGCAAAGTTCTTTAAGTATATCTGTAAAAAATGCGCTACGTTTCATTTTTCCATTGTAAGATCAGTTAATTTCAAGCCTATAGGTATTCAAACTGAAACAAAAGTTGAAATATTTCGTGTAAACACGCTCTTCTAAAGCTACTTTCGCTACTTCCTATGGGACTGTAATTTTACGTTCTCAAACTGTGCTGCAGGATCGTAACCAGCACACTTGCAGTTAGTGTAAACACAGCCTTACCGATTCAGTCGTCGTATGTCACGCGCCCTTGGATTGATGTTGGTCTCTAGCTCCATGACTTTTGAAAGATACTACTACTCCCATTCATACATTATGGATCTAGAATGTAGATCTTTTTCATTGAGCTTGATAAGAAAGGTCAACTTGGTAAGAAATCACCCCTTTACGACGAATTAAATGAGTAGTATTTATCCCTTGTGTCAATAATATCCAATAAACTTGAAACGTATTTAAGGTTATGTCATTTGCGCTACTTTGTAACTTTGTATTGGCCGGCTTATATTGAAACAAGTGATAATCACTGCCTTGTTCTTTTGTAAAGGAGGTTTTTCTGTTTTAATTGTCTACTACTGCTAGCCTTTGATTTCAAATCCAGCTAAATGTGCTTTGAAATACATAGCTTTCTTAGCCAACTACTTTTTAACTGAATCGTTTATTTAATCGTATTACTGTAAAAGGTGATTTTAAAGTACAATTTACGTTATGTCAATCGTCCATTAACTTCTCGGAAAGCACTTTGATCGAACGTTAACTCTTAGCAAGGGGTGAATTGCACTTTTTGTCAAACGTGTTGAATTGTAAAACACTATTTCTTATTCATTAGTTTCTTTTTGCAACTAATGGGCCATCATCATTAATCTCTTACGTGTGAGTCTGGACTTTCAGATAAATGTTTTAAACCGGGTGTAGCTCTCTCCGTTTTTGCGGTGCGAACATTTAGCACCCTCGGCGGTACCTTATGTGGGCGTGACGTTACTTCTTCATTTTATTGCATTGTAAATCAGCGGGTTTCCTCAATAATAAAAGTATTTAGATGGTAACACGTGACGACAGCCGCTGGAGGCCCGACAACGGCAAATTATGGCAATCTTGACACCTACGAGGCGCTAACTGGGCTGCGCCCTGCAATTTGCAGGACGTGCGATGTTGGTGCAGACCACTTGACAGAATAAAAGCCGCTCATCAATTATTTCAAATGCACTTTGAGAAAAAAAGAAATTGTGTTACATCAAATTTTGAACTCCCGTTCGAAAAGCTAAAAGTTGCCAAATCTAAGCGTATTTGACATGTTAAAACAAAATCGGATTCAAAATCGACTTGTTGGTCTAAGCCTAATACCACCTTTGTTTACTAATAATATATTTGTGTATATAACAACTTAGTATATAATAATAACAACTTAGTTTACTACAATCCGATCCAAACTTCAGGTATGGTTTTAAAATTTCAATAAAAATTTAACTCGTAGAAATACAATCGAGTTCTTCTTTGAGGTTTCCATACTCAACATTGTTGAATCCCTTGAACCATGGTAATGATATACAAAACTTAGGGAGTTGTTTCGTCACTGATACCATTTTCTTGGTCATCAAGTGCCTAACTACAAAGAACTCGGCTCGCTTTTCTAAACAATAATCGATCAAACATCAAACTTAAAACGTATGTCTCTTGTACGTAATGTCATTTGAGCGTTAGCTGAAAAAGTTTCTATATTTTACAGTTGTCTGCAAATACTGGCTCATACTCATTCGGTCGCCTGCCGGCGTATACGGGCACTGATTTGCTTTAATTTACACGCGTGCAATGAGAAACCCGAAGCATTGTGTGTGTGTCAGAGATCGAGAGCCAAGACTTGTTCTGTTCCTTTTTCAAAACAGAATATTTTTATTCTTAGGCAGTCTGTATTTATGCCTTTGCCGCAGATTTAAGTGCTGCAATTGTTGCGGAACGTGTAAATTAAGCATTTCTAATACTAGTTGCAATTACATAATGATGGATTGATTATTCCATACTACTTATACGATTTGAGTAGGACAAAGTAAAAAAAAAGTTTTCAAATGTTTCTAGCCAATTACTGGCTGTGAGTCGCGCGTTGATGTCTTTTGTACATGGAATAAGTCAAAATAATCCTATCGTGTCTGTTTCCATACAATATGGATTGCATAAAGTTCAATTTCATTTGGGATACGTACAAATTCAAGAAACCTAAATATATATTTTATATTGGCCTTAACGTTTTCAAGATAACAGGCAAATTATTGTAAATGTAATTTATTTCGTTTATAACGAACAAACTTAGCTTTGTAAATACAAAAGTTGATTAAGAATATTAATTAAATCAGATATTTTCTTACGTTATATAAAATTAAGCAGTTAAAGATAATGCCTCATTAAGTCCCCGAAATAGGCAGCCAAAGCAGATATCTAAATGGATCTCCGAAATCCACCTGTTCGATCCGGCTCCCGGTCGCAACTGGGTGTAACACGGACGTGCGGCCGCCGGTCCAACGAACAATGGACACTAGTGATGTTCATGAGGTCCCTATTGATAGCCTATCGATAGTTTCTTATAGCACTTCTTTCATGGGCAAGACAATAGATCTCTCACGACAAGACTGCTTTTTTTGGAATGTGCATTCTTCAAATCCACCTGTTTGATCCGGCTCCTGGTCGCAACCGGGTGTAACACGGACGTGTGGCCGCCCCGGTCAACGAACAATGGATACTAGTGATGTTCCTGAGGTCCCTATTGAAAGATTATCGATAGTTTCTTATAGAACTCCTCTCCCAAAAGCTCTTGTTCGATATGACTGCTTTTTTATAATGGGCACGCAATACAATGAATCTCATACGATTTGACTATTTTTTTATTATGCAATGGATTCTACAAAATCCAACTGTTCGATCCGGCTCCCGATCCGAACTGGTTGTAAGGCGGCCTGGGGTCCCTATTGATAGGCTATTGATAAAATCATCTAACAATCTTCTCTCAAGGGCAAGTCAATGGATCTCTACGACATGACTGCTTTCTTTGCAATGTGCAATGGATGCTTTAAAATCCATCTGTTCAATCTGGCTCCCGATCGCAACCGGGTGTAGCACGGATGTGCGACTATCAGTCCCACGAATAATTTACACTAGTGAAATACAATACTTCCTAGTATTGATACTTTATTAATTTTATTAATACTTTATAGTAGTCATTATTAAGGATAGTAATAATATTAATAAACAACAATATCTGTTAAGTAGTTTAAGCACTTGTGTTACAGTTGCACTTATGTGCAGATTTCAGAATCAACAGTGGTATGACTAATAACATAAATAATACATATAACACCCAGACTAGAACAAACAGACATGAACATGTACATAAACTTTTGTACAGTGCAGAGATCGAACCCACGACCTCTTGATGTAACAGTCAACTTCTTAGCCACTACACGAAAGTGGTCATAAGGTTGATAGCTGTATCTCTATGTAAAAATACTAGAATCTCTACAGAATCCACGGTTGATCATTTTGATTCGTACTAGGCATGTTTTTTCTCAAACATGAAGCCTCGCATTTGTAGCAATTAAACAAAATTATTAATTTTTTATTGAAAACTAGGTAACTAGCTTGCACTGACTATTTGAACATCTTAATATTCTATTCTTAACTTTTACCAGAACAATCTTTGGTTCAGAACACTCTGCAACAATCGATTGAAGTAATATCGATAGATCGGCATCTCTATCCTCCACATACGGACGCTCCACTTTGAAATCAGCCCCGCAATCTGTGCGCGGTGTAATCTCGCAAATATTTATTATATGTCAAAACAATATGCCGAAATGGTACGCTTGTTTCAGTTTTTACAAATGTGCCGGAGTTGCTGCGAGCGCTCGTTAGCGTGAAGTACGACGCATTGTGGGCCACAAACGCTACAATGGGGGGCGGGGCGAGGCCCGCGGCGCCCGCGCAGGAATAGCGTTCGCGTTCCATATTTAAATCAATGACAGTTCTCACGCGCTCTAGTAACAAACACGTAGAGGTATAGCGGTTATTGTTTTAGGCTTTCTTAATCCTGTCTTGTCGATCGTGGGATCGCTAGTTCATAATACTTTTTCAATATGATTATCGATAAAATTAGTTCGATAACAAATAAGGATTTAAAACTTTCATGCGCGTTACTAATATATGCGAAATGACAAACTACCTGTGTATAAAAAAATCCTTCAAAACACTAAAGCGAACACGAACTGAAAAAAAAAAGTTAACTTAATACCTACTCCAACAACATCTTGTGAATGCGGATGACACTTTTATAACCACTGCCAGAAGTTACCAAATATTTAATTACTCCCTTCTCATATTGATAAAGACGGAAATAATTTTGCACGCGTAAAACCAGAACAAACCTCTCATTACTGACTAGTAATGATTCTGATCTGTGTATATTGAAAATCAATTTCTTTATATTCTTTAAATATTGGATCCACAACTGAGCCGCCTCCGAATTGATCCGTGTCACGTTTGGTGCATCGTAATAACATTAACGATAAGCAATCGATTTTTAGGGTTTTTTACTCCAGAGGCACCTTTTAGTATAAATTTCATAAAAAGTTTGTTGCAATTCCGTCCTTGCATTGCGTTTGACTTGGCCAGGGCATTGCTAAGCTTCCATATACATTACAAATAGTTTATGATGTGTCGATGTGCTTTCTTAAATTCAAATTCTTTATTAGTTTTTAAGTAGGGTAGTACGTACATATAAATGTGATCTTAAATAATAAAATAAAGCTGCTTTCTACTTAGCCGCATGGTACAACATACAAATATTAATATTTCGTTATGATCGATCACATTATTTCACAGTTTTTTTGCTAAAATTGTGATTTTCATCATTCACATAAAACATTTTGAAAACTACATACACTACACAGCAATGCGCCAATATTTTAAGGTAAGGTACAATCGGCACTATAATACAGAACGTAGAAAGACAGGCGTCTTCTAGGCGAGCTCGCCCTATCGTCGTCTTTGACTCAGTCTATGCGTCGCTAGGCTTAGTCTTGGGTCAAGAGCTAACCTAAATCAAATAAAAAAAAATAAAGTTGCCTCTGCTTTAGGCGCCTTATAAAGCCGCATTGCTGTTTTTTTTCATGATGCCGCCATCGCAATAATATCGGAAATCTCACTTTATTATCAGCCTGTTAATCGGGGATAAGTCACGCGACTCGTTTCTCCTTAAAACGTCGTCTTCACTTGATAAAGAAATAATCGTAATCTGAAAAGTCCCGTTCCTTTCAATCGCGTAAACAGCGCGTGGCCGCAAACGCGCTCTTTCAGTTTTACGACAAAATAATATTCTTTAATTATAATGGAGCGTCGCGATGTAAAAAGGTCCGCACGCGACATCTGTATTAAATTTTAATGGAATAACGTTGCACCTGCCCGATCGAAGGCGAGTTTGCGAAGTCGATCAGTCGAGTATCCCCAATATTCGGGTACCAGGAATCCACGAAATGCATCTAATTAAATATTAATTACTTGATCAGCGGCTTTGAAGATCCCGTTTTGCTTAAGATTCCAGTTGACGACAAAGTATAGGCTCTATCTTTCCAAGATTATGAGGATCATTTAATTTCTGGAGCGGCGACAGATTAAAGTTTGTTGAAGATACTTTTGATACTATAGAAAAAAACTGAAAAGATTAGCACAAAACATTGAACAATTGATAAGTCAGTCTCGTTTTGAGAACTTTAAAATAAACATGTACAATGCCAATGGAAATAAATGCTAAGGAGGAAAGCTTCATCAAGCGTTCAAAGGTTAATTTAAAAAACAAAATTTAATCATTGATTTTTTAATGATTTAAATCTACCAAAACTTTTAATGAACGTCAAAGTCCTAGAAAGAAAAAAAGAAAGTATGTAGTAGCTGGGGATTCCTGGATATCATTTTCCTTTGTTTTTCTATTGCAAACATGAAGCCCAACAGTCTTTACTTTGTGATACACTGACCATTGCCTCGCGCAATTAAAACGCGGGCGACGTATGTACTGGTCATTACAACCGCCTCGGGGTCCATCCTAGTTACCGTCACTTTGTATAAATTATATAAAAATAAGCACATCGGACAGGGATGGGTATACACGAATTATTCAGGGTAAACAGGGACGGGTGAGGTGGCAAGGGCAGGTGTCACGATACATCTGCCCGCTGGAGACACGTGGCTCAACCCTCTAAATCGACCTCTACTACCGACCATAGGAAAAAATCCCTCGACGATCGAGCGATTAATAATTAATACCATACGAAGAAAATATTAAGATTTTCACGTTGATGAAAAGCTTTTTCTTCGCAAAGAAATTGCTTACTTCCGTTTGTCAACCATTAGTGCATTACGTCGGAGTTTACGTTAATTTTAAATGCCAAAGCAGTCATGTTTTTAACAAAATAAATATTTCACATATTTCGTTTTAAAACAATGCAGCTTGCAAATTGTCTATGAAGGCCTAAACAAAGAATGTGTATGTGTCAACAATCAAAGGCTAAAATAAAAACGAAAATGTCTCCTCAATAAAATAATGACTAGTCTCAGTAAAAATTATCAGTGAAACTGTTCATTTATCACAAATTAAACCCTTGATTAGCCGTACGGAATAACTGTGAAACTGCTACATGATTTGTCGGTAATTTCATAATTCGATACTTGGCGGGACAGTGGCGTACATACATTACATCGTCACTCGTTCAGAAATGTCGAAGCACCACCGTGAAGCGATTAAAGCTAATAACACTTATTTGACTCGCGGACTTCTGAAAGTACGGACGTACCTGTCAATATTATTTGTCACACCGAACTGTAAGTCAAACAAAATTACATATTTTAAATTCACGTTATGTCAAAAGTTTAAAGTAGATAGTTGAATCTTTACAAGGCATATGTCATCGTTCGTTTTTCACAAGAAGTTCGTTTTTACAGAAGAAAATGAAATAATGTATAGCTAAATAATGGATAGCTTTAAAAGGCTAAGCCAGAAACATTCTCTCTAGAGAATTATTTGATTCCATGATGATCTCTAATCATCATGCAACCAAATACTTTCTTTGAAAATGTCAACTATTCGATGGAAATAAATTATATAAAACACTTTAAGGTAAAATTCAAGTAGTAGTATCCGAGCATAACCCTAGCTAAAGCAAAAACATCTTAACGAAATCTTTACAATAAAGAACGCCTTTTTATCGCGTGCCATTACGAGTTGGTGTGTCTGTCCGCCTAACTGTACCGCGGAGTATCAATTTTGTCACAAGGCGCAAGGCTCATGTCGGCCCTCCTACAAAATAAACATTACTGTTTGCCCTCCGGCGATTCATCGGACAACTCCAAGGAGTAGTCTTCGAAGGTTTATTTTTAGTACGAAAGTAGTCTTGGGAAAAAGTTGGATAGAACGAAATAAATTTTATTCGTACAAACACACTTTAAGAGTCCTTCGAAATTTATAAAGCTAATGAGAAAGTAAATAAAGTAGAAGAAAAATATACTCGTTAAAAAATTATGAAACTCCTGTTCTACGTCGGAAAACACGATATATTGCCAGTACTCTTTATTTGATATCACATTCATTAAACGAATCGTATATTTTAACAAACTGTAAAACTTTACAGTCCGTGTAAGCATCATCAGCGCTAATTTCGTCCAACACTGCGGTTTATGTTACAGTTTTATAGGTTCTATAAGTAATTTATTCTGATTATAAAGAAATATTTTACGATTCCAACCCATTTCTTGTCCTGTAAGTACTTACATGATGTCCTGAGATACACCGCTGCTACATGGCAGCAGCTGAGACTGCGTTTTGGGCGATTTCTGATCAGATCCCCTTATTACCGGAACGCGGTAAGCTTTATAAACATAAATCTCATTTAGGTAATTTATGGTGATGAGACCCTTTAACTGTGTAACCCCCATACTTCCGCCATTATTCAATTATGCAAGAGAAATCCCGAAGTGTGCCACCGTATTAATATACAATCAGAATTAATAAGCGGCAGGTTATTTACACGGTTTGTCAAAAAGTACTTACTTACCACAAAGGTACTAAACTTACCTTTACCTCAAGCTTAACCTGGTAGAACGCATTTAATTAAAAAAAAGTTTATATGCTAGCGACGATTAATTGCTACCAAGTTAGTAGGTCCCGGTGCCTGAGTACTACTTAAGGGTAACTTTGACCCATTCAGTAAAAAGCTTAAAACTGAAAGAATTTTATTTTGATAGCAATGGCGCATAAGTATGTAAGTCATATGGTAAATGGCGTCATAAACAGACAGATATTGAACTAAATAAAGAGTTCAAAGTAACCCCCTTGGGCCAAAGTATTTATTTTATTTATTTATTTAAACTTTATTGCACTGACAGTGTACGATTGGTGGACTTAATGCCTTTAGGCATGCTCTACCAGTCAACCGAGTGTGAATGCAGAAAGTGAATTAGTGGCGGAACACAATTAAGGCAAATAGAAAACTAACGTGACTAGTAATACAAAAATACAGTGTGACTTACATAAACTTAAATGTACAATTTACACAGATAAAATTGAATAAAATGCATATATATATAGGCAATAAAATAAACATACTTAAAAATAATACATAATAAATAAAAGACAAAGGAACGAAAATGCGATGACATCAGTTATGTAAGAAAAGGGGAACTATAAAATTAAGAAAAGAGAAAAGAAGGAGTTGTGTTCGGTCCTGAAGAGAATCAAGGCAGTGTTTACGAAGGAACTTTTTGAACGCGAGTTTGTTGGAGGACATCTGTATTTCCTTGGGAATCGTAGTGAGAGCAAAAAATTTGGACAATAAGGCAGTTTTGAAAAGAAGTGTGGAGAGAGTCAGCTCGTAAAAAGAGCGAAGGTTGCGCGATGTGGTGGAACTGAGGAATTAGAAGCAATTTTCCATGTAACTCGGTAAGTTTAAGTCTCGTAGGAAGCTAAAAAGGGTACAAAGTATCCTCATATCTCCGCGTTGACGGATGGGTAGCCATTTAGGCTTCAAACGGTAGACGGAAATATGGTCGTACTTGCGAAGACTGAAAATAAAGCAGATACCATCGTTTAAAAGACGATCCCGATTGTTAAGATGAGCTCCTGATATGTTAGTACAACACATGTCGGCGTAGTCGAGGAGTGAAGAACAAGGAATTGGAAAATCAAAGTTTTCGTTTTGGATGGAAGAAAGTTTTCGAATTTATAGAGAGCCGTAAGGTGCCAGAAACTTTCTTACTGACCTCGTCAATATGTTTGGACCAGCAGAGGGTGTTGTCAATATAAAATTCAAGGTTTTTTACATTTTCAGTCACTGTAAGGAATTCCGATATCATGGAATAAAATAAGTTTAGTCAGCGGTAGGTAAACTTTATCCTAACAGTTACCTAGAGCTCCGAATAATTATGGCCTGAAACTTAGACGGGTTCATGCATAAACCAAATTTCCGGAACTAATCAGTGATCTGGGCGAGATCAGAGTTGAGCTACGCTTTAACCGAATCAACGTCAGTCACCTCAGCTTGATAATACAGCTGGAGGTCGTCTGCATACAGGTGATGAGTACACGTAAGGTGAGAAGGTGATGAAGTTAATATAATAAGAAAATAATAGCGGTTAAAGAATGACACCTTGAGTGACACCAGTCAAAAGGTTTGACCATTCGGAGAGTTGTTGCTCGATAATAAGAAATATGCACGCACGGTATCTTAACTTAAATCCAAGAAACTGATTGTTTTAGTAGGCTGTCTTCGTTGCACTTTAAACTAAATGAAACAAGTCTATATTTGAAAACAACTCTATTCAATGTAACGTCTTAATCAGATCAGACCTCAACATTTTCCTCAGTCATATTCTAAGAAGCGGCAGATTAAGCAATCGCTATCTTTAACTGCATGGTTCCACTTACTGTTTCAATTTGTTTCGCGTTATAACGTTCGCAATAACCCGGGTGGACCGAACCCATTAAGGTGGGAACCGGCTGAAACCCGATCTGATGGCATTACTTTTTGTAATCGAATGTACTCGCCTGTCCGCGCCTCAGAAATTAGATGCTATCACAGCAAAATAATTATCGCACGAGCACTTTTAACCCGATGAGACGATGACACGATAGTGACTTATAAAATGTGGGCATTAATATTATATCACGTTTGTCTTTCGAATTTACTATAAGTGTTACTTTATCAAACATAGCGCTGCAAAGTCATGAAACTTTTACACTGGTAAACATGAATGAAAGGTATGAAACTTTTACAAGGGCGTAAGATCAATCAATAGCGGAAGCTTTAGGGGCCTGTATTTTAGGGGAGAAGGGGGTAATTTTGTGGTGTATTTTTTGTGCTAGTGGCTACACAAACCTGCACAGTTGTCACTTGTCACTACTGACGTATGACAACCTGTCGTTGAGATAATTTCGAGTGAAAATGATAAGCTTTTTTAAATAAGTGCGTAAGGATCTTGGTAATACAGTTCAATGTATATATCCCTCAATTAGTCAAAATGTTTCGAGACTGCAGATCAATGCCATTTTTTAACTTTTACTTGGAAAGAAATCGTTTTTATTTTACAAAAATAGCTTAAAACTGAATAAGAAATTGACTAGCAAGTCAGAAAGACTGTAGATCTAGTATTTACTGTTCAATTGAGATTGGGAACTTATTTCAATTAAAAAGTTACTTTAATATATATATATATATATATATATATATATATATATATATATATACACATATATATGAAATTTAGTTCATGTTAACTTAATAAAAACTTGACAAAACTTTTATGACGTTTCAGTTGCGTACTTTGCGATTATCTACAATAACCTAAGATAACCTAAGACCACACCTCAATGCTTAGTAAAGTTTGATTTAGCTTTTCATCTAGTTTTATTGCAGTACCACACTTGTGCTAGAATATTTATTTTTTAATTTGCTAAGAAGAAGTACATGTTAATTAATTGATGTCGTTTGAGACCCCCAGCCCCCCAGACCCCAAGTAAAACAGACAAATATACTATCGGCCGGCAGAAAGTCTGCAGTCTGCTTGGTCTATAAGGCAATATTATAGTAAAACCATAGATCAGTTATTATATCTACTGACGGTTAAAGACTATTCAGGGTACCCCTCTTACAAGCATTATATGTGACGAAGATGATTATAAAATGGTTATCGTTAAAATCCAATTTAAATGCAAACATTGCAAGCACATAAACATCGCACAACAAATATGGATTGGCTATGAAAAAATCATGGTGATTTATCGGAAACAAGATAGCGAAACGGATCACGGCGGGGCGCAAATAGTATTCGGGTTATGTCTCACATGACTGTTTAAATAGGTATTGTAAATACTGTACAGATGACAGCAACTTAAAATAAATACTATGGTGTCTTATTTTGTTGTATTTAAGGTGATTTTGCAACAAACTTGTTTCCTTCTTCATTGTTCTTCTTCTTTTGCCTTTCTTCATTGTTTTACGGGAACCAATTTGGTAATGTAATGAAAACGAGAACATTGGACATAAAAAAAGAAAAAGAGTTACTTTTTAGCATGAATATTTATCGTTCTTTGAATGAATTACTTATGGTAATACAAGCCAAATTTATGCATTTTGCAATCTTGCTATTTCATGTTTACTACTTTTTACTGGTTAATTCTCAAAATATAGTAGGTAATTAGGTAATTCTCAAAATAATAGAGGTCTTTGATACATATTATCTTCAACGCAGCATCTTCAAATACCACCAAAATGCAATCTTTAATCCTTTTATTTAGTAAGTATCTTTGATTACCTACCTTAAACATGATGACTCCTGTAAACTTTGTGTCAGCAAATTACCTCTGGGTCGTCACATTGCAGCATTGCTCAGAGCGCCAGAAAACAATGCCGCCTTAATAGGAAACAAATAATAACATTTTATTAACTAGAACCAATAACATCGAACGACCATGTAGTTACTTGTACAGTAAGTAATGACTGGATTTATAACAAATCACTTTGTAAAGTAAGCTACATTTTCCTTTTTCTTTCATAGAACAAAGCAGTTTAAATTGTTACAGGACCTTTAACTGCGCTTGCGGTTAAGATGCATAGATACCATCTTCATTATTATAAACAAGTACTAAGTTATTGCAAGTGCACCTGTTGATTTAGGTATTAAAAATCGAAAAACAAGTTCTCAAATGCTGTGTGTGACCACAATCCCGGTATCTATTTTAAGACAGGTGTTTATAATGAATTCTACGGATATGGTGACCATACCCTTATACTACGAAAAACTATGCTTAAATTGATAACTTATGTCTTATACTATTTTCCTTTAACAATTGAAATTACTACAGAGATGACAGGGCAAAATGTTTTAGTTATGAGTTCAGTCGCCACTCTTTTGCTTCTAAATTCTGAAAAGGCGTTCGAGAATTTAAATTTATACCACATTATACAGGTGCGATTTTTAAACTATAAATGTAAATCATAACTGGATAAGAGTCTCTAATTTAGAGGACTGCCAGTCCGTTTGAGCCATCTAAGAAGCCTTCAAGTTATTAAATAACTAACATAAAAGTTATTAAGTTATTAATTATTAAATACAGTAGCAACGAAAAATATTTCTTTTAATGATTCCCCATTTGTAAGGAACGTGTGTCCACCGCACGGCTAGGCACGCGACAGAAGATTCCCGCAGTCAAGGCATTGACGAGTTTCCAAAACGGGACCGAAGCTCACACAGGAATGCAATAAGGACTCAAAATAAACCCAGCAAAAAGTGCGCGCATTAGCATCGCACTATGTGCGTAGATATTAAATAGATATGCGCATTCAATATACTCGCCGTAGCCTAATATCTATGTACAAATGACTTATTATCTTTGTACATCAAGTTGACTTCAGATTATGTGATCAATTTCATGCCTGATGATGACACCATTTTATTATGGACACATGTTCTATCTTAAAAAGTTCAGTGCTCAATTAAGGTATTTGTGCTGGATCATTCATAGGCAAGCTCAAAAAAATACATAAAGGTATTTTTTGTACTAGATGCGTTGATCATGCATGTACTTACTTAATTACATAAATTGCTGATATAAAGTTAGTCTAATCAATGCGTTTATAAATACGTACTTCTATTCAGTAATATTGCTTAAGGCATTGTTATAGGCGCCCTGTATAATTTAAAACTTTGACTGTCTCGTTGGTGTAGTGGCAAAGTTTCTGCGTTACATCCGAGAGGTCCAGGGTTCGAATCCCAGGTCGAGCCAAAGTTTGTTTCTGAGATTTTCTGTCATGAAGTTGGTGGTGTTACACCCCCGTGCCTCGGAAAGCACGTTAAGCCGTTGGTCCTGCGCCTGATCTCTCACCGGTCATGTCGGCTTGTCGTCTCACCGAACTTTGAGAGTGATGGAACAGTGAGTGCACCTTTGTATTGCGCTCACACTTGTGCACTATAATATCTCCTGCGTAATTGGCTGATCTCTGTTGAGGTTGGCCGCCGTGGCCGAAATCGGCCAGGAGGATTATTTATAGTTTGAAAGGTCTCTAGTTATTTATCGCCATTCCTCAGTTGACTTCATTCACTTCCATAGAAGTAGTCGTAGAGTTACTAACTCTATGTTATTAACATCTTTATGTATTGTAAAGACAATGGACGGTGTACAAAACGAGTACGAGTTTGATATTGTCTCATTTACACTAGCTGACTGACAGACGTGTTGCCGAGCGACGGGTGGAAAAAATCAACGGAGATTTGCATGTTGGATGGGCCGTGTAGCAGACGCAAGACATTTCACACTCAGCGCGACACATCTGTTTTGCGTATGCCGATTGACTGCTCTATAGATAAAGCAGTAAATTGGATAAAACGTGTTAATGGACGAAATAATAATAAAAAAATTGGTCTTGTTCGATTTAGCAATCTAAAACGTAACACAACATACTCGTAAGTCACTAGATAGTTATATCAACATCAATATGTTAAAAAGGTAACCTGCGCATACATGTTTCTTCATATTATTTTCGAAAAGCTGTGATATTGTAAGGAAAATCGTTGCCCTTTTCAATGATAATTGTAAAATCAGGACGATTTCGAAGTGCGAGCTCTTTAAGCCTACCAAGAAATTTAAATATTTAAAATTTATCAAAACGTAATCTAAATTATTACAGTTCAAATTATTACATGATGCGGTTTCTTTACAGGAATTTCTGGACAGGCTATATGTAGGACATAATATACAGGGTGTAAAAAAAAACCTTAACGAAGCCGAATACCACATATTCTACCAATTGTTACGATCATTTTTTTTCCTTTACACCATACCTGGGAAGTTAACGGTTACTGAGATATTGATAGTTAAAGTTTGAAAAAAAAATTGATGATTTTTACAGAAATGACTTCTGTCCATTATAACTTAACTTTTTTCCAAAGAAACATGATACAAATTTTCACTAGTTCTTTCATAAAAAGCCTCTAAATGGCACACTCCGCAATGAACAGCGCACACTCGAACCGAACCGCGTCGCGGCGGCGTAAAGCAACACGCCCCGCGGTGACTTTTCCGCGTGCGCGCTGTACATTGCGGGTCAGAATTAAATATTTTTTTTTGATGTCAATAAATAAAAGTTGTTTCCCAGCCAAAATTTCTCTTTCATACGATTTGGTTTGATGTACTGAACGCGTGGTTGACGGCTTCGTTAAGGTTTTTTACACCCTGTATAATACTTATGTGAAAATATAATCTGATAAAACATACGCGAAATCACTTCTGAATTTAACAAAAGCACTCTGAGCTGGTGCGATTTAATAAAAACCATAAATTTTATGACTTAAAACTTTTATATTGTTATGGACGTTCAAAAACAATTAATAGTACACGATAAAGGTGGAGCTACTACTTTTTGATAGTCATGTTTAACTTGACAACCTTTTATAATTTAATATATTACGCACAAATCAATAAACATTTTATTGCACAAACCTGCGTTCAAATAATTGTAAAAAAAATACATCACAAATATATATATTTTTCACACTTATTAAAGAATCATCAAAAGATAGCATCACTTTTCTAACATTTTTTTACCATATCATTTCAAGGAGCTGACAACATTATTACCCAATAGTTACAAACACCTAATATTTGATGTAACAATATTTCCGGTTTTGGAGCTGTTGTATTAGTGTAGTTTGAGCTCATAATTTATCTCCGTTAGGACGTCTTTAATAGATCGCAAGTCTACCCAAATCTTTTAAAAATGTATTATTTGAATATTTCAGCATTTTAAAAAGGGTTTCTATGTTTTTTACTTAACTTATTTTAAAACGACAAATTAAAAATTTGTATTTGTTCGATTTTAATAATATCACGGAAGTAAAGGCACGCTGTTTTATTTGTATTTATTAGTTAATTGTATTACAGATTTTAATGTGATTATGTATCATTCGTCTCGGCTCGTTATGTGTTCTAATGCGGGTAATCACGGCCCATTGTGTTTACGTTTTGATCATACGATCATTTTATAAAAGGATTCTCATTATTGAATTTGCATTAGATGCGTAAAGAGGCAGATGAAAAATGGCTTGGTCCTGTAACGAGTCTGTGGCATATCAAGCATCTAACTTGCTTCATAATGACGGACTGGTCTTTGTAAACGCTGTGAATACTTTAATGGCCGCCCACTGTGCTCTAACTGCAGATTCGCAGTGGCCACCTGATAGAAGAGAGGAAATATTGGCAGGTAAGTTTTTTTTTATCGTTTTTATTATAACGAACACACCAATTTCCTAGCCCCAAACTAAGCGTTAGCTTGTGCTATGGTGGCTAAGATAACGGATAGAAATACTAAAATACATGTATAAACACCCATGACTCAGGAAAAATGCTCGTGCTCATCAAAATGAAAAAAAGTACACCAAACAAAAATCTTTTGTTTTCGAACAAGTTTTATACTTAAATTGTAAATTATAATCAGAACTAAATGAAAGTGAGTATATACAAATGTAGCTTGCAAGATTTGAATACCAACTCCGCGACAGATGAATGAAACCAAATAAAATCTCGTATTTAAGATATTTGTTCTTGTCAGAATAGGACCGAAATATCCGGCAAGCGGAGTTGGCGCAAATCAAGGACTCGGTACACTAAAGTTTTATTAATTTTTGTATTCAATTACACAGTCTGTGCGAGTGTGAGAATGAAAACACATAGACTTATAAATCTAATAGAATCCCATTGGTCTGTCCAATATGGATCTTAACTAGTAAAAGTGCATATAATATTAAACTGTTTAATAATTTCAGATCCTATTTTCGACTTTATCATCGTGGGAGCTGGATCAGCTGGCTGTGTTTTGGCAAACAGACTGAGTGAAAACCAAAATTGGAAAGTTCTTCTGATAGAGGCTGGTGACAACCCAGGTCTTGATACAGAGGTAAATATAAAATTGAAACATGATAGATAAAAACTCTTTATTAAATTAAGTTAAAATTCATTTATTTTAGGTCATAACAACCCAAAAATTTTAAGATAACATAAAACAATTATTATAATTCAATTTAAAAACACATTTTGATAACACATAACATAAAAATACAAAAATCAACGTACACAGAAAGGTGATCAATTTAGGCGATCCTATCACTAAGAGCGATCTCTTCCAAGCAAATTTTAGGTTTACAAAACATGATTGTCTCTCATTAATCTCAATATTAAAAGTAATTCGTTGTTGCAGATCATTGGAGCATTTTTTGACATCTTTCACTCTAAAAATGACTGGGTTTACAGGACAGAACCGGAACAGAAAGCTTGCTTAAGTTCCGTAGATAAACGATGCTATTGGCCTCGCGGTAAGACATTGGGAGGAAGCAGCGCCATTAATGCAATGATCTATCTTAGAGGTCACAAAAATGACTTTAACTTATGGAAAGACCTCGGCAATGACGGGTGGGCCTACAAAGACGTATTGCCGTATTTCAAAAAAAGTGAAAAATTGTATGACCCAAATATGTCTGGCGATGAAAAAGAAAAATATCATGGACAAGATGGGTTTTTAAGTGTTGAAAAGCACTTAGGGGATAATCCCGTCAGTGGCATATTAATACAAGCATACAATGAAATAGGTGTTAAATCCGTACATAGTATCAACGGAAATGACGAAACTGGAGTGTTTAAAACATTAGCAACTGTTAAACAAGGACGACGAATGAGCACTGCACGAAGTTTTTTAACACCCATCAGAAATAAGACCAATTTGTTTGTTATTAAAAATAGTTTAGCCACTCGACTTTTATATGAGCCAAACTCTGTAAACGTTATTGGAGTGGAGATAGATATAGCAGGTCAAAGGCAAAATGTTTACTCTACGAAAGAAGTCATACTTTCAGCTGGGGCAATTAATACACCCCAGCTTTTGATGCTTTCTGGAATCGGCCCAAAAAATCATCTCCAAGAATTTGGTATAGATGTAGTAAGCGACCTTCCAGTTGGTTATAATTTACAGGACCATATCACCGTACATAACATTATTCAGTTACAAATGAACATGACTTTTGGAATAAATGAATATAGTGCCGCCGTTATGGAGTATCTTACAATGAAAACTGGACCGCTTTCTACTATTGGGGCAACCGAAGTCATAACATTCGTAAATATTTTTGATTTAAACAATAAAATGCCTAATATGCAGTTCCATAATGTACTGTCACCAATAAAGTTTTATGAAGTTTCAAACATTTATAAACAAAACGAGTTAGATGATGAAGCGCTAAGAATACTAAAAGAACAGAATGAAGAGTTTCCATTATTAGATGTACTGTCGGTGCTTCTCAGGCCAAACTCTGCAGGTGTAATAAAGTTACGAAGTAATGATCCCAAAGAAAAGCCACTTATTTATGCAAACTATTTTGATGACGATGAAGATATCGCCACTGTTGTAGAAAGTATGAAGTTTGTTGCCAAGTTAGCAGATACGCCCACACTAAAAATGTTCAATGCCTCTCTTCTGCACCTACCTCTTGATGATTGTAAAAGTTATACTTTTAAAAGTGATTCGTACTTCGAATGTATAGCAAGGCATCTTTGTATATCGTTGTATCACCCAGTAGGCACAGCTAAAATGGGTCCTTGTGATGACAAGACTGCTGTTGTGAGTCCAGAATTACAAGTGTATGGAGTAAATAACCTTCGAGTCATAGACGCTAGCGTCATGCCAAAAATTGTGGGAGCTAATACAAACGCTGCAACGATTATGATAGCTGAAAAAGGATCAGATATGATTAAGCAATTTTGGGGATTTAATACTAAATTATAAATAAATGGAATGGAAATCTAAATAACGTTGTTTTGTTTACACCATTTAATTAATTGGATACTAGTACAAACATTTTTTGGCCTGGCCTACTTTTGTATGACAAAATCTTATGACAAAATCTTTGTTGCTAGTTGAACGAGACGCTTTAGACAATCCTTCCTTGGAAACTTTAATCAAAATGCTCGTTTCGGTGTATCGTGTTCTTGAATCGTCGATTTAATTACATGATCTTCACTGAAATATTTCGTGCGCGTGTTTTTATGAGATCAGGCGCTTTTAATCGCGGATCAAACGAGTGGAAACAAAACACACAGAATAATCCCTGAGGCCTTACGCTCGAACGATTCGTTCGTATTTTCGGATCTAGCCAGCGCGTTCGCTCACACGGTCAAGCTTAAAGTTGTAAGAGTAACAGGGATAGCGTCATCCGAAACTTTGGACAACGGCTTAGAGAGTAGGGATGCTGATTAGAAAGCAGATGTTGCTCCTAATGACTGACTAATGCTACAAATGCCTTTACAACAGGTGACGGCTAAGAAGCGTGCAATAACAGAATATTTATCAATCCATTCTGGTGTCAATTAACTCATTAATTAGGTATGATTTCATAGTAGATAAATCCCTACTTCCCTACTAATAGTATAAATGGGAAAGTCCGTTTGTTTGTTTGTCCTTCTTTCACGACGCAACACGGAGCAATGTTATGATATGTTTTTTTTTTGTGAGGAGGAGACTGGAGAATGACATAGGATACTTTTTCCGTTACGAAACATCTTAATTCCATAAAAATAAAAAAATCGACTCATAGCTTACTGATAGATGGCGCCACTCAGCGAAATTTTGAGGGCTATGCGCAGTTCCAACGCTGTATGAAACTCAGTGGCAAAAACTACGAACGATCACGAACGAAGTCGCAGGCAGTCGCTAGTAGTAGATAAATATTGAGCCGGTGGCTTAAGTTCGTAAAGTTATCTTGAAAATTGGTATAAATTTGATATTAAACTTTTGCATAGGTACGGATTGAACACAATGCTACTGAAACACAAATATCAATACTGCAAAGGTCTAGCAATTTTGTATGCTTCTTACAGAACACACTAGACAAATTCTTTAGTCGAATGCAAAAAAGGGTTTAGAAAAACAGCATATGTTCAAGTTAATGGAATATCTATCGAAAACGCGCCACGCCGCGAATTCTAAAATGAAAATAAACAACAAAAAATTAAATTCATTTAATTTTGTTAGTAGCACAAGTAATCAAGTAATACACAATCTTTAAACCGATGGAGTTACGTTAGTAATCTACTCTTGTTTGTTTTGGGCCTTTTGTTTAACCATTTTATCCACATTTACTGGACCATAACAAAAGTGTTAGTAACAAAAGAAACTGACAAAGAACGCATAAATCAACTACTTAAACCCGTTCGTATTCAAATTATAACACATATGATTAGCGGTCCAAGTGTAAGGAGGTACTTTTCCATATAATCAATCTCACGTGCAAGCAATCAGCGAAGAAAACAGATTCGGCGGTTTCGAACCAAATTGATTTGGTTGGAAACGAAAGCAATTTCTGTAATCTTGTGGGATTATGAATTGCGACACTACCTGTTAACCACCTTATCATGATATAAGTCTCATTACATTATGTCAGAACTTATGATAGAATTTTCTAGTAGCAAACTAAGTTTTTATATTTGATTACTAATAAAAGCCAAACATTGAAGTTTTATACTCGTCATGGACCAAGACTTTTAGACATTGTAATTTTTGTGAACTGTAGCTTTTTTGTTATTTCAGCGTACCTATGAGCGTAACCTCTAAATCTTTACTTTAATTGGGTTTATTTAATTTTTGCACGATAAGTTATTGCAAAAAACAACCATTTAAATGCTTCCTATGTACAATGCCTAAGTAGATACTAATAAGAAATGAAGTAATTCTTCCTCTAAGATAAGTATTTCAATTACAATTTTTTTCAATTATTATTATTGACGTGACAACGTCTTATAAATTGGTTTGCCGGGTGACACTTCAAGAAACTGCGTTACGCTGCTCCGCTCACGTTCTGCGCGAGAGAGACAGAGCGAGAGAGAGAGAGAGAGAGAGATAGGCATACACACCGGTTCATGTTATACGAATGAATATTCACATTAAAATTATTTTACCACTCAAAGTCGTTGTCACGTAAAACTTTCGCGCGTATACCGACTTTACAGGCAACCAATTTTTATTTATTTAGGATAGGTTCGCTCTTGACCCAAGTCGCCCAACGAATCAAAGACTGAGTATACGATGGACCGAGCTGCCGAGAAGATGCCTGTTCACTCTAGCTTTAAAAATTCCTAGGTTGTAATTGCAGGGAAACACTGACGCAGGTAGTGAGTTCTACTCTTTTGCAGTGCGCATCAGGAATGTAGATGAGAAGCGCTTGGTTCGTATCAGAGGAACATCGACACGGTACTGGTATCCCGCGGTACGTATGGTGGTCCAATGGTAAGGCTGGCTGGTGTAGTTCATGACTTACCACCACACTCGCCGAAGTAAAGCCTGTAGAAGACCGACAAGCAGGCGACTCTGCTGCAATGAGCCAAGCTTTGCAGCTGCGTGCTTGCACGTTTCTCGTCACGTATGAGCCTCTAGGCTCTGCGTTCAATCGAAAAGTCAAATAATAAAATTATTGTCAACTAGCTGACCCGGCGAACTTCGTACCGCCTTAGCGTTGCAATGATTGAACAATGTCATCGAATGACATTGACAATAGTTACGCGCGTTTTTTAAAATATGCAAAATTAAATGTATATTTTTCAATATTTCTGAGAGATTTTCTTAATATGTTTTTCCGTAAGAACCTTCTCCTAATAATAACAAATACAACAAAAAAAGAATGAGTGAAATCGGTCCAGCCATTCACGCGTGATGCCGTGACCAAGGAAAACGGGTTTCATTTTTATATATATAGATTTACTACAGAACCCTCTGTACGTGTTTCAGAGTCATACACAATTTTTTTTCTGTCATTTTGCAGCGAACGTTTAACCTAGTTGATGCCATATTTACTAGTAAAATTATAACTTTCAACTCCGGTTTGCACAAGTAACGCTGTTCACGCATATCATGAAACAATTATTTATGTAACTGTTGAGTCAATAACATCCTAAACGAATTAGTTTAATTTGCAGTCGAAATAATTATCTTGCTGACGTTTCGATATAATAGCAGCAAAAGTATTTATTTGGTTACGCAGATCCTTATAAGTATACGTTGGCTACAACTTAGCACTTATTAGGGAATTTAAATTAGTGTCCGTATTAAAAAAATGTCTTACTTACGTAGTTTCTATGCAAACGAATACAGGGTGTGTAAAAATTAATTGGGCCAATAGGTTAAATTAATATGTAACAAGTTTTATTGAAATTTAGATTAGTTCAAAACGAAAGGTTTTTGATGACGCAATGTAAGCCGACCTTATGTTAATGTTGTTAGAAATATTACGTACAGTTAATGCGTTAAAATAATGTCACCTTAAATAATGTTGTGAAACGGCCCTTCGCCCATGCATAAGCTATAAAATTACAAAATAAGGTTTTTCTCTAAATGCTTTGCCTCTGCCTCAGTGGTTGGTTTTGACTCTGACTAAACTTCTAATTCAAAAGTGAGCAAAACAACTTATAAGACTACTTCTCTTCTTCGTAACGGTTTCGGTTATACGAGTAATCACTAGACTATTTGTGTAAGAGCATTCCTTTCCCACCAGCCTGTGTCGCGTTGCTAGGGCCTAAAAATGATTGAGGTACTGTTTTATAGATCTCGGCTAATAGACTGGGCCAAAACTCTAACGTTACTTCAAACTTAAATGCAAACGAAGTTGCGGGCGGCCTCTATTATTGAAATTAATCATCGTACGTATGTTATCAAACACAGTCAATCCAACCATACGAGAGTCACACGAGAGTCACGGTAATATTATCGAGAGTGGAACTTGTTATGCGTTATCAATCGCCCATCACTGTCGGTGCGTGCGTGAAAACGCCCGCGGATTACCGTCGGCCTGTGTTACTTAATAGTCAACACTAGAGGTGGGCCGACTAGTAAGCAAGTTATAGCACTAACCACGCGTTGCGTCTCATAGGCGGTCTTCTAGATATTGACTTATTTTTTGACAGTCGGGGTGTATTATTTTATAAATTAGTAAATTTTTATTATAAATTGACAGTGTTTCAATTTCAGTGTTTGTTGTTATTGTTATTATTATTTCTCATTTATTGACTATAAATTTGTATTTATATTTAAATTTCTTTATGTTTGACCATGTTTTTAATTATGTATTTGGTATTTTGTTACATGTATGCGCTTTGGAGTGATCTGTTAGCTTCACATGTTAGTCTGAATATCTGACTGCATTCGGCGCCTATCAAATCATAATCATTTATTTAATTCGAACCACTGTACAATACAGATTGAATTAAATTATGAAATAAAACAAATTGTTTCAGAACAAACTTTGTATTAAACATTACTTAAAATATATAAAGTTACAGAGTGTAACTAAATACAGTACAGGAATGTATTTACAGTTACAACGGTAACAAATAATGAAATGAAGCTGAAAAAGTAATACGCGAGATTTATTTTATGTCATAACATGATAAAATTGTAAAACTATACACAGTACTGCATTTTTAAAATAAATTTAAATACAAGTATTGGTATAATTGTAGTGCGCCAGTGTGCAACACAGAACGAACTAAATTAAAAGAACCGATAAGTCGGGTAGTCTGTTAATCAACAAATACTCTACGATTAAATTAATGGCCGACGCGCATCACTACTTGACACTTATCAGCTCTACGTACCTACGCGATTGTGCATAGTCAAATAACCAACCCACTTTTAATGGTCTGATTAGGTAGGATCCATACAAAAACGCGCAGCAATGTTAGGATGCAACCACACCTTTATTGCTGCAACCGGTTTAATGTAAATGTTGCAGCCAACTGGTTTAAATAGCCGTTTAATCAAAACAGCTAGCAGTTTGACGGAACAACGCCATTCAATCACACGGCAATACGTCATTTAGCCGACTAGTTGACTGCAACGTTCAAAACTACAGCTAGAGGACGCTTAGCCAACTGCTTAAATATCAAATTAACTAAGGTGACAAAACTAATCAGTTTTGTATGCCATTTGAAAGGATAGGAAAACTTTTTGTAATTTCTTGGGAGATATTATTAAATTGAGTAATTACTTAAAGAATTGCAATACCTTGGGGATGCATTTCATAATCCCGTGATTTCTCCTCGAATATTTGTTTAAATTTTTATTTTCTCATATCACTTGTATATGTGCCTTCATAATCTATGTCTCCTTATAACACCAGTAAACGTATAATCTATTCTATTTCTATTTCTATCCGTAAAATATCTCGAAACAATCATAAACACTGGCTTGTTGACGCCATTTTGAAAACAAAACGCAGCGAGCGCCGCGTAGGTTAGCGCTGAACTAATTCAATAAGTCGGCGGCTTTTGAATCAGCTGTAGTGTTTTACGTTCGAGCGTCTCAAATATCCAATCAAAAAGCTAGACGTGTAATTGAATGGCGTTATTCAGTAAAAGAGCAAGCTGTTTGATTGAACGGCTATTTTAACCATTTGGCTGCGACAGAAATACCGCGAACACACACACACCCGCAAATACACTAAAGATATATTACATCTTCACCTTCCTTAGCAAATTAATGTCGCACTTTTCTTTGCTTTGCTCCATCCTACTCCTACTAATATCATAAACGCGCAAGTTTGTATGATTGATACTTTTTCACGCCAAAACTACTGGACCAATTTGGGTGAAATTTTGGAACATAGATTGGTTTAAGCCTGGAATAAATATTACATAGGGTACTTTTTGTACTTTTCATCCCGTAAAACTTCACGGTTCCTGTGGGAAATGTAGAAAACGGATTCTATGCGGGTGAAACCGCAGGGCACAGCTAGTAAATTAAGTAAAACAGAACGTTTGCTCTTACGATCATGTTTTAAAAGAAACTGTAAAATTTATGCTCCACTACCTGGTAATCATATACATTTGTCATTTTAACTATTCATAAGATAACTTTGTAATAAAATTTGGACAGTCACCCAATGTATCCAATTATCTCAGTCTAACGTATTTTATTTTTGCGATGATGCGATTGCATCACTGATTATATCAAACTAAAAGATAGTATGTTTATTTACGCCTCTTTTATGTTAATGAGATGGGACAATTAAGACAAGCTAAAGCGTTCGTGGTGCTTTTAAGATGATACTTCGAGCTTCCGTCATTATCAAATTGTATCGAATAAATATTTGAGGTTACAATTTTGTTTTTTTTTTCAATCAAAGCATTTTCTGAATAAGGATCCACTATATTGGTCAAGACAATTATTGGCATTAGTATCAAAAATACTTAACAAAAATGTATGAACGAACGCTAAATTGGACAAATCGCAATCGATCAACAATGTTATTATTGCCATATAACATGATACGATGTACAATTTCTTACCTAATACCAATTGATAACGAAGTAATTATAAAACTACGTAGCAGCCAACGCCCAGTGCGCAACAGTTACCTCAACTAGTTATTTCGACTGAAATGCATTCAGATATTTTTTCATGTGTTTCAATAAATCGAATGTCCAGTCAATCGGGTCCTAAGGTGTGACCTTTTGTTTTCGTTCGGCTAACGATTTGTTCCAGTAAGTAAGTAGTTCGCATAAATGAAGTACAAATCCAACACTGCTTCAGATATCGAAAAGACATAACACTTAAAAAATTCTTTTCGGCTCCGGTCATCGGGGAGGAATCGAACCCTTTGGAAGTCTGGTCCAATGCTCTGACCACTGAACTACCGAGAACCTTAATGGAGTCGTTGAATTTTGTAAGTGCTTTTTTAACGCTTTGTGCCAGCTTGATTTACTGCTTCAGATCCTAATCTTGAAAGAGTCTTAGTAGGTACTAAGTTTATTTTTAAAATTAAATAAGTACTAACCTACTCCTCTAAAAGATCATCATGTGGAAAATGTTCTTTCTATTTGGTATTTCGGTTTACGCGAACAGTAGACACTGTTAAGTATTGTTAATTGTCAAGATACATTTTATGTAGACAGGAACGTAACTTAATATTTATGAGTGATGCCATCACTCTACAATTTTTTCAAAACTGTGACCACATACGCTGAAATGGGTCCAAAACGTCAGGTTAAAATAAAATGTAAATAAATCGCGAAATAATCCGCATAATAGGTTTATCATTTCAATGTTCTTTCTAATCACAACGTCATCCCCATCCCAATCGAAAATATTGCACGAATGTGAAGGCGCTCACTCCAATTAATTTTTAATACAGCCTTGATATATCCTTACACGATAAACGATTTGCTTTAACCTAATAAATCACATAAAACACATTAACCGGTTATTTTGATAGATTGTGATATGACAATCTAATTTGTTATCACACTGCTGATAAGATCAACGATAAAACTAAATGTGTCTTTGGTTTTTTATGCATGGCCTTACGTATGATAGATACAACAATGCATTGTCTACACATTTTACTTCTGCGTAAAATATTATGTGTAACAATATTTATGACATTGTACAGTCAACATTTTATCAAGTAAGACTTAAGATTTTGTACATAAGCATAACCTTTTTAAGGACAATCAAAAACATTTTTTAACAGAGGTACTATGGGTCAATCCAATCTTGGTAGGTGACATTTATTTATGGCTAGTACTACAGCTAGCCATTTTAAATCCTACATGAGCGTGAAATTACAAAACTTCCAAAGAAAGAGTTGGGAGAAAAAATTTAATGCGATCTTGCTACTTATCGAAATTAAAATAATAAATTATTAAAATGTTACATGAAAATAACATAATGAAATATTCAAACGACTGCTGTTAGAGTGAAAATAACGTGAAATAAAGTGACTAATTCTTTAATTTTAGAAGTAATGCTTTTTATTGTGCTTACTGTACAGACAAGTTGTTCACCGAGCCGCGGAAATCCGTTTTATAACTTATTGTTGTATGGTAATTAAGACAATAACAAATGTTTATTTTAAGAAAAGTGTGCCAATTATTTTATTTAAGCTACAAACTATCGTCAGTTTTAAGGTCATTGAGCACATTTGAATAAACGAAATGTAAAACTAAAACGTTTGCTTTACGTAAGTTAAAGTTAGCTGATTATTAGTAAACGTGTTGTATTTAAATTGCACATTAAAATAAATTGTTGACACAATTTCTCAACTTCCCTCAGTGACTGTCATCCTGCTTCCCCGCAAGAACCGGGCACTTACGATCATACCATAAGTGTTTGTTGTTCAATGTCATTGGTAATACGAGTTACAGATCAATTCGATTCTAACCTAATAACGTGACCTAACACCCACCACAGCATATTTGGTAGTATTGACTTGAATTACTTTCTAGAGCAATTATTACGCCAGACTCACAAATTAATTTACCTGTAAAACTGCTTCACGTTCTTTGATACGTCCACAGAATGTAGGCCAAGGACTAAATAAGGGCCTAGACACCTTTCTTAATAAATTAAATATGCATATTTCTTGACAAATTTAATGGATTGACACCGCACCTAGGCGGACTAATCAGTCCTACAGGATCAATTGATCAATCGATGTTGAAAGAAAACTGGAACCGTTGAATAATGATTACAGTCGAGTTAATAATCTTTACTGTCGTTCAAAGCGTAGGTACTGGAATTACCGCCTGCGAATTCCTTTTGCCTAGTGTAATTTTGACCGTTTGAATCAAAAGTTTAACCCTCAAATAATTTCGTTTTGACAGCAAATGGCGTATAAGTCATACATCATCCGGTTAATGGTAGGTCATAAACGGTCGGTAAAACAGTGAACTAAACACAGTAAACATTAAAACAAACTTTTATTAGTAAGGGTCAAAGGACCCCTGGAATAAAGTAATACGCAGGCACTAGTCTAATCGAATAAAGAAAACATTAAAATGAGCATTCTGTACATGTCTAGCGAGATGACTTCAGAGAAAGACCGGATCCTAAACCACTCTTATCGGAAAAGACACGGATTAAATTTTATTAATAGGAAGTATTACACAAGTAGAGGATGCACCAATTTCCATGGGAGTGGCTTTGTTGATTACGTGGAGGTAAGAAGTTCACCGGGTCACCTACTACATGTATAAATGAATCGATTAATGAAACGAAAGTCAAATCATAAATTCAGATCTAAGTTAAGCAATCGTCAAGTTAAAATGGACGGAATTTTCCATTTGTTAACTGGTTTATATCAGCAGAATTAATTCATACCACTGTATTGTAATGTTCAGTCCGATTTTAGCTATTACACTTAACTTTGGAGACGGTACTTAAAAGCAATTTAACATGACTATTAGAATCCTATTAATCATAAATAAGGCTTAATCAATGGGATTCCTACGTCTCAGGACAAAAACATTTTGTCCATTATAAGCGCTCAGTTCAACCAAAGCTACAGAAATTACCACCAAGTTATGGCTGAACTATAGCCAATATAGCCAATCATCTCTATTATCTGATAGATTAAAAAAAAGATTTCATTCTTAAGCAGGACAGTGCTCGCGCACTTGGCATAGGGTTGCCCCTGAGCCCTTATTATGGACAAAATATACCTATAGTGTATAAATATAGTGACCATAGGGCTAGCAGCTTCCTCGGCCAAAAGATCAGCCTTGCCATACAGAGAGGAAACGCTGCCAGCCTTTTGGGCACCTGCCATTGGCAGCGCTAGGGGTGATATTTTTCTATACATATACATAGTTTAAAATTTTTGATTCCTTTTTTCCTTTTATTTTTGTTTATCTGTTTTAATATTTTAATTAGGCTAGTTGTATTATATTAAGGTTTTCGCATAAAATAGTTCTTTATTAATAGTGCTATGATATTTTTAAATTTCCTTTTAATAAAATTAAAAGGGTAACATTGTCACTTTAAAATATCACAACTTATAAAGAATTAGTACCAAAATGTAAGTGAGTCTTACACTGTGTTGATCTGTATAACGTTTTGAACAAACTTATCTCTACAAGCAATCAAAGTTACGAATATTCAAAAATTAAAACTTTAAAACATTAAACAATATTCATGAAACGGGTAGCTGTGCCGTACTTTTAAAGGTTCAAAACACGTCTCACAGTTTCTGTAGCACTACTGACACAGTGGATCAATTTTGACGTGACAACGTCTTATAAATTGGTTTGCCGGGTGACACTTCAAGAAACTGCGTTACGCTCCGCTCACGTTCCGCGCTCACAATGAGAGCGAGTGAGAGGCACGCGTCCCTTCGACTCGGGCATGGTTAGCCCGCCTAAGAGCGAGTGAGACAGACATAAAAAGTGAAAGGCACGCGTCCCTTCCACTCGAGCACAGTTAACCCGCCTAAGAGCGAGAGAGACAGAGCGAGAGAGAGAGAGTGAGAGAGATAGGCATACACACCGGTTCATGTTATACGAATGAATATTCACATTAAAATTATTTTACCACTCAAAGTCGTTGTCACGTAAAACTTTCGCCCGTATACCGACTTTACCGGGCAACCAATTTTTTTTTCTGTTCTCAATCCTGGCTAAACCAAATTATTTAAAAACCAACGAAATACATATTTTGAAACAATTTATTCCAAGCTTTAATTTAAGACTAATTTGAAATTTTAATTCCCACCCAGTCCTAAGCAACGATTTCATAGGTTCATTCGAAATTAAGCACTAACACTGATTGATATCTTTTGAAATTATATGCTTGATTAGTTTAGGAAAACAGATGCCGGTTGAAACGAAATCTTTTTAAATCATAGTACAGAAATACAGCATAAATATTGATATATTTTCTACTAGTACTTCTGTTCAGTAGACTAGTATTTCTAGTATTACTCCATGTTGCAACCAAAGAAAATCTAGTATGCAAATATGGATAAACCTCTGAAAAGCATTACCCACCTATCAAATTGTCAGATGGATTGCGGTCTGACTACATTAAAATACTGACCTAAATAAACTATCATTTCGCATGAAATTAATAAATTGTGTTTCAACTACATTTAGAAGAGTTTATTTATGCTATTTAAAATTTTCCCCCGCGTTTTATTTCTTAAGCTTAGAAGTACCTAAGTAAGTTAAGTCCTTATACTCGTAATATGATGTCAAAACGGGACGGGAGTAACTTAAATGTTATTATTGGTAGAAGTAAACATAAATAGAGTGTTTGTGGTAAATATTTCGTCACTGAATTTTTATTAAAATGAAATTTGGTAAGATCTAATTTAATAATAATAAAAAGGAAAACTCATTTAATAGAACCCTTCTCCTTTGGTAGAGATAGGGAAATATAATCTTTATTTCTTGTCAATGCTTTCTTAGTTAAGTTGACATTTCTTATAAATTGAGTAAAGTAAATCAATTGTATAGGAAATTTAAGTAATTATTCAGCAAGCCCGCAGCGATTGCTATGTTTTGGTTAAGTACATAGCGTGCACTCAAACGTAAGCTACATTAAGCTACTTTTTGCCTATTTACTCTCTGAATCAGACTTATGTGACTTCACCCTAAACGTGCATTTAACGCATCATTTAATTAACACGAGCACCCGAATTACTCGACCGTTGTCTTTTGATCACGATTATAGACGTAAGAACTTATCGAAAGGACATCGTGCCAAAATTAAGAATTTAAAACCAAACAATCACAAGCCAGTTGTGTTAGGAATACAGAAACACTGTGTAAAGCGATCTCATGTTTCCCATTCCAGAAGTTTTTTTTTTAGTATTGCGGAATTTTAAGGATTGTTTTTCTTTAACCGGATGGCTGATAGAAAACTGGGCAATACATTATGTCTGCAAAATTTGCATGATTAAGATTATAATTTGTCTTCAAATAAAACGCAAAACGTATCTATTAATTACCAATGTCGTAATTAATTTATGTAAATGCCAAACTCTTATTAGGCCCTTAGAGACCAAAATGACAATACCGTTATAATCGAACAAACTTTTCTCAGAGGATTATAAAGGTGTCACCATACTACAGCGAAATGCTAAAAGAACTCCCACCAAATAGTTGGACTGTTGGTTTGTTACTAGGTCTATGCTTCTTCCCGTGCGTGCGCGCATGGTAGGAGACCATGTTTAGTTTATATAGTGGGGGTGGGTGGGCGAAAATCAGTCGAACTGCGGTTACCACCGAAAGAGTAGTTCTGACGGTAATAAACTTAAACCATTTGGATCACACGTGCTAGTGAAAGATGTTATCGTGATATTAGTTTACTTAGTGATTTGCGTACAAGGCTTTTAGTGGGTTAAGAATTCGGCTGTGCCCTTAGGGTCTACGAAAAAGTTTCGTGTGCGTTTATCATGCAGGAAACTATTTGGAAACGACATTGAAATTAATGATGCATGATAGACATGAATTAATTATGTGTACTTAAGGTTATCAATTATAATATAAGTTGGGAGGTTGGAGGACCGTTGCATAATTAGCCTACTTTTAAAAAGGGCTATTCTCTACCTTATCTATGTACTGACCCAGAAACTTAGTTTTTACTAACAGAAATATTAAGGACTGTTGAACCAATTTAATATCTGTGACTTTTCACAACATTTTTGAGATTTAATTACGTTGGAATTTATTGTAACACAGCCTTAGACCAATATAAAAGTTCAATATTGTGATAGATATATTACGTTTGCTCTTAATAATTCAGCCACCTTTCTTAGGATTCCATCTTCACTCTCGATGGCTTGGAAGATACTTCTGTTATGCCTGGTGCCCCTGGCTTCGGCGGCGGTGAAGTTCCAGGAGACGTTTGCCTGGAATGTTTTGGACTGGAATTATCCAGATCAAGCGTCGAGACAGCAGGCAATTCAATCTGGAGCTTTGATGCCAGAAAATGCCCTTCCAGTTGGAATCGAGAGGTGGAGGAATAAACTCTTCGTCAGTGTTCCTAGATGGCGACCCGGTGAGTACCCAAGATATTTCATAAATACTGCTGTCTTGCAACTTACTATAGTATTCGTAATAATAATCAAACTTCAAAAACTTCGATCAAAACAGTTTAATTATAATTGTAGGTTGGTGAACTGTAGCCTAAGGCTGCAGTGTTATTTTTCTAAGAGCGTAATTACTCACGCCTTGGTAGCTTAATTGTAAACTTTTCAACGATAATTTAAAAGTGCCCCTGCGTTAGAAACTGGTTACCCTTGGATAGAAATTGGTAACTTATTTCAGATGAGGTCATTTTGCCTACAATCACAAGACTAAGATTTTACGAAAATAATTCATCTCCATCCAGTCATGGATTTTCCAATAGCGCGTAAAGCGCAATGAGCGCTTGTCTCGGCAGAGTGCAGCTCAATTTCTTTCAATTCCCAGAAGGCAATAGAAAAACGCCATTGAGGTCAAAACCAATCTTTGACTACCAGCGCTATGTAGCCAATGTGGTAATTGTGATAATGGTTACTATTTTCTCAATTTGGGAGTATGACAGCGATACTATAAGTATAATCATAATACGATGACTTAACTTATATAATTTATGTTATGGCCTGACAACTATCAAAACAACTTTACCAGACCATCGCGTCAATGTGTTCCAAAGTACGATTAGGTAGCGAAAGTTTTATTAGCATGACCTACCTCACGCAAAAACCAGTGATATTTTATTCACAGCCTTGTCGTAGCCATAGATTTACTTCCTTAGATAATTCATAAATGATGCAGGTATTTCATAAATATACTAGCTGTCCGTGCGTGACTTCACCCGCGCAAAAATATATTTTTCGAACAGAGTTTCATTCCTCACTAAGCAGAACAATAGTTTCATTTTTGAAAAGACCAATGCTTATTTTGTTAACTTTATCAGTCATTTGAAAAGACTTAATATGGCATCGAAAACGAGAACGAAAACGAAAACTTAATATGGCATTGAAAAAACTTAATATGGCATGACAAAAACGACTCTTTAGAGGTACAAAAAGGAACTTTCACATTTTGATATTTCAGAAAACCAGTTATACTTATATTTATTTATTTATACTTTATTTATACAAACAAACATGCAAGCTTACAGAGCAAGTCCAAAGCGCTAACAGGTTATTTTTTTAAATAATATAATTATAGACATAAAACGATATAAAAAATTGTATCCTAAAACAATAGACTCAGAATAACAACACACAAAAAATGTCGATAAGGAAACAATACAATACAAAAAATAAAATAAAAAAATACAATTCAGAGAAAAGGTAAGTACAATTATGTCAAAAATCAAATACAGTATAACAATGGGCATGATGACACCTATCGTAAATATTTTCAAGACCATGGTGTTTTGAAAACATAACCTCTATGAAGCTAATTTAATTAATTTTCAAAAAGCTATTTTCACAATTTTTATAACACAAAATTCAATCAATATTCAGTCAGGTGACCCCGATTTCTGATACTCGAACGTGACGTCACCATCTAGCCTATTCTTTTAAAATTATGTCGTTGTTATTGAGCAAACTAAATCAGTAAATCACATGCCCGATCTGGTAAAAAAGTTCACTGTTTATTTCCAACCAAGTATTAAGTTACTTTATTTTTAAGCATAATGGAAGAAAAATTGTCATTTTTCTTTAAATATGTTTTAATTTCACATTCCAACTAAGTAGGTAGATGAATGGAATAAAAATAATAATTGATAACTCCGACCACGTCTCCGTTTAGTGCCCACTTACATTAAACAAAAGCGAGGTGCAACATTTTGTATTTCTAAACACAAAAGTTTGGGCTTTGTGTGAATATTTCAGTTAGTTGATAAATCAGTCAGTTTGGTTGTTCCTTAGACTTAAATTCATTTAAGGTACACATACTAGATATGGACAATGTTTATTATATTTTTAAGTACCAAGTTCTGAGACCTTAAGGTAAGTAATTTTCCAACTTCGAGCCGCCTCGACGTCTACCCACATAAGTCAAACAACCAGTTCGGTTGGCACTTGCTATTTCGATAGACCAATGTGGTTATTTCCATAGTTATTAACGAGATCATAAATGTAGATTAAATACACATTTCATGGAACTTACACACCTTGACACGCGGTTATGGTCACCCAAACACTCCCATGGCCTTCAATTTAGCCTGTCTACTGTCTTAACTTGAAAGTGACGAAGTAACAGCATCGTAGGTAGTACCCCTGCCTCATTTTGCTCGTTAGTAGTTCATAAATAAGTAGTAACTGATAAACAAGTCGTTATTTCGTAACAACACTCAATGAAAAGCGGTTTACACAATCAATCACAAGTAGTTACTCAATATTAAAGCACCCACCTATATTGTGTACAATCATAGGAATGCTGCAGAATAAGCATATAATTTGAAGGTAGGTTTTGAGCTTGAATATTCACCTTAAAATCACTAACCACTATTTAACAAACAAGATAAAAGTTAATTTTCATCTAGACTAGAGCAATTGCACACGATATGAGTATGACATTTAAAGCAGAGTTGGGCGTAATCAACTTTTATGATCTGATTAAATGTAATCATGATTGATTGTAATCATATTACATTAAACATGATTACTTTTCATCATGAAATTAAATTTAACCATCAAACTTGATTACAGTACAGTAATTACAAACTTCAAGATTAAATAATTACTCTTGTGATGTTTTGTCATGGTTTACCGTCATCGACCGGTCGTAGGGTCTTTTTTAGTATAGAAATTGACATTGATAATTACCTGCAGATTAATAGTTTGAATAAAAAGTTATCTAGATAATTATTCGAATTGTTAGTTCAGATGGGTTTGGGGTTCCGTAAATTATTTGGGGTTCTGTAAATGATTTGGCGGTCCATAGGCGGCTCATTGAGGTTTTTGGTGTTTATTTACTTTTTGATATGAAACTTGGTTTCTGCTACCACTTTGACGAAATTGACGATGAAAATTAATTTGACATTGATTTATCGATTTTTTTTATTTCGATAATATTAATTTTTAATAACGAAAAAGACATCCACATCCAAATTTTCAATTTTAGATAACCCTTACCTAATTTCGTTAAAACCTAACTGGCGGCGACATCACTCGACTACTGTATGGAATCTTTGTACTGTCATTAGTCATAAATCAGTAATCAAAATGACGGCTACAGATTAATAATGATTAATCAGTCACATGATTATTTTTATTATTTGCAATCAGTAATCATAATTTATGTTACAAAATATAATCTTAATCATCAGTCATTAACCTGATTACATTTTGCCCATCTCTGATTTATAGAAAGGAGCAAGTTTCAATTTAAATAACGCTTTTTTGTGTCGCTATAAGACATTCATTAAGTATAATATCAACGTCGAAGGCTTAATAAATAAGGAGATGCGATATGATAAATTATACTATACTTAGGTAAATCATAAAGCTGACGAAACGCAAACCCCTTAGCTAACAATATTTATCTACACGCCAAACCAAATTAATGATATTTACGGAAAAACTAACCATAGTTAAGACGTAACCTACTTATTTTCATGATATTACTGAAATGTGGAACTGCCTTCCGTGTACGGTAATGCATAGCAGAAATCACAACTACATAATTATCTAAATTAAGCCACATTAGCAACGTAGCTTAGCTATAACTAACCCAATGGTACTGATTCGCTACACAGAAAGTCTACTTATGTGTGGGTTTTATAAACATAGTGATTACTACCAAGGCATTGAGACAGGCTGATTTACAATTGAGACATATTTACGTACCCTATTACTGCTATTTGGTTCAAATAATTATATGTATGACTCCTAAGCCAAGGATTCTAAGTCCCTATAAATACATAAAAAAATGAGCTTCTAATTTCTCGGGTTCCCGTAGTTATAATTAAATAATGCCTTGACTGAGTCTGTCATGTAAGTTTGTTGGACTATTTATTATGGAGGGGGGGACCAACGCGTAAATATCAAAAAGCCGGCTTAAGTTGACAGGTAACATTGTTCAATGAATATAAAAGTATTATTTAAAAAAAACGTATAACCTCACAGTTGAACATATTGCTGGACATGACACTGTGTAACAAAATTAGGCATTAATTTGGAAAAGCCCTTTTAAACCACTTTTGGGTTAGCTAAGCTCAAGGTTGAAAAATCATGCGGTCTCTATTTGGGTCAAAGCTGTTAACAGTGATATCGAGTTTAATCTCAGGGTTATGCTAACCCAGACCGGTGCAAATGGGGCTAAATGATCTAAATAAATCAATTGGGGCTGGCATTCAAAAGAAAGATAACGGATTGGCTAATGTTTCATTGTTTTTATAGTATTAAGTAATTTCTAGATTATAAGACCAATTAATTAATTATTATTATTTATTTTTTAATATTTGCACGTCTGCTTTGTGCTTGAAGACCTTATTGTATGTATGTATTCTTGCAAATAAATTTCTGATTTCTAATTTCTAAATCGATCATTTCAAAGCCGATGAGCCCAGGGGGTTAGACTTTCTAACTTTAAAATGAAACATGTAACATTCCAGGTATCCCGGCAACCCTCAACTACATTCCTCTGGATGCGCCGTACGAGCCTTCCCCGAAGCTGAACCCCTACCCGAGTTGGCAAGGCAACGAGCTTGGCAACTGTGAAAGTGGGCTCAACACAGTTTATAGGATAAAAGCGGACAAATGCGACCGCCTGTGGGTGTTGGATGTCGGCACTTATGGCTACGGTAAGTTGTTTCCTTATTAATTTATCTATCTACATATATACAAAATATATTGCTGTTTGTTAGTCTCGCAAAAACTCGCTAACGGCTGTACCAATTTTAATATTTTGGGTTTGGATTATTTGTGGGAGTTCAGGGAACCGGTGAGAAAATATGTAGGAAAATTGCGGAAACATTGGACAAAACAATGTCTGCCAGGTCCGCTAGTTATTTAAAAAAATACCTTTTAAAATATAACCAGACTTAAGTCTGGTTTTGTCCCTGTCTGGTTAATTTTGTAGCTTGAAAATATTTTATAATATTCATCACTATTTATGACTAAATTGATTTATCAGTCACATTTCTTGTTCATGTGAGCACAATAAAAGGTTTATCGTTCAATTCGTGCCGAAAAATTCTCAAAGTTCTACGAGTAGTTTCTAGTTTAAGATAACTTTTTGTTGTCAGTTTGCTCTACATACTGTATTTTGATTGTGGTCAATTCAAAATGCCTTGAGGCAAGCATTAAAATTATTCGACCCAATCTTAAGATTAGCTTAGCGGTCCTATTTGTCACACTTCAATTGTTCTCGTTTGGTGAGGTAAGTAGGTCAAGTTTCAAATTTCGTAACTTTTTTGATTTCAGATCCTAATGTCACGAATCTGTGCCCATACGCTTTGAACGTGTATGACCTGAACACTGACCAGCGTATCCGACGATACGTATTCCGCCCTGAGGATATAGTGTCCACCACTTTCATCGCCAACATTGCTGTCGATATAGGCTCCAGCTGTGATGACACCTTCGCCTACTTCTCTGATGAGCTCGGCTATGGACTCATCTCCTACTCCTGGGAACAGAACAAGTCTTGGAGATTCAGTCACAGCTACTTCTTCCCAGACCCTCTCGTGGGTGACTTCAACATAGCCGGCCTGAACTTCCAATGGGGAGCCGAGGGCATCTTCGGAATAACAGTGTCCCCTGTTGGCTTAGACGGCTACAGAACCTTATACTTCAGCCCTCTGTCAAGCCACACAGAATTTGCTGTGTCCACAAGAATTCTTAGAGACGAATCTAAAGTCAAAGGATCTTACCAAGACTTCAAAGTATTAGGAACACGAGGACCTGATGCGCATACCACTTCCAAGGTGATGGATGATGCTGGAGTGCAGCTGTTTAACTTGATAGATCAAAATGCCATCGGGTGTTGGAATTCCGCTCTCCCACATAAACCACAAAACATTGGCGTTGTTGACAAAGACGATGTCGGCTTTGTGTTCCCAGCTGATATCAAAATTGACAGTGGCAGGAATGTGTGGATGATTTCTGACCGCATGCCCGTTTTCTTAGAAGCAGAGTTAGACTACAGTGATATAAACTTCAGGATTTACACTGTTCCGTTGGACACTCTGTTGCAGGGGACTGTGTGTGAGCCTCAAGCTCAATTCCGCGCAGGCATTCCGGCCCAATCGCCTCAGATTGTACCAGCGATTAAATACCCTACCACTAAGGCTCTGGCTCTGCCTGCACCAAGAGCACAATACACGCCATCTTTCCCATCACGACCAACTTCTTCATCGTTCACTCGCTTATCTCACAATCTAAACTCGATACCGAAACACAACGGCTACATCAACATTGATTTCCCAGCGCAACCTTCGGTACCTTATTACACCCAAGGATCCAGCAATGTAAACAGCCATTGGTGGAATTGATATTTTGTATGATATGTTATTTAACGAAGTGTGTGTGCTTTGAAGAGTGATTGTATGTGCGAAAGGAATTCCTTGTTATTTATTCCCCCTTCAAATAAATCAGTAATGTGATTTAGATATTATAGCTATACTGCTCTTTCTAAATGTAGTTTCTGTACTTTTAACTTGGTTCGCCTACGTTCATACAACGTAAGTGTAATCGAAAGAATTTTAACGATGATGCAGTGCATAAGCTATTTATTATACGTGTAAAGCTTTTTGTTACTGCTTTATTATGTTTGCATTTTAGAAACCTTATTAATTGAAACTGATGTGTGTGTTTGAGTAAGCGCTTGTATTTGTAATTTTGAGGCTATTAAATACTTAACACAATCATCCTAGTATTTTAAGTTTTTATTTATGACCTTCCCAACACCAAGAAAAAATCAGTTGTTTAGTCGACAAAATAAATATCATGATCTATGACATTTTATTTACCAAAAATTAAGTTCAGCCCTGGAATAAATTAGAGAATCAGAGTATTTTTTTGAGTAACTTTTAAGTGTACCCTTACCTATCAATTTATGTTTCATAATTTAACTTTTTTTAAACTTATAAATATACTATACTACTACTACTTATATATATATGTATATAAGACTTATAAAACAGTAATAATTTGAAAACATCATATCAACAGCCTTCCATATATTTTCCTCAAATTCGCACTTAAAAAGCTGTTTGATTTGCAAAAATATTATTTTTACAGCAAAATACTGATTGTACATCAAATTATCCCAGCCGTACAAACGGAATACTTACGATGGTAACGAAATCAATATTTTTGCAACATATTTTTATGTCGTATTTCAAAACTAGCTCAATAAATAAATCTTAAAAATTCAGAGAACACGATCCGCAAATTATTCAATTTCTATAATGCTCCTTGTTAGAGAGTTATTTCTTAAAATTGATCTGAATTACTATAATGTACGAGGGCGGTTCAATTATTCTATAACAAATCTAGAAAGGGGCGTTTATTTGACCAAGTTGGTTATGATTTCATTCAGCCTGATTAGTGATAAATGTTAAAATTTCAGCCATATCTATCGTACAGTTTTTACTATTGATGAAACAAAGACATGTTTAGTTAGTTCGCGCTTTGATTTAACACTTGAATTCGAAAGAATGAATAGCGAAATAGATCAAAGTTGGGTAGAATTAAGTACATGACATATTGCGTATCTACTCTTGCGACTAAACTTATTTATAATTATATAAATTAAACTTAAACAATTCCTTACTCTTTACACCCGCTAAATCTGAACAATTCTATGGACAATGAGTACAATTCAACTAAAATGGAAATAATTAAGAAAATCTTTGATGTGGTGTTTTTACCAAAGCTATACCAAACAACAGAACTACCACTGTATCGAAACTATGCCATAATTGGAATTATTTAAGCCAAAATAGGATTTAATTAATGTTAAAATAGCATTTTTTTATCACGTAATTTTGTTGAGCACTTGTTTTTATTTGATATGCATTCATAAAAAATAATAACAACATTTGAATAAATAGAGTTGCGTCATATACTTTAAGCCAAGATCACATCAGTTTGATTTTGTATTGTAAAAGGGATTTTTGAAATGTTACAATCGCAATTTTGTTTTGGTCAGTTAAATACCAGCCCTTTTTAAATTATTATACTAGCATTATGGTAGACTTTTTCTGACTAACACAAGTCTCCAAACTATTAAGATTTATTTATTTAAGCTTGATCTAGCAACAATTTTTTGTACAAATGGTGCACTTAGCGCCTAAGGGGATTTTCTTCTAGTCATACCTAGTCTATGATGTCGAGAAAAAAGTGAAGAAACAAAAAATTCTACTCACTCTACACAACACAGTTTCGTCGGTTTCGCACCATTTTAGAGGCTTCATCATCCTTCAAAGACATTCAGGGTCTTCCGTAAGCAGTATAGAGTACTGCGACGCAATATAATATGTTAATACCAACTAAATACATTGGGTATTGATACTAATAGCAAACGCTGCCAGCTGTATTGTATGAAAAATAACCAAGTAACGTAAAGCTGGAAATATTTCGTTTCCTTTGTTAATGTTTGACAAAGGCCAATTAGTATGTTATTCGAAATTTAAATGATGGTCAACTGTTCTACACAAATTTGCATTTAAAAGAAAACACAATTGTCACTGGATAAGACTGGTGTAGTTCAATTCGTTTAGGTATTCAAAACAACACCGGGTATTTTCTTCCGCATATTCTAGCAATAATAAGTAGTATTTATAAACGTATAGAATTGACAAAGTTACGCCACAGATTACTAAATAGTTACTGTTACGCTCAGATGTTTGCACTAAAATAATGTATTTCTTGCTAGCCCCACTATCATGTTTAAAACGGGCATACTCGTATTATGCTAAGAAATAATTTACAATTACTAAGAGACGAATGGAATTGGGTGATTGATGCTGATATTTCTGCATCTAAAATCATTACATTTGCAGCAAAATAAATTCCAATCCGGATAAAATTAAACAGGTGGTACACACGGCTCCACATCAAGCTACTCATGTTCGTTGCGAAATCACCCTTATTACGTAAGTATAAGATACCACAGTGATTAACTTGACGTGTGGCCGTGAGTACATTCACACACAAAAACGTTTGGCTCAGCTTCCATTTGCTTTTGAAATGTGTTAACCCTTCTAATCACATGAAATGGATTATAAAAATGCTAAAGCAAGCAACGTTAAATGTTAGTCCATGTAAATAAACAGATTAAACCGAAAAACATTTTCGTTAAGCTAGGTACCCTTCACCTGATAAAATGTCCTCAGACGTTTTGTTATAATTATTATTAATTTCATAAAAAGGAACACGCAGGTTTATCAGTTTTATCTTAATACATTTACTATTTGCCCAAGGTTTACGCATATCTCATTTCATTACTATAATATGAAAACCATGTCATCTCCAGACTAAATGTTCCGTGTTTCTGTCGGCACTCACGTGAGAAGTAAAATAAGAATTTGCATGAAGTGTCTGCGTATTAAATAAGTAATATTTTAAATTTGGAATACGTGCTTAGTGCCATTTTGTGTACCATAATGTCCGATTCGCCGCAATTCACATAAATTACGAAGGCGTTGTTATTTGCAGACAACGAATCGTCGGAAGGAAATAATGCTAAATTGTTCATTATTGTGACTACCTCCCAGAACGTCGGCACTTCTATGGCCAGTTTATCTTATATTCAGTGGCCGTTTCAGTGACATATCGGAGCAACCTAAGTTTTTTCAAATGGATTGTACACGTGAATTTGGTGTAAATGAGATTTATACTGTAAACAAGGGCAAAATGAATGCAGAAAAAAATGTGGAGGAAGACAAATACAACCCTTTTGAGCACCGTGTCGTTGAAAAGCCGAATTCGTAAGTAATTGTTTCATGTTGTTTTTCCAAATTTAATGTTAATATGGCCTACTAAAACTACATTTTCCTCCCCATTTGATTTTCGTAGTGAAGACAAGACTAAGCTTAACATTAAATTAAATAAAAACATTTTCACTTAAGTTTTAGCAAATTTAGGTAACAAGCACTACAGCAAGCTACTATTTTATACTAAAGCAAAGTCGCTACCCGCCTCCGTTTCTAACTGCTTGGATCTTGAAAACTACTCAATGGGTTTAGGTGCTGTGTTTTAAATAGATAGAGTAATCCAAGGTTTGGTACACAACCGGCAGGACAACATCTGCCGGGTTCGCTAGTAGAAGTTAAGATAGAAAATTCGCAAACTTTGTAGTACCTACCTAAGGTCAAATAATTTTTCAGCGATCTAAGGTCGACCGCAAACATCATCAAGGCCTCGTTAGGCTCCGGACTGCTGGCAGGGCCTTTGGCCTTCTCAAATGCGGGATGGGGAGTCGGTATAGTAGGAACCATTATCATAGGATTTATATGTGGACACTGCATACATATACTGGTAAGCGCAATGATGCTATTTTAAGTAAGTAGTTTTTTTAGCTGAACTATTAAACTTAGCTGCTGAATTGGGCCATTGGGCGTATTTGTGTTCCCTTCCTACTCCATCACAGCTCCGTCTTTCCCAGTAGGCTTATATCTTTGCTGGATGGCCACACGCCTTAGGAGTGTTGCCGGCGAATGAATAAAACGTGTCCCTTGGTAGGACACACACAATTTGAAAATCTGTAAGCACGTGATGTGGCGTTTCATCTTCATTCCTTTTTTTTTAAATTGAGAATAGGTACTTTCGATTCTTTAAAGAATTCCTTAATACTATTAATAGTTTCGCTTTGCAGGTAAAAACTTCAAGAGGATGCTGTATAGTGGAGAAAAAACCATCACTTGGTTACGCTGAGACCTGCAAATCCGCATTCAAGAACGGACCTAAATGTCTTAGATCCTTTGCGAATGCTGCGAGGTAAACAAGGAATACAATTTATCGTAAAATAGCTCGTTTATTATGACTGCATCAAAACAACACAAGTGCAGCAATTTGCCCTTCAAAATGTTTGCTTCGGTTTACATAATAGATTATGCGATTATTAAGACACGCCAAATTAAAATCACCTTATTGTTCTAAAACCGTAAACATAAATAACTGGATAAACTTTTCTTATACTCGACCTTAGAAAAATAGAATGACCTTCGGTCGAAAAGAGTTTGACGTACAGTTATGATGATTATACCTCATCTCCGGAGGTAAAATTCCATATTTTTATCTCACTGTTTACCTATGATGTTCATGTTGGATTGTTTTCTTTCAGCATATTTGCGGAGTTCTCTCTCCTGTCCACTTATGTTGGTGTTTGCTGTATATACACAGTGCTTATATCTGACTCTATCAAACAGGTAAATAGACAAATTGCATAAAAATAGATGATACAGTTTAAAAACAGTTTAAAAACATCGTTTAAAATGCATAAGTATGTAATCATTAAATTACATGGATTCTGATAATTTGTTATTTATCGAACTTCCATATTTTTATTTCAAACTAGTGCCCCGCGTGGAATCATGGATTTTCACAACCGCGGTCGAACAGGATAAAAAGTATCCTATGTCCGTTTCCTGGTTCTAAGCTACCTCTCCACCAATTTTCAGCCAAATCGGTTCATCCGTTCTTGAGTTAAAATTGTGTAACTAACTCCACTTTCTTTAATATATATATATAGATCAGCGAAAATTAGATCTCGACTACAAAATGGATGCAAACGTTCCCTTGTAGACCTAGGGCACACTTGCGGCACCTACTATCGCTGCTACTCGCGACTGTCAGTGGTAAAGCTGCGACCATTGATAAACACACTGTCACCAGTCGCCACGACAAAAAGTCAGTAGCGGATGAAGCTTTTGTTCTCAACGATATTTTTATATTTCAGTTAGTCGACCGATACTTTGCGACAGTGATAATCCCAGTGGAATACTACTGTCTTATGTTACTGGTACCCCTCTGCATACTCTGTCAGATCAAGTACCTGAAATGGTTGGCTGTCTTCTCTCTCTTGGCCAATGTTCTGCTGGTTCTGACCTATGTTGTATGCCTGTATTACATATTCGGGGATACCTTGACGTTTTCTGATAAAACAGTCGCCGGAAACCCGGCGAGATATCCAGCTTTCATTTCGTAAGTGGAGTTCTTTCGAAAGTACCTAGCCTGAAATAAAACTTGCTTTATAGGTACGCATCGCATGCATCGGACGCATCGCTCGTAATGCTATGTAATGGATAAGTGGAGGCTGTTGTATGTTTCTTTATACACGACAAACTAAAATCCTTTCCGTGCGATGTGCAATGCGTCCAATGCGGGTTTGTAAACGATTACCATATATCTTGCAGCTATCTGAAAAAAAATAGGCCTCTCATAAAGCAAGCGTCACTCTACACGTCGGTGAGGCATGTTTTGGGATTGTCACTTTCATAAAGAAACACACTAAGAGCGTCACGCTTGAAAAGTGACAGAGCTTTTTGATAGATTTAAATGCTTTTCCATTCAATCATTACAACGCCCCCGAGCTTTCTGGTGCCTAATTCCGCTCGTAAATCGTAACTAATTCGTCACTGAAATGCCCAAATTTGACATTTCGTCGATACTAGACCTGTCAAAACAGGAGATTCAATTAATTTTGTAACGATTGATTAGACGAATTGGCCTGCTAGTATCCATCCCATAATTATGATTACTTATGTTTTCAGAACAGTAATCTTTGCAATGGAAGGCATAGGCGTGGTTATGCCTGTGGAGAATGTAATGAAGAAACCGAAGCATTTTCTTGGATGCCCCAGCGTGCTGGTGGTAGCCATGTCTGTCATCGTCTTCTTATATACCACTCTAGGCCTTTTTGGGTACTTCAGATATGGAGACGTTTTGAGAGGATCCATTACACTCAATCTTCCTATTGATGACTGGTACGCAACTAAACTTAAGTACTTCACAATAATTACCTTCGCGAATTTTAAAAGCTCTTCTCCAACCAAATCAAAAAAGCCAGTACGCAAATTAACTCATCAAGTATAGCAACCATAGGGGGATACTTGCTTCAGCTTTTTACACGCTAGGCGACTATCCGCCATGATAGGCAATTATCCCTGTTTGGGAGGTTTACTTTTAGTAGACAGTTTTTATTCAGAACCATGGTTCATTAGATCATCAGATCATCAGATCAGAATTATATTTACAACAATAGGCTATTTATATTTACAGGAGTATTTTTTTAAATTTAAAATAAGCTTTTTCAAACATTGTGGCAACTATCCGGCTTTTACCCTAAATACCTACAGCAAGACTATTTTTACAGGCCAGCAGTATGTGCAAAAATCTTCATAGCGCTGTCAATTTTCTTGACATACCCACTACAGTTTTTTGTGGTAATTGACATATTTACCAAGTACACCGAACCTCATATCAAGGACAACTACAAAATGATGACACAGGTCGCAGCCAGAATCATTGGTGTATGCGGTTGTGGTAAGAGAATGTTTATCTAATTAACATTCACTATTCATAGCTATAATAGTTAGCTACTTTATTAATTGTGAAATTAAATCACAATTAAAAAAAAAAACAGAACGGACTGCCACAGGCGGGCTTCGAGCCCGCACCTCTCGCAAGCCGGGCGATTGCTCTCCCACTTGAGCTAGTGACATTGCAAAGAAAATTTCATTGTTAATGCTAGAAATATAGTAACTAATTATATTAATTTTCCAATTTCAGTCCTTCCTTACAACTCGCTACCAAGACCATAATTTTATCCATAGTTTTTGTTAAAAATATCAACTCTAAAAGATAAATCAGGAGAAATAAAGAATTTCGATGACGATAAGAATGTACATTTAAGATATTTATTTTGTGTTAGTGTTGAGTTGATGAACGTAATATAGAATGCAATGTTTAATTTATTAGACAGCTTATCACTATTATTGACTATATTTCACAATGTCCATTTCATACAATATAATACAGATGACAATATGTGTTCACAGTATTCATGAATTTATCACCGCATCTCATATAATAGGTGGAACTATATATTTGAAATGTGTAGAAAGTCAAATAAACTAAGACATTGTGACTTTATACTGTTCTATTCCCTAAAATATTAATGGATGGCACCATTTAAATTTATGTAAATTATTTTTGGTATTAATATCCCTATAACATTTTCATTTTCGTTGTTTCCTTTTGCAGTTGCCATCGGCATCGCGCTACCCCTTCTAGAGCAGATCATCAACCTAGTAGGCGCTTTCTTCTACTCCATCCTGGGTCTAATCATCCCAGCCATCATCGAGACAGTTTTCCGATGGCAGAACCTCGGAAAGTACAACTGGGTTCTGTTGAAAAACATCCTCATTTTCCTATTCGGATTGGCTAGCTTGATCTCAGGCTGCACGGTCACCATCATGGACATTATTGAAATTCAAAATAGTAAAACTGAATAACATTTTTAATTATCTACTCATTTAAATTAACTTTAGATAATTGCTTTTCTAGTTATAATTTTTTGTCGAACTACAAAAGACAGCAAACCATAGGGTTATTAGTCGTAAGAACTATTCAGCTGTAATAACGTTATATAATTATTTATACACATAACATAAATAGGTTCCAAGCTGTGACTAATTTGTAATATTGTATGCTCGTATATGCCATGTGAGTGAATTTCATGAATTATGTTCATATTGTTAACATTCTACGTATATTCAGGCAAACATTGTAAAACTAGCAATAGCCTAGCGAAAATACATTTCCACTCCGACTGAGCTACATTCGAGTAGTTTATCATATTTTTATCTCAACTTGAAAGTTATATTAGCAGTAGATAAAAAGATTAAATAATAAAACAATGACAATTTCTCAAGTGGGAAGATCACAGATGGTTTAGCTGTGTATATTGTCCGCAAAATGGTGCACGTTTTAGAAGCGAATGCATTATGAAACATCGATTAATCTGTTATTGTCTTATGTAGTATAATATCGTTGTCTAAGTGAGTAATGATAAGATGAGTGTTGATCAGAAAACAAAAGATGAAGATTACAACCCGTTTGAACATCGGGAAGTGGAAAAACCAAACTCGTAAGTAAATAGAATAAATATTTTTGAAAAGATGACTGGGAATTTTATTTTTCTGTATGTTGGTCAGCCTTTTTAAGGTGCCTCAGTGGTTATTACGAAAAAATGTGTTAGCAAGCGAAGTTCTTTAGTTAAGTATAAATTTTATTTTGTTGGTGGACATACTTTTTGAATATTTATAACTATATCAAACATTTGAAGAAAAAAGTTATTATTCAATAACTAGTAATATTTGTGTGGTCTATTTTTTTTTCAATCGATTTAACCATATAGCCATTAAATCTACTGGGGTTGTCTACTCAAAGCCACAATTGAAAGTTTTTCCGAACATTCTAGAGACATCAGGTCGCTGGCGAATCTGATCAAGTCTTCGCTAGGCTCTGGCCTGCTTGCAGTTCCTCTGGCCTTCTCCAATGCTGGCTGGGGGGTCGGATTGGTGGGCACCGTGATCATCGCCTACATATGCGGACACTGTGTTCACATGTTTGTAAGTAGACAATGGCTCAAATTTATGAGCTACTGCAACCACTAGTCTAGGTGGACCATAGATATGAATCTGTATCCCTTGTATGGAGTCGAGTACCGGCTAAAAATTGTTTTTTTTTTCAATGTGTAAAATTTTGTATCTCATTATCAATGAAGTGTAAATTGCGTCTGAGAATAAAGATCTTTAAACCTAACCTAGGTATTCCTGTCAAATACCATACGGTCAAAAAAATATTTCTGCTAGACCCAAGATCAAAAGGCTAAACGATACGATTACATTACATTTAGAATCGCTCCAACCTCCTTTGACCACACTAAAAACGTTGTCTCACATTCTTTGTAATAAATACAGATACATACGAGTATATCAGTCAAGAGTAAGAAATAAAATAAAATACCAATTTACGTAAATTGAGCTTGGCCTTCCTCCACAGCAAAGAAACTCAAATGAGGCTACAAAAGTCAGTACCAATTTATTCCCAAGGTCTTCTTATCATTAAAAAGTTTTCGAACTTGTCTGATATTGTAATTTTTTAGGTCGCAACATCGCGCGGATGTTGCAAACTTGAAAGAAAACCACTGCTGGGCTACGCAGAAACATGCCGAGCTGCTTTCGCAAATGGACCTAAACCTGTGAGAAAGTTCGCCAGAGCTGCCAGGTTATCATTAATTTATTAAAATGACTAGCTGACCCGGCGAACGTTGTTTTGCCATAAAAAATTTAAGGATTGTCAACCCTTATTACTAAGAGGTATGAAAAATAGATGTTGGCCGATTCTCAGACCTACTCAATATGCTTACAAAATTTCATGAGAATCAGTCAAGCCGTTTCGGAGGAGTACGGGAACAAACATTGTGACACCAGAATTTTATATATAAGATATATTTATTAATTTTCAAAAAAAAGAAAAATTGGCGGTACTTTTTCGATAATTATTGACTTGACTAAAATGATCTCAACTCCAGGGTACCTACTGGTAGTTGATTAAAACTTCACAAATTATCCCGGCAATTATCTAGGCGACTATCCGCCATGATAGGCAATTATCCCTGTTTGGGAGGTTTACTTTTAGTAGACAGTTTTTATTCAGAACCATGGTTCATTAGATCATCAGATCATCAGATCAGAATTATATTTACAACAATAGGCTATTTATATTTACAGGAGTATTTTTTTAAATTTAAAATAAGCTTTTTCAAACATTGTGGCAACTATCCGGCTTTTACCCTAAATACCTACAGCAAGACTATTTTTACAGGCCAGCAGTATGTGCAAAAATCTTCATAGCGCTGTCAATTTTCTTGACATACCCACTACAGTTTTTTGTGGTAATTGACATATTTACCAAGTACACCGAACCTCATATCAAGGACAACTACAAAATGATGACACAGGTCGCAGCCAGAATCATTGGTGTATGCGGTTGTGGTAAGAGAATGTTTATCTAATTAACATTCACTATTCATAGCTATAATAGTTAGCTACTTTATTAATTGTGAAATTAAATCACAATTAAAAAAAAAACAGAACGGACTGCCACAGGCGGGCTTCGAGCCCGCACCTCTCGCAAGCCGGGCGATTGCTCTCCCACTTGAGCTAGTGACATTGCAAAGAAAATTTCATTGTTAATGCTAGAAATATAGTAACTAATTATATTAATTTTCCAATTTCAGTCCTTCCTTACAACTCGCTACCAAGACCATAATTTTATCCATAGTTTTTGTTAAAAATATCAACTCTAAAAGATAAATCAGGAGAAATAAAGAATTTCGATGACGATAAGAATGTACATTTAAGATATTTATTTTGTGTTAGTGTTGAGTTGATGAACGTAATATAGAATGCAATGTTTAATTTATTAGACAGCTTATCACTATTATTGACTATATTTCACAATGTCCATTTCATACAATATAATACAGATGACAATATGTGTTCACAGTATTCATGAATTTATCACCGCATCTCATATAATAGGTGGAACTATATATTTGAAATGTGTAGAAAGTCAAATAAACTAAGACATTGTGACTTTATACTGTTCTATTCCCTAAAATATTAATGGATGGCACCATTTAAATTTATGTAAATTATTTTTGGTATTAATATCCCTATAACATTTTCATTTTCGTTGTTTCCTTTTGCAGTTGCCATCGGCATCGCGCTACCCCTTCTAGAGCAGATCATCAACCTAGTAGGCGCTTTCTTCTACTCCATCCTGGGTCTAATCATCCCAGCCATCATCGAGACAGTTTTCCGATGGCAGAACCTCGGAAAGTACAACTGGGTTCTGTTGAAAAACATCCTCATTTTCCTATTCGGATTGGCTAGCTTGATCTCAGGCTGCACGGTCACCATCATGGACATTATTGAAATTCAAAATAGTAAAACTGAATAACATTTTTAATTATCTACTCATTTAAATTAACTTTAGATAATTGCTTTTCTAGTTATAATTTTTTGTCGAACTACAAAAGACAGCAAACCATAGGGTTATTAGTCGTAAGAACTATTCAGCTGTAATAACGTTATATAATTATTTATACACATAACATAAATAGGTTCCAAGCTGTGACTAATTTGTAATATTGTATGCTCGTATATGCCATGTGAGTGAATTTCATGAATTATGTTCATATTGTTAACATTCTACGTATATTCAGGCAAACATTGTAAAACTAGCAATAGCCTAGCGAAAATACATTTCCACTCCGACTGAGCTACATTCGAGTAGTTTATCATATTTTTATCTCAACTTGAAAGTTATATTAGCAGTAGATAAAAAGATTAAATAATAAAACAATGACAATTTCTCAAGTGGGAAGATCACAGATGGTTTAGCTGTGTATATTGTCCGCAAAATGGTGCACGTTTTAGAAGCGAATGCATTATGAAACATCGATTAATCTGTTATTGTCTTATGTAGTATAATATCGTTGTCTAAGTGAGTAATGATAAGATGAGTGTTGATCAGAAAACAAAAGATGAAGATTACAACCCGTTTGAACATCGGGAAGTGGAAAAACCAAACTCGTAAGTAAATAGAATAAATATTTTTGAAAAGATGACTGGGAATTTTATTTTTCTGTATGTTGGTCAGCCTTTTTAAGGTGCCTCAGTGGTTATTACGAAAAAATGTGTTAGCAAGCGAAGTTCTTTAGTTAAGTATAAATTTTATTTTGTTGGTGGACATACTTTTTGAATATTTATAACTATATCAAACATTTGAAGAAAAAAGTTATTATTCAATAACTAGTAATATTTGTGTGGTCTATTTTTTTTTCAATCGATTTAACCATATAGCCATTAAATCTACTGGGGTTGTCTACTCAAAGCCACAATTGAAAGTTTTTCCGAACATTCTAGAGACATCAGGTCGCTGGCGAATCTGATCAAGTCTTCGCTAGGCTCTGGCCTGCTTGCAGTTCCTCTGGCCTTCTCCAATGCTGGCTGGGGGGTCGGATTGGTGGGCACCGTGATCATCGCCTACATATGCGGACACTGTGTTCACATGTTTGTAAGTAGACAATGGCTCAAATTTATGAGCTACTGCAACCACTAGTCTAGGTGGACCATAGATATGAATCTGTATCCCTTGTATGGAGTCGAGTACCGGCTAAAAATTGTTTTTTTTTTTCAATGTGTAAAATTTTGTATCTCATTATCAATGAAGTGTAAATTGCGTCTGAGAATAAAGATCTTTAAACCTAACCTAGGTATTCCTGTCAAATACCATACGGTCAAAAAAATATTTCTGCTAGACCCAAGATCAAAAGGCTAAACGATACGATTACATTACATTTAGAATCGCTCCAACCTCCTTTGACCACACTAAAAACGTTGTCTCACATTCTTTGTAATAAATACAGATACATACGAGTATATCAGTCAAGAGTAAGAAATAAAATAAAATACCAATTTACGTAAATTGAGCTTGGCCTTCCTCCACAGCAAAGAAACTCAAATGAGGCTACAAAAGTCAGTACCAATTTATTCCCAAGGTCTTCTTATCATTAAAAAGTTTTCGAACTTGTCTGATATTGTAATTTTTTAGGTCGCAACATCGCGCGGATGTTGCAAACTTGAAAGAAAACCACTGCTGGGCTACGCAGAAACATGCCGAGCTGCTTTCGCAAATGGACCTAAACCTGTGAGAAAGTTCGCCAGAGCTGCCAGGTTATCATTAATTTATTAAAATGACTAGCTGACCCGGCGAACGTTGTTTTGCCATAAAAAATTTAAGGATTGTCAACCCTTATTACTAAGAGGTATGAAAAATAGATGTTGGCCGATTCTCAGACCTACTCAATATGCTTACAAAATTTCATGAGAATCAGTCAAGCCGTTTCGGAGGAGTACGGGAACAAACATTGTGACACCAGAATTTTATATATAAGATATATTTATTAATTTTCAAAAAAAAGAAAAATTGGCGGTACTTTTTCGATAATTATTGACTTGACTAAAATGATCTCAACTCCAGGGTACCTACTGGTAGTTGATTAAAACTTCACAAATTATCCCGGCCTCCCAAGTCATAATACATTAGTAATTTAGTCAAGTTAAGCATATGATAGTTCTGTTAAAAAAATGTCTAAAGTCGATTTGCTCAGTTATCCTTTTGAGATTAAATCATAGATTCTTCCATCAAAAGTGTCAAGTACTCATAATGAGTTATCAGGTAACATTGTAAGAAAAACAGTTTCAATAAAAAAAAATGCTATAAGCGTAATCTTACACGTGATTCAATTTACAGCATATTTGCGGAGTTCTCTTTGTTTTTCACGTACATCGGTGTGTGCTGCATCTTCACGGTACTCATAGCGGATTCGATCAAGCAGGTAAGTACACACAACGCCACATCAAGCTACTCATTTTTGTTACAAAATCACCCTTAATACGTTAATATAAGATACCTACCGCAATGATCAACTTGACCATTGGTCATGCCTACATAAGGACATCGCACGGTGAAGTTATGTTTTATTAGCTGAAATTCCCACAACGCAACCAAATAAAAGTTACAAGAACGTGTATTTTTATCAAAAAATCCCATAGAATCCCCTGGGGGATACAAAATCTGGGTTCTAAATAAAACTGGCTAGTATTACAAGATTGTGGAAAAATCGTCTAGTTTTAATTAAGTGCGGAGTTTTGATCCTACTGACGACTAGATCAAAGCAGTCGACGATCTTTATGAAAAAAGTTCGTTATTTAATTAAATTTTGTAATCCAACTTTTAAAGGAAACTGCAGTTGTGTGAACGCAGCTTAATCGAACTGGAGTAAATTGAAAAGCCCGTGATTAGTGCTATCAGCTATCAGAGGCGATCCAGTAAATGCAATAACATTGATTACATTTACAACAGTTGTACATCAAGGTCTAGCTTCAAGTTAATAACACCATAGCTCAATCATATTTTTGTATTGACGTTAGATTTATTTCGTGATACATATATCGTTTTCATTTACGCAATTTACGTTAGGTAGATTAACTAAGATCACAGCGATACATAAACCATCATGGCGGTCAGTGACTAGATTTTGATATTACCTAATTAGAAAATGATTTAACTTTAATATTCTATACTTAAATTAAATCTGTAGAGAGGTCAATTAAATACATTTCCAAAATAACTATCAGGCGGTGACTAGTCAACGGATTTTAACGAAACTAGGTACAATTGTTTTTCATACTCCTGACCTGGTTAAAGTAGACTTTCCATTACGAACAATTAATAGGAGTGAAGAGAAATGTAGGGAAAACGAGAGACTTACTCCATTTTATAAACTTCCTTCGCGTGCAACCTGAATCTTTACTTTAAAGCTACACAGAAATCATGTATGACGGAAATGTTCTCCTTCAAATTATATAAAAAATACCCGACAACAGCATATGTCTATCTTTTGTGGTTGACTTACAATAACATGTGACTCCCCAAAGCTTAGCAGTTCGAAACTTTCTGATTTTATTTATTTACTCCTACGTATATAACACTCTCAGTCTTCTAATAAAACTCGTAGGTGACTGACTGATTGACATAGTGATCTATGAACGCACAGCCCAAACCTGCATGAAAGTTGACATACAGGTAGATTTTACGACGTAGGCATCCGCTAAGAAAAGGTTTGATAAATTCTAAGGGGATAAAAAAGGGTTGCAAATTTGTATGAAACTCAGTGGCAAAAAACGGAGAGTTCACGCGGATGAAGTCGCGGGCGGCCACTTGTACATGAATAAAAAACGTAAATACAATAAACGTACATGCAATCGAAGTTTAACCATGCTTACGTGAACAACAATATTTTTCTATTAATCAATAGTTTATTAGTTAGTTTATTAGTTTAGTTTTTTTTTGTTTTGTATTTGTGTGTTTGTACTGGTCTGGGTGTTTTCTATGTATAATATGTATTTATTTATAAAAAAAAGTATTTAAGTATGTTTATCCATTGTCTAGTACCCATAACACCTCGTAGTCCTCGTACCACCTCGTACCACCTCGTAGCTTAGTTTGGGACTAGAGAATTGGTGTGGTTGTTGTGAAATATTTATTTATTTATTAACATTTCCAGAGTTCATCAAATCAAACACGACGCTAGTTTTAGTCCGTAGTCGGTTTGTCAAAGCTAAAAAATATAAGAGTTCGCCATTCTTCTCTCCTTTTGTTACACCTTTGGATATATACTTTAACTATTATATTTTCAGATATTTGACACATATTTCCCAGTCTTTATTTTATCAGTGGAATACTACTGTCTGATCATAATTGTACCTCTTTGCCTGATGTGCCAGATCAGGCACTTGAAGTACCTAGCGCCTTTCTCTTTGCTAGCTAACATTTTGCTGGTCACCACATTTGCGATATGTCTGTATTATATCTTTGGAGGAGAAATCAACTATCATGATAAGAGGGTTGTGGGTGACCCTGCAAGGTTCCCGGCCTTTCTTTCGTAAGTATCATAATAATCATTTTATACCTGATTCAGAATAATAACTGAAAATGTAATAAAAATAATCTTGTGTTTTAATTTCACAAAATAATCTTGACAGAAAAAACGTTCATACAATCTTAACAAAATTGTAATTGAACAATTTTTGCGTACAAAGTGTCCGTATAATTTTTAATTTAAAAAAAAACAGGCGTTAAATAAAGAAGCCTACTTGACATGTAGTCCTACTCTTAACACACCTTTGTCTTCGTGTTATAGGATAGGAGCATTTGAATGTAATGTCCAAACTGTCAGCTAAGCAAGCGTGTATTTTTTGGTTTATAGTATTTTAACTTTTTATTGCGCAGTAAGGAGAATCTTACTATACTTTTACTTCTATTTCCAGCACCGTAATCTTTGCAATGGAAGGCATAGGTGTGGTGATGCCCGTGGAAAACACCATGAAGAAACCACAACATTTCCTTGGCTGCCCCAGCGTGCTGGTGATAGCCATGACCGTCATCATGCTACTCTATGGATCATTGGGGCTGTTCGGGTATTTCAAGTATGGAGACGTGCTTAGGGGTTCTATAACTTTGAACCTGCCCGTCGATGATTGGTATGGGCTTAAATTCATTTGCTGAATGTATGATCTTATTATTTTTTGGTCCGGTTTGGCATTTCACTAATCGAAACCCAGACGCTCTAAAATAATGACTTAATAAGATCTTGGTACTGGAATGCCATTTAATATGATCTTCTGAAAGCACTTTAAAGTCTTAACTTGAATCTGGATCTTTAAATACTTTAGCCTGCTCTTATAGGGCTTCAGCCTAGACTATTTTAATGACCTATTTAACTACCGAACAATAGCAAACTAAGCTACATACTACGTTAAATAATGCACTGAAAGTATCAACAGAACTTTGTTGTAATGTCTGAAGTGAAGGGCTGGCTGAACGTAACGTCTGAATATACTCGTGTGGGTATAAATTTCGTAAGAAAATAAGGCACCCATCAACAGATTGCATTCAGATGGCCTGACGCAGTTCAGATTCGCCACGTGGCTAATTTTAAACTCAGTTCACATATCTTAGCCAAGAATGCTGGATCCAAAAACTGGACATACGAGTACTATCATATTAAAAATCATCACCAGTAACCGCCAGGGCCCATATGAGACATTTTGACGCCGACTCGCGTATGACGGCCTGTTTATCAATTTGTTGCACGTGTGCCCTGAGCCTAAGCTTGATTTTTATCGTTAAAAAACATCTAAGTGGCATGTAATTAACTGAAATCTTTTGTTTTCAGGCCAGCAATTTGCGCTAAATGTTTCATAGCGCTGTCGATAACGCTGACATACCCACTTCACTTCTTCGTGGTGATAGATATCATCACAAGATATAGCAAACCGTACATAAAAGAGGAACATCAGAATATAGCACAGATCTTTTCTAGAATGGCTATTGTTATTTTTTGCGGTAAGTCATTATTTACTAGATATTTTCTTTCATGTTTTTTAGCTCTACATGAAAAAGACCTACAAAAAATATGGCTGCATCTAAGCTGAAAATATCTACATTTATTGTTATGTCTGATAACAAATAATATTTTTTCTCATGTTGCATAGACCGTACTTTTAGATAGTTATCTTGTTTTCTACTACAGCTAACTAGGCATTGAAAAGATCTTGTCTAGTAAAATGTTATTTGTCATAAAGATTAACGACTACCCGCTTAACAGTGTGGTGTTAAAAAATTGGCTTTACTTTTCAGCCTCTTGAAAAATCTCAACACAATATCAGATTGCAAAACGATCGTTATTTATTACGAGTAGCTCATTTGAAACTCCGTAGTATTCACGTGTATCTAAAACTGTATTGTCTCCGTCGGAATTGAAGCCGTGACCCCATTGTCGAATCGTTTACCAGCTACTGAGCCAAGGACGCCGACCGATGAACCGAACCGAAATATAAATGTTTAGCGAAAATATACTTTGCTATCTCTTTCGTCATAACGTACAGTAATAAACGTCTAATCCATAAACACGTGATGAAACCGTCTATAGGATTAAGATTTGTATTAGTTGCTGTGACGAGTATTTATTTATCATGTCATGATTTGCCGCATTCAACAAACCTAAAAAAGTTACTTGAAAGATTAGGGATTGTAAAGAGAATGCCTACATAAAAGCAATAAAATGAATAATCTTTATAAATTTCTAATCTAAAGAATGTGGTTTTTAGCACAGAGATTTATAAAGATTCTTAATTTCATCTTTATCTGAAAACTAAATAACAATCGCAATGATTATATTCGCTTTTGCTTGCTCGCTTAGTTGCACTTATGCATATTTTGGATTAGGCACGGGCATAATTTCTTAATCTACAAATTTTCTTCAAAAACCTAAAGCTCAGCAAATAAAATAAATCACTTTAATTCAGCAATAAGAAGAACCGCGAGGTATACAGCAACGTTTTTTAACTTCTTGAAATTGTTTTACAGGTGGGATAGGCGTCGCCTTACCGATGCTGGAACAAATCATCAATCTGGTCGGTGCTCTCTTCTACTCCATCCTAGGTCTTATCATACCGGGTGTGATCGAAACGGTCTTCCGCTGGGAAGACCTGGGCAGGTTCAAGTGGATACTCTGGAAGAACATCTTCATCGTCTTGTTTGGGATGCTGGCTCTAGTGTCGGGGTGTGCTGTCACCATATCGGATATAATAGAAAAGCTTAATAGGAAAACTGAATAATTGATTTATAAAAATGATTAGTGAATACGCTTTTTTAATTCGTCCTGTATTAAATGCGAGCCCGGCAAACGTTGCCCTTCTTGTTGCTCTCCTTGTTGTTCCTCTTGAATCACTCTATCTATTTAAAAAAATGCTTCAAAATCCGTTTATTAGTTATAAAGATCTAAGCTTACATATATTCAGACATAGGGACAGACGCGGAAAGCGACTTTGCTTTATACTTAACTACTATGTATGATGATATGCCGACAAATGAAATGACTATACGTTGAAGTTGAATGTTTCGCTAAAGTTCTATTACTATTAACCTTTTGCTTTATGTTAATAATATATTTAATAATAATAATAAATCATTTATTCAGTTTCATTGAACAAAAGTTAATAAATTTTATTTGCTTTAATTGCTACAATTGCTTAAAATCACACCGAGATAGAAGACTTTCTTTGCCTAAACTAGGTTGAACCTGTATCTCAGGCTAGAAAGAGCTTATATTTTTTTCTTTTGGGTAATATCTAGTAAACATTAACATGTTGACTGTTGAGTAAACATGACAATTCCCGGCTTCATGAATAATCTTGGGTAACTTTAAGTAACTTCTGGTTAGGTGGTAAATATGACTTCCTGATCAGATTTGGTAGTAAAGCATACTTATAGGTAAGCATAGGCATCTGAAACACGTGCTTTCATTCATTGACCACTGACTCAATCGTTATACTATCGCCGTCTCGCGTTGAGCTAGCCAAGTGCGCAGTTGCAATATTTAGCTGGCAAAAGTATGATTTAATAACCTACTGAAATTTGTAAAAGCAATACGAACATAAACACCAAGGGAACGGGAATGCAATTAGGTATAGAAGTTATAAATATTGTGTTTACGGATATGACAATTTAAAATACGACTTTTAAGTTTATTAGTCATAGTTATACATATAAATATTTGTTTGTAAAAAAAGAAAACAACGTTTGGCAAAAACAATTATTAAAAAAACAATACGTGGGTTGCTTCTTTTAAATAATTTTTGCTCTTCAGGCGCTAGAGTATTTTTCCAACTTGTCATTTCGCAAACACCATTAGGGAATGACGGCAAGGCAATACAAAATACTTCCTACCTACGCGCTATTTTTGTTTGCTCTTTTTATTATGATGATAACAAACTTGAATATGTCAAATATTCAAAACGAATGGGGGTAACAGAGCGTAGAGTTCAGTGCAATATGCATATTTTTTAAGGAAATGTTGCACACTCGCCAGCACTTCAACATGTATTTTTTCATTACAAAACCGCCCTTATTGCAAACTTAATAACAGATCGCAGTGTTTACCTTGACATGATGTCGTCTGTTCAAACGCTTTACACGTGAGCTGTCGAGATGTAATAATTGCAGCAGTAAGAAGGCAATTACAAATATGGGTTGGTAAAAACCGTCGCTCCAGTTCTAAATACTTTTGGTCGAAAATTACATTCGTTGAAATCAAGGCATTAGAGCAAAACATGAGACACAAAACAAATGAATTAATTGTTTTTTTATGGCTAACTGTATAAAGTCTCTGAATCGCAAACCAATGGTTAAAACTGTGAGATGTTTACCGGTCGTTAAAGACTGGTTTTAGTACTTAACAGATGTTTTTTCCTTATTTAGCGTCTGCATATGTAAAATGTGGGACGTATATGATTTCGAAATCAGGTAGAAAAGGATATACGCAACAACCAACATAACTTATTAATAACACTGCCTATACTTTATGGTTACTCTGAAACTTTGACCAGTTAGCTGCAAGACCCCCAAATGAAGAAGCCATGATGTGGCTTAGAATCGGCATCATAAATTCTGGTGAGGTAGAACCGTGAAAAAAATCTTCAAATTATCCTTCAAAGTAACAAAGTTTGTATTTTGATTCTAAAGACCATCCTTTCTAATTTCGCGAGTCAACAATCTTAGCCCTTACTGCTCCTATTGGCTGCCAAGCTCAGTGTCATCACGTGTAAATTTTCTTAACCTATTTATAAAGACGCCTACAGTCACGGGTGTGCCAAATATTTATATTGTTTTGTATTCAGTCGGTATTGGGAGTACGGTCTGGTTAACGATTGGTAGGTCTAGGTCTGACGGAATACTTTGGGTATTTGACACCAATCAAAATTAATTCCAAAACTCTTTTTCTGTGTCAATTTCTTATTAACCAAAAATTTTAAAGATACGTTTAAAGTAGTAAGTAATGACGAAGTAGTGAATAATGACGTCACAAGCTAGTATCGTCATAACAAAAATTGCGTAATGACAGTTCTTATAAAGTAGTTTAGTGGTGGTGTCAAATACCTAATAAAATAATGAATCCCAACCTTTGTCAACGTTTGGAATTTGAGGGTAAATGCGAACTTTTTTAACAGATTACGTTTTGACTCTAGCAACTAATTCGCATAACAATAAAAACGCTTTGTACATGTTACTTAAATTATAAAATTATGTGGATATCCAACTTAGCATATGATATGCTAGATATTAGAAGTGTTGTAGATATTAGAATCAGAAATCACACGTTGCAAAATTATTCTGGCTTAAAACACTTCATTGTTTTTTTTTAGGGATAGAAAAAGTAATAGTAGAACTTCCCTGAAAATGTTTACGTGTAGGTCTCAACACTATTCGTTGCCTAGGATTCTTATTTGCTCTTGCAATTGTTAAAACATAATTTACAAAATACAAGTATTGCTCATAGATGATCCAATTTTTTTATCAAATCTCTCTCGTGAATGACGTTCACAACACGCTATTGTATCAACTCAAGCGCATCTTTTGAATTCCATAAATGTGTAACATTATCAAATCAGCTGAGCCAGGTATAACAATGACAATGCATGTCTGAAGTGTTTATTTATTTTCTTACTTAACAATGTACTGATTTTTTTAACTCGCCAAAATCTTTGTCAATTTATACAAAGTCGTTACTGACCAACAGTAGGTACCAAAGTTAACCGCCAGGCCACATCTGCGAACTTTGTCGCCGCTACTCGCTTCTAACATCATGTAAACCAATCGCCACCGCTTTAACCGATGACAGTCCTAAATCGCAGGGTCAGTATGCCGCAGGTGTGGCCTGAGCCTTATAATTTTATAAAAGATTTCAGAAAATTAGCGTTCTACGGGGGCGGAAAGATAAAAATATCACTGAGGAATTTCTTCACGAACCATCTCTCATTCGTCATTGTACGAGAAAGTCTATACTAGACACAATAATATTAATTCAGGTTATACTCATTTTGCCAGATACAACACTTTGTATTCAGCTATACACTGTAACTATGTAAGTATTAGTTACTGTGTAAAGCCGTGTTATTTTAACAATTTGATTTACAATTTTAAACATATCACCGAGGAATTTCTCCATGAACCATCTTATAATCTCTCATTTATCATTGTACGAGAAAGTCTACTAAACACATTTAAATTAATTCAGGTTATACGCATTTTGTCAGATACTGTTGTATCTGACAAAATTACATAAATAACGTTAAATTACATAGTTAACATTGTAGAGCTGTTGCTCTACAATGCTAACTATGTAATTTAACACAGAATGGTATGAATTTTTTTTCTATTTAATTTATATGGTCCTAAAATACTTACAGGTAACCGTTAAATGTAATAAAAATTACTATAAACTTTTACGTTGGTACGTGATATTAGAACGTTTCATTGAGATTTTTCTAAACATAGTTTCCAGGAATTGAAACTTTAAATAGTTCTGCTACTATTGTCACGGTCATGTGCTCGTCTTTCCTCAAATCTCTATTGCTAGTTTGGCAAGAAAATTCATAATGTAAATCGCAGCTAGACACCACAGTTCACACCGTCTCTGAAACATACCAGCAATAATTCTCCGGTTATTAAGCGGTCTGGAATACGGGTGCTCATGCCAAAAGCGCATGGCAGAGAGGTATTATACTTAAGTGTTTATAAACCTCATCGTAGTTATACATAGCCGATCATTGACTGTGGCGTCGCGGAGCGCGGAACATGTCGTGCTACCGGAGACAAAATAAAAAAGGAAAGTAAACAAAACACGACGTCAGTGAGTGATATAAAAGTTCCCGAAGGATTATCATAAACTGTGATCATGTCGAACAGCTACAATATGAAGGAGTTCAGTTCGACGTAAGTATTTAGTTTGTAATCTTAACATCGTTACCTTTTCAGATTGCGACTCAGCGAAGAAAAATCATCTCGCGTGGCCTATATCAGTTTGCGTTTTCCAATATTGCGAGTTAATTTAAATGAATGACACTTGAATTTTTATTGAAATAATATTTGGAACGAGTTATTTATTTGTAATGCAGTTTAAGTCAATTAAAAACCTGTTCAACTATCGAAATTAGTTACACGATCGTTAATTGTTATTTATTAAAATGCAACCAGGTCAGGCCCCTCAATTTTTAATAACGTCTTTAATAATTTTGAGAGATTAATAATATAATGACTTAATGTTGGGGTAGGTTCATCATTCTACTCTGTTCGAATATACGATTTGTTTTATGATGGTGTCGATATTCAAGTGAAGTGTACGTTGTAACTATCCGGCAAAGCAGTGAAACTATTTACAGACTATGTAGGCGTGTGAAATGGCGCCAAACTCTGTGCAATGCGACATATTTTATGTACGTCACCGTTCCTATGGCGTAACAAAAACAAAACAAAATAAAAACTAAGACATCCCAATCGCACGATCTAGGATTAACTAAACCAAGTGTTAAAATCTATCTTTATTTTTCGACGTCAAAAAGCTTGACAGTGACTTGGTTCAATTAAATCTTTGGGTAATGCTAGCCCGGGGTGGTGCAAGTAGCGCTTAGCCCTTATTTAACGAACAGTAAGTCAATAGCCAGTTAACCTGATGGTATGAAAATTGACATTGACACTGTCAAAAACAGTTCATTTGTTAGGATTCACATTAAACACTGACGCATCCGCGAGCATGCTTCGTCCGGGCTGCCAAATTATAAGTTGAAATAAAATGCAGTTTTCTGTGAAGCTTTGGAAATGCTCTGCTTTTCGTGCCAATGCGTGCCATTTAATGTGAATCATACCCAAGTCTTAACCAGCCATTTTAAAATCCGTGAACCTTAGAGATGCATTGTGGTAATAGGATTTTGAGAAATAAATTCAACTTCGATCTTAATTCAACAACAATCCTCGTAAGATTATCTTGCAGTTTTAATAAGGTGTATTATTAAACAAGAATGAGTTAAATAGCAAATGCTCATTAGTTCATTAACATCATCCTACTACTATTATAAAGGCGAAAGTTTGTATGTATGGATGTTTGTTACTCTTTCACGTAAAAACTACTGAATGGATTTGAATGAAACTTTACCACAATATAGCTTATACATCAGAATAACATATAGGCTACAATTCATAAAGAATTTTTAAGATAAAGGCTTTCCACGCGGACGAAGTCGCGGGCGGCCACTAGTTATGAAATAAAATCCTATCGTCATGTTTTTCGTAGTAAATATCACGCAAATTATTAGTAGAAATCACACAATTTAATGTGATAGGTTCATTAGTTACACAATTAGCAGTTTACCTTAAAAAGTTTTTAAAAATCTTTAACGTTAATTTTAACAGGTGATTTTTATGACGGAGGTAAGTATAATGGCATTTGACTAAATTATGCCTAAATCTTATCATCTTATCTAAACAAATTGATCAAGTTGGATTGCACTAATTTAAGATTTATTTAAACGCTTACTTTGTCATGCTTTTAAGCCTAAAAGATTGAAATAATAAACCTAGTAAATATTCATAATATAAAGTCTTCATGGTATAGGCAGTGATCTAAAGAGGGCAGTTAAAATAATATCAAGCTGGAAAAAAATGTTTTTATCACAGTTACAAGCTAGGAATCTTTAAAATCCAAGTTATCATCTCCGTACATCTTTATTAGGTACATACCTATTTAATTTTATTTTGAGTAACAGTTTCTATCTGATAGATAAGTAACTATCATTATAAATAGGTACCTAATATTCATTCACAATTTTTTTCTTAGAAGAACAGTGATAAAGATTATTATAATATATATAAGCTGAGTACTTATTCTTATTCTTATTCTTAATGTGATGTGGTGATCATGACTTAACTTGTCTATTTACAACTTATGTTAAGGTAACCATGAGATCATGATTTCCTTACTCGTAGCGTGGGTACCTACATCTTCCTCAAAGCCGTAGTTTTCCTTGGTCTCACTGTCATGATAGTTGTGAATGTATGATAATGTATTGAGTTAGTTTATTTACGGATTAAACGATGGGTCTCATTTATCAAAATTATCTCTATACAATTAAACTAATTTATAATATATAAATTATCACACTGTTAGTGGCTATAGTAGGTATGTGTTACTGATGCTTTAGATAGGTACTTACATAGGCAAGGCTATGTAGGTAACATAGTAAGGAAGTGAATGAGCCGGTTTCAAAATACCGGCGTAGACTATGTACCTATATTAAAAGTTTGAATTCAACTTATAAGGAAGTGCTTACTTTTAATTGTTCGGTAGAGCCCTGGCTCTCTCTCTTGAGGCACAACGATATCGGCCTCCTGGAACTCAAGGGGTTAAGGACCCTCAAATACTGCTGCTATGATAGTACAAATACGATACGAGAGGATTCAATATTTTCTTTTTGTCTTTTACAGGGCCATAATGACGGAGAACGTCAGTTATCCGTCTACTTTAACTATTAACACAATCAACACGAAATGTAAAGAAGATGAACTGGAAAAGGCTTATGACCCGTTTGAAAATAGGAAGCTGGAACATCCTAATTCGTAAGTAAGAAACAAATAAAAACTACCTTAAAAAAACTCTTTATGCCCTTATCCCTACTTATCCCTGGAGTATATATACTTTTATAATGATAATAGCACATAATAGGCTGTAACCCTGGATATTATCCAACCCTTAAAAAGCAATGTCATTGTCAACGTATTTTGTACTGTTAGAGACAGATTTATTATACAATCCGTTCATCTTTTCTTTGCAGAGATATGCGGTCATTTGCGAATCTTCTGAAATCGTCCCTCGGTTCTGGTATCCTGGCCATGCCGGCTGCTTTCAAAAATGCTGGTACCATTGTCGGCATCTTCGGTACCATCATACTGGGCTACATTTGCACGCATTGCGTTTTTCTTCTGGTAAGCAAATACAGTGCAAGGTTTCTTAACATATCCACGGACACTGCACGCCTTTAGACGTTATAACAATAAAACCTATTGTGTCTGGCAGATTGTCCGTCAAAGTATTAAAATATACATACTAAATGCTTATTATTTTTCTCCAAAATACGTAAAAAGTACTTACTGCAATCAAAATGATTTTCAAATACCTCAAGATTATGTGGATCGCAACGTGTAGTTCTGCCACTTGGTATTACAAACGATGTTTAGTATCTTCTACCTATTTAGAGACAAGCCAGAATATTAAAACACCTTCTACTATCACTGTCAGCCTTAACACTACCTTAAATTAGGTTTGATAACGGCAACAAAATACTTTGACTTCCTTTTTGAAGATAAATAATTACAAGAGATTGAAGTTTTCTAACTTTAAAGTATTTTCTCATTTTCAGGTTAAAACATCACAAGATGTATCAAGAGTGTCAAAAGTGCCTTCGCTGGGATATGCAGAGACCGTGGAAGCGGTGTTTGCTACAGGTCCTCGCCCACTTAGAAAACTATCACGTGCATCCAGGTAATTAAGTAAAGAACAGGAAAAAACTTCCAAAGCAGTTTAAATACCTAAGTAGGTACACAGAGACAAGGTTAACAATATAAAATTCATTTTTTTTTGTCAAACCTTGATTTCAATCAATCCAGTCATGCATACATAAATTTATCAGCGAGTGATTAAGGCAATGATAACGATTCCGATACCTAAAGTAACAAAAAATATTAAATGGCATCTCTGTGAAGGAGATTCGTACCAATTAAAATGAAAAGACAAACGTGACCACTTCTCCTTGAGTTTGATATAATTAATCACAGTCGATCAAACGAAACGACCAAATGGATAGAAATCATCTTGGAATTCATGGCGCCAAAATGTCTGGATCCTTTATGAATGTATGCTTTACATAAATGAACCTACTAGGTCCTAAGAAATATTACAATGCACACGATCGTAAACCTTTGCAGGTCCCAAACCTTTACATAATTGGTTCTACAACTTGTAGACTTTTTTATATCTATAAATTATATAAAATCGTTATCTAATTTCTTCGTTAATAAGAAAACTTAGACCATGGTGTCATTGCGCAGACTTCAGAATAGTTTGGCTTCTTCAGTAAATATTTAGAGCAAAAGTAGTGAACTATGTTTGTTTCTCATAACTTTTTCAGACGTATCTTCATTTTTGTTTCAGAATATTTATAGACTGGGCGATGGCTTTTACCATTCTTGGCGCCTGTGCTGTCTATGTAATATTACTCGTCGATTCCGTAGCACAGGTCAGTTGGAACGTTGACAACACTTATACCGAAAAATCTTACAACACATTTTTGGAAACAATGTTGGTGTTACACGCGAATGGAAGTCAATCACCTTATCGTACCTTTTGGTATGGGATTAGATTGATAACACTTAATTAGGTACTTACTGAATCATGGTATTGAATTCCATTTGGATTTAGAATATTAAAGAGTTCTACAATTCATAATTAAACTAGCGAAACCGGCAGGCAATGTCCTGCCCCTGTGTTCTTAAGTAACATACCTATAAACCTTCATCTTAAATTATCTATTGAAACAGTTGTTTCAAAGTTTTGAATGCAGTTGCATTCAAAATCCGTTGAGTAGTTTTAAAGATCTAAGCATACATACAGACATAGGGACAACGCGGGAAGCGGCTTTGCTTTATACTAGAGATGGGCCTAGTAGTGGTTTTACCGAGTACCGAGTATTCGTTTCTGTTTATTAAATTTACATAACCGAGTACTCGTCACTTGAACCGAGTTATTCGGCCGAGTACGAGTATTAAAAAAACCATCGAGTACGCCGAGTACCGAGTACTAACCGAGTATTCGGCCAATCTCTACTTTATACTATGTAGCGATACAAAATATATTCAAATAATGTTGTTTGTTACATTTCACTTTTGTTTTCTTACAGATCATCGACCACTTCTACCCAGAGAATGGAATAACGAAGACAATGTACTGCCTCATGTTCCTGGTGCCGATTCTGTTGTTCACCCAAATCAAAAATTTAAAATACCTCGCGCCATTCTCTGGCTTTGCCAATTTGCTATTGGTTTTGACGTTCATGATCTGTCTTTACTACATTTGCAACGATTTCCCCGATGTCACTGCCCAGCCCATGTCTGTTGATGTTGGAAGACTACCTCTGTTTATTGGGTAAGAGTCATTGGTACAGTGGCCAACACATCAGGCTACCTATTTTTGTTGAAAATTGGCCGTATCACAAGCGCATAAGATACCGCAGTGTTTACGAGTATACTTATTCTCTAAAAAGATTGGTCCTTAACTCTCTTAACATAACAAAATCACAAATATATGTCCATAGATTTGGGTTAAATTATAAGCTCAACGCTTAGGCCAATATTTCACCAAAGCGGAGAGAAGACGACATCGGGCGGCCCGAACGACCGAGCAGGCTATTTCCAGCAATACGAACTGGGTCAGAAAACTAAAACCAATATTTTATACGATAATGCCGCTCAAACTTGCGTACTTGCGTATGCGCTATGCTTCACTGTTTCCAATCAAGGGCAGCGAAGCAAACGCATGGAGTAAGAAAAATTTACCATCACCCTGGCGCACGATCCATAAGAAACGCCTTAAGAAACTCATAAAATTCATTTGTTTCTGCTTAACAACCCACAAGGGGGGCATGGGCGTAGCTACCGCCGTATCTGTCGCATAGAATATACGGGGCCCCCGACCCAGGAGGGCCACCACCCATGACCCACCAATGACAAAAAAAAACAATAAGTCTCTATATGTCAGATATTTTTCGCAGGGTGTGAGATTTCGCCGTTTAAGTACATTTGCAAACAATTGTTGTTTTGGTTTAGTTGTATTTAAAAAAAATGAGTGCAAGTAAAAGAGATTACTCTAACTAGCGGAATTACGAAAAGAAAAAGTAAACAGAAAAGCAGGATGTCCACATTCTTAAAAGCCAGGAAAAATCAGAAAAGCTCAAGGTTGTCAGTGAGATTTAGTGAAATCATGAAGCTACCTTGTGAGTCAGGGAAAATAAGTTTATTGACAAAAAAAATATCAATATTTCGGAAATTGTTTGATAGAGATTATAAAGTCTGCTTTTTAAACCCTACAAAATTATACAATCTGAAATCTGGACCTTTTGCATAACTTTTTCTACTTCAAAGAGAAAAATTTCAATCAATCGCTTTACTCGCGCACTAATTTATTTATTACTTTATGAAAGATCGCTTCGCTCGCGCACTTATCATAATGGCTTTATGAAAATTTGAAGGATCATAAAGCCTTTAATTTCAGGTGCCCGCTCCGCTCGCGCCACGAAAGAAAAGTCTTGAGTGCTCGCCTCACTCGCGCACTCATTTATATTACTTTCTGAAAGTTAATTTCACTTACGCTCTATCACTTTTTGATGTTCTGAGAGGATTTTGAAAAATGACTGTGGGCACTATGGAAATGGAGGAGGTCCTTAAAAAAAGTGCCCAACATTTAATATTTTTTTGAGAAACTATTTTAGTAAATTTGAACCCTTCTAGAGAACCCCAAAAATTATTTATACGGAGCTCCGCCAAGGCACGCTACGCTACTGCACATTACATACACGTCGTACAAAAAAACCTACCCTACCATAGCTTCGGGACAAGAAGAAAAAGCTGCGCAAGGAACTTAGTACTCAATGCCTCTTTTAGAAAAAAAGGCTTAAGTTTCATGCATTTTGATGGTGCGATCTGGTCCATGCATCACTACCATATTACGCGATTTAAAAATAATGAGACTTTTATCGAAACTCTTCTTTCTAGTATTTACTAAGTAAAACTCATAAATACTCAGTTAAACTTATACCTACTCACTTATTTCAGAACAGTAATATTCGCTATGGAAGGCATTGGAGTGGTGCTACCGGTTGAAAACACCATGGCCAAACCCCAGCATTTCCTCGGCTGTCCAGGAGTTCTCAACATCACCATGACCGTGGTTGTCATGCTTTACATGCTGATGGGGTTCTTGGGCTACGTGAAATACGGAGACGATGCCATGGGCAGTATCACACTCAATCTACCAACGGGTCCTGAAGAAATGTAAGTTACCACCCCTTTAATTCATTCTTATATAGGTACTCTTAGGTGTTAAATGCGAACTAAAGTAAAAGTTACTGTCTATCTGTCTGTTATGTTTTCATGCCTAAACTGGAGGCTGGTAGGTACACATGTAGAGTGGACCTTGAGAACGGCACAACATAGGAAAGATTTTACATCGGAATTTTACTGTTAAATACTCACTTACGGAAAACCACGTGGGGGCGTCGTCAGCGGCAATTTATTCATTAACTAGCGATTCGCCCCGGCTTCGCACAGGTTCAATGCTGATACTAAATACACTACAGAAAAACTGTGAACGTTGTATATAAAATCACTTCGAAAATAAGCCATTATTTGTCGTAAAATTAAATGACAATGTTTTTTTATTGTAGGATATCTATAAGAGATAGACATATACCGTCGTGGACTTTTCTGTAGACCTTTTCAATGTGTACAAATAATTATTAATTATTTTGATAAATCTCGTTTGGTTAAGCCTGCGTTTGCAATGTAAGCGGAAAACAATTTAAAATTAACGACATCACATTAGAAAACTCAAAAATAACAGTATTTCTCCACTATTTCATGGATATTATTAAACTTATAAACCTTTCTCTTAAATTACTCTATCTATAAAATAAACTGCATCAAAATCCGTTGCGTAGTTTTAATGATTTAAGCATACAAAGAGAAATAGGTACAGATAAAGCGACTTTGTTTTATACAATGTAGAGATAATTACTATCTTTCTTTTGCCTCCAATGCTTTTGAACTTTTTGAAATGTTTAATGGTAGCTTACTCTAAATTATTTCTACACGCAAAAAATACATAAATCTTATACTTTTTACAATGATTTTGTAATGTTTATATTATGTATTTGTATTTTTATGAATACCACTTAAATTAGTAACTTTTTGAATTGTTTGTTAGTATCCTTGTACATAGTAAGTAGGTAATTCAGACTCTCTTCATGTCAAACTCCACCAGAAAACATCTTTGTGTCACACAGGTGAGGTCGGAAGCCCCTAGAACATGCTTCTGTAATAACATTAACCAAATGCCTTTGCGAACTTTGCTACAAAAACACAGAAAATAAATATAATAAAAATAAATGTTCATAATAATCAGTGAATTAGCTGTTAGCATACCACATAAGCACATCCGATACGACCCAGTATTAAATTGAATTCTATCAATTTCAGTCCTGCACTAATGGCGAAGTGTTTTATCGTGCTGGCCATCTTCTTCACGTACACCCTGCAGTTCTACGTGCCCATGGAGATCGTGTGGCGCAACACTAACGAATACGTGGCGAAGAGGTACCACAACCTGGCGCAGTCCGTCATGAGAGCATTCTTCGCTGTTCTCACTGGTAGGAGTCTAGTTATTTAATACATGCATAGCATACTCGTACATATAATTAATAGTATCAGGCGTTACTTTGCGGAAATCCATAATTAGTATTAACATTGAAAAATTACTTAGCTTTAGATTTCCGCTCAGTTACGCCGGCATAAGTACCCAACTACACTACCTGTGACCACCGACTATGTTAGAGAACAAGCACATGCAAAAAGCACCGCCCGCCCTCCCACAAATCGCATGCAAAACAGATAATGCAATAATTAGTACCAACACCGACGTGCAAAAGAAAACCTCAACGCGTTTCGCCGCCTCACGCGGCATCCTCAGGAGGAGATGTTGTCGCCTCGGCTGCGCTCCGATGACTAACCTGTGAACGCTGGTGAGCAGGCCTTTTATACTTTTCCCCCACTATTGTTGTGACGTACTAGCGACCGATCCGGTCCTATTATTACTAATGATATTATTACTATTTTGACGGTTAGAAAAATTTGAAAAAATATTTAATAGTGGGGACGTTGTGTAACTGACCTGCTCATTCAGCAGTGTAAGCGAATTATCTTTATTATGTTTAATTATTTCTAATTGTTCCAAAACGGATAGTTTTAAACTTTTTTCGCATGTGTGTAAAATTGAAAATGTGTGATTATCAGGAATTCTATGTCCTGTGTCTAAAAGGTGTTTCGCGAAATGGGATTTTTCGGGATGGTTATTTCGATACGCGGATATATGTTCTTTATAACGTGTGTTGAAACTACGGCCGGTCTGCCCTACATATGTGGAGTTACATTCATTACAATTAAGTTTATAAACACCAGATTTCTGGTGTTTATCAAGCTTATCCTTACCATTACATAACATTCGTAATGAGTTATTTGTGTTAAAAGCTGCGTGCATATCGTGATTTTTTAGTAACTTAGAAATTCGTTCCGACACCGGTCCTAAATAAATCAAACTAGAATTATACCTGTTATCCTTTTTATCAGGAACAGCGTATAATAAACTAGTTATGATTTTGTTAATTTTATTTTTTATTAAACTGTCAATAATGCATCTCTTGTATCCGTTTGAAGTGGCGATGTGGTAAAGAATATTTAATTCTTTTTTGTAATTAATTTCACTTAATGGTATTGTAAGAAGGCGATGTACATATGAGTTGAACGCGGCCATTTTATGTTGCCACGGATGACAAGAAGATGCATGAATGACAGTGTCAGTGTGGGTTGGTTTACGATATATTTGGAATTCATGCTTACCCTGCACCTTTGTTATTGTTAAATCTAAGAAATTAATACTATCATTCTGTTCTAATTCTAATTTAAATTTAATTTTGGGGTGAATTTTATTTATTTTATTAAGAAATAGATCCAACTGACGGTTTGTTCCGGTCCAACAAATCAATATATCATCTACGTATCTATAATAATAAAGAATATTCCTATCATGTATTAAGTATTTATTTTCAAAATTATCCATGAAAATATCTGCCATTAATGGACTTAAAGGAGAACCCATCGCTAAGCCCTCCTTTTGTCTATAATATTGATTGTTGAACCGGAAATAATTTTGTTTCATACATAATGTAGTTAATAATATGAGATCGTCTATCTCCCCCGGATGCAATCGTTGTTTTTCTAAATGGTACTTTAAAATAGTTAGAGATTCTTGGTAGGGTACATTGGTAAATAAACTATCGACATCTAATGATAACAACTTTGCATTCCGAGGGAGAGAAACAGACTGGATTTTTTTAATTAAATCCAAACTGTTTATAAGGGAATGTTTAGGATCGAATGACGATTTTGCCTTTAATAAATAATTTAGATGTTTGGCTAGTTTATATGCAGGTGCGCCGATGTAGGAAACTACAGGGCGCATCGGCATATTTTCTTTATGTATTTTTGGTAAACCGTACAAAAATGGACTACGCGGATTCATTTCTAAGATTGAATTTCGAGTGGATGAATTATTTGAAAATATAAACTGAGCTGAATTTACGGCTTCTTTTATTTCAGAGGCAAACTTTTTAGTTGGGTCTGACTGTAAAAGGACAAAATCGTCATTCTGAATTATTTCCTCCACCTTTTGGACATAATTACTACGCTCCATAACCACCACCGTGTTACCCTTATCAGCTTTGGACACAATCAAATTGTTTTCGGAGATTTTTTGGCTAAGTGTTTTATAAATATGGTACTCTGGATTAGATGATCCGCGATTTGATTGTCCCATAGCTGTTTTAATCTGCTTAGCGGCTATATTTGTTACTAATTTTTTACAAAGTTGATCTTTTTTGCCACATACAACGGTGATCTCCACGTCAACGGCTAAACTTTCTAACGTTTTTTGATTAATAGATGGCTGTAAATTGTATTTTAAACCTTTATTTAATAAGGAAACTTCATCATTAGACAGCTGAACATTGGATATGTTTTTAATACGCGGGTAAAATTTATGAGTCTGTTCGTGGAGATCCCGTTGCATGCTAGCATTGTTGTTAGTGACCGACTCGCGTCTCAACACACGCAATTTTCTACATTGAACGAGATATTTTTGATGGGCTTCTTGAGAAGCAAGAAGCCTTGCTTGCCTTGCGGCGAAACGCGTTGAGGTTTTCTTTTGCACGTCGGTGTTGGTACTAATTATTGCATTATCTGTTTTGCATGCGATTTGTGGGAGGGCGGGCGGTGCTTTTTGCATGTGCTTGTTCTCTAACATAGTCGGTGGTCACAGGTAGTGTAGTTGGGTACTTATGCCGGCGTAACTGAGCGGAAATCTAAAGCTAAGTAATTTTTCAATGTTAATACTAATTATGGATTTCCGCAAAGTAACGCCTGATACTATTAATTATATTAAATCAGCTAGCGTAGCTGTACAGGCACGTCTATACATTAAGCTTACTAAGCTTCACCGCTTGGCGGTTCAAAATGTCTGGTTTAATCAGCAGTGTAAGCGAGAAAATCTTATTCCAAAATACATCAATTTACGTTCCAACACGAATAATCGATCCGCGGATATAGCTATTAAAAAAGCGCAGTCTATTTGGCTTAATGAAGAATCTCGATACTGGTTTTCAGTTAGAGATAATCTCAAACTACATCTCAAAATTCTTTATTCTCAATTATCTTTCTCTTTACATAATATAGAATTCGATTTATTAGACGATAAAGCAAGGCTTCTTGCTTCTCAAGAAGCCCATCAAAAATATCTCGTTCAATGTAGAAAATTGCGTGTGTTGAGACGCGAGTCGGTCACTAACAACAATGCTAGCATGCAACGGGATCTCCACGAACAGACTCATAAATTTTACCCGCGTATTAAAAACATATCCAATGTTCAGCTGTCTAATGATGAAGTTTCCTTATTAAATAAAGGTTTAAAATACAATTTACAGCCATCTATTAATCAAAAAACGTTAGAAAGTTTAGCCGTTGACGTGGAGATCACCGTTGTATGTGGCAAAAAAGATCAACTTTGTAAAAATTTAGTAACAAATATAGCCGCTAATCAGATTAAAACAGCTATGGGACAATCAAATCGCGGATCATCTAATCCAGAGTACCATATTTATAAAACACTTAGCCAAAAAATCTCCGAAAACAATTTGATTGTGTCCAAAGCTGATAAGGGTAACACGGTGGTGGTTATGGAGCGTAGTAATTATGTCCAAAAGGTGGAGGAAATAATTCAGAATGACGATTTTGTCCTTTTACAGTCAGACCCAACTAAAAAGTTTGCCTCTGAAATAAAAGAAGCCGTAAATTCAGCTCAGTTTATATTTTCAAATAATTCATCCACTCGAAATTCAATCTTAGAAATGAATCCGCGTAGTCCATTTTTGTACGGTTTACCAAAAATACATAAAGAAAATATGCCGATGCGCCCTGTAGTTTCCTACATCGGCGCACCTGCATATAAACTAGCCAAACATCTAAATTATTTATTAAAGGCAAAATCGTCATTCGATCCTAAACATTCCCTTATAAACAGTTTGGATTTAATTAAAAAAATCCAGTCTGTTTCTCTCCCTCGGAATGCAAAGTTGTTATCATTAGATGTCGATAGTTTATTTACCAATGTACCCTACCAAGAATCTCTAACTATTTTAAAGTACCATTTAGAAAAACAACGATTGCATCCGGGGGAGATAGACGATCTCATATTATTAACTACATTATGTATGAAACAAAATTATTTCCGGTTCAACAATCAATATTATAGACAAAAGGAGGGCTTAGCGATGGGTTCTCCTTTAAGTCCATTAATGGCAGATATTTTCATGGATAATTTTGAAAATAAATACTTAATACATGATAGGAATATTCTTTATTATTATAGATACGTAGATGATATATTGATTTGTTGGACCGGAACAAACCGTCAGTTGGATCTATTTCTTAATAAAATAAATAAAATTCACCCCAAAATTAAATTTAAATTAGAATTAGAACAGAATGATAGTATTAATTTCTTAGATTTAACAATAACAAAGGTGCAGGGTAAGCATGAATTCCAAATATATCGTAAACCAACCCACACTGACACTGTCATTCATGCATCTTCTTGTCATCCGTGGCAACATAAAATGGCCGCGTTCAACTCATATGTACATCGCCTTCTTACAATACCATTAAGTGAAATTAATTACAAAAAAGAATTAAATATTCTTTACCACATCGCCACTTCAAACGGATACAAGAGATGCATTATTGACAGTTTAATAAAAAATAAAATTAACAAAATCATAACTAGTTTATTATACGCTGTTCCTGATAAAAAGGATAACAGGTATAATTCTAGTTTGATTTATTTAGGACCGGTGTCGGAACGAATTTCTAAGTTACTAAAAAATCACGATATGCACGCAGCTTTTAACACAAATAACTCATTACGAATGTTATGTAATGGTAAGGATAAGCTTGATAAACACCAGAAATCTGGTGTTTATAAACTTAATTGTAATGAATGTAACTCCACATATGTAGGGCAGACCGGCCGTAGTTTCAACACACGTTATAAAGAACATATATCCGCGTATCGAAATAACCATCCCGAAAAATCCCATTTCGCGAAACACCTTTTAGACACAGGACATAGAATTCCTGATAATCACACATTTTCAATTTTACACACATGCGAAAAAAGTTTAAAACTATCCGTTTTGGAACAATTAGAAATAATTAAACATAATAAAGATAATTCGCTTACACTGCTGAATGAGCAGGTCAGTTACACAACGTCCCCACTATTAAATATTTTTTCAAATTTTTCTAACCGTCAAAATAGTAATAATATCATTAGTAATAATAGGACCGGATCGGTCGCTAGTACGTCACAACAATAGTGGGGGAAAAGTATAAAAGGCCTGCTCACCAGCGTTCACAGGTTAGTCATCGGAGCGCAGCCGAGGCGACAACATCTCCTCCTGAGGATGCCGCGTGAGGCGGCGAAACGCGTTGAGGTTTTCTTTTGCACGTCGGTGTTGGTACTAATTATTGCATTATCTGTTTTGCATGCGATTTGTGGGAGGGCGGGCGGTGCTTTTTGCATGTGCTTGTTCTCTAACATAGTCGGTGGTCACAGGTAGTGTAGTTGGGTACTTATGCCGGCGTAACTGAGCGGAAATCTAAAGCTAAGTAATTTTTCAATGTTAATACTAAAATAGGAAAAAAAAACAAAAAAATCTTTACGAAAGAACTATAAAAATATAATTTTAAGGAATTAATATATTTATACTTTTTCTCTTTTAGCTAAGCTAGCTTTTTTTTTTTTTTTTTTACTCGTACATGCAAATTTAATATTTGCCCGTTACATTTCAATGTAAGATATTTTATCGTAGTACACACGGCTCCACATCAAACTACTCATTTTCATTGCAAAATCACCATTACTACATAAGTATAAGATACAGCAGTGATAAACTTGGTGTGTGGCCACCATGCGTACTATTTTGCGATCTTTCTTACCGCCTGATGGTTATTTTTCCTAATGGTTTTTTGCTTGTAATTAGATCGAGCAAGCTACCCACTTACTTCTCAGTTTCCGATTAACTGATTTCTTTTCTTATTATTTGTTTGATTTTACAGTTATTGCAGCAGCTACTTTACCACGTTTGGAGCAAGTGATAGGGCTCGAGGGTGCGTTCTTCTACTCGTTCCTGGGCCTCATAGCACCCTCGCTCATGGACCTCATATTCAGCTGGGAAAGAGGACTAGGCAAATACAAATGGATCCTCATAAAAGACGTCTTCCTCATAGTATTCGGATCGTTCGTCCTCGTAACTGGTGTAACGCAAAGTATAAGAGAGATAATCCGGACTAGTGAGTGAGAAAATTACTGTGATAGTGTAATAAGTAAAGTTTGTAAATACAGTATTATAATTTTATATTTAAGTTTAAAATTAAAATAAAATTGATTGTTAACAAGGATATCAATTTATTTTATACTTATCTGAATTGAACGTTTTATTCTCAATTAATTAAAAATGATCCTACATAATGATCATTCATGCCTGCTGGAAAAAATACAATAAAATAAGTTACCTACTGTTATCTTCTACAATAACAAACTATTGACTACTGATGAGAACAAACGAAGTTATGTTATACGTGATCTTATCAGCCTAATTCGATTGTGTACTTGTAAAAACCCCATATCTAATTAATAAGTTAATTGGCGCATGAAAAATGCGCTGAAATTACTTGTAAAACACCAGTAATAAACCTTTAAACACTTTTTACACTTCCTTTCATATCTTCGGATTCTCTAGTTCTGGACTAATTTTCTATTTCCCAATGCTTAGTCTTGTCTATTCGGCTAAAAAATCGCAATACATCAATGACGATGAATATGCAAATTAAAGCCAAAATATACAATTTAGTAGAAGTCAAAATTATAAAACCCCTGGGGCAGTTTTGAACACGCATGGGGCAAATATCATTAAATTTGACAAAATTTTAAGGTTTTTTACACTTTTATATAACAACATACAAATTACAAAGAACTTGTTGAATAAAATGAAAAAGTAAATGGACATAACTTTTAGTTGAAATAAGTTCCAAGTCTCATTTGAACAATAAATACTTTTGGATCAGCAGTATTTATATCTTGCTTGTCAATTTTTTGGGTGCCGCTGGTTAAGCGACTAAGCACAGGTTAATGAACTCAGTTCTTACAAAGATTTGTCTCAATTTGATGTAATTTGAGTATCCGTTTGATTGGAATAATAATGGACTATGAAAATGAAAATTATGAAGTTGAAAATAATTTTGTTTGAGAACTCCATCATTCTTTCCACTTGGTCCGGACAGGCCGAAAGAATGTGTTACTTTCTTGGTATCGATTCCATTCTAGGTGAACAACACGAGGACGTGTAAGCCCGTCAGAATCGCCGTGTCGGAAACGGTCATTAGAACGGATGGATAACGACGCGCAGTAGGTACGTGTCCCGAGAGGTAGCAGAATCGTCGTCACTTCGGAGTTACTTAGCTAACCTCGTGCTACGCTACGACAGAGCCTAGAATGAAAGGGATGTTGGACAAAAGGACAGTCTTCATTTCGCCGTCTTAGAGATCGGACTTCCACTCTAGGAACTATTACGCGTTTCGTAAATGCTTGTGAGAATTTTCAAGTGCACCAATAGATTCGTGATGATAAGCTGTAGAGTTTTATTTTTTCAATTTGCAATAACTTACATACTTCGGTTCGGTCATAGTTGAAGATATGAATTCGCGACCACTATCCGTCGCTATTGTTTTAGGTACACCGAATCCTAACACAAAATTATTGACAAATTCTCTAGCAATAGTGATCGTTTCTTTATTTTTGAGTGGGTATGCTTCTATTAATAAGGATAATTCGCACTCAATGGTAAAATAGTAGATTTTACAACGAGAGCATAAAGCAAGTCATTTTTATCCGAGATCGTTATATGCCCGAGCCCGCAGGGCGAGGGCAGATGATGAAGTCGAGGATAAAAATGATTTGTGCACGAGTTGTAAACTCTGCTTTTCACTTCGATTGCGAGAAAATAAAACAGTAACATAACGTATTAACATTTCTTTAATTAAAATTCAAAGTAATATTACTACAATTTAACAATAATTTGAGAAAATTCAATACGAAAAGTTCACGGCTTCTTTCCCGCTACTTTACTTTTTTTAATTTTCCTGCATAATTTTCGGGCAAAGAAAAAAAATATACAGCCTATTCTTAAATTATTTTGGAATAAAGTTTTTTTTTGTGGTAAACACGTTTTGATATTTAGTTTCTTTTTCGTATTATCTTATTATAAATCAAAAATGCAAATAGGGAAGGAAATATTATAAATTAGCAAGTTTTATCCATGTACAATTAATTCGTCACTGCCTTAGTGTAGACACATTTAAAAAGCTACTTTTATGCACAAGTACATAAAATTCAACTTTATGTCGCCTAGATCCTGCATAAAGTAGTACTTTTTCGAGCATGAGAAGTGAAATAGTAGATTTTACAACGAGTGCATAAAGCAAGTCATTTTTATCCGAGATCGTTATATGCCCGAGCCCGCAGGGCGAGGCAGATGATGAAGTCGAGGATAAAAATGATTTGTGCACGAGTTGTAAACTCTGCTTTTCACTTCGATTGCGAGAAAATAAAACAATAATTTGAGAAAATTCAATACGAAAAGTTCACGGCGAAAAGCGCGGGAAACGTCGGGTTTGGTAGACGTACTTTTTCTTGCTCTCTTAAAATTAATTCGAATTAAGTGTCAGGTTGGAGGTTTAGTGATTATTTATGTAGTATTTTAATTCCTATTTATCATATTTATTAGTGTTACATAATTTTCTTCAGTTCTGGGTGAGTTTTAATAGTTTTTCATTTCGCCATGGGCGACCCGCCAGATCCTGGTGGCGGGACGCTCCTCCACCAGGATTTTAACTTTGTAGCGCCATGTGATGTACCTGAGCCGTCTTATTCTGTAACAATAACACAAAGTCAATCAGGATTAGATACTGAAGGTTCAATAATGGATACGGATGGTTCATTATTAGACGAGTGTGAGACTGTAAGTCTCCCTAAGAGAAAAAAAACTTCTCGAAAAGTTTGCAAACATGGTAACTTAAAGCGTAAAAGCCGTCATGACCATAAAAATCTTGCTACTGATTCTGATTGTCGATGCTTTAATTCTACTTACACTGTACAAGAAACAAATGTAATTCAAAACAAAAATATGCAGGGTTCAAATGAGTCCACTTCAGCACCTACCTCTAATGCATCACCAGACACGAACTCACACACAGACACTAACCCAATTGGTAGAAACTTATACCAGACTACTGATGTCTCACCCTTTATTGTACACATTCAAAGAGAACAAACTGATCCCAGTCAAAACCTTTCTTTGCATCCTGTAACGGTGGGTCATTTTCTTAAAAAGAATTATGTTAGAGGTATTGTGGAAGGTAGCCTAAAGAAGATAGGAAGAAATCGTGTGTCACTGTGCTTTACAAAGTTTGAAGATGCCAATGCATTCCTTAAAAATGACATACTAAGATTGCACAAATACAAAACTTTCATTCCCATTTCAAATGTTACTAGGATGGGAGTAATGAGAGGAGTTCCTGTTGAATGGAGTGATGAGGAGATAATTGAAAATATTTCACTACCAGTAGGCTGTGGAAAAGTCCTGAAAGTTAGACGTTTAAAGAAAAAGAATATGGTCAATGGCAAACCTGAATTTATTCCCATTGAGACAGTTGTTATTACATTTGATGGACAGATACTTCCTAAAAGAATATTTTTATGTTACAATTCGCTACCAATAGATCTGTACATTTATCCCACCATCCAGTGCTTTCGATGCTGTCGGTATGGTCATGTAAAAGCACAATGTAGATCCCTTCCCAGGTGCTACAAGTGTGGGCTGGGTCACGCAGGTGATTCTTGTGATGTTGAGGAGGAAAATATAGTTTGTTTCCTGTGTTCAGGTCCTCATCTGGCCACCAGTAGAAATTGCCCTGAATATATAAGACAACGTAACATTAAGGAAACTATGGCAAAAAATTGTATAAGTTATGCTGAGGCATTGAAGTTGCACCCTGCACTAGGGAAATCTTTTGCTGATGTTTTAAGAACTAGTAACTCCCCACAACAACAAACACCCTCTCCTCTCTCTTCAAACTCCAAACTTAAATATGTATACAATGATAATCCTGGTTGGAATTCATACAAAAAAACAGTTTTAATGAAACCCAGATCTCCATTTAAACCTGGTAAAAGCTACAACAGAGATGAACACCAAGCTTTAATAAATGATTATAATACACCTTTTGCTCCAAGTAAGAGTATTCTAATAAATAAGGATAATATCAGTGACAACTTATCTGAATGTTCTATAAAAGAGTTACTAATTACATTAATAACATCTTTGAATAAATCTAACTTTGTTCTACCGCCCAACGCCGCCAATAAAATTGATCTCATAGATAAGCTTGATTCTGCTGTTAATGGAGAAGTTCTCCATAGCAGTTCAATGGAATTGCCGAAGCATAAACAATAAGAAAAGTCATTTATTGCATATTATTAATAAATTTGACCCATTTTTAGTTTCTGTACAAGAAACATGGCTCCGGCCAAATTCTATTTTTATGTGTTCCTGCTCATTTAGCAAGACTCAAAATCATAGAAAGTGATTCATGTGAGTGTGGTGCTGGAGTGGGCGATCTGAATCATGTATTCTTCGCCTGCCAGAATCATGATCGCTCAAATTTTATTTCAACATTGTTATCCTTGCGTGTTCCCTTTCCAACATCTATATCCTGCCTTATATATGAATATGATCATAACATATATAAATGTATATCTGAATATCTATGTATTAATAATATAAAATTATAAAATTCTTCACGCTTCGTATGTATATTATTTTTTTGAAAATAATCCGACTCATCTTTTAAACCTGATCCTTATATTGCCTGTAAATTCCCTTTCCGTTTTGTTTATTCCTTTCCGTTTCCCTACCTTTACTTCGTCCGTGGCTAGCGCAAACCGCGAGTGCCAAAAACCCAAAAAAAAAAAAAAAAAAGTTCACGGCTTCTTTCCCGCTACTTTACTTTTTTTAATTTTCCTGCATAATTTTCGGGCAATAAAAAAAAATATACAGCCTATTCTTAAATTATTTTGGAATAATGTTTTTTTTTTTTGTGGTAAACACGTTTTGATATTTAGTTTCTTTTTCGTATTATCTTATTATAAATCAAAAATGCAAATAGGGAAGGAAATATTATAAATTAGCAAGTTTTATCCATGTACAATTAATTGTTTTTGGCTGTATGGGCTAAATGGTCACTGCCTTAGTGTAGACACATTTAAAAAGCTACTTTTATGCACAAGTGCATAAAATTCAACTTTATGTCGCCTAGATCCTGCATAAAGTAGTACTTTTTCGAGCATGAGAAGTGAAAATGTATTTTTTATCATCTAGAATTTAGATTCTAAATCACGATCTAAGGGTCCAACCACATCTCTCTGTCACTCTCACTCAGTCACTTTCACTCTCTGTCACTCACTCTAAAACTCTCACTCTCTGTCACTCTCACTCTCACTATCTGTCGCTCTCACTCTCTGTTACTCTCACTCCCTGTCACTCTCACACTGTCACTCGCACTCTCTGTCACTCTCAATCTCTGTCACTCACACTCTGTCACACTCACTCTCACTCTCTGCTACTCTCAATCTCTGTCGCTCTCACTCTCTGTTACTCTCTGTCTCTCTGACACTCACAATCTCGGTCACTCACACTCTGTCACCATCTCTCACTTTCTGTAACACTCACTCTCACTCTGTCACTCTCACTCTCACTCACACTCTGTCACTCTCACTCACTGTCACTACCAATCTGTCACTCTCACTCTGTCACTCTCATTCTCTAATACTCTCACTCCCTGTCACTCACACTCACTGGCATTCTCACTCTCACTTTCTGTAACACTCACTCTCACTCTCTGTCACTCTCACTCACACTCTGTCACTCGGTCTCACTGTCACTACTACTCTGTCACTCTAACTCTTTGCCACTCTCACTTGTTGTCACTCTAACTCTCTGTACTCTCACTCTCTGTCACTGTCACACTTTTACACTCACACTCTCTGTCACTGTCACACTTTTACACTCACACTCTCTGTCACTCTCACTCTTTGTCACTCTCAATCTCTGTCCCTCACACTCTGTTCCTCTCACCCTCACTTTCTGTAAAACTCACTCTCACTCTCTGTTACTGTCACTCACACTCTTTCACTCTTACTCTTTCACTCTTACTCTCTGTCACTCTCACTCTGTCTATCTGTCACTCTCACTTTCTGTCAATCTCACTCTCTGTCACTCTCACCTTCACTCTCTATCACTCACAATCACTGTCCCTCTCACTTTCTGTCACTCTCACTCTCTATCACTCTCAATCTCTTTTCACTCTAACTCTCACTCTCGCTCACTGTCATTCACACTTTCTGTTGCTCACACTATCTGTACTCTTACTCTCTGTCACTCTCACTCTCTGTAACTCTCACATTCTGTCACTCTCACTCACTGTCACTATCACTCTGTCACTCTCACTCTCTGTCACTCTCACACTCTGTCAATCTCACTCTCTGTCACTCTCAATCTCTGTCACTCTCACTCTCTGTCACTCTCAATCTCACATCACACTCTCCCACATCACACACCCCTCTTCCAATCACCCCCCTTCACCAATCACCCCTCTTTCTCCTATCACCCCTTCCCTCTCTCCCCATACACCCAATCTCTCCAATCACCCCTCTCTCTTCAATGACCCCTCTTTCTCCAATCATCCCTTTCTCCAATAACCCCTCTCTCTCCAACACCCCTCTCTCCAATCACCCCCTTCGCCAATCACCCCTCTCCCTTTCCAATCAACCCTCTCCAATGACCCCTCTCTCTCCAATGATCCCTCTCTCCAATCACCCATTACCTCTCTCATCAATCACCCCTCTCTCTCCACTCAGCACTCTCTCTCCAATCACCCCTCTCTCTTCAATCACCCCTCTTTCTCCAATCACCACTCTCTCCAATCACCCCTTCCCTCTCTCATCAATCACTCCACTCTATGTATGTTTCTTTCTATCGACGACACCCATGCAAGCAAAACAAAAAAGAGGAGTTTAACGCGGGAAACGAAAGAAGTAAGATGGGCTCTGTTTCTTAATTTTCTAAATTGATTTATCGTGGCGTATTATTGTGATAGTGAGGTGGAATTATCATCATAATGTGTTACTGAAGGAAAACAATGGAGTAAAGGAGTATCCCTCTGTAGTTTGTGAGTAAAGGTAAGCGATAGACTCTATCGCAGCACCTTACTCTATCGGATAGAGTAAGGTGCTCCGTACTGATCCTATCGATATTCCCGCGTAAAACTCCATTTCTTGAGCATTGAAATGTGAACCATCCTCGCATTTCAATGAGTTAGGTTAGGGCTTAGTTTTTAAGTAGTATGTAGTTGTAAGAAATTAGTTTTAATAATTAATTAATTACCTGAGGAATACACTAACTAATGACTAGGCAGTATGGTCTAAGACTTTAGCCTATTCCTGATGGAATAAAAAAAAAGGGACACTGACAGGACCAAGGACGAAGCCCGCAAATTTTCAAAATGTTCTTTTAATGGGCTAAGTTTATCAACTTCATTTATTTGTTGAGGAAATTTCAATAAATTTTTATAACATTAAGTTGAAAAATTAAAACACTCATGCTGAGCTCTTTTTACACATTACGATTAAAAGGAAGAACATTATCAAATTCTCCGACTGCTCAACAAAGCGGTTCGGACTTTCTTCTTTCTGATAAATCTATTTCGGGAACACTGTCATCACTAAAAACAGTGAAACGGAAGGTTGGTTAAACCATATCTTCACTGAAAATAATACCTTCCTTCTTGACAGAATCAGTTCGTCTACTAAAATAAACTAACGGATTGGAAAGGTGGTTGGTTTGGTTATTTTGTACTTGTAGCTGTCTTGTGGTAGTGATCAGCTGATCTTTGTGTTAGATAAAAATCCATTCCCATTCCAAGTAATAGTCTTGTGATGCTGTAGTGATTTATTTATAACCAAAATGACGTTTTCTCCTGGCCCTAAATTAGTAAGTACCTACCTGAAATTTTTAAGAATTTGCTTTTCACGTTTTGAGGTTATTATATTATTGGCATTCTTATCAATGGTCACGTCACGTAAATAAAATTAATTATGTGATAAATTGATAATAACTGCTTATCGAATATATCTTCAAATTGATAAAAGGTGTGTAAGCTTTATTTCTCTAAATGTAAATATTCATGTTCAAACTATTGGTGAGGTAGCATGGCTGTAATAGCAGAGGGTTCGTCATCCGCGGTTAGTATGTCCAAACTGATTAGTATGTTCCGTAAAGCGTGTCGTTCGTCACATTCATCGGTAGTTTCATACGTTTTCTAGTAATTCGTAAATATTTTTTGTATGCATGATTGTGTAATGTGTATGCTAAGCTGAAATCGTGTGTGAGCATTATAATTCACGATTGATATCACTGAGATAACAAAGTTCAAAGTTACTTACTTAATGTGCTTCCAAGAGCTACTTCATTTTATTACGAAGTGGTCAGTTGTGTAAGTCAAATATAGGACTGCTTGTCTGTTCCAAAGTGTGCAAAGTTCAAAGTGATTATAATGAGTAACTTAAAATTTGCTGTGTCTGAATTTTTGGAGAGGGTGCCAGTATGTATTTCTATCATTAACCATTTCATGACCTTCACTAATGTATTTTACCTTGAAAAAACAAACAAGTTAGTTCAACATCACATCACTTACAACAAACAAGTTGGCATACCTATAAACATCAGTTTCTACCTAAATTTTATGAATGTTTTTGCAATTTTTGTTCTGGTACAGATTTATTGTTTTATGAGTGAGTAATATGTGGGTAAATTGTTCCTATCTGGAACTCACTATGACATTATACATAAGAATGATGTATTTTAAATGTTAATTCAAATTTTTTTTTCCAGACTTTGCCACTAGTGGTAGGAATCGGATCAGCAGTGGTCCTAGTGGCAGTGATTGCCAACTGTCTGTGGTTTAGGAAGAAAACTGTTAAGAAACCAAAGCAACCAATAGTTTTAGTTGACCCTAATGTGAAATACGCTTTACCTTTGATTGAGCGAGAAGAACTCAGTCATGATACAAGGAGATTCCGGTTTGGACTGCCAACTAAGGATCATGTTTTAGGTTTGTCTAACATTTATTGCTTTTAAAGAGTAGAAAATGTTCTTAAGACCAATTTGCCTGTAGTCATTTTGTATACTTTGTCTCATCATTTCTGTATTTGTTGAAATTCTAATAAGTAATTTAAAACTCATTAGCATAACTATTTAGGCCGTTCATTGTTTTAAAAAAACAAACCCAAAATTGCTTAATGTACAACAGTAAATTGATAATTTTGGTTATTAAATGACTAAACATGTGACTTATGCGTGTTTATAAATGTAGTTATTTCTATGCATTATTGTAGTTACCACAGCACAAGCTAATGCTTAGTTCTGGGGCTAGGAAATTGGTGTGTTCATTAAAACAATTTACTTATTTATAATATTTTGCAGGACTGCCTATTGGTCAACATATCCACTTATCTGTGAAACTTGAAGATGATCTTGTCATTAGGGCATACACACCAGTATCAAGTGATGAAGAGAAAGGCTATGTGGATTTGGTTATTAAGGTTTGTTCATTAAAATAGTATTCTCTTCCCAAACTATACCTACTTAGACTGCAAAAAATAAAATAAAACTCTTTTTGGTTCTAGGTTTACTTCAAGAATGTTCATCCAAAATTCCCTGATGGAGGGAAAATGTCTCAACACCTAAATGATATGAAGCTTGGAGACACCATTGATGTCCGTGGACCTTCAGGAAGACTTCAGTACACAGGAAATGGAACATTCCTCATCAAGAAATTGAGGAAAGACCCTCCTGTTAAAGTTACTGCAAAGAAAATGAACATGATTGCAGGTAAGCCCCATAATATTATTATTATTTAATAGTAAGCCCAGTGATTGTTCCTCAACCATAGTAATGTCAGTTGGTAAAATACAATCAGTATGCATTCCATAACAGTCTCAAGAATAGCAGTTTTTTAATTACCAAAATAGAAATATTTGTCTAATACAATCAATAAAATTTCTGATGTCAGTTACCCTTTGTCCCACGTGAGTGACAAACGTGACAAGTGCAACGCAACATTATCAAATAAATAAATTTTTATATATAAATATTTCACAACAATCACACCAAATTCTCTAGTCCCAAATTAAGCTATGCGGCTTGTGTTATGGGTACTACTCGTAGACAACGGATAAACATACTTAAATACTTTTTTTTCGTAAATAAGAACATATTATACATAGAAAACACCCAGACCAGTACAAACACACATTTTCATGCACCGTGCGGGGATCGAACCCGCGACCCTGGTTTTAGAAGTCCGACATGTAGACCACTGTACCAAACGGTCGTCAAATGTAAAATGTACGTACATCTAGGACAATGTCCTACGCGACGAAGAGCTAATGACATTGACACAAGTATTGGTCGCATTGCGTCGCGTCGCACTTGTCGCGTTACGTTGCTGAAGCCGAGCAACACCTTACTGAAATTATGATTAGTATGATGACTGTGTTGATGGCAACTCTGGAACCAGTCCTGTAGGGATTGAGATTATTTAAGGTACCATAGAAAATTTGGTGACCTGATTACACAGTAAAGGCACAACTTTTTTTATTACCCATTATATAATTTATTACTTAATAGTTATTCGTGAATATTAGCCTTATCAAATCATATTGATAAAGCCCACGTCATACCTTTCGTATACATTTTTATTATTAATCGCTTAATATACATTTATCGTGACTAAGATAAATTATTTAACTTTTATCTTTGAATGCAATCGTTCTTCATACACTATTTCTGTTACACAAGTCACAACTTCTAGGAATTCTTATAGAATAGTTCAGTTAGACCTAAAAGAATGTTTTATTTTAAATTACCTTATGTTGCTGTGCCCTGCTGGGTGTATACTTATTTGTTGTACTATCAATAGTCTGCTGTACTTATGTAAATTTGCAATAAATATGTTAAATAAATAAATCTCTAAAATAAATGTTTAGTGGACCACTGATAATAATATACTCTAAATGATAACAAAATGCAAAAAATGTTCAAAAGATAATTCATCATTTTCCTCAACTAAAAAATTTTCATATGAGTATGTAATAAATGACGCACGGATACGCAAGTTTAGCGTAGTTTGTGTTCGGCAGTATGTTTATGACGCTAATTTATTAATTCTGAGTTGTTCTTTTTGTGAAATAATTTGTTATACGAGTACCTAGCTGCTTTATCTAATATTGTTCCGTCAGTATAATAAAAGAAAGTTTATATCAAATTTAAAATTACGCAATAGTAAAACCTTTTTAGGGGAAAATAATATGTAATGTAAATACGCTTAAAAGCTCCTCAATTTTGGATACTCCAAATTTTACACGAGCGACCTAAAAAATAGAAACGGGTTCAAAGTAAAATTTATTTTTTTATATCTCAGTTTTTTTGCCAAAACAAACATCGTGACCGAATCAGAGTCAAAGCAAGTTGATCAATCAATCACCTAAGCGAAGCAATTAATTACAAAATAAGATATTATCGATTTATATAGTTCTAAGTCGAAAACTTATAAGTTGCTTTTATACAAAAATATAACATACAAAGATGTGAATTGTGAACACTCTAAATTGTAAAATCCGCAGTTGATAATATTTGCTGAGAATGTTTATATCAGCCAAAAGAGATTCCAAAATGAACCGGCTATATTGAAAACGGCCAATTTATATCCAAACGCACGAATTCACGGGAAATTCATCCACTTGTACCTATTGTTTCACAATATGTTTAGTAGATTGGGTATTTGAAACTAATCAAAATAAATTCCAATACCCTATTTCTTAAAATAAACACGATATGGTGTTGTTAAACCACACACAAATTATTTATATTATTCGCAATATTTGATTTATAATTGATCAAAAATTCTTAAACCAAAAGATTATGAATCCCATACATATCTACCGGTGTTACAGGTCGTTAAATTTTAGTGTTATCTTTGTGTTTTTTTCGTATTTTTATTAAGCCCTTAGCGATAACTTAACCAAAAACGATTGACACAATTCAAATTATTCACACTCAACGGTCAATACAAACCGCAGAGACGGGACATTTCGAGATTTGCGTGCAACGGAACGCTGAGCCAATACACTGGCCGTGTTACTGGAGCTGTAAATCCACAAATACCCACATCGATGCTCTCTGGATTTGGTACTGATTTAAATTCGGAGTCCCTACCATGACGTAAGCTCGTAATCTATTAGACTACTTTTTAAAAGGTTTTACTTAGCTTTACCCCGTGTCTGATTGTCTGTAATAATAAGTACCCATTGCTAGTTATAAGAATCTTTCAATGCTACATTCTGACTCAGATTAAAATATAATATCAGATTAGAATATAATCACTTATTATACATTTCACGTGACTATGATAAATTATTTAACTTTTATCTCTGAATGAAATCATTCTTCGTACACTATTTCTGTTACACAAGTCCTAGGAATCCCAGAATAGTTAAGTTAGACCTATCTCTAAAATAAATATGTTTAGTGGACCACTGATAATAACATACTCTAACTAAATGATAATAAAATGCACAAGTTATTCAACTTCAGCATTTTCCTCAACTAAAGAATTTTCATATAAGTATGTAATAAGCACCCATGGCTATAAGAATCTTTCAAAGCTACATTCTGACCTACTTGTTATTCAAATGAAATACTAGGTATCAGCAAGTGATTTGTCTACCAAACTAAGATACATGACTCAACATTCTGTATCTCATAGTTGATTAATTAGTTGAATAATCCTCTTTTTCAGCTTTATTCTGTATCTCTATCTATCTATCTATCTATCCAACGCTGCACATTTATTTTAACAGTTGTTTGCCTGACGCCCTTAAGTTCCGTTCGAAATTTTGGGTCTAGCCTACACGTACGCTGGCTCGGTCATGTAAGTGTATGAGAGGGGGATGGCTACATCAGAAACTACGGACTTAGAGAGTAGGGCTGAGTCGGCTAGTTAACTACTCACAATTTATTAACCGATTAGTATTTACGTTACAGGTGGCACTGGCATCGCACCAATGCTTCAACTAATCCGCCACATCTGCAGAGATGGTAACGACTCCACCGAACTTCGATTGCTCTTCGCGAACCAGTCGGAAGATGATATCCTGCTGAGGAAAGAACTGGAGATGTACCAGAGAGAGCACCCGGGACAGTTCAAATTGTGGTACACTGTCGACAGACCAAGTGAAGGTGAGATTTTGTTGCTTATCGTTCTGATCATCTACATATCAGCTCCTCCACCGCGATCAGTCCGGCTCTTCCCGCATCCACACACCAGACCGTCGGTTCTTGGGCAAGGTGAACCACCTTGTAGGAGCCTGTGTGATAAATAAGAATGATATTCCAGTTTCCAACTGACGACAACTGCTGGGTACTCTCGAACGCGTCATTAAAAAATTACAGAAATGATCATGGATGTTTTCTGTCATCGATATGCATCGCCATGACAGTCATGAATGAGTTTAAAACAGAAGTGGATATGAACTTATTTGTGCATACTTCATGTTGATATTATTATAATCGCTATATGCCCGCCTTCCGATGGCAATGAAGACTCTCCGCCCGGACTCGAATTGTCATTGACGGGAAATCTCTATAGATGTGCTCCCATCTGAGAACGAGCGTACTTCAATGAACACTGCTGTTTTTACTCGTGCGGGCATTTTTTATGTCAGTTTTGTAATGCGAATAGACGAGCTTTTGATTTAAGTATGTCTAATACATAAGTATTACAAAAAAAAACAATAGGATATATTGTATGAAAAAAAATTTAGTCGATTCAGACTGACATATAGGCAATTCTTTCACTGAATTAAATATGTTGCTGATAACGAAATCAAGGACAAAATCAAACGATAAATTATCTTTATGTGTTGTACGTTTATGAATACGTGCACATTGATAAGATACACGTGAACCATAATGTTTGGTCGCTGTAAGGTGACTATAAAGGTCACATATGCCCATTACATCGAAGCATGGTAAGAAATCAATGTTTATTTAAAGTTAAATAAGATAATTATGGTTATGTCATGTAACATTCGCGATATTTAAGCTAACCCTTCAGTAATATTACAATTCTTAGGGAACGGGGACCCCTTCTTAAGTTATTTCTGCTCAATAGCAGAATAAACCTCGCAATGAATCCCGGGTACCTCTATTCGATTTATTTAGGTTGAATTGCTAGGTAGTGGTCATTGAGTGAATAACCTATCTGCTTATCGGCATACGTGAATTATAAAAAGATAAAGCATTTTCTCTTGAAGTAAGCTCAACCGAAATATCATTCATTATTCATGCTAGTCAATAGATTAAGATTCAGTCGTAAAGGTTTAGTTGTTGAATGTTTTACATGATTATGCATTTCGTGTCACTCAATTTTACCTTATTATTTGGAATTTTGAGTCAAGCCTATTGAAGGCCAGGCCAACTCTATTTTTATGGCAGTTCTACAAATATTAACGTAAGTTACTTCAAGGATATAACGCAAGTCAAAAGACTTGATAATATTAGTAATTCAGCCAGCCATCGTGGTCATTAGTACATAATGATGACTGTTGATTTGATAAGATAATCATTACTACTGGTATTGTCATTATATCATAGAACATTAGAAACCTGATTATGATGAATTGGTTGTTATTGATGGAAACATGCAAAACACTTACGCACATAAAAGTTAGTTCGCGAACTTTCTGCGAATTGGCAGACCCACAAACATGCCATAAAAAATGTTCGAGAACTAAAACCCGACTACACAAAAGTATGAATTAAGATTCATTTAATGTTCAGATGATAAAACGAACTTTAGTTTCAAAGGGAATGGGCATACGACACTGGCATCAAATGTGAAAATCAGACTTATTTATATTTTAATAGTTTTGGGGACATATTCATTATTACAATGTGTATATTTTTGAATTGTGAACTTATCCTTTCATTTGATACCCAACACGACCCTTATTTTTATATGCCCCGATTTAAAATGCCCTAGAGGGCGCCACATGCAATTAATACGATAGGTATCGCTGGTAAATGATACTACTTTGTGTAATTAGTCCACACAACATAACGTTTACATAGACTAGGTTAGGTAAGGCGGCGCAGGGTCCGCATACAGGCTTAACGCATCGGTGATCATTGTGTCTGTACCTTCGTTCCCATTCATCATTTCATCCCACACACCTCCGGCAGCCCCACCCGGCAGCCTAAGACGGTGCGTAAGCGTAAATGCATTCCTTCCACCTTTAAAAAAAAGGCGGCGCAGGGTCGGTTCTGCTCGCACTGCAATACTTCTGCTGACACCACGATTGTTAACTCGGTCATAGACATACTGGAAAACTTATGGTTATATGCCGTCATCCGCTTATTTCGACGTTTTTTTTTTCAGGATGGACTTACAGCACCGGCTTCATCAACGAGGACATGATCCGCCAGCACCTGTTCCCGCCGGGCAGTGACGTCATCACGCTCATGTGCGGTCCCCCGCCCATGATCAACTTCGCCTGCAACCCCGCCCTGGAGAAACTGGGTTATTCCGAAGACCTCCGTTTCGCTTACTAAAAAAATCTTCGATAAAATTAGCAACATCACAGAGGTAACTTTCTGAACGCACAGAGAAAACTCCAGTGAGATTTTGCAACGAAAATGTATATAGTCTGTAGGGTGAGCACTAACAACTATCGTAACGTAAGTATTCGTGAAGTTTACTTTTTATTTATTTTTCACTTGGTATGGGGCAGTTCCTGAAGTTTTGACGATTCGAATACATTTCAATAATGTTTGTTCTCACCCCACAGAAGTGCAAGTGACTGCTCGATCAGATAACCAAACGTCACTCCATTATGCAATTATTACACAGCGCCGCGCTCCGCCGCGGTTTTCCCTTGCGTAGTACAAACGGTACCGCGCGTAGACGCGTTGTTGTCGCGTGTTTACATAAAAACTGGCTTACTTACAAACAACGAATAAATCTGTCGCCCCGTAAACCGCAACGGAGCACAATGCAGTGTGATAATCGCCTTACCCGAATCGATAAGTACCTTTAGTAACCTCGCAAAACGGGTCTGCTCAAATTAGCAGAGCATACTAACGTACTCGTAAGCATTGTTTTTTTTAAGTATTTGGAGATCGTATTTGTTACGTAGATTTTGTATTTATTTATGTTTAAATGTTAGTACACTTAAAGACATTTTAACTGGTGGTAAGTTATTAATATAATAGACTACAATGCTACTTTTGGATTGCATTTAAACAATTGCCTGTTTTCTATCGCTAACTTACAGACTTGCGGACTTATTTACAGAACACAGTAAGTGTTCTGTGAATAAGTCTATATCCAGACATATTTTTGAAATTTTTCATCTTCTAGCAGGCTATATTATGAATCTTCTTGTTTTACTAACAGTCCATAAACTGACGTATTGTGTGGGAAATGCTTTTGATATTTTTCTATTTTTGTGAAAAGGCTAGTAGAAAATATTGTGGTTTAAGATGAACGAATGAACAAAGTTTATTGTTATTTGTTACTACACAAGAAATAATATAGATTTTAATGTTGCCAGATTCGTATTATTTTTATCACCTTGACAAATTTCATAAAGGATAGTCCATTTGATTTCGAAATCAACGATTAGTTATCTACGTAAGCGAATCAAAATCGTAATAACCCTCAGTGGAATAATTTGGATATTATCAATCACTTTTCCAACGAAAGGAATTGGATCAATCGTTTAAAGTTTAGTCTGACATCAGGACGGTATCAGCCATGAGTTTTAAAAAAGTTGACGCTCTGGCTGCGGACATTTTGGACGCAGAGTTCATAAGAATTTTTAGACCCGTGCATCTTTATCAAAGGTTGCTTGGTTCCTGTCGAGTTAATATCGAATACAGATTTGCGACCGGGCTCTCGGTTTACTTTAAGTTGTATAGCAGCGTATTGTGGTCGCTGAACGCCATCTCACTAGCCTACTATGGTTTAATGTGCCATGCCGTAATGGGCGCACCTGTTCCCGACGGAATGGTCAAATGGAATTTATTAATGATCGGAGTGTCGAACACCGCGATTGCCTTGCAAAACAACTTCTCTTACGAAAACTTGAACAGTCAGCTGTACGTAAAGTTACAAAGAATAGATCGTGACCTGAAACTAAAAGATCCCGTTCTTCATAGGAGATTTGCATTGGGATCTACAGCGGCGACTTGTATTTTTACATCGGCATGCATTATTTGGTTTATATCGTGTGGCCTGCTTTTGCCAGAAAAACCTTGTTTGCCTTTCGTCTATGCCATGTTTCTGGTGGTGAGCAACGTTGTAGAAATGTATTTAGTTATTCTGATACTTTATTATATAATTGTCAGAGTCAATTATGTGAATGATATTCTAAGTGCTAAATTGTCGAATTACACCACATCTAAAAATGAAGACATTGTGTTGAAAGAGAAGAAAATCTGGTCAGTAAAGTTCCATGAAAAAAGTGAAACTGACGGATTTAAAGAATTGGTTTTCGGTGTTCGCAGCGTATTAGATGCTCTCGCTGACGTGATCACTCTATTTAGATTACCTGTAAGTGGTCCTTATTTAAGTACAATAATTATTTCCGTAATTTAAATTAGTAAAATAATCTTATGAATAACCACAAATTGAACGCAGGGGCGGCTGGCTTACATTTCGTTAATCATTTGCTTTTGTCTTTCATGAACAGGTATTAGTATTTATGGGCCAGACGTTTCTTTGTAATTTGAGTACGGTTCAATGTGTGATTGACATCGTCAGAGATAAGGTGAATACTGATTTTTGTATGTATCATACTCGTATATGCTTGTTTTTTGTCAAAAAACATTTTGATTACACAATTCCAGGTTTAGCAAACGCGCAAGAAACGCGAGTTTGTGTCGATAGAAAAAGTCTGTTTTACTTCTTATCAATTCAATTAATTTAATGTGTCTTTTTGGCCTTGTATTATTTAACTTAATTTGTCAGTCTTATTATGTATACTGTAAGATGCTGTGCTTTAAGATTCTGAGAGTCCTACTAAGTGCTGATAACTTTTCCAGGTGTATACCAGCCTGTTCTATTGGGTTTCGGTAATATTTATAAATCTAGTTTTAGGAGTATACACATTTGTTGTTAATATGACAGCTGCGTATCTGACTAAACAGTTAGAAGCGACAAGGAAGCTAAGCCTAAGCATCAAGTTCACAACATATGACGGTAAGTCGTTTCCGCCTGGTATTTCCAAAAAAAAGATAACCTACGGAATTTTATCAGCATGACTCAAATACCGACACGACCACGACGACCACCTTGGTGTAATGGTCAAGTATTTGACTATTAACCAAGAGGTCGCGGGTTCGATCACCGCACTGTACAAACACTAGTGTGCATGAACATGTCTGTTTGTATTGGTCTGGGTGTTATATGTATTTATTTCAGTTTATTAGTAATACCACTGTTGATTCTGATATCTCTAATACAAGTGCTTAAGCTACTTACCACGGAGTCAGAACTATGTGTGTGATGTTGTTGTATATTATTATACCTCATAATTTTAAATATTGTTGGGTTTAAAGACTAATTCTAGGATTTGGAGTTAAAAACGATAATTGGCTAGATGACACCACCAATCGTTGACATACTTTTTATTATCTGTCAAAACGGTCTTCCTCCATAGATTTTGTATGGGAATACATGAACGTGACGTCACGGTCGTGTATCAGAAATCGGAGTCAATTGACCGAATATTTATTGAGTTATGTGTGTTTAAAAATTGGTATCTACAGTTATTTGGAAATATATTGGTTGTATTTACTTCATAGGGGCTATGTTTTTTAAACGCCATGGTCTTGAAAATATTTGAGATAGGTGTCATAATGCCAATTATTTATTAAATTGCATAAATCACTGAGAATCTAATAAAATTAACCACTCTGCTACTCTGGCTCCGCCAATTTTCTTTTTAACCCCCGATGAAAAAGAGGTGTAATAAGTTTGACCCCTGTGTATGTGTGTATAAATGTGATTGCGTGTGTCTGCTGTGGCATCGTAGCTCGGGAGCTACCGTTCGGGAGGATCCGTTCGGACCGATTTCAAAGCGGGTTCTTTCATTCGAAAGATAATTGAATCAGTGGTTCTTAGCTATAGCTGGCAAGTAAAGGGTGTCTCAGCGCCGATTTTAAACTTTAAATATTTATATTAAAAAAACAAATAATATTTTTTATAATTTAATTGCAGTAAATTATAATGTATTAGTGCGGATTTTATGTACGGAATATTACACCGTCAAGATGTCTTCCATCACGGCGAATGCACTCTTCAAAGCGGACTAGCGAATTTGCAGATACACGCTGCAGAACATCAACTGATATGGCTCTCACTTCTGTTGTTATTTTTGTCTTCAGCTGCTCCAAATTAGTAAGAGGGGTATCAAAAACTCTTGCTTTGAGATAACCCCATAAAAAAAAGTCAGCTGGGGATAAGTCGGGAGACCTGGGTGGCCACAATATGTCTCCAAAACGGCTTATGATTTTTCCCGGAAATAACGCTTTTAGTGTGTCCATGGAGACCCTAGCTGTGTGGGCTGTGGCCCCATCTTGCTGAAACCATACATCTGACATGTCAACATCATCTTCCTGTAGCTGCGGTACAAAAAAGTTATTAATCATGTCAATATACCGCTCGCTCGTCACTGTAACCGTTGCACCTCGGTCATCCTCGAAGAAAAATGGCCCGATGATTTTCTTTGGTGATATTGCACACCATACAGTAACTTTGGGGCTGTGCAATGCTTTCTGGTGCTTTTGTTTTGGATTGCTTGATGACCAGTAACGGCAATTTTGACGATTGACGTACCCTTCGAGGTGAAAGTGTGACTCATCACTAAAATAAACATTGTCCATCCCATTTTCCTCTGAAAAAATCTCTAACATCTTCTGACAGTAAATTTTTCGTTTGTTGTAGTCTTCTGGTTTGATTTTTTGGACTATTTGGATCTTAAAAGGATGTAATTTTAAGTCTAAGGTCAAAATTCGATGAACACTTGAACGGTGAAGGTTCAAAGAGGCAGCATGTTTTCTAACAGATCGTCGTGGATGCTCCGCGACCGCAGCGGCGACGCGGTCGATGTTTTCAATCGATCTCTTAGGTCTATTTCGAGGGCGAATCGAATGATTCAGTGAACATCCTGTCGCTCTGAACTTTTCTACCCACGACTTAATTAACTGAATACTCGGAGCGTCACTTAAACGGTGGATTTCAAAGCGATTACAAAACTTGCGTTGTGCTTCACTCAACGAAAACTCGTTGCAAAAATACGCCTCTACTGCGTACGCGCGATGCGCGCCAGACCACTGCGACACAGCGACTAAAAAATCCGCACTCCTTACCTACCGAACGCTACCACTCCCCTCCCGCTAGCCCCGCGGGTTCCCAAGAAATTCTTGTTTAAAGTTTAAAATCGGCGCTGACTCTGAGACACCCTTTATAATGTAAGTAGTTACTTGTTGATATGAATCTGCATCCATATAAAACGCTGCATTCAGTAAATACCTACTATAACTATTAGACCTTGGTGTACCTATACCTAATTTATTTATCGATTAATCAGCTTATTACTCGTAATCTGATAACGTGGCCCATAAACGCTTTTTCCGGTATTGTCTTTTAACAACCATTAATATTATTGTTTATACTGTAGTAATGCATTAATTTGATTAGTACGTACTTTTATTTGTAATTTTTTTTTTAGTACGTACTTGATTAGAGCGTACGTGAGACTGTCATAGTTGCATTACTCGATTTATTATCGCCCAGTCTTTGTTTTAGATCGTTTGAACTAGTACCTACCGCGCCGAGCATAGTAGGTACATATTAAACTAAATTTTACCTTCCCGTTATCAAAATCTTATTACATTACGCTAATGAAAGAGTACTAAAACTATTTTAGTTTAATTACTTACTTAATAGCTTTGTCGTAATTGGTACTATCAGTCTGATCTGTTCTTATCACGTAAAGACAAAAATAACAATAATTTATTATCTTCTAGGTAAATTGTACCGAAATTGTCGATTACCATAGCAATCAAGCACTTTCCTGGCCTACTAATTACCGTAACTAATGATTTATTGCAGTAGATAGTTGATATAAGTACTTTATCTTTTACGACTACTGTTATAATTGATTGTACTAGAAACTTCGGTATTGCTGTTAGTTCCAAAGCAATTTTATTATTATTTTTGGCCTATATTGCCACTTCAACCAGCGTTATCTGTAGTGGCAGCCCTTTATGTTTTTAAGTTCACTGGTAAGCCCCGTCGAATCCAGGAATTTCCAGATTGAATGAAGAGTGACGTAAGCTATCTCATCATCTCAAATTAATATTGAATTTTTTATTCTCCCTTACAGGTGCATCAAGAGAGCATTCTAAGCAATTGTTAACATTGCTTACCAAAGAGAGATGCGAAATATCTATATACAACATTTTCTTACTCAGCTTTCGGCTGCCGCTTCAGATGTTTGCTTTCATAGCAAGCTACACAATTGTTTTGTTACAAATTGCTACTCTATAAAGTTCTAGTTGGTACTTATAAAACTTAAGTGATAATGATTGCAACAGGACAATTTAGTAATAGTATAGATCCAAATATACGTGTATTGTTCTCGTGGTTAAGTGCCTCTCAAAAATTGCTTGGCACATGTAGAGTCAACATCACAGGTAGATTAATATCAACTCTTACAGTTTATCAGAAAGCCTACACAATTGTGTTGGCTGTTATCTCTACCTGTGCCTACACTGTTGCACTTTTAACGTATTACCAAAAATATAAAATCAATAGCGACTTATACCAGGGTGTTGTGTCCATATCGATTATTCATTACCTGATGTATTTATTAAATAAAATACATGTACGATTTATTAATAACAATGAAAATGTTGAGTTAGTTATTTCTATGCAAAAGGTCGATCGTTGCATGAAGTTGGATAAAAATAGATTTGTTAACACTCAATTGCTCAAATCGAATAAAACTTTGACGGTCATAATTTTAGGCACGGCTGGGTTATTTTTGCTCGCAATTTATTTGACGGAAACGGTGGAAATTATTATTCCCGTCTCAATGGTATACAACGAAATAACAGTCTACTTGGAATTGATACACTGTTCTAACTTGTTAATGTACTATTCTATTCGAGTTCGTTTTGTTAACTTTATTATATCAAACCACTTGAAATTGAACAGCAAGTATGAAATGAACACGACTTCTGACTCTAGAAATTCTATAAGATTTTTAGGGGCTCAGACCCCCGACCCTATATGTAGTGATGTCGATGTTTACTTAGAGGAGATCTTTAAGAGTTACTCGGTTTTTCGGAGTGTACACCGATTTCAGGTACCTAAACGTTTTAACTGCTATAATATTTAACTCAGTTATATTTTAATGGTACAAAATAATTGTCTCTATTTTCAGATGTTCTTGTTTGGTTGCAAAATAGTTACATCCAGTGCAATATACGTCCAAATAGCAGTTACTGCACTGCAATATAAAGTAAGACTTGTGTTTACTAGACCAACCAATGACGCCTGTTTTTCAGCTAACAACAAATTCTATCTCATTGTTTTTGGTATTCGTTCGTTGCCAATGTAGGTAATTGTGAATGTAATAGTGAACGGTTATTTTTTTAGTTTTTTTTTAGGTTATGGACTTCATAGAATGGACGATCATCATGGCTTTCGCATCCGGTAACGTTTTCACGGTGGTCTTCATGTCTCTACGATGTGAAAACTTTTTAAGGGAAGTTAAGAAGACGAAAGCTTTGTGCATATCGGTTTTGTCCGTTTACCTAGATGGTAAGTTTGTCAGAAATATAAACCCCGGAAATATTTAAATATCATGCGAATCGCTAATTGCTTCCAAGGGCCGTATTACGATCTTGCTCTCCGCTCATTTGCAGCGTTCTTATTTCAAGAATTTGGAACAATGTTATGCTATTAAAACTTTTGTCGCGGTAAACTAGGTAAACAAAACAAAATCTACCTACCTGGAATCTTCTCTATTCGTCGTGCTCCTCCGAAACGGCTTGACCGATTCTCATGAAATTTTGAGTAGGTCTGAGAATCAGCTAACATCTATTTTTGATATAAGTGATAGTGATAAGAGAAATAATGTATGTAGGAAAACTACATCTAGTTAAGCATATATTTTGTGCACGTTTTTGGGATCCAGACCTTCTTATTAAAATATAAAGTTTACGTTTAATACGTTTCACTACTGGGCCAAAGTTTAACCTCAACTGAGGTGGTAGGTACAAACCAAATAGTCCGACAGTGATGGTTTAGTTAGGATAGTTACCAACATTACTAATCTTATCAATCTGTTAACACGCGCTGTTAATAAATAGTTAGCAAACAATAGGTGTTCATCTCTAAACATTTTATCGTATAACCTTCTCCTCGATAGGTAACATCAGCACGATAAGTTACGTAGACGTTTTCTTTCAGGCCCACTTATAGAAAAGGCAAGTAAAATGCTAAGTACAATAGAAGCCAATCCGCCAAGATTCTCTGTTTACGACATGTGGCACGTCGAGGCCAAGTACCTGTTGCAACTGCTCGGCATCGTCACAGCACTGATAGTTACCGAACTTCAACTGATCGTTTTGTGAATTGTGGGTTTGCTTGTTTGGAATTAAATCAGATTTCTTGTTAAACTTGTTTTTTTATTGCTGTTACTTTAAAATTTATCATTTTACTATCGCGCGACTTAGTGCCATTCCGGGCTTACATACAAAGTTTCATCACCCATACAACTTCATTGCATTATCTTCTCGAACTTTTTTTTACATCAACAGAAAGCGTTACGCAGATTTTTTATCTAAGGCGTTATGTTCATACCTCATACGGTTTAGCTGATCTGCTACCGTTATACATCAAGTATACTTAGATCAAAATTTTTGCTATATTATGAATAGAAATTGTTCGTGTCGTTAAACAAATTTTTATACTTCTTAACTGGCAACCCACCTGGGTTGCTAGTTTTCCTAAGGCGTTATATATGTCGTAGGATTATTGCAAAAAACGAATCTTTGCGAAAATCCTAGGACGATTGCGAAACACCGGATACTTGGAATCTAGGAATGAATTTCTTAATCATTCGTGCCGTGTTCAAGATCTTTGCAAAAATCCGGCTTATTGTAGGATATTCGCGAATTACGACTCACGTATCGTAAGTCATGAACGCTGATTGGCTGATATGAACATTGTCCACTGACAGATGCGCTGATTGGCTGACGTCTACACAACTTCTGCATTTGTTATTGTTGGATATAGTTATGCATTATTTAATTAGAAAAGTGAACCGCTGAGTGTGTACATTCATATACATACTTAACAGATTTTAAATTATACCAGCGAAATGAATGAAGTGACTGCAGTTACTGTAAAACAAGTACCGGAGTCGCTTAGTGCAGCTAATTTAGAGGTTATGACGGAAAAAGAAGTCGTACAGTGTTCACGTGTTGTCTACTTAGTATAAGAAAAAAAATACCTCATAAGCAATTTATATGATAAATAAATTGTGTCATGACTGTGTAACAGTAGATAGAGTAATATTCGTATTTTAATTTTAACATTACCCTAAGAAATATTGCTTTATTTCTTCGCTTTCCTATCTCTATAGTCCTCCGTGATGAGCCATGTTCTGCCCAACCAGAATAAAGACATTATAAGTCGAGTCATAGAACAACCAATCAGCGTTCAAATTTCTGATTGTCCGAAACAAACTCGGATTTTTGCAATGATCCTGAAAATAGCTGGGATGATTACGAAATTTCTTCTTAGATTCCAATTATCCGGTTTTTTGCAATTGTCCTAGGATTTTCGCAAAAATCCGTTTTTTTTAATTGTCCTACGACATATACATACTTCTAACGGTTTATCTAGGCTGCTACTTGGTGTCACATCAGGAATCAATCAAGTTTGTTATGGGGACGAAAAGTTCTCGTCGTACGAAACAATTTTCCTATGGCGTCATATTCATTACTCTTAAAGTTAAGCTAGGCTGTTGGCCACATCAGATATCAGATCTTCATAATAAGCCTAATACCTATAACCTGGCCGGAAATTTTATTGACAGATTGGTAAAGTTACATTAAATCCGTAAACAAAGTGATTCGCGTTCAAATTAACAGATAAACAGACAACAATTCTAAAAAGTATTGGAATGTGTTCAGCCAACTTTTTTTTAATGCAGACTTTTTTCCCTCTCACCTGCCGATGACTTATTCAATATTTATATATTTAGTAGAAAGGTTGTCATAATAGGTAATCCTCCCGACCGCCATTCCAAGTAGACAATTATGTACAAAAGTTAGGTAGAAATACATAGGTACATATTAAGTACTTTGTATCGTCAGGCTCATCAATATTATCCTCATCAGCTAAAACACCTCCATTATTTTTCTGGGTCATATCAGTAATTAGGAAATGTGTGTACATTTCGAGATATGTATTTTATTATATCTTTCTTTTAATCCATTAACTAACTGAATTACCTACCGGACGTGTCATTTTATCTAATGGCTACAACGTTTTAAATTTCAAGATCCATTTCAGTATTTTTAAACATTTAGAGTTTTCTAACTGAAGGTTCAAGTACCTATCATTTGAGGCAAGCTTTCCAAGTTTCGGAGTTAAATTGTGAAATCAATTTCGTTCGAATAAACTCAATTGAGAAATTGGGACATTCAATAATACCAAGTAGTTAATACATAATGATTGCGCCCGAGTATATATCAACAAATACACAATTGAAACAATATGAAGAAGCTTTCTGTTTTACACATAACGTACAGAATCTGTTTGGTATGTGTAGAATATACGTAAGAAATGGTATTGCGAGTCCTCCGAAAATTTACCACAAGATCTACACGATTTTAATCGCGGTTTGGTGCATCGGAATGTATTTCGCCGTAGGCGCAACGTATATTACCAAATATACAGTGAACATGAACTTGTACCGATCGATAACATCAATAACCCTAATACACTTGATAGCCTATTTACTAAATTTAATACATATCCGATTTATGAATAACAAACGCAATGTTGACTTTTTTAACTCCATGCGAAATCTCGATCGTTACATGAAATTGGATAAAATTGAATCTTTGAACTTTCGACTTGGCAGGATGAATGATATATCCACTTTCCTCATTTTAATGATTCCGATAACATTTATGACGATGACGTTCTTCTTTTCTACTCTGCCGTTGTTTATAACCACAACAACGTTTACGTTCAGTGAATCGATGCTCATGTTGGAATTAAATCTTTGCTGCAACCTGCTGGTTTACTACACCATTCGAATCCGCTACGTCAATTCCATAATGGCTAACCACACGAAAAGAATCAGCAAGTACGATCCAGACCATACTTTATACATTTTCTCCAAGCAGTGCTTGAGAGAGTTAGCGGCGAAGCACCACGATATGGAACACAGTGATATTGATGTTTATTTGGAAGAAATTTTCAAGAGTGTGTCGACCTGTCAAAATCTATTTCAATTACAGGTAAGCAGGCAGTGCGTTACCAATAGGCTAGGTGACACCACCAACCAATCTTTGACATAGATACTCTTTATCGTCTGTTAAAGTTAAAACGATCTGCCTCCATAGATTTTGAATGGGAATACTATAATTATATACTATATTATATAATTTGACGTCATAATTTAGTATCAGAAATCGAAGTCAATTGACTGAATATTAATTAAATTTTGTGTTTATTTATATAAAAATTGGTTTTTACAGCATTTTAAAAATAAATTGGTTTTGCTAGCTTCATAGAGGGAATGTTTTTAACACCATGGTCTTGGAAATATTTACGATAGGTGTCATCATGCCTGTAACTATTTTACTCTTCTTAATAAGCAACGTCGTACACATTCAGGATTTCTTTTGTTACAGGTGTTTGTCTTTACTTGCAAATTAATTATAGGAAGTGGTATTTATTTGCAAATAATAGTGACCAGCCTAAAATTAAATGTAAGATGTCTATTATTCATGAATCATGATTAGTAAGGTACATTAATTCTTTTTAATAACACAATTATTCGGCACGTGTCATTTATTTCAGTTAATTGGCACCTTAGAGTGGATAAGTGTTCTAAGCTTTCTTGTAAGCAATTCGTTTATCGCATTCTTCATGTGCTTACGATGCGAAGCTTTTGAGAAAGAAATTATGGAGACAAAACATTTTTGCGTTACAATTATGGCGCAATATACAGATGGTATGTACAACAAATACCAACCAGATTATGTTATTTTGATAAGGTACTAAAGTGTCACTATATATTATTAACATATCGTTAAAATAAATTTTCTTTGGAAGGTATGTCATGTTTGATTTATTGCCTATTTTCTTTATATTGTAGATAGAGATAACCATTAAAATTTATTTTTAATTCTCTTTCAGGTCCTGTCAGAGAAAAAGCGCGGAAAATGCTTAAGCAAATAGAGGCCAACCCGCCCCTGTTCGTGGTATACGACATGTGGACAATCGATGGGAGATTCCTCCTGCATCTGTTCAGCATCATCACAGCCCTGGTCGTCACTGAACTACAATTGATCCTTTTGTAAATCGTATGTTAGTAAGGTACAAGCTTAGCTCAAACCAACTAAAGTGTCGAAAATACCGTACGTCCATACAATCTTCAACTTAAAAATGGTGTCCGCTCACGCACACACGTACGCATTTGTAAACAACTCGCAGTACTGGCGACGACTAGGAATGGAGCAGGTCCGTTTGTCTCGGTTTAGTAGGACCACACACGACTAGCTCGTACCGCATCTGTCTCTTTTTGGTTTGATCTAACTGAGGTAACAAGTCGCGCCATAAAAAAAAACTCTAAAAGTCACCAGCGCATTAGATTAGACGATACATTGGTCCAATTGGCGGTACGAAGTGGAGGAAGCGAGCAGTTCTAGCGCTGCACTTCCGCAGTTATGCGAGCAAACGAGATAGCTACTGCTCCGGTGTGCTAACTCCTCCCCTTAAGCGTTATTTTTACGTGGCGCGGGTCATAACTTTTCCCTTCGACTGTAGATTACCAAGTAAATTGGCAATAAACAAAGGTTTATCTACTTAGTTATAAATGAAGACTGGTTAATGAGTTATCTTTATGGCGTTTCGACGAAACGCGAACAGTGTAACGCGACTAAAACTTTAAGTACCTTGTGTCAGTGTTTTAGTAACGTCACCATATCCGTCCCGTTCGTCCGTGGTCCCGTTTTCAGGCTGCTTATCCCGGTGTCCGCAGCGAGGCTTTCCAAACAGACCAAATGATAATTTATTTTTCATCCCACCATCTCGGAAAGAGATGGTGGGATGTGGTGGGATGGCTCCTTTTCACCGAAACATGGTTGCAACCCGATATTATGGATCGAGAACTGATCGATAGCAGGTACGACGTGTTTCGTAACGATCGTGATCTACTACACACAAGTAAGAAGGGCGGGGGCGGAGTCATGGCATGCGTTCGTCAGGAGCTCGGCGCGGTCGCCCGCGACGAGTGGAGCTGCGAGACTGCCGAGCTGCTGTGGATCACCGTGCCGGCGCAAGCGTCGATATCTACCAAGCACTTACATATAGCTATAGCTTACTTGCCACCTGATCGTGACCTGCCTAGTCGACTTGATGCTGCGATAACTAACATCTCAAACGTAATTGAGCGTCATACGCATGATACGTTCCTTATTGTCGGGGATTTCAACTTGAAATGTATCAAATGGGACTACCCCAACTTTGAAATTTTACAATTAGGGTCTGTTGAACTTCAGAACATGGCTCTGAAGACACTCGAGACATTTGGGTGCCTTGGTTTGTCGCAATTCAATTACATACCGAATAGCATGGGTAGATATTTAGACTTATCTTTTTGTAACTTGCCCCTATCTGTTACCAGATCCAAAGATCCCTTGCTTAGAGAGGATCCTCTTCATCCCTCACTTAATATAGAAATATTAGACTTGTACTTTGAGCCACTTAGGATATCACCTGAAGTTACCTACAACTTTAACAAAGCGGATTATGAAGGGATCAAGGCTTTTTTTATAGATATTCATTGGGAATCGCTATTCTCGAAGGGTACTTTAGATGAAGTAATATCACAATTTTATGAAATTATATATAATTGTTTTGACCGATTCATACCTAAAAAATCTAATTCCGTTCATAAATATCCAGTATGGTATAACCGTTCTCTAATTAGTTTATCAAATAAAAAAAATAAGCTTCATTCCAAGTGGAGGAGATTTGGTAACCCTCGAGACCGTGATGAGTACGAGCTGTTGCGCCGGCGCCACCGACAACTACAAAAAGAGTGCTATAATAAATACACCTCTCACGCTGAAAATGTTATAAAAAATAATCCAAAATATTTTTGGAGTTACGTAAAATCTACTCGCGGCACGTCAGGGTATCCTAAGCAGTTTACTCTAGGTGTTGATAAATACGTTGATGGCCCAAGTATTTGCGATGGTTTTAACAAATACTTTGAGAGTGTTTTTATGGCCCCGGCTCCGTCATACGATTGTCACGATGGTTCCAATGCTTCCGTGTTGCAAAATAGTTGTGATAATATCTGTCACGTCGAAATCACACCAGAACTAGTAGAAAAATTATTGAACGGCCTTGACATCTCTAAGGGACCTGGTCCGGACCGTGTCCCCCCTAAATTTTTAAAAATTTGCTCAGAAGTCCTATCATTTCCTGTCTCATTAATATACACAAGATCGTTACAGGAAGGGATTTTTCCGTCTGAATGGAAAAAAGCCCACGTTGTACCCATACATAAAAGTGGCTCAAAATCCAGTATCGATAATTATAGACCTATTTCGATACTTTCGACATTAGGGAAAGTTTTTGAAAAAATTGTATACTTAACTATTTACCCAACTATCACGAAAAGTATACCAAACACTCAGCACGGGTTTCTAAAAAATCGTTCCACTATAACTAATCTGGCTACTTTTACCAACTATGTTCTCGGTGAAATGGAGGGTGGTGGGCAGGTTGACGTGATCTACACCGATTTCGAAAAAGCTTTCGATCGGGTGGATCACGTGATCCTGCTAAGAAAGCTTTGTAACCTAGGCATACATGGCGATTTACTCCGATGGGTCAAATCCTATCTTACTAATCGCTCTCAGGCTGTTGTCCTAGGCGGATTTAAATCAAATTTCATAAATATTCCCTCAGGGGTCCCCCAGGGCTCCCATTTAGGGCCCCTATTTTACAATGCATACATATCCGATATGAATAAGTACATACATTTTTCGAAATGTCTTTTGTATGCAGACGACACAAAATTGTACCTTAAAATAAATTCTATTTCTGACTGTCAGTTACTTCAAAATGATCTCAATAGGCTTTTGCAATATTACAATCAAAACAGAATTAAAGTAAATATAAAAAAATGTCAATGTATAACTTTCACAAGAAAGATTTCACCTATCAAGTTTGATTATAAATTCGGGTATGAGAAAATAGACCGGGTAACTATGGTCAGAGACCTTGGTGTTTATTTTGATAGTAAGATGACACTTAATAATCACATTGATATTATCATCAACAAGGCTTACAAATGCCTGGGATTTGTTCTAAGGGTCTGTAAACCCTTTACCAATGCCTTCAGTCTAAAAATGGTTTATTTTGCCTATGTAAGAAGTATTCTTGAATATGCTTGCACTATATGGTGCCCCCGGTACGATACACATATAGCTAGGGTTGAAAGTATACAAAACAAATTTCTTAAACATCTTAACTACCATTATTCTCGGCCCGCTGAGAACTACCGCGACCTCTGTCATAATCATGGCTTACTAACGCTTGAAGAGAGACGCCTTGCTTTGGATATGGGTTTTTTGTTTGATTTACTTAATGGACGCACTTTTTCGCCAGATTTACTTTCAAATATAAATTTTAACACTCCAAGACGACGCACTCGCAATACTGCGCTCTTTAGCCCAAACCTTCATTCTACTAACTATGGTCAAAATTCCGTCCTAACTCGTATTATGATTAACTACAACAAGATGTTTAGAGAGGTTGATATCTTTGATTCTTCTAAAAAAAAATTCACTTCGTTTATTAAATCAGTTATATTAAGCAACAAATAAAATAAAAAAAACACACTTGACGCTTGAAGCTACTTTGCTTTATACTAAGCAAAGTAGCTTCAAGCGTCAAGTGTATTAAGTATGTTTAAATCTTTAAAACTACTCAACGGATTTTGAAGCAGTTTTTTTTTTTTTGAATAGATGGAATAATGTAAGAGGTAGGTTTAGTATAATAACATGCTTAATATATTAGAGGACCAAATTCCATATAAATAGGGAGTAAACACATTCTTTCGGGAATTAATGAAATGCTTTTGAATACAATTATGGTTTGCTTTGCTTAGCTTACAGTTATTTGTTTTATTTTTTTATCTTCTCGCTTAAGAGGTAGCTGTTTGTATTTCGGCTCGTTTACATAATTTAAACAAGTTGTGAAAACCTATAAACACTTCGATTTATATAAGCTCTGTAGCATAAGTGTAATGTATTATGTGGTTGGTTATCCAATAAATAAAAATAAAAATAAAAATAAAAAGAGTCTTTTTGCTCTTCGATTTCTAAGTGCAAAAGCCGTTTTTATTCACTAGAGGATAAAATAAATTTAAATTTAGAACATCGTGTGCACTAAGTTTGTGAATTAAAAAAATCATTAAACCTATTTATTGCTACCTCTATGGTTCCAAATATACCTAGCATACAAAAATTTTTTAATTTGTTAAAAACTCAAACTCGGAACCTTCTTGGTGTTCTTTTTTCAATTTGCTTTGTAGGCGGTTCTTTACGCGGTATTTTTTCACGTCATTGTTAAACCAATATTAAAAACAAGAAACTTGAAAACAGGAAAGCGCGGGAAACGTTTAACTTGACGGGCGTGTTTTTTACTTCTTGAGTTAAAAATTGTTTTTATAGTGATATAGTGATCAGTAGCGGTATATTTATCTAATTAATTTTACTTTGTACATATTTAATAGTAGATTAGTGTATAAATCCTGTAAATTGGTAAGTGAAAAAGCCACAATTTTTTAAGGCGCCAAAATGAATGAGCCGCCTGACCCCGGGGATGCTCCCCCGGCAGGCCATTTCATAACTATCCCAAACAATAACAGCTTCGCACCTTTAATTGGGCCAATGGTACCAATATCAAATGAATCGGCAATGGATACGGATGGCGCTCCCTCTTCTAAAAGTCGGAAACGATCTTTGGTACATAAGTGCAAACAATGCAACCAGCGTAAACGTAAGAAGGGACAAGTAATTAAAGAACATGATTGTAACTGCGACCTTCCTATCCCTCCGGATTGCCCCTCAAGTCCTGCCGAACCTCATAATGTCGACGTTCCTACATCAAATGAAGTGACTATTAAAGATTCTCAACCTACGTCATTAGACCTGAGTAGGAAAACTTACATTAGCACCGATGCTTCCCCATACATTGTCCATGTACAGAGAATTCAAAACACCCCAAACGACGGCTCAACCATGCACGCAGTCTCCTTTGGTAAATTCTTGACAACAACTGGTTTCAAAAACATTATTAATGGTAGTGTGAAACAGATAGGACGTAATAAAATAACACTGGCATTTTCCGATTTTAATGATGCAAATTCCTTTTTAACACACGAAAGCTTAGAAAAAAATAGCCTTAAAGCATTCATTCCCACTTTCAATGTTACTAGGATGGGGCTGGTTCGCGGTATACCAGCAGAATGGTCACCTGAAGAAATCATTGCCAACATTAATGTTCCCATGGGTTGTGGTGAAATAACTAAAGTCCGTCGGCTCAATTTCAAAACTTTCATTAATGGTACACCCACATGGAAACCATCTCAGTCAGTGGTTATCACTTTTGATGGACAAATCCTTCCAAAACGAATCTTTGTTTGCTACAATGCCCTGTCAGTTGAATTATACATATTTCCTACAATACAGTGTTATAATTGCTGTCGATTTGGACATACCAAGGTACAATGTAGGTCAAAACCTCGCTGTTATAAGTGTGGTCAAGATCATTCTGGAGACTCCTGTAACCTAGATGAAGATAATGGTTGTTGCTGCTTATGTACAGGCCCTCATTTTGCAACCAGTAAAGCATGCCCAGAACTTACAAGACAAAAACAAATAAAACTTTATATGGCAAATAACTGTGTTTCATATGCAGAGGCATCCAAGCTGCACCCACCAGTGTCTAAATCATTTGCTGATGTAGTGTCTTCAAACCCTGTAAATAAAAGTAAAGAAAGTTTTCATCCCAATACAAATAATTACAGTCACCCAACAACAAGTACAACCACTTCATACAATAAAACAGTTTTTATTAAACCCCGTCCACCCCCACCACCCTCTAAGGGATATGACAAACAAGCCCATCAGGCATTAATTAATGAGTATGATATGCCAGCCCCTTATAATGGCTGTGCTATTAAAAATATTCCTACATCTAACAATGATAATAACAACACAACATCCAGTTTTAATTTTAAACAAATTACAGATTTAATTATTGTCATTATTAATTTATTTTCCCAGTTCAGTAGTAGTTTACCGTCCAACGTAGCCCCATTACTAGAGTCTATACTACGACAAATACCTCACTCTGGGGTCGGCCAAGGGGGTAGTAATACAGTGGAACAGTAGAAGTATAACAAGTAAGAAACATGAATTTATACACTTACTCAGCACCTATGAGCCAGTAGTTTCTGCTGTGACAGAAACCTGGCTCAAACCTTCAGTAGTTTTTAAAATAAAAGATTATCACTGTCTGAGAGAGGACAGACCTGATGGATATGGCGGTGCAGCTTTATTCATCAGGAATACTGTTTCTTTCTCTCCTTTAGTTTTTCCTGTACATGATAGTGATGATTTTTGTATAGTAGGTTGTAATGTGCACAAAATTTGTATTATATCTGTATATATACCTCATCCTTCAATAACTATTTTAAGCAGTATCCAGCAAATCATTTCTACTTTACCAAGACCATTTTTATTACTTGGCGATTTCAACTCCCATCACCAGACCTGGGGAAGCTCTATTACCACAAATTATGGTGAAGCCCTTCTTGACATCATTGAAAGTCAGAACCTTTGTGTTTTGAATGATGGATCCCCAACTCGCCGCACACCACCAAATCAAAATATAAGTGCTATCGACCTTTCTATCTGTACACCAAACCTTGCATCAACCCTCTCTTGGAATATCCTTCCATCCTCATATGGTAGCGATCATTACCCTATCATTATCTCTCTCCCATTCAATAAACCCATAGCTTTCAAACATACATCTCAATTAAAACACAGATTACCTGATCCATCTAAGGATAACTGGCATAAATTTAAGAACTCTGTTAAAGATAAGGTATCTTCACTACCAGATTTTTCTGATAATAATGAAAATCTTTGTGCTACAGCTTTAACTAAAATCTTAATTGAAACAGCCAATGAATTTTTCCCCTTAAAAAACAATAGTTCCCGTCTACCCTCACCTCCATGGTGGGATGCAGAGTGCACACAAGCTGTGAAACACAGAAAGGAAGTTGAGAAAGTTTATAAAAATAATATGACCTTAGAAAATTTTGATTTAGGGATAAACTTTACTTCGTGGACCGTTGAGTTGGGTGACCGTATTTTTTTTGTAAAAAGGTATGGACCTAAGGAGTTCTTCTGCAAAATTTCAGAACGCGGAGGCTTGTAGTTTTTTTGAAAATAATTTACAAAAATTACGATTTTTCTATAGAGGTTATTACGTTTTGACGACACTTTTTGACAGCAGCCCTCGGCGTTTCGTTTCACAACCTAAAAAAAAAAACAGCCAATGCAGAAAACATGCAAAAAAAATGAAAAAAACATTATATAATTATTGAGTGAGCTTAAATACAATAATATCAATACATTTACATTTTCAGAGTATTCAATTGCTTGATTACGTGTTTTAATTTAAGATTTGTCTGTGATCGTAAGATACGAAACGCAAAAATACGCCATTTTGAAGAGTTAATTAAGGCCATAAAGTATGTGTATCCCATTACTTAAATAAACTATTTTAAGAATTTTTTTGTTTTAATTAACTGCCTAGAAATTCTAGTAGTTAAGTCAAATAGACTTAAGTGACAGAAAACATCTGTGCCTGAAATAGGTTCGAAGTGAGGTGGGAGCGAAGCGCAGCTTCGCTCCCACCTTGCTTCGAGTGTTAGTTGTTTTTTTTTCAAACCTGTAAAACTTGTTATTAGGAAACCAATGTATGTCAAATAGACTCAGTGACAGAAAATGTCTGTGCCTGAAATAGGTTCGAAGTGAGGTGGGAGCGAAGCGCAGCTTCGCTCCCACCTTGCTTCGAGTGTTAGTTATTTTTTTTTCAAACCTGTAAAACTTGTTATTAGGAAACCAATGTATGTCAAATAGACTCAGTGACAGAAAACGTCTGTGCCTGAAATAGGTACGAAGTGAGGTGGGAGCGAAGCGCAGCTTCGCTCCCACCTTGCTTCGAGTGTTAGTTATTTTTTTTTCAAACCTACAAAAACTATTTATTATACGAAACTTCTCACCTCAAATCAACATTTGGGTTAGGTTAGAACGGTGAAATAAAAGGTCCCCATCTACCTAAACTATTTTTTTATATATTTTTAACCCCATACAGATTAATATTTTTTTAAATATAGCTTTTTGCAAAAAAAAAGGGGGGGAGGGTCTCCCCCTCCTCCAAAACCTTTTATTTTTACATAATTAACCCAGTTTTGACTAACCTAACCTCAAAATTTCATTTTCATTTTTTTCAAAAACTAAATGTCTCCGCACCCCCCCCTCTTCAGGGGGGGTTCCCCCCCTCCCCCTCCCCCTCCCCCCACCCCCCACACCCCTTAATTCAACGGTCCAGGAACTAAATTTTTACCTGATTTAGTTACATCAGCTATAAAAGAGACAGGCAAGCTTCTTAAGAAAAAGAAATTTGAGGGTTGGAAAAACTTTTGTTTATCCATCTCTCCAAATACCCCTTCATCAGTAGTTTGGCGTAGTATAAAACGTTTTAAATCAGCTTTTTCTGACACAGCTAGCCCAGTACTACCTTCAACTCTAACTAACGATTTCTTAGATAAAATAGCACCACCGTGGGTGCCACATAATCTGATAGAAAGTTTGCCATCTCCACACACAACTTTACAACATAACCTCAATACATTAGATTCACCGTTTTCTCTTTACGAATTAAAAGGAATTTTATCTAACATACGCGATTCCGCACCAGGTCATGACGGAATCCCATATTCATTCTTTTCAAACCTTTGTGATCAAACTTTGACATACTACTTAGACATTGTAAACAACATTATAATTTCAGGGAATATTCCGACGGCTTGGAAAAGACAGGTAGTGTTGCCAGTACTAAAACCTAAAAAAAACCCTTCTGCAGCAAATGCTTACCGCCCAATAGCACTATCATCCGTTTTATTAAAATTGATCGAACATTTGATTAAAAACCGTCTTGAATGGCACCTTGAGAGTAATGGTTTATTAGCAAATAGTCAATATGGATTTAGGAAAGGGAAGTGCACCCTAGACAGTATAAGTCTGTTTATATCAGATATTCGGTTGGCTTTTACGAATAACGAATCCTTGTTAGCAGTATTTCTTGATGTTTCGGCTGCATACGACAGCTTACTTTTAGATATTTTAAAACTGAAACTTCAAGCTCTCAGAGTTCCCCATAAACTAATAAATTGCATTTTAAATATATTACATGGTCGTACTATACAAATTTCTGGGGTTGAAAAGGCTCAAACATCAAATGACGACTTTTTGGACAACCCTTGTGGTTACCCTACACGAACTGTCTGGAAGGGCTTACCGCAGGGTTCTGCTATCAGTCCGATTCTATACAATATATATACCAACGATTTAGATTCATTTGCAGTTAATAACGATATTATGATTTTACAATACGCGGACGACTTAGTTATATATACCATTAATAAATCATTGGATAACGCTTGCGCTACATTAACTAATTCACTCTCAAGATTAAAGGCGTGGATGGATGAAAATGGACTCGAAGTTTCAGCCTCCAAAAGTGCTGCTGTGGCATTTACCAGAATGCGAGCTCCACCCCCATTGCAAGTTTTGTATGATGGTGTAGAAGTCCCAATAAAAACAGAACATAAATTTCTGGGAGTTATTCTTGACTCAAAACTTTCTGGTAGTTCTCATTGTAATTACATCGTGTTGAAATGCGAGCGTAACCTGAACATGCTGAGATGTCTTACTGGTGTGTGGTGGGGTGCCCATCCTTTTTCCATGAAACTTATATATAATGCCTTAATACGATCGGTCTTAGCCCAAGTAACATTTAGGCGCTAAAGTAAGAGTTATAATAAGTCTATAAAAGCGCTAACTAGATTCTAAAGTGGTTTATGGGTGTTACAAATTAGTGTTAGAGCGCGCTCTAACCCTACTTTACCCCCGAATTAGGCACAATTTTTATATTACTTAAGGTTGTATAATGACGGTATACAAGAGTTATGGTAATTAGCTAAGAGGTACAATCAATGCTATAAGAGAGTTATGATAGCGGTAACAGGATCTCTTAGCGATACAAGAGGGGTAAATAAGCAAAAATTAACTCTGTTAGCGGTAAAATGGCAAAAATGGCTTTATATTACCTCTATGGGTGCTAAGCGGGCTATAGGTAGGCGTCAGCTGACTCCTTAAGCGGTACAGTAGAGATTCAAAGGCTTTAATTATATTTTCAAGCGCTAAAAGGGAGGTTAATAGGTGTTTTGTAACGGTCTGAACGCTATTCAAGATCGACAAAGGCGATAAAGGTCTTTCCCGCAAGAGTTTTTGATTCCCGGAAAATATTTTTTCTAATTTTGCGATCTAATAATAAGTAATATTATTTTCAATGGCTATAAGTCGGTAACCTCAAGATGTTTATATTAAACAAAAAAAGTGAAATTGTTTTATGGTGCGAAAGGAAGCGTATTTTTGCTGCGAAGGTAAGTACACTGTGAAAAAGTAACATATTTATTGGTAAATAATTCGAGCGCCCGATGTATGTTGTCTATTTACTGAAAACAAATGTTCTGTCTAATATGGAGTGACACATTTTTCTTGTAAAAAAGTACTAAAATATTGCCTTATTGATCTTATAATACTGTACTAGTAATATAAATACATACTAAAGCAAAATACTTCATGGAAACCTTGTGAATATTTGTTTTTATAACCATAATCTAATATTTCATTATCTCAACATGGCGAGCAAACGAATTTAGGGATCCGTAGTGCTCAAAACTTTAAACCATGTATTGATGTTATTTTTCACCTGTTAACTGTTTTGGACAAGTAGAATACAAGGAAGTAGGTAGATATAAATTATTATATTGTTTTAACAATTAATATTATGTTATGATTTAAATACAATATTAGGTTTATAAACCTGACTATAAGACTATTAAATATCGTGTTTGTTTACAGATTAGACCAAAGTGCCATATTCTCGGCTTTATATATCATCTCGCTCAAACGCGCAGCCAGCCAATGAATGTGCAAGTAAGTACCTACTTATCTATCAGTCAAAACAAAAAGGCTCGTTCAATCAGTCGATCTCATTACGCCGTGTACGTACAACGTGACCACGGTGTAATTAGATTTGCTGTGTTATTGTGTAGTTTTTTTCTCTTTGATGATATTGATACCTACCTCATATGATAATTAAATCACCCGATACGCAAGTAAGTATTACATCTTCCTACACTTTCTGTTATTTTTTTTAACAAGAAAATGAAGACGAAAGCTTTTTTTACAAGCTTTCTATTAACTTCACGGCGACTTTCATATTTATTTTGTTTTCTGTTTTCTGGGAAGACCCTTAGCCGGCCTTTACTACGCCCACGGGAAAGAATGGAATGCTAATTGCTAGCAGCGTAGGATATTAATATTGAACTGTTCTTGAATTAAAGTAATTGCCAGTAGAATAAGGTATTTAATGTACTAACTGTTATTTCGTTTTGTATTAATTGGTTTCAGAATGCCGTATAAAATATTAAAAACCTTAGAAAAAGGAAAATACATGCACTGGATTGCGCCTTCGCAATGAGAACATAATAATATAGTAAAATGGCCAAAAAAAACGCAACAAAACTTGTAAGATCGGCTTACTCCGTACCACAGCCTGATTGGCAAGCTGTAATTTATACTTCATTTTTTGATTTCAGTATGCTGATGCTGACCAACTGCCGCCCTGCGTATTTCCAGAAACTCACAATGCATCATCAGTTATAGTTCATGAGTCAACCTCAACTGAATCTTCACAAATAATTTTGACGTCTCAAGATAATAAAAAATTTGGCAACCTTCTGTGTGGTGAATGAAAGCCAACCAGGCATTTTCGGTGCTACTCAAGAAAGTAGTACAATAAATAATACATTGAATGCTATTAGTGTCGCACTCGAGCAACAAAATAAATTGAAATATATAGGTAACTATAACCTATTCTTTGATTGTGATTATTGAAGACATATTTTTAACGTTATAAGTAAAATAAGGTCATTGTCAGTAGGTATTACTACCAAAAATTCGTTATGATGTTTTATGTTCCTAATATAGGAGATAAGTATTTTGATAAAAATAAAAGATTTTGATTTATATTATAATTCCATAACTTTAAAGTGTGTGCAGTAAAGGAAAAAAATACAACTGTTTTTCATGCTCGATACACACTAGCTTACATTGTATATTTCGTGTTATCAGTACAAAAAATGATGCTTTACAGTAAATTATATATATATATTCAATTATGCATATAATTTACTGTATAACCCTAATGCAGTAATAGCACAGTCATCATTTTGAAAAGCATGTACGGAACCTTCAGGCTCACAGGAAACTTGCGCTTCACTGCTTTCCATAGGAATCTTCATTATCTGATCTTCATTATCACTTGTAGTAATAGCACATTAATCATTTTGAAAAGCATGTACGGAACCTTCAGGCTCACAGGAAACTCGCGCTTCACTGCTTTCCATAGGAATAGAGGACGTATTTTCAATAGGAATAGAGGAGTTCAAAATGCGATAATATTCTCTGATCAATTTCTGCCTGTTTCCACCAGTCCTACATTGATTTTTCCAAGTATTTACAACAATTTTTGTTTTTTTGGTTGCGACGCCATTGCCAAATACAAGTAGTCAAAATAAGAAATACAGTAGTGACCTTAAGCGCTATTACTTTACCTTTAGTCACAAAGAAGTAACAATAGACGCTGGAGGATCTGTTATAGCGAAAAATTATACTCCTATTTAACTTAAGGTAATGCAAGAGAGTTTTGTATAACTTCAAGCATTTGGTTCTATATAAGATTAAATAAACACCATTGTAAGGCTGGTAGCGCTTATTAACGCTATTGTGCAACTTTAGGTTCTTGTAAAGAGTTAAATATCACCTGCATAGCACTCTTGGAGGTAGTAGCTAATTCTTTATTCTTATTTAGATCTTATAGTTCTAAGATTCACTTAAAGCTATAACACAAAATGCTGTGCATGAACAACAGTGTTAAGATTTGCCATAATACATCCATAACCTTTAAGCTCGCCTAATTGTCGCGCTTGTAACTCTGTATTATAAGTGGAAGTGATATACGTTACTTGCTTACGCCACTTTATCGCCAATAGTCATAAGTGCTGCTACTGTAATGCCTTTGTAGACCCCTAAGTAACAAAATAAGCTCTAATCGTCGCCTAAATGTTTGTTGGGAGACTACGGAACTTTTTTGTTAGAACCCTGTCACTCCACCAATCTAAAAAAGTTAGATCTTATACAGTCGAAAACATTACGGATAATCACTGGAGCCATGAAAACTAGTCCCATAAATGCCCTACAAGTTGAATGTTGTGATCCACCACTAAATCTGCGACGCCAACTTCTTGCAGACAGATTTTTGTGTCGAGTACTTCAAACCACTAATCACCCTCTAATTTCCAAACTACAAAACCTCTTAGACGCTGTTGAAGTAGCCAGATACTGGGAACATAAAGCATTACCTTGCCTTCTTATAAGTTATATAAAATATCGCTCACTTAATTCCCCTACTTATCGGTCAAATTATCTCCCTCTATTTGAATGTAGTTTAGAATCCCTGTTAACTCCCCCAACAGTAAAATACCTTCCTATTGATAAAGCTGACCTGAATGCTGCATTTTCCTTTAAATATATTGTGGACTCAGAGTATAGTGACTTTCACCATATATATACAGATGCCTCCAAACATAATACTACCCTTTGCACAGGAGTTGGTGTTTATCATGCACAGTTAAATATTGTACAAAAAATTAAACTACCCCCTGAGTCGTCTGTATTTACAGGAGAATGTCTAGGAATTTTAAAAGCTGTTGAATATATCCTGTTATTTAAGTTAGAAAAAACTGTTATTTTCACTGACTCTAAAAGCTCCCTGCAATCATTAGAAAAGTTCCCATTTAAAAACCAAAGTCAATACCCAATAGTTTATCAAATAAGAAACAAAGTGTACGAATGCGTTTGTAGGGGATATACCGTATATTTCGCGTGGCTGCCAAGTCATAGGAACATCAAAGGCAACGAAATCTCTGACCGTCTAGCTAACGAAGCCGTGCACTGTGGTGATAATTTCCCATATTTAAACTATTGCCATGATTTAGCAAACCTCCCTAAATTACAACTTCGGAAAAAATGGCAAGAACAGTGGGAAAACCCAACAGTAAATAAAGGTAGACATCTCTTTAAAATTCAACCCCAAATCCCCCTAAAACCTTGGTTCTTCAAAATGAGGTTTGGCAAGACCGAAACATCAATAATAACGCGATTAAGATTAGGTCATACTTCCTGTCGATCTCACTTATACAGATTTAAAATCGTTGATGACGATTTATGTGAGTGTGGTGGAGTCGAAGACCTCAACCATGTCTTTTTTGCTTGTTCACGTTACGATCGATCTTCTTTTATGAACACACTGATTTCCCTCCGTATTCCTTTCCCGATTTCTATTATTTATCTATTGCATACTAATAATATACATGTATATAGATGTATTGTAATGTTTATAGTTTATAACAATATTAAGCTGTAGTTTTCTTGTATATATTATTTTCCTAAGAAATATTACTTCCCATTCCTACCTCTACTGATCCATCTCCTTTTCCCAACCTCGGTTCCTTAATTTTTATCTTTACCCCGTTTCCCCGTTTTTAACTCGACACTGGCAGGCGCAGTCTGCGCAAGTTTGCCAAGGAAAGAAAAAAAAAAAAAAAAAAAACTTGAAAACAAGTGAAAAAACTAAAATGAGTGATTCTAGCGACGAGGAAGTTTGTATGACGCCAACAGCATTGACTGAAACTGATAATAATGCGCAAATGAGCTTTCTCCCTCAACAATCACGCGAGAAGTATTTAAAACAGTATGTTATGTTCAACACGTGGCGACTAGCAAAAGGAGCCAAAACTCCGAGAACAAGAAAGCAAGCACTCGAAAAATAGTACACAAGTGACTAACACCAACATTACAGTACCTAACAAAAATATTACACTCAATTTAAATAACTGTAGCAACGTTACTTTCAAATTTTATTAATTATACCTAAGTATTATTTTGTTATATTTTAAAGATTATTCTGTAATACTTAATGTAGTAGTTAATACCTTAACTGAAATAAAAGTACCTATCTCCTCCCCCTCCAGAAAAATGTCAGGTTCTGTAAGGTAAAGTATTAGTCGCGTCGCATTTGTCGCGTTGCGTCACTCGCGTAGGACAACGGGTTAGATTTTTTCGTATATTAAGAGTAGACAACGACAAGTTACATTCCACAAGAAGCGGCTGCCCGCTACTTTGTGCGCGTGGACTTTACTTTTAGCCACCGAGTTTCAAACAAATTTGCAACCCTATTATATCGCCTTGGGGATAGAATGTATCAAAATCCTTTCTTACTGGATGCTTACGCCATAACATCTACCTGAATGCCAAATTTCAGCCCGATCCGTCCACTGGTTTGGGTTGTGCGTTGATAGATCAGTATGTCAATCAGTCGTCACCTTTGAGTTTTATATATTTAGATAACTGAGAGTGTTATGAACGCTGTCGGGAGTGTTATTGTACATGCTGTCGTGGGTTATTTTTTATAATTTTAAGGAGAAAATTTTCTTCATACATGATTCTGTGTAGCTTTAACCATTAAGGTTGCACACGCGACGGAAGCTTTACGAATGGAGTAACTTCTTCCGTTTTTCTAACATTCCCCTTCACTGCTCTGCTCCTATTGATTGAAGCGTGATGAAAATTATATAGTTTATTAATACCTAGTTTCGTTAAAATCCGTCGGGTAGTTTTTGTTTCTATAACGGTTATACAGACAGACAAAAATTTTACTGATTGCCATTTTGGCATCAGTATCTATCCCTAATTACCCCCTGATAGTTATATTGGAAATATATTTCATGTAGAGAATTGACCTCCCTACAGATTTATAAGTGTAGAAAAAGATAGAGAGCAAGAAGATTGCCTGAATTTACATGATTAGTCATGCTCGTAAACTTATTTATAGGTAAGTTTTATGAAATATCATTTTTTTACAATTGTTTCACGACTTCAATTATACTTGCTTAATTGCTTATATTTCCTCAAACACCAAAGCACCTTTCATAATGAATATTACCAATTAAGTTAATGGACCAAATTACTACAGAAACAAATTAATGCAATTAAAAAGGGAATCAGATAACCACCATTTATCACAATACAGTCATTCAAACATTGTGGTGTGCAGACTAGTCGATCAAGAAAAAATTCAGCTATCTCATAACAACATAAATACGCTCGATTACTCATCAGTTTAAAATGAGTTCCACTGAATACCTTTCCTCAGATATTTTAGAAGAAAGCTTTTTGAAAACCTTCGCCCCTTACCATTTTCTCCAAAAGATATACGGATCTTGTCGCGTACATGCTAAAAATAGATTTGTAACCGCCCCAACCAGAGGGCAAAAAGTGTACACCGCTTTCTGTATAGCCATGATTATAACGTATTACGTAAAAATAATAACACATTTATACAATCACAATACACATCCAAATATTTTTTACTCGCTCGCATCTATAATAACAATGCAAGTGATTATATTTGTTAGCAGTTTAATTAATGTTCGCTTTGCTAATGGCAACAAAAACATGGAGTTATTAATAAAAATGCAAGAGATTGAACGACTTATGAAAATCGAAAAGGACAAGTCGCTCAGCTCTTCACAGTACAAAATTCATGTAGTTACGGTTCTCTTCTTGCTATTAAGTGTTTTTGGTCATTTTATTATATTGTGCTATACAAATGGTGTGAATTCTGTTTTATTATTTTATGCATTCATTTATATTGGGTCTCCGTTCACATTAGAGATAAGTCATTGTTCGAATATTTTACTCTATTTCGCGTTACGCGTCCGTTTTATCAACGCCATAATCTCGAATCACATATCCGGGAATACGACAGGAAAGCTCTTTTCATTATTCTTTTTTCCAACCAAAAAATACATGAAAATCATCGCTTCTAAAATGCATGATTTCAAAAGCAGTGAAACAGATATTTACTTAAGGGAAATATTACGGGGTTTCAATGTGTACAAAGAAGTATACAGGTTCCAGGTAAACCTTAATTGTTTTTTTTTATATCTTGAGGTGAGTCGAGACTACCTATGTAACATAACATGTTACATAACACGTCTGCAACGTTGCTTTTCAATGCACTGCAACATCACATAACAAAAGTGTTTGTTGTACACTTATTATTTTACTATCTTTTATGTTACACTAGCTAGACGACCCCGCAGACGTTGTCCTACCCGTTGTATAAAAAAAATAAGGGACTTGCCAAGATTCCTGTTGTATCCTAAGAGAGCATATAATCGGTATAAAAAGTATCATATCACCCTAGTCAGCTCATACCCTGTCTGTATAGCAAAATTCATCAAAATCTGTCCAGTAGTTTCAGCATAATTGACAAACACCCAAACAAACAAACTTTCACATTTATAATATTATAGTGGACGCACTTTAACGCGTCATGTAATTATTACAACTTAATAAGGCCGCGGTCTGAAAGTGTTGGTTTTGAATTAGATTTATATCACACTTCTATCAGTAAAGTCTAAAATGCTTTATCAAATTAAGTACTTGTTACCTTCCAAAAAAATTTATCAGTTTGACCCATCGAGACTAAAAAGGTTAGGAAGACAGTTAAGTAGTCAGTGTGAATCATACGTAGTTTGTATTTGTTTTTTTTTGTTTTTGTTTATCTTACGTAGTATTTGTATTCTCTTTGGTGTCAATCAATCAACCTCATTAACTTATTTAATATATCTATGAACCTCATAAAGAAAAGATCGAAACTCGTTAAAAAAATATCTATGGTCAATCAAATTATTATGAATTAAGATATTTAAAACTTGTGAATAAAATGTATGCAAGCAATTGTGATCCTTATGGTGGTAACCACTCTCTGTTGGCGACCTTACATAATGTTACACAGTCTGGACGCACTTTTAAGCGTGATAAAATAACTACAACTTATTACGTAATTTAAATATGTGATGTGTTTTCTTTATTTATTTTTCAGATATTTTTGTTCAGTGTCAAAGTATTTCTTTACGTACTATTAACATTCGAATATATTCTTCTTGCCATGAAATATAATGTAAGTAGAAAAATAAAATATGAAGCGGAATTTAAAAATATTGTAAACTTAGCATCTGAATCTGAAGCTCATGTGAATAGTATGGAGTAATAATATTTATGTTCAATTTCAGGTATTTCACGTTCATAAAATACAGTTGGGAATTTTTGCTTCAGTGGTAACTCTAGATGTGTCGACTACACTCGTTCTTTGCATACGTTGCGAAATTTTGTTTAAATGGATTAAAGAAACTAAAATATTGTCTATCTCCATAATGGCAACTTATTTACAAGGTTTGCTATTTTTTTTTTTGTTTTGAACGCTAAAGTTACACATGATGCAGTTATAATCATCACCGTAGCTGTAATTTGTAAGTATACTGCGCGTGTAACATTTAATTTAATAATTCTACAAATATTTAAGGACCACTAAGAGCGAAAGCAAAAAGAATGTATGAAATCATAGAAGAAACGCCGCCAAACCTATCGATATACGACATGTGGCATATGGACGCACGTTTTCTGCTCTCGGTAGCCAACGTGATTACTAGTTTCATGGTAACATTGTTGCAGTTTGCCTTTTTGTAAATTTAGAGTCGATTGTCAATTACATTTTCAGTCCAATAGTCAATTAAATTTCCAAAACATATGATGAAGAACGGCACAACTGAGTTGTGCCGTTTTAACTGATTATTGAAAAATCTGCCCTCAGTATAGGCACATTAACATTTAATGCTTTGCCAGGTAATATTTAAACAAACCTTTTCTGATTATCTAAATAATATGTAATAATTCTACAAATAGATTGGCAGAGGTGGTTTTATTGATTTTTTATCTAGGACTGTAATAAATAAAAACAATCAATTGAGTTTCATATTTTTATGCAAAAATAATACTTCATCTAATTTTGCAACAGAAATGTATAGATAAATCATCTAGGTCATCTAAAATTTAAAATATGTATAAAATACATAATGTCCATAAGCACAAAAAGTACTAGTATAAGATGTATAAACACACTTTTAAACTCTTATATAAATGCACTTTTCTATATGTAATCTAAATATGTGGTCATCTGCTTTCATATTAGGTATTCATTAGCAGTGTTTTTATACTTATAATAAAAGTAAAAATATTATCATTAAACTAATCACACTGTTCATGGTTTTACTTGCTCTACCCATTTATTCAATCAGGTATATTTTTGGACGGAATAGAATGCACATTAGGCTTGATTCCCGCCATGGAATGCTAAGACTCTCACACTCACATTATATCACTTCATCCCGCCAGGACCAGGAATGCTAAGACACTCACACTCAAATTATATCACTTCATTATATTTCTTTACCTGCTTACCAAAAATACAAAGGGAGATATGGTTGTATTAGAATCTAATATGATGATAGGAATCAAACCAATATACTTATATTACTAATTATATTACTAGATAAAAATTAATAAAAAGAAAATATATACACAATTAAAGTTTCATATTTGATGGTAAAACCAAATGATTTAATTTATTTGCACATAGTGTAAAATATATGTTGCCATCTTGAATTGGATTTTAAGATATATATTATCACCAAAATGAATTAAACATTAAATATTGCATTAATACAATCTAAATCTGTCACAGGTTTAGCACTGGAATAAACAATATTTTAATCTTATTGCATTCAGAGACAAATTGTGGCCTTGAGAGAGCAGCCTAGATGTTTAGATAAATTGAGTAATTTATAAAGAATATATAACCTTGCATTAATGGTATGACCAATGGCAATGGTTATAAAAGTACTACTGGTATTTTTATAACTCAGCTATATAAAAATGTGGTATCTTATGATTAGCCACATAACAGATAAAAAAAACCATGTCTATCACAAACTTGACAAATGTAAAAATAAAGATAAGAGTGAAGATTGCATGTAGCATACTAAGAATAATTTGCAATAGGCTAGATGACACCACCAATCGTTGACATACTTTTTATTATCTGTCAAAACGGTCTGCCTCCATAGATTTTGTATAGGAATACAGAAACATGACGTCATGGTCATGTATCAGAAATCAGAGTCAATTGAACGAATATTTATTGAGTTTTGTGTGTTTAAAAATTGATTCTACAGCTTTTTGGAAATATATTGGTGGTATTAACTTCATAGGGGCTATGTTTTATAAACGCCATGTTCTTGAAAATATTTAAGATAGGTGTCATCATGCCAATTGCAAGATAATGTTACATGGGTTGTACTGAAATTAAATTAATATATACAAGGCAATACATCTCCCGCGAATCATCTCATAATTTTCTGATTTCATGGATTGGTCTGTAAAAAAGTTAATGTTTTTTTTCCATGATACTACCACAGATGGGAATTGTTTTACAAACGACACCCTGTATACATAAATGAGAGAAAACATTTAAATAACTTACTAGACATGTTGTGCTTTCATCATATCTAATACTTAATAGGACTTCACATACAAGATTCGCATTGTCATGAAGCAATATAAAAATTGAATGACTGTCAAAACTGGAATGTTTTCGCCAATGTCAGCATTAAGGTTGAAGACATTAGTAACGCCATAGAAATAGGCATCAATGAGGCACTGTTGCATCGGTGATCAAGGAAGCAGAAACACCATGTTGTTTCATCATACCAGTCCCTGGAAAGAAATAAATATATAGCTTAGTTTAAGTTTATTTACCTTAGTTTATTTACCTTATTGACTACTATACTTCTTTATGTTTTAAATGTAATAAGTAATCCAATCGAAAATGCTGAGCTTAATGCATATTATTTACATGTTGTCCTAGGTTAGCAACGCAATGCGACAAGTGCGACAAAGGGATGAACATGTGATTAACATTACAAATTAAGAAGGCCTGTATAGCATTCTATCAGTGTAAAAGACTCCTTGGCAGTAAATGGGGTCTTAATCCAAAAATCACACTTTGGCTATACACATCAGTTATCAGACCCTCCTTAACCTACGGATCAGTTGTGTGGTGGCCCAGAACGCAACTGTCCACTATCAAATCCAAACTACAAAGCTTGCAGCGCCTAGCGAGCGTAGCAGCTACAGGATGTATGAGAACCACTCCATCAGCCGCCCTAGAGTTCCTATTGAACCTTAGACCTCTTCATCTGGTCATACAGGAAGAAGCAAAGGCAGCTGCCTTAAGACTAAGAGCAAATGGGCTATGGAAACAAAACACTATGACAACACACTCCAAAATCATGGAGGACATCACGAAGGAAAGACCCCTTCTAGATGCACCCATGGACAGGATACCATGCCACTACATCTTTGATCGAGAATACATTATCCAACTTACCGAAGAACGGAAAGACAACTCTGGCGTCAAAGAAGTTAGGATATACACAGACGGCTCCAAAACCTCACAAGGAACTGGAGCCGGAGTATTCTCATACGACTTAAACATCAACATATCAACCACCCTGGACAAACTAAACACAATATTCCAAGCAGAATGTATCGGAATTATCAGAGCAGCACAGGCGGTTGCAGCCAGAGACGTCGGAGACCTCAACATCAAAATTGTCTCGGACAGTGCATCCGTACTTCAAGCTCTACAAAACAACACCATAACCTCTGCCCTCATATTGGAATGCCACAACGCACTCCAACACATTCCAAGGAAAAATAAGATAACCTTGCAGTGGATCAAGGGACACAGCAACTCTCTCGGCAACGACGCAGCCGATGAACTCGCGAAAAAGGGATCCGCGACAACAGTGTTTGGCCCAGAACCGCTACTACCTATACCGCAGGCCCAAATAAAAATATGGCTGCGAGAAGACACCGCAAAAAACCATCTGCTAGAATGAACGAACAGTGAAGGCTGCAGGCAAACTAAAAATGCAATTCAGATGCCATCTAAAAAGCTTGCCCGCAACCTCGCCAAACTAACGCGCGACAATCTACGCAGAGTTATAGGGATTATAACAGGCCATTGTCTCCTAAACAAGCACCTATTCAACATAGGTGTAACAAACAGCCCTCGATGCAGAGGATGCCTCGAGGAAGAGGAAACGCCACAGCATGTACTCATGGAGTGCACAAGCGTGGAAAAACAGCGAGCAGACATTCTAAAAAACCCAACATCATTCCCGGAAATCTTTAGTGGCCTAGGCAGGCTGCTAGCCTTCTGGGAAGACTTGGGCTGGTTGGAATAAAGGCAAACACGCACAATGGCCCAATCGTGAGGCTAAGTGCGGTAAAAGCCCTGCAAAACTAACTAACTAACTATTACAAATTACAAATTCTTTATTTAGTATCAGGGTTGTTACATCTGGGATACGATTAAGGATTTCTTTTAAGTAAATGATTACTTGTGTCAGAAAATCCTTGCTCTCCATTACAGTTTAAAAATTACAAAAAGCAATAACCTAATATTACGATCCATTTAACAAAAATACTCAGAATGCATACTAAAAAAGGAAAAAGAAACAATCAAGGCATCTCAACAAAGAACATAAGTTATGCACTGTAAAATAATGATGTATGTGTGTGTGTGTGTTCGTGTGTGTGTGTATTAGCGTGTGTGTGAGGATTTTAACTAACCTATTTTAAACATGGAAATTTGTTTATAAAATATGATTTTAAAACTATTGTAAATATAATATTATAATTAGTTTTAATTTGGTTTTGTTATTTTATTATAGTTAATCTTGTTCTATAAAAGCCTCAGTCTCATCATAGCTCCAGTTTTTTAACATTTCTGTCAGACTTTTTTTGCAACTATAGGTATTCTTAGTGTAGATGTTAATAATTTTATTCACCTTATTATACAGCTTTGCAGATCATGCCCTAAACTGTCTCCCAGCATAGGTGGTTCGAATTCTAGGCGTGGGAGCTACCAACATTGACACAACTTATTGCATTGTGTGGCTCTCGTAGGACAATGCCTTATAATCTTAGCTTTGACACTATATACATGCACAAAGATTTCTAATAATCAAATTGATGGCAGCTAATATAAACTGTTTCAATTTACCTCTTTATATCCAATTCCTTTATTGTATTATTTACATAGTTGGCCAAATTGACATCTTTGGCAGCCTGTCTGCAACCTTCATATGTATCAGCAGGGATGTCAGTCCGAAAGGCCTTGAAGTTACTTAGGCAGTCTCTTGTTATCACTCTTTGAGCTGTGGATATTCAAGTAACAAAAATCAAACCGAAACAAACATTATCTCATCTGGGTACAGCACAGTCTGTTTTTCTCAGATACAAAGAACAAAAATAAATGACAATAATTATGTATTAAAGTAAAGTCTAATATAATATACAAAATATACCTACATTGTCTGTTTTTTTTGGAATAATAGACTTGTAGAATATTCTTTTCTTTACTTCCAAATACCTAAAAGATGTACTAAGAAATGTTGGGTATGCTTGACAAAACAAGTCAAGTATGAATTCTTTACAGCATCTTTAGTCAGAAAAGTTTCTGATGCTTTTTTAGACTATATAGAATACCTGGGCTAGAAAAGTATAATGGGTATGAAATCCAACCCTAAGCAAATAGTAGCATAACAATCAAACAATCTATCTATGGATTTCATAATGTGCCACTTACCTCCTTTCCTCTCAATGAGCTTTATGCAAATATCCTCTGGATCAGGGCAGGGGTTGCCTAGATAGCCAACACCTCGCCAATTAAAAGGCTCTGTGCAACCTGGTGTAGCTGCTGTACATTGGTAACACCATATTGCCAGGCCTGTAATGCACAATAATTTACATGTGGCGAGGGTTAATTTATTTTTGTTTGCTCAAACTGGCGATCCATGGTTAGCGGAAACTTGGGAAAAAAACAGGTTGATGCTATTTCAGCACTCCTGGCGATTATTTCTGGGACAACCAACAACACTTACACAATATATTAATTATTCATTATTTAATGGTGCTTTGCCAAGAAACTAGTGTCCGTAAAAGAATTGTAATTTATCACTATTAATGCTTACGCTGAGGTTGGAATTAGGAAATTGGCTGGTTTAAATAAACCAATCACATCAGAAAACATGTTTAGAATATACAATAAACAGTTCAAAAGTATTGAAAAGAGTATACAACCATTGTTAGGCCCTGAGCCACACCCGATTGGATCAGATCAACCATGTAGTAAAATAGGACTTACTCTCGTTTATAATAGTGAAAAGAAGAGCAGCTGGTAATAGAAGCTTCATATTTGTGATAAGCTTTTTATTTTTCTTTTGAAAAAAGTAAAATTAACCTTAGTTCTTTAAAATAAATTCACAACAACACAACAAATGCGGCAGTTGCGTTGCGGCGGTACAAGCAGTAATGTCAATGTCAAAAAACTGTCAGTCAGTTGTCAAAGTCTTCTTCTTCTTCTTCTTCTTTTTTTATTAATGGCGACAATTTAGTGTTGAGCCGGTGGTGTTCACTAAATTCCGCCAATGTCACGTGGGTAGCTTTTACACAGGAGAGAACGTAAGCGGAATAATTAAAAGCTAAGCAGATTTATCAACATAAAAAAAACACATTAAGACAACACCGAACGAACAAAGGATATTATTAGAAGTATATCAGAAATAAACACAAATTAGAGGAGCCACACAGAGAAAAGGTAAGTAGGAGGAACTGAAGAAATACAATTATCTGAGAGCTTGGGACAACTATAAATTAATTTTACTAACATGTATAAATTTTGACAGTGATTTTAAAAGGTGGGAATTCATAGAGTGAAGAATGAATTTAATAGAAGCAGGACGGGGAAAGTTTTTAGGGAGGAAGTCAAATAAAGAAGAACCAACCGAAGGACAATTAAACAGAAGATGGTTAGCTGATCCTTCATCGAGGCCACATTCACACAAGGAGCTATCCTTTATCCGCAGTTTTGCTAAGTGCACTGGAGTGGAGGAATGGCCTAATCGTAATCTACAAATAATAGAAACAGTCTTTTTAGGAAGATGCGGATATTTAAAAAACCATGGTTTGGTAGGTATTGTTTGCTGAATATCCGCAAAATATCTACCGGCTGAAGGCTTTGTATTTTTCCAGTGGGTGTTCCAAGATTGGTACAAATGAGCACGAGGTAGAGTCAAGACATCATGCGAGAAGAGCTTGCTATGTTCAGAAGAGCCTATCATGATAGCATTCCTGGCGCATGAATCTACCGTCTCATTGCCAGGTATGCCTCTGTGACTAGGGGTCCAAGCTAGAACGACGTTTAAACCTTTTTTCTTGCAGTCGAGAAGGGCTTCGCGGATATTAAGTATAAGGGGGAATTTGGTTTTGGACCTAAATGGGTTAGCTAAAATAGTTTGAAGGCAGCTTAGAGAATCAGTGAAGATAAGAGTATTATTTAGAGAATGAGATCTAACATAAAGAATGGATTCTAAGATGGCAATAGCTTCACCAGTAAAGATGGATGTTACAGGCGGGCATTTAAAGCTTAATGTAATTTTAAAAGCAGGAATCCATACTGCAGCGCCCACATAACCTCCATCGGATAATTTAGAGGCATCGGTGAACACTGTAAGCCAGCCTCGCCAATGCTCGGAAATTATTTCAGAAAACTGTTGTTGAGCTGAGCAAGAGTCTTTATGGATACCAAAATTAAGGAGAACTGGAGGGACGAAATTTAATGATTCAAAGCTGTTAGAATAAAGAGAATTAATAGGAAATTTTTCGATAGAAAAGGGAAGACGATTAAACTTTTGATAGCTAAGGAGGATACATGGAGTTTTAAAAGTTGAGTCACGTGGGGGGATCAAGTTAGAGAGGGATTCTAATTTTTGTAATAAGGGGTGTGAAGAATTTTGTGAAGTTTTAATATAAAAACGATCAGATAGGTACTGTCTGCGCAAAAAAAGGGGAGGCTCAACACACTCAATCTGGAGAGCGTTGATAGGGGACGACTTCATAGCTCCAAGAATCACGCGCAGGCACTTAGACTGCATTTTCGTTAATTTATCTAGAACAACTTTATTGCAAGGGTCTAAAAGGAATGAAGAGTAATCAAAGTGACTGCGTACAATCGCATTGTAAAGTATTTTTTGAGAATAGGGGTGAGCTCCCCACCAAGTTCCCGACAACGCTCGAAGGACGTTTAGACCTTTCTCTGTTTTATCGAGAATATATTCGAAGTGAGGAACCCCCGTTAATTTGGAATCTAAAATTAAGCCTAAAAATTTGACCTGATTTTGACAAGGAATGGGATCATCTCCAATAGACAAATTAATAATTGGAATGACTCGCTTGCGGGTAAAGACAATACAGTTACATTTAGGGGCGGATATAGAAAGGCCATGTGAAGTCATCCAATTACTAAGGTATCCGAGGGCCGAGTTTAACCGGGTAGTAGCCTCGGACACGGATTTGGAGGAGATATACAAAGCAATATCGTCAGCATATTGCAGTATATTACAAAAGGAGTCTACTGTTTTGTCCAAATCTATTGTATAAATGCTGTACAAAAGGGGGCTGAGCACTGAGCCTTGTGGAAGGCCCTTCCAAATGGAAAGTGAAGAAATATCCAAGTTCTGATACCTAACTGTTATGACCCTGGGCAATAATATTCTGCAAACGAAATTGGTCAACCTCTCTGAGACACTCAGCTGAAGCAATTTTTGCCTGAGCACTGGAAGTAAAACGTTATCGTAGGCAGAAGATATGTCCAGAAAAACACCTACAAGATACTCTTTGTTTTGGAATGCTAATCTTATATCTGTTGTCAGTATACTGAGATTATCTAAAGTGCTAAACCCCTTGCGGAAGCCAAATTGAGTATTGGAAAGAAAATTGTTGGATTCAAAGAACCACTCTAAGCGGTTCTTAATCATATGCTCGGTTATTTTGAGAAGAACAGAGGAGAGGGCTATAGGGCGGTATGAGTTTGGATCTGAAGGATTTTTACCCGGTTTTAGAATGGGTATAACAATTTGTTCCTTCCAAGAGTTAGGCAGGACACCTTGTTCGAAAAAAGAGTTAACTAAGTTAAGAAAATATTGTTTGGCTTTTGGAGGAGATCTAATAAGAAAAGAGTAAGGAATACCATCGATACCAGGTGACGAGTCTACCAGTCCGTTTATAGCTGAAAGAAGTTCTTCAAATGAAAAAAGAGAGTCAAGATTATTCGAAGGAGTGGTTGAATTATATGAATAAGAGGGGAAGCAGTCTACGTTGGGAACAAAAGGAGGAGCCAATTTATTAGTGAATGAATTGAGCCAAGTAGATGGGTCATTAGAGGAGGTATTCGAAGGGGAGAGAGATTTGCGATATCTACGGATCTGTTGCCAGACCACCGTTGAGGGAGTTCGGGGGGACATATTTTCACAAAATGTAATCCATCCAACCTTTTTCTTCTTCGCCAGAAGTTTTTTTGTCTGAGCAGCAGTTTTCTGATACGAGAGGTAATTTTCAATGGACATAACACGGTTGTAGCATTTTTCTGCTTCTTTACGTTTTTTGACGGCAGACGTGCACTCCGCGTCCCACCAAGGAGGGGATATTCTCCTAACGGGCTTTTTTAAAGGAATACAAGAGTTTGCTGATGTAAGTAAGGAGTCCACAAAAAGAGAGTAGGCTGTAAGAGCATTATCGTTACTAACGGTAGGAAGAGAATTTAGATTTTGAGAAATATTAGAGGAGAAGGAAAGCCAATCAGCGTCATTTAGTTTAAATTTTAATAGAGGAGAGTAATTAGGGGTAATAGAAGATCGTCCTGGCATCGTTAAAATGATAGGGAAGTGATCACTACCAAATGTGCTTTCAAGAGTTTTCCACGTAAGCAACGACATTAAATTTGGAGAGCAAAGAGATAGATCTACTGCAGATGCTGGATTTTGAGAAGGCAAACACCTCCTTGTAGGACTGCCATCGTTTAAAATACACAAGTTCAATTCATCCAGAAGGTCCAAAAGTTGTATACCGGGAGCATCAGTTAGGTAGCAGCCCCAGTAGGTATGATGACAATTCAGGTCACCCATCACCAAAACAGGGGGAGGAAGAGAGGAGATAGCAGAACGCAATTCAATAAGAGAAGAAGTATCAGGGCGAGGAATATACACAGATAAAAAAGAAATATCAAACAATCTCACAGCCACAATATTGATATCCTGGCTGTGATCGGGGAGTGGAAGTTGTGAGTATGGAAGTGAGCGCTTTACGAGTAAAGCGCTTCCAGCGTATCCGTCACTTCTGTCATCCCGGAGACATGAGTAGCCTGAGACACGGAAATGTGAATCAGGGATTAACCACGTCTCCGATATTGCCAGGAGCGACGGAGAAAATTTGTTGAAGAGAAAGTAAAGTTCGTGTTTTTTACGTCTGATGCTTTTGCAGTTCCACTGAACCGCTAAATTCATTATTTGTGTTGTAATTGCCATTATTTGTAAAAAGGGACATTCGAGAAAGTTTTTCAGCTACGTTGGACGGTATGCGACCATTTTGGCCGGAGACTATACGGAGGATAAGAGACATGAGAAGTTCTAAAAGGTATTCATTGTCTTGTTCACTTGAGACAGGTTGTGAAGTGCCCGAGTTTAAAGCACAACCGTTCGGGAGAGCAGAAGCACAATCACCTACTATGGCTTGGTGAGCCCGGCGATCGTAACTTTTACCCAAAGGAGAGCGCAAACTAGGCGGAGGACGAATTATAGTTTTCCTGTAAGAGGACGAGTGAACCTGAGGAGCAGGTTGAGAGGAGCTGAATGGGGACGGTTGACTAGAGGAGGGAGATTTTGCAATATCCGCATATGACCTTCGAACATTAGGGTAGAGAAGAGAAGCCTGTTCATATGACACATTGTCTTGGGACATGGTTATCTTGATAGATTTCTGTCTGGAGTGTTCCGGGCATGATTTATTCAAAGCAGAGTGCGAGCCCGAGCAATATAAACAAGTAGCTTTATCTTCATCCACATTGCATTCTTCACCAGGGTGAGGTTGGGCGCAACGATAGCACCTAGGTTTTGAGCGACACTGTGCCTTAACATGGCCGAAACGGCAACAATTCATACATTGTATGGTCGGAAGCTGATAGGTCTCAACTGGTATGGAGGTATGGCAACAAAAGACACGTTCAGGCAAAACCTGGCCTTTGAAAGTGACAACAACAGATTGTGTCGGGATCCAGTTTGTTTTGTTATCAGATACCTGTTTACGGTTAAGGCGTCTTGCTTTTAAAAGAATACCGCAGCCTTCTGGGACTGACAATGATTCTGACAGTTCTTGCATAGACCAGTCAGTCGGGATACCTTTAATGAGCCCGATACGTGTCACATTGTAAGTCGGAATTGAGGCCTCATACTTGTGAAGCGGGAGTAGCTCGTTGTTGATAAAGTTGTTAGCCGCATCAAAAGATTTAAACTCAACCGATATCCTATTTCTACCAATCTTTTTGACACCATCCAAGACAACGTTTTGAATTTTGTTTGTAACCAAGAACCTACCAAACCTTATAGGCTGGATAAATGTTGGGGCAGATGGATCGGAATCTATGCGTGAAACGTGCACAATAAACGGGCCTTTGTCGAGATTCGAATACGATTTTGGTGCGATGACCAGGGATGGGTGTATAAACATGGCCGGGTTGGGGGAGGAAGTAAGGTCCTTGACGGCCTTCTTCGCTGGTTCTTCGGAATCTGACGGATCGAGACGACGCTTCGTCGTCGTCTGGGGGGTCACAACCGGTGATACGTCCATGCTAAGGTCTAATTGGGATGTGGACCGATCAGGAGGATCGGGAGGAAGGGGAGGAATATTATGATCCATTAGGAGACAAAATTAGCCACCACCTATCGGGATATGATAAGACTGCTTAGGTATATTGCAAAAATCTAAACAATGCCGCGAGAAACACTAATTTCAACAAAAAAACAAAAACACGTGTATCCACCAACACTCGCGAGACGGAAACCGTTGTCAAAGTCAAAACCTTATGATAATAGGATATTATGGGACAGTTTCATTATACTCTGTATTAATTACGTACAAAAATATCGACTTTAGAGGGTATACTTAGAATGTGATGAAAAAAAGCGATTCTTTTATTGGCTTATTTGAAGCAATGGAATGAATGAAATAGGACTAGAAATTTTTGTTTGCTAAGGGGTTGTCCTACGTAAGCGATGCAACGCGACGCAACCAGTACTTCAAACGCCTTGTATCAATGTCAATCGCGTCTCATCCCTGTGTCGCGTTGGTCGCATTGTTGCTTCGTTCAAGGATAGCCACTCAATAGTTACAGTATTCGTGGTCTATATAAAAAAAACTAATCGATTTACGTCAATTAATATTTATATTTTGGGACATAGGCACAGAATAGTGACTGTCATAGTACAATGACAGCTAACAGGTCATGGGTGCAGTGAAAAAAAATCGCTTCTCGAGTTCTCGACCTTTTGGCTACGGTCGAAGTGTAGTGTAGAAACGAAATAGATATAAAGGGTCTTTTCCGTCACAAAAAGAGAGGAGTGGCATTATAAGTTTGACCTGTCCGTCTGTGTGTCCCTTTGTGGCACATATCCTCATGGATGTGTTAGAGCTTAATTTTATCAAATAAAATTAAATAAAAGGATCGTAGATTTGTGACAGCCAAAAATATTTTAATCAACAACGGTTGCTAGGTAACAATGAGTTAAAAGGTTATCAAAAACAATACAAAAGAGGTTTTGTTATAAAACTATTCTTAACATCCTCCCTTCTTTGGTAACCCTTAACGGACCATACCAATTTTCATTGCTATCGACTCAATCCGTGGCTTATGTAGTGCCTTGGTCAGAAAATCCGCCAATTGGAACTCACTGGGAACATATTCCACACATATCTCGCCATCAGCAACGAGTTCTCTTACATAAAAATGTCTAATAGCAATATGCTTAGTTCTTCTGTGAAGTTCTGGGTTATGTGAGATCTTTATTGCTGCATCATTGTCAATCTTCAGTTTTGGTATCTCCTTTAACTCAGATATTTCACTGAAGAGTCTTTTTATCCAAACAATTTCTCTTGCTGCTTCGCTGGCAGCAACCAGTTCTGCTTCGGTACTGGATATGGCAACACATGTTTGTCGTCGACTCGCCCAAGATATTGCTCCACCAGAGTATAAGCATAATATACCTGACGTCGATCGTCTGGTACTTTTATCTCCACCATGATCGGAATCACTATAGCATTCCAAAATTCCAGTATTGTATCTCCTTTTGAAGATTATTCCATATTCCAAAGTTCCCTTGATGTATCTTAGGACACGTTTCAGTTTCTGGATGTCATCTTTCGAAGGATTTTCTAGAGTTTGGGATACAACGCTTACAGCGTATGCCAAATCAGGTCTAGTTCCAACTGTTAAGTAGGCAAGTGCTCCCACAGCTTCTCTATACGGAAACAAAGTTGATACTACCACCTCTTTATCCAGATCAGGCAATCTATCTTTAAGTATAGGAGTTGTAACAGGTTTGCAATCGCTCATACCAAAACGATCTAGAACTTTTTCAGCATAGTGCTTCTGTGATACTTTAATACCACCATCCTGGTATTTTATTTCTAATCCTAGAAAATAGGATGCATCTTTAATAGTGAGTTTAAATCTTCTCTTTAACTCTCTAAGAAACTTCTCAGAATCTTCCTGATTTGTTGCAGCAACCAGGCCATCATCTACATAGAGAGCGAGAATGATTTTGTTACTCCCACGGTTTCGGATAAATAGGCATGGGTCAGTATCACTTTGTTTAAATCCAATAGTCTTTAAATAATCCACCATGCATTTATTCCAACACCGAGGTGCTTGTTTGAGGCCATATAGACTTCTCTTGAGTCTACACACCTTCTTTGATCCATCAGAGTAGCCTTCCGGTTGACTCATGTAGATCTCTTCACTTAGTGAACCATACAAGAATGCTGTTGACACATCAAACTGTGTGAGTTTCAAACCTTCGTTTGCAGCGACGCTTAAGACAGATCTAATTGTCGTCATCTTGGCAACTGGGCTGAAAGTCTCATCATAGTCAATGCCCTTTTTCTGTGTATACCCACGAGCAACTAATCTCGCCTTAAATTTGTCTAGAGAGCCATCGGCATTGGTTTTAACCTTGTAAACCCATTTACAGGATATGGGCTTTCTGTCTTTTGGAAGATCAACCAGTATCCAGGTTTTGTTCTCCTTTAAAGACTTCACCTCATTTTCCATTGCTTTGACCCACTGATCTTTATGCGGACTGGAAATTGCTTCATTATAGGTTTTTGGTTCATTGATTTCATTAACATCAGCCGACATCATAATACAATCTTGAAATCGATTAGGTCGTCGTATCTGACTTCTGTCACGTAGAGTCATTCTTGTTGCTATCTCAGCTATATCATCCAAATTCCTTGGTGCCTCAGAATCATTATAAGCATCATCATTATCATCGTCATCATCATAAACAGGTGATTCTGGCAGTGATGCTTCTGTAGACGGTTGAAATGATTCTTGTTGGTTTCCATCTTCCTGACTATCAACACGATCCAACGATGTGGGAGGGAGTACAGTTGAACTAAGCTCATCAGTGCTACTTGTAGTGCGATCCGAGCTGTTTTCAGTGTGATCATTCCCCTTTGCATCACACGTCGGTGGTTCTGAAAGTGGAACATAGATTTCAGCTGAGTGCTGTTCTTCCGAATCAACTAAGCCACACGGTGCAAGTACTAATTCATTAAATGTAACGTCTCTTGACCTTATGAGTTTTCCACTCTCACTCAGTAATCGGTAGCCTTCATCACCATCATATCCAATTAGGATGCATTTTTCAGCCTTTTTAGAAAGTTTCACTCTCTTTTGTTGAGGTATATGAGCATAACATTCACATCCAATGATTTTAAGGTGACTTATTGCTGGCTTTTTCTTAAACCACAATTCAAATGGCGATTTGCCATTTACAAGAGTTGGACCAGTTCTGTTTATAACGTATGTAGCAGTATTTATCAATTCTGCCCAAGTAGCGCGGGGTAATTCTTCATGAGCATACATCATTGTACGAGCTGCTTCGACTAGGATTCTATTTTCACGCTCGCTAAGCCCATTTTGTTGCGGCGTGTAAGGCATTGTGAGCCTTTGCCTTATCCCAGCTTCTTGTAGAATGCATCTTACATTTTCATTGTCGAATTCACCTCCATTATCGCTCAGAAATTCTTTGACAGGATGTCCAGCCACTTTACATTCTTGTAACATCTGTCGGAGCTTCAAGTGAACTTCCGATTTCTGTCGCATGAAATAAACGTGACGATACTTGCTGAAGTCGTCTTTGAACAGAACGAAGTAACGAAATTTATTGAAAGAAGGAGGAAATGGACCGCAAACATCAGCGTGTATAATTTCTGCGGGTTCCTTAGCTCGTTCTCTTGTTCCAAATGTTTTTCGGTGAGTTTTTCCATAAATACATCCGGTACATAATTCTGAATCTAGACGAACTTTAATTCCAAGTTCTCGTTCAATAACTCCTTTAACGTGTTTCTTATTCTGATGAGCTAACCGTTCGTGGTAAAGTTGTAGTAGGTTATCTGCTGACAAAGCATTTAGATCAGGGGTGGACTTAGTAATAGTCTCTACGTTAAGCTTGTATAAGCCCCCGTTCTTGGCTCTTGTGCCAGTCAGAATCACGTGTCCATCAACTTTCAGCGAGCAGTGTTCCGTTTCAGACATAAAAACACTATTGGTTAGTCTGTCTTGAGTGGCCAGTACAGAAAATAGGTTTCGCATAATATCAGGTACGTACCATACATCACAGACCTCCATTCTTAGATGTGATGGAACGCTCGTAGGTACAAAGTTGCGTTGTGAGATTTTCTATTGTTTTATCTGTCTTTGACATCAGTAACCAGCTTGATTTAAAAGAAAAATATGCTTCAGGTAATGTATCTAGAATTTTACAGATTAACAGGATATCTGGTAAATCTGATTTTTCTACCTTCATCAATTCGGTTTTCAAATCTGCCCAAATGGTTTTGATTTTGGAGACGTGAGTTATGATGTCATGTGACGGATCTTTACAATAGCCGAAAAACTCCATGCAAAGTGCGTAACTCTTGTCTTCAGACTTGCCGTCGAATAAACGATGTAATTCGTCCCAAACTTCTTTAGATGAGTTAAAGCGCATTATCTTTTGAAGAGTTTCGTCTGACATATTTGCAGTAAGCAATAGTAATGCGGAACTATCTGTTTTGTTGTAATAATCGAGGGCTTTGTTATACTCCGAAATTTCTTGCGCATCGCTAGTAGTAGGTTTCATCGGTTTCTGGAGAATACCGCTTACTGCGTCTAATCCTCCGGACATACCTCTAAGTAACAATGTGGCTTTAAATTTCCATGTACACCAGTTCTTTGTTCCTTCCAAGAGTCCAATGTCAATTTTGCAACTTGATTGCATTTTGAAATCTTTGACTTTCTCGTATTGGTTTAAAACTTGGTTTATCACCCACTCGATTTATTTAAAGCTTTCACTTCGATTCCTCACGCTCTGCTACCATGTTAGAGCTTAATTTTATCAAATAAAATTAAATAAAAGGATCGTAGATTTGTGACAGCCAAAAATATTTTAATCAACAACGGTTGCTAGGTAACAATGAGTTAAAAGGTTATCAAAAACAATACAAAAGAGGTTTTGTTATAAAACTATTCTTAACAGGATGCACTGATTTGAAAACGATTTTTATAATCGAAAGAGTATTGACGTGACGAGATAGCAATTTTTTTTAAACTTTGTTTTTTTTTAAATATGTATAATTCTAGGTAATCACCTACCTACTACTTGGAATAGTAAGTTTTGGATACATTTACGTTATTCCTTACTACATAGTGAACTTCGATGTGCCAAGTATTAACAAGTAACAAAAATGCAGTAGTCACCTATAGAAAGATCGTTTATTATATATTTCCTCTTGATTTAAGCTACAGAAATATTGACCAAATATGCGTACGGCATTACAAGAAGTTACTATTACATGTCATCGGGTTCTGGAGGTGGTTCATCGGGCGGATAAATGGATGCCAATAGCAATTGCAGATCTTCCTTGTTCAAATCAATGCACATGGTGCCTACCACATCTTCTACTCCGATCGTGCCATCATTGCTCATATCTACCTCCTTTATGAGATTGTCTAAAGGCTTCTGTGCCATCTTGTGCCCTTTAGTAGAAAGAAGTTCTTTCAATTGTTCTCTGTCGACACTGCCAGTTCTATCTGGATCAAGAACTTGCAACGCAGATCGCAATTCGTCTTCTATAGGAAAGTCCCTTTGACGGATTGTTACCATTTTTACGAACTGATCAAATGTGATGTGCCCTTCAGGATGCGGTGGTCTGACACACCATGCTATTAGTTCCTGTAGTTGTTCCGGAGTTACTGTCATAAGAATAAGAGCCTTTAACATGTAAATGAGTTCTTTCTCAGTGATGTAGTTATCGATGTCAGTGTAAACGGGGGTGTAGTTTTGATACAGTTCCCAAAGTTGTTCCACTTCAGCTAGCTGATCGGGTCTTAGCTCGAATGGTTCTTTCAGAGCTTCTTTGGATTCACTGAAGTCGAATGGCGCCGTTGGATCTGGTGGTGGTTCTTCCACGTACGCTTCTTCTTCTTCGACGGGGGGTTCTTCGGGCGGCTTTTCTTCTTCTTTTTTCTGCTCGGCTTCTGTTTCTTCTCCTTCAGCGTGCTCACCTTCAAGTTCTTCGCCCATCAGCTCTTCGCCTTCGCCCAAAACCCTTTCATTGTCTTCTCTCTCGACATGTTCGCCTTCAACGGTTTCGCCTTCTACGTGTTCACCCTCAGCTTCCTCGCCACCGATTTCTTTGGGACCTTCCTCTCCTTCAACCTTTTTATGATCTCCAGCACCCTCTGGTACTTCAGACGGTGTTTCTGTGCCTTCTTCTGTCGTTTCTTCCTCCATTTTTTAACTCTTAGACGCGACTTACCCCAAAAACTATATTTTACACGAAGAATTTATCGTCACCGCATCTAGGCTTACTAAACTTCGTTCGAATTACTTCGATAAGGTTACCTGTGATTCTGTCATACAGTTGTAAACTTCCAAGTGATATCGAGTCCAGAATATCTATAAAATCTCCTAACAGCTCTTCTCGAACATTATCAATAAAAGAAAACATTGGTAGAAAAAATTAAATAAGGGTAAACTACTTTATCAAAAACTTTATAACTTGAATCTTTTATCATTTCATAATTGCATTATTGACGGTGACAAACGAATTCAATGTCAGTGTTGACAATCCAAGAAAATATAATCTGAAATCTCAGGATGTGAATGGAACCTGTTTTTAAATCTGCGAAGTTTTTCTGCGAAGCCGCGGTCAGGAACTCTAATATTTTTGCCATAAACCTAAAAAAAAATCCTCGAAACCACACATAAAGCGAATTATGAACTTTTTATTACTCGAAATTCCGGGGAACAACCGTTATCAACTTGCTGCTGGAGCATAGTTTCGTATTGTAGGTAAAGTACAGCTAGGACGGTAAACATGACAGGTAATTTCATTCCGCCTTGGGCGTAAACCCAATCTTACAAGGTAGATATAATTTAATATTTAAATAGGTCCTTTTTTCATACAAGCAAAGTTTGAACCTAGGTGAACTTTTATTACTCCTAATTGCCCAATAGGTTCATGTTTCAAATAACTAAGGCAACCGATCCCATCGACTTTTCCGCGTTCCAGTTATTTGCGTGGTTTAATGCACTTACCGCAACAAAGTGGCGAGAAAATGTTTTAACTTGTATTAATGGAGCTCTCAGCTAGAACAGTTGATTATTGCCTTTCTTTGGTGTCCACAGCTCAAGTTAAACTAGTCGGTGTTACAGAAGTGGTAGCGTCCCACGGCCAATGCTTTCATGAGGCGCATCGAGATGGTCACGTGCGTTTCGCGAGGGAAAGAGGCTGGCTGTATGGAGAGCGGCGCGTTAACCCGCGTGGGCGCCAGCCGGCAGAAGAGTAAACGCGCGCTATTGCTGCGCATGCGCACTGGGGAAATAACTTTTTGGCGCGAAACTTTACGCGAATATTACGAATCTTTTAATGATAAAGCGAAATTTGCACGAATTGAAATAACGAACTCTAGTGTTACAGTGTGATTGAAAATAGTACTTAGCCTACATTTTTTAACAAAATGGTAAGTTCATTCCTTAATCAGTTTGAATAGTTAACAATATAGAGGGCACCTTTAAACACTTTTTACGCTTCCTGTCATATCTTCAAATTCTCTAGTTTAGGACCAATTTACTGTATTCCATTACTTAGTCTGTTTATTCGGCTAAACAATCGCAATACATCATATGTCAAAGAATATGCAAAATTAAAGCCAAAATATCAATTTTAGTAGAAGATATCAGATGTTCAAACTACCTCACCCCTGAGGCAGCTTGAAGAACACGCATTGGGCAGTTTTGAAATAGGAACTTGCTGAATAAATAAGAACTTCATCACTTCACTTCATTAATGTTCAAGTACCATTAATGGATTCATTATAAACAATTATAGAGATTAAATGTCAGTAGCAAAAATTAAGTTAAAACGGCCGGTATGATTATTTAATTATCTTCCTTTGATAAGAAGTAAGATAGCTGTCAGTTTCACATAAACGGTACTGTTACCTCAGATATATTGAAGGCGACATATCCTTAAAGTACTTTAGTCTAGTATCTTATTTTAAGTTAGTGGAACAAGGCAAATACATTTTTCATTAGATCTTTTTGTCGATCTATCTTATGATTTCTAAAAACGTAATCAACATTGTTCAAATTTAGATTGTGATTATGAAATAACCTGATCTTCATTTGCATACAGCATCAAGTACAATCACGGGGCTTCTAATTGGTTCGCAAACACATTATCAAAACATTGCACTACATTGATGGAAAATATATGTCATGGATAGATGTGAACTTTCCAAATGACTAAGCCCAAATTACACCAGTCTGAGTTAGCATAGCCCAGAGATAAAATAACGCGATTTCACTGTCAAACACCGAAACTGCTTTGACGCTGAAAGAGACCGTATGATTTTTCAGCCCTGAGTTAATCTAACACTTGCACCACGCAAGTGAGCCGAAAAAAAATTCATCTTTCAGTCAAAACTTTGGAGCAAGCTTTGACGACCACTTTGGTGTAATGGTCATGAAGTTGACTATTACCAAAATTGTCGCGGGTCCGATCCCCGCACTGCACAAACATTTGTGTGCATGAACATGTCTGTTTGTACTTGTCTGGGTCTTATATGCATTTATTCAAATTTATTTGTAATACCACTGTTAATTCTGATATCTGTTACACAAGTGCTTTAGCTAAAACCATAGAGTCAGATCACTGTAAGTGATGTTGTGTATAATTAAAAAAAAGATGGCAAAGTATGTTGTGAGCAATCAACAATAAAAAATACAAAAAAACAGTTCACACATACGAGCACATTGACCAGTAGCAGTAGCTATTTGGATACGATCACACACCGCTTTAGTCAATAGACTCTTCTTTCTTAATAAAAACTAAATAATAACTTATTTAATAATTAAGCTAATTTGAACGATCGTTCAGCATTGTACCAAAAAATCCTACCCAATTAGAAATATGAATAAAACATACATTAATCAGTAGATGATTACTTCTATTGTAATCAAAATTGAGTGTACTTGTACGACACAACAGGTGTTAATTTTTTCAGCTGCTTAGCAGTTAGTACAAATAATAAATCATCATTTTTGTATGGCACTTTTTTAGTATGATAGCGCAAAAACGCCTACCATACCACACCAATAATCTCACTATGTTTATTTTAATTGGTGTCGATGAAGTATAAATTGTCGCCTAATTAATGACCCGTATATCCTTTTATCACCTTATGCAAATATTTAGAAAGTACCCTTTACCGTAATTGTCAACACGAGAGTAGGTATGTTCCAATAAATAGGCTCGACAAAATGGATTTGTTTGGAGTGAATTGCCGATAAAGTCATAGAATAATTTTATCATCGATAGCTTAATATGTTATTATGTTTTCTAGGGGAAAAAGGGGCACCTTTGAACATTTGAGTTCACAGCTTCGTAGTTGTTATTGAAGGAAATTTTGTAATTTTTTTTGGACAACTGGCTCTGGTCACTCAATTATGACAAATAAACAAATGAAAACTCTTGTAAAATGAATGCTGCCACAGGGGTGGGGTTCTTTACGCCCTCGGTGCAAAATCTACTTTAATTCAAAACATGTCATAATGATTACAACGTGGGTGGAAAATACGTAACTTTTATACGAATGAAGTTGGGTGGCATCATCAAATCACCCACATAAAAGAAATGTTATTGACATGATAATACTAAGACAGTCTTGCATAAGCAATAAAACCTTTTGGCAAGCGAATTACACATTTAAAAGTTGTTTCGAAGTAAAAGACATCAACGCGTCAGTGACCAGTCGGTTACCGTTTTTCATGACTAACATTATACATATTTTAATTTCGCATATTCTTGTGACTAAGTTATCTTAATTTAACTTTTCCGAATAATAAACTTCGCGTTTAGTAAGTAAGTAGGTACTCGTAGTAGGTATGAGCGAGTCCTTAAATTGATGCGTGTTGCATATCAATAAATGCATCCATAGGTACTAAGGTAATGGCATAAGTCAATCTTATTTAAAATGGATTTCACTTTCATCACCTTGGATATCCGATCGGTATGCAACATACGCCCGATGCGTAGCTCACACTTCACGAAGTAATGCAGCAATCGTTCTTGATTTGTTCCTTATAGATAAGAATGCAAATAAATCGTTGATCGTTACCGATCAAAATTAAATCGAGCTACATCCTGAATATTAAAATTGGTCTGATAGCGTTCATCATGGGCTTGCCCTGACCATGAACCGCCAAAGCGTATGTGAAACAGATGCCTCCATAACGAATGCCGAATATCTGTAAAACGCGGCGTGATGTTCATTGATGGTGATAAATATCTTCGATCGCAATTAAGTTTTAACCTTGTTAGTTTTTTATTTATTGATAGTACATCAAAATTGATGTTAATAACCACCTAAACATTTTAATTAATCACCATACACCAGTCAGCATTATGGTTTTTATAAATCAGTTCATAAATCTTGCATACCATTAATTTTAAGATTTAATTCCGTTTTTATTTGATTGGAAACTAAGAAACGTAGGCAGTAAAAATATTATGCGCAAGCAGATGGTTTATTGATTTAACCAAATTTATTGTGTAGACTATAAAGTAAGGCATAAAATTATCTTCATTTATTTATGATGAAATCTCAGTCTTATATGATCGGTGCCCTGGTAGTAGTCTGCTTTCCGTTTGTTCGTCTTCCACGTTGCCTTATCTTGGACGTCTTCCTCGGTCAACTTACAGCTATCTAGGTCTGTCTTGATGACTTGAACACGGTACTTAATACAAATTATGAATATCAATGTATTTGCTCGTAGTTATTTTCTACTAAAACCTTACAATACATGTCGTAGCATAGCTAAGAAAATATTAATTTGTCGCTCGACTTGTTTTCCGAGTTCTAAACGTGTTGCGCGACTTTATTCAGGGTTCGGTATTATCTTAAGTTTATTCTTTTCAGTATGTATATCGTTTGGTAAATACTTAGCCCTTGCTGAAGCTCACATCAAATCGCCAAAATCATTCTGGTAATTACTGAAAACGAGCAAATGAATCACACTTAACATGCGCGTTACAAGACTCTATGGGCTGAGCTCAGACAATAATATAGAGCGGGATAAAGTGTGATTGAAGGTCGATTGCGCAATGCTCGAACTACATTGGTAAAATACCTTCTATTGTAGAACACTCATTTGTATCACGATCTATCAGACCCAGTTCAGATGTGTAATGAACATTCAGAGTACCCGATTGACACGATGAGTTTCAAGTTTATATGCACGTCCGTCTATATCTACTAGGTTATAAACTCACTTACACATTTCTTGTTTTTACTCGAATATAAAACGTTATGTTCCGTTTTGTTATCTACAACGTAGTTAAGCTCGTACAATTTTTTTTTTAAAGTTGCTATTGCCATATTCTACCACGCTGCGTAAAAAGCAATGAGAAAAATCATAGCAAACGCATATATCTACACTAATATTATAAGGACGAAAGATTTTATTGTTTGTTTGAATTGAATAGGCTCCGAAACATCTGGGCCGATAGGATAAATAGGCTATATTTAATACGAGAAATAAAAATAATAAATAATTGTCCACCCGTGCGAAGCCGGGAGAGGCCGCTAGTTTTTATTTTTATGACACGTACGAGTAGTCATCCAAAGTACCTATCTAAACAAATACTATAACACTTTCACGATAAATCATTATAGTAATGTTAAATGCGTATATTCACGCGTCGGAACTGAGAATTACTGTTACTATAAGAAAATTATGGTCATGCTTTTGTCATCATGAATTTACTGAAATTATATTAAAATCCAACAATGCATTTGGTAACATAAAAATGTACGTTTATGTTCGACACATTGTGATCCAAAAAATGTGACAATTATCAAGAATTTAAACCAAACCGGTCACGGGAGAATAATACGATTTCAAAATTTTATGCGATTTTAAGCGGTTCACAAGCAAGTTATTGTTTGCGAAATAAATTAATATTGTTATAAGTTTTTCCAGCTTTAACATCAAGTGTGACAGTAATTACCAGTTTGTATTACTCAAATTAAAATCAGTACACCCATATGACATACATTCACCTACTACAGCTAAATTCTTATTTACTTTACACACGCAGATAAAAGAGGTGCTTGTAGCGCAGTAGTTGCAGCGCTTTGGTAATGATACCAAAAGTTAAGCAACCTAAGGCGCGGTGATGTTTGGGATGAGTGACCATTCTGGCCATTTAAGTGACGTCTATTTACAAGCATCTCCGTGCTTCTGATGGCACGTTAAGCTATTGGTCCTCGTTAATATCGATAGATATTAGTCGTTAAGTCAGAGGCTCTCGGACGGCTCTAACATCTGACAGTAAGGTTGGTCACTTACTTTACAAACACCTCTATGCCATTCCGTACTGAGCCCGCATGATATAGTATGGCTCGGACCACCTCAGTTGAGGTGAGGCATGTGCCCAGCTGTGAGACATATAGACTGATGAGAAGTAGACAAAAGTACCTTAGGTTACTGATAAGGTGGTAATTTCAGTCTTATTTACGGAATTTTACTAACAGCAAGCTACGTTATCTGGTAAAAGCATATTTGGATAAACAATACTAGGTTGGAACAAAGATTAATCTTAGTGCAAGAATCCTATATTTCCACTAGCAAAATCTGAGTGGTCTGTTAGTTCTACTTTATCGTGGTGCGTGGGCCTAGAGTATAAGATTGAATACTTATTTAAACAAATAGTAACTTGTTGTAACAGTTTCGTTTCTTTTCAGTAAAACTTAATAAGGCAGCTACCTGAGTTTGTTGTAACATGTTTTGGGCGAAGCACAATAAATAACGTAAATAATGATCAGTGAGGTGTCGAACCATTTATAGCAGACCAACGATGTCTAAAATTGGATAGGTAACATTAATCTGAAGTAGATCGTGCAATGATGGGAAAATATTGTGATCCGTATCGATCGTGCAATCGGAAACATGTAATTAATAACTATTCTCAATCCCGCGGAAATAATTGGCATGATGACAGCTATCTTTAATATTTTCAAGACCATGGCGTTTAAAAAACATAGCCCCTATGAAGTAATTATAACCAGTTTATTTCCAAAAAGCTGTCGAAACCAATTTTTAAACACACAAAACTCAATAAATATTCGGTCAATTGACTCCGATTTCTAGTGACGTCACGTTCATTATTCCCATACAAAATCTATGGAGGCAGACCGTTTTGACAGATAATAAAAAGTATGTCAACGATTGGTGGTGTCGTCTAGCCAAAGCTACTACGTTTATAAAACGTTGATATTATGAAGTTTAGGAGGATGACGAGAGAGAAAATTAACATGACTGGCAGAGATTATTCTTAGTGTAAATTTTATCACTTCATTTTAGGTTCATTTGTGCAATTAAATTACATGTTAGTATAAGGGATTATACAACGTTGTATTAATATTAAATCGTCAAGTAATTAATATTACCGACACACAAGAAGGGCACTCCTTCTATTAAGTAACATCGTATGAGCCAAACAATTTAACAGCATTTAAGTAATGTGCTTACATTAAAATTAGGTTTATAGCTTTTAACTTAAACTCTAATGAGAGCTTTAGATGAGAATATACAGTCTAATAGTAAAGTTGTTTAAGATATGATGTTTTAAGGCTTAAACAACATAAAGCAAAATAGCTTATTAGTGAATTTTACAAGCTTGCCACATACAGAGTGTATGTAGTTTTGATCAGTAGTCGTTTTGAAAATAAAGGCGGTATATAAATCTATAACAACTAACTCGTTTTAATAGAAGATTAACTACACTCCTCACACAAAAATTTTGCTAGTCGATGAGAGTTTGCGATATATTAGTAAGGGGCTTATATTTTTTTTTGATAAAAAGTTAGTAAAGGATTTTTCTTAGGTATTGAGGGAGGCTTTTTGCCCGAGTCTAGAAACTGCTGTTTAATTATACTATAATAACATTATTCAAGGTTTTAATTGTGGCCCTTGGTTAAGTTGTTTGATTTTCGCATCCTCACCAAAACGATATACAGCCTGTATTACTTACAGTTTATTTCGTTCTCAACTTTGAAGTTATATAACTAATCAATAACAATAATGTTCTTGCTTCTTGACTTGTTATTACTTGTGTCATCATTAGGAAGATGTCGAGATGATTCTTTGAGAGTTCAATGGTGATTGATGAAAGTCGTTTAGTGGAAACTTAAGCTGCATGAGGGACGACTTAGTTTAGTCATTATTATTTTGCTGGGAATTGCTATTTGAAATATACAAGAACAGGAATATTTTTTTTCATTTTGATAAGTTTATGAGTCGAACTATTTTTTGCAGTATAGTTGAAAAATAAAGTTAATTATGTACATAAAAAATGAGATTTGTGATCATAACAATCGTTAACTTTACTTTATATATCCGTTTTAAATACTTATCCTGCGAACCGATTAATATGTACATCCAATTTTTTTTATTCTATAACTTAGTTGTAAACACCGATTGCCTATCATTGTGTCGATCAATTTCCAATATAATTTTATACCACTCAGGACGTGTAAAAGTGCCCTCAACAAAATTGACAAAAACATTTTAACAAATGTGTATTTTGGTAGATACATATTTACCTACCTGCTTACTCCTAACGTCATATCCACCACGTTTACTAATCAGTAATAGTAGTATATAACCTGATTAAGTTTTATAATTTTTATGTAATTTTTTTAGTTGTAATTGCTGTAGTTGTCCCAATAAAACAATGACAAAACAAAGTTTTTGGGTTACATGTAACTTAGAGTTCTGAGTGGCATATCCTTCAAAGAACAAAAATCTCACTGCCAGAAATACAACCACCTGTGCGGAAGGGTAAAGCCTATTAAAGTTCACGTCACGTCACAGGTATCCTGTCACCTAAAACCGGTTCCGCTATACCTACATGTGGGGATTCTATACAAGATGATAGTTCCACCGTCTTTGCACTCGACCGCTCTACGGACACTCCCTTGCTCACTTTCACCCGGAAAACTTACAAATAAAAGTAGACACATTATTATCTGACCGTTTATGAATCAATCATTTCATATAAAATATGCTTTGTCATGGTTCGATTATAGGGTTCATTGTATGTACAACAAGTAGGTATGTACGTACATAGAGTATCATCATTTATGTAATACGAGTAGAGCAAAGGATGGAAATTGGAAATCCCTAACGTGATTTTTTGGCCCGAATATTGTTTGTTTATAAAATTGAAGTGTGTGTGTACAAACGTCGAACATCGAGCATATTTGAGGAATTAAATTAATGTCTGTTTCTCGGAAAGCTCGTGTTTCACCATAACTCATCATCGCTGATAATTCGCATGCAATAAATGAACTAAGTTACAAACATAAGTAGCTGCTTCGGTGGCCTAAATTGTTGTTTCGTGCAAATTAGAGTAAATAACTTAGTTTACTGATTTCCCAACAAAGCTAGAGTATATCGAATGTATTGGGAAGGCAAGCGTGTCCGCTACGATTGGCATGATCTCCGTTACAGGGATTGATTTTAGGGTACAGTCACAGACATTAATCAAGGCAGTTGCCATATTACTGTCTCATAAAATTATTATGCACCACACTAAGTCTTGTCACCGATTATTACCACTGATTGTTGCACGTACAAAAAAGCAACAATTGTCACTAATATTTATTTGTTACTTTTTAAATTAATTTTCATTTTTGTAACGATTTTGATGGAAAAAGGGCAAAAACTTTACAAGTACCTAACGGTTTAACATTGCACCCGAATATACCAACCTTCCATCTCGACACACAATGCATAAATTCGTAAATACTTGTAGGTACCTACTCGCTACTAGTATCGTAAAACACTGTAAAGTGCTCTATTTCTAGTAAGACATTATGTAGAATTATAAAATGATTTCAAATTAATAAATGATAATGCATTATCTTGTTTATAACTATTAACTTTTTTTTACTTCTTAAGAACCATAAAATGTAATATATAAATATTACCTAGCTGCTAATATAGTGTTTCATTGTCCATATGAAAGTTATTGGGTGGAGTGCATTAAATTGCGACTGATTTCCCTGATTCTGGAAGGTATCATACAATCTCCGATCAGAGGCAACTTATTGCTGAATAATATTCAAAATATATCTCGGTGCACCTCGAACAATATGAATGAAGTTAATAAGAAACTTGCGAAATCTCCTTTGGTTTTATTAGTGTAGTCTAGCTAAACGAGACCAATTCGACAATCCGTTCGAGTGGGTGGCGAGAGATGCGCGTGGGCAATCATTCCGCCCCCTACTCTCTGAGTTGTTGTCTGTAGATTCGAATGTAGCTATCCCTGTCACTCTTACAAGCTTTTCCGCACGAGCGAACGCGCTGGCTAGACCCTAATATACAAACGAGAACGTTCAGATGAATCAGAGTACGGCCTCTGATTCATAAACTTTTCAGAATTGTACACGAGGTCTTTGTCTTTCTTATCCGTCGTTTGCGGGCAAAAATCGGTCAAGTGCAAACATTATTGTAACGATCTAGTTCTTTTTTGCATACTACGAGTTGGTATTGTTATGAAAATACAGCCATCGTCATCAACTTGACCTTAATGGTCTAGTTAGGACGTACTTATTTGCGTAATACCTAAGCCGTAAAAAAATCTGTAGTATGCTTCTAAGGAAATAACTTAACTGACGGATATTTGGAGCGAGATTAACTTTATCCGTTATATGAAAATATTGTGTCAACCAGAATGTGAACTGAAACTGTGTATGTATAGTTAAAATTATTGAGGTTTTTAGAATGTAAATGTTTCATCAGAAGTTTTTTTTTAAGAATCATGCTGAATGATTTTAAAAGCAATCGCATACAAAAGACATCAACGCGTCAGACTAGACATGCGTTTGCGTGTTTATAATATTCGTAGAGGGAACTGCTGAACCAATTTTAACAATTATTTTACAAATAAAATGCTGAAAGCTATCTTTTATTTTGTGTAACATACCCACAAAACATTTTGAGAATCCTTTAACAAATTGCGCTCGCGAAGTAAGTTTACTCGTATTTATACATATTTTATGACCAATTGTAATGTAAGATCTCGCTCTAAATAGTTTCACGTTCAAACACCATACAGCTAAGTGCAACTAAGTACCCTTGCTTATGTCCTTGATATGTTCCTTATCTCGCTCGAGTCGTGACTATTTTCGCCAACATGACGTTTTGTGCTCGTGACAACTTCTTGCAATCGCCATGCATCCTAGACGGGGACTGCAACCAGTGGGATCCCGTGATCGAGACCGAATTTTGAAATCGCAAACCACCGTTAATCGGTCCGCTGAATCGATAATAATTAGGGCCGACTTGTTTGGAGTCACGTTCTGTTGTTCGTAAAAGCACCTTTTGACAACTGATAGATTGATTACACATTGGCAAAACAAAGGAACATTCTGCTAAACACGATCCTCTATTCAGTTTAGCCCATTTTAAACACCCATTTTAACGATTGTAGGTACACGTGACCCTGAAAGGTAAGACATGTGATGAAATCGGTAGTCCAAACAAAACCACGATAGAACCAATTAATAAATCAATTAAGGCAAGGTTCGTAAAAAGACCTTACTGTGCTTGCTCTTGATTAGCAATATAAACATGACATGCGTGTTTATAATTTGATGTCCTATTATAACATCATTGGAATATTTATAGCAAAAATCTTATGATTGAATTAAGTCGTAATATTATAGACAACCGGATCTAAAATAACATTGTAATTATAAACCAAATCCATGAATGCTTTATACAATAGCAGTGCTCAAAATAAATCGTTTTCGTGTATGGTGGATCAATAAAGCCAGCACTTCCCATAAAAAGATTATGAGATTTTGCTATTAACAAGGCAAAGCACTTGAATTGATGACACTATTAGTGATTAATGCCTAATCCTAATTGGCTTAAACTTTTTTTACCCTAATCCGCTTGGCAAAAACCGAACGCATGACGTGTGTACATTCAGGGAACCACTTCACGGTTCATATAAGCTTACATGAACATATCATTTAATATCCTCAATCGTGATACTTTGCATTTGATCCATTATTTTTCCTGATCATCGGTTCACCATTCAGAATGTATCCGTGTGCTTTGTTTTCATGGCTATAGCATTGTGATGCTGTCTTACCTTGGTGTAATGATCATCTCACATGACTCCATTAGTAGCAGATCGTTATGAGATCTATTTGTTACGATGTAAGGTCAGGGTCCGGAGTGAGTTTCATCATTTCTCTAACATCCATTGATGGCGTAGTGTCAAAAATAAGAACGCTAGAACGTAAACAATGAGTGAGGTACTGAGGTCAGGTTCATTACGTGAGATCGGTGTTTATGGGACCATAATTGATACTTAATTTAATATAATATAGGTCAATGGATCTTGACTTTGATACGAAACACATCATTAGTAAAAAATACCAACAATAAATGTTTGTGTTCGTGATTGTCGAATGAATGGCTGAAGTAAGTATTTGTTGTATTGAAATACTCAACATATAACCAGCTGGTACCCATACTCCAATCGGCGTTGTTGACATTGACCGTTCATTTAGAGATGATATAATTACAAAGGTAGTAGACCTTAACATCCAAATTGAGGATGCTCTACAAGTCGTTCTGTAATTATAATTTATTCATTTATAGAGATGTTGAAATTAAACTAAATCAATTGCCTGTAATTGGACTTTGAGGGTTGGATGATCTAGAGGTATATTTAGTTGTAAAATCATCAACAAATAGGAAAGTTACCAATAATGTTGGAGCGAGCGCGGCACTTACCGAAAAAGTCCCGCCAGTGGAGGTCCATTTTTCTTTAAGTGTGTTTTTATTTCACATTGTATTTGCATTGTTAATGCAAAAAATAAAGTACCTTAACTTCGAACCAACCGGAAAATTCGAACTACATACTTATTATGTCTTGAAAATCCGTCGTTATTCCAAGTCGTTTTATATAAGGTACAATGTGTACCCAAGTATTCAAAAACTTACTGGTAAAAAGGGGCAACATTCTTTAAAACTCAGTGCAGGAAAGGCGTTTTACTACATTCACATGCAAATTCGAAACACGCGATTTCATGTTAGTCTGTTTATCACATTGAATAGCTACACAGTATATCACATTTTTTATTACTGCCAGCCCAATATCGTGGTTCAAGAATGAATAAACGAACGTGAACGTAAGTCAACAGAAACCTTTGCTAATGCCTATTTGGTAACTAGTAATCTAATATAGGTAGGTATTAGAACAAATGACTATTATCTCAAAGCGATGATGTTTTACATGTAAGTATATCGTCTTCCCAGAGATAAGTGTAGAGTTGTGGTCTTGTAAATGAGCTGTCATTAGGAGATACATTTACAAGTTAGATTACTTTTTGTTATCGTTTCTCTTGATATTAATTTTCCTAGTAATTTCTAGTGTGGGAATTGGATTTAGGTATGCAGTGAATTTTGACATAAAGGTTCCTAATTAACACGTGGTTTATTTAAATTTAATTTTTCATCGTCCTCTATTGTACACTCCTTGAAATGCTATGCAAAACTAAAATAAGATCTCTCTTTTAGACTAAGTAGTACGTTAAGTACGTATGTGTGTTATCTTACGTTTCTTTACCAATTAAGATATCATATTGTCTTCATACTCGTATCTCCGCTAAAGTACCACAACCATTATCATCAAGCATCAAACACTTAACTTTATATAGAACCCAAAGCATCGTTTCGTCTTTTCCTTTGTCCATGTCTGATTAATAAACAGCATATTAATTTGATACGCCGTCCAAACAATCGAAGTAATACAATACCACGTGCGGTGGCATGAGACGTTCAGCTCATCAGAATTTCGCCACGAGTCCAATTCAGAGGCAGTACTCCGTAACGATTCGTTTGTATTTTCGAGTCTAGCCAGTGCGTTCGCTCGCACGTTCAAGCTTGTTAGAGTGACAGGGATGGTTACATACGAAACTATGGACAACGGCTTAAAGAGTAGGGGCACAGACGACAGCAATGGCGCAACAGCACCCTGCGTGCTCTCACGCCGCGCTAAATGGACCACTGACGGTGTACAGAGATGGATTTGGATTCTACATAAGAAAATGTACAAGGGTTTTGAGAGACAGAAAAGGTAGTAATATTGTGTCTCATTTACTCAGAGGATTCGATCCCTCAACTTTTAAACTGTTGTTAGTTCAGTCAATCGTGTCAAGTCTAAAATACTTATACGTCATAGAAGAACAGATCGCAAAACAAACCTTAATCACTATACCTATGTAGTTGTGGTCAGTGAACCTTTGTTGTGAATCAGTGGACTTCCCAAGTTAGTCACTATTGCTGTAAAGCTTACTCAACATTTTAGGCATTAAAATAGGTTATAATGCGTAAAATCTGCCAGTAACATCCTTACTACCTAAAAGAGTGCAATGTTGCAACGGTAAAACGCAAAAGTTAAAGTTAAGTAGGTATCTCCATGACGCTAACCCACCATATTGCATCCAAATGTTCATAAAACCTTTTTAGGGCCCTGCTTTCCCAAGACAGCGGCTGCGGCCGGCAATCTAGCTTTAAGTGTCTCAGTTCTATTGTTGCTGGGTATATTGTCTCATCAGCGATTAATGTATGGCATCTCGGAGATTATAATCGTCTCACATTTTTCTGTGTAAGTACATGTTTGCACGAATCTTGATTAAAAGATTGCTCTTCGCGGTAACTTTTGTCGTGGACATGTGAACATTTGGGCATGCGACTTGCAAATATGCTTAAAAGTGTTTGAGTTATAGGTACTTGCAGTAGTTAATCCAGTTTTCATTTTATTTTGCCCAACCGTTGCGGTAACACGTTTATGTAAAACATTAAGGATGACTGAGTGACTCATCAATTATGTGACTTGAGATGGTCCCATAGATGAGTTTTAAGAGACCGTTTCTAAGTTTCTGTATAAAAAAGTTCACTTAAATTAACCCTTTTTACAAAATAAGTACGAGACTAGGTACACTAAATTTTACATTGTAAAATGTGCATGGAGCCATATGAAGACATCGTGGCGAATCCAGTCATCTTATTTTGGAGTGCATTATCTATGGTAACCTTGACTAAGTCATGTGACCGCCCAACTGCACGCTATTTTCAAATTAGACATGGGGTACCAACGTAATAATCCAAATTAAGTCTCATTTTACACTCATGACGAGTTCTTAGCTCCGACCATTTGTGAACCTAATCATTACCAATGGTAGGAGCATGACTAAAGAATCACCAAAACACTTTTTGCAATATTTCTAGTACCTAGGTTATAATTTAAGTAGGTGCATACTTTTTTCCCAAATAGGTACCATAATCTAATATATAAAATTCTCGTGTCACAGTTTTCGTTGCCATACTCCTCCGAAACGGCTTGACCGATTCTCATGAAATTTTGTGAGCATATTGAGTAGGTCTGAGAATAGGCCAACATATATTTTTCATACCTCTAAGTGATAAAAAAAAATTAAATGGCAAAACAACGGTTGCCGGGTCAGCTAGTTTTTATTCTAATCATAATCCACGTTGTTTTAGAACATTAATTTTTTTGCCCCTGACACAATTCGTGAAGTTTTCTTCCGACATAAGCATAGTTTAATTTCCAACTAACATTAGAGTATACGGACCCAATTCATGAGTTATTCGTAGGTATAAGATGTGAGGACATGCTTAGGAAAACTCCCAAAGAAAACATGGCAATTTAATATTTTTCTGGCAGCTTTATAGCCTCTGCTTCTGCCCTTGTATTCATTTTGCATACAAGTATCCGTTTACGGCTTGTAAACAAAATATACACATTAGCAAGTGGGTCCTGAGAAAGTCGCAAACGCACACTGGTTGCCAAACCTGTCAAGCCACACATTTGTTAGAGCTTGGGAATACGGGACCTGTCTGAATTGTAAATAACAACAATGAATAACAAAGGACTTCTTTCCACACTAGTCATGGCACGGTCGCTCTATGTTGTATTAGGAAATGGTAGCAAAACAGGCGATCCCCGTATCCGGGTATCCAGTAGGTTCATTTGGCTCATTATTCAATAAGAAGATGATATTAAATATGATAATAGCAATTTTCTTGAGATTCCTTTACGATCAATGACACTCACTTTGACATTACATTTGGGTTAGAATACATTGACTTGATAACTTAAGACTGCTAAATAGTTAGATAGAAAATTATTTTATTACATATTTTACACGGAACAAATACAAGAATATGAAAAAGATAAATTTGAAGTCAACTTCAGTTTCCTTCTAACAATGATTGCATTATTGAAACTGAATTACAAACTAGAGCTCATTTGAATCCCAGCAATCCCTAAAAGAGGGTGCTGGTATATACCTGCACCCTCTTTCAAAGCCATGTGAGTTTATTTGTTTATTTACACACTTTACAGCCCTTAAAATAACATCAGTAATAACAGCGTGTTTCTTGCCCTAAGAATACATAACAAAATTTATTACCTCAGACTGTTTTTACATGAAATCTTATTACCGAGACTCACCAATCGATGATCGGTTTCACCTTTTAGATTAGGACGCGGCCCGAAAAATAACAAAATTCGACAAATTCAGAATGGTTTTTTTTTATTTTTTTTACAGAAAACGACGAGCACGATATTCAAAAGCGCCTTCAGTTTATGCCTGTACCTCCAGTTTGCGACACACGTACTGGCTGGCACGCAGTTCGCTTCACACGTCAGCATCAACACGCCAGCAAGGAGTTTCAGCCATGGAGTCGGAGACCCCGTGTCAACCTTCACAAGAAGATACTCGCAGCCTCAGAGAACGGCGTCGAGGAGTTTAAGAAGTAATAAGATAAGATGATAAGAAAGATAAGAGATGTTTATGTTCCAAAACATGTGTGTACATTTACATTGGGGGATTCACAGTAGCGGTAGATGTTCATTGCTTTTGAATTCATAAAAAAAACTGTGGGTACCTACCTAACATGAATGTGATGCTCCAACGTAATGATTGTATCATGCATTATGCTTCTTGATATTCCACATAGGTACTTAGTTATCACAGGAACTGTAATTGTTTTACAGATAGTTAATACAAATATTTTATTATAATTTTGCCATAATGTAGGGGCACTTTTTCCAATAAATGCCTCGTTTGTGTAGTGGCTAAGTTTCTGCCTTACATCCTGGGTTCGAATCCCAGGTCGAGCTAAAATTGTTATGAGATTTTCGGTCATGAATTTCTCAAAAACAGCTAGGAGTCGGGAATTCGTCGGCTCGGAGTTGGCGGTGTCACACCCCCATGTGTGTGTGTTAGTCCTGCGCCTGTTCTCTCTCCTGTCATGTCGGATTGCCGTCTCTCCGTGAACTTTGAGAGTGATGGAACAGTGAGTGTCCCTGTGTATTGCGCTCACACTTGTGCACTATAATATCTCCTGCTTAGTTGTCTGGTCTCTGTTGAGATTGGCCGCCGTGGTCGAAATCGGCCAGGAGGACTTTTACTTTTTCCAAGTAAAGGCTCCGTCGATATAAAACTCATCGATATGATAAATAACGTTTACAAACCAAATTATTCAAAAGATCGTCGGATTTCCTAAAACTGTCCTGCTGCATATTGCTGCATACCAATAAAAGATGCATCCAAAATGGCTTCTAGCGATTTCTCATTGCGTGGGTAGCAATACCTTACTTGACTGATCAGTGATGAACAAAGCTTCTGATTTCGAGTTCAGTTGGCAGCCTAGCTATTTCACACTAATCACCAACTTTCGTGTTATTGACCTAAACTTATTATTAAGATGGATGTACATACCTGTGCTACATTTTTATGCGATGAATGTTTGATAAAACACATAATAAGAAACGTGAATTTAGAAAAGCGCCGCCGCCTTTACACAAGTACCTGAGTAGAAATGCAAATACCTAAGTTGCCTAGGTAGTGTGCTTATGCTCCAGTTCCATCCTGCAACACATTGTCAGCCCATCAGTTTAGTACCTAATCTAATACACAGCTTTTTACTGACTAGCGGCCGCCCGAGAATTCGTTCGCGTTCAAGTTCAAACAAATGTTAGAGTTTTGGCCCAGTCTACTCACCGAGATCTTTAAAACCATACCTCAATCATATTTTTAGGCCCCAGCACCGCGACACAGGCTGGTGAAAGAAAGAATGCACTTACACAAATAATACATACACGGTGGTATGGTACCATATTTTTTTCTTGCAGCCTATACTAAATAGGTTAATCGGTGCGACTGAAGATTATCCATCCATATAAGTTTAGGATCTGTCCGCTGGACTTTACATAACATGGTCGATAGACGAAAGGAGCGATTCGGCTCGTTTGTAAAATGTAAGCGAAATTTCAATTCTTTTCATACTTGGAAGGTTGATGTACCTAACCAATCTTGAGATTGAGAAGGTCATTCGTAATGTTGTGGAAAACTTGGATTCAGGAAAAAAATGTCTAGCGGTATTTCTTGACTTGGCAAAGGCATTTGACACCGTGTCTATCCCCATCCTCATTCGAAAATTAGAATGCATGGGGGTTCGTGGGGTACCACTCCAATTGTTAGACTCCTACCTCAAAGGCAGGACGCAATGTGTTTGCATCGATGGAATGCAAAGCCAATACGAGGACATAGATTTTGGTGTTCCTCAGGGCTCCGTTCTTGGGCCTACATTATTTTTAATATACCTTAATGATCTCAGCCAAATGACTATAAAAAATTGTAAAATCATATCGTTTGCTGACGACACTGTCCTGTTGTTTGATGGGCTAACGTGGGATGAGGTGAGGGAAACGAGTGAGTGCGGCTTTGAAATGGTCTTAAATTGGCTTGATAGTAATATACTAACATTAAATTTGGATAAAACTAAGTATATTACTTTTAGTATTTATAAAAACAGCCAACCTCGTAACTTTTCTTTAACAGCACATGTTTGTAATAGGGTTTCAGATTGTAACTGCTCTAAACTGACATCTGTCTCTGCTATCAAATATCTAGGAATTACTGTAGATCAAAATCTTAATTGGAAAAATCATATTGAAATACTTTGCAAAAGAATAAGAAAACTAATCTGTATTTTTAAAAAAATAAGACACATTAAGGATCGTGAAACAATTAAAACGGTATATTACTCGTTATGTCAATCATTGCTGACATATGGTATAACAGCTTGGGGAGGGGCAAAAAAATCTCACTTAATTAATGTTGAACGGGCCCAAAGAGCCATTATTAAAGTACTAAACTTCAAGTGTCAACGCTATCCGACCATCAAACTTTACCGTGAATTTCCTGTGCTAACAGTGCGAAAATTGTTTATAAAATCCATTATATTAAGACAGCATCGGCAACCAGCTCCCCCGTTTAAACTAAAACGACGTATACCACCCGTTTATGAAGTTCCGACTTGTAAAACGGCATTCTCAAGGGGCTTTCAATTTTACCTGGGACCATGGCTATATAATAAAATAAACAGCAATCATCAGTTTTTACAGGACAAAATTTATTTAACCTGCAAAAAGATAATTTCAGCTTTTTTATCTGAATTAAGCTACTCGAGTACGGAAGATTTATTTAAAACATAGGGCTAATTAATTAATTAATGTGATATTTTATATATAAAAAATATACATGTACAATACCTAAGTATACATTTATTTATCTATTATATTAAATTGTACCCATATCTTAAAACGTATCCAGTTTATTTAAATACTTCATATAAATATATTTATAGTTTATATACAGGGTGTAAAAAAAACCTTAACGAAGCCGTCAACCACGCGTTCAGTACATCAAACCAAATCGTATAAAAAAGAAATTTTGGCTGGGAAACAACTTTTATTTTTTCACATCAAAAAAAATAATTTAATTCTAACCCGCAATGTACAGCGCGCACGCGGAAAAGTCACCGCGGGGCGTGTTGCTTTACGCCGCCGCGACGCGGTTCGGTTCGAGTGTGCGCTGTTCATTGCGGAGTGTGCCATTTAGAGGCTTTTTATGAAAGAACTAGTGAAAATTTGAATCATGTTTCTTTGGAAAAAAGTTCAGTTTTAACGGACAGAAGTCACTTCTGTAAAAATCATCAATTTTTTTTTCAAACTTTAACCATCAATATCTCAGTAACCGTTAACTTCCCAGGTATGGTGTAAAGGAAAAAAATGATCGTATCAATTGGTAGAATATGTGGTATTCGGCTTCGTTAAGGTTTTTTTTACACCCTGTATATATATTTAAATTTCGTTGACGCAATCACCCAATAACTATTTCTACTACCTTGCATTTTATTTTGTACACTTTGCTTTTAGATACTAAAACAACAAACTTAAATTAAAAAAAAAAAAAAATGTCATAATAATGTCTGTTCCTTTTGCATATACTGTAATAACTCACTATTAGCAAACGACGTAACTGCTCTGCCGCAACACAGTTTTGTTACTAGCGCGGAGGGTAGGTGCCACTTTGCCGTCATTTTTGTAGTCAATGTTTATGATTATACCTTATTAGAGCAAAATCATTGTAATTGGTCAAATAAAGTTTTTATTATTATTTATTATTAATCTACTTAATCGTAAATTGTTTTTTCTTGCAGCCTATACTACAAGTAAATGCTTTTATTTTTTTTACTTCAAAGTAGTCAAATGAAAGTTCAATTAATACCGAATAAAGTACGAAAAGCCTTACTTAGATTATTCACTGACAACTTTTATTTTAATCGAAAATAATCAGTGAATGAGTCTGACATCATTGTTTTACCTGGACGGCTAATTAGAGACACTCAAAATTACCCAAGATAATGATATCAAAACGAATAGGTAACTTAAATTCATCAAAACTAGCAAATCAGGTACTCATTTGTATTCCTTCTCATGAGATATTTAATCTAAATTGTTAGAAAAACAATTTGGTTAATCAATATGGTTGACATGACTATTTCCTTAATTAGGTGACCACGGCTGTACATAGATACTTTTGGTGTTTTCAGGACCACAATCGACGCTTGGAGGCGGGTACCCGCGAGTGCGACCAACGATACCGTTCAACGACGAAGAAGTGAGGCAGGCCAACGCGCTGAGATACTCGCCGTGGCAACATAACTACATTGGTAACAATGGTAAAGAATTGACATGTCCTATGGCAAATTACGCACCATTGCAGGATAAAAATCGATCTTTCAATTTTATTGTGTCTGCGAAGTGGCTGTAAATAGGTTAATCAGTGCGACTGAAGATTATCCATCCATATAAGTTTAGGATCTGTCCGCTGGACTTTACATATCATGGTCGATAGACGAAAGGAGCGATCGGCTCGTTTGTAAAATGTAAGCGAAATTTCATTTCTTTTCATACTTGGAAGGTTGAGGTACATCAACCTTCCAAGTATGAAAACCAATCTACTTAATCGTTATGTTGTAATTTGGTCTCAGATCCCCCTACTTTTAAATGAGTATGGTCTTTTACCTAGAAGTTGACTGGAAGAGATGACTCTTAATGATAATTACCTATTTGACGTCCGACGTAACGGCTTTTTAGTTTCTTTTAATTCCAATGCGTACCAATGTGTTTTTTTTTAATCTCAGAAGTGTCCATTCCGCTGCTGCCACCTTCGCCGTACAAAGTGGATTCACCAGACCCAGAGTCTCTGTGGCCCGAAGGTCTCTTCTTACCGCCCCTGAGCCCTCCAAGGTTTGCCCACTCCATATCGCGATCGGACTCCAGAGATGCATCAGGTACCTATAGGGTTTAGTAGTAGTCTATCTACTACACTATGCCCTAGTGCCCCTAGTGTAGCGCACCGTAGTGAGTACGGGATGAACAGAATACAAAAATTGACGACCACTTTGGTGTAATGGTTAAGAAGTGGACTGTGGGACCAAGAGATCGCGGGTTCGATCCCCGCACAGTAAAAACCAAATGTCGTTTTATAGTGGTCTGTGTCCAAAAAACGGCTAATGAAAAAAAACGGAAACTTATTCAGTTTTACGGGCACAACAACACCCTTCGGCCATTACCCGTAATTTTTTCATTTGTACATGTTTTAAGATTGAATAATAATAGAATTTAAGATTTAATAAATAATAATAGAACATTTGAAAAAATAAACATTTGGCCAGCACGAAGACCTGTATGGTAAATTAAAAATACCTACCACCACAACATGAAAGTACCCTTTACTAAGATTTCGTTAGGTAAATATGTGAGAAGTAAGTTATATAATAACTTACTCCTTACATATTTAATTCAAATCACAATGCTGTTTATCAGCAGTATCGTTATCAAGAAATTTATCAGACTATAACAATAAAATGTTTATGCTTCTAGCTAGGCTCACTACATGGCATATTAATTGCATTTTTATCATAGAACGGATAACGTAGTTACATCTACCTGCTCTAATCTGTGTTCCGGAACCACGATCGAGTTCAATAGCTTTTAGATAGTTTCAATCATTTAATTGATTAATTAAAATGTTAGTAGTAGCGATAAATTCATTACCAATTTTAAACCTACCTTCTTACCAATTTTAGACATAGTAGCTTAACAGGGTTATTGCCTAAGTACCCCGATCCCCCCGTTCCGGAGGACCTCGTTTCATTTTATCTTGATAATTCTCAAATTTAAAGTCAGTTTCGCTTAAGTCTTCGGGAGCCTGTCAGGGATCGGGGTACTCAGGAAAAAAACCCTTAAGAACGGTGCTGGCGAAAGATAGAATAAGTTTGTACATATTTCAGAACCCCTGGACCCCTACCTTCTAGAAGGATCAGAAGCCATCGCAGCCGTCGATAGGTCCAACCGTCACGGCCTCCTCTACTTCCACGACATACCGCACATCGAGTCCCTTCTAGAAAACCAGGAGTTGAGGATCAGGAACCAGCTCAAGCCCCACCGCCTCGGCAGCATACGTCACACTTGGCCGTACTTCCGACCATAGCCCCCCGAACCCAAATGAAAGAATGCAAGTCATGTAAAACTGTTTAATAGAAAAACTGTAAAAAAATACTCATTGATAAACATAAAAGTCATAAGTTTATACGCTGCATTTGAAAATAAAAATATACCTCAAGGAACTTGTCGATTTCTTAATGTAGGACGGTTTAATTAGGTACTTATTTTACTTAAAAACCGGCCAAGTGCGAGTCGGACTCGCCCATGAAGAGTTCCGTAGCAGCCAGTAGTATAACAGATTTTGTATGTAAGACGTAAATTTTATTTTCAGCGTACATTTTATGAGTTGGTCGCCTATAAGTTATTAGTTTCTATTAACTTATCAGCTCTGATAGTTTTCCTTTAAATTTGTTATATATACTACTGCTGTAATTTTTTACACGAAGCCATTGAGCACATACAGGGGAGAGGACACTTACCCCTAACAAACATATCCCTAAATCAAGCAATAGTGTTCTCAACCTTATTATTGAACCCTAAAAACAGGTTACTATCGATTACTTGGCTGCTTTAAGGTAGATTCTACTTTTACAATTATTTCATAAGTATTCGTTATTTACTATTTGCTAGGATGTAAATAATACCAAAATTACATTTTTGGTTTAATCAAGGCAGCATAAAATTACGTATTTAGATTATCTCTGAGAACTTATTAACTAAAGAAAATCCCAATACATTTGGGCTTAAATCTAATAGTTTGGACAAAATAGTATGGAATATATTCATAGAACTTTTAGACTTGGCAGTGGTAAAGCTTAATAAACTACACATTGAGATGGAATTCATTTTTAAACTAGTACAAGAGACAGATACAGACAGAGACCTATTGAGTATTTCTCATCTCCTTCATTTTCTCTCTAACAGACATTATGCACCTCACATCATACATGTTTTATCATCACAGTTGTTTGCTCTTACCTCAACACACACAAATAGTCAACTCTGATTATTATTAAACAAAAATAATCAACCTCCAAATACAATTAAATAATAAATTTCATCTTTACAGTTGCCAGAAAAACTTACTAGACATACTAAAAACATACATAAAATTATAAATAACTCATTCACAAAATGTATGGGACATATTACAGTAATGTATGTACAGACACATACTAGACATCAGAATGTCACCACTACCACTTTTCCAGATACAATTTGGTGACTTTAATTGACTGTAACATGTATCCCACTTTGACCTTTTAACCGCCTCTGGTCCCTTACTAATAAAAACTATTTTCGTAGTTGGTATGGATAGCCTGACGTCGTAGCTGTCGACCGTACGTACATAAATATCCAGTATCCCTATCTAAGTTATTGTCTGTAGTTTCGGATGTAGCCATCCCTGTCACTCTTACAAACTTATCCGTGCGAGCAAAAGCACTGGCTAAATCCAAAATACAAACAAAATATTATGGAGAGAGGTCTCAGGCACAATACAATAACAAGCTTAAATCAAACCAAAAAGAGGAAGAAGCGGTACGAGCTAGCTGCGCGTGGTCCTACTAAACAGAGTCCAATAAACCTGTTTCTCTCCTAGTCATTGTCAGTACTGCGATTTGTTTTCATGTGCGTGTGTGTGTATGTAGTCATTGATGTAGGCCCATTTTTAAGTTGACAATAGTAAAGATGTACCTGCTATATCTTACTGAGTTTGGTTTGATCTAAGATAAAAAGCAGTCCTGCAGGTAATTATTGTTGTGACAGTTCTTATAGAATTAAATTCAATGTTATTAAAGGTTCAACAACAATATTTACAAGCTATCCACTCCTATAAAATATTGTAAAATGCAACTATGAGTGATAAAAATGTAGTTACAGACACATTTGAGATTCTTACAGCAGAGTTACACAAATCACCATTACAGAAGCACATATAAACTTTTTTATGATTCCACATAGTGTAGGCACATCTCTCTTCGTAATCATTTGGTGGTCTCTGCAAACACATTCTTTGTGTAGCTGCCCCATAATCTACAATAAAAAAACACAGTCCTTGAAATTTAGGAATATATTGTTACTTTATTTTTTTAGGATTAAAAATGCAAATTTCTTTACAATGTGAAAATAAAACTCACTAAAAGAAACATGGACAGCCACAGGTGATCAAACCTAAATTTAACTGCAAAAGTGATGAATCATGGCTGGCTGCAGCCTTAAGGAAAGAGCACTTAAGGAAATTTGGACAGATGAGTAAGTGTCACAGTGTCTAAATTGAGAGAGCAATCACCTGGTTTGAGTCACACCTGTGGCAGTCTCCTCTGATTTAGTGAATATATAACTAAATCAGAGGAGGAATGCAAAGTAGACTAAAATTTAAGGTATAAATATAATAGATTTCACTTTACCACATTTAATTCATTTTTTTTTAAGCTTGTGCTATGGTGGCTAGGATAATGGATAGAAATACTTAAATACATGTATAAAACACCCATGACTCTGGAAAAATGCTCGTGCTCATCACACGAACATTTGCCCCTAGCAGGATTGGAACCCACAACAGTCGGTTTGTATTCTGGACCTCAGACCACTAGACCAAAGCTGACGTCAAATAAAAAATAGGAATTGTTATAGAGACATAGCACTAAAGTTGCCAAGAAGTAAATAACTGACTGTACATACTGAATCAATGAAATACTAATTACTACTAATAAACGCACTATTAATAAACTCGCTAAGCAGGTCATATCATTAACAATTGACACTAATAGTTATATCATTAGAGGTGAAAAAATATTTACCATCAGTTCGAAAGGCGCCTGTAGTACCCTCAATCAGTTTACCGCACCACCCAGACGGGCAAGCCACTACATGAATCCCAATTTCTGCTTCGGGCTCTGTCACATTAAAGGGAAAGGGATCTCCACATGAACCTAGCTCACCACGAGACCTGCACCTAAGGCATCTTTTTTGTAGACCTGTAAATTGAAAGATTTTTCAAATTCAATTTGTCCAGTGAATTCACAATATTAACACGGTATAACCAGGGGAAAGTTCTTGTAGCTACGTAAGTATTTAGGAATGTATGATACAGGTGAATCATGAATACATTCTTTATTGACGCTTTAGCTTAATTATTAAATCATTGCATGGTTCCTTGCATTTTAATAAAATATTATAGAAGTGGTGAATGAGTGTTACAGCCCGATCCATTGTTCAACTCTCACTTTACCTTGAAAAGAATATCCGTGTCAGTAAGTAATGTAAGTAACTTACCATTTACTTCTTTCAACACAAGAAGCCCAATAAACATCAATATCACAGCACAGAAGTTCATTTTGGTACCTACACCAACAAAATGATTAAGGTTTTTATGATTGGTAACTTTTAAAAGTTTTCATTTTACGATAAAGTTATCTTGATCAAACAAAATTGATAGGATGTTGTAGGTACTTGTTGCTTTGACACTCCAACACAGTGACAGTAAAATAACTTTACAGTCGTGTCGGTATACGAAATAACACAACTAAACGAAAGCAAGTTCCACACGTTGGGCGAACAGTTGGCCCGAAAACTGCCGTTATTATCCATTAGAAAAAACACCATCAAAGCGCCAATCAACGTGAGGGCCAACGATTTTTTTTAAGTCCACTGATTGGGTGATAGATTATTCGGCCAACTGTCCGTCCAATGTCTGGATCTGGGTGAACGAGTTATTTTGGAAATTATGTGTGTGTGATCACACTTTCACACAAGCTAACACATCATACACAGTAACAAGTCATACGGTCAAACTTCCTGAAAAGCATTATTTCCTTCCATATTCCTTTTCCTACAAGTTTCACTCAATTGCTGCTGTCTAAAGATCCCTCTGTATACAAAATTATTGCCTCTTTCCTTATCCTAAATAATGTAAAGCTATAGTTAGTCACAATATTTATAATGTATATATTTTTAATTATTATTGTGCCTTTATATTTTGATTTTCAACTTTCCCTCCTTACCACTCTCCCAAATTCCGCTTCCGATCCCTCCGTTTTTTCCAAGAATAATCCCGTTTCCTCGTTTTTACTTGAAAGTGGCTATGCACAAGCCGTGTGAGCCATAAGAAAAAAAAAAGTCATTCTATTGCACATTTGTGACAATTGTGACGCCACTTCCTCTATTGTTCTCTATGCTCTATTGTGACAGTTATTCGAAATAAGGCTTTGCCTAGGTCCTACTCATAGACACCGTTAATGTTGATTATCAAATGTGTACTTTAAAATAGCAAAGCCACTGTAGTTTTTGAAGTGAAAACTTCTTTAGCGGCGTTGAGCACTTTTGTGGCATGGGTAGAAACTGTGAAACTCGCGTCAGGTCACGTGATGCTGATCGAAAAACCGTAAGACGGTTGTTAAGTTTTCACTTCTGCCGGCACTCCCGGAGTGCAACCCGTGTTAGTTTTTTTTGTCATCATATCATTATTCGATTAGTATCGAAGTGCGATAGCAAGGGAGCACTACTACGTGTATTATTTTAATACCGTTTACTACACATTACGTTAAAACATTACGAAATATACGAATTACTGTGACTAGGATAAGTAAGACACATAATTATAAATAAATGAAATTAAAAATGTTATAAGTATTTTTTGTTTTTCTTTCATGTTTGCATGTAAATACATTTCATTCCATTTTTAATTATATTGAATTTTATGCAAGAAGAGACCGAACAATTACATCTTCTATTCTAATCGTGCATAAAGGACCACTAGTTTTAAGGGTTTCCTGCAGTTCTCTCCATGCAGGCTCGGAAAAATTATACAAGTCTTCATTTTCTGCCTATAAAAGCTTCATTTTCAGAATCGTTATCAGCAGTATGACGAAATTTATTGCGATAGTTTAGGTTTAATGGATCAGCAAAAGATGCTCTTCGGTGCCAAGCTACACATAAGCCAGCGGAATAACAGGTAAATGTCAAGCATAGTACAAATCCTAGGTATATTGAATACCTGATAAAATCTGTAAGGAAAATATTTCTTTTACTCGAGGATTATTATTGAATACAATACAATACAATATAGTTTTAAGAACGATTTTAACTTGATTGTAAACATTTTATGTTTATTTGGATATAAAAAACACGTAATTTTTTATTTAAAATAATAATCATCAGTGTTTTAAGCACGCTATTTCTCTCAACAATGTTAACTGTCGATTCCCGAGGAAAACACATCATGGATGTTTTGCCATCTTCATAAAAGAACATTGTTATTTAATATGATTAGATAAAAAAACATCGTTCAAACTTAATTTAGTACACGATTTTGTGTTAGTGTTACGTAGTTAGTTCATCTTCATCATTCACCTTGGTTCATCATTTTAGCCCTTGAAACTATTTTAACCAAATATTCACCAGCTTTCACATTATCTATTGTACACGAGTAAATGCCCTCTTCATGCTTAGTTGCATGTAATATGTATAATAAATCAAACGAATCAATGGTAATGTGAGGTTCACCTTTCTTATTAGCCATGTTGTTTCTGTAAATTAATGAAGCAAAAAATAATACTTTCTAACATAAGACTGTTAAAAGAATAAATAAATAAATCTTTAATTTCTGACTCTCACAGAAAAATCAGAGATTTGAATTTTAAAAATTGTTAGCTCAAATGGCATCAATCCTTCAAAAACCAAATCAGCGACACTTCGTGGTGGTAATACTAAAATTTAATCTACTGGTGCATCGAACAATTTAAAGCAAAAATAAATGAATTTCACTAATTTTTAATTTATTACTAAAAAATAATTCAAACGTTTTATTGAATTGAAGTCTTGATACTCAAATCACAAATTACACAATACGAAAATACCGATAAGATGCATTCAATAACTGCTTATCTTTAAACCAGTTTATTTTAGATCCCAATAGACTGTCGGCACAAACTAGGGTACAATGACCATTTTCTGCAATTTGCACGTTAATAATGTCAGAATGATTACTTTCTTCAGATCTTCCAGAAACATTTTTGTTACCTACAAAATTAATGAAATATAAGATGCAGTTAGTGGTGACATTACTTTGAATTCTATGATAACGGTAAATTCTTTAAAAGGTGGTTTCAGATTTATGTGGCCAAGCAAGTTTAGTAATGATGATTATTGAACATAGAACATTAACGTGCAAATAAGATGGACGTTTAAAAAAACATCACTTAACTGTTTGCGCTTCCATAGCTGCATAGTATGATAAAGTGAATGAGAATTGCATGGTAAACCATTTTACTAAAAGGTCTAAAACCTATAAATTTTCTGAAAACATGAACACATTAGAAACACGTAATCCTCAGTGCTCGATTCATGACGCTTTCGTCAGTACTAATATTTTATTTAAAATAATCATATCGAAAATAGTGAGAGTTAGAATGGCGAGTGTATTGCACCGAATCAAATTGTGCCTTAAAATAAAAAAAACACCTCCCGTATAGGTACTATCAGTACCTCTTTTAACATGAAGTTATTTTTTAAATTTGGGTACATCGACCATTGATAGGTGTGGCGGATGTATTTTGTTTATTCAGGATGTCACAATACTCAGCAATTACATAGAATTAAATCATAAAAAGTGTCTGTACCTTAAAGTACCATACAGTGTGGTATTTTGGTTATTATTTGAGAAAGATCCGTTTCGGCTCGCAATTCTGACTCGCACTCATCACGGATACGACTTTGCTAGGAAGCCACACGAATATTTGTTTGATGCACAAAAAGCAAGAAGATTGTCTGTGAATTGTTTGATGACAGTCGGTTAAATAATAAAATGTCATAATGATCTTGGCGCTATCATCTTCAAATTGAATCAAAAACCATATCAACATGGCGGATAAATCGGACAGTAAGTTTTATTTTTGTTCAAAAATCCTTTAGAAATTGATTATGAATTTTCCTCTTACTGTGCGAAATTAGTAATCCTATAATCTCCTTTTAACAATTTATTCACGGCCGTTTTATAGCCTTGTCGTGTGTAGTTTCGAATACGTAGTGAACGCTAGATTCAAAATTTGAAAAAATTCAAATTTTATTGCGAAATGTCAATATATTTATCGAAATTCAAAAATCTTGTGCACTGTGCTAAGCTTGCTTAGTTGTTTTCAGTTAAAAATCAAAGTTTATGGACTACTTAGTTTTTCGATCGATGGGTTTTAAGTTCTTTCAATATTTTTTATCAAGAATATAGTCAACTACCGAGATAGTTTCGGCAGTACAATTTGTTAAACCTATATTTATTTTTTATTCAGGAAATCGAGATAGTGATGCTGTTTCAGCGCGATCTAATATTAGAGTCAAAGATGAACCAATGGACTTTGAATTACCTGAGGAAGAAGAAGAACCACCAGCTTTTGGCCCGGCTGCACTCGGCCTACATAGAGTGGGTACCAAACTACCACCCAAACCAACTCCTAGTGAACCAGTACAAAAATTGAATGCCAGAGGTATGCCAGCTCGTATCAGAAAAAAGAACAAATTCATATTTGTGGATGATTTTGTCAACACATCACCTCCTAGACAATCCCCTAAGAGGACACCTAAAATAATATCAAAAACACCCAGCAAACCGTCAAGTGCTAAGAAACAGAAGTCTCCAAGCAAAGTTCAACGGAACATTGATAAATGTGAGAGCACTGGCAGCCAGTCACCTGACCGCAAATCTGGCCAACGAATTGGGATGAGGCTGAGAAATCTGTTAAAATTGCCAAAAGCACATAAGTGGGTTTGCTTCGAATATTTTTACAGTAATATTGACAAAGCCTTGTTTGATGGTGAGAATGATTTCATGATATGCCTCAAGGAATCATTTCCTCAACTTGCCAATCGGAAGCTAACACAGGTGCAATGGGCCAAGATAAGAAGGATGATGGGCAAGCCCCGCAGATGCTCGCAAGCATTTTTTGCTGAAGAAAGAAAAGAATTGGAAAGAAAGAGGAAGTTAATTAGATATATACAGCAGAGAAAAAATGCAGATATTTGCGTAAAAGACCTGCCCAACGAGATTCCAATGCAGTTAGTTGTGGGAACAAAAGTTACTGCCCGACTCCGTAAACCACAAGATGGATTATTTACTGGTTGTATTAATGCAGTTGATACATCAAATAATACTTACAGGATATCATTTGAAAGACCAAAACTAGGAACCCATTCAGTGCCAGACTTTGAGGTATTGTCAAATGAACCACCAGATACCATTTGTCTTTCAAGTATCACACAGTTTAGACCCAGATATGTAATGCAAGGAATTTACAACATAAATCAGACCTCCACATCGAATAATAACAACTCACAAAGCGATCCTATGATTGGTTGTTCAGACTTGAAGAAAAGTATGGAGTCATCTATGAGCAGCTACCCTATTGCTTTTATGGAACTGATTGTGAAACTGACGAAAATTCTGCATGCAAAAAGAAATAAAATAAACAGACTAAAAGAATACAATAGTGAAGCTGAAAAAAGAAAATGTTTTGGCCAAAAAATGCCTGAGGATTTTGAAAGGAAATATGCTGCAGTTGTTATTGACTTAGAAAGAATGAATATGGACTTGCAGGAGTATATTAATGAAATACAAATGTACTGTCAGCAGATTGCACCCGGGCCAAGTTTAGCTGCTATGTTAGCACCATCACATTTAAGGGAAAAATGCAGAGAAGAAGCATCATTCCTTGTTGAGAAAAACAACAATGGATCAGTGAAAGATGAAAATTTAATTGATCTTATCACAGACCTAACAGCATTAATGTTGCAAGTCAAAAGTTTGTCAGATTCTGATCAAAATGCATATGAATTAAGTGTACTTCAGGGTACAATGGATCAGATCAAACTAAAATTAAAACCACACCATCAAAAGTTATTCCAAAACAATGTGGAAATTCATATGCATAGGATCCAGATGGGTCTGGGTCAAACATCTTCAAACAGTGGTACATAGTATGGTCTGTGCAATAACAAACTTGAATGTAATTTTGTAAACATAAAAATGAATAAGATTTGAAATCTAGAATTAATTAATTATGGTAAAATTTGAACTGTCGAAATTTAAAAAATATATAGGTATATGAAAAGCGATAGGACAAAGCTGTATGTTCTTTATGTATTAATTGTAAGAAGGATTTTATTACATAATAAAAATATTTATTATAAATAATACATACATGTTTTTTTATTAATTAGAACCCAAGACTTTTTTTACAACTTCGTTGTGTGCTTTGCGTTGCGTCGACGCACGACGTTCGCAACGCAAAAGGGAATGCACGCAGACGCAGCTGTGTCTCAGTTCAGCCTTCGCAACGCATCACCCGCTTTCTCCCGTCTCTTCCTGGTCCGTCGATCCGTTGGGCCCCCCAACGCCTCGCCCTCGCTCCAACTTCTCCTAACATCCTATTTACACCCTTACGGCTTGAGCGAGGCATATATGCAATGCGCTGCGCTGCGTTGCGTATAATATATTTTTTTTATTGTCGACGCTGCGTCGTTTTGAATACATTTTTTATGACATTGATTGACGGATCAACGGACCAGAGACGAAGCGGGAGGGAGGGTGATGCGTTACGTACGAAGGCTAAATTGAGACACAGCTGCGACGGCATGCAAACCCTCTTGCATCGCGACGTCGTGCGTCGACGCAAAGAAATTGTCACATACAATGCGCTAATCCGTTGCGACGACGCAACGCAACGGGTCTCGCCCTTAGTTGGGCCGCTTACCGCTTGCTTGCTTAGACCACTTTAGGGGTTTCACGTCCCGCTTATAACACCATTTTCCGCGAACCCGGTCGCTAACAAGCCACAACACTCGGGCCAACCGCACTAACTCATGCATGATCCCGTCCCACTAATGGCACCGTCAGGTTTTTAGTGGATGTACGAGCTCCTACCGAGTTCAGGGTGCCCAAGTAACCCATCGTTACCACCGCTGGAGGTGGGTATGTGTAAAGCACTTTCTAGACTCAAAAAAGGGATTCATCAGTTTCTCCAGATCTCCGTTTTTGATCCTGATCTCTGATGTGTGTAGTACCTAAGTGCTTGTCAGGCTAAACCATCTCATGGTATTATATTCATACATTCGTCTTACAGTTTAGCTGGACTGCTAGGGTTAGGACTGTAAGAGCTGGAGTACCTGATGTAGGCTTAAGATACTATAGATCTTCTATTTTGTTGTGGAAAGCTTTTCCTATGGCGTCATATTTGGATCTTTTTCGGCTTAGCTGGACAGCTGAGTATATTTTAACAGCAAAGTTCATTACACTTAAAGAAAAATTTGGACTGCCACAGGCGGGACTCGAATCTGCACGCCAGGCGATTGCTCTACCAATTGACCTACCGTGACACTTACTCATCGGTAAAGTAGTTGGTGTCGTAATCGCTCGGCTTGCGAGATGTGCGGGTTCGAATCCTGCCTGTGGCAGTCCAAAACCCGCGTCATTGGCTATGGATGAATTATTCGTCCATGTAGTCAAAGTACTAAGCGTAGGCACACACTGTCTCCCATGTTGCTTAATTAGTTTTAAATTTCGAAAAGCTTTGTTTGTACTCACACAGAGTGCCTTTACCAAACAGACGTGGGTTCTATGTGGGTACGATGTATTTGTAAATGCAATAACTCTTCGTTTCTTAACAAAATGTACTTTAAAATGAGTTATTTAATGAAAACGAATAATCGTTTAAAGTAATAGTAGAAGACAATAGGTTGGAAAATATGGAGGACAGATTTCGGCCATGCTGTGTTAGTATGAATGCAAACGACAGAATACAACTTATGGGGATGATTTAATAAAAATAACATTAACATCTACAAACTAGCATTGCTTTTTATTTATACTGATTTACAATTTTAACATTATTCAAATCTGCTGAGAGTCCTCACTGGGATGTTTTTCACAAGGTAACAATTAAAATGTTTAATATTTTAAATATTAGTATTGAAAGTAGTAGTCATAATTATAATAATATTTATTGATACATGGAAATGTAATAAAGTTTAGCTGTTGGCATGTTTCCGCAAAGTATAAAACTGATAACATCTTATTATGTCTTGTATTTATTCAAAGTTTCTAACAATTCATCAGCTTCCTCAGAAGTTTTAACACGAATTAAGATAGGAGTTGGCGGTGGTTTTGCATCTGGAGTAGGAATGCATACTAGCATGACATTATTTTTACCCATGCGTTGTGTTGGTATAGCTGAAGCTAAAATCAGATTGACCAGTACATTTCCCAAACTTGTGTTAGCTCTAACAAGTAATTGATGTTTTCCACTTTCTTCTACTTTCTTTATGTATAGTGTTCCAACACCTTTATCAACAAAGTTTGAATCTTTCTTCACAAATATCTTGCACTTTTTGTCATAAACACTATTTTCTTCAACAACTGGAGTAAATTCGACTTTAGGCGGTTCATCGTCTTCTTCTTTGCCATTTTCTGTTGTTTCTGCGGCTGGTTTCTGTATATTTGAACCAAAACTAAATGGTTTTCCAATTCCAAATGAAAAGGGGGCAGCTGTTCCATTAGAAGTTGCTGTGGCTCCTGCTGCAAAAGGGCTAGGTGATGAATTTATACCTGCAGTGCTTGAGAATGGACTAGTTGCAGTTGTTGTAGAGGATTGTGTTGTGCTAATACCAAATGAAAATCCTGTAGTAGTGGTGGCTGCAACTGGTGAAGTACCGGTGTTGTTAATTCCAAATGAAAATGTTGGTTTCTCAACAAGTGATGGGCCATTTGTTGGAGAACCAAATGCAGCCGGTTTTGATATTGGAGAGGAATCTGTTTTAGTAAAGGGTGATGTGTTTAGGCTGTTAGATGTAAAAGCAGGTACACTTTGTGAATTCTTGCTTGAACTAGTTTCATTTGCTTTTGAGTCAGAAGCACTTGCAGTGCTGTTATTTGATTTGTTGTCATCTTCAGCACCCTGGTACTCATCTTGCATTTCTTTAAGATACTTTTCATAATCTTTAAATATAGGTGTCAATATACACAGTGGAGTTTCCTCCACATGTTTTTTGATCCAGTCTAAAACAGATTCATTAAGCCCTTTTAATTTTGCATAGTAATTCATTTTTTTGTCTTCATTTGAGCTTTCCTTTTTGTTTGCAACTTCACTTGGTTTAGTCACATTTGTGGTAGATGAAGTTCCAAAGCTACTCGGTAGTGTTGTAGAACTTGACACAGACTGGATTTTAAATGGTGTACTGTTTGTGTTTGAAAACAATGATTTGCTGACATTTGCACTTAAATTTGGTGCGCCAAAAATAGTTGAGGTAACTTGAGATCCTGAAGGGTTAGACAGGGCATTAGTTGTTTTGGTGGAATTAGTGCTAGTTGCTTCATTGGAACTGGATACTGGCTGGGATTTGAATGGTGAATCTCCAACTGTGGAATCAGCTTTAGAGGCTGTAAATAAAGATGTTGCTTGTGTATTTGTTCCAAATAGTGTTGAAGATTGTGAAGCACCAACACCAAATGTTGGTTTAGTTGGGGTTGAAGAAACTTGTGATCCAAACAGGCCTGATCCAGGGCTACTTGAAAGAGGTTTACTTGAAAACAAGCTTGAAGTTACAGCTGTGTCACTTTTACTGATAGAACTATTCGTTTTGTTTCCATTTGTCAGATTTGCCAAAAAATCAAATGAGGAAGGCTGAGTTTTATTGAAGCCACCAAAGCCACTGAATACTCCTTTTTTAGGCTGAAAACGAATAACGTCAGATTAGATACTTTCTATAATGACTTGGGATACGAGAAAGATCGTAAGATTAGGACAGTATTAAAACTTACCTCGTCACCTCCGATTGGTGCGCGCCTTTTAGCGGTTCTGATAACACGTTTCTCAAGAATGTCCTTGGATGCAGTTTTAAATGTGCCCATTTCTTCATGTTCCGATGGATCATCTTGATCCCAATTTTCATGGTTCAGTTCATTAGAAGCGGCTCTTTTTGCAGACATCTTCGCGATTTAATTGAAGCTAGCAGCTAGAAATCTTTACGACTTAAAAGTTTCAACAAAATACACCCTACTTTGTAGGTGCAGATTCATATGGGACACATTACAGAAACAGCTTTAAGAAAATAAGCTATTCTAGAATATAACGTGAAAGTTATAAATTTTAGACACAAATTTGATAACGTATTTCACGTTTGATAAATTTTAGGAATAAAACGCGAAACATAGGTACATGCACACGGCACCGTCAGATATATGCAGTCAACCATAGACATTTTTTTTGGTGCCCTTCTTTCCATATGCTTGTGTGGAAAAAGCAAAGGTTAATACTATACAGCCTAGACTTAAGTAAACCCTTCTAAATAGGTAATTCTTAAATCTGTTTTCTTACAAACTAACCTTACCTAAGCCCTAACCTAACTAATTCAAATGCGAAGTGGTTCACATTTCAATGCTCAAGAAATAGAGTTTTATTCGGGAATATCGATCGGATCAGTACGGAGCATTTTACTCTATTTCTTAATTTTACTCCATTGTTTTCCTTTCGAAACTCATTATGATGATAATTTCACCTCATTATCACAATAATACGCCACGAAGAATCAAGTTATAAAAATAAGAAACTGAGCCAATAACTTACACTCCTTTGTTTCCCGCGTAAAACTCTCCAATCATAGACAACATCAAAAAACGTCATAAACTTTTTTCTATCTGTCAAAGTTTTTTTTAAATTATATCAAATCGGGCAAGGGGTGTTAGTATTAGGCTTAAAGAGCCAAGTGAAATTATTGAGCTCATTGTCTTTTGGGCTTGCTCTTCGCTTGGGGTGGAACAAAATATGCATCTTCCGGTATTTCGACCAATCGTAGATATGATGTACAAAAGAGATCGAAAATATCGGAATGTGCTGTCCTTTTCGCACACACAACCCATACTTTGGATTTACTGATAGTGTAGTGATATCGGGTAAAATAATTTCAAGTTTTAATTTATATATTTGTGCATAATTGTTAAACTTGTAAAGTTTAAAAAATTGATTTCCGATTTAAATACTACAGTGTTTATGTTCCCACATGAAGTTATGTGTAAGTAACAAGTTTTGTGAAGTGTTCTTCATTTCTTCAGTCTTCAGTGTTCTTCATGTTTAGTTCGTTTCGTTCTTGGATTATTTATTATAAGTTGCTGAAGAAAGTGGGTTTGTGAAACAAATGAGATCACAAAGTTTTCTGGAGTAACGATGGAAGTATCTAATGAAATTAAAGAAGACATAAGAAAAACGCAATCAGATTTAAAGAACGCTATACGAGTGCATCAGGTCAGTATCTATTCTATTGTTATTTTATAAAAGGGTTTTACGAATTTACTTGATAACTTTTGTAAATAGCTATATTTTAACACTTTTGTTATGTAGGTATGGGTCGCGCGCCTTCAGGACGACGAGAATGTATGTATAATCTTAATTTAAAATTTAGCGTATGTAAAATTTACGTAATTTTACGTGTCCTCTAATAACAGTTCCTATTTTAGAACATACATCTGAAAACGAAGGTAAAGGAAGCAGAAAAAGAAATTATAGCTATTGGACAAACTCAAGTAAGTTAATTATTTATCTTTTGTTGTTTTGGCAATAAAACTGTTCAGTCATGAAGTGCACACTTACAGCATACTGCAAGCTGTTATATTAGAAACTATGCTGAATATATTGGTGTTGTAAGTATGTGTTATTTAAAAACAAATGCTTTTCAGAAACTAGTTGTTGATAGGTTAAGACGAGAATTAGAACTGTATCAGCAACGTCTTAAAGCGAGGAATAAACAGGTTAACATAGAAAATGATAACCGCTATGTAGCTCAGCAAATAAGGGACCACCAAATTCAATACCGCAATAGAAACAGAAGTTCCCTGTTGAAGCCCTCAGTGTTAAGTGAAATACATGTTAAAAGTGAGAACAATGAAATATCTAAAGACAATTTAACAGATTCAGAAAATGAAAATGCAAATGAGAAGGAAAATTCAAATCACAGTGAGTCTGATGAAAAAGATAAATATAGGAGCTACATACCATCAGTTCATGAGAGCAGAAATAATTTTGCAAATGCTTTAAATAAATTCAAGGAGCAGTTTATGTGAGTAGTTACTTTCAGCATTATTTTGAATTATACAAATATGATGAAAAGCTAAGATATTAGTATAAACCTGTTAATTTTTTTGTAAGTGATGAAAAGTAAATACAATGTTTTGTGTAATGTAACATTTCAGGGATAAAAAGCTTCATCATGCAGAATGGCAAGAACCAAGGTCTGATTCTGACTCATCCCATGGAGTTGATCTATCTCCATCTCCTTCGCCCCCTCCACTGCCTGGGCATGGGGAGTCCGTTTCACAGGAGACATTCATGAGGTTAGATAATTGTAGGATATTATGAAATCTCATGACAAATGATTCATTGTCTATCCCTAAACAATGGACAAAACATTATGAAGAAAGGAATTAAAATAGTAATGAATTAAAAATCTTATGCTATATGTTTTGGCTAAGCATAATACTACCAGCTGATTGAGAATAAAATAGTGAACAATATTTAAATAGTGTAAAATAGTTGTCTTTTCGAAATTAAAAAATAATGTTGTGAATGCAAAAAATACTTAACAAATAAAATTCAAAAGCCTGTTTCATCTTAACCGATTGTCAAATATTTGTAAAAATATTTCTCTCGGGTGATTTGTGAGGGTGTCTCCCACAATCATTGATGAAACATACGCTGGCTCAAAGCGCTAAAAAAAATCACTTTTAAAATTCAATGACTCCATTAAGGTTCTCGGTAGCTCAGTGGTCAGAGCATTGGACCGGACTTCCACAGGTCGGGGGTTCGAATACTTCCCGATGACCGGAGCCGAAAATAATTTTTTAAGTGTTGTCTTTTCGAAAATAAAATAGTGACTTAAAACTGCTATTGACTTGGAATAAAAAAGAATCTGTCTTTTTCAGGTTAATAGGTTTAATAACACCATCACAAAAAGAAGTTTTGGAAAAGAAAAGAAGTGAGCGGAGGAAGAGATCGAAAACAAGCACTAACAGAAATGATTTTCTGTATGAAAATTATGAGATGATGCCAGTAAGTTGATTAAAAAGTTTTGACTGTTCAAAAAGTTTTTACACTGTTGCAGAAATTGACTCATTTTCTGTTTAATTTTTAGAAACGCAAGAAACACAACCAGTTCTCATATCTTCAGTCACACAACGATCCACCGCAAACTCGTTCGGCAAAACTGCGTAAACAACAGGTTATGTAACTATACCTACTATTGGCACCTGTAAGATAACCACCAAGAGTTGAAAACGTAGAGGAGGTACGGTGGCCAGCATGTCACGGTGAACACTGAATTATCTTATGCCCTTGTGCTGTGGGCGATTTTGCAACAAAAATGGGTAGCCTAATGTGCTAGCCACTGTACCATCGTTACTACGCACACGGTGGCACTAGCAGTCCCTATAATAAACGTGATGAAAATTAACAGTGTTTATTCCACCTGTTGTCCTTTTTGCTTTAGTTCAGTATGTATTTGGAATGACAGAGCCAAATGTAAAGTTTGAAATTAGTAAATTTGTATGCATGTTAGTGTATGTTTTCTATGGGCCTGTATTTAATTGTAAATCTGTTGCCTGATACAAATAAACAAACAAAAAAAACATGTTATAGATATTCCAAAGGTACGCGTCGTTTTAATGGGGGATGGAGGTTTTAGAATAAAGGCCCTAAAATTTGTAGAACCAGATTTTTCAATGAGAAATTATTCATGTTTTAATTTGACCTTTGAAAGATTTATTTTCTTATTTTTACAGACAACGCAAGCCCATAAATCTTCAAGGGAAGGATCGCCGTCAGGATCGTCTTCAGAAAACAAAGGTAATATTGATCACAGTCGTCAAAGTTACAACTACATATATTTGCATGTGTGTGGTATAAAAAACTTAGCACTTTACAGTTATTATCACAATCGTTTGAAAGTTGAACAATAATTATAATACTAATGAGATGAAAATTACATACATTGCTCTAATCTCAAATAAAGTAACTTTAGAACTTGTGTTATGGGAATCCGAAACAACAAAGGTAGCCCAAGTCGTCATAAACCGGAACTCACGCCTCTAAACCACAGAGGTTATCAAAAACCGGAACTCACGCCTCTAAACCACAGAGGTTATCAGAAACCGGTACTCAAGCCACTACTCCATGGAGGACGTCAGATACCGGTAAACACGCCTCTACACCACGGAGGTCGTCAGAAACCGGTACTCACGCCACTAAACCACAGAGGTTATCAGAAACCGGTACTCACGCCACTACACCACGGAGGTCGTCAGAAACCGGTACTTACGCCACTTCACCACGGAGGTCGTCAGAAACCGGTACTAACGCCCCTACACCACGGAGGACGTCAGAAATCGGTATTCACCACTTCACCACGGAGGACGTCAGAAACCGGTACTCACGCCACTACACCACGGAAGTCGTCAGAAATCGGTATTCACCACTTCACCACAGAGGTCGTCCATAACGTCGACGTCGAAGATCCTTCACGATACTCTTTGCGGCTTTGCAACCTCAGTTGGATGAGTACGAAAAATTATAGTAACGTATTCGTAGCGTTTACTATTCGTTAACTTAACAATTTGAAAGTGTAACTGTCAGTTTCTGACGTTACGATGTTCGTGCTCACCCCTCTGGTGTATTGCGCACGGAGTTGATGGGCTATTAATAATATTATGGCGGCTACGTCTTTGCAGGGTGGAGCAACAAACCAGCGTGGGTGGCGTCGCTGCCCGCCGGTCTTTCCGTGGAGCCGGTCTATAACTCCACCGTCAAGAAGATCTGCCACGGATGCGGTAGAAATGGTAAGTCATTATAAACACTGTCTTTATAATTTAAATAGAAACATTACATAAAAAACACACACGAATTGATAACCCACTCTCTCTTCTTTTTCTCTCGTTCTCGTTCCTCTCGTTCACGTCAGGGGCGAGCACGAACAACTATTGTAACGTATTCGTAGCCATTGCTATACGTTAATTTGTCAATTTGTATGGGAAAATCAGTTTCTGACGTATGTTAACGACGAACGATGACGATAACGACGATACGAATACGTTGCGATAATGTTCGTGCTCACCCCACGGGGCGTATCGTGTGGAAAGTCCCATCACTGTTAGGGATTACTTTTTACCTTTTTCTATCCTTGGATTGCTAGAAAACTAGGAAAAATTACAAGGACTCCCAAGTATTTAGGACAATTTATTTGTTTCGATCGGAACCTGCTTGCTGGCACACCCTCGCCGTGCTGTGCGCGAGGTGAATAGCGATTGCGAAACAAGCTGGCATTTATTTACTAATTCAAATGGGTAACATTTATGGAGATGTGACTACGGATCCTCAATTGCCCATACAATAAACAATTTTGTTCTAATTTTTTGAAATAAGACGCTGCCGGTGAGCGGAATGCGACTTCGTAATATGAGTGAAATGATATTTGTGCAAGCATGCTTGAGCCGTTTGTGGTCAGCTGCGAAATACGTGAATTTGTACAAGTCCAAGCTTGCGCAAGTATACTGTATCGTGTGTGGCAGCCATAATATGCTGTTGTTGTCCACAGACGTCCCATCTCTCCTTGTATGGTGCGACGCGTGCTCGGTGTGGCAGCACACGGGGTGCAGTGCGGGCGGGCGCTGCGTGGCGTGCCGCGCCTCGCTGCCCGACCCGCCCGCCGCGCCCGCCGCGCCCGCCGCGCACCGCGACCTGCTGTATCGCGGTTAGTGGCATTTACTTTGTGGCCTTTGTACTGCTGCACAAGGTCATCGCGTCGTCAACGAGTCGTCACCGCACCGTCATCGCGTCTTCATCGCGTCGTCACCGCGTCGTCACCGCGTCGTCACCGCTTCGGTACCGTGTCGTCAACTTGCTGTCACCACTCCGCTGCGCCTTTATATTGTAAACTAGCGGACTCCGCAGACGTTACCCTGCCCGTTTTTTTTTATTTCTTATCTTTTAAACCTCCCCTGGACTGCCACAAATATTTCAAGACTAAAAATATTAAAATCAGTTCAGCCGTTCTCGAGTTTTAGCGAGACTAACGAACAGCAATTCATTTTTATTTATAAGACTAGCTGACCCGACAGACTTTGTCCTGCCCGTTGCTTTTTTTTAAATTTTCTGATCTTTTAAACCTTCCCTGGACTTCCACGATTATTTCAAGAATAAAATTATTCAAATCGGTTCAGCCATTCTCAAGATTTAGCGAGACTAACGAACAGCAATTCATTTTTATATATAAGAGATTAGCCACCATCGCGCTGATCGTAGTTCGTTGAGATGTAAAGATATCAGTATTTCAATTCGAAGACATGTTAGTGAGGACGTGGTTTGATTAATTTTATAAATGTTAAGATCCAACCTTTGTCGCACCGCCTACATTTCATTTCTGCTTAGTCCAAAGGTATGACTGGTAAATGCAAATTTTATTGTGCAATTAAGCTTCAATAAATGAATATATACCTTCCGCCCCTATGGTTAAGGTGATGGCTCTCTACATGAATCAGCAGACGATATGTCGTCGCGACTCGAGATTCTTCTGGTCTCTATGTGTTTGTCCCTACAAGAGTGACAACCACCACGACTGCACTGGCAAGAGCTGAACTGAAAAAAAGAAGGTTTTAATTTTGTACTATTCAATTCCAGACAAACTAGCCGAGCGCAAGCGTCTTCAAGAAAAGAACATAGAACTGTGCGTAGAACTGCGCAAGCTAGAAGCCCGGGCGGCGTCGCTCAAGGAGAACCTTGACGAGCACAACGCGGAGAAGAGACAACTGCTCGCTGACCAAATTAAGACGCAGAGGAACCTGCAGAAATTGCTAGACTTTATCAGCCAGTTTAAGGAGACGTCAGTCAGTATACGATCGACGTCTATCAGCGAGTCGGGTAGCGAGATCAGTAAAAGCAATGAGGAATAAAATGTGAGTATGTATTATTTTTATTTTATTATTTTTAAATGGGGACACATCACATATACATGTGCTATGTATGTATCAGAGCAATGTTGCTCTGATCCTAAAGTAAGTAGCTTAAGCACTTATGTTATGGGAATCAAAAAAAAATAAAGGTTGACCTGTGACTACATTAAAAATTGGTTTCCAACATTGTCTCGGTCCAGGGATCGAACCCGGCACCTTAAAAGCGGTACTCACGCTATTACACCACGAAGGCGGTTATATTATGTGGACTAGCATATAATATATTCATTAGAGTGGTTACGTATTGTGTTTTTGACTAGCACAAAAGAGAAGTTTTGTGTAATATTCCGCTCTGCTTCGGTCGACATGCTTCTAGCCAAGGTACCAAATACCGACACTAACTTATGTAGTCTTGGTTTTAATATGGTGTGTTAGGGTCAGGGTCCCAAAGTTTCGTATTTGCCATTTTATGTCAGCATCGTTTTCTGCGTTTTATTTGTCCTTTGAAATTTATTTTATTTTATTTGTTTCAGGGTAAGTCATCTGCGCGTTTTTGTTTGCGGATGGTACAGATGGCATGGGAGTCTTTGTGGGGTGTGTAGTATGATGGCGTAGGAGGCAAGTAGTCCAAAATATTGTTATTATCAATTTCGTGCCACTAGTAATGTATTTAATTATTAATGTAAAATGAACTCAAGTCTCAAGAAGATTTAATTGTAAGTTAATTTGATGTTAAACATTTTAATCATACCCAATCCTTTTATTTTATTATTATGATTTCTTAATCAACTTTTATGATTATGTTGTAAATTTGATTTTATGAAATTGAAATCGTTGGAAAGAAACAATGTCCCTGTAAATGTTACTAGGTTTTTGTGGTTTTTCATATTGTTGATCAATTTATTGTAACCTAAAAATCCTTAATACGGTAATAATTTTACAAAAGAAATCGGTTAGAGGATTCTTGTGGAACTAGTACGTTGATTTTTAGTAAATGGCACATATCCGAATCAGTCCAAACCAAATTAAAAAACAGTGCGTAAAAAATTGAAGAACGAAAAGAACTTATTTTTCTCAATAAGTCCTTGAATGGCTGAATATGTGGTTCTTTTAATGGATTGTATCGGTTTTGATTTGCTAGGAAATTGATTTTTTAGTTGCATAATTTTTAAAAAGATATTTTATAATTTTCGAATGTTTCGAATTGCTGCAAAGTTTCTTTCATAAATTGCCAAAAAAGGAGTGTTCAGTGTTGATTCCTACTTTAGCAATAAGTCTTATATTAAGTGTATCCTGTAGATAATCAAAATTAATTTCGTAGTCAAAAGTTAAATGAATTCGTATTACTTGTTCTCTGTGATATGATTGTGTTTAGTTGTTACGATTTGTATGAAATTTCGTAAAAACGTGTAAATAAATGGATCTATTGATTGGTAAAACGTTTTTATTGTTCACTTAGTTTCCATTTTTATTGTGACGATTCCACTTGTATTATAACGCTCATGTTTGTTTACGCCAGCTCGAGAATCTTTTTTCCTTTGATGACGTCCTTTCTTATTTGTTCAATGCTTCGTTCAAGTAAGTGGCACTCGAATTTGGACAGGTCTGGGTATCTCTGCATATCTGCAGCGCCGTTGCTGTTAATATTGACGATGCCAGCGAAGTAGTTAGTTCCGAAATCGTTGTTTTCGATGTAGGCCGCTACTTTGGCGGGCCGGCCGTCGAGCGCTTCTAAAACTGAGCGCGTGAACATCAGAGCACCGTACGCTACGGAAAGCGTCGCCGACCAACCCTGCTTAGCGTCCATAATATTCTCATCGCACTTGCGCATTTTAGAAGTAAACTCTTGTATGGCTTTGTCGTGCATCGGACAAGCGGGCTTCGCTTGGGATATTAACGGTATCGCTGTTTTGCTTGACCGTCCTCCTATGACGGGAACGACGCAGGTACGAGGGCTCAAATTATTCTCCAATGCATACAACGACTGCGCTCTTAGGTGATCAATCGTGGCAATACCGAACACCTTTTTCGGGTCGTAGTCGCCGTGATTCCTCATGATTTCAGCCGACATCGGTACAAGTATATTTATCGGTTCTGTGAGTATACCAACGAAAGGGAAAGGGTTCACTTTGGCTATTTTGCTCGAGAACATTTTGATGAAAGACGTGTTGTTGGCTAGCCAGGCCTTCTTGGATGTGCCAGGGCTGCGTGCTATTCCGCCTGTAGCTAGCACGATGTCTGAGTCTTTCAGCGCTCGTTCTAAGGTTTCTTCGCCGGAGAACCCTTTGAGTGTTGAGTCTGCGGGTATGTGGGAGAGGTCTAGGATGACGCCTGGTGTTTGGTTGAGGGTGTCGTGGATGTTCAGCTTGGTGATAGAAGGCTGGGCCCTCAGCAACAGTCCGACAGTTTGACCAATCTCACTCGCGCCGCCGACGATGGTCACCTTATAACTTCTGGAGAATGAAGTTAGGATGCTTGTAATTTGAGGCGTGAAAAATTTCTTTGCAACAAGCATTGTGGTGAGTTTTTGGGATTTGGTTCATGCAGACTATATTTTTAATCTATTTTAAATAAATAAATAAAAGTTTGACTTGTAACAGAAATGTTTAGTTTGAAATTTTTGACAACACTGACAAATGTTTGAAAGGTCCCTGAAATCCATAAAGTAAGCTAAGAAACCAGTTTTTTTCCATAGACATCTTGGTTCAGCTATCAATTCCCAAATGAATTCTTCTAAGTGACACTTCCTGATCTAATGGCATTTCCTGACATATTTCTCTTTGAAATCTGTGTTTAAATTGTGAAGTTATTATTTCGCCTATAAATAGTTAAAGCAATGTAAATTAAAAGTGGTCACAATGTTTAGAAGTTTACCGTTAGCATTATAGCGAGGGGAATAAGAACATGCGCCCATAGGTAACCTATCATTTGAGTGATCAAGTTTTGCGCTTGACAGGATATGTTTACTAGGTCATTTTAAGTATTTTTAGTCCGAGCAGAAAGGATTTCTTTTCTTCTGGTGGGGGGTAGGGGGCTACAAAGATGGCCGCTGCCGACAATTTAAAAAAAAAATCTCCTCGTATACTTACAGCTATTATAGCGATATTGGTGTCATTTTCGTATAAACCGAAGCCGTAGAATTCATTTCTGATATTTATTTTTAGCACTTTCATACATTTTTTTTAAGAAATAGTAAAAAAAGTGAGAAATTGTATTCAGTATTTTTTGTTTAAGAGCCTGTCAGTGGTACGTTTAATTATAAAAAAGAAAATAAAAAATATGAGAAGAAAGAAAATTTTATGCTGATTCTAAAAATATATACTTTAATAGACTTATCTAGTATTTAAATGTAAAAAAAAATATATTTATGCAGCAGCGGTGATGTGCAGTATTTAAGTTTATCGATCATATCTGCAGAAATAATCGAAATCTCAATTTATTTTTAATGTAACAACTGTATTTATTTACAATATCAAAAGATAAAATATAAACCTGTGTTTGTTAGCTTACTTGTTCACTTATTTTATAACAATTAGTGATATCATAATGAAAGTTACAAAAATCGCTTTCCATATGAAGATTCTCCTCGAATCCTCCATTCCCATTTCATTTTATCTTTTGACATTTGATTAAATGACTATGGGACTATTCTAAAAGCAGCACTTCTGAAACAAAAAAAATAATTATCTAAATCGCTTCAGTCGTTTTCAGTAATCAAGGAACAAATATATTAAAAATGAACGACAGACAGGCACCAAGAAAGATCTTGGTGTCACAATTTAAACCCTTTGACCGCCACAGCTTTAGCAGCAACTTAAAAAACTTTTGACGGCTATAGCCGACTATGGCTGTCAAAAGGTTAGGTAAAACAGTTATGATTAAAGTAAATTTATAGTATCTAATTATTAATATATGAAGACGAAATACATAGTTACAACATAAATCACGCCTTTATCCGTGATGGGGAAGGTAGAGCGGTTACGCTACGTCTGACAAGTTTCAAGGGTTATCTGACGAAAATGAAAATAATAGAAAAATTTGAAAAATAAAAATAACACTGATTAGACAGACCTTAGCAGAGCCTAGTGTTAACATAATCCGGCACAGAAACATAGTTCTGTGCATTTTAAATTTCTTTTTATGCAGTTGCATCTATTTTTGCATGATGTTTTGCATCTGCACCGGGTAAGTTCTAGGCAAACTGTTGCTACATCTGGTAAAACAGACCAGCGAGGTTTCCAGACGTTTCCTTCACGAATCCAACCCCAAGATGACGGACAGGGAAGATTTTGATCGGGAATTAACGTTTGGCCCCAAATATGCACACCTTGGTACATTGCTCTTAATGTGTGCTGATGCAGAGCGCCTTCTGTTGGGGGTATATTTTCCAGCTGTCTGTCTTTCTTTGTGAAAAGATATTTTCGACACTCATTAACGGTGGTACAGGGGCTTGAGCTGTGAAATAAAATTTGCGGACATTGTTTATATTATGTAGGTGTGGATAAGAAATTGATGTTATATAAGAATGAATATAAATTCACTAAAGGTCTCTATAGCGTAGAGGTTGAGCGTTCTTAATTTTACTATTCATACTTACCGATCGTACATTGTGATGATAAATACATTATGAATCTGAATTTCAACCCATCGACGTCCCAAATTTAATTACTGATATTTTTTTAGGATTTGATAGGGCTGAAGTATTGCCTGTGTTTCATGCCTTTACTGGATGTGACACTGTGTCGGCTTTTCATGGGAGAGGCAAAAAGAGCGCGTTTGACGCCTGGTTTGCCTACCCGGAAGCAACACTTGGGTTCAAAGCATTGGTACAACAAAACTTGGCAGAAGCAGATAGTTTCATTCAGAAATTTATCATCACAATGTACGATCGGTAAGTATGAATAGTAAAATTAAGAACGCTCAACCTCTACGCTATAGAGACCTTTAGTGAATTTATATTCATTCTTATATAACATCAATTTCTTATCCACACCTACATAATATAAACAATGTCCGCAAATTTTATTTCACAGCTCAAGCCCCTGTACCACCGTTAATGAGTGTCGAAAATATCTTTTCACAAAGAAAGACAGACGGCTGGAAAATATACCCCCAACAGAAGGCGCTCTGCATCAGCACACATTAAGAGCAATGTACCAAGGTGTGCATATTTGGGGCCAAACGTTAATTCCCGATCAAAATCTTCCCTGTCCGTCATCTTGGGGTTGGATTCGTGAAGGAAACGTCTGGAAACCTCGCTGGTCTGTTTTACCAGATGTAGCAACAGTTTGCCTAGAACTTACCCGGTGCAGATGCAAAACATCATGCAAAAATAGATGCAACTGCATAAAAAGAAATTTAAAATGCACAGAACTATGTTTCTGTGCCGGATTATGTTAACACTAGGCTCTGCTAAGGTCTGTCTAATCAGTGTTATTTTTATTTTTCAAATTTTTCTATTATTTTCATTTTCGTCAGATAACCCTTGAAACTTGTCAGACGTAGCGTAACCGCTCTACCTTCCCCATCACGGATAAAGGCGTGATTTATGTTGTAACTATGTATTTCGTCTTCATATATTAATAATTAGATACTATAAATTTACTTTAATCATAACTGTTTTACCTAACCTTTTGACAGCCATAGTCGGCTATAGCCGTCAAAAGTTTTTTAAGTTGCTGCTAAAGCTGTGGCGGTCAAAGGGTTTAAATTGTGACACCAAGATCTTTCTTGGTGCCTGTCTGTCGTTCATTTTTAATATATTTGTTCCTTGATTACTGAAAACGACTGAAGCGATTTAGATAATTATTTTTTTTGTTTCAGAAGTGCTGCTTTTAGAATAGTCCCATAGTCATTTAATCAAATGTCAAAAGATAAAATGAAATGGGAATGGAGGATTCGAGGAGAATCTTCATATGGAAAGCGATTTTTGTAACTTTCATTATGATATCACTAATTGTTATAAAATAAGTGAACAAGTAAGCTAACAAACACAGGTTTATATTTTATCTTTTGATATTGTAAATAAATACAGTTGTTACATTAAAAATAAATTGAGATTTCGATTATTTCTGCAGATATGATCGATAAACTTAAATACTGCACATCACCGCTGCTGCATAAATATATTTTTTTTTACATTTAAATACTAGATAAGTCTATTAAAGTATATATTTTTAGAATCAGCATAAAATTTTCTTTCTTCTCATATTTTTTATTTTCTTTTTTATAATTAAACGTACCACTGACAGGCTCTTAAACAAAAAATACTGAATACAATTTCTCACTTTTTTTACTATTTCTTAAAAAAAATGTATGAAAGTGCTAAAAATAAATATCAGAAATGAATTCTACGGCTTCGGTTTATACGAAAATGACACCAATATCGCTATAATAGCTGTAAGTATACGAGGAGATTTTTTTTTTAAATTGTCGGCAGCGGCCATCTTTGTAGCCCCCTACCCCCCACCAGAAGAAAAGAAATCCTTTTTGCTCGGACTAAAAATACTTAAAATGACCTAGTGAACATATCCTGTCAAGCGCAGAACTTGATCACTAAAATGATAGGTCATGTTTGTTATTCCCCTCAGTATTAGTTACAAAATGTAGGATAAGCACAATCTACTCCCAAATCAGATGCATCGAAGTTTCCATAGTTGGAGCTGCTAATCCTATCGGTTCGAACTTGGCTCTACTTCTGACGCAGAATCCTAAAATAACCAAACTAAACCTTTACGATGACGACGAGAAAGTGCGAGGCATCGCAATGGAGTTGGCTTACTTCTCAGACGGACCGAAGGTGACTCCGTTTGCCGGGGACAATTACCTAGCAGCCGCAGTGAGATATGCAAACCTGATCGTGATGGTTGCTAGGACTCCCCGGCGTGTCGGCCTGAACAGAGAACAAATGCTAGCGGCAAACGCGCCCGCCGTTAACAAACTCTGCAAAGTCATTTCTGAACAAAACTGTGACGCGTTTCTAGCAATTTCCACAAACCCTATAAATTGTACCGTCCCTTTTGCTAGTGCTCTACTGCTTAATTACAGCGCCTATAACCCGTTCAGAATTTGTGGGATCACTCACATCGACACAGCGAGATGCCGAACGTTCGCTGGCAACGCACTGAATGTTAGTCCTCGTCGTTTGCAAGTGCCTGTCATCTGTGGACATTCGGAACAGACAATCGTGCCTTTGTTTTCTAATTTGTCCCCGTCTAATTACGTTCTGGATGCTTTTCAAGCGGACACACTGACACGGCTAATGAGAAAAGCCGGCACTGAAGTAATAAACCACAAGTACGGGGAAGATTCGGCTATTTTGTGCATGGCTTGGTCCATTGGTGAGTTTGTGGAAAGAATGGTGGAAGCGTTGTCTGGATATGAGACTGTAGTTAATTGCTTTTCTGCGAATCCACACTACGGCACACGATTCTTCGCAGGACCCGCGATGGTTGGACCTCGTGGCATAATTCAAGTTTGCAGCCAACTACCCATGAGTGAATTTGAAACAAATTTGTTAAACAAATCAATCCCTATCCTTAACAAAGAAGTGTGCTCGGGAGAAGGTTATGTTCATGTGATGAATGAAGCTGGGACCCATAAACGTATTTGAGTAGTTCGATTTATTGTTTTGTCGTGAAATAAAATGTTCCGTATTTATTTTAATGCTGATGACTTTGATTTGATTGGAATTACGTTGCGTAGGTAGTTAATACAAAAGATTATGGTTTAGTGTGGAAGTTTTTGGTAAGTATCAAATATCTGATAGGCCAGTATCAGCGTTAGAGCTAGCTGATTGTATCCCAGTATAGGTAGACAGGGACACATAACAGATAGTAGAGGACTAAACTCCAATGTCAGGTAATGGGCGAACGCAGCGCAGAGCGGTCATCAGCCATGTGAAGGGTCATTGTTATGGCTTCGAATAACTACCTCTGTGCCTGAAGGAGTAAGAAGGTATCGTAAGTTCCAGCACCGTTTGCATTCCGAAATATCCGAAAAGTCTTCGGATGCAGCTTCAACAAATAAGAAATAAACAGTGTCGAGCTGCGATTGCATACCTACATACCTTATCAAAATATTCGTCATGAAAAAAAAGCAACCATAAAATATCAATAAGATATATTACTTAAATCAAGTATAGGCAGTCTTTCTTCAACATGATCATTTACCGCATTAAAACAACTAGAGGTGAAGAAAAAATACTTGAATGCGATAAATACTCACTATTCAAAGTTTTACGAAACAACACAGTTCCTTCCAAAGTCTTGATGCGCCAACTTACTGAAACGTTCACACTTCGGTCCCCATTATTCCGCAACCGCAAATACGGATGGTAACGACGGGTTAACTTTAAGATAATCGCCGTTCGGCCATACGAGGGCCTCGGTTAATGTCTCCGGTCTTGACGACCTGATGGGTGTTAACTAGAGGGCCGAGGGTTGGAATGACACAATAACGTAACCTTAACGAGACCAGGTAAAGTCGGAGCTTTAGTCAGTTTCCCTAAAGTTTCAAATCTGATGACAACTTAGGCGAGTCGCGATTGAAGTAGTAATTTATATTATGGCCATGTTGGGATTAAACTGTTTTGTGATTGCGTGTTAACTACTAAGGTACACTTCCGTTGACACGAGCCCACATGTTTAACAATGTTGTATATTTAGTCTCGTTCGGTTATATACGGTTTATGGTTTACGGTTATATACGGTTATTACTAGCTTTTACGTTTGACTTCTTCCGAATTAGGTAGTTTTTTTTGAACGCGTTGTTTTCCCGTAGTAGGTACAAATGTTATCCAAATATAATTCAAATCTTTGGTAATTTAGGATTGAAAGCGATCAGATTCCTCGGAAATTATTTTTTCTCATAGGAATGCGTTGTTTCCTTGCGGTCAAAAGTAACTCATGTCCTTTCTTAAGTCTTTAACTATCTCCTTACTAAATCTGTTCAGTACTTTTAAATCTGTTTAGCAGGCGTAAAAGCGATCGGCCCACATGAATTTTCCCATGGGAATGCGTCATTTTCCCGCGGTAAAAAGTAGCCTATGTCTTTTCTAGGGCATCAAAATATCGCCATACCAAATGCAGATCAATCTGTGGCCGTAACAGATTGGTAAAATTAACTGTAAATGAATAAGCTGGTAGAAAAAAAAAATCATGCCCTTGGATTTACTACAATTCATTGATAAACGTACCTATGAGGCCAAGCTAAACCCATAGTTGAAAAATCATTTGTCATTATCAGAAGAAAGTTCAAAGGGACATTTTAATGCTTACTGAGGGTCTCTTTAAACAGTAAACAGACACTTGCAAATACGTTTTATTCAAACTAAAGACAAGCATTAGTCTCACGGTGATTTATCGCAAATCGTATAAGTTTCCGTTTCCGGAAAAAGTGTTAAGTCTTTGCTGAGAAGCAAGTCTTAGTCCCGTGGGTGTCATCTGTCCGCAAGAGCTGGGGTGTGATTCTTGGAGAGGCGTTTTTATGGGAATACAAGTCGATGTATAGCAAGACAATTAAATAGATTATTGTCGTTAGTGTAGCGAAATAGTAAAGGTCGTTGGGCCAGGACATGACCTGACTGTCTGACCTGAGACCAAGCATGGACTGTTGAAGTCACAAATAATCAGAGGCTGCTCTCACAGTTGTATTTATGCGCCACATCATTTTCCCGAACTCGAAAAAGTGTCTTTAGTATAAAATAATGTACGAGCTGCAGTAGGTAATAAACACATCGGTGCGACCACAGCATCGGCGAACCGATGGCCTATAGAGCGGAAAGGTTCTTGAATGGCGACCGCGTGCCGGCAGGCCCCCAACGAGGTGTACTGACAATCTGGTGAAGGTCGCAGGAAGCAGCTGGATACGGAAAGCGCGGGACCGATCGCGGTGGAAATCCTTGGGGGTGGCCTATGCCCAGCAGTGGGCGTCGAAAGGCTAATATTTTTAACCACAGCATGGCGACAGCGATTTCCACAAATCGTTTCATACGTGTGGTGGTCCGGATCCACTATACCACTTGCCTAAGAACTTGACGCTGCTGCCCGAGGTGCATCTAGCCTATCTCATCATCCAAGTAACAGCTTTTTTACAACTCTTACAAAAACTTCAAATCGAAAAGAAAAGAAAATGCGAGTAGGTAACGAAAAAGCCACCACCCACAGGTCGTTATCCGAACTTGTTTGCCGAACCGCGGCAAGAATTGCAAATGGCGATAATTCTAACTACGCCGATAAATCAGCTACAGCCGCTCAACTTTTTTCCTCCGGGGGCCACCTCGCTCCCATTGTTAGTGATTGATCACGCTTTACCCATATTTAAAGTTTCCTACGAACACATGTTGGGTAGCGTTTCTTTTGACACGTACGCTAAGAGTTGCGCGATTTATACGTATTTAATCAGACAATTTTAAGGGTTACGACGAGTTTGGTGACAGCCGAATTTATGATGTGTTTTGTACGTGACACGAGCCTTTGGAAGGTTTAATTCAATTCAAAGTTTCAGGAGGCTTTGCGATTTGGGCGATATGATTTATCAGTTTTTGAGGCAATAACTCAAATCTTTAAGGTTATGATTCAACTGCATTGTATACATGGCTAGTTTTAAAATTTACGTAATCGATCGATCTCGGAAAGTCTTGGAAGATTTAGCCACATAAAATCATCGTTATTCCTCGTGTCGTTAAATCAGCAGTTATAATGGATCTAACCTTAGTTGTCACCTCATATATTGTCCTAACGATCAGCTGAGACATCTTAAATTAGTGGTATACGTAAGAAAGGCGATAAATTAAACATAGATGACGCCCAAGGGAGCGGCAATTGAGCTGATATGTTCCGCTAATTGCCCCCGATACGACACAAACATGTTATCAGACCTCGTTAAGGGTCAGTTAAGTTAAATAATGCTTGCGTAAATTCTTAGTCGAAGTCAAGTTTCTACGTCTAAGGGTCAATAAGAATCCACAATGAGATTGAGACTTCTTTTCGTTGTCAGGAGCTGATATAAATAGTGATAAGGTACTAAGATATAATAAGGTGGTGTCCTATGTGACCGACGCAGCACGACGCGACAAGTGCGACGCGACGGGATGCGATCAATAGCTATTTGTGTCAATGTCAATCGCGCATCGACACTGGACACTGGACATAAACGTACGTAAACAATAGTCTTGTTTCAGTATAAAAGAAATATTCAAAAACTGATTTTCTCTAAAATAATTCATAATTTCAGATCCCTTTTTATTAATATTTTTCTGCCGTTCGTATTATTTGATTTTTAATTGGAATCCAATTGATAAATAGTCACTTAGTCGGCACTGCACTAGATGACGTCAAAGTGTGTTATTCGCACACAAACTCTATGAAGAAATGCGTTTTGACAGTTGATAAGAAGTACGTCAACGATTGGTGGTGTCAACTACCCTACAGATACAGTTAAAGTTGCATGCGCGTCGCACTTGACGCAAGTGACACACGTGGGACAACGTGTGTCACTTATAAATAACACATCTAAGTTTTAAACCTACCCTTTGACTTCTTAATCTTTTCGCTCTACAACCTCACCACATAGAAAAAGTGGACAGAGCTGAAAGCATTCCTACTTTCAGCTTTTAGTTCGTAAATAAATTATACCAATTTAAGATTGACTTTGAATTGACTGTCTTTTATTTGAATAAGCTTTCAATGCTGCAGCGCTTTCTTATTATTGTTTTATTGTACGTATCTATACTAATATTATTAATGCGAAAGTAACTCTGTCTGTCTGTTTGTTACTCAATCACGCCTAAACTACTGAACCAATTTGCATGAAATTTGGTATGGAGATATCTTGATACCCGAAAAAAGACATAGGCTACTTTTTACCGCGAGATAATGACGCATTCCTATGTGAAAATTCAGGTGGGCAGATAGCTTTCTTATATATAAAAAATAAATTGCTGTTCATTAATCTCATTAAAACTCGAGAATGGCTGAACCGATTTCAATAGTTTTAGCCTAGAAATATTTGTGGAAGTCCAGGGAAGGTGTAAACGATGAGAAAATATTGATAAATGGCGAAAACAGCGGGCAGGACAGCGTCTGCCGGGTCCACTAGTCATTTATAATTAAGGCTGCTTATCTCCATTATTATGCTAATGTTTTTTTTATTAAAATTAATTATTTTTATGTCAGTCCGGAAGCTACTTTTAGTGGAAATCATTATGTTAATGTGATTTGTGCGTTGCCGTGGCGTTGCAACACGGTCTTGCACAAATAATTAAGACGCAAACTTATTTTGCTTATTAAATATATATTACCTCCATAACCCATTTACAGTTTCCTGATTCCTCGCTGAAGTTCATTAGCCTCACTCAATGCACGGACTGTTTTGTCAACAATGTGCATGTCACATTATGTCTCTGTAGAAAGTACCGAATTTTAATAAACCAGAGTCTTCTTACAAGTGTTTGCTAATCGATGGGAATAAGTTACTTAGGTATTTTAAATATAAAATTGGAAGCCTGATTTTTTTAAGTGACAATTTTTTTTTAACCATCTCCAACTGAGAAAAGGTTTTACATAGACTTTGTAGTCGTAAAGACTACAAACTTATAATAAGTGTTTTGACGAATGTTGCCTACTTGTACCAAGCCTACTTAACTTTTTTTTTATTGCAAATTATTAAATTCACTGCAATCTCCCGTATTAGTAATGCACGGCACCCATTCCATTTATCATCATAAAACATCGACCTGAATGCTTACAATAGCATGTAAATGTTTTAACACACCATTAATTAAATCGGCATGGCATTTGTGCACTGCACTGGTTCATATTATGGAATAACTCAAGTTCGATATTGCTTTCAAGGAGAGCTTGGCATGTTAATAACAAACAAAAACGGCTATCACGTACAGCAATTTTATAATTATACCTCCTTTGTGGAATGAAAGATTGAACGCAGAGCCAAGAGGCTCATAGGTGACGAGGGGCTTGTAAGCGCGCAGCTCCAAAGCTAGGCTCAGCGCCGCAGAGTCGCCTGCTTGTCGATCTTTTACAGGCTTTACTTCGGCGAGTGTGGTCATGAGCTTATTCCACCGGCCCCCTTTTACCATCGGACCACCAGACGTACCGCGGGATACCATCCGTACCGTGTCGATGTTCCACTGATACGAACCAAGCGCTTCTCATCTACATTCCTGATGCGCACTGCAAAAGAGTGGAACTCACTTCCTGCGTCAGTGTTTCCCTGCAATTACAACCTCGAAATCTTCAAAGCTAGAGTGAACAGGCATCTTCTAGGTGAGCTCGCTCCATCGTAGACTCAGTCTTTGCCTCGTTTGGGCTTAGTCTTGGGTCAAGAGCAAACCTATCCCAAATAAAAAAAATAATAAAAAAAAATTAAAGAAACAAGTGCCCTCTAGGCGAAAATTAACTTCGTTATGCTTACGTCATTTAAGTTTTCTTATCTAATCCCAAAGTAAACAAGACCTTCCTCAACTCAATATTTCAAACCAATTATATATGAATAACATATTTTAAGTGTCCGTATTTGTATTATCTTGTTTTAAACTAACGAATCAAGAGTTCACTTGTTTGTAAGTAATAATATGATAAGCGAGTAGATAGGTATCTAAATCAAAAATTATTTCATTCAGCTCGTTAATAGCTGGTTGCGATATTCTATTTACCTTGATTGAAAAAAAATGATAACTGTCAGTTTCATCCCAAAAGCTACACAGATAGCTTTCATAAAATCTGAGAATATAGGACCGAGCCATAAGGGGTAAGGGGTAAATAACTTTATCTTATATATTTTATTTTTATTTTATTTATTTGCGTTTGGTTAAGGTACACTGAATGTGGTCATAGTTATTAATCAGCAATATAGTTACGAGTATATATGAAGATATATTGTTACATCTTATAGTTAAGTCTATAAGTTGTAACAAATTGTGTCACATTAATAATTGCAGTGTCCTAGTTTAGTTAAAAACTTGCTTACAAATTGTTGTGTGTCGAGCTGATTTAGGTATAACTTTATGACTCCCTTTCATAACAAACTATATCTATTTGTGACTTTCTTCTAAATGCACTTATTGCATGCTCTTAATAACCTATTCCTACCAGCTTAGTATCTAAATATAAGTAACTAGGTTCTGCGACATAGTTATTCTTAACTTCGTTAATTATCCGAATGCTCTAACCCCAGATACAGAACAAAAAATAAACATACTAAGGTAACAATACAAACACACAACACCGACAATCTCTTACTATGTAAACACGCTTATTGCGAGCTGGCAACATTACACACGCTTTAATAATCGATTTAATTGAGCCAATGAACAATTTAATTAAAATTCTAAAGACACGGCGGGCGTTGTGGGATGCGCGGCTCGACTTTGCTGCAGGCTTATTTTGTAAATTTGGTATTACGTGAAATGCCCAGGATCAGGATTTTATTTTTAAGTAAAAAACTGGACAATCCGGTCTTTCATAAATTTTTGGATTTATGAAAGATAAAACAATATCACAAGTACATGTGATGCTATTATACGCGATCAAAAATTTCAATGATCATCTTTGCTTAGTTTAAATTAATCAGCAGGTAGTTAGGTTTACTTTAACAAACTTCGACTCGGAAAAAAGTATTTGCAAATAGATACCAACTTACGCAACTATAAAGTGTGAACTAAAACATGTTCCTGCGGTTTCATTTTATATCGTGTGAAACATAGTAATAACCTGAATACTGAGATAGTGCTGTGTAAAATAAGTATAAAATGTTATTTTTTATATTGATGGATGATTAAATTTATAACTTATTGTTAGCACGTAGACCTTAAGGTCTTTAGTCAAGATAAAGTTATCTCCCAATTATGTTTGCATTAAAACGAAAAAAATTTAGCAGCAACTTAGTTGCAGCCAGGAAAGCAAGCCAACCTAACGTTTCGTTCGTATTTTCGGGTCTAGCTAGCCCGTTCGCTCGCGCGGTCTCGCTTGTATGAGGGAGAGAGATATATGCAAAACTACGGATAGGAGCTTAGAGAGTAGGGTGTCAGGGTGTCAGGGACGTTCCCCAAACGTCTGATTTCGCGCCCTCGCCGCAGCCGATATAAAAATATGCGATTATTAAAATGTCGGCAGTACAAATGAGCGAAGCGGATCGCGCGACGCAGGTATGCACGGCGCGGGTTATTGGGCCCGGCCGGTGCGTTCTTGTCTGTACTTTATTATTGAAATTGCTTTATTTGCAAACGAGATTTAAGGAGGTTAAAGGTGGTTTACGTTTTTACCTCCTTTGTGTTCAAAAGCACCAAAGCAAAGCAACTGTCTTTCAGTAAAGGACTCTGGAGTTGCGTGAGCATGTTAGAATGCTACAATTTTTTAAAATTTTTATTTAGTTAATATGGGTTGGAACCGAAACTTCAAATGTGCCTAACTCTATATTAAAATGGTGCATAGCTTAAATAGAGCTCAGTAAGAGTTAGAGTGAATGCCTTTTATCATTTTGCAGTTGAATTTTATTTGTGTACGACGGCCAATTAAATTTAATAAAAATCTTTACATAATTACTGATTGTTGTAAATTTAATTTGTTATTTTAAATGACTGTGTTTTACCAATTTTTTTATATCTATTTTTAAAAAGTTCCCAAACTCATTGATTTGTTGAGAGTGTTATGGGAACTACGAGTATTATTTTGTTGCAGCTGTACTAACAAAAACAAACTGCTAACTCTGTTTCCTAATCCAAAACAATTCAACCGCAAGCGTGTCACGTTCACTCGCATTTTTAGCAAACAATAACAATACCGATATCTCTTTATCTTTGTCCCAAATCTGTATCAGAAATTCGGATTTGGAACTGTCACTATCACCATTAATTCAGATCACTGATGCGGTCACAACTTTTTTTTGCGATTTTTGACCCTGCAACTGCCTCATGTTAGGGATGTTTTTAGCGTGTCCTATGACGTCCATTGGGGTCCTACTGTAATGTCATGCGCATGCGTTAGGCTACTTCTGATAGATAAAGCACGGGGGCGCGTGGCCGGCGCGTGCGACCTTTTCGCTGCCGAGTTGAAGAAAATATAAAATTATAGAACTGTCTTACCTACTGTATAAAAGTGCGTTACAGTTATTAGTAACGCTTGAGAAGCTAAAATAATGCTAAGCACAAAAGCGCGCTTGGCTCTTGTGCTTGTTACTGAAATAATAATTGATGCTCTTGGATCGCTGTTATACAGCACTATGTGAACCTTTCAAGGTTTTCAGGTCGTTTCGTTAAGCACGTGTGTTTCTAAGTTTTAACGTAATGGATTTTTTATAGTGTAACTGTGTTAAGTGTCACTTATTCATTATTTTCTGAGTGAATGACTTTAGACTTCAAAATAGTATACGAATTACAGTCTTCTAAATCTTTTACGGATTCCGTTACTTAAAACTTTGGTTGTTTATAAGTGTGTCACCAGATCTAAAAGCCACAAACTCTACGCGTTAAATTCGAATGTGCGCGGTAATGGGCAAGCGCGATCATTTGGCACGCGGCACACGTCACGCTATCTGACATCTGCGGGCGACGCGCCGCGGCGCAGCACGGCGTTGGTAGGGTTGACGACTACTTACGATGAGTTTGGGACCCTTATAAATAAATATGTTTTTTTTCAGCCAGTCCATAACTAACAATTTTATTTAGCAATTCGTTATAACATAAATATGAAACTAAAAACAATATTCAAAATTTAAATTAAAATTAATATAGAGGTCACAAATTATGTCCCAAATTATAATAAAATTAAAATAGCATCTAAGTATATGTATATAATAACTAATAAATAACAACAAATTAAGAATCCTATGCTATGTTTTTTCTCTCAATAGCACCACAAGGTTGATCTTAACCATCTGAAGCATCACCATCAAATTCTTCTGCCACAGGTGCTATAGCACTTATAAGAAAGAGTCCACCTCTGCATAACTATATGTAAAATTATTGTGACGGAAATAAATAATTTTTCATTTTCATTTTCATTTTCATCAAATTCTCAATCGATAAACTACTGCCGTACCTACTACTTCACCAAGGGCGAGGCAATCGCTAAGACCTAAGCTTCAGTCCTTGACATTACTCTAGGTTAAGTTAGATTGGCTGTATGTTGTCTTGAAGAATTATTAAGTCAAGTTGCTACGAATCACTACGAAATGCTACGAAATCTAACATTTCAGGGAGAATGTGTGATATTGCGGCATCATATGAACTGGTACGCGTAATAAATGGGTAGCGAAATATTCTATTTTTTGCATTTTTACAGGTGGCAGCCCTACTCCCGTAGTGATGCGGCGCGACGCAAATCTGTGGTAATACGGCTAATGACGCGGACGGTTTTGTTACCGCGATATGACGTGGATGTGATGCCATTGATTCAACGTGATTGACTGATTAGCACTGATCACTGATCGGTAAAACTGTCAAAGCCGAGCCGCATTCGATTATGCAAGTTTGGCAATGCAATGAGCAATGACGCCTTTACAAGTTACTTACTTACAACGAAAGGTTTTATTTATAAATAAGGATTGTCTGTATTGTTGCCGATTTTGCTAATGTTATATTAAGCAGATTACCATAAAGACTAAAGCCACTACCCATTGTGTTACTGGTCGGGATAACTAATGTTGTGTTACGCAGTATTTTTGTCCCCTAATCTTTATTCTAGTGTTAATGTGAAGTCGGATTATACTCCATTTAGTTTGGCATCCGCTTGAACCACAGAATAAATAAGGATTATTATAACGACTGCCTAAGTGCCGTGAGAAAGAGTGAGCGAATCGAATAATGTCGTATGATGATTTTGACGCAAGCTGTACAGTTCCATCGTAAGTTGACCTTTTGTTGTTAAGTAAGAGTATCCAGTTAGGGTTTAATTTAATCTGGTAATTTATAACTGGATGTGAGTCAGTGAGTGAGTATGTTGCAATGGGGCGATAAGATTTGGGGTGTAATGTTATACAATTGACAGATCATTGTTCTCCAATGGAAGATTGATCGTAGCGCTTTATTGCCTTGTTAAACCCACAGTTGTAATTAAGTTTGGTAATGCAATTTAAGTTACACGTAAAGTCTCTGCTCTGCACTCTGTGACAACCTTAGAAAACTGAAAATGCAATTTATAATTAACAAAAATTACAATTCCATACCGGCCAGTTACCTACTGAATTAAAAAAAAAACTGTCGAATTGAACCGCTTCCTGATTTTGAAGTCGGTTAAAGAAGCAGGATCATTATCTCCAAACCTAGATGTGAATGCGAAAAAGCACTCTAGCCTCATCTCTTAGTTAGAGGACATTAATCTTAGATCACACTTATCATTTAATTAGATCCGTGTCTCTCGCGGCTTCAATTTTATTTTACAACGTCATACACACGTCCCTCCTTGCTGCAAATATATTTTTTCTGGCGTTATAACTTTGTTGGGGCTGCTAAATGTTTTATTGCAATGAGATAAAGTTCAAATAGGCTTGTAAATATATTTTCTCGTGTTCCCGTGCGTCCCTACACTGTAACACAACTCGTGTTCTATCCGCTACCGGCCAGTTGATGTGGCAAATTAATAGGGTTGTGCAAATTAAATCAATGCTCGTACGGGAGCTTTTATGTAAAAGACTGCTAATTTCGGAACCAGTAATTGTGTTCGATATCGCCTGCTTCACGATATCGTTATTGCAAATGTTGCTGGCAGATATTTCGAAGCAGTAATTATCCACATACTGAAGTTAGTGTGTGTACTGACGTTTTTTTTATTGTTATATTAGTATTCGAGATATTTATTCAGATATTTTGCTTGCTCTTTGCTTTGCTTTGCTCTTATTGGAAAAGATATTATGATAATATTTTAAAAACAGGATTTCATTGCGATCTACGTTGGCATAAGAATTTCATGATTTAATGATGTATATTTTCTTGTCTAATTTCTTGGCCTATAGTTCTAACGAAGTTGTAATAACTTCGCTGAGCGACGAACATAAACGAAGTAAGATAAATACAGTAAACCTATATAGCCTGAAAAAAATACGAATGTAGTTTGCAATTCGTGACACCCCTGGGGAGACTGGCCAAAAATGCATTATGTCTTGCGCATCCCCGCCGGATATTAAGCCCCGAACTTAATCGGGTCCCTCTCGGCTTACAATATTAAACGGCCGAAATCGCACAACTCATTACACCGAGCCTATTCCCACGAAATTATTTTTGACAATTAGTCGCACGAAGCATTCTTTCATTATCTATCACTTCCACAATATTTTTCAAGTAATGCGTTCACGCTGCATAATTTCGACGCTATACAAGATCGCCCCTTTTTTAATTTGAATAACGCATTTAAGAATAGAGTCAGCCTGCCTTTGACTAGGTCATGATGAAAAAAAAATGGGACGCGCATTTAATTTCGCTATTGAAATCTAATCTAACGTAAGCTTTTTGTGATATCTATGTAATGATTTCGCGTGACAGGAATTCGAATGAGGATTTGTTGCAGTCTACAGTTTGTAAGAGCAAGAGCAAGCAAGCAAGCAATAACATTCTAGCGGACCCCGCAGACGTTATCGTGGCCGTTGTTTTTTTTCTCTTTAAGAACCATCCCCGCACTTTAAGGGATACCATAAAAAAAGAATTGGGCAAATCGGTCCAGGCAATCTTGAGTTATGCGCTTACTAACACATTTTGCGATTAGTTTTTAAAGATGATTTGTACGATAAAATTATTTTCATTCCACCATCTCGGAAAGAGTCATTTTGCTCTTCAATATCTGAGTGGAAAAGCTGTTTTTATTCACTAGAAGTTAAAGTAAATTTGAATTTAGAACATCGTGTGCACCAAGTTTGTGAATTAAAAAATCATTAAACCTATTTATTGCTACCTCTATGGTGCCAAATATATCATACAACATTTTTTTAATTTGTTAAAAACTCAAACTCGAAACCTTCTTGGTGTTCTTTTTTCAATTTACTTTGTTGGCGGTTCTTTACGCGGCATTTTTTTACATCGTTGTTAGACCTTATATTAAAAACAAAGTTTCTTGTTTTTGTGAAAACAAGTGAAAAAACTAAAATGAGTGATTCTAGCGACGAGGAAATTTGTTTGACGCCAACAGAATTGACTGAAACTGATAGTAATGCGCAAATGAGCTTTCTCCCTCAACAATCACGCGAGAACTATTTAAAACAGTACGTTATGTTCAACACGTGGCGACTAGCAAAAGGAGCCATAACTTTCTTAGAAAACGTTTTGCTGGCATATTTCATAGAATTATCCGAGAACAAGAAAGCAAGCACTCGAAAAACAGTACACAAGTGACTAACACCAATATTACAGTACCCAACAAAAATATTACACTCAATTTAAATAACTGTAGCAACGTTACTTTAAAATTTTAATTAATTATACCTAAGTATTATTTTGTTATAATTTAAAGATTAATCTGTAATAATTTCCTGTCATAATGTAGTAGTTAATACCTAAACTGAAATAAAAGTAGCTATCTTGTGATTGTCAACGGTTTTATTTGCATTTAGTCATTTCCTCGCTGAGGTGGAATGAAAAGTTACGTGTTGCGCACTCTTGTATAACAAATAACTATTTTTTTTAACTTTGAAGTTAATAATTATCAGGCTGCTTGTAATTTTTGCCGTTTTTTGCTAAAACGTTTTGCAGACATAACACATACCTCCATATACAGTTAAAAACCGTACCAGCTAAAAATTAAATAACGATTTTGAGCCACTGATGGCCAACTGACGCGCAAAATGGAAAAATTACGCGAAGTAAAAAGGCGAGCTTAAACTGTGTTTAAATTTGCATCAGCTCGGTGGTGATGCAGATGAGTGACGTCACGTGTGCGAGGGGGGTCGGGGAAGGGGGGGGAGACCACCCCCTCGCTAATTGACGCCCCATCCGGAACCATAGCGTTTTTGAAACTTGCCTTTTCATTTACAATTTAAGGCTGAGCTGTTCGATGATCTTGATAGTTTAAAGAACATATCCAGATTTCGATGAAAATGCGTCAACATATTTAATAATTAAAATCTTAAAATAGAATAATCCTAATTCTAAAAATAAAATAAAGTCTGTAATCTGTGGCGTTCCATTGACTACAATCAACATCATTCTCTCAATTCTGTTTGCTCGTACACGTTGCGTAAACCGTAACTCTATTAACCCCTCGCATGCCATTTCCTAGCCCTAGTAAAGAATCGGAATCAATAAGAAATGTCGCGGGAGTGTGTTACGGAGGCAGGGTAAGCCGTGTATATTTGTCAGGACTCGCCGGCGTGGGCCACAATCTTAAAATCAATTTTCATTTATTCGCAGCTTAGCCGACGCAAGGCTTGCCTGATGACTTGGATAGACTTGTGAAGGTGTAGAGCTGGTAAGGGTTTGGTCAATAAGAGTCTGATAGATAAAGAAATCTGTGAAATGTGACGCGTTTCAAATAGGTATTTGTTACGAAACCCATTAGCCTCAAAAGGCCGAATCCGGCTCTTGTAAAAATAGAATATAGATTGTGTCTGATCTTTGGGTGTGACGGGTTAAGAAAGTAGCTGGCGTTAATTATACCTATGATTTCTATTTTAATGTACGAGCATGACTGCCTGTGATCCGTCATCCTCTCGCCGTGAGAATGTCCGCCGACTTTTGGTTCTATAAGACTGGAACTACCAACTCATAAATTCTGCTCGTATTCAGGAAAGTAGAAAAATAATGCCGTCTCTAGTATTTTCCATGGTGCTGGTAAACGTATGGCCACAACTTCAGCGAATAGTCTCCGCTCGCACGACCGGCGAAATCTTTACAAATGCGGGTCGTTATCGTGCCGGCCGATTGACCGCCCGCCCGCTCCCGCCGCCGCTCCTCAGCCTGAAAAATAACGGATTTATTTAATTTTATGGCCGCGCCGCGTGCCGAATGGCCGATTGGCCAGCGGTGACGGGGGGTTAACTTCATTTGTTCTTTTTTGATATCATTTATTGCGCGTTTGTTTTTTGTTTCGGCTGCCAGTGACGTCAGTAATGGCAGGAAAATGGAAGCTCATGTAAGGTTTGTTTATGGAATTGTATATGATATATAAAGGCCGGTTTTGGAGAGGTTTTTTAAACTTTGCAAATAGAATGGGTCTGAATCTTGATTGGTAAGTAGTTTTAATTAGTCGTAGTAGGAAGGCAATAATAACAGCTGAACCTATTTATTAATACTAATTCAAAGCATCTACCTCAATAGTCTAGTTCTAATAGACGTGTAACTTTGATACAGTGCAAACATTATGAGACCATCTATTAAAATAAATTTCAAACAAATTAAACAGTTAAAAACGCTTGCCAATAAAATGCCCGGGTGCACTTTTACAGCGGTCGCCGTTTATCGACTAATTTGTGGATTAGCATAGGCATAATGCCCCGACTTCCCCCGTGTTTACATTTCCCATGGCAACCATAGGTAGGGCCCTGATCTCGTTATTTAAAGCCGCATAGATAATTCTACAATTTGTCACGTTGCCACTGGGCGATTTGATTTGCACGAACTCATAGAAAGTTCAATGGAGTCGTTTTTTTTTAACAATCGTCTAAAATCGGAGATTCGGTTTTTGGTTTGATTTTCCTCTAGCGACGCTAAACGTACCGTGAATTTTCTCGCTTCATCATTTTTATGCACACTTTTTTTTTTTTTATAAAGCCAGCATTTATAAAACTTTGGTTAGGTTAAAAAGTTGTTATAGTTAGGCACAAAATCTCGACGCAAGAAGAGGCAGGCATCGTTATTTCTGGGTATTGATATCCAATACTGGGCTGGCCACCAGGTCCTTGTTTTCTTTTCGCGTTTCCCTTTAGGTACACAACATAGTCTGTGTTGGTAAGCTCCATGTTTAACAGTTGAACTTTTCTTAAAGTAGAATTTTGCACAATTTTTTTTATACTGTAGAATGGTGAATAGGTCAATAGAGATATCATCTATTAATATTAATCAAGTTTTTTTCTTCACATTAATGTAATTGAGTGTAACTCTCAACCATCGTAACAGCAAAAAACTAAGGCCGGGGCGTACTGTAGCGTGAAATTGTGCTCTTTGCGTATTATTTCGTTAGGGTCGAAAAACTAGCCGGTGCGCTCACTTCCACCATAACTAACTATGTCTGTACTGTATTGACTATGCCAGGTACTTTACCCGATGAAAAATATTCGTATTAAGTATTTTAGTTTGTAACTAATACTACGAACTAATTTATTTTTATTTTATTAACTATTTTATTTTTTCTACCACTACCATGAACTGTTCCCAACTTATTTGCAAATAAATAATTTGTATTTTTTAATCATACGAATATTTTTCATCGGTGATATAACTATACCAACTACGCTAAGAAATAGGGAAGGTTAGCATCAGTTTGAAAGTCATACCTACAATAACCAAGGTATGTTCTTACCTATACAAAATGTAAAAATAATTTTAGTATTTTTAATAATGTTCCGTTATTGGAAAGAATAGTGATTATTCATAAATCATTCGGTTATTAGAATCACGGTCAACGCGCTTCGAAACTTGCAATGCGTTTTTTGTGCACGCTTATCGCAACTCCCGCTCCGAATTTAGGAATTATTTTCACACTCAAATGAACCGTTTTATAGCACTGTGAATTCACGATAATTTTCTATTGACCTCGTTCTTTAATTGAGGGTTTTTTTATTGTGTGATAATTAGGCGTCCGACCGGCCATGGCAACTCTGCAACTGAATGTGTGCTTTGTATTCAATATCTGTCTAATTTGGAGCTACGCAAAGTTTGGCCACGAATAAGAATGCAACACTTGTAATTAGGAAGAGATAACTGCTAAATAAGATAGGAACTAAAACCATAAATCAGTCTTAATATACAGGTTGGTATGCTAAATAAGTACAGGTGACGTACCATTTCTTTGCATAAGTAGTAGTTTTCATAACTAGGCTTGTTCTTGCTCGGTCCGAACTAGTACAATAGTTCAAGTGAACTAGTTCGGGATTCCTGTTCTAATAGTTCGTTTTCGTTCGCGGGTCATAAAATATTCTAGAATAATAGTAAAGTCGTCATAAATACTACCTCTCTTTTTCTAGTTCATTTACGATCTCGCTCGCGTGTGTCACCTTTCAAACCGCTCAGACACTCTCACTCGTTCGGACGTTGGGATTCGTCGATTCTGCGCTCTTGCGGGCTCGTATCGATATAGGATTGGTGATTAGAACACTGAAATAGATGACTGATGATTTGAATTTTCACATGAATGAACCGCGTCGTCTCATATTCTTTTTTTAAACTTAATTGCACAAGAAATGTACAAAGTGTGGGCTTAATCCTAGGAATAGGAATGTGAACATATTACATATTCTTTTATTTATATTTATATTTTATTCATAACCTGTGTGTGCCTAATACGAGTAAATGAGGGGTGAGCATAAATTCGTGGTTTTTAATAAAAGATAAGTGTTTTCAAAATGTAGCAGTCACTTAATCAAAGTTAACCCACGCAAAAGTTTCAGGTAAAATGACTGGAAAATCCTTGTAAATGGACTCGGTGTGTCTGAAGTGAAAGAGATAAACTGCTAAACGAATTCATAATTATTCCGGGAATAATTTCCGAATCGCTAACTGCTTAAGATAATGAAAGCAGCGAATAAGACTACGCTCCACTCAATCATACTGTTAGGGTCTTTATTAAAACAACTTGAGTAAGTAAAATTAACTTCGCGAACTCGGTTCGGTCACATCATAGCTAGAAATCAGTCGTCTTAAATCTAAGTACAAATAAAGATCCACCTAACCGTACTTACTGAATGATCTTGTTGCAACCAGGAAGTACTTGCATGCCTTCCAGCCTTCAGCCTTTGTCACATACTGGGGATAATATATCCATCATTGCACTGACCTACCGGGACCCGGGATTAAATACAAGTGGAATTAAAGGGATGAGACCAGCACCAGTTTTTAACAAACATATGCTCTAATCTTAGAAATCTCGAGCTTGGACATGAGTTGATAGAGAATGCCTCATTACGTTAAGTCCCTCTTATGAAAGAAATAGAATTTGCCGTACACAAGCAAAAACATTGGATCTGCTTCGAAAGGGCTGTTTATTTATAGGCTCCATTTAGCATAAGTGTGCATGAACATGTGTGTTTGTACTGGTCTGGGTGTTTTCTATGTATAATATGTATTTATTTACAAAAAAAAAGTATAATTATGTTAATCCGTTCTCTCTTACCCATAACACAAGCCTCGTAGCTTAATTTGGGACTAGAGAATTGGTGTGATTGTTGTGAAATACTTATATTTATTTCGTTTAACCGAGTACCGTCTGAATATTTTTAACAACCCCGCCGAAAAAGGGTATAAGTTTGGCTCCTATGTCTACTTGTATGTGTAAGTTTGTGTTTTTTTGTCTGCCTGTGTCATCGTAGCTCCCGAACGGAGGGAGCTATTTTAAAGCGGTTTTTTTTAATCGAAAGATAATTTAATCAAATAATCACGGTTCAAGCTATGACTGGTCAAAATCCGTTTTCTTGGTTCGGTTTCATGTCGGGGGTATTTTAAATTTTGTTTTTTAATTGTATCCTCCTACGCACAAAATAACAGTTACCAGTCCCGTGATACGGTATCGGTTCGCGTGAGAGCCCTAAGCTGTCATTAGCACACTTTGTGAACTGGCAAGAGGTGCCTGAGTTAATTTATGCAAATACCCATTTCGTTGTTTTCTTTGCAAGCTTACTTGGGGGCGGGCGGGGAAACGAGGCATTAAGAGCTCGTAAACTTTTACCGTATTTAGAAATATTGTGATTTCTTAGAGCACGTATTTGTTTTATTAGAGTGAGGTTTGGGGATGTTTGGATAACCAAATTTTCGGTCTGAGAATTTTGCATAACTACATTATGAATCACAGTATTATGAAGTAAATACAGACGTAATATTTTTCGGCAATCTCTTTGTTCAACAATATCTTTTTTTTAAATATTTTAAATAAATACGTGAATTCATATTTGCTCCATTCATAAATCCAAAATGTAAACTTATTTAATGATGCAATTTTCCGTGACCTACCATTTATCAATATCGGCTCAATCTTCCTAATAGTGTCGAAGACAAATCGACAGTTCACTCCTCGGTGGTGCCCACAATACTGGTCGGTCTCACAATCGCTCTTCACACAAAGAACCACGGTACCCACAATAGGCCGTTTATCCCCACAACAACGGCTGAATGGTCAGCCGTCTATCCCTACCGAAAAACTCAAGGATACCACCCGATAAGAGTGATTAATTGGTTTAAGTCGATTTCAATGAAAGCGGTACGAAACGCCGATTTTTACCCGGATAAGACTTAAAAACGTTTGGCGATAAATTCGACCGTCTTTTGTTAAGGATTTGGTTGGTACGGGTGATTTTTTTAAATCTAAAGTAAAAGATGGATAGCGACTAGTTTTAAACGGAGGTATATCTGTCCATTACCAACTCAGTTATCTGTGTCCTGACTACAGAGGTTATTCATAGGTCTCATTAGATTTATTGTAAGTATTCTTTATAGACTACATCAATTAATTCAAACCTGTTGGTAAAGGAAATTTAGTTTATACAAGAACTTCATTCATCATTCTCCCCAGAAAAGAGGAGTGTTTTGAATGAAATTTAATAAAACGGCTCACAAAACACAAACAGGTTTTGTTTGTAGTGACACTAGGCGAAAATGGAAATTATAGTCTATTCAAAGAACGAGGGGTCGATTCTAAGCTTCTGTTCCGAATTGCGGGATAAACGTCCCTACGTCGAGATGTTTTGCGTTGTCGAGTCGAGACATAAAAGTCCTTTTATGTAACCCTTCTGCTGCTGGGGACCGGGGTTTGAGTAGCCGGCGGGCGACGAAACGCTGTAAACGTGTTAGCTAAGATGATTTGTGAACTAACATGTCTCGAGTTACACGCCAATAAATTAACGGGCATACAAAATAAAGCGTCAATGTAGGCCGACGGGCGGGTCGCCGGCGCGTAGTGTTGTGCCTGATTTATCGATGCCTGTAACGAGTTTCGTGCATCGTGTTTGCTCTCATTTGACACGAACAGCTATAAGATACGATGATGCATGATACTTGATGCGATACGATTAGACAAGTGTCGGATTAAATATTAATTATGGCTCTGGTATCGGAGCCTATGTTGATAAGGATTATTTAAATTTTATATAAACGCCTTCTTTATAAGGTAATAATATCAACTTAATAAACAATGAATCAAGATTTCTTTCTAAAAATTTTCACGAAGATTGTTTGTCTTTGTGAAAAAGTAAATAAAAGAAACTTCCTAACATCACAATCACCGCAACATCATAGTATCTAAAGAATTTAAGTAAAGTATTTTTTTATACAATACATTCAAATTATTTAATGAAGGTATTTTTGGCATAGTGTGACATAAGTAAATCGATACAACATTTTATCGAATACGTATGTAAAAAAATACATCCTTGTTTTTTGCGGGGCCTGGATTGAATGGATCGCAAATTGATATAGAAACGCAAGGCATTCCCGTCAATTTATTTAGGAATTTTTGCTTATTCATGTCATGTTGGTTCTGTTAAATTGTGCCATTCGGGGCGAGGTGTTGAATCAAAGGGGGCATTGTTCTACTGATCAGCGCTTGTCAGTTGCCAGGCTCACGGTACGCCACTGATTGTACCTGTTCTTGTATGCCCTCGATTGTAGGGGATATTGATCTATAGACAGATTAAAAAAATATATTTTTTGTGTTCGATGATCGTTTATAATAAGGGTAAGTTTTAATAAGGTGAACCTTCAACATTATTGTGATTCAGCTAAGTTTTGATTTTTGATGGTATAACTAACACCATCGAACACAAAAAGAGAATTTAAAAATCGGAACTTTAAATTTTATCAATACATCAATAATATTATGAAGTTGATGATCCATTTTTGTAGTCTTACCTAAAATGTACTAAGGTATATGCTTATTCTCAAATATTTTCCTTTGGACCATTTAGATAGCTAACCACTGGACAAGTTAAAGACAATAAGAGGTACCTACCTAAGCAGGAATCATAATTTTCTTATCATCTGTAGACTTAAGTAAATAGCTTAAGCACCTGTGTTACAGAAATCAGAATCGGTGGTATTACAAAAAATACTTCCTTCTGTGGTGCATGAATTTTGAAGTGAAGACCAAAATCAAACTTATTTTTGTAGTAAAGTATGAATTTTGGACTTGACTTCAAAATTCATGTCTGGCCGGTCAAAAAAAACCTCGTTCATTCTTCACGATGAATAGAGACCCCTTGGTTGCTGTCTAGTTATCAATCTTTTCTTGCAAGTGCATTATTAAATCAATTACGACGGATAAAGGGTTCCTTACAAAGAATGAGTTATTGCCTTAGGCATAATAGTTTTTAATTAAAAACTTCACTGCTTATGCTTTAGGTACTCATAACTTACTTTCACCAAACTTAGGTCATATCAATTCTTTTATGATTTGTTGTTTATTTAATATTGCTATATGAGATTTCAGCAGACGTCCACTGACGCCCACGTTTCGACAAATGGGTACTGGTAGTCCTGTCATCAAACCTTAATTGATATTTCTCGGGTTTAAACAAATAATTGCAGCGTAAATGGAGGGTATAAATATAGCGATCTTACTTTCCGCTCACTGGCAAAAAAATATGATTAAAGTGCTTCTGTTGAGGTGTAAGCAAGATAATAATATGGCCGCTGATGGACCAGAGGACTTATATCGTTCTAAGCCCTAATTATCTATGAATGAAATTAAAGTAATTGACAACCCCTTGTTATGAAGTTAGTTCAAGAAAGCTATATCTGACACTATGCGCTGTCGAATAGGCTCACTCTAAATTGTCTAAATTGTTTTATTTTTATTTTAGTTTAGTTAAGTACTTACATCCGAAATAATATTGTTTTTCTTTTTTATCTATTAACCATGCTGTGTATACAATTCGTGGATTATAGTTCCGTAAATATAATTAAGATTTGTATGTTGACCAAGAATTAACTGTAATCTGTATGTATACCTTAAATAAATAAATAAACTAAAAACGTCAGCAAGTAATTAAAAAATAAAAAAACAAATGAAATGACCTGAAGCAGCACAAAAACGGCAGGTACTACCTTTCATTTAAAAGGAAAATAGGGGTCTTTTTGATGGTATCTAGTTATCCATCTTTTCTTATGCAGTGCTCTATTATAGTCTATTGAATCAATTACCGGCATGAAAGGGTTGGCATAAAGCAAGATTCATTGCCGCGGCCATAATAGTTTTTAATTAATATTTTAAAAGGGTTGCCAGTACGAGCAAGACACCCCGTAAGTGGATATTTTTTCAGCTAAGATCTCGTTTATGACAAAAGGACGTTGATATTCATTGTCATATCATAATTCACAACACTTGTTCGGAAAATAAAAAAAAATTAACCCGTTGCACAAGTAATATGTAGTAGTCGGGTATCATTATAAAATGAAGTATATTATTGCATAATTATAACTTCAATTCACACGAGCAAATAATGGAAATCAATGAAGTTTTTTTAACTCGTGAATTCTTGAATTAATTCTTTTCCACCAATTTTACTATGACCATTATACTGCAGCCCCCACGAACACCGTTGAATAAAGTGTCGCCGATGATGGATATCCCATTGTCCGCGATGCATTTTTAATTGCATTCTATGGGCAAGCAGCATAACAATTTTTCTCAAATGAAATCAAATTCCCGTTACCAATTAACCTACCATTAAATTACATAAAAAATATTTAATATAAATTATTAAGTATTTATTTATTAAGTAAGTATTTATTAAGTTTTTATTAAGTATTTATTTCATTTCTGATTAGTTAATGATAATGTATAATTTTAATTTTAATTGCATGTATTCCAAATTGTATTTTATCTAAGGTTGTGTTGAGGAGTTAATTCGTAATAAAACTTAAATTGTTTATATAAATATAAATGTAATTTAAAAAAATGAATCGACAAACACAACGGTCACTACAAAAAACAATATGAATAGTCCAAAAATGAAATCATCCGTGCGGTCGTGATTCGATTCTGTATCGTTTTTATTTAGGCCTAAATGCAATAGCGCACAGAATCTGCCCACTTACACAGTTAAGCGTCGTTCCAGCGGCGTTAGGGCGTAAGTTGGGCGCCGGCTGTGCGAAAAGCTCTGCAATGGGCGAGCTTTCGTACGGGAAAAGGAAAGCGCACACCGCCTCGCGCTGTCGGCGTCTCGCTCCCCATTCGCTACTGAGCGCACGGAGCGAGCGGTCGTCTTAGCGTCGCTCATAAACGCTCCCGCACGCGATCGCGAAAAAACTTTTCAGTGTTGTGTTAACGGACGGAATAAAATGAACACGAAAAATTGTCCTGTACTGTGAATCCTAGGTGTAATAGACTAATCGAGTGTACTGAAGAGGCTAATTACGAGCTAAGCTAATTGGCGGGCCGGCGTTTCATGAAGGTGAGCCGACTTTTATTTCCGTTCGGCAATCCCTCTAATTGCCTCAATTAGTGTAATGCGGCGACAGCTTTGAAGAGTCCGCTTAATGATCTCCGAGGCAGCGACTCTTCGCAAACTATTCAAACTCCGCGCGGGTTTCGGTTTTAAAATAATTAGTTCGCTAGTTTCTGCAATAGAATGGAAAAGTCTCATCATCTCTCTCACATAGATTGGACTGAACCAATATTTGATGGATTAAATTGCATGCTCAGGTCGGCAAAGAATGGGTTGTTAATGAATAAAAATTTGAATGACTTTTCAACGCGTGTTCGAAGTTTCAACTGTTTATGAAAGTAAAAAAATTGTCGAGTGTAATAACTTAAGTTTGCGTTTTAGTGTACGTATTTAAATCATACAGAAATTCCCGTGAAAGTTTTTGGAGGTCATAATTTTAAGAAGACGGACGTAATATAAACTTTTTTCCACTATACAAAAAGAACGTTCTTTTTCCAAACAATTAAGTCCAATTTCATTTGTAAGCCCATCAATGTAACGAAATAAATACGTTCGAAACGTTTTTTAATTTTTATTATATGTTTCTTAATTTGATTGCTTAAACTTTCTGAAATAACTTTATTTAAAGTTTTCTAATCTTTTGCTAACAATGACACTATTTGTTTGATGACGTCGTTAACCCTGCAAATTCTATGTTGCTACGACTAAAAAAAGTCGAAACTATAGTTAGCCGGCCAGGGAAATGGTTTGTCCCAAAAGCCAATTAGAATCCAGTATCCGGCTTGTTTATTCTCTAATTAGCAAGTGGCTCATTAGATCTCACAACACGGGGCTGCAATGCTTCATTCGCTTTAATTATAAACAGTGCTTCTTCGTTACTTATAATTACCGTGCACAATTAATGGACAGCATTTAATTGTTCATCTTAAGCATAATGAGTGTTTATGCGATGCGGATTAACGTCCGAACCAATTATATTACCTTTAGGGCGGTAATAAGCTTCGGTAAATTGATGTTTACATCGTGCTTCTACATTGATTGATTTTGCTTGTTTTTTAATCATCCATTAAAATTCATGTTATTTATTTTAAGAATGAATAAATTTCTGTCATTATAGCAATATATTCTCTTCACAAAATGTCATGGCGCCTTTTATTTCAATAACTTGCTACATATAGTATTGTTACTTAAGTGCAATCGTTTATTCAAAATGTTACTTCAAAAGTACTTTGAAGCACCAAAGAAAGTATTTAAAAACATAAACCTTAAAATTAAATCTCTTTTTCTCTTTGTCGCTGTGCTTTAATCCGAATTTTATTGTTCGGACCGGATCTGCTCAAATCCTGCTTCCATGTGTGTGTAACACGTATTTTGCTTTAAGTCCATATAATATACCGGTGCATTTCCATTAGGTAATTAACTTCGGTTAATTAATAAACAGGCTATAATAATGAGAATGTTATGATAAATTAATCAGGGTTGATTGGCCCACCGGCGATGGGCGCCATTTCTAAATACTTATAGGTGCATATAGCGCCAGCGGATATGGTTCAACTTACAACTGAGCAGATGCGATTATATTGCAATAATATTATCGTATGCACCTGGGAATTTGATTAAGTAATCTTCTCATTGTTGACACGCAGGTATAAAAATAATTCCAAAGGCTAAGAATGTACCTAATACTCCGATATAATTAATTTACAAAAAAAAACTTCGTTAGCGTAAGCCCTAAAGCAATGATGGGTTAGGGCCGTGCGGGGTCACAAACACTCCTTGCTAATTGGTTGCGCAAAGGAACAAATTGCGAAGGGCAATCGATTCATTGCGCATTTTAGGGTTATCTTCGAGTCATCATAAATGTCGTTACCTTACTTGCAGGTAAAGTTATTTCATATTATACTGATGGTCATACAGGGAAACCAATACTTAGTTGCTCTGAGAATAAAACGATTAAAATGATACTGACCACTTAATGTATAAGATTTTTGCATTACAGGGTCTGCCTTGTCCACGACCCAGAACCCCAGCCACCAAAATGTAATTTTATAACTTAACTTGACAAAAGAAACCTCTAATTGTCTCTTGTTTTTTTTTTAAGTACTTTTTCATAAGCACATACTTAGTGCCTTTCAGTTAGAAGTGATTACACAGTCGAAGACACTCGTGAGTCTTTTATGACCCCCCATGACATGCCAGGGTTGTCATTACGCGTTGCCCCGTACGGGTCGGCCGTACAAATTGCTTGTCAATTAAGACTACTTTCGAAATGAATACTTAGTTTATACGTCTAGTTAGTAAGGTTAGATGCAACTTTGTTTTGTCTTTGGCGTTTTAATTGCGTAACTTTAGAGAAGAAATGGATAGGTGACATCAAAGACTGGACCAAACTTCGTTTTTATGACCAGCTAAAAAGAGCGGCTAAAGACCGTATCGGTTTCTACCTGACCTCCAAACTTCAATTTGAAGAGTGCACCCCATGATGATAATTTAGAGAAGCCTTATTTTTTAATCGGTGTACCTGTTAGTTTATCTTATGAAAATAGTTCAAAAATACGAATATACTTCATTTTATTTTGTACGAGAAAAGAAAAGTGTACCCACGCTAAAGTAAACAGAAAAAAATAAAGACAGATATACAAAACAATCCAAAATTAATTAGCGTAAATCTGGGTAACAGTAATGAATAAAATTTCAGAAAAAACAATTAAAATGACATGTGACCTGCAGGTTGTTAGAGCCGCTGCGCTAATTGGCCGCCTGCAGTCTTCGCTCGCGATAGACAAATTACATGCGGTACGGTAGGGTTCGACAAAACGCATGTTGTAACAATTCCAGTGTTCCTATTAAATATTGCGTGAGTATATATATAGTTCCAAATTTAAACAATTAAATATTTTTCATCTGATTGCGCTCAAATGACGCATCTATCATTGGACCTGCGACCTACACAACGTTAACATATTTTTTCGGTTTTTTAAGTTGCGGCAAAATGCATGTTGTTCCAGTTTCAGTGTTTTTATTAAATATTGAGTGGCTTTTTAAAAAAAGAAACCATACAGAAATCTAACTAGTTTCAAATTAGCAATAAAATATTTACTCTGATTGCGTTCAAATGACACATCTATCGTTGGACCACGTCCTACATAACGGTAACATATTTTTAACCCTTGACGAAAAACGAAAAAGGGGTGTTAATAATTTTGACCCCTTTTCTGTTCATGAGTTATGTCAATGGCATGGCATCGTAGCTCCCGTACGAATGGGCCGATTTCGTGCGATTTTTTCATTCAAAAGATAATTTTATCATGGTGGTTCTAAGCTATGGTTGTTCAAAATTCATCCAGCCGTTGAAGATCACTAGCTATTTTCCTGCTTCATGTCGGGGTATATTGTTTGTTATTTAACTAGTTGACCCGGCGTACGCTGTCCTGCCTGCTGCTTTTGCATTTTTCCTTCCTTTTGATTACTCTGTCTATTTAAAAAAAAACTGCTACAAAATCCGTTAGGTAATTTTAAAGATCTAAGTTCTCAAACATATAGTATATATAACATAATATATATAACAGACATAGGAACAGACGCTGGAAGCGACTTGGTTTTATACTTTGTAGTGATTCGCTGGCAAATGAAGATTTAAGTATAGAAATTGCATTTTGACGTACGACAGGAAAAGCGGAACCTTAAAAACACGGCTTCCAGTTATTGAAACAGCTTAATTTGCAAATTCAATTTGGTTCCAATATCGTACCTGTCAGTGGAATCTGTTAAATATCAGCCGAATGTAGGGAATATCGTCGCGGTTTGATTTCTATTCATTGGACCGCGGCGCTATCTGTTGCATTGTTAAAAATGCTTTTGATGAATATTCCAAACGTTTTGATACGATTTGCTCTGTAGACAGACGTCGGTTCTCACCAGATATAACTAAGGAATAACCAATTATTTTCACTCCTTTTTTTGCTGTAGTTACAAAACTTAATGCGATGTTAAAAAGAAAACAATAAACATTAAAAAAATATAAATGAATTAATTTAACATCAAAATTTCGGACCAAAAATCCATAAAGTCCTAGTAAGAATTGATTTAAAAACAACTTTACTATTAATTAAAAATTAAAAAATATATTTTACATATACATAATTGAATTTGGTGGGTGACAAACGCGCCACCACCCAGTGCTTTAATATGGGACTGTCCTCCCTCCCTTAACGCAATGGTGTTCATGATAATATTGGCGCTCCTACGCACCCTGCGCATCAAAGAAAAAAAATAGATTATTCAAGAAGATATTATAGAATCTACTTAAGTAGGTTTTTATAATCCGAAACACCGTACTCAATTAAAAAACTGCGTAACGAGGGTTACGCATAACATTTCACAAAGAAAACTTTGTAGAAATAAACATGTTCTTCTTACATTATTTTTAATTAATCCCCATTAAGTAATAAGTGGCATCCCTATCATGAAGGCCTTCAGTAATTAGGTTGTTGTTAAGCTTACGTTTTTTAGCGCGGGCGCTTCCTCTCTTCGGTTATTCAATTAGGGCTGTGCTTGTTTGTTTGCCTGAATTTGAAACTAAATACTTCGCCGTTCTTACAGCTGTTTGGGGGTTGTTAAAATCGCGCCCTAATAAGCAGGTGCCGTTTCAGCTAATAACTTTAATTAGGTAGGTGTTTGGTTATTTTTGTACGTATCTTGATAAGTTCGTTTCTGTAGCATAAAAATAAAATAGAGATTATTATTTTCATCGACAAAGATAAAATAGCGTGTCCTATAGTGATTATTTTTCGATCATCAAAATGAGTTATTTATATTCCCTATTATGCTAATTGAATATTATCTATATTAATTTACATTCTATCATAAACAGTCAATCTGCAATCAAAAAAATAACCAACTTCTTCCATACTTTTTTTGAAGAAAATATGTGCAAGTATTTCTGTGCAATTTTTTGCATTGTCACATAAGGTAAACTCTGCAAGCCGACATCCGTAGTTTCGAATGTAACCATCTTTCTCGCTCAAGCTGGCTTTGCCGAGCGACGGAAAGAGATAGCTAGAGTCGAGAATACACTGCATTACTTAGTAGGGCGAATTTAACGACTGCAGATCGCCCCTCGCGGCTAGGATATGGGCTTTGATTGATCTATTATACATTCATTGAACGTTTTTAGTCTATCTCCTTTGTGTAGTTATTCAATTCTATTTTATTTCTGTTCAATTGATCTTATTAGATCTATGCGTTAATGATGGGTATTGTCTATTTTAGGGCAAATTTTTCAATAGTTAGATAAATAGCTATCGGACTGGTAAATATTAGCTGACATTTGGTTTGACCTTCCGAGTTATCAAGTTTGACATTTCAAATGAGCCATTTTCGAATTTTATTGGACTGTTAGCGTTATCTGTCAATGAAACAATCGGCCCTTAAGACTATTTTCGCCAGATTACGGTCAATCCTAGTTACTGTTGTTTACTGAGAGCTCTATAACTTTTTACACACTAAATACTAAACAAGGTGGCTAGTTTACGATACCACGTTTTGCATGTAACGAATAACTTTTCCTAATTTTTGGTTTCGCATTGCAACTTAATTTACCTTTGATTACTTTTCATAAGTTGTATAAATACATATTGCACGTTATTGTTGAATAAATAAATAAAAAGAAAATGAAATAATATCTGCAACACAATTTTTATTATTTTTAAGATTAAGAGGTTTTCATTAATTCAAAGGTTAGTTTAATGGTTTCAGAATTAGGTTTCGTTCGTCGTCTATCTTAACGTGCCTTTATTTTTTTCGTACAACAATTTACATGGTCCAAACCGTGGGTGGTTAAGCTGAACAACGTATGTTTCATAGCTAATTGGTTATTACTAATGAAGCCGTTATCGCAATGACACGGAAAGTACGTCTATAGTAATTAGAAAGCCACATTGACCTTAGTCCTGCCGATAGCGGTGGCGCGATGTGACGCATTGCGCGTACGCACGGTCTTTGTGGTGGTTCATGATATAAGTATGTTTGTTCCGATGTTACTAAAGTTACTACCTATTTCTATGAATAAAAGCGAAAGATCATGGAATCTATTATTGAACATCAATTTTATTTTTAATTTAATTAATTTTTATTAATACTACAACGGCTACAAGATGTAGGTGTGCGAGTGTGGGTGCTCAGAAGGACGGGATTTTGCGAAAGTCTACCTCTAACTATACGAGTTTATATGTAAATTCTTTAGTGCTGAGAGGAACAAATTTTGCATATGGGGGCTTTTTACGACTAAGTTTCTAACAATGAAATAGTCTTTGAAATTCGACCTCCTAAGGGTATGTTTTTGGGGTCATAGATTTCGCCGATCAAGCCGCGGGCGACCTGCCTGTATAAAATTAAAATATTTCATATAAAATCATGAAAATAATAGAAAGCCATATTGACTTTAGTCCAGCGCGATAGCGGTAGCGCGATATGATTCATTGCGCGTACGCACGGCCATTGTGGGGGACCGAGATACGGTGACTACGGTTCGACAAATTCTTGCGGACTCTTCCTACGGGGTGACAGACGAAGCGGAGGGTGTGGTAGCACGACATTTGATAAGACCGCTTCACATGTAGAAATTTCTGCCTGAGATATCTTGAGACAAATCTTAACGTCGCAACGGTGTTATGCAACGTTACGATAACCATACAATTTTGAATTTTAATAATACGTGTTTTGTTTCTTAGAATATAAATAACGTATTTCGTGTTATAAAATATAAAAGATGGATAAAAGTTACAACGGTTATTAAGTTTTCATTATTCAAATAGAGCATTTTGTATGTATGATTAATGTATGTATGTTAGGTTATGTTCCCCGCCACACCACCGGCGGGGGGTGAACCCCGCTCACATACCAGGTTACATACAAGGTTCCGCATGAGTTTGTCTCACTATAGTCAATCATTTGTTTGTCTTGATGCAAGGGCCAATTAAAAAAGCTACATGTAAACGACGATAATATGTTTTCATTCAATTATTACTATTCTGCATGAAATGGTAAAAAACCAACATTTTTTTGTGCGTAATTGCTTGGACAAGATTAATTTTTCGCTTTTGATAAATTCAAAATGACATCTGTGCCTGCCTGCCAGCAGAATATACTAGCTGCCATAAAATCTTAATTGATTCACACGACTTTGACATATCGTCCACAGTAAAACTGTCAAAAAAGGCGTTTAAATTACGATTTTGTTCCAATTGACTAACGGAATTTCCTCCCTGGTAAACTAATGTAAAGATTAGAAACTTAAAAAAAATATTGCTGAACTACCTAACGAACTCCTTTTGAGTTAAAAGGATTGCTCTGAAATATTTACTTAAATTGAAAGTAACTAGTTTTTTACGCTAAATATACACAAAAATAAGAAAAGTATAATTTTTTTTGAACACCTATCGCATGTAAGATACAAAAATACTTCACCATCGCGTAGTGCTGTGCTCAACATACTCGTAGTACTTGAACAATATTTAGTATCGATCTTCTCTCTAATTGGCCTCCCTACATTGGCGCCTGATGCAAATACCCTGTTATTAGGCAGGTTAATCAAAGAGTTATCGGCCTAATTATCCAGTTTTGGTACTACGTGTGCCTATCTCGCGAACACCACTAATTAAGAAATTCCTCCTTCTTTTCCTCAATTAGATTTATTCACATCAAGTACCTAAACTCATGTTGTGTAATAAGCCGGCTTTTGGTGTTATGTTCGTAATTAAGCTTGGTTTGTTAAAATGAACGTTACAAAACTAATTGATCATGTACGAGTATGTTGTTTTGGCATCGGTTTCACCAAGGGATTTTAAAAATTATGTTTAAAAAATAACATCAACCTATGCGAGTTTGTCTATTTTTTCATAAGTCTCTGGAGATTGTATGGCATCCACGTAAAATTCAAACAAAAACCCTTTTGAGATTAAGGAATTATATTATGTCGAGTCTTATCCCGAAAAATAGGAGTAAGTATGACAAAAAAACCGATGACCTCTCAAGAGTTTAAAAAAAATGATGCAGCATGTTTGGCCAGTAGGTGTAAAGCAAAGAGCTGGGTTGGTCGTATAGGAAGTTGTGACCCGGCCTGGGTTATCGTGAGTCAAGAAACAACCAATTGACGTCAAGTGCGAAATGACTTACGAGTAGGTGGGGTTAAAAAGGCCACGTGGTAGCTGACTGCTGGCTGATCTGCTTGGCTAAAATATTCCAAAAATGTTTTGGAGACGCCCACTTGGCACACGTGAGGAACGAGTTAGATTTACTTGTCAGTTACTGTAGATAATAATTAAACAACTGCGTAAGCTTAAGGTTAAACGATAAAGTAAAGAAATCTTGTAAAATAATAGCCTACTCAAATAGTGTGACTGTGTGTGTGACTATGAGTTATTATAATAAATAACATAACAACACATTTAATGAGCGGCTTATTTGCTCTTACACTCTTATTGCTTTCTGAAGTATTTTCACGTATCTTACTTACGTCTAATAATATAAACATGTAATGTTCCAATTTAAAAAAAACACCATGCGAACTGCCCTTTCGAAATGAATCAATTAAACTGATGAGTTTTAATTGTTAGTTGGTTTATTTGGCTGCACTTATCTATAACTATGTACTGAGATTGTAGAGAAAACCAAAAGTTTGCACTTAAATGGCATTAGTCTTAGTGCAGTAATTAAAGCATTGGCCAATTAGTGCCAGAATGGTATCACCATTTTATACATATTAAGTTACTACTTATAAATACACACTGATAAACTTTGAGCTCATAAAAGTTTGATACAATATTAAGTATCTACGTAAATATTATTATATAAATGTCACATAATTGTTATTTGTTTTGACATCTTATCGGGGGCTCGTTAATTATTAAAATAATGATCGTATTAATGCCATGTGCGTAACGTTTACGTCATTGTTTTAAAAATGAACCTTTCTATTAGTCTTCCGATTTACATCGTGGCGTGGGATTCCGTGAAAGAAGATTAGCAAGGGTATTTATAAACTTAGGGTATATATAACGGAACTTGTTTACAAAACAAAACAGTTTTTTTCCGATACATTACTCGTGTAACAGATTAAAATGAATGCAACGCATGTGTGCAATATTAGCATGGTATACGTTGGTTTTTAGGTCACCCGGTAATTATCTAATTACATATTAACTGCTTTACTAATTCATTAATTATTGATCGTAATCGTTGCTGCATTAGCGATTATTTAGCGGATAAACATCATTACTTTTTTATGTCTTTGCATTAGCTACAGAAATTTGTTTAAATTTTAATTACAGAAATCGGGTGATCATTTCGTGCATAATAATAAAAACTCCCATAATGTCAACCCATATACTCCGGCCAACTTTCAAGTGCTTGGTTGTGGGCCGCTCCGCTCCCCTTCGATTTAATTTCGAAAGAGATGAATGAAAAAAGTTTGTATTTTTTTGGGTCATTTCAAAGGACCTTATCGACTTCAGATATTCTTGATGGCGCAGTGACAAACATGGGGAAATTTATAGCCGTACATCGGAATAAAAAGTTAATGAACAGGCTAATACAGAACGATAACATAAAACAAGACATTTGGTAATTTAACGACAATTTATAAATAAGCGAGGAATTTGTGTTACCAAAAGTATGGGTGGGTCGCTCATTTATAGGCTATTCCGATTTTTAGTACTTATAAAGTACAACCGAAAAGTTTGTTACGGTGCGCCGGCTCGGCAGATTTTATGCAAATTATGGTAACTTAACATTAAGTGGGGGAACAAACTGTGTTCATGTTTTACTACTTTACTTTCCAGCCTCTACGAGCAGGCTTTGATAAAATCGTTTATGACATCGACTTTTAAACTTCTTACTTCTGTGTGATTTATTAAAAAAAATGTTACTCGATCACGTTTTCACGTTGTTACTTGATTAGTTCAGTAGTTAAGGAACTACTGAACAAATTTGCATGAAATTTGTAGGGAGATATTTTGATACCAGAAAAAGGACATAGACTACTTTCTACCGCGGGAAAATAACACATTCCCCTTAAATTACTGAACAGATTCAAATTAATTAAATGAAAGGAGATCGTTTCAGAGTTAAGAAAAGACATGAGTTACTTTTGACCGCAGGAAAACAAAACATTCTTATGGAAAAAAAATCTTTCCGGGGAATGTGGATCACATTCACCCCTAAATTACCAAAGATTTGAATCATATTTGGTTAAAATTGGTATTCCGGGAAAACAACGCCTTCCAAAAAAACTACCTAATGCGGACAAAGGCGCGGGTAAAAGCTAGTTAAAATATATAGGTAGGTACGCAGTCCACAACACGAAATAAATCGCGATTCAATACAGTTTTGTTAATGACGGATGTAAATTTCTCTAAAGTCATGTACAAGTTGTACATGACTTTAGAGAAATTCGAAATTAGTATAAAATTGAATTTGCGAGATCATACATTTCTAAACCTAGTAAGTAGGTACTTGTTTGAGCACTTTGAGCAAACACGCTTTGGTAATTTGTCTGCAAACTGACCAATCTATGTCACTATGTCCACAGAATTGACTTCCATTATGTGCCTTTACAGTCATCTGGATACGAAGCTGTTTCAAAGGTATTTAATGTCCAGTCATCCTGACCTCCGCTGTTAAGACAATCTATTCCTATTTGGCGTGTCGTCGCATAGGTGGTGCGGGACAGGGAAGAGCAGGGTATCCTGGTTGCGATCGTAGTGAAGACATAAGTGGCCAATTAGGCTGTTTTGTTTGCGGACCCAAACGCGGGACAGTTTAGCCTTTTTCAAATAAATGACGGTGTACCGTATTTGCTAATTGACTGTGTGTGTAGGGTTCAAATAGAAGAAAAAAGATTTTCCATGACCAAATCAGAGCGATAAGTCTCTGAGAATTTCAATGCAAACTGCAGTTTTATATCTTTGGTGCCAATTCTAAACTAATTTACTACCATGTATATAATAAAATAAATAAATAATCTCACAAAATAAATTGTAATATTTCAATACTCAACTCAACATAAGAAGCAAATTAGTCCACTCAGTCAACAATGCAACATGATTGGAATCGGAGTCAACAATCGGAATAGCTGAATGGGCCCGTCAAAAGGGGGCGAATCAATAAGGAAATTAACAACGAGTTCGTTGCACCGAGTCATAGAAATCCCTCATTTCCTCCGCTCGTTCGGAGTGAAGTTCGCTTGGGAGACTCTACTTTGTCAGCTGACGTCCGTAGTTTCAAATGTAGTTGTCCTTTTTCACAAGTGGTAAGTAGCAAATAGCAGAGCAGAACGCGCTCACCAGCGCGTTCTGCTCTGTTAGTAGGTGACACACATCCCGCCTAGCTGTCATCTTTTACATAGGTCATCCTATTGTATTACCTGGTAAGATGTGACGCTTCTGTTGTGTCATTGTCCAATTTCGTTTTTTTAGGATCCAGGCGTAGACGTAAACTTTGTCCTGAATAGTATTCGCCGAACGTTTTGTTCAATAAAACGGCACTGGCCTCAAAGTTGGCTTCGCGCATATTGTAAGATCCTTACGTACAGTGATAGGACTAAATACTAGTATGTAGTAGTAAGCGAGATGTCTAGAGTCAAAAATACCGAAGTGGTACGGAGTAGGGCCCCGCAGTCGGAGCTCAAACGCGGTAATGAGAGTGACCAGCCACGGCAATTTGCGCGGGCAGTGGGCCGGTGCTTGAAACGACCGCTCAGTATTAGCCCAAGTACTGGCCAGTGTTGTTTTTGACGATTTCATTCCTAAAGTTAATTAAGCTATGCGTTTTAAAGTTCGAATAACAAAAGTTTGTAGTTTAACCATATACCTCGCTAAGGCTAGTGCCATTATTTCGATACTCTCCGCACACCGATACCGCATTCTTCGTTCGTGTCATGAAAATCCTAATGAATATTAAAAAGTACAACGTACACATTTCAATAGCTGCCACTTTCATATCAATGTCTGTATACCAAAAGATTGAGCTATAGTATGACTCTATCATCGATGTTAGCTCATATGAAAAAATTAAAATTGAAATGACTTTCTACCCAGCAAAATAAATGATGATGAGATGGTCCTTGAAGGCCGTAGCATAATGAATGCTGTTATTAGGTCTCGCAAATAGGCCACCTAAGCTACACACACATACCTATCTACCATGTTTATTAGTGCCTGTTTGTGTGGTCAGCGGGAATCGGATTTGAAGCATTATTAATTCCGCTAAATTGAAAGCCGATGCGACTGGACTGTTACTGATGACTCGATCGCTCGCCGTGTTGGGTGTCTCGCTCGATTTAGTTGACGAGCCATCATGGCAGGTTTGCTCTGCGATATTGGGCTTTGCGGCTGTATTTTTAGGCCTAGTTCTATATTACGAAGATTAGTAAATAGTAACCTTTGACCATGAAAACGGAATTTAAAACATATAAAAAGATGTATAGAGACAAGGTCAGATATAGTTTCAACAAATCCGTACCGTCCAAAAGGCTCTTTGTAATTTCGCGTTACCGATGGCACTAATTAGGACCGATGCTATCGATATAGTCCAGATTATTAACCGATTCCACGTAAAATACATAGTAATGGTCTCGTTATAAGGATTGGTTATTTGAGTTAGCTGCTATCATCATCATCATCATCATATCAGCCTGTTACAGTCCACTGCTGGACATAGGCCTCCCCCAAGGAGCGCCACAGCGCACGATCTCCCGCCCTTTGCATCTTTTTAGCTGCTATGCTATGCTAAAAATATGTTTTTCAACAGAGTTCTAAAAACTTCCTGGCCTCCACTTATGTCAGTAAGTGGACATGACAAGATTTTTTAAAATCCGATATATCAATTACTTATGCGGATAATGGTAGAGTCTTTGTAGCTATATCAATGCAAATTTGCCGAAACCCCAAGTCAAAAACCTCCCAATATTGTAAACTAAAATAAGCTATCAGTTCGACACTCATTGGACTGTCATGATGAGACACGAACCAATGGACCAAGAGTCTTAAAACCAGAAGTTGGTATTCATGTCGTAATTTGTTAAATTATCGAGACTGGTATGTAGTTAAGCTGGCATTCCATCTTTTTATTGCCTCGAAAGGCACGAGAATTTGTCGATCCGATTGAACTAGCTCAACTACTCGTACTAACAGCGGGGGTAACCCACTCGCCTAGTATTATCAGAACCAGGGAACCAAATGAGACATGGCAATGTATAAGCTTTATTGTATTCATATTAGCTACAAATATGCGTGCTATACCAGCTTTACCAAAAGCACCAATCAAATAGGAGCCGAAATATCAGTCAGTCAGTCGGTGTTTGTCAACCGGTTCTTCAAACAGTGTAGCGATTTGCCCAGATGGACCAGCCAATTACGATGCCTAGCTGAGCGTATCGCAGACTCCGCTCCGTCTAATTATTACTGATATTAATTAGTATGCCACTAATTTATCTTCATTTCGAAGCTTAGACCTTTTGTTACGTCCGTATATTCCGGCTTTAAGCCCTAAGTCTAATGTTCATATTAATTAGCTACCCACTAATTGGTCTACGTTTGAAGATGCTTTTGTTATTGTTTCTTCGTATATTCTACTAGTACGAGGAAACAGACGTTATTATAATTGTTAGCTTGTTAGTGCATGTACTGTTTTAGAAATATTGCGAGAAGGCGGTTGAGGTACTCATAACGGACACTTACATACAGTACTCGTACGCAATAATGAACTTTAGAACTTGAAACTAGTAACCTTGTTAATTCGTTAAACGGCCTATGTGTTAAATAAGATTTCATAAAATGATACAAATGCCAAATTATGTACATACAACATTTAATCAAATTGTTTTAACCGTCATAAAAGTAGTTAGATAGCTTAGTCAAAGTAGCCGAAGAGAATTTACTCTTTATCCAAAGGAGAGGCCAAATAGGTCAAGTGACATCATTAATAATATAATAAAAAATGGTTCCAGCGACACGTCTTTTTAATATATTTGGATGCAAAATGGGCCACACGACAGTCCTACAACCATGGCGAAAAAGGCTAATGCCTTAATCGACCCCACATGTTATAAAGTTCGAGTATCGAGTCCTTAAATTTGTTAATTCTTGTGTCGCATGTATCAATGAGTCTAGAAATGAGGCATGTTTTGCTGTGGGGGCTAAGCGCCAAAAAAGTAGTCGAAAAAAAATCGAAAGCTCAAACGCTAGAGAAAAAAATCGCAGATTCCGAATATGTATAGAACGCAATATCGCATAAAATGGCGCTTGGATCAATTAGCCTTTAAACAGTCGATTGGATATTGTAATTTGTTGAAATTCTATTTATATGATGTGAATAAATGATACTACTTAGGAAAGTACCTAACATCCTCTTTATTTTTGCACTAGTTTATTCGACGATATCTTTCATTCGAAATATTGGAATCCAACTGCCTTGTTTTTGTTTCGTGTAAATATTAAAACCGTATTTTCTAAGTTAGCTTCCTATTTTCGACTTAGTTTCACAATCTTAATAATAATATGACAAATATGAATATTATAAGGACTGATACCAGGCAGCGTACTGTCTTCCTCTAAAGTGTTATTCTAGGAATAGTTCAGTCAGTCACAGCCATTAACGATTTTCTATGGTTTTCTTGGAAGTCCTGTGATGGTAGATTCGCCTATACACCTCAGTTCTATAAATGTCTGCATTTCACGGGTTCGACTGTACCTCCGTTAGCCGGTGTCTTAACACCGAGACAAATCTCTAAACACGATTTATTAATTTCCTGGGAATTCAGTGAAGCGATAAATGGCTTAGATTAGTGTATACTGTAAAATGGATTTACTTTAAAAATGTGAGAAGTTGAGCTTTGAGTTAAGTTTGTAATTCGCAATTATTAGGTTCATTTAGCAATTCAATTTGAATTTCGATGGTAAGGAATATTTTATTAGGCCTTTAATGGATTCCGAAAGAATAAGTTTTTTCGGTAGTTTTGGTTATTGCGTCAGAGGCTTTGATTATAGATAATATTTACACATATACATAGTTAAATACTTTTACAGCAGTTCTAAAATTATACATTACGAGTACGATAGATCATACAAAAATTAGTACTACTAGCACCTGTACTGTTTAATCAAGCAAACTTAAGAGTGTAGTTCTGAAAGCAAAATTAGAGGAGGAGTTATTCAGACAAATTGCTTCATTTCTACTTAACATGAAAAGACAATAGCGTTTGAAAATCAAAAGGCTTATCCACAGTAGGTACTTCTAAGAAACAGGAGTCGCAATTGAAATCCCCGATATTAACAGCACTGGTTTAGTTGAACGCAGAATGCATAATGGCCGGAAAAATGTCGGCTCCAGGGTTGTAACAATCCTGTCTGGATAATAATAAATTGAAAAAGCAGTATTGAATTTCCTTATTGCGTGTAATTACAGCCATCAAGTAACCAAAGTTAACATTATACAAACGACAAACGATTCTTATAGATATTTTGCATACTTCTATTTTTTTGTTGTAAGTAGACTTGTTCTTTAAAGATTTTGTATTTTTTTAAACTTAGCTAGCCTTCCCAACAACTTCAATACAACAGTAATAATAAACACAAGATTTTATATGCTCGTGACACGTGTTAAAAAACAGCCGTAGGTAAGTATTCTAATACTTTAGGGGAAACAGGGGGTTACTTTTAGTGATTTTAGTAAAAACGATAGAGACCTCTGCTTTTTCTCCGAGTGAGAGTAGGTACTCGAGGTTTGTCCCGGAGTGTCTTGACTAATAATGATTCGCTTTCGATTTTCTTAAGACTTATTTCTCACTATACGACCCGCAGACGTTGGCCTGCCCGTTGTTATTAGAAAAAAATAAGTAACTTGCCAAGACGCGTAATGAGCATTTAACCGGTCGAGCCTCGCTGACCGTCTTTAGATGTGATCTATGTGTTGTAAAATAATATCAAGAGAACTAAATAGAACCTAGCGTCTAGAGTTCTCGACAAACCTTACGTTAGCTTTAAGACACTTAAATCAAAAAGTTTATTTGTTTACTTATTTCTTTACATTACACTATTATTACAGGTAGTCTTAACCTAATTCAATTGTGTAAAACTAATCTATACTTAATCTATTTACTTATAACTTATAATATAAAATGCCGTTCTTGCGAACTCACTCAGAGAACACGAAAATATGTCAAATTGTTCGGCTACCGCGTTCATAGTGCGCAAGTTTTTTTGGTAATTAAATAAATCTATAAATCGGGATAAACAGTATCCTATATAGCGCATACCTTGTCTGCATACCAAATTTTATCAAAATCCGTTCAGTAGTTTCAGCGTGATTGTCGGACAAACATCCAAACAAACTGACTGTTACATTTATAATATTAGTGCGACCGTAGCAGCCCTGCGCGTAAGTGTATTATAGCGGGCGGCCGCGCGGCGGCTGACGAATGGCCGCGGCGACAAATTGCGAACGGCAGCAAATGGCGCGCACCTCACGCTGCCCGTATTTGCTGTTGGGGGACTAGTTTTTAGAAAAAAAAAATTGGTTGCCTGTAAAGTCGGTATACGGGCGAAAGTTTTACGTGACAACGACTTTGAGTGGTAAAATAATTTTAATGTGAATATTCATTCGTATAACATGAACCGGTGTGTATGCCTATCTCTCTCACTCTCTCTCTCTCGCTCTGTCTCTCTCGCTCTTAGGCGGGCTAACTGTGCTCGAGTGGAAGGGACGCGTGCCTTTCACTTTTTATGTCTGTCTCACTCGCTCTTAGGCGGGCTAACCATGCCCGAGTCGAAGGGACGCGTGCCTCTCACTCGCTCTCATTGTGAGCGCATAACGTGAGCGGAGCGTAACGCAGTTTCTTGAAGTGTCACCCGGCAAACCAATTTATAAGACGTTGTCACGTCAAAATGTGTTTCGGTGTAGGTAGGTGTCATGGAATTGTAGTGCAAAACGTTGACGGTGCTTGTACAAGCCCTTATACAAAGCAGAAACTATCTGCTTTACTTGCCCGTTTGAAAGTGTGACAGTTTGAGTTTTCTAAGAAAAAATATGGATTATTTTTATCCCAGCGCACTTACAACGACAAAATATCAAAAAGTAGGCTAATTTTAAAGCAGTTTTACAGTTTATTGTTGTGGAACAGAAAATAGGCTTTTTCAATAGCATAAAAATCGGACCTCACATTTGTGCAAACAAAGTCTCAATTCGACCTGAATAGTGCTTTTGTAGGTTATGGAATAGTTGAAGTTTAAAATAAAGCTATTGACTGTTGATTATGCCAAGATGTGACGGATATCACATCAAAAAAAAGAAAATAAGTCAAGTGCAATATTTTTGTACCACGTTAAACTGTCACCACTTAGCTACGTACTCTGTTCACAAAAACCCAAAACAAAAAATCCAGCGATTCCCCATGAAGAAAAGGGAATAACATCATAGGGGTGTTGGTCCCTCACAAATAGTTAGATTATATAAATAAGGCTGGCGTAATAGTTTACGCGATAGCGATCAGCGGCCGGACCGCGACTCAAATTGAGTTGGGTTTACTGAGGTTTCCACGACGCAACGCGCGATTTGGAGAACAAAATGTATGTAAAATAAAAGATTGGTCGCGTATTCCGTACGGGTTTTCCCTTTTAATTGGATGGGTTATTTGAGTGAAGACGTACCTTAGTAATTGAGTGCAATGCTTACTTAATCCCTAGAAAAACATTATGCATATTTCAAAAAAGCAAACTTTTAATCCGACCTATGATGTTAGATGAACATAATTATCAAAATCTCAAATTAGGCAGTTTCGTTTCCTTTATTGCGTTTATACTTAGAGTGAAAGTAAAATAGGCGGGCATCTTGATAAAACCGATGTCTAACCATTCGAGTAAGGTCACGTCTTTATTCACATTAAGTTTCTTTAGTATTTTTGAACCTCCGACGAAAAAGTGGGGTTGTTACAAGTTTGACCCTCTATGTCGTTTGTGAGTGTAATATGTGTTGTTTCTGAGGAATCGTAGCTTCCGAACGGATGGACCGATATCGAAGCGATTTACTTATTCGAAAGGTTACTTAATCATGGTGGTTGTTATTATTAGAATATCATCTGGCCTACGCTAATCTACTATCATTAAAATGAGGTTCGATCGACAAATTGCGACCGCAGTAGCTACGCCGACCGTCAACGGCTGCTATGCAGCGGTGTAACGTTACGATACGTAACAAATTGATACGCGGCTCGTCGGCCGGAACGTATCCCCAACAGGTTGTGTTTCAATCCAGTCACTGTTTGGACCACAGATACTGATACTCAGGGTAGCACGTCACCTGATATTTGAGCAATATCTTTCCGCTTTACATGATCCGGTTTATCATTTGAGGTAAGCGCGGAGGGTAATGCAGGTAAATTGCACTTGTTGCAAAGTTCATGGTCAGTTGGTTACCTTTCATTTTCTCAGCTTAGTTTTCCATAGAATATTATTGAAATTAGTACCCAAATAGTTTTAGCTTGTGTACGCAAAATAGTACTCAAGAATCTAAGCTCTCACAAAAATTCTCCACCGAAAATAAGAAATGCAATCTACTTGTAGAATCAGACAAATAGGGTATCTGCAGTGACCAATTCAAATTGTAGGACGGCCCGGCTACAAGCGGGGGACGAATCCAATCAAGGAAACTAGTTCCACCGATGCCTATCACTAAAGTTTCACATTCAAAGATTTGTTTCTCGAGATTAAATCAAAGGCGAATTACAGTAGCGGCGAAAAAGAAATATGGTGAGTCCGGCCGCGGGGCGGGGTGTCCTGCTGAAATTGCTTTTCAATCCCTCGGACTTTGGACTTGTAAAGAAGTTATTACCTTCCAAGGAGATAGCGGCGGGTCCGCCGATACGGATATATGTCTTTTTCATATGTAATATTCCTTTTTCGCGTTTTATTAATGGAAAATGTTTCGTGGGACAGTGCGGGGGCTCTCGCCTCGATATTAAAAGACGCCTCTACTTACTCGTACTGCGGCTTCTTTTATGAGATTGTCGTAAAGTAGTTTATGTTGCGTGCGTTAGGATGTTTCTGTTTAGTGTTTGAGTTACGATAATACGTTCGTATGGCTTTTTTGTTATTAAAATGTAAGTGTATTGTTCATAAATTATTGCTGCCGAGAACGACTAATATATTAGCTTCTGTATTTTAGCAAATATTTAGTTGTATAACCTGCACACATTAAGAACCGAAATATTTATTTAGGTTTTTAAAATGTTCCTTATACTTGTATAATGGCATAAAAGCGAAATAGGTTGTTGCCATATGTACTTCAGTCAGTGTGCAATACTTGTTTGATAATGTTGCCTGCTCTAATTAGGTCCACTATACACCGATGTTTGGAATTAATTAGTGTATTGTTTAATTGGCATCTCTTGTTATCTGTTTGTTCCGATTATTTATTCATTAGTGGTATTTGTGAAAGCTTCTGAGAAGTGTTTCTATCGATATAATTATACTACTCAGTAAAAATATATTTAACCTTGTACATTGGTTGTCAAGTCTTTATATTTTCAGAATATGAAACCCTCACACGTTAAATGCACTATAGTCCGAGATCTGACTCATGAAGTGTGTTAGGTATTATTACAAGTCTAGTTGTCGTAAGTTCGGATTGTATTTTTTCTGAATTCCTTGTAAAGTCGTATAAAGCTAAATGTCCCTTCAAATATGCTCCTTATTTTATAAGAAAACTTAGCATTTTAATTTTTTTATTTATGCATACACACATATATGATATGGTGGTGCCAACTTTTTAGAAGGTAGCTAATAACTGTTTTACACTTAATTACCTATGTCACTGGGCCTGACTGATTATTCTAAATTATCAATAAGTGGGTTACATAGTACAATCACAATCAATAAAACGACCGATTTTGACACGGTACGCCACTATCGGCTATGCGGATTGATTACACCTGTCTGTCACAATTAATAGAATATTGTGCGTGATTCAAATTGAATTAGACCACTATTGTCGAATTACCCACGTATGTTTCGTACAGACTATTGATTTTGAATATTTAGTAGCCAATTTGGACCATGTTGATATTGTGATTTTCAAATGAAGATATTATGCGGGCTTTCCAATGATCAGCGGTAGGATGGTATTAATTTATTGAAACTATGATAGCCTATTCCCTATTGAAAGCATGTTTTACCCCTGATTTCACACACTTGCCATTGTTGACAAAAAATTTACGGGAACTTTCAAATGAAAACAGACATACAAACCTATCATAAATCTTGCCCATTCTATCTGAATTATTTAGATGTTTATTTTTCTCCAACATATAAATCCAAAATATATTTTTTAACTTATTCTGCAACATCAGTAGTTCTTAAGGTACGATTTATAAGACTTCAATCTTCAAGTTGATTTTCCCAAATTCCGAAATGAAATAAAAGTTATTGTTTCCTAAAACCAATCGCATATAATTGACCAAATAGACATGACGTCTGAACTTAATAACCGTGAAAAATATTCGTGAGAGTTTCTGCACGGGGCCCGGTTTGTCGGGTATCTCATGATAATAATAGGCCAGGTAGCGACTGCAAAATTATGCAAGCTACGTAGTTCTAAAGTTTGTGTATTTCATTTAAAATAAACTTCAAAAGAATTAATATAAAAAAAGTATTGCAAGAGGCTGTAAGATAGCGGATTATGTCAACGGAAATTTTTGGATTGATTAAGGATCATAAAGTTCTTTAAATGCACATGCTTCAACCTCAACTCATATGTGAAGGATAGATAGTAAAGAAATAAATTCCTAATACTTTAACAAGTGCACAAATGTGTTCTCCACTACTACCTTATCAATAATCAAATCACTGTTCACATAAATTTAACTTTTTTTCATCTGATGGGTGTAACTTTGAGTGTCTCGTCTCCTGGTCTATTTAGTAGACCTGGCTCATAGTTTTTCCGACCAATTGCCCACGAATATGTTCAATGGTGGCCTAATATTTGTTTAGATGGCTCACCGCAGCTGGCCCGAAGACTATTTGTACAGCTGCCTGTTTGTTTGTATGTGCGCTTAATTGAGAGCTTGTTAAATTTGTATGGTGAATAAAGCATTAATTCCGTTTTTGTGTCATTGCTTATGGTATTTTTAAGTAGTTTACTGAACAAGTTTTATATTTTAACTGAGCTGTTTTAGAAGAGTCGCAGTCGGCTTACTGCTAGAACTCATTAATGGACGCAAACTTGTATCTGAGAAATAATTTAGTGACTTTTGGATTTGTAATTAGTCTTAACTAATAAAATATGAACGGTACTGCCGAAATGAAAATTCTACTATCTAGATGGATCACTTTATAAATCGTTTTTTAAATTTTAACTCCAACATAATCCAGGAAACTTTTTTAAAAATAAAAATTTGAATTTAGTGACTTCTGCTAAAATGATATTAACAAGTAATCAACAAATAATCACTTTTACTTATATGATTAGCCTTAATTAGTCTTTTGATCTCGTAATAAAAAAAGTTTAAATAGTTCGCGATTACTTACACATTTCAACTTCTTGGTCAGGGAAACTAAAAAAAAATTTTAGAAATCAAGTTTAGAAATATAAGTCGCTATCGTTGTTACGTTAGCGCTGGCGTCGTTTGGTGCAAATTTAAAGCAAAACTATCCTCTTTTTCAGTTTCAATGAATTGTTTATAGTTCTAGTTGTATAATTAAGTCGGCAAAAGTTAATAAGTTCAATTAAACAGTTTGTTGTCGTATTAAAAAAATATAAACCTTACTGAGTTCTGCCAGTCCGTAAAAACATAAGGTGTCATAATTGTATGTTACTAACACAAAATCATTAAGGGATAAAGATGACTTTACTTCGATAAAAATCCTTTAAATTGCGTTTATCAATTTCTTACCTCAGATTATCCGTCTAAAAAACACAGATAGAAAATTGGTGATTTTTTACAATATAGTTTTCATTTCGGCCAATCTAACCATGTCAATATCTGCACTTAATGATTTTTAGTAGTTAATGAGTTCTTGCAGTAAGCCGACGTGATTTAGTAAGTAAAATACCTATTTTAAAATTCAGAGACACTAAAAAACTTTTTTCAGACATAACTTATAAATTAAATTTAAGACGGTTATTTCAAATTTGGTTTATTTATTTCCAGGTACTGTCACATCACATTTCATCTTAGCATTTTGCAACAATTCAAGAGAAAGTAAGGTTTTTTATCTTTTCTATATTCAATTCGAACTTCCTCAGTTTAGAAACTATCTTATCTGGCATATTTACGGATTTCGCTAATTTTTGTTTTGTATTATTTGTGGAAGTTCTGGAAAGGTTTAAACGATTCGATTTTTTTAAATGCGATAACAGCGGGTAGGACGACGCCTGCCGGTACCGCTAGTTATAAATATTAGAACGAAAGTTGACACCAACGGTAGGTAATCAGGGGTACAATAGGCTTGTTTCCACTATGAAAGAAATATTCAAAAACTGATTTTCTCTAAAATAATTCATAATTTCAGATGCCTTTACACTAATATTTTTCTGCAGTTCGTATTATTTGATTTTTAATTGGAATTCAAATGATAATTAGTCACTCAGTCGGCATTGCACGCGATGACGTCAAAGTGCTTTATTCCCATACAAGCTCTATGAAGAAAAGCGTTTTAACAGTTGATAAAAAGTACGTCAACGATTGGTGGTGTCAACTACCGTATTCTCATGAATTCGTATTTTGCCGCACGGTAATTCGTAAGTGGCCATCTAAACTAAGTTTTATAATGTAAAAATATCCTCAAATTATTGTCTGTTTCATGACAGATAATGCGTATACGAGTTTATTTCGGATGGTCAGCACCACACGTTGTGCTTGAATGGTACCTAATCCATCGAACTTTGTTTTTTTTCTATTGTAAGAAAATCGCCGCCAATTGTTTTAATTAAACCCTGTTAACTCTTGTCTGAAGAGTGTTCAAACTAGCCAAGGATAACCTAGTAGTGTTGATCTGCAATACCAGTAATAGCAAGGTAATTAGGTAATCCACTTAGCTCGCTAGGCGGGCCCTTTGTGTCAGCCGATACGCTGGCTGATCCTGACTCGGGTGGCCCAAACTAGCCAGATAATTACTTGCTTAGGGTTACTTACAGTGGGGCCTGATCGTTAATTAGCTATACTGGATTTACTTTAATGGTGGGATATACGCGCACCTTAATCTATAGTTTGTATAAAAATAAATCACAAAATCTGTTGGTAAGCGCATATAAATCAAGAACGCTTGGACCAAATTGGCCAATTCTTTTTTAATGATATACCTTAAAGTACGGGGATGGTTCTTACGAAGAAAAACCGGTCAAGTGCGAGTTGGACTCGCGCACCGAGGGTTCCGTACAAACCTGTAGATAAGGAGTAGTAACTTTGAAATTTTCTAAATAGTCAAAAATATTTTTCAAAAATATTTTTTTATATGATGAAACTGAAAATTTACGGTTTTCGTAATTTTTCCTATATACTATAAGACCTGACTTCGAACTAAATTTCAAGATTCTAAGTTTACGGGAAGTACCCTGTAGGTTTTGATTCCCGTGCGAGTTTCGAAAATTTGCGGCCTAAATGGCTGTATCTTTTGATTGCGTTGGCTTAAAAGGTTGATTTTTCTACAGCTTCCAGGGACAATAGACCTAAGTGTCATATAGAAATTTCAGTTTGATACCTCCACGCGTTCCTGAGAAAAACGGTCTTGACAGACGGACGGACGGACGGACGGACAACAAAGTGATCTTATAAGGGTTCCGTTTTTTCCTTTTGAGGTACGGAACCCTAAAAACAACAATGTCTGCGGGGTTCGCTAGTAATTTTATGAAATATGGTCTGCAAAAGTAAGTAAATACATGCAAATGGAAATAACACTTAATACCTCTAATACACAATATTGGCTTTACCACAAAAGAAATGAAAGCGTTTTTACTCGTGTTTAAATATAAGCCGGCCGATTTAAAGTGCATGACAGAACTAATGACAAAACACTACACTGCCTACTTACTTCCTTTGTAGTAAGCATAAATGCGCTTAGCTTACATGCGCCCATCAATTAAAAATTAAATACATCTTTAGAAACATTTGTGTTGTCACACTAATTAAAGAGGTTTTCACTTAAGTGGTTTCATGTTTCATGAACTCACTAGAAACATCACCGATACATCCAATTATAAAAGAAAATTAACCTGTCAAACGGTACGCAGTCCAACAGAGGGCACGATTCTCTATGCAACATTGTATTTTCTTTATTAGTTTCACAAGGTAAGTGCTGCGTGGGCGGTACAACAACGAAACCTTTCATTACTAGAAAGCATTTAATTAATCGTTATCCGTAGCATAAATATCACTACTAGGAATATTTAATGAGCTTCAAAACACTCTTTGCTCTTTAAGTATTTGTCTGTGCGGAATGCCAAATATATTTTCAGTGTTAGGAATCAGGCGTCTGATTAATTGAAAAGAAATTATTTCGTTTTAACATACAATTTCAATGTAAAGAGAAAATCAATACCTTTTCAGTGGGATTGGATGATTAATAAAATATTAGTAATTGAAATTGGTATTTAATTAATCAGTGGACGGAACGAATTAATAATTAGGTACATGCGTCTATGATATCGATAACAGAATGTTATAAACACTCGCAGTTGCTTTTGACGTAATAAATAATTTGCTTTTTGATTTAATTAATTTCATATTATACTAGGTAATTGTTTATTCAAATCTACTGAATCGAAACTATCAACTTATTAATAATATAAAAAAGTGATTTATTATAGAAGGTATACCTACATTTTAGTTTCATAAAAAGTAGGTACTTCTATATAATGATTTAGTTTTATGCTGCACGGTGTCATCTCTAGATTTCATAATTACCTACGTATTCGCAAATGCCCTTGGTGATCGTTTTCTTAACGTGCATTAGTTATCGTAAGAATTTTATAAATCACCCGAAGTAAGTTATTAATAACGTATGACAATTATACCGTAACACTATCCTTCAAAGAAGTCCAACCTACATAATAGACATCTACGAATAATTAAACTGATTATTATAGCCATTCTTTGAATGCGCCGGCACAGATTACTAAATAGTTACTGCGCCGGTTCTAGTGGGCCATTCATGTGAGCCGATCAACCGATACAAAAATCTCCTGTGCTCAATACAATATGACACAGTTCAATTTCGGACTTTTCAATGACGATTGTACAATTTGTAATATTGCATGTAATACAATATTGTATGAAAAACAGTTACCGGTAGTGAAATCAATAAGGTATTTTTTCCTATGAAATCGAACTCAATGGAATCGGACAGAATTCCATACCTACGTTGATATGTTGCCAACCTTATATTAAACTGTTAAAGTTGATAATATCGTGTCCCTATTTATTTATCATGTCTGTAAAACGAGATTGAACCTCTTAAAGAGTTAAACCAGCGGTTACTTATATTAATCCAACATAAAAAGACACAAAATAATGTGCTAATGATTTCATGGAAAAATCAAAAATGTTTTAACACTCACATTTACGTTTATCATATCAGAAAATGAGTGAGATAAGCTATGTATCTATTCTGTTAAAGAATATAGCACCCTGTCGTAAAAGCCATTCTTCTTTTTTTTAAAGTACTCACTCGTATTCGTTTAAGTACCTTTCTGAGCCATGCATTTCAGATGTAGATTGACTGAGGAGCATATAGTGGACATTTTATAGTGTGTTATATTTTTAAGTAGCGTTTTGAGAACATCGGCGTCTTAAGGTAAGCGTCCAAAGGCTCGTATCGAACGCATCGTACGTTACGGATTTTAGTTTTATAAATGCGGATAAATGGACGCTGTTGTATGAGATTTTTGTACAAGGAAAACTAAAATCCGTTAGGTACGTGCAATGTGGGACTGTGGACCTCATTTTTCGCTTTCAATGTACGTCGAAAATAACATTAGTAGCGTTGAACCAGTGCGTCCGTTAACCAGTATTTTGGTAGGCAGCAACGCAGCCGTTGTTAAAGCACAGCAATCAATGAGCTACAGAGTGGGCAACAAACGATCGCATTACAGCGCGATTAGCCGCCTCCGTAATGCATGTTATGCACTCAATTAATTAGTGACGCGAAATGACGCAGGGCTGCCAAAATTGATTTGCTTTGAAAACAAACATCAAAATTCAGTATAAAAAATTAAGCGTTATGTTATCAGTAGGTAGCCTAAACAAGGCTCAATTTTTAGTTTCCTAATGAACAATATACGCATAAATACGAAAATTAAATTTAATCAAAATGCACTGACCCAATACAAAAACTTTGAACCTCACACAAAAGAGGACACCTATTGACATTCATAAGTTCGAAACAAAATGTATCTGTAAGGTCAATACAACAAGATGTGATGGTAAGTACTTGGATACTGAAATAATGTAAATAATAATTAGTATTATATAATAGTTAGTGGTAACAAAAACCTATCTATGATCAAAATTGAAATAAAATTTACAAATAGTTTAATTTTGACTAAAACAAAACGTCTTTCACTACACTCAAGATTCCATACCTCCAAACCTAACCTGTCAAAACTTAATGAAATCATATCGGAATGAGGAGTGTCACCCCTAACCGGGCTAAACTCATTGGAGATTAGTCGAATGCGACTCGTTAAATTTAACATGTTTAGTGGCGTACACCGTTAATCAGCGAAATACTATGCTGATTCACTATACTTATTTCATAAGTAACAACAATGTTATCATTTTCGTCTGTCGAGCTAAAAGAAAGATAGCCATAAGAAAGTAACAGGCTCCGTGAATATAAATCAGAAGAATTGTAATAAGTTGAGAAAAAATACATTTGCACAGGGAAAAGACTACCGTCCGAAATATTATCCTAGATCCATTAGGTTTCTAACCTTGCGTTGCCACATTGATGGACCAAGGTTTGATTCCTGACTTAGACAGTTGTTTACTTTTTAACAATTACATAACAGTAAAATATTTATCACTTTGCAGGTTTAAATGCATGGTAGAACATTCTCATTTCATTGTAACAGGTCGAGTTTTACGGATTGTTAGTTATTCACACAGGATCAATTTTAGACTACTTATTAGGTTTCCTTATTGCGGTTTAACAGTTGGAAAATTAATAGTAATGGTAGAACATTCTCATCTATTTCTTATTATTAATTAATTTATATGCGAATGAGAAATATGATATCTACCGGCTGTGTACATACACTTTGATAAGAAATAAGCTGGCAATAATAATACAATGTATTTAACGACTATTAAACAACGTTCTTAATACTAAGCGTTGTTTTATGCGCGATCATCCTAATAGAAAAAAAAAGAAGTAAAAAAAAAACTTTTTTGAAAATCATATTTACTTTGTTATAAGCTCATTCTAGCATTGATTTATCTTTTATTAAGTCATACAAGCGTTCATAACCTGAATAAGACGATTCCGAACGTGCCTGTGACCTCATCGCTTTCATGATTCACCGTATGTAGTTACAGCGGTTAGGCTGCTCCAATAATACGGTCAATTAATTAGCCTGACGTGTTCAGTACTTCCTAATTAATGTCCACGGCTACAATACTCTTGTTGTTGGTGCCACTAGCCGCCACTGATTGGGTTACCTACAAACAATAAGCCCTAATGCATGCGTAATTTAATCAGCCGCGCCGAAGTGGGTAAATACTAGATTGTTGCATAATATTTTATTATTTTTAAGTTGATAACACAAAGTATATGCTTGTTTTTTTTTTAAATTGTGAAGTGATTCCAATTTACAATTCAACTAAGCAGATAAAACAAAGACGACTTGTCGACTGGTTGACGTACCCGTAGTCCTAGGTGACCCGTTGTTGACAAGTAGTAGAAGATACGAACTTAAATCGACCTTCACCGAGCTGACAGAATAAAACATATTTAATCATAAATTTAGTATATTAGATAATATATTCAAATAAGATGGGTTTGCTTAAAAAATCCTGGACAGACTATTTTTAAATTATTTTTAAAATATTGCAACATCAAAATGCATAATAAGAAAATTTTGTCCTGACTGAAAGTACTAAACCTATTGAACGTGCAGTCATTGGGTTGTCTTTTATTACCCGGGCAAACTACTGTGTAGTCCGGTATAAACAGGTAATGTTATTTTTACAATGTTAGTCACTTTCACTCAATTGGATAAAAGAAAAAAAAACATCATAAGTGCTGTTTTATGGCCATAAACTTACTTTTTAGTCAGGACAAAATCTTCTTATCTTGATGTTGCGAAATTTAATAAAAAAATGGTTTTTAAAATGAATTAAAAATAAATCTGACCAGGATTTTTTTGCAAACACATTTTTAATATATTATTTAATATACTAAATTATATCAAATTTACGTTACGTACTTTTATGACAGTGTCCTATTCGACAAAGCGCGATAGACAATAATTACACAAGTATGGGTCGCATCGCATCGCGTCGCTCGACTGGGACAACGCCTCTGGGGCAAACGCGACCAGCGCAACAAACACGACAAGGGACGAGACGCGACAAAGGGACGAGACGCGACTGAAATTGGACTCTGTTATGCATAAAAGATCCATCCAATTTTTTTTTGCGAATTGTGTTAAGTATACAGCTAAAAACTCTATGTCAAGTTTTACATAATCATAAAAGACCCAGGCAGTATGAATATGATTGTATGTTGATATGTGCTATAGAAATACGATAAAAATATACTCAAATATACGATTAACAACCATAAAAATATTACAAGTAGGTAAACAGTCCCCGGACTTAAAAACATGCATTTAAACTTTAAAAATGCATTTACTTAACAATTTACACAAGAGGCTTGAAGTATTGGTCGCAATTGTCGCGTTGTGGCCTTCACGTAGGACAACGCCTAAGTGATAGGAGATAGTTATATAGTATTAGGCATGTCTCCTGAAACAATGTTTACTGAATGAAAGCGCTAAATAATGTAGCTGGACACCTTTTTGACGATTACAGTATTTAATTGTAGCACTTCAAATAAAACATCACAACGTGCCAACACGTCACACAATGCGTGCCCTTTCGTCCCAAATTGATCTGCACCATTACAATGGCAAATTAATATTATTACGAGTACAATATGACGTCGATAAGTCAGCCCCGACCGACGAAATCCGAGGGGCGAGAGGGGAGCAATTTACCAGCAATTTTAATAATAAGTCCCAGGCATTTCTATTATATGGCCGGCGCCGATCAGGTGGGCCGCTCTAGGGGTTTAATAACTCGCGATTAGCCTATTGGAATCGCTGTGAATGTTTGCTATTTTTTTCCATATTGCCCCTAACCCACGTTTGAACAGGATGAAAATTTAATTTACGGTGTTTTGTGGGAATGAGTGCAACTTTTGTTTAAATAGGCTAGATGACACCACCAATCGTTGACATACTTTTTATTATCTGGCAAAACGGTCTGGCTCCATATATTATGTATGGGAATACATGAACGTGACGTCACGGTCATATATCAGAAATCGGAGTCAATTGACCGAATATTTATTGAGTTTTGTGTGTTTAAAAATTGGTTTCTACAGCTTTTTGGAAATAAACTGGTTGTATTTACTTCATGGGCGGTCTTGAAAATATTTAAGATAGATGTCATCACGCCAATTGTGACACATTAAATTAATTTAATGTGTCACAATTTAAACAAAAGTTTAATTAAGGTCTATGATTTGTGCATATTATAATAAGTTTAATGTCATGGAATGAATCAAAGCTTTAGAAATAAAGTCTAATGCGTAAAAATGCGTTTTGCTATAAATATTTTGAAATGTATTATTTTAACGGGTTATCTGTTGCGAATTTCAAAACTTGTATAGCTTTTGATCAGCTTTTTCCCAGAAGTCAAAATTAAACCGTTCGTTTTTCAATAAGACTTCCGTAGAAAATCGTGATTTTCATATCAGGCGAGTGGGCCAGCTAAAGTGGAAATAGTTTATCGCAATAGATAGTAGGTTATGCCGGGAGAATTTTAATTAAAAATGATAACGTGTAATGTGCAGTGTGTAGACCCTTCGGCGCAGGGGCGATTTTTAATTATTAAAATTTCTACGCCGACGGCGGCGTTCGATATTACTTTGATATGGGGCCGCGAGATATTGCTGCCTATTACGTGCACACATTGCTTTGATTCGTTAATCCTTAATATTGTATGCAATTTGAAATTGAAACACACTAAAAGCAAAATGGACTGCTACAGGCGGAACTCGATCCTGCACCTCTCGCAAGCCGGGAGATTGCTATATCAATTGAACTACCCGTGACACTTACTTACCTATCGATCCGAATTTCTTAAGAGCTCCTTTGGCTGCAGCCAGCAATTGTGTGCAATTTTTGATAAGTGTATGTTAATCCGAGTCCGAAGTAAACGATACGGTTTTATTTCCATAAAGGCCTTAACGTGTTATTTGATTTGATTAGTCTATATTCATAAGATTTTATAGTAACATTGCCACCTAGTAATAATTTTGCACTTCTGTTTATGTTTTTTAAATACAAGAAATTATTTTTTATGACAGAAGCGAATTATCAAAGCAAACAACACGTAAAATTATTAAAAATTCCGAACTCGAAACTATGTTCCCACTTATTGCTGTCCCCGCGAGATCCGAACAATCTACTCGACATTTCATTGCGCATTTTTATTATTTCGTCGGCAGCCCTGCGTTCGTACTAGCGAAATGAAAATAATAACGGAATGTTTTAATTTCCCTGCGAGTGACGGGTCACGTGCACCCCTCTCCCCTCTCGGGGTGCAACTGTCATCGTCACTGCCGTAGACAATTAGCCTGCTCATGAGATTAAACAAGCAGTTTTTTTTATTGTTTTTTTTTTCGCGAGCGTTCGGCCAGCGTTATTCAAAGCAGCCAACAGCGCGTGTACTTATGACAGTTATGATTATGACAGCCCTGAGAAGAAAACAGTGAGGAAGATTCACATGGATGTAACATGTGAATGTAAATATAATATTGAGTGCCATTTTGGTGGGCGGTATTCGCTTAGCGGTGGTTTTTGTACACGTCCTAGGCTGTGTTAGTTACAGTTGTAACTTATAAAAAAAAATAAAGCACTACACACGAATATCGATAAAAACGAAGTAATGATTCTAAATTTTCTTGATGAAACTCTTTAATTAGAACTTGAAACTTATTATAAGGTAACAATAAACTGGTTCTTGGAAGGGAAATCCTGTCAGACGGACACTTTGTACTTTTCAATGGACCTGCAATTGAGTTACCAAGAAATCGATGCAAGTCTAAAAATAAGCTCGTCCACATATATAAATGTGGGAGATATCACAAGGCAAAAGAGAACTACTCAAACCATTGTAGAACTCTTGTTCTATCGATAAACCGAATAGTTATAACAATTCATGAGATCAACCATAACAAGGAGAATTTACCGGACTGGAAGTCGTATTTTTGACACGGTTTTCAATCTGACTATTTTTGAACTAAGTCAGTATTTTTGAACTAAAAAACAACTTCTAGTAATCGAGTTTTTTAGTGCAACCGAGATTTTTAGTGACCGTTGTAGTTTCTCTATATCTTTTTTTTTAAGTGATCAATATTAAATTAAAACTTAGATACGCTTTGTAAGAGCACTCGGCTCAACCGACTACAAAAAGCATTAAAATTCGCACCAGGGTATATTTGTATGCGATTTAGAATAACTCGATGGTTGATAAGCAAAGAGCACACGAGCGGAAAATTAAACGTTTGTGTAAGTGTTGCGATTCGAGGAGGCAGCCCTAACGCGCGGATTACGGACCCTACTCTGCAATTCCTTGTTGTGACTCCATTTCATGGAGTTGATTATTGTTTTCATGAGTGACACAGGTAGGTAAATAATTTGTCAGATATCAATAGTTTGCCAAGAAAAGAATTTTAACATAGTACTAAAGTGCCACTATTTTTATCGTAGGTATTCGAAATATCGATCTTTGACATTATACAGGGTGAAATTTTAGTGGTTGTTTTCCCGCAGTGAATTGATTCTATATCTATACATATAATAAGACTGTAAAAGATCGATTTCTGTACATTGAAGATTTTTATGAAAAATTGTTACAGGGGGTCTTAATTACCGTAATAGAAGCCAAAACAACAATTTTTAAAATTTTTGTCTGTCTGTCTGTCTGTCTGTCTGTCTGTTTGTCCGGGCTAATCTCAGAATCTACTGGACCGATTTTGACGGGACTTTTTTTATTTGACTCAGTATCACCTGGAGAGTAAACTGGGATATAAATAATCACGCCGATGAACTTAGGGGGCAGGCAGGAAATTGAATCTCAGAATCTACTAAACCGATTTTAATGGGACTTTTTTTTATTTGACTCAACATTACTTGGAAGGTAAAGAAGGATAGAAATAATTAATAATATTAGTGTGATTGTAAAGATAAAGGATTGTATGATTGTAAAGGTTTTCACGCGGACGAAGTCGCGGGCGGCCACTAGTCAGTAGATAAATCGAATGTTTAAGTTATTTTTAAATAAAATCAACATTATGTATGGGCGGGCACGTTTCATGGAGCGCTTGCAGTATGGAGAGCAAAAAAAAAGAACCTATTTAAAAATAAAAAGAACTACCATGAGTCGATATTATTACAGAAAGAAATTCGTTCCGCAGCGGGAAAACATCCACTAAAATTTAACCTTGTATAGCTAACAGCTTTTTTACAATGACGATCGTCACTAGTATGGGTAAAAGTCTATGCTAATAAAGGTAAGCGTCACGAGATACGGTTAAAATTTCAAATTCTAAAAACAATCAACACAATTTTAAATCAAATTAGCATGTAATTAGTGTTTCTTATAATGAAAACTTTATTCGTAACATATTTTGAATATTACAATATTATAGAAGAAAGATAAAAGATATCAGCTAATAGAGTAGGACCTTCAATGTGCACTAGAATTGGATTTGGGATTGATGTCTGATTTTGTAATTGAAACGAGTACAGTGACTCCATTGTATGGATTAAGGGTTACTTTTGGGATCATAAGTTCAGTCACTACATATTGGTAGAGTTCTTACTTTTGTAGAAGGCGCTTTTTTACAGCTTTTGTGTTCCATATTACGGTAAAGAACATATCTGAGACTGCATATAGTAAAAAAGTAATATATTAGTGTAATTTTACGTTTTTCACAATAATCGATAAAAACCCAATTATAATTTATTTAAGCTTTTAGCGCTGCGCTACTTTACATTTTATATAGCTCCATGAGAAATATATATTTAGTAAGCATGTCGTGAAATAGTACAGCGCACTGACGGACTGAATTCTTTTGCAGCAGTCCCTATTTTACGGTCATCTTTGATGACTGTGTCTGCAGCCCTTTACATTAACTCCTTAGATATGGAATCTCGTAAAGTTTTTTCGGTAATACTGTGCAAGAAGAAAAGGTATTTTAAACTGAATCAATAGTACAAGTAGATTGGGGCAAGATGTTCCGAGGTCTCAACGTGCCTCCCAGAAAAGGAATATCAAGCCCCAAAAGAACGTGTCAAAGAAAAAGCAAATTGTATGTGACGGGTATTTACTTCTCGTTTTTCATGACAAAATGATACATCTACAGACACAAATTTAAAAAAAAATCCTCAATTTTTACAGAAGCTACAGCAAAAATATTTGCATTTTTATTAATTGTCACCCAGCGTGTCCCAATCGCAAAGGCCAAAACTCTCTTACAATAGACAGTTTGCAATCCGGTCCAATTAAAATTAATTAGCTTCGGAACACACTCCGAGACCGAAGCAACAAATCAACGAGATACAACCTCGGATAATGCAGGCTGCGGATAAGGTCTACAGAACCCTAACTACAACACTGCATATACAACCCTGATCTCTAAAAATAAGGTTGTAAATCAAAAATAGATTTAACGAGTCTGTAAGACGAAGTTATTATTTCTAGATTGGTGCAAGGATGCACTTTTACTAGGAATTTAATTAATGACTCTATTTTTAAATAGCTTGTTGAGGTTTAATTCCTTTGGTATTTGTAAGCTTTATTAATAGCAATAAGAACACAAATTTGGATCCTATTCTGATGTTTGCATACGCTTCGTTAATAAGCTTTACCTCTCTCAGAACAGAATGGAAACGGTTTAATTGCGCCTACATCTAATTGACAGCGCACGCTCTGCGGTGACAAAATATTCATACAACCCGTCTAATGAGTAGTTTCTGTGTATCGGGAACTGTATAAAATGTATGCTATTTTCGATGTCGATTTATCATTGCGCCGCGGGGTGGAGCCGCTGTTAATCACGACGGGGCGATTGTCAAAATAACTTGTACTTCTCATCAGAGATGATTTATGCTGTAAACTCGCTGCTAACATCACTCTGGTCACTTGCTTAATTGGCGGTCCCTGTGTTGGCGCTGACTTCGGATTCACAGAACTGAGAAACGTTCTGTCATTTTAATTGAACCTTGTTTATTTGTCAGTTACCATTTATCTATTTCTACACTATTTCTATAGTTGATTGATCCCCTCGAAGAATGTCTCATTGATATAAGTTTAGTAAAATCATTCATCGTTGTTATATCTCTAAGTTCACACCTCTGCGAATTCGTTAAAATCTAAGTGGTACGTCATGTTTTATTTGGTGGACTATACTCATCGTATATACGAGTACTTGGTGTAGAATGTTGTGAGATATTTTTAATAACTAAAAAGAAGCTTGAAATCATAATTGTTTCGAAACAAGTTTTGCGGTTACTTACAGTCCGCCATCCGCAACATTGGAATGGCTCGCATTTATTTGGAGATGGTAAAATAGAGCATCGATTTAGCGTCTTGTCCTGCTATAAATATCGCGTCCTATCCGCTTTTCGTGTTGGCCATTGTTGACTAAGTTCACACTTTAATGCCGAGGACAAATACCATTCTGCGCTGTGTTTCTTAAATGTCTCATAGTAAGGTTAATTGCTTGGTTCAAATATCCATAAATATAGAGGACTTACAAAGTGTTTTGTTACCTACTTACTTTTAGTCATCTTTACTCATATTCCATACTCTACAGGAACTACGTCAACGTTAAACAAAAGATAAATAATTTTGTTATCATGTCCTCTTTTGTAAATAATATGACAATAAATAATAACTGCAACATTTAAAAATCAGAAATGTAAAATTAGTAAAATGCCTGTTTTAGAAATACTTTGAAAAATAAGCTCTTAGAACAAGTGTACACAGAATAATGAAAAGAGCGACTGTCTTTTAATATTAACATTGTGGACTCCGTGTCGCCCGGAGGTCATCATAACAGCGGGCCGTAATAAACTCCTCAGGTGTTACGTATAAAAATCCCGGCAATTCAATTAGCGGGAAAGCAGGGAGGGTGCGGAGGGCGGGGCCTAATAAACATAATATAAATAATCTGCGGCGATAAATCTGCAGCGCTTTATGGCAGGAGTGGGTTGTCACTCTGTCTAATTAGCACTAGTGCTCTGGGAGCGAGCGGAAAGCGCTTGAGCGCTGCAGGCGTTATGCGTCTCACGAAACAGAGCTGCGCTTTTTGGCGGAATAATTGTGAACTAGATTTGTCTTCTAGTCTAGTAGCTTTGGTAATTTGCGGGCTGGGAATTTAGAGCTTTGACTCCATATTTATCTGCTATGGAATATCACACAGTTAGTAAGCAGTCTCGTCTAAATCCTGACTAACATCGTCCAATATTTTAATAGTACTTAACTATTTTTTATTACGACGATTATAAAATTCTAATATGACAAGAACAGACATATTCAATGACCTTTAAGCCTAAAGAATGTCTATAAAGCGCTAAAGCGGCTGCCTGGTCTCGACTCGTCAAAGCACTCTTCATCAGGCTTAGTTAATTATGAGCACATATCAGCTTTATTATAATTACTCATTTTAATGCCGCTGCGCCTAGTGGGCTACAATGTCGCATAGAAATGTATTTTACGGTATTGGGGAGTTTCTCTCTCTCTCTCTTTCACAGCCGTTATACGTCCCACTGCTGGGCACAGGCCTCACCTCAACTATGAAGTTGTACGAGACAAACTCTACCACGCGGGCTCAGTGCGTATTGGTGGTACACCCTGTAAGGTAAGTTACCAACCTTACTGTCAGATGGTATAAGCCCGCGGCTTCTGACCAGGCTTAACGACTAATCTATATCGATATTAACCCCGGCACCATCAGCTTAACAAAAATTCCGAAGCACGAAGATGCTTGTAAATAGACGTCACTTGTATGGTCAGAATGGTCACCCATCCCAAACATGACCGCGCCTTAGGTTGCTTAACTTTTGGTATCACTACCAAAGCGTTGCCACCACTGCGCCACAAGCACCTCGGGGAGTTTAACATATTTTTATTGCGCTTTGTCTATGTTTGCGTATTCTAGGGAGTATTATATCTAAATCAAACCTAAAAATATCGGTTAATAACTATATAAATTTTTTTAACAACGACTTCACTTGGCATTACGTTGTTTTAATTGATTTTGTCTTCAATATTTTCGGTGACCATGTGTATTAGTTACCCTTTAGCTGGCATGCAGGAAGTGTGTTATCACTTATCATTATTGTTTACTAACTCATTACACAGTCTGTCCAAGTTTCGTCAGTAATTATCCCACGACAAATATAATTTGAAACATTCCGCGGGCGAACACGGTAATTGGTCGCTGGTGCAGGTGAAACAGGAGTCGGCCGAATCAGCCAAAGCCGGTATCACTTGCACGCACCATTACCTCCATAATTTAATTAGTTTCGAGTGATCATTTCGTTAATAGAGGCGATATTTGGCCAGCGAACGAGAGCGCTCGCGGCTTTGTCAATTTTAATTAAGCCCGATAGGTGGACCGAAATGTTGGAATTCTTCGTTAATTAGTCCGGCTCGAGATTTCTAATAATTTAATTAATGTAGGGAGTTAATAAGCCCGCGAGCTGATGGTATTCCCGCACCGTGGCATTCGCACATGCCGGGCGGGGCTGAGACACGGCTTAATTTGATCTGCCGTTATTTCTGGATCGGTAATGACAACTTTATAACACTTAACACCTTATAACTTTCCGATACAACGTTTATAACTCAAGGCATTCTTTGGAGAAATTAAAGTGTCCACTTTCTTCCTTAGATGGTACCTACCGTTAGAGCCAAAGTTGTAAACCGGATACTATCTTATCGTAATAGAGCCAGTTTAAACAAATTCAAAAAGCTTAGCAGATAAATAAACAAAAATGTTAAAATCCGTTAATCTCTTGAGCATTACTTTAATTAAAATTGTTAAAGCTTCTTTATGATAAATCCAGTTATGCAAGAATTTATTAATTTTTTTAATTTTTTTTTGTCACTTTTTTGCGAATACAGGTCTTTGTTAAAGCAGGTCAGTATTCTGTTTTTAGTAAATTAATTTTATGACCAGTTTTTTGTGTTCTCTTTTCCGGCTGTTTAGCAAGCTTAATCAAAACCTTTTTAGCATAGCAGCCTTGAGCATTTTATAGTGCAATCGCGTTTTTTGAAAAGGCGAAATGAGGTGTGAAACTCTTTATTTCGGACACCAAATCCCAGAATAATGATAGTGTATGTTTAATTATTTATTTTCTAATGACAATGGCAAAAGTTGTCATATTTCGCGCATGTCTTGTATGTGTTTTCTTTATTTGATGCGTCTTTTAAGTTGGGTAGCAACTTGCCCTGCTTGGTATTTACTTCAAATTTACTATTATGCCACTAATTTGCTTTACCATAACAACTGATGCGATCGACGGGATAATAAGGACCTTTTCCTTAGTCGCAAATGACAAGCAATTGTCGAGGGGCCTTTCAAATAGAATGTCAAGCGAATTGCAGTTCGTTGCATTTTCTTCGTGAATATTTAACCCGGTTCGTGGTAGCACGGGAAACAACGGTGTCCACAACAAACAATGCTAAACAATTTATGATGATCGTTGCAGGTAATTCATCGGTTCCAGTCGATTGCAATGACAAGTGATACCAACATGCAGGTAACTCTATACAGATAACTATTTATTTTTAATATTTATTTTTACACATAATGTACATGCCGTACATACCGTACTTACCTCCTACCTCTGCAAAATGTTATCTATACTATATATTATTATAAATGCGACTTTCGCATTCGCAACTCTGTCTGTCTGTCTGTTCCTCAATCACGCCTAAACTACTTAACTGATTTGCATGAAATTTGGTATGGATATACTTTGATACCCGAGAAAGGACATAGGCTGCTTTTTACCGCGAGAAAATGACGAATTCCCTATGAAAATTGAAGTGGGCCAATGGCTTTTACGCCTTAACTACTGAACTGATTTAAATTAAATTTGGTAAGGAGATAGTTTGAGAAATGGACATGAGTTACTTTTGACCGCGGGAAAACAACGCATTCCCATGGGAAAAATTATATTCCGGGGAATCTGATCGCTTTCACTCCTAAATTACCAAAGATAACGAAAAAAGTTGTCAGTAGTCTTACAGTATGTATCAAAATACTATATTTACCCATAAAACGAGATCTAGCCAACTAAATTAACCATTCTGAAACCCGCTTAAGGTATCAAACTACCAAGAAAGTTTACGCGAGTAAAGTAATACGATAGACAGGTATTCTCGGTACTAGAGATAACCCTTTCACAGCGCGACGGCGACGCTCAAAGGAAGCTCCGCAAGCGGCGGATAATAAAACGTGCTAATATTTGAGGTTCCCGCCACCGCGGCGGGCCCACAAATTAAGCCTTTGAAACAATATGCTTACACTTCCTGCTAGATACGAGTATGTCTTGAGTAAAAATAATTTAATCTAAGCAGTTAACCTGTAAATCATTGTAGAAACTTAAGTGCCAGAATATGTGCTAATTGAGAATTACGTTGTCTAGATAGTTCTGTGCCTCAAATTCAATACCTACGTTTCCAAATGTTGTACCATGTTTTAATAAGCTCCTTTTCGAGTTTATTAATTAGTAGGTATATTACTAATATTGACGCTATGAAATTGTATCTCAACTTGCATTCAAATGAAGTCGTATTCGCTAATGAGACCTTCAACATAAAATCATATTTCAAGAAAATACAAATAATACAGGTGTACTTTATAACGAAGGTGGGCACTCGGTAGAGCTATTAGTATCACATCACATTATTATGAAACTTGCAAGGACTTGCATCGGGAGAGAAATGGAGCCGTTCCTATTATTATATTGTACTGGAATTCGATAACATTAACATACCGCAATTTAACAGTGGCTTAGAACTGTGGTAAATGCTACGTCTGACGTCTCATAGAAATGATATTAATGAAGTCACTCGATAGTGTTATATCTTGGTTTAGATTAATACAGCCTTGTAGATATAGATAGATAAACTAGCGGACCCCGCAGACGTTGTCCTGCCCCTTGTTTTTTTTTCTTTGTCAAAACCATCCCCGTACTTTAAGGAATATCATAAAAAAAGGATTGGTCAAATTGGTCCAGGCGTTCTTGAGCTAAGCGCTTACCAATACATTTTGCGATACATTTTTATATTTTTAATTATTATTATTATTGGTATTTGTTACTATGTATTTAAAATAAAAATATACATATATACATATCAAGGCAAAAAACTAAGTATCAAAGTTTTGAGTAATCGACTCGTCATAAAGGCTCTAAAAGTAAAAGAATACTACCGCGCTCGTTATAAGAATCGTAAAGTTAATGTTTCACAAAGCTTGATATGAATCTAATTAAAGGTCTGTTAAGCAGCAACGTGAATAAAACCCTTCGACAGGCGTAGTTTACAATTGAAAACGTGTAATACGGTCATCAGGGGCAATTAAGCGCAATTACAAATATCTCACACGAGCCACTCAGCCGCTCGACGGGAGGTCGCCTCGGAGGGCAGACATGAAGCTGGGAACAAATGGGATATGAAATAGGAAGATATACTTTTGAGAAATGATGTATGATATATCTAAAAAGGTGTTTTCTGCTTAGTTTCTGATAATTTCATGGTCGGAAAACGTAAAGAAGATTTATTTTTCTCAATCAAGCATTTATAGGCTTTGAATTTGCAAATAAACATTTTTTTTTAAACTATGTCACCACAAGTCGGCATTTACGATCATCATCAACAGTCAAAACAATCAGAATCAACAGTAAATCACAAAGCAAATATCAAGTCATGTTAAGTTTATTAGCATAAGTCACCGTTGAAAATGCTACGGTCAATTGAAAACGTGTAACACGGTCATCGGTCGGCAATTTAGCGGAAATCTCCACAATTATAAATTTCCCATTCGATCCGCACTGTGACCGCTACGGGAGGCCTGTGAAAGGTCACGCGTTGCATTTAGCGGGATAACTGTGTATTTAGAGAAGGTTGAAACAAACAGACAACTTCAGTCGTTTCGGTTTCCGTTGCTTTACAATAAGCATTAAGACCGCCTAAATTGTACTAATATTGTAAAAATGATTTTTGTATTTTTCCTGTGTAAATTAAGAATTTTATACATAACAACATTGTTTCAAAAAACTGACACTGAAAATTCTGTATTTACAAAAAATAAAAAGCTATACTCGTCGTAATGTTACTAATTCGCATTATTTCTCATTATGTTTAGCATTCCAGTGAACACAGCACGTATTTCATGTCCACTGACAGAGTTACTGATAAACTGTTATATGAGCCAAAGTATATAATTTCAGGTATTACCGCGGCGTGCCATTACACGCGTTTAATAAGTCATAATTTAAGTTGCACAATGTTAATGACGCGAGTACGTGATTATGCGATTAGTCGCGGCTGTCGTCGTCGCCACTCGCCGTAAATTGCAGGGAACCATAGCCCGGTTGGAACAGCTTTCGATTCTCATCCCATACTTGCTAATACACTTGGTTCCAGAGACCGTACTTACTCCCTAACGTTTGCCGTCGCGGCGTCCAGCCTTCATGATGACCCGATATGCTGGCGACTTGACTGGCAGACAAAAAGAACGACATAGACTTGGGACGATATAGTAAATTTGTAAATACGAAGACAAAGACCCCTTTTCTTTGTACTGACGACGGTATAGTTTCATTAATATTTTCGGATCTTGCCAGCGCGTTACCTCGCATGGTCAAGCTTGTGTAGGATTGGCAGGGTACGCCGACGGATTTATTCGCGTTTGTTTTTATGCAATTAGTCGCGGCTGTCGTCGTCGCCACTCGCCGCAGATTGCAGGGAACCATAGCCCGGTCAGAACAACTTGCGATTCTTATCCCATACTCGGTTACTACACTTGGTTCCAAGGGGTCAATTCTTGTGTGAGCGAAAAAAGTTCACATTTGTAATAAGTTCGATCGATAACCATTCGAACGCAACGTGTGGTGCTCACCAGTCAAAGTTCGAAATTCGTATACGAACAAACATTAATTGAAGTTGTTATTTTACGCCCAGGCTTAGTCGGCTTCATACAAATTTATGTGCAGACAAAGTACGAATGCAAGTTAATTGTACCCCTGATGCCGTACTCCTTAACGTTCGTTCGTATTTTCGGTATTGCGTTAGCTCGCGTAGTCACGCAACATTCGGAACTACGGACAATGTCTTACCATAGTCTAATCTTTAACGGTCCATTCACAAAGCTAAACAATCGCGGGTCCTGTTAAGAAAGATAATTAGAAAGTAAATAACGTGACAAACTTTAAAAAAAAGTTTTGGCTTCCGTGCTATCGCAAAGCGATGATAACAAGGTTTCAAAAACTTTTGAGAAAACCATTCTGACAGCCGCATGTGTTGGTAAATATGGATAATTGTTAAGATACCGGAAAAGCCTTTTGGTTATTAAGGGACTTGATTTAACTTTTATCGAATTTAAAAGACTGCTCAAAAAATTTTTTATTTAGCAATATTTTTTGGCTGTGCCAAAGATCAACTTGCTCTATCAAAATTAATTCGTTACGTGTTCATAATTTCGTTTCCTGGACTTATTGCCGTGAGATTCGCAGCTGATTGGTATTTAAGTGAGGTGAGTGATATATTTTCATAGCATACCAATTGTATGTATATCATTTACAATTACAATTTAAATCTGTCGCTCGGTAAATTGGATGGATGTTAGGGAGAGAATCCTTACGCGCTTATTTGAAAAAGCTTATCATTTGCACTCAAAATTGAAAACTCCTCATAACTCAACCTGTAAAACGTCAGTAGTGATAAGTGATAGTTTTTGTAGTGTAAGTGATAGGTTTGTGTTACCACTACCCAAAAATCACCACAAAATTACCTTCTATAATAATAGATCCGTAAACTTTAATGTTCAAAACTGCCCCTGTTCAAAGGTGCCCCCTTCTCTCCTGGGTATTAGGTTAGACTACCTAGTACTAATTCATATTTAAAACTTGTGATTATTTTAATTAAATATTTTTGTGACTACTTTTAAAGTATTATTGTATTTAAGTTAACGATATGTAAAAAAAATATAATAAAGAGGATTTATTTTTATTTAAATGAGTGTATTCAGACGGTGCACCAGATTTTAGTTGAAGACGGCTCCGACTATTGTTTAAAATAGTTTGGATGTCCATCCTAATCCATTGCGGGCGTAGCGAAAATGGTGGAAATTGAAAATAAACATTGGTCCGCGCCCGGTACGCACTGCCCAAATTGACAATACAAGCAATTTGCGCGCCGCACAGACCACCTTTGTATGGGAATTGAAAAATAATATTACTCTTTTTTCCTACCACTGCACGTGGGCAATCTCGAAAATAAACTATGATTCTTCGTTTCTCATTTAGATTTTTAGACGCGTTGGTACCGGTTTCGGGAGTTTTGTAAACAGGCGATGTTCAAAACACAAATTAACTAAGTATACATGTCTGATTCATGGTTGACAATATATTCAATAATCTATGGGACAAGGATACCAGCAGTTTTATTTATCACATTTCCTGTTTTTTCATAAAATTGTTGATTTTGTTTCAGTGTTTGTTTTGGTTTTCGGGCTTAAACTCTTGACTGACACATAGTAAATAGTATACATACACACTAAATAGTAAATAGTAATCTGTAGTTCCACATAAAATTCGGCACGTCTTTTCATACGGCATTTGTTTTTAACAAAAATTGTGCGAAGCAGTACCTACTTAGGTATTCAGAATTTTCAGAGGACTAACAACATTTTAATGAACAGGAAATTGGCATCTTCCTTAATTAGCAGGATGCGTCGTCGTACTTCATAATTAAACTGATTGATAAAGTGTGTAGATACTATGCATATTAAATTGCTATGCAGAATGTGTCATTGTTAATTGAATACTGCAAACATAACTGTTCCAAATAAAAGTTTAAGATAACTCAATTAACGCTTTAATATCCTGTAGTTAAAAAAAACAATGAAAAATAAGTAATGACAACATACGATCTTATTATTAAAACCTTAAAAATGGTGATAATGTAGAAATATATAGATTCACCGATTTTGGTTAAACTTTAATGTAAACGAGTGAGACAAAATTAGTTTTTAAATTTTTTACATTAACAATGCAAATTTATATACAATGTTAAAACACACTTAAAGGAAAAATGGACTGCCACAGGCGGGTCTCGAACCTGCATCTCTCGCAAGCCGGGCGATTACTCTACCAATTAAGTTACCTTGACACTTACTTATCGGTCCGAATTTCTTTAAGTGTATTTTAATTTTACAGAGTGAGACAAAAGCCGCAGGATCTGTAATCCAGATTAAAATACTACTGTTTATTAGTTAACAAAGCCGGAGGGAAGCGCTAGTGATAGGCGCAGCTCATTAGCGGTGTTATCATATCACACAGACAGGAAGCCGCGATACTCCGAACACCCGTCCATTCATTCAGTTTTTGTAATGAGCGTAGTTTGTAAACACGCGGCCGGCCAAAGCGAGCGCTCCTACACGCATCCGATCTCCAATTACCCGCTCATTGCGCCGTGTTTTGTTTCTAACTTACCGAGAACAAAGCTAATTAAAATATTTCCAACCATGTGAGTGCGGATTGCCAGTAATTGTTTGTGAGTAAAAATATTTTAATTGTATGTTGTGTACGGTAAATAGTAATTGATGTCGGTTCGTCCTCGAATCACATGTTAGACAATACTAAATAGTTTTTTCCTTACTTGCTTACTTTGAGATGTTTTTGTTACTAGCAATTTTAATTAGTAATTGCGTATTTAATTAAGATTTTGAGTCGTGTATAACATACCTTAAATGTTAATTAATTGCTAAAAGTTCAACAAACCGGTGAAATATCTAGGCCTAAGAATTCTAAAAATATATTACCATCTAAATTGTTTTGGTCATCGTTAATTGTTTACATTTTGATATAGTTTTGCTATAAATTAAAGTTTAATCATGATTTTTAAAATCAATAGGTAGGTATCTACAACGATAAACTATACAAAATCTTATTGAATCTTCAATCATGATATATTTGCATTATTCTAGCCATCCATAAACATGATCAATTTATTAAGATAATCCAATTAAATATTGAAATGAGTAAAAACTATTTTGTGTGGTCTTCATTTCACAAGGGTATTTAACTATTGAAAATAACGCTACCATTTTAATTGTTTAAATGAGATAACGCGTTATCTAAACCAGCCTCTTCTGTGTGGGCCGCGTCTTAACTCCAACGTAGTTATTTCTTAATTTAAATTAGATTAATTAATTAAATTAAGAGTTAACTAACACCTTTCACGAAATCAGGTACATCAAACAGGCCGGGCCCATTAAAAGTTATCGACCATTAAAAATTAACAAGTTTTAAAACTTAATTTGGGTAATAGATAATTAAGGCCTCCTGTAATATTAACACATGGAATAATTAAATTAAACAGACTAGATTAGTTTGTAAAGCAAGCGTAATTAATTTGCGTACGTCGAGTTAGCTGGAGTTTTAATAAACATAATTGTCGGATTTAATTACGGAGATAGAGTATGCATTACTCAACTGAAAAAAAAACAACGCATTGTAGCCATTTACTTTAGAGAGACCATGCTGGAACTAATTAAAAAGAACTGGGTTATTTTAGGTATTTCTCATTATTTATTTTTAATAATATTACTGACCAAAATGGACGAATATTTTAATTAAGTAGGAAGTGGTTAGGTATGTACTGTAGAATTTTATAAATATTATTTCTTACAAAACTTATCAGTACGGATGTGGGAAACCAATCATGATTATAGTATGTTGATTTTCGTTATTTATAAAGTGCTCATTGCACAATCATCTTTTATCGATAAATGAGAAATCAATTGCATAATATTTTTAAATGTTTTTTAAAGAATTACAAAATGTGTTGTTACATGCAACGTCATTATTATTTGAGAAGGTTATTGCCCAGGCGGTTTAAATTTATTTTTCAATAGGAAACTTTGGTTTCTTCAAGTAAAAATCAACACTGAAACAAAAAAAACAATTACAGTGAAAAATACTTACTACTGTAGATATTAATTACATATAAATTGGCTTGTAGTAGTTTCACGTGGATCAATCATTAAGTAGGCCTTCTAAATTATAATTAAATGTAATGGTCGCCCGATGGTCGCAAATGAATGAATGTTTAATTGAATGACTCCCCACAAATAAAAGCAATTTTCTTATAGCCGCCCCAGTCCGTGGCAAACGTAATTTAATTAATGGCTCGCATAACTCTGATACAACTATTTTGGTCGATATCGAATATTGCGACGAGAGATCAACTTTTAACTCATTTTGCGATCATTTGGCAGAACGGAGGACGAAGCAATAACACATTACAGTATCTAACTGCTGTTAGGAGTACCTTTTTACTAACTAACACTAACACATAAATTTTGGTATACACTTAACTAATTTTTTACGAGCTTTCTATAATGTTATCGTCTTTTGGATTTCCGTATATACAATCCTGAACTCGATCCCTTCATTCTGATTCGATTTCGGTAGCAACTTGAAAACAACATTGACCATGAATGTTTCAAATAAAATACAATTTAAAATATAACAAAATTATATAAATTATCCTGTTGAAAAGTTTAGTGTTAACATTTTTTGACTACACGCGACTTATAATACTTACTAGTGATCAGAGTCTAAAACAGTGCGAATCAAAAGTGTTGAAAATTCATAAGCCCGTCGCGGTGCTAACTTTAAACCGCCACACTTCTTTCCGTCGCGTCCGCCGATTCTAATAATACGAACACTTCACAGATTGTTTAATACCGCAGATAGAAACAATCCCACGAGTGGTAATAAATAAAACATGACCGATACCTCCGATAGCTCGAGCCTAATGTAATAAATGTTTAATAGAAATTAGGTAAAAGTGGCACTCCTAGGGCGGGGAAGGCCGCGCGGCGCGCTAGGCGGGGGACTGCATAACGTCACAATTGACGTATGGCAGCAGGAGCCACGTCATTTGTGTAATGGAACTGTATGTGATTTTGTACTTTCAAGCTGTTTTCCCTTACATTTCCTTCTAGTCTCTACAACATACTTTAAATCTTAGCGTAAGGCAATTGCAATGATAACTGCTTTATGTATAAACTAAACGCAATATGCAATAAAGTCCCGGTAAAATACACATATACAGGTAAACTACATTAACACCTCTCGACGTAACACATAGTTAATGTAAGTAGTCAATTTAAATTCCGTTATTTACTGTCGCCCTTATCTTTGTAGACCGTTTTAATACAGCTCGTGTCATAAAACTTAACGGCATACGTTTCAAAAAATTTGAGCAGTGCAATAGAGATATTATAAAAAGTCCCACTTAATTACTTATATCTCGAGTGTGCGTCCGGCACACTCGTCCTAGACCAATTTCACTCGATTACATCTGCCAGAAAAACTCGTTTCTCAATAGATTTACACCACGATTGAATTTTAATCGAGTCAACGAGCGAGTGCACTCCAATAACGGGCTAAGTTAATTATAAAAGGCAATTGATTTAAAAGGAGTGGTGTCGCGGCCGCAGTATGAGTAACAGAAAAAGTTTTCAATTTCACTAAAAGGGACTGGTTTGTGTCTCACAAGTCTCGTCTGGTTATCGGCTTGTAATGTATGAAGTTGGTCGCCGCGGCTTTATTTTATAAGTCACTTCACGTAATAGGCCCTGGCTAATTCACTTTTGCCCCTCGCCGTGGTATCCGTTTGCTAATTTCGTTGTTTTCAAATAAGAACATCGAATACATTATCTTAATCGCTTTCTAGAATATTATTACTTTTTTATTATTATAACCTTTTGCTATATAGCGAATTTTAATAATTTATGTGGGGATGGGCGTGCCAAAACATGTTGCATTTCTTGTTCAAAATCTGTACGCAGACAGTAGTGCTAGGATTTGACTGCAGGAATCGTTCTCGAAATTTTTGCGCCCGAATCGTGTAGTCCGACAGGCGTGGATTCTTTCGCACTAACTGTTTAACATCTACGGCGAACACATCATCCGAGCCGCGTTAGAGGGATTTCCCATCCCTCTATGACAGTTGGCGGAACAAAAATCAACAATCTTCGATACGCTGATGACACGACCCATGTCGCTTCTAGTGAGGAAAAATTGGCCACAACAAAACGAACATGTTCTGTCGAACTGCAGTCGCCTTAACTCGCTAGTCCGCGACGTGGACTTTAACTATCTCGGATTTCTCATCACCAATGAGGGCCACTGTGAAAGAGAGATCAAAAGACGGATCCAGATTGCGCAGGTCGTTATGACCATACTCAAGAAAATATGGAAAAACACTAACATCACCAAGCGTACTAAAGTAAGACTTGTAAAATGCACTTGTGTTTCCTATTTTCTTATACGGCTCCGAAACATGGACCATCAAGGCCACCCTAAAAGCAAGAATCGATGCATTTGAGATGTGGATCTGAGGCAAGATGCACCTTGGACAGTCTTTAGACGGAACGAATCGATTCTGAATGAGCTTAAAATCACTGTGCTGGGTGTATGATACCTGCCGTTTTCTAATTCCTTGGACACATAGCGCATAGTGGCCCAGAGTCCCTGGAAAAACACATACTTATGGGTAAAGTGGAGGGAAAAAGAGAGGTCGTGCTCCTGCAAGATGGCGCGAAAGAAATCTTATTTGAAACTCCGACTGCACGAAACTGCACACACTGCTGCTGACAGGAGCATTTTGGAGAAAGTGCTGACACGGACTGATGATGGTCACGATCCCCAATCCTTCGGGGAACGACTTAGCAGAAGTTAGGTCCTTGGCAAATATTCTAATAAGCATCTTTTACAAATCATTATTTTAAGTATCATCCTATCCTGTCTGCAAACGTTGAACAGAAACATGTATTCACTCTGCAGAACATACTGATATGGTTATAAATCCATCCATAAACATGGTTCATAAATTATCACGACAACGATTTGGAACATTTTACAACTGCTATCAAAGAATCTTTACGATCAATAGGGATGTGACTGCATCGGGACTCATAATTAATACGAGACGTTTGTTTTATCATGTAATAAAACATCAGCAGGATCGCTATAGGTAACGAGTAACGCTGTAACGTTACTGCGCATAACTTTAACACGCGTTATATCTTTTAGTAATCATAAAACGCTCTCGATTTTATTACTTCTCGATACAAAGTAGACGTAACTGGTTATGTATCTACACCCGCTAATAGAATTAAAATTTAATTTCATGTCGTATCTTGGTCAAAGCAATTAGGAGACAACTTTTAATGAATGTCAATGAATTTCTAAGTAATTACTGCGCCACTACTTTGCTAGTTTTAATTAAATGTCCCATTAGAACGGAAAATATAAAGTAGTTGGTTATTAACTTCTCATTTAAAATGGCGGGTGTCTGATTGGAAAGCAATAACATGCACTTTTACGAGAGTGAACCGGGTAGTGCAAGTTATCAAAGGAGAGATCCGAATTGAGTTGGACATCTCAAACAGATAAAGCGGTATCCGCCCGTTATAGAGCAAACTTTATAGTTTTGTTTTTGGCAGTTTTGACACTGCTTCTATCTCCTTATTTGTTCCTTTAGTTGCGATCGCCGAGGAACTAACTTTCCGACGCGCGTTCACCTGAGAATCACTTACTTTGGACGCCGGACTTTGTTTAGTATCCGCCACTGCACTCCGTTATTCTATTGAAGGTGGTCAGTTTATTGGCAGTTTTCTCAGACGTTTTCTGATAGTAAAGTTATATTAGATTTGAAAATCCGGGAACGCAAACATAACTTAAACTTTTCTGGAAAGTTCGCATATTTGAAGTGATGGATAGGAAGAGGTTATGTTGCAAGCAGAAGTTTCATACCTCTTCGTCACTAACAAGCTAGATGTGAAATAGACAATAATAATTTAAGTTATAACGACAACAGCCCTTATGCCCCAGATTTTGATATCAAACGATAATTACAACCACTAAGACGACCTCGATTGTTCCTCCAACAATCAACCGAGTGATTTGAGGTGCTATAAACGTTCTAAGTAACATTTTGTGCGGCAGCTCCTCGAGATAAGGCTGGGTGCGCATTGTGCCTCCTTCAGGCCCAGACAGAGACACCTGAAAACAATATACACGAAATTGCCACAATAATCGGCAGTGGTGATCAGTGGAACGACTGTCAGACAATGGGGCAGATTACGCGATAGGGGCTTAACTGAACAGCAGCTAACTCGATTACGCGGCCATCCGTGATTGTGTTTCAGCCTATTAATGTTTGAATTTCGTTATATTATTGCGGCGAGTTGGTGCCAAGAGTAATCCAATACGGGTTCGGTATTAACGAAATATTCGCGGACGGCGAGTATGATCCATATCAGGATTTCGGATCTATCTATAGATATCGTCGAAAACGAACCAAAAAAGTGGCTGTGATATGCGAACAGACAGAAAGATAGACATGACGAATTTTTTATGGGTTATGTTTTTTGCCTTTTGGCTACGGAACCCTACAAGGGTATTATCGCCTTTACTTCTAATAACTATAACTGTTTTAAATTAATTTTGCTTATTTTAATCTTTTGTGCTGCCAATGCTCGATTATAATAAAAAACAGCCAACAAAAATACATAGGATTATTAGCGTAAATCCGCGATTCGTTAACATTTTCAGTACTTAGTGGATTATTTCACCTACATCTAATTAGTGTAATGTCCAATTATTTGGTTATGAGTACATATTATCTAGGTGCATTATCAGTTAATCACAATTAAATCGGCACTTTAAATGTTAATGCTCTATACAAACCACATTGTTTTTAATTGCATAACACTAATAGGACCATTAAATGCATTTAGAAATTTCAGATTCAGAATTATGCCGTTACCTACAGAGAAAGTAATTTTTGTATTGGGGAGCCGTCTATTTAAGAACCTAAATTATTTTCAACGCGACACTAAATATATATGTAAATGATACGAAATGACATGTTCATAAATTTTATGAATATCACTATCTACGGAGAAGATATGTTCTAATGTTTTGAATTCAGCATGGTGTAGCATTTTACTATCTTCAGCTTTCAGATTTTTATAGATCAGCTATTTCAAATCCGCTCTGGCTAGTGGATGACACAACTGTACGGGTTACAGTACATAATTTTTATATTAATAAATAAATCCAGTTTTCCAGTTTTTATTATGTGAAAAACACTCTAAAATGCAAGTCAATAAGTTGAACATTAATAATGGAAAAAATGATTCAATGTCACTGCTTTAAATATACAACAACATCAAATACATTGATCTGACTTCGTGGTAAGTAGCTAAAGCAGTTGTGTTACAGATATTAGAATCCACAGTGGTATTACAGATAAACTTAAATAAATACATTTAACACCCACTCCGACATTTTCATGCACACAAATGTTTGTACAGTGCGGGGACCAAACCCGCGACCCCTTGGTTAATAGTCAACTTCTTGACCATACACCAAAGTGGTCGTCAAATATATTTTAGCCACGAAAAGGGTAATAACCATTAAAACAGACAAAAAATTCGAAGAATTATTAATGCACTATCAATTACTTCTTCTGCTTCGTTTAAACTTTAGTTTCTATACAATAAGACAAATACGGGAGCAGTTTATTACTTACTCAATCTTCTAATATCTTTAAAGGAAGTCGGGTCTTCCAGCTAACAGCAGACACAACACAAAACGTCTGCCTGCCTGTCTAGCGGTACAATACGCTTACTGTTTTTTATTCGAAGTTTTAATTCTTCCGATGCGTGCGTCAAACACCTGACGTGTGGGAAGAAATGCTGCGGGGTGGCTCCCCCGACATCTCCCTGATAAGGATTGGCAATCTTTAAAAAAGTTTTTCATTTTATTATTGGCTATTAAATAAAACAAAGTATAGAACGGTATCTCATAAATCCTGGAGGATTTTCTGTACACCGTGTTTCTTTATCTACATGGCAACATTTACATTGGTTTTTTTTCATGATGATTACACAAAAAATAACAATTTATCGAAGTTGCCGATCATTTAGCAAAAGAAAATAAATTAATAGTTCAAGCTCACGAAATTACTTAGCATAAACTGTTTCAACATGGTTTTGATACCGAGCGGTAAATACGTAAAAAAACGTAAATATTTGGATTTTGCGACTATAAGATACTACAGCACATTGCCGGTAGCTATATATGCGTACTGTTTTAAAGAAGAAAATCTTATATGAAAAAAGAAAAACTACCCAATGTTATGTGTAGGCAGCCCTAACGAACAGGGGTGCGATGCAAAGCCGCGCCGCACCGCGGGCCCGCGCCGACCATCGCTAGATTAAAGAACAACTTAAAGGAAAGCAATCTGCTAAATAAGTGCCTCTGACTGACAGCGCAGGCACGGATACTCTACTTATGCTACTACTTTATAGTTTTACACGATAAATACATTTTTAACTGTGGAAGATGCAGCTGGTCTAAAATCAAATACATATGTAATTAATGGTAAAAGCAGGTGAAGTTTAAAAGAAATAGCATTTTCTTCCAAAATGTAGACAATAGAAACGGATGTGATGAAAGATGAAAAAAAAACTACTGAAATCCTTGTCCTATCAATGTAAGAATAAATTTAAAAAAAAGCAGCGGTAAAATAATAGTCAATAACAGGATTCTCTCAGATTTCCTGTATATTACTATATACAGGAAATCTGAGAGAATCTGTTTACTTGCTCGTGTTTCGACTCTCTTCTATTATGTTCGCAGTTTCGCACTAACTTAACGAGTTTAAGAAACGGAATTTCATACGGAGGATAAAATAGCCTTTCATTCTCAAATATGTTGTAAGACCCAGATAATTTTATGTTTAGACAAATACCCAAAATAATGTAATAAAAATGCCCTCTAATTCTATTAAAGCGCTAAAATATTTTTCTGGGCTTAAAAATTAATCGAGTAAGTAGAGCATCATCCACCACCATTACAGTGGCGTGAATTATTTAGCCTCTCGTCTCGTTACTTTGCGCGTTTCCGCAGGTGTGGCGATCATTGTCCCGCACTCCCGCGCCCGTCCCGCACCCGTCCCGTCCCGTCTCGTCCCGCTTATTCTTTAATCTCGCCGATGAATTATGATTAGCGGAGTGCACTCAATCCTATTAGTGTTGCCCGCCTCTAAACGTTACGAAGATTTGCTTTGTTATGACGCCCGCTGCCTGGCTAATTAGCAGGTTTATTAGTTAAATGGAATTGCCTCTATTTCTGTACGGGTTAATCCGAAAACCTTTTAACTACCTAATGGATAATAGATCCAATATTTCCATTTGTTAAGTCGCAAATGTAGAGCACGATTGTGATTTAGTTCTAATTCTAAAAATAGTTCCAACTTAATTATAAGTGATCCATGAATAAAACGTGGAATTGGATTAAAAATAAGGCGTCCGTTAATTGAATTTCGTAAAAAAAGTTAATCGAATTAGTTAACACCGTGGAAACCTTGACCCTCCGATAGTTTTAAAATTGCTTTCATTTTACGCTGCGTTCAATTTAAAAACGGGAGCAGAGAACACAGTAAGCTCATAGTACATAACTAAGTAATTGCATCGAAAAAACAGTGACGCTCCTAAATTGCAGTAAACCGTGTTTTGCCATCTCCATTCCGCAACTGCGGTGCCTGTGGGAATTATTCGTACAACTAATATACCTTAATAAACTTACCTCAACCGAAATGCATTCGGAACGCGCATTAAAATTTTCCGACGGTCCGGCAAAAACCTTTATGGGCGTACGACCACGTAATATCTCACTATGGGACCACAAACTCCGATTACCCAAACACAGAGCGCCCGGAACAGAGCGTTGTGAAATTTTAACGTGTAATTGATTATGAAGTTGGTCTGCAATGGGCGAAAATAGTTTCTAATTTGGCGCTGGCAGCACTTAATTGTCCACAGTGCGGGGTTTGTTAACCGTTAATTTTTCAGGTGATGTCGGATCCCGGGTGGTCGTGACTTTGGTTTGGCTTGCAAAATAATGCATTATGGTGGACGTCACTTCGAATTAGAGTTCGGAAATGCATTATCTGTATTCAGTCATAGGTGAAGCTCATATTTAAATAGATGGATAAAGGCTTAAATATACTGCAGCTGTCTTATCGCTTAAATAATTAATTCTTACAAAAATATTACAAACTCAAATCAATAAATTAAAATGATCACTGAACTATCCTGAAAAGACTTGGGGAAAGGATCTTCTTTATTTACTAAACCCGGTAAATATTTTTTTTAAACATTTTTTTTAAATATATTAACAACATCACATACATTGATCTGACTCCGTGGTAAGTAGCTTGAGCACTTGAGTTACAGATATCAGAATCAACAGTGGTATTACAAATATACTTAAATACACATAATACCCAGACTAGTACAAACAGACATGTTCATGCACGCAAATGTTTGTACAGTGCGGGGATCGAACCGACTAGCGACTTCTTGGTTAATAGTCAACTTCTTGACCATTACACCAAAGTGGTCGTTAAATTATGATTTGTAAATCATTATAAATTGTAAATATTAGTTTTTCATGTAATAGATTACGTTTTCACATCGACAAATTAATGGATCGCATCGCAATCAAAAAGCGTCATCGAAATCGTAATTGAACGCGGCGACCTCAACCGAGATATAAAACCACAACGAAATTCGGTTAAATGAGTACTAAAAAGTGACAAAAAGTTTGGCGGAGTCAATAGTACGGCACCGCACGTTCGCACTTTTAGCGCAACATTTTTTTCTAAATGGCCGTCCCTAGCGGCCGCGGCTCGGTCACGAGCGAAGCGAATATTTTTAGTTCAAGATCTCTGAAATCGAAATAAGGGAAGAAAAACAATTGAACCCATAAATCAATTTTAATCGGTCTAGGAACGGATATAGCAATAGAAAAGATTTGTTTTAACGAGAGACCTAGATCCATCGGCAAACCGGGCCGTGCTGAACTTCGTCTCCACTCAGTATTTGACATTTTGATTTTTTCTTTTCTTATTAAATACTTATAATTTAGATACACTTGTATACCATGAGGCGTGCATGGACCACCAACTAGAGTACTATCGAGTCTTTATTTTACTTACTTTAATTACTTATTTATTTATTTTATTTTGAATGTAGGTCATACACGATCAGGGAGCCAATTCTTGCGCATTCGTCTTTCCACACGGTAACTTGCATTTGAACTTACCGGTTCTACTGAAAGTTCGAAAGATGCGTGTGTTTCGTATTCTTGCACCCTTCGTAGAATTACCAATCGAACTTTATATTAGAATACAGAATAGAGAATAACTAATTAAAGAACCGTTCGTGTGGGCAACTGCAACTGTTTTGGGGAAGAAGGGTGGACCCAAGGAGTCTTTATTAAATAAAATGTATTCAAGAAATTACGTGAATAATTAAACTACACAATGGCTTGCAACAGAGTGTATGCTTTATTTATGCAACAAAGTGTATGCTCGATTGCATGAGAATCGGTTCCCTGCTCTGACTCAGACTTAACGTGTGATATGTAGGCATCCATAAGATTGAGCCATTTCATTACACAAACTCGATAAAGTTATAAAAGTCATAAATTACTGTTTATAGAGCCACAGCGTGCCACAGCCCCATAGCCCACAGACCACCACCTAAAGCGCCCAAGTGGGCACTTTTTTAAAGTGTACACGTCACATAAAAACAGCTACATCAGGCTTGGGACACTCTATGTGCATGTGCTGAGAAGAAGCTGCGCAAGAAACTCAATCACCATTCTCAATGCCTCTTTTATTCTTCCCGCTATCACTCACACCACGTCCCACGCGCGAGCTTTCGTGAATAATTACCGATCGGTGACAGCGACACGCCACGCCACTCGGAAAACAACCGTGGCCAATGCAGCCGAGATTAGACGCAGAGCAAAAAAAAAGATTAAAAAAGAAAGAAAAAAAAGATCACGCCTCCATTAACTCTGACTTTCCAAATGTCAATACGCACGAATTAGGACTCAACGGACGGAGAAAATAAAACTATGCGACGGTCATTTTCGTCTGTTGTTAGGCCAGAGGTAAGAGGATTACGGTGACACGTCGAAATATAAAGAACGGTCCATCAACGCATTTGTCAGGTTTTCACTGAACATAAAATATGTATAATGGCCTAACTAAATATACATTTTACGTGAAATCTTATACAAAGTTAAATTTTAGTGGTTGTTTTTTTTCCCGCAGTACAATGATTTACCTTTAGTAGTATGTACTATTGAAGCATGGAAGTATTTTTTCTTAAAACTGGTACTTATTTCTGGTTCTTTATTTTAAAAGCGCTCCGGCGGAAGCCCGGCCGCCCATACCAAATCTTGTTTTTTTTATTAAAAAAACATTAATAATCTATTTATCTACTTAAGTATCATTTGAGTTCTGAAAAACGTACACTAATATTTTACCTGTATAAACGTTCCGTTTCTATAGTATATATCTGTTATATAGCAAAATTAAGAGGATCGTTTTTTCTGACATCCACTGTATTGCGGAAGAATATTTAAATATGCGCAGTAACGGGTACAATAGGCTATAATAAATTATATAGAAATAGAATCACTTGTATTCAGCCGTATTCAATTAGATATGTGAACTAATTAAATGCCCCGAATGTTTGCAAGCTCTGGAATGGCAGATATTCAAATAGTGACTATTTCCAATTGTGTTTCATACGAAATATAATTACACAAAGGTTGGCTTGGCTATGATTTATTATCACTCATTAAAGTATTATTACCACTAATTAGCCGTTTCGTGCACGCGTTGCAATGAAATATGAGCTCCGGTGTGTATGCACTTTGTTTGTATGGAGCGAAAAATAAGCGCCGTTTTAACTCTTTCGCACTTGTTCTGGGACTCATTAAATGCGTAATTTACGTTCACATGATTTATTGTGGATGAAGTAGGACAGTGTCAATGTAATGGCTTCATTCGTTGAATTCATTAATACTAAATATTTATAAAGGTACATGAGGTGCTTGTGGCGCAGTGGTTGCAGCGGTTTGGTAGTGTAACCTAAAGTTAAGCAACTTAAGGCGCGGTCATGTTTGGGATGACGATTTGACGTGACCATTCTGACCATTTTAGTGATGTCTATTTACAAGCATCTTCGTGCTTTTAAAGGCACGTTAAGCTGTTGGTCCCGGTTAATATCGATATATATTAGTCGTTAAGGCTGATCAGAGGCCCTCAGGCGGCTTAATAACATCTGACAGTAAGGTTGGTCACTTACCTAAACACCCCTCCACCAATCCGCACTGAGCCCGCGTGGTGGAGTATGGCTCGGACTACCTTATAGTTGAGGTGAGGCCTGTGCCAGTGGGGCGAATATAGGCTGATAAGATTTATAAAGCGTTGGTACTTTGAAGTTTAATCATAATGCCATTAATGGAAGAGAAGTAAAACATGCACTACTAATTGTTATTGGCGGTTCTAATGCAGGGACCGCGAGTAGAGTCAAGGTAAAGCGTCATTGGTCAAGCGTCCACGGACTCGCATCGGACGCATTGCACTAATGAATTTTATTTTGCTTTGTATAAAAATTGCGGATCATTGGGCGCTGTTGTATGAGTTTGACGGAGCAAACTGAAATCCGTTACGTCCGGTGCTGCAATGCTGGCCTGTGTACCTTTAAAGGCTAACATTATGTTAACTGAAGTAAGTATTAATGTCTGAACAATCATAACGAGCTTAAATAGACCTTCATATGCATTAGGTGTACCTACAAACATTGCACGGTCCTTTGCAAAAGACGAATTGGACTGATACAGGAAACCAGAATAAGTTGGATGTTAAGTAACTTTTGACGGAATGGCCTAATAATAGTGAGACTAGAAGAGTAACTTAAAAGGTTATTGTAAGATTATCCTCGGTGTTTACAGCTGAATGCAGCCCGATTAACATCCGCTTCAAACAAACAGTTGACGCGATTCGGTGAAGTGCATGTTTCCGCCCAATATCCGCCGACACTGGTTTCTGGGACTCTACTCTGAAAGTAAATAAAGTGTAACCCCGGATCCACACTATCGCGCCAATGTTGGCCGAAAAAAATATCACCCAATGAGTGGACTAAGAAAAAAGCGTTGGCCTCAACGCTGATTGGTGCTTTTTTCTAATGGTCAATAGCGTTCGCTTTCGCCCAACGACAAACTTTCGGCTTTAATGTCAGATAACCTCGTTATTTACTCGGCCAGCCAGCCTCACTAGGACATGTGGTAGCAACGTCGGCTGGAATGATAGTGACAAGTTAATAGAAGAATAAAATTTACCCAAAGCATCAGAAATACATAAAAATAAGACATTAATTTCACATTTTTTAAATTGGATTCAAAATAAATACACTTCCAAGTAACTTTTACAGTTTGAGGGATTAGAACGTTCCTACGTCATTACACCTACCAAGCATAAAACAAACATAATTCAATATTTTACTTACTAATTATGTTATTTTCTATGTTGTGTAATTTAATTTTTTTTTGTTTTGTTTTATCTAGGCGTCGTAATGTCATGTTATATTTTTAATCATTCTTAAATTCTTTAATTTAATGATCCACTTGGACAAAAAGGAAACCAAAAAGTATTTGTCGTCTCTTCTATAGTTACTAGCTGGCTAAGCTTGTAGAGTAGGGCCTCTGATCGGACGCACTCTCAAAACACATAAAATGACCCACGACATTCGTCACGCAAGAAACAATGGCAATCATTGTTGATCTAAACAAAGCATTTCTTGTTACAATACTTTCCAATACAGTTACCGAGTTTCTTTTATTAAGTTGTCGATGTTTGACTTCATTATGCATATGACGACGAAAAAAAATCATCTCAGATGCAACAAAAATCAGAAGTAGCATTTGTTTAAGATACTGCTTTTTGACTTATGAGCGGCAGCTATACTCGTAGAGTGCGGATGTTAGGTCACGACGAAAAACAGAGAGAATGCGCGGGTATCATATTTAATCCAGCAGTTTTTTTGTTGAACATAAGTGTCTTGTTTGAGGTGATACAGAGGACAAATCGGTTGCTGAAATCAATTGAAAATGTTCATATTTAAAATATTAATTAACCGTGACGACAGCTCGTTCCGTGCTGACTTTATTGCTCACCGTTTTTTCAACGACACGATCTCAATTACCGACTTTTTTCTTTGCATTCGATATTTAAGGCACATAATTTGCTATAGTTCGGAAAGCGACTCGTGTTTCACGTTCTCATTAACCGGTTGAGTAGTTGTGCTAATTTTTTCGAGGAAATATTACAGCCGATAAATTTCATGGTACTGGATTTTATGCCGTAACATAAAATAGCCCATGAATTGACGCACTGTTCCCTTTTGATTGGTGTAACTTATGGATATAATTGAATGATTGGGTGGTGTTGCCACCTTCAAGAATGCTGTTTTTCCTTATTGACCAATGAGCTTGGCGCTAATTGAATTAAAGTAGTTCATGGATAAGATTATCACAGAAAATGTTCCGCTTGACTGAAAACGCAATGAGATATTGTTCATTTACTAATTTAATTTGTAGCTATAAAAAGAAGTAACCTTGTTAAAAGTCCCTTTCCATTGCTTCCAGCGTCATGAAAATGCTTATCCAAGTTACTGCGATTTGACGTGCGCTTTGCTAATTGTACGGCAATAGTTTATGAGTAATACAAGAGCGTTCTGCCAATCTAACATCACCGATTACTTAGTTTAAGAATGCCCCACGACAGCCCGATTCAAAGCGGATATATATACAGTCTTAAAGAGTATTAAATCCAATTGTCTAAATAATAAGGCTTTACAATAAATGTTACCCCATAACTTAAAGCCATTTCCATTGTTCTAGTGCGAGAGGCGAACGCCGCAGCAGGCAAGCGGCGGCAGTCCCGGCATCGGCTCACACGGCATGTTGGCCATGGACGTGACCAAGGAGGCGCGTGCGTCGCCCCTGCCGGCGTCCGCGCAGCAGCCGGCCGCGTCGTCGGGCCAGCAGCCGCAGCCTCAAGTGAGTAGCTTTAGCTTCTGGTACCTGTGCTAGCACATGTTGGCCATGGATGTGATCAAAGAGGATCCCGCGTCGCCAATGCCCGCGTCCGCGCAGCAGTCAAGTTAGTACCTAGTAGTCTGACATAATTCGCGTCCCTTCTTGTCAAAGATAGACAGCGTGACAGACGACTGCTGCACCATGCGACATTATTAGTAGACATAACCGTCACGAAGGAGGCGCGCAAATTGCATCTGCCCGCGTCTGGTCAGCAGCCGGCCGCGTCGTCGGGCCAGCAGCCGCAGCCTCAAGTGACTAGCTTTAGCTTCTGGTTCCTGTGTTAGTACATGTTGGCCATGGACGTGACCAAGGAGGCGCGTGCGTCGCCCCTGCCCGCGTCTGCGCAGCAGCCGGCCGCGTCGTTGAGCTAGCAGCCGCAGCCTCAAGTGAGTAGCTTTAGATTCTGGTACCTGTGTTAGTACATGTTGGCCATGGACGTGACCAAGGAGGCGCGTGCGACGCCCCTGCCCGCGTCCGCGCAGCAGCCGGCCGCGTCGTCTGGCCAGCAGCCGCAGCACCAAGTGAGTAGCTTAAGCGTCTGGTACCTGTGTTAGTACGAGTATGTTGGCCATGGACGTGACCAAGGAGGCCCGTGCGTCACCCCTGCCCGTGTCCGCGCAGCAGCCGGCCGTGACGTCGGGCCAGCAGCCGCAGCGTCTAGTGAGTAGCTTCAGCTTCGTGTTAGTACTTGTTGACCATGGACGTGACCAAATTCAATTCCTATTCCATTTGTTTACTTTGAAATATGGTACATATACAGATTTAATTACATTTACAGAACAGCATGTTTCGCCACAATCACGGCATGTTATTATGGTTTAATACAATACAATACCTTCAGTACCTACCTTCAGCAGTCCCACAAAAAATTGTTTTATTCGCGGATGATGCCACACTTTTGGTTACTTGTGAACAGGGCAGTGTGAGTACTTTGCACAATATTATTAATGCAAGTTTGCATAAAATTATTTCTCACTTAAAATAAATAGGACTTACACTAAATTTTGAAAAAACTAAATTAATGCATTTTAGACCGTATCAAAGATCTGAGCTAACACTCTCAATATCTCACCAAGGGAAACAAATTGAACAGGTCAACACATTTTCACTGCTAGGAATCACCATGGACTCGACCCTTACTTGGAAACCGCATGTCTTGTTGGGCAAACTTAGTAGTTTCTCGTATGCGCTGCGAGAACTTAGAAAAAATACGAATGAAGAGTGCGCGCTCAAGGCATACCATAGTCATGCTGCCTCTTGGATACGTTACGGCATCATCTGCAAAATGTTATTTATTTGATATTAATTTTTAATTTTGACATGTTTTATTTGAATTTTAATTGTATTTAATTGGATTAGAATAATTAATTATATTTTAATAGTACTGGACTGGTCTTATACCTTTGATTGTTGTTGGTTTTATTATTATTGACATTGAATTATATTGCCTTATTTAATTTGCCATGCCCAAATGGGCTTCATGATGTACCTACTTAAGCTGTATTTGTCACCTACTATATACTCATGAATGCAATAAATTAATATGAATATGAATAAATAAATCAAAATAATTAGTCAAGAAACAATAGTAAAAGTACAACATATCACTTAATTATACAATTCAAAAATTATTTAATGCTATAAAAGTTTTTATTTCAAAGCCATTCATATGATTGGATGTTAAATAGGCTTGGTGTATATTTTATACACATATTTGAGCAATTTTAAATGTACAGTGCAGTTCTCGGAACATGGTTCAAAACAAGCTAATTAGGACTCCTTTTATTTCTAAAGTATACGCCATAGTCATACCTTGTGATTAAACAGTTCCATGTAGTATACTCTTCACTCACAATACCATCAGTATTAACCACACCCTTGTCCCACAGATCTGTGCTGGCTGCAGTAAGGTGATCACGGAGCGGTATCTCCTCAAGGCCCTGGACCAGCTCTGGCACGAGGACTGCCTCAAGTGCGGCTGCTGCGACTGCCGGCTCGGAGAAGTTGGACACACCCTGTATACGCGCGCCAATCTCATACTGTGCAAAAGGGACTACCTTAGGTAATATTCCAATATTTTTTTACATAAAAAAACTTATTTCAAAGAGACCTTGTGAAAGCCAAATTGCTTGCTTCAGGAAAATGAGGAGACCGTACCCCAACTAAGGGAACAGGGGAACAAGATTTTTTTACACAAAACGGTGTAGCACTTGATGAAGCACGCTTCTTCCGTGATCCTCAATCATTGAGGCACTAGCTAGTCTTTCTTCAATTTATACAATTTTGCTAAAAAAACAATGTTATGGCGTCTGATTTAAGAATCTGGTTACTTTAAAGACGGACACAACATGAAGTATAAAATCAAACTGAGAACTCTAGAACGGTAGAAAACAATATATTTTTCTGTTACAGTTCACTGGAGTGCTTTTAAAGAATGAAAAATCGATCTATTATACTAACACAAGTTCCAATTCACCAGGTTGTTTGGCAACACGGGCTACTGCGCTGCTTGCAACAAGGTGATCCCCGCGTTCGAGATGGTAATGCGTGCGCGCAGCAACGTCTACCACCTCGAGTGCTTCGCGTGCCAGCAGTGCAACCATAGGTGAGTCACGAGAACATGCCACACTGGCAGCCAAATTACTTCTGGGGCCCTATTACGAACTTGTTTGAGCTCAACAAATCGTAATTTTCCTCTATTTTTTTTAAATAAGAATGTTGAGCAATGATGTAATGGATTTTCTTCCCATTATCGTTGTTGCTAGTAAGCGAAAAGTAGGATCGTTATACAGCCCCTAGACCTCTGGACTATCGAAGGTGAATGTCATTTCCATAGAAGTGACAAAACAGTTAACAGCTATTTATGGCATCGAATATGCAATGTTACCCGTCTAAGGCTTCCTTGACATTTTTCGCAGCTTTAGAGATTTTTTAGAGTGCATTGATATACCTACTGCTGCACAAAATTCCTTTTGCTCAATATAGGATAAATGATTTGGCTTTATACTATTAACAAGAGAATAGTAACTAAATTAAGAACCCTGTAATTAATATGTTTTACTGTTCTCTCTCCTAAATTCTAAAGTACCAATCGGCGATAGACAATCACACATTATTTTTAATGCATTGTTCATTAATTTAAACATACAGAACATTCTTTAAACATTTAGGTGCCGTCTTATCAATTCTGTTAGACCGTGAGTCACGTTAGATATAGTATAGTTGCTCTCAATAAGTCATTCATAAATCAATTCATTCAGCTTTGGCGGCCGATGTGTTCATAGTATGTGGTTCTATTTTAATGCGAATAGAATCAGTGTATTCTTAGATAAGAAGGCATTATTTTTCATGGTTATGATTTTCTTATTTATGAGAGTAAGCTCTTTTGTCTACACACAAAAAAAATTGTTACTACTCCTTCTTTTTGAATAAAATAATAATATTGCGACGTGTCCTATGCAAATAAAGTAGGTAACCTAAGATTACTCAGTACTCAACTTCTGTAGGCCGAAGCTAGATTTTCTGCGTGCCCAAGTTTTTAATCTCAGACGTACTTTCACTGGTAATATACGTCAAACGTGGTTGCGCCTCTGGATACGAAACAGGACCCGCTCTATATTGAATACAATCCAAGGGGACTCTTTCCGAAAGAGCAAGAAAGCACATACAAAATTCAACCAATACGAGAAGGACAGAGAATACAAGTAGCGAGAATTTGTATTGTTTATTCATCTCACGGACGACAAACAAAGAGTGCGATTAAATTTTCCGCTACATAATAAAAGCACACGTAAGAAAGAAAGCGTATTAGGTTTAAAATGGTTTCAGCAATGGATTAGATTAAAGCACCCTTTCCCATTTAAATTCTCGGTCGATTTACCTAATACAATAGTATCTTAGCTACCTACGTCATATTTTGATTTCTAATATGTAAGTAATCTTCGTGAGTTCTTTTGCTCCACGAAAAACTGGAAAAATAGGTGCTAGCTAGATCCCATAATTTGTGACCAGATTGATTACTATTTTATTCAATCCAATTGTACCGCCGACCAATTGTCTCGGATCACACACGCGGCTTTATTCTGTTACAAGATTAAATTACTTACCTTTTTCTGTTTTTCAGGCTCTTTTAATATTGAGACATATTAAAGTAGTGCAGAATAAAAAACCTAAAGTTTGGAAAAACTGTTTTTGTATTTCACTTTCTTATTCACTATCGTAATTCATTGTCTTTTAAATTATATGATGCTAAATATAATTTACATAAGGTAACCTAATAATGTGTTTTGTCCCGGTAAGCGTGATTAAGTTCATCTTGATTCTTGTTCAAACGTAACTACCACACTAGCCTCTTTTATTTTGGAAAAATGTGACTGAATCAGAATAAGTGTGTCAATGTGAGGACAATCTTCGCCGGCCTGCGTCCGCTTAAATAATAGAGAGGCGCGAAGATTGGCGCCGCTCCGGATGGTTTATACCTCCTAGCGGAGAAAGGTCCGCTTCCTCCGCTGGCCCGCGACGCTCCCAATTATATATTCATTCGACGACCCCTGCGATCCAGATTCAACTGTTGAGTAACCGTTTTAGACACTGTTTCTCGTGTCTGCAGCAATTGTTTGAATTTCTGATAAGGGTGGCTCTGTTTTTAGTTTGAAGGTGATAGCTGGTATTGGGTTACGTATCCTTGAGACTGAGCATTGGTTATTTGTTAAAATTTGTCCATTTATTGACACAAATAAAAATAGAACGTTTTCAGTTTGTTCCACAAACAACAAACAAGCAATCCTACACTACTGATTGAGCTTCAAGCAATCAAAATAAAAAGGCCAATTATAAAACAACCATAACAAAATCACGTTGTGTTAGTCTAACTAAACGCGTGTTTGCCAAATAACTGGGCGCACCAACTATTTAATATCACGTACAAATCAATTTCCATGCCGCCAGAAATCTGAATCCAATTTGCAGGCTGTCCGATGGTGGCGGCGAGCAGATATCACGGGCGAATATCGCTAAACGGCTAAATAATTTAGTGGCAATCTGTGGCGCCCGCGGCTTCCGCGCCGACCCGCTGTGGCCCTGCCGTGAACCACAGCCCAGGGTTGATAGGCAGCTGATCTAATAAAATTTCGGTGAACCGGGTTAGCTAGGACGGGACGTGTAGCTTACAATTGTCGAATACGAAATATAAAAAATAGTACACGTAAATGAAGTATTTTCTGCATATTGTTTAGCAATAGGAAAACATGGCATTACACCAATGCGTCATACCATTGGTTATTTTAAGATATTACAAGGACCGAACCTAAAACTTCTCTCAAATACACTAACTACAGCAATTATTTCTGTCGCTTTCCTAAAAGTTTATCAAACGAGTTTAAATGCCACCACTTTCGGTTAAGTCATTAATTATTATATTCAAATGCGTTAATTTGCAACCACCATAAACACTTCAATTTCCAGTAAACTGCAGTTGGACTGTTATCTTTGAGCTGTAGTATGGCGTCAGATGTGCTGTGCGGCTACTAGCGGAAAATTTGACATACACGATATTTCTCAGCCGTGCTATGCCGCTCCGCTCATAACTTTGTCGTCCTGGAAATATGAAAATCGGTCTGGAAATAGCACCTCAAAATGTCTGGAGTTGATGAAACTTGCTTCCAACGTATGACTGGAGAAACAGGGAGTTATTAGTATCAACAATAAAAAGGCAAGAACACTTCACAAAAATATCAACCAAGATAAAGTTGCAAAATCTCGTAAAGCTTACAATAAATGCCATTGTTCCAACGCAGAGGGACCAGCCAATGGACACGTAAAACGTCAAACTCGGCGTCGCTATCGCGCGACACAATGGCCATCCTCACAAAGCTTTACTTGCGCAGTCATTAAAATTTCGTTCTACATCTTTTCCATTACGCGGTAGCAGACAAAAAATAGCAAAATAAAAAGGACAACTCCCCAAAAACAAAAGTCGGGAACGGAGAGAACAGGAAATAAAGTTAATTAAGAGCGGCGAAATCGACTGAGTTGCGGTGGAAATTGGCCCCTTAAAAAAGAGACATTTGTAGCGGAGCTATTGCGCTTAATTTTTGTGACAAGTGAAACAAAAGAGTTGGCAGGGTGGCCGAGAGCCAGGGGTGCGGAAGACGCGGGGGCTGGGGGAGATAAGGTCGCGTTATCACCGGCGGTTCCGGGCGGCCACTGGCGACTGCGAGTCGAAGGCGATACCTTTTGTTTTGCCACATTGAGGGATGCGCGCTCGCGTGACGTTATCGCGGCTCCTCGCTTACGCTGACCTTTCAACTCACGATACTTAATTTTATTTCTTAGACATTTCACTGGTTTCGTTGTCCGATTAAATCTCAACCTCGAGGATTATCAACGGCTAGGTAACCGTAGACAGCACTCTGTATAAATGGAGTAAGGGTAATTTGATTAACACAGAGGCGGCCTCGATAATATAATACGCGTAGGTTGTTAGTGCTAGCCGTGAGTTCCATGAAGAATCGTTAATTGGATCTTTCTGCAACCAGCCCACTTTGTAACTGAATCAGACTTGTGCATCGGGTGTAATAGGATACTGCGTTGTCTGCGTAGCTCGTTTTAGTATTCCGTTGCAATGGCGTATGAGTGACCCAATTAGCTAGAAAAATGACACATGAAATGTTTTGTGAAATATATATAATTCAATATAAAATTTTCAACGGTTACGTGACCAATAAATATTAGTGGAAATGTTCGTTACTTCATCGAATGACTTTTGTTAGAATACTGTTACTAATTTGATAGTATATATTAATTGTCAATCTGAGTTAACGTATACCCTTCTAAAATAAGCCGTATTGTTGCAGATTTTGCGTTGGAGACAGATTTTATCTGTGCGAAAACAAGATCCTCTGCGAGTACGACTACGAGGAGCGACTTGTTTTCGCGAACATGGCGTACAACCCACCGCCGCTTGCGCATCTCAAGCGACAGACGACACACCTTCCTCCTCCACCAGTAAGTTAAAAGCAATAATGCTAATACTTTTCACAGGCACATGACATTAAACAAAATTTCGTGTTACCTGATAATGATACTGAAGGAGCCGAAAAAATTTTTCGAACGCACTTGCTTACATGCGTAAACAATTCTTGCAAAGTTCAGTATTACCCAAAAATAAAAATAAAACGATTATTTTGAAACTTGGTTACAAAAAAATCACTTGTGGACGTCAGTGTAGCAATTTAAAAAAAAATAAATCTCATAGCCATATCTGAAGAACGAATCTGTAAAGAAATAAAATAAAAGTGGTTGCGTGGAACGAATAAGACTGATTTTAACACAAATCTCTTTCAACAGACAAGCAGTGCAATGGGTGGCATGATCAACGGCTCGAGCCGTGCTGGTGATCTCAACAACAACATGTCAGGGGCTTCGCCAGGGCCCTTCGCGGCGCCCCCGCACCTCAAGCCCCTCGGCCTCTCTGCGTCCAGCTGAGACTACCGCGCCTGAGACGCGGCCCATCCGTACGCCAAGTACCAAAACTAATCGCGCGCGCTATATCGACGAACGATTATGTGACGTGATATGGATAGACATTACGGAGTCAGTGTGCATCTGTGTAAAATAAAATATGCCAAACTGTAGTTAGTTCACATTGATTGTTACGTGGGACTATCCACAAGTTTCAATCCTTCTCTCGAGAATGTCGTAATTAGGAAAATGTACCGCCAGCAATGTAACTGGCTTAACGCGTGAAATGTGCTATTCTAGTTCAATTGCAGGCACTGTTTAGCTGTAAAATCTCTTAAGTTGATCTCAGAACAGGCAATTCGCTGATTTAGTGTAGAAATATTGTGCAGAAAGAAGTTTTTAAATAAAATAATTTCATGTTATGTATAAAGCTGGATGCACACAGTTATTTGAGCATGCATAAAACGTGGACGTGAAAAGTAAAAGCTAAACTGGATGATTTATCTTAGCTTTAACTTTTCACGTTCACGTTTAATAATCCATCGAAAGAAAGCTCAACAGCTTTATAAAAACCAACGGTTTTTATTAATATTCCGACCAAACAATGATTGTTGCAGGTTATAAGACTGCCCGGATTTTTTCATAAGCGATTGTAAAACCATGTATTCTATGTAGTATGTAAAAATATTCATGTTTCGTGTAAATATTAATTAATTTAGAAACCATTACTGATATCGATTTAATGTACCACAGTACAAGAAGTCCTATCAAATTATTAAAAGTTAGGACTTAACTCATAAATTTCGTTTTATACAGCTAGTTTGTAATTATGTTTTTTTAAATACAAATATGTTTTTGTGTACAAAATTATGTTATATTTTTTTAAGAAGAAGAGTCAAAATATTTATTTAAAAAAATAAAATGCGTCTTTGTAACCAATAACTATTGATAAAGATGCAAATAATATAATACACTTCTTATTTCTTTTTTATAATTGTAGTATTTGGCGAAGCCTTTATTAAAAAATAATATTTTTCATACTCGGCTCATTTGTTACATTGGGTTCTGTACGTATATTGTATATTATTGTTAAGTTTACTATGAACATTGTTGTAATGTTTGTATTATTTATGTAAATAGAATTCGCATTGTAAGTAGGATATTGTATCTATTAAACAATATATTTGAATTAAATAGCTAAATGTGGAATAAGTGTTTATATTCAAATAGTTCAAATCAGTTACTTTAGCGTTACTCGGAATTCATTCTTACATTGTCTATGAATTTTCTTTTTTCTGCATTTACATAGGTACAGTTGTCAACATAAAATGTAATTTAAATTTGACTAATGTATATATCTGAACCTAAACTGTTATAATTGATGTGAAACCTTCTTTGATCCTCTGTGTTTTAAATTAAAAAAAAAGATATTTGTGTTAAAGTAATCACACTGTTTGCTTAAAATTTAAGTACAATGCATATTAACAGTAAAAAATACAGTGTGTCCTCTCCCTTAGAATTGTAAACTAAAAGATAAAATTGTTGTCGACTGTACTAGGCATTCCCTTTAGAGCAAAATAAACTGCTACCAACATGTTATAAGCGTGTGTCAGGTTCTCTCTTAACCAATGATAACGACCAAAGATGTAGCTCATTAAAGCCTTGTTCAAAACTTATGATGAATTTTATTTATCTGCCTCACTGCTAAAAGCTGCACCCTCACCTACTACTCGTACTTAAGAGAACATGTTACGGTACATAACAGGTTTCTTATAACTTCGAAATAGTAGACCGCAATGAAAATCTAAGTATTGTCGGAAGAACTTACGTCACGAATCATTCCTTTGACATATTTTTGGCGGTTATTCAAACATTGGGTATACCTTGGTACATACACACTCACCTAGTTTCTTCTTTATATTATTTGTGTAGTGGCGTGAGTATCGGTGTCTGATGATCTCCGTGGTGTAGTAGCGAGAGAAGGTTGCAAGGTGCCTTCAACTATGAGGTTCCCGGGTTCAATACCTGGACGGAAATAATGTTAGAAACCAATTTTCAGAGTTGTCACGGGTCGGGTTGTGGCTTTAATTCCAATAACACAAGTGCTAAAGTAGTTGATTTGGAATCGGAGCAATGTATGATGAATGATATTAAGACCCCATTTATTTATTTATATTCTGCATGATAAACCTTTTTATCTAACCTGACTTGACTGCCTCGTTGGTGTAGTGGCAAAGTTTCTGCCTTACATCCCAGAGGTCCTGGGTTCGAATCCCAGGTCGAGCCAAAATAGTTTCTGAGATTTTCTGTCATGAATTTCTCAAAAACAGCTCGGAGTCGGGAAGTTGGCGGTGTTACACCCCCGTGCCTCGGAAAGCACGTTAAGCCGTTGGTCCTGCGCCTGATCTCTCTCCGGTCATGTCGGATTGCCGTCTCACCGAACTTTGAGAGTGATGGAACAGTGAGTGCACCTGTGTATTGCGCGCACACTTGTGCACTATAATATCTCCTGCGTAGTTGGCTGATCTCTGTTGAGATTGGCCGCCGTGGTCGAAATCGGCCAGGAGGACTATAAACCTGACTAGGACTTGAGGACTACAAAAATGTGTGTAAGCTATTCGGTAATGGCGGGGTGTGTTTCATAAAATTTCACTAGGCAAGCCCCTCTAGCTATTTACAAAGAATCAGATCCAAGCAAAACCATCAAAGTATCCGATTACAAAAAAAATGCACAATAAAATAGCCAATGAAAGGAATAACGCTCTCATGTTTGGAGGTGAGCGGAAATTTGAAAAGGTCGTTCTCTTTCACTATAATGGAGAGTAGAGCGTCGTTTCGGGCATGAAATGTCGACCGCGAACACGCCGATAGCACCTGAGGAGCTCACCTTACACTGTTCCATGGTACCGTCAGCAGGCAACATTAAAAATAATATGTTATTATTCAAATGAAAACGATCTGATATACACTCTTTTGCAAAAAAAACGGGCACCTAAGGAAATTTACGTTCTAAGGTCGATTTGAGTTAATTAAATGAAATTTATTTCTTTGACGTAGTCTGTATACTTATAATCGTGTAAATTAATGCGCGTGAAGTGAGTTCGGGCAACTAAAAGAAAAAAAAAACGATGGATTCTTTAAAACCGATGTACACGCCCAAACAATAAGAAGTGGTCGGCAATAAAGATAAGATTTTTTTTACTTTTTTTAATTAAATAAAGTTACAAATGTAAAAACCTAATACCGAATGTGACCTCCTCTTGCCAAAATCACAGCTTGAATCCTTCTGGGCATGCTTTCCACGATGTTTTTAATAACGTTTTGAGGAATTCGTTCCCACTCTTCTGCAATGACTCTTTTTAGCTCCCTGATGTTTTGTGGAGCAGGTTGCACTGATCTTACACGTCTCTTTAGAACATCCCAGACATGCTCAATTGGATTGAGGTCAGGACTTCGAGCTGGCCAATCTAAACGACGGATCCCAACTTCTTGCATGTACGCTTCCACGTCGCCAGAACGGTGCGAGCGAGCATTGTCGTCCATAAAAATGGAATCTTCCCCAAGTGCAGTCAATGTGGGTTGTGCATATGGAATTAGGACTTCCATTATGTACCGATGTGCATTTAATGTTCCATTTTCTATGAAAACTAACTCCGTACGCTCCGTCGAATTAATTGCTGCCCAAAACATAACGGAGCCTCCGCCATAAGGAGTGATTTCTTCGAAACACACTTCCGCATAGCGTTCCCGTGGTCTTCGCAGCACTCGCCGGCGTCGGTCCTCTCCACACAAAGAGATTCTAGCTTCATCAGAAAACAATACTTTTTCCAGTCCTCCAGAGTCCATGAAGCACAGTTCCGAGCAAACTGAAGTCGAGCAACACGGTGCTCACGGAGTAATTTAGGGCCCCGAGCTGGGCGGTAACTCCTGATATTGGCAGCCAAAAGCCTCCTCCTGACCGTCCACAAGCTAACTTCTACTCCTCTTACTTCTTCAAGGCTCTTCTTCAGGTCCACACTTGACGCCTTACGATTCCGCAACGCCTGACTCACCAAAAAGCGGTCATCACTTGGTTCTGTGCATCGTTTTCTTCCCGAACCGGGTCTTCTTTTGACCGAACCGGTCTCTTGATACCGTTGCCAAGTCCTCTGGACAGTTGAACGACTCACATTTAGCCGCTGAGACACGTAAGTTTGCGAACAACCTTCTTCAAGTAGGGTTATAATTTTACCGGCCCTTATCGCTTTATCACTCATATCAAAAAGTGGTATTTAATGTAAAAATAAAGATTAAATTGTTTAATTTGCAGAAAATGTCCAAAAAGTTTTAAAATATCGTAATCAGTTAAAAATCGTTTCAGAAATTCGCGCCATTAGTAAAGCAATTTTAGAATAATCCACAATAATCATTATTTTTCTTTTATTAATTTCAAATTTTAAATTTGGAACGTAAAGAATCATGCCAGGATGCTTCAAATAACATGCCAATACATCGTCAAAATTAATAAAACCTATTTCTTGTTCTTCTTTATTAAAGTAGAGGAAAAAATCTAAAGTGCCCGTTTTTTTTGCAAAAGAGTTTATTTGAAAGTGGAATGATGATAAAGTAATAGGTGAGATTATGGCCAAATATCTGGATAGTTTCTTGTAAAAATAAATAAATATAAGTAAGTAAGTAAATATTAGTTTTTAAATACGAGTATGGTGATAAGCACATTAAAATGCCTACTTAAATTTTTACATGACTCATGTTGTTACTATAGAAACGAGTTATTTTTTTGATAACAAGGGTAAAGAAAGTGTTATCAGCAGTATTAAGAACATATTTAAACTATGGTTTGGTGGCGAATTATAAGTAAATATAAGGTAATGTAATAAGTAAATTATAAGTAAATGAATTATATGTGCTATAAGTGGGCTACTGCTACCTATCTACTCGACCAGTTGATAAATAAACCACTAGGTAGGAGCAATTAGAGTTTTTGCAAGTACAGTGGCCAGCACATCAGGCTACCTATTTTTGTTGCAAAATCGCCCGTATAACAAGTGCATAAGTACATAAAAAGATAATAATTACGTTAGTAAAATACCTTCACACATCGTAAGTGGTACACCATAATGGATAGATTCTCACGGATCTAAATGCAGTAAAATCGAGGTAAGTTGACGTTCTCATAGGTAATAAACTATTTTACGACTGATTCAGGAATAAAAGTCATTGCATTGTTTGCATTGTGCAATTTCACAAAGAACTTATTTAACAAAAATAAAGTTTACAAATATAATTGGGTATCTATAGCAATATTTTTAACTTTTACGCTCTACTACATGTTATTTTTATGTTGTTTAATAAAATAAATAATAAATCAAAGTATAAACTTTGTAAGATTTCTTAAAGCAATTTAAATTACTGACATTGTAGCCAATGAGTAGCACTGAAATATTTTTTTTAAATACGCTAGAACCCCCTTCTGTGTCTGTCTATTATTTACTAGCGGTCCGTCCCAGCTTCGCCCAGGTGGACAATTTTTCCACGATTGCGAAGCTGGGACAGAGCGCTAGTTTTAAATAAAGCCTACTTTCATCAGGGATAATGTAGATTTTGAATGGTAGAATATATTTTTTTAAATCGGTCCAGTAGTTTCGGAATCATTTAAACAAACAATCAAACATTACCTCTTTATAATATTAGTGTAGACTAAAGAATACGAATCTGTTGAATGTTATATGGTCAACAACGAAAACGTAGAGCCAAATATTCGTGACCTCTTGATGTCTGGTGTCATAACTTTGACATCTGACACCTTTGTCTGCCGACGCTCCCGGACGCGCACAGAGGAGAAAAATCACCCCAATTTCCCTCCTCGCGCCCTCCTTCGCCTGATAGAAATGTTATCGATGCCATCTTTAATTTCGCTGCAAACACAGCCGCACAATAACACCGATTTGTGTGTGAGAATATCGACAATGATCGTTTTCTTTCGATTACCATGGTTGTTTTTTTTATTAGAGAATTCAATATGTCGCCTGAAAATACTTTAAAGGGGCCATGGGAATACTTTTCTTAGCTTACTAAGTACGTACAGTGTGCGCATTTTAATATAGTGTTGTGATGTCCGTTACGCCAAAAAAATCTTATGAAACTTTGGACAGCATACTTTTTTCTAGTAAGTTTGACTGATGGATGAATGACTGATGATGAATTTGGTCATTTATACAAAGTAGTATTTATTAGCAATAACAAATGTGTATCAAACATAAACTTAGGATGTATTAAATGTCTATGTTATCAAGCTATTCGAAATCGTCAAAACGGTGTTTCAACCAGCATCAAAATAAAGGTGTCGGATTCGCACGAAAAACCCTACAGCCGGCCTCCTCAGGCGAGAACTACACAATGAGACGCGTGAAAAATGGCGGCGACCGACCGACGCGACGGCCCACAAATCAAAACTGGCAACCGTTCGGCAAAAAATGAAAATAAAAAAAATAAAACAGCGTAGGAAGCCGGCGCACACCACTGATGGCTTCTTGCAATAATTTCCGTTTTCAATGAACGCGTTTTTCTTTTTCTTATCACCGCACGAACTAGGATGGTTGGGAATAAATTGAAATACAAAATTGATTGTTGACTTTTCCCGGCCGCTTTATTACTGTCACAAATAGGAAAGAGATTGAAAATTGCCTACAGACGGTGTCGGCGGATTTGACGACTCGGTTATTCTTCGATAAGTTTTTTGTTGTGTGCAAGATCGATTTCCTTTTCCATTAAGAAATGATCGAACCTTATAATTGTTCAATCTGCCATAGCTTAGTTAGATAGGATGATAAATTTAAGCAGTAAGTACTTAGTGTATAATCCGCACCTCTTTTGAAAAAGAAATGAAAATGTCTGGATAGTAGAATATAAAAAAAGAAACCTACAGAGCGTAAGTTAACATCGTTGTTGCATTGATTGATGCAATTATACCAACGAAAGAACAAAACAAAAAGTTGCACAGTCATTTTTCGTTATGCTAATAAATAGGCGAGCTATTATTTTTACGATACGATCTATCCCCTGTTTACACTCTTTAATACCCGGTCAGGACAAGCTAACGACAGTTGTCAGTTCTTCTATCCTCCGACGAGGGATTTATCCAGGAAAATGGCTCTTACGCGCCGACCACTTTTCCTAGACCCGTGAAAAAAACCCAACCAATATAACGTCCATTGCACTTTTACTCGCCTCTTAAAAACAAAGGGTCAACTTTAACTGGCCCTCAACACCCACGGGCCACGTATTTTTATTCGAGTTTTAATTATTAAAAGTTTTATGAACTGCTTATTTCTTTTTATGAGATTGTTAAATTAATTCCTTTTGTTTGTTAACTCAAATGACTGCAATTGCTAAAGGCAAAGTTAATTAGTAAAAAGGATATAAACAAGTGCCCTCACAGTTTCGAAACGTAAACATTACCATTTTGTTTGTGTTCCAGAAACAGAATCCCTCTTGAGTAGGTAGTCATGATATCGGCTCCTTATCCTAAACCTCTGTCACGCACGTCCACAACTAATCAATTAGTCATGCTCTCATTTTACAAAGTTGCAAATTGTAGATTACAACATTGTCATAATCAGTTGCGAAAAACCATAAATTTGCCTAGTCCTTGACAATGTGTCGTGTACGATTTTACGAGCCCATAAAATATTATGCGTTGTGCAAAAGATAAGGGGAGTCTAGTATAAAAGGATCCCATCTCGTTTCCAGATTCATTCTGTCAGTAGCCTACGTCTAGTTAAGATATTTTAATTCTGGTTTCAAGAAGTTGTATTTTTATTATAATTAAATCCTCCAAATCAGTCAGATTGACATTTTTATTTAAAAGTCCGTGTTGCCTCCACAACCCTCGCCGAGCTCCACCACGATTCGCGTTTACTGGCGCAGTCGGTAGGATTGCTCAAGCATTTGGCCCTCGAAAGTCAAAATCCGAGTAGAGCGCTAAATTTTCGTTTCAACGAATTAAGCTGCCAGCAATCCGCTCCAAATAAATTCGTAATCGCAATCAAGCTGGAAGTCTTCAAAATCGCCCCGTCGTGACGTACTGCTTCAAGTAAGGAATTCTCGAGCACCACCGGCGGATACTGAAGCGATCAAGACCAACCAGTAGCGGCGAGACATCTTCTTCAGGCAACGGCATCACTACGACTAGGCACTGCTGAATCGGTGAGGTCAATTCAATTAATTAGCTTTTCCTTAATACGAGTATTTATGAATTCAAATCCATCCCAACCACGTTATATCCATCCAGGAGGTTCGGACTGTATTTATAACCGCACTATATTGAGAGGAGCAATCACTCTTGTGCGAGGACTTATTAGAAGATTAATAGACTTGTACAACGAATTTGTGTATTCATTGCATGTGTGCGAAGCATTGCCTCACAATAACGTCCATTGCGTATAATAAGTGTGTCACATAAGGATTAAGAATAAAATACGATTTGAATACATTATATTTTTACGACTTGCGAATTTTTATGAATAAATTGTGTAATTGAAATCAGGTAGACAAGCCTGCAAATATTTAATGATTATTAATTGAAAAATTATTAAACGGGTAGACAAGCCTGTGAGTGCTAATTGTTGAAATTGTTGAGTCGTAATATTGTATTAATCAGGTAGACAAGCCTGCGAATAATTATTGAGTTGAAAATAATTCAGGTAGACAAACCTGCGAATGATTAATAATTTTTGATATTTGGTTAATGAGGTAGACAAGCCTGCGAACGTATAATTAATTTTATTTGATTTATAGGAGTGTAATTCATCTTTGTGTGTGGATAACGCGTCTTACGCTTAAATAGTCATAAATAATTTTTTCACGTTATCCCCACCTCTTACGCTTATTTTTATCTATAAGTTTCCTGTGTTGAAAATTTAAGAGGTTTAAATTTTCTTATACTATGGACACCATTAATATCATCCCTGCTGATTTCGCTAAAATAATTCCCTTGTTTGATGGTAATTATAGACAGTTGAATCTTTTTATTAGAAAATGTGAGTATGTGCTATCATTATTTACTGGCAATGAGGAGCAAATGCAATATAATATGCATGTGTTAACGAGTAGATTAACGGGAGATGCAGCAGCATTAGTTAGTGAAAGGGAAGACATTCACACTTGGGAAACATTAAAAACGGTCTTAATCCAGCATTTTGGTGACCCTAGATCTGAGGAGTGCATAGCGATCAAGCTGGAAACAATTAAAATAAATCCAAATGAGCGTTATTTACATTTCTGCAATAGAATCCAATCAATTCGGAGTAATTTGTTTTCAAAATTAAATCAATTAGAAGACCAAGCATTAAGGGATAGTAAAATCCAAATTTATAATAAAACTGCTATGAACGTCTTTTTATATAATTTACCCGAAGATTTGATTCGTGTTGTAAAAATTAAAAACCCTGAAACATTAGAAGAAGCTTTAGAAATCGTTTTGGAAGAGGAAAATTTCCAACTCCAATATAAATTGCGCAACAAACAAAATTTAAACATGACCAATACGAAAAGAGGTCATACTCCAAACGATAATCAGGTTAGGAACCCGAATAGACATTTTAGAACTAATACTAATGTACAACCTAATCTACCTCATAATTCGGGATATCGTCCTAATCGTCCATTTAATTATCAGAATAGACCAATGCAGTCAAATAATATTCAACGCCCATTCATACCGCGGCAATTTAATAATAATTATGCAAATCAATTCCGTCCAATGAACCAGGTAAACCGTTTACATAATAATCAACCGGTATGGAATCGCGAGCAACAAAGTAGGCCAGAGCCGTCAGCTCCGCCGGCGCCCTTGAACTTTCATAATGCAAATGAAAGAAATAATACGGACGCGACCACCGATAATAAAAATTTTCTAATACAAGCCTCTACGTCTATACGCAAGTAGATAAAAACCGCGATTTACCGCACCTAATTGTACCTGATTATAATATAAAATTATTGATTGACACCGGTAGCACAAAATCATTCTTAAGTCCAAATTTGGTAGAAAAATACTTTCGTGAATTTAAAGTTCCGCAACCATTTGAAGTCGTCAGCACTCATGCCTGTTCACAGCATGATGGAGCCGTAATAATAAATTTATTTAAAATATTTAATACCGATAAACAATATAAATTTTATATTTTCGATATTGGCAATTCATATGATGGATTAATTGGAAGTGATTTATTATTTGAATTAAAATCCATTATTAATTTAGAAAAATCAATTTTAGTAACAGAAAAAGCGGTCATACCCATATATTTCCAACCTGAGTTAAATAATTTTACACCCATTGTTATCGAACTGGAGCCGCGTAGCGAACAAAAAGTAAAAGTACCAACCGAACTTTACAGCGGTCAAGGCATACTTGAGTTCCAGGAATTTTCACCAACCGTTAGAATGCCCAGTGCACTTGTGACTTGTAACAGAAGTTGCGCGTATACTATAATCCAGAATACAAGTTCAGACCCAATGACCTTAACGATAACGGCACCATTTAAGATAACGAAATATGAAACAGAATTAAATGAACCAATTAAATTAAACTATTTCGACATCGATGAATCAGTACGCGAAAACTTATTACAAAATAATTTGGAAAAACTTCGATTGGACCATATGAATGATGAAGAACGCGAAAAAATTTATTCCTTATGTCTGGAATACAAGGACATATTTTATTGCGAAGGAATACCCTTAACTTTTACAAATGAAATTAAACACACGATTAGAACTAAAAATGATGACCCAATTTACGTTAAACCTTACAGACAATCACCATTTCAAAACGACGAAGTTAGGAAACAAGTAGAAAAATTATTGCAAGAAAATATCATTCAAAATAGCCATTCTCCGTGGAATGCACCAGTGCATCTGGTACCTAAAAAGGCAGACGCATCGGGTGAACAAAAATTTAGAATGGTAGTCGACTATAGAAAACTTAATGAAATTACGTGTGGAGACCGATACCCGCTTCCAAACATAACGGATATTTTTGATAAATTAGGGGATAGCATGTATTTTTCAACCCTTGATTTAGCAAGTGGTTATCACCAAATTGAGGTCAATGAACCGGATAGACAGAAAACTGCCTTCAGCACTAACGACGGCCATTATGAATTTTTAAGAATGCCTTTTGGTTTAAAAACGGCACCAGCTACCTTTCAGCGTGCTATGGATAATATTCTTAGAGGACTTCAAGGAACCCATTGCTTAATTTATTTAGATGACATAATTGTATTTTCAAAAACATTAGACCAACACATTTCGAAATTAAAAACTATTTTTGACACATTGCGAAAATCTAATCTCAAGGTTCAGCTGGATAAATCTGAATTCTTAAAGAAAGAAGTGTTATATCTTGGCCATACTATTACACCAGAAGGATTAAAACCTAACGAAGATAAAATTGAAGCAATTTTAAGGTACCCCGTCCCAAGGACCACAAAAGAAATAAAATCATTTTTAGGTTTGATTGGATACTATAGGAAATTTATAAAAGATTTTGCTAAAATAACGAAACCTTTGACTAATTGTTTAAAGAAAAATGCAAAAATAGAATTAAATGAAGACTATTTAAAATCATTTGAAACTTGTAAAACCTTGTTAACAAATGCCCCACTTTTACAATATCCTGATTTTAACAAACCGTTCATCTTAACAACGGATGCTTCTAACTATGCAATTGGAGCAGTTTTATCTCAAGGAACAATCGGAAGCGATAAACCTGTAGCATATGCTAGTCGAACTTTGAACGGAACTGAATCAAAATATAGTACAGTTGAAAAAGAATTACTGGCTATTCTATGGGCTGTAAAACATTTTAGACCTTATTTATATGGTAAAAAATTTCAGATTTATACTGATCACAGACCATTAACCTGGCTGTATTCACTTTCAGAGCCTAATAGCAAGTTAACTTGCTGGAGACTCCGACTCCAAGAGTACGACTTTGAAGTAGTCTATAGAAGCGGAAAGCAAAATTCCAACGCCGACGCTCTATCTAGAATTAAAGTTAATCTTTTTCCAAAAATTTTATCAGGAGTTAAGAACATAATTAATACACTTTCTCCCGACGAGGAAGCACCTAAAAATCAAGATAATAATTGTAATGATAACTTATCAACTGTATCAAATAAAGCAACTTTAGATTCGGGCGAAAACCAAACTAGAATAGACCACGAAGAAACAATGACAGCATCTGAATCACCTGACGTACAGGGACTATTCGAAATATCTGACGAGGATGATTGTTTTATTACTGACATGGTAGGAACTAGAACAATTCCTATAACTAGTAACGCTATTGATACCAAACCAATCCAAATTATAGTCATAAATTGGTATAAAAATGAAATTCAAGTAACTAATAGATCCCGCGATAAACAAAAGATTTTAGAAGTTAGGTTACCAGCCGATAATGTTCAATACATTAAAGATTTTTTAAAATATAATTTAGTGGAAGGAAAAACAAATTACATTTATTTCGATAATAAAACTCAAAGAGAAATTTTCAATTCAGTAGCATCGGAACTCTTTCAAAGTAATCCTGTCAAATTAGTCGAATGTACGGAACGCGTAATCTATGTCGAAGATGAAGAAGAACAAGAATGTATAGTTCAATCTTACCATGAGGGAAAATCATGTCATCGAGGCATAAGAGAAACACTAGCGCGAATGAAAAGAAATTATTATTGGCCTAACATGGAACAACTAGTTTCGACAGTAATTAATAAATGCGACACTTGTAAAAAAATGAAATACGATAGGCATCCAATAAAACCAATGTTACAGCTTACACAAACTCAATCACGACCATTTGAGGAAATTTTCATTGATTTATTCTCCATTGAAGGAAAGTTATACTTAACAATAGTAGATGCATTTTCTAAATTAGGACAAGCCATACCCATTGCTAACAGGTCTACACCTGAAGTAGTAAAGGCTTTAATTAGTTATTTTTCATTCTATGGCACACCGAATAAAATAAGCTGCGACCCTGGATCAGAATTTAACAACGCCCTTATGAAGGAAACTTTAAGTTTTTATAAAGTTGAATTACATATAGGAACTCCTAACAATCCTAATTCTATGGGTATTGTAGAGAGATTCCATTCCACTATTATAGAAATTTACAGATTAGCTAAACACGATCAGAGCACTTTAGATCCATGCTCAACCATGATGTATTCGATAATGTGTTATAACAACACAATTCATAGTGTCACGAATTTAACACCATTTGAAGTAGTTTTTGGTCATACAAATTCTAACAGCACTTTTAACGTCGCCTTTGAAAAGAGTTTTATGCAACAATTAATTAAGGAACATGCAAAGAAAACTGCATATCTCTACAAGTATTTAGAAAATAAAATACGCGAATCCAAATTAAATAGGCAAACCGAAGGGGAACATTTTGATTTTAACACTGGGGATAAAATATTCACAAAGCTAGTCAACCAAAGGAAAGGAAAGGATAAACCAAGATATGAAGAAGCAGTAGTAGCAGGACCCTCAACAAGTAACGTAATACCTGTCCAAATTAAAAATAGGGTTACTAAAGTACCGTTGAAAAATGTCCGAAGACCGGTAAAGAAATCCTCTTGATACTACTCACTCACTTATAATTTGTATTGAATTAAAATATATATATTACTTGCTGTTGTTGCATCCATTAAATTCATAAAAAAAAATATTGCATTGGTATCCTCATATGGCACGATAATATCAAAAATATGTAATGATTATTAAAATTGTAATTGTTTTGATTTAAAAATTGAAATGATTCATGTATAAAAGAAACCTGTAATAATTGGTGTTAACAAATGTTATGAATAATTACTAATGAAGAGTTACTTTTATATTCATTTATCTGAAATGTAATCTTAGTATATAATTAAATAATTGTACTTTTAATGGTTATGGTTAAATAATTGTATGGTTATGGTTTTAATTTTAAATTGTTGCGTTTGAGGCAGTATAACTATATTATAAACTTTAAATTGTATCGTTGTAGTAATAAGATTTGCCTATGTGTTCATTTACGAGTATTAATTAAGTAAAAAAAAAAAAAAAAAAAAAATACAGAATAATCTGGAACGAAGTTAAATTTGAATCTTTACTTGAAATCATCTTTAGATAATTTCAATTTTATGAGGGGAGGAGTCATGATATCGGCTCCTTATCCTAAACCTCTGTCACGCACGTCCACAACTAATCAATTAGTCATGCTCTCATTTTACAAAGTTGCAAATTGTAGATTACAACATTGTCATAATCAGTTGCGAAAAACCATAAATTTGCCTAGTCCTTGACAATGTGTCGTGTACGATTTTACGAGCCCATAAAATATTATGCGTTGTGCAAAAGATAAGGGGAGTCTAGTATAAAAGGATCCCATCTCGTTTCCAGATTCATTCTGTCAGTAGCCTACGTCTAGTTAAGATATTTTAATTCTGGTTTCAAGAAGTTGTATTTTTATTATAATTAAATCCTCCAAATCAGTCAGATTGACATTTTTATTTAAAAGTCCGTGTTGCCTCCACAACCCTCGCCGAGCTCCACCACGATTCGCGTTTACTAGGTAATTAGTTTGTTTATCAATAAATTGGTAATGAAAGAAAAAAGAGGATTGGCACGCTTTCAGTTTTATTTCCAGGCAACTGAAGAAAATATTTTTATTTGTTTACCCTAGAAACAAAAGTTTTTTTTTACTTGTGTAGGGAGTGATAGGTTCAATTTTTTTTGTAAGTAGTTAGTCATTACTTTCTAACTTAGTAGATGGTTTATTTATGTTCCGGATTTCGTTGCTAATTCTGAATCTGAATTAATGTGTGAACTGGTCGTCCTAAGAAATTCAGACTATAGCAAAATCGGCAGTCTCTTAATTCAACGTATTAGCTTGGATTTGGCTGCGGCAAGAGTATCTTATAATAATTATGCATATGCTTTAATTCTATTCTTCCAATATATTGAAAATCGGAAGCTAAATGGTAACAAACCCAAGCACCACAAAAATGATTTTATTTTTGTCTTTGCAAACATACGTGAGTTCGAGTTTCTTAAACAATAACCTTTCAAGATTTCGAGTGTCGCTTACAGACATACAGTTTGTTTAAATCGGTTCTAACTATTTCTCTTGCTTAGCAAGCAGAACCTCCCGCGGAGCTTGCCGATAAGCCGTGAGCAGGCGTATTCATTCTGCTCGGATAACTCACTCCTTACCACCTCAAATAAATTCAAATGCAGCCGCTTTATATTCATTTCAATCGAGTGAGTATTCAAGAATCGACCGTTATCACGTTTCAAGAATATCATAAAACATTTTAAAGTTCCCAAAGAAATATTGGCATGGAATTCTCATTCGGGAGTCCGCTGTAAGTAAATTTAACTTTAAAATATGCATAACAGTTTTCCGATGCGCTCCCCATTCGGAATTTAAACACATCGAATCGTATTAAGATACATTTCGATTCCGTGCACTTTGGAGTTTTCGGGAAGAGGACTTCAGTTCGCGTTTAAGATAAGCGGTGTACCTACTCGTAGCAGGTAAGGAACCTGGCAAGGTAGCAATAATAATATTGTTATGACACTAAATAATTTGTAAAGCTTGAGCTAAAACCGTGGCAATATAAGGTATATTTGTTATTCTTCATTGTTAAAGTGTATTCATCATATCAGCCTGTTACAGTCCACTGCTGGACATAGGTAAAAGTGTATTACATTGTGAATATAAAATATTACAATTTACAAAGAAGTCGAAAAAAAAATTGAGTCTCAGACTTTGTTGATGTTGATGACTATAACAGTATAAATACAAAGAATAATGTATATATGACAATACAAAAAAATATGTAAGTGTCATCTGCTGTTTAGCTAACTTTTTCATACTTCAAGTCCGTCGATAAGCAAATTGTCGAGAGGCAAAGTACCTACCCGGCCACCGGAGGTGTTCAAACTTGGCAACTTGCAAATTGGCTTAAGTATTTACCAGGACTTTTGTATGGCTTACACCAACTTTGTTTATGGGTGGCGGCTTGTGCTTGTTTGAAATCTTTATGCATCGCACCGCATGTCAAAGTGTTCGCTCGTATTTTTTGCTTTATAGCGCAAACAGTTCGATAAAATTCCAAGATGGCTGATTCAAAAAGTCAAACTGCCTATGCAGAAAGTCAAAACGAATGTGATCAAATTATGGTTACTAAATGAAGATTAGGCTGTATGGCTCTGACTGTTGCTTTTCCCTTTGGGAAGAATATTACTACTACTACAACTATTCTTTTTTATATTTAACTAGGTATTGAGCAATCGGCCTTATGTAGTTTATATTATCTTCAGTTTTTATTTAAAGTTTGTTGCAATAACTTTGATGCAGTTCAGCCCAAGATAACTTCAGTACTTACCTTATATCGCGGTGAAACGTGCCAAAATAACAAACGTCAATTAACTACTTACTTGTTCACTTTAATTACTAAATTCAATCCATTAACTTTATTAAAGAAAGGTAAAAGAGATTTTGTATTAACAGAATAATGCGTTTGGTTGATTCGTCGCTATCAGACGTTACGATTACGAATAAAGTATTCTAAATAATTAATAATAACTTCCGTACCCTGTCATCAATATACACCTTCCTAATTTCTAATTTCCATAATTCGTTGCATAAATTAAACATTTTCGCCAAGATTAAGACTTTGCTACAAATTACTGGTCTTAAGACTCGCAAGTTAAGTGTACTTAACCGCGACTTGTGAAAATGTAAATTGTCCCTTCCCGCCCGGGATTACGCCGTCACCCAGTATGCTAATTACCGTCTACTAGCGCCACGGGCTCGTAACAGATATTATAATAGCTCTCGATTGATAATACCTGACCTGTTAGTTTACAACAATAAATATTGCATGAACTGTAGTTTTCTATAACTAAATTTAAGCATAAGTACGTTCTCACGTTATAATATAATGCAGTGGATATCGATGCGCAGCTAATGGCAGATTTCTCTGCGATTAGAGAAGGCAATCATTTGATGCAGAGTTCAATTTTTTTTTAAACATCAGCGTTTTAAGCTTAATTAGAGTTCCGTAGTCCGACAAGGAACCCTTATAAGATCGTTCAGTCCGTCCTAGTCTGTCACAGCAGAATATCTTCTACTCTGGACTGATTTGCATGTAACTTGGTTCGAGGATACTTCACATATAGATCTCATTTTCACAAATACGAAAAATAAAAATTACCCCTTTTTAAGGGTACCTCCCTATACATGTAAAGGGGAGGGGTGAATAATTTTTTTGAGTGCACCCCCTTGTGTGGACTGAAAATAAGATAGGGTTTTGATACAAAACTTTTTTATCAGCTTTACCATTTGCGAGTTATAGCTCGCCAAAGTCGTTTACACGTAATTTCTAAAGTCTTGGACCTATAAACTTCAAATCTCTCACGTAAAGAAACAGGCACGAAAAATCTTATTTAAAATTGTTTCGGGTAGCCTGTGATGAATACTTTCGAAATTATAAGTATTATAAAAATATATACTCGTACTTTACAATGATGACGTTGACGGCTAGGGAGATGATGATGATGCAAGAAATGCAAAACAGCGCGGTGCCAAAATTGACTACGGAACCGTACTTTATGCGTGGTCCGACACGCACTTGTTTTTATTATGAAATCAATAATGCTAAAAGACAGCTGAGTTGGTCTTAACTGTTTGTTTTCAAAGTAAACGCGGCCCTTACCCGTTGTCTTACGTGAGCGACAAGCGCAACGCGATGCGACAATATCAAATGTATGTACGTTTATGATAGTGTCTATGTGACGAAGCGCGATTGACAGTGACACAGGTATATATTGTTTGCATCGTGACGATTACATTTAGTTCAAACAGTTTCGTGGCCTCCTGTGTGGTAAGCACGAACGTTATCGTAACGTATTCGTGTCGTCCAAACGTCAGAAACTGACCGTTTCCCTATACAAATTGACAAGTTAACGATAGGTAAACGCTACGAATACGTTACAATAGTCGTTCGTGCTCACCCCACTGGTGCTTACGCATAGGCCTTAGAACAAATTAACGCTTAGCGATAGAAGTAACTTAAACGCCATCCTAGATTCTTATTGGAAAACATTATTTACGACACATATAAACCCCAAAACCCTTTTCATGCAGTTTTCAAAGTAATATTTCCTAGCAAAAGTACCCCAAAGTAGTGGCATGTACAAATATTCGCTCAATACGGTCTGGAAACTTGTTAATGCTATTAGGCAAGCAGCGGAGGCGTTAAGCCCGCAACCTTACTTAATTCTACTTATTCACAAAACTTTGACATAGCAAGACTGTGAAGCACATCAGAAACTTTATATTCCTGAACGCTCTGATCAGTTATTTTCTGAAAGAGTTCCTACATTACCCTTAAAGATTTTTATTTAGTAATGGTCTTATGTAAAAAAAAAACTCGTACATTCCTAACTAATACTCTAATAATATATACCTAATTCTACCTTACTTGCTTCTGTCTTTCTATAAAAACAAAATTATTTTGTGGCTCAAAAATAAAACCATTCAAATAGTGAACAATCAAAAACCCTGTTTATTTTAAAGCAAACGTGAAAAAATTACATCAAACTAACTAAAACGCACAAAGTAAACAAACTTTCAAACACGCACATGTTCCTCCCTACAGCACTCTTCGCCCTCTTGCGTTTAACTTTAACATCCTGCTTTTGTGCTTCCACATTGGTTTTTCGTTCAATCTTAATATCATCTTCCCCGAAACTCTTCATGCGTTCTGGATATTTCTGTTTTGGCCAAGAACTGTCCTCTGTTTCGTCACTAGTGCTCAACGTTGAAGCTTCGGTCGTTGCTGTTGTGGATGTCGTGACAATCGCGATTGGACTGGGAACTATAATAGTTGTAGGCTCTGTAAGTAGCTTTTCGGTAGCAGTCGTCAGAGTCTGAGGTTGAGTCTTTATTTCTTCTTCATCAGGCATCAATTCTATCGAGCTGCTGTAATGTACTGGGATGGTAATTTCTTCAGTCATCTTTGTAGAGTCTGCCGAGATCAGATTAACTTTTGCTGGAGTTGATGCCTCATCAGTGTAATCTTTGTTGATGAGAATGCACATGTGGGCACAGCTCTCTTCATTGCACTTGTCTTCGATGCCGCATGTGATAAAGTTGTCCCATGCTGATAGGAGCTGGTATAGATGTGGCGGCTTGCAGTTGTTTTCGACGTAAGTCTGGATTCCCGTGACTTCGTTTTCACATACTAGCGGGCCTCCGCTGTTACCCTGGAGAAAAAAAATACTGGTAATGTAAGTGTAGTGTGGCACTATTTTTAATGAAAAATATAACTGATACATTAAAAATGTTTTATCGAGGTTTCATAATCACTCTGAACCTTTACGGAAACTAGGAATGCGAAAGTTAATCCATATTTGATTTTTGATAGTTGTTTTCATTGCATTGGAATTTAATTTGATCCGTACAATTTAGTTTCTTATTAACTAGCATGCTCAACAGAAAACACACTGAACAATTTTATGATATACTACATAACTCACTTGGCAATAGTCCGAATTATTTATAAGACTCTTATTCTCCTCACTGTCGCCGGCGCATAGCATTGTGTCTTTATGGAAGTGTTGGCCACAGAGGTTTCGGGAGGATGGTTGCAAATCGACGAAAAGCTGCGTCAGCACTCTATCATCACTGATATTGTTGATTTTTTTCTGAAAGAAGTAATAAAGAAAGTGTTTTCAATAAAGATAACTTTCGAAACCAAAAACTAATACCAAGCAACACGGGTACAAAATTTCAACTGTTGTTAAGTTGGACCATACGATAAAACTTACTTTACAGACAAAAACCCCCAAATGAGCCAGGAAAACAAGTGCTGAGCTTCTGGAGCTGAACGGCGGGACGGAATTTGACCAGCTATAGCTAAGGACCACCGCGAGTAAATTATCTTTCGAGTAGAAAAGTCGCTTTGAAATCGGTCCATCCGTTTGGGAGCTATGATGCCACAGACAGACACACGAAAACACAAACACATATACACCTATGTGTATATGTGACACACAAAAACACAAACATATATACTCCTATGTGTATATATGACACACGAAAACACAAACACATATACACCTATGTGTATATGTGACACACGAAAACACAAAAACATATACACCTATGTGTATATGTGACACACAAAATAAAACACATATACACCTATGTGTATATGTGACACACAAAAACACAAACACATATACACCTATGTGTATATGTGTGGCACACAAAAACACAAACACATATACACCTATGTGTATATGTGACACACGAAAACACAAACACATATACACCTATGTGTATATATGACACACAAAAACACAAACACATATACACCTATGTGTATGTGTTTGTGTTTTTGTGTGTCTGTCGTTGTCATAAGTCTGACCCCTTTGTCTATACAAAGGGGTCAGACTTATGACATCCCTCTCCTTAATCGGGGGTTAATAAAGAACGAGTTACATTTTGAAGGTCAAGTTGCGGAAAAAATTAAGTCACAGTCATAAAGAATACAACGCCAAATATAGTGGCAGCTGCCTGTCATATACCAATAAAGACACGCATTAGTTAGTAATTATCCAATTAAAAACATACGGCAAACACAAGTATGTAGCAGTTCCCACTGTTGATGCCCGGCTTCGAGCGGATGGTGGCAATGGAGACAGCCGTGGACAGATTGAAAGGAACCAAGGTCTTCAGCAAGCTGATATCATCCCGCCACCACTGAGTCGCGCTGTGGTTGTATGGCCGGACTATTTGTATGATCTAAAAACAAAACATTGATCTTTTTGCCATTCTTTCAAACAAAATAAAATAGTAATATCGCCTCAGTCGACGTCGGCGCCGCAAGAGAAACGAGAAAAATGAGGTGACAGCGTTTAATTGACGTAGATATAACTGTGAAACCGTTTACTTATCGTTCTTATGAATTAAAAAGCTAAATTGTAAACCTCCCAATCATCAATGACTTGCCTCTCTTTCTTGTTCATCCTCATCTTCATTCAGCGTGAAGTTGGTATCAATGGTCGTAGCGCCGACTCTGGCCATAAGCGTCTTTCGGGGGAAGCCTTGGGCAACGTCGTTCATCATCGTTGGCTCCACTGTGGAGGATATCAACCACTCAGGCTTGACTAGAACGGCTCCGCGGAGGTATCGGCTGCCCGTTGCGTCAACCACAGTCTCGTCCGGGTAGTAAATGAAGGCCTGGATACAAGAAAAGAAAAATATTAACTTGCCGTTATTATTTATAGCTAAGGGGACGGGCGTCAACAAGATGGTCTGACGCCATTAAATCAGCAGTGGATGGCAGTCTGTACCGAGCAGTTCAATCCTCATACGACCGGAATGGATGGAGGACCTTTTTGTGTAGTCGTGATCCTAAGCATTGAGGATACGACGAAGAAGAAGAAGAATCATTTTTATCTGAAAACCAGGTCTAGCCTTTGGAAGAAGAAGAATCATTTATATCTGAAAACCAGGTCTAGCCTTTGACACTGTGACAGTATCTTTGACATTAGACTATGCAATTTGTATTCACCTGCTTGGCACTTAGTTACACTTAGCTAACTATAATTATAGGTCTTACTATGCTAAAAAATATATCAAAACTTACCATGTAGGGATAGTTACCCCTTTTGATTTCATTTTCTTCTTCTGCGAACACACCGTCTCTCAACAACGAAACTGAAACGTAAAGCAAAATAATTATAACACATTTTCACGACGCACACCCGATTATTGTAAAGGTTTACGCGTACCAAAACATAAAGTTATTAGAAGTCTATTTTTCATTTTTCAGAAAAGAATATTAAAATAATCAGAAAATTATATGAGTGATGTGTCAAATGCTAACTCTTCTGTCAATCCAATATTCAAAAGAAGAATGTATATAATTTTTCTTAAATTTATGTGCGCCAATTCCTCAAATAAGTTTGTCTTAAAAACTGAGAGAAAGAGTTTTCTTTGGCGAAAAGATTTAGGGAAATGAATCGCATCACTCTTTTACTTTTAACTCTCATAAAAGGTGAATTAGTCGAGTCACGTCCCTTTATTTTTCTCCGCTATCTTTGACAAAGTTGCACTCGTTTGGGCTAAACGCATTAATCAGAATCGCATCCGAGCTGAGACGTATTATCCTCAATAAAGCGAAAAGAATGACTTCGCGAATTTTAAACGCGTGTTCCTCCGATAACGACGGGGATAAATCCGGGAAACACCTAATTATTCATGTAAGGGGATCAGAGTTTGTGTTAATACGCCCGGGGCGTCGTTGACTTTTGAAAATATGCAGAGTGTATAAGTCGTTTATTTTAAATACGGACGGGAACACGATTTGGGCGGGCGGCCGGCCGCGAGTTCTGCGTCTTTGCTGTTTTAAAATCAGATGAATGAATAAAATATAGTGGACTATATTTTCTTGCAGCGTTTTGAATAGATTTCTAAATAAACTCTGACTTAATATAGCTTTATAAGTTTTGAGTTTTTTTATAGAAAAGTCAAAAGATAAATAGATAATTTCAAAGTTTAACTTACATAGAATGGTCTGTAAATTACATTGTCTTTTACGTTGAAGTCTAAAGTCAGATTCATTCCTCGAGATGTCTGGATCCGACTGAATGATTACTATGTAACATTTACGATTAGTGTTCAGCACCCCTTGAAAGAACACTAACATCGTGATATGGCCCACAAATGAGCTCTCCGATTGTATCCAAACCGCTGATGCGGCGGCGACAGAACGACTCGCTCAGACGGCTAACCCAACCACACTAACCAGACCCCTGCTTCTACCCCACGAACGGTCTCAAGACTCAATTCTATTGTAAAAAGGTAGCGCTGCCAAAGGTCCACAAACCCTGGTCTTAACATAACGACTCGAATGAACGAGCTACGTGTTTTGGCGGCTACCCGCAATTGCTTTACACTTCCTATGAGTAGCTCCCGACTGCACCAGATATTCGATTATGCGGAAATTTAAAAGCCTTTTCCGACTTTTTTCATTCATTTTACGAGTTTATGGACGAGCAATTGAGCCTTTTATGGGTATCGGTTCCGGCGCCCGATTTTATTGTTTTATCAGACAATATAGAGTGACACTGGCTTGGTCGTTGGAAAACAGTCAAACGGTATTCATAGGCAAATAAAATGCAGGTAGTTAATTCACACTGTTCATAAATAAATGTCAGATTAATTTTCGTTTTTGAATATCATGAAACTAATATTACCTAGATCAATGTAGTTTTAGTTTCAGTTGCGTAGAAACAAAATAAACTGTTTTATAGGACACACTTACCGATCACATAGCAAAACGGTTGAAAAACACCCAACACAGCCATTGTTTTCATTTATTTGAGCCATCATTATTTTTAAATGTTCAGATGTGCTTTATTTTATACACTTATAAATGATATACTGCTCTAAGAGCAGTTTAAGTCAACCTGTAAAGACTCGTCTACGTTTCCAGGTTCGTTCACGGGACGCAGACGTAGCGAGTTAACCCTGCACTGCCCCGGGGGGCCTATCGGGCCGGAATGGTAATGGGCCCGCTATGCCATTCAAATTTTATTTTATCGTGCACCTAATATGAACATTGGCTGCTCGGCCCGGCCTTTAGATACCGCTGCGGAGCTCGACTGGTATTAGCGAGTTGTAATGTCTTGTACGAGTAGCTTTGTGTTTGGGTTCAGTTTTTGTTCACTTGATTTTGGATTTACACTTCCTCGGACAGTAGACGGGTGTTACAGGAATTATAATAGTGTAACAATAAAACTTCTATTGTATCTGGCATAGTGACTTGTAAAGCATTAAGTCAGATTGTTTTTTGATTTCACTAAAACTGCATAGAATTGGAAAGGACATAAAGGGCTTAATTTTTTTGATCATTGATCGATCACGGATTTGTGATCAATTTATTTTTTCCTTGTGTTAGAAGTACCAAGATGCTATCAGAAAAACCTATGTACTTTTATTATTATTATTGTTTAAGGTATGTATGTATTTTCATTATTACAGTAGCATTGTAATACTGTAGTATTTGCTTAATAATTTCGAAAATTTATGTAGATAGCAAGAATTACAGTTACAAAAAAAGCCTTACGTGCAAGTTTAACAGTTAGGTGCTATTTTACCTATCTGGATACTTGCAGAACAAAATGTAAATACAAAATTCTTGGCGCACATTCTGAAACTCCACAGTGCCGCAGCAGTGATATGAATATTAAACGTTTAAGTATTAGAAGATTTACGGCGATTCAAAAGTTGGGCTGCGCTCTTAAATGAATGTTTAACATTATCTGAGTTTTAGGGAGCTCTTAAACAAGTCGCAAAGAAACTTTAATAGAGAGAGAGTCTCGGGCGATTAATTCTGAGCCGTGGAAGGTGGACGGGAATTCTTAATAGGAAAGGGTGCGCTCAATCAGACTGTTATTGCAGTTTGTTCCGAACCCATAGTTGTCTAATGTAATTATAGGCCCCTTGCTTGAGAAAATAAAGTAATTTAGTACCTACCTCATTTGAGGGTTAATTTAGTTACTAAAATAAATGGCATGAACGGTTAATTTGATGTCTTTTTACGCTAATCTAACGATAATATTACATACTTTTGTTGTCCTCAATAATATTCTGACAACGTTTTAGCATGTCATAGGAGCGTGCAAAAACAATTGCAGTAGCGTAACGCAGTAACGCAGAGTGATCGATTTGATCCAGTCCATAATAAAGGTGTAAAGTTAACAGGTCGACGGGGCTGATTGGCGGCGTACGCGCCGGCCGGCATTTCCCGCCGCCCATTGTCATGCACTTTATTCAATTTGATTTACTTACGTGCCAATTTTTGTAGGCTTCGGTTTTTATTAACTGACCTCGACGTCGTTGTAAACTTAATTGAATCCGCTAACAAAAGGCATCGAATGAAATGAGCGTCCAACGATGTGCAATGCAGATTATAATGGGGTTTTCCGAATTTGCATCAGGCTTTCAGTTACTCGATATTCGATATTCGCACGGTGGTTGAACTATTGTTTTTATAACAAAGCACACGGTAAATGAATCCGATTTATGATTGGCTCCACCATTTCTGATTTCCCATTTTTTTAGGCTTTGTTCAAGTCGTATGTCATTTACGACTTCAACAGTGTATTAGACTCACAAGTTTGTGTAATAAAAGCGAATTATACGCAGAAAGCGCGTAATCTTACTTAATTATCTGAAATTCAGTCGTATTTAACGTCGTTTCTAAACGAGTTTTCACAATTGGAGCGGAGTCAAAAGAGCCTTCTAAAGGAATCGCAAACACAATTAGAGGCAAGTTGTTGTTTGTCGAAATTGTCAGGGAAAGAGTGTTCGTGACACGTCGCTCCTCAAGCAACGGTGCGTAGCTGACATCTGGATACTGTTGCACTTCTCTGAAGGTCAATGTGAAACACCTCATTAACATTTATGAAGATAATATTCGTTTTTAGACATGTTAGTCAGACAGTAAGTTCGTATGTTAGATAGTAGTGGTAGCTCGACTCGTTCTTGAAATAATTATTTATGAAAATGGTTTTTATGTCAGCCGACAAAATACAGGATGCGTCGTGGCAGTCAATACGCCAAACCCTATAAAAACATATTGATTTGGAAGTATCCTGTATCGAGAGGTAAGTAAGCTAGAGAGGCCCTTTGGTTTCCTTGCTTTTTCTAAAAAACTTTTTTTTTCTAAATGTGTTTATTTATTTCTGAAAATGCATACAATTTTTTGGTTACATTTTTTCGTAATAATTTGCGCGATGTATTACTACATGAACTATTTTTAACCATTTTTTAATTGCCAAATTTCAGTTACGCGTCACAAGGGTGTGTTGTGCGACCGCTAAGCTCGTTATTATAATTGTGCCCTATAGAGAGATACAGAATCAAATCAGCTGGAACAATGCCGCGCAATTAAACCGAGGGGATGTCTTAAGGCCGCGGAACGAGTCAAGAATTGACTTAAAATTATATAAAAATAAAGGGATGCTGTTTAAAATGACCCCACAAGGATGCAAATAACACAATAAGTATACTTTCAAAAGATAACCAAACAATTACATGATACGTACTTTAAATTCATCGAAAAGGTTTTAAGGTTTTTGTCAGAGATGATCTTCAAAATGCGCCGTTTTATCCCTTAATTTTTCCACGAACGACACTGTAAAGTGATATACTTTCTTTGATACAAATTGTTCATATTTAATTGCATCAAAGAGACAATCTATATTTAATTCTGTATTGGGTACGAACGAATGCTGTCGTCTTTAGTTTTGGAGAGTAAGGTACCCTAGTTCTTATTATGACAGATACACCTGGATAAACTTTTCAGATCGCTAATACGTTGTAGCATTATCACTTTGATACGATCTAAAAATAGGTACGAATTCTCTGCAACATTATGGCCACATTATTTCTTCACTTATGTAGGTACCTGTTATCCTGATGTACCAGAACTACTGATCACAAATTAACTTTCTACCGGTTTTCAGTCGTACGACAATCAAAAAGACGTTCCACCCTTCCGTCGATCCATAATTGATCAATTCGTTCAATTGTAAGTACAAAATTCGTAAATCTCTCCAATTCCTCGTCGAGTTCTATGCAAATCCCTTCGTGAATAGTCTGTTTACTTCTTCGTCTTTGTTTCACCGTAACGAGCAGAAAAAGGGCCCATTCAGAGCATCCGAACCTAATTACCTTCTCCCGCACAAAGCGGGTTTTTAATTAACGATATTATGTCAAATAACTCGCTTGAACCGTCTTGTTCTCGGATTGAGTTGAGCGTTTGTTTTATTGAATCTTAATAATTGTGAAAGACTTGAGTTGGAGAGGTAAAACGATTTGGAGACCGCATATTTTCTTAAGTCAACATTTGAAATTTTCGCAGGAACCACCCACATCCTAGGGTTGATTGATATAGTGTTTAATTGTGATAAGATATCAAATAAGGTATTTTGCAATTTGATGAATGAACGTATAAAGGGAGGGAGTATTGAGACTGCATATGCTTGGTAAATTTGAGTACGTGAATAACTATTGAATCGTTTTCTGCAGATGTACATTTTTGTAAGTTTATCTAAGTTATCTTCAAAAACATTTTAAGATTGTAAAGAATTTTAACACTAAATTAAATTCAGATTGTTCTCAAATAACAAAGCTCATTAGCGAGTTAACTAATCATTTATTAGAGCTTAATTAAAACCTTGCGTAACAAGCAACCAGTAATAATCACCGATAACGCCCAGCTAATAGGAAGATCGTATTAGTTTGGAGTGAAGGGCCGGCTAATTGCGTTAATCCAATTAATTGTAGCCAATTGCACTGACTAATGCATTGTTAGCAATGACAGATCGCATGCGCTGACGGTGACGCGGGCGCCACTGACGGCCGCATCCATCAACATTTGCACAGCCTAGGTAGAAAAGCCAAAGGATCGTGGCCGCATACAACCGGCCCACCCACCCGGGCCAACCGCACCTACTTATGGTTCCGTCCCACTAATGGCACTGAAGGGCACCGTCCGGTTTTATGTGGGTATACGAGCTCCTACCGCGTTCGGGAGTCCCACAAACCCATTGACACTTCCGCTGGAGGCAGCAATAAAGGTAGAAAAGCAAGCACTAGCTTTTTATGGCTACAAGAACAGCAGACATGTTATACACATGGTAAGGATGTTAAGAACAAAGCTCGAAATGGCACACGCACACATACGCACGTCTCTACAAGGCACCTCAGCGATCATCCATCAGTAGAGTCCGGCGGCATTGCAAGTGTCAGTCTGCGTGTGATATTTATCGTTGTTGTGTGTGCGCGGCTAGTCTCCGTGCGTACTGTGGCGTAGTTACCGCTATCAAATCAAAATGATTGATAGCCACAAAGTTTATTTACAAAAAAGTTGTTTTATTGTTTGTTCTATCCGTCCTTTAAATATTTGTAATTGATTTGAGGTCATATCATATAGGCTGTGCTAGAGTCAGTAAGGAGTGGCCGTTCTTTTTGATTTGTGACCAGCTCACTTGCATGGCTCCATATTCTTACAATGATAACATATATCTGATAAAAAAAGCAAAATGCGAGGTAAATGATTTTTTATATGGCAATAAACCGCTGCGGACCGCTTGTGATCGGTCGATGTGGAAAACTGTGGGGAAGACCTATGTTCAGCAGTGGACGTCCTTTGGCTGATAATGATGATGATGATGATGGCAATAAAGACTGACTGTCATGCTATGTCATGAAGAGTCTTGATTTCTTTTACAAAATATTTTTGACCTGATGTTCCAGAATATTTTGAAGAAAATTATGGTGTGTAGCCATTATTTGAACTGTGTTTCATGGACTGTAAACGGAAATGAAATTCATGAAATAAATTTAGTGTCTCGACTAACTGTTTTATCAGATTGACCGAAGTTTATTATATAAATTGAAAAATTATGGTGTTTTTATACCTCCTTAAGGGTAAGCCTTCAATGAAAAGACAGCGAAATAAATGTGTTTTTCTCCTATTTAAGTACTTTTTTTACACTAGAACTCTGGTGAATTTTTTTGCAAATAGTATCAAAGTCATTTATTCCCATTTTTCCACTGCTACCATTCAAAAATTCAAAGTACCCTGATTTTCATGAGATTCCGGAGACTCTTTACACATGTATATAGTAAATTGGTAGAGTATGTTTCTTAATCTTAATTGCAAAAAAATACTATTTACCGGAATAGCAAACAATTATTCAGTCTTTTTAAAAAGTGTAGGATTGCATTCAGCTGTAAAAAATACTTTTTAAATATGGGGAAAATCTCTTCGTTGTTCTCATTTGACAATTGCTAAAAAGGTTCTACAGCAAGTGGAGTGACAATAGCGAATACAATAGGTACAGGCTGCTATCTAAATACCCTGCGTCCATTCCTAATTCCGACAGACAACGTAAAGGAGAGGTCCCACTTCATAAAGCTCTGTTTTCATTTGCGAAATTGCTCATCGCATTCGCTCGAATGGCAAAGTTAACACGAGTGACAAAGATGATGATAGTCAAAACTATGAGTACTGTCTCAGAGAGTAGGTTCTTAGGGCCGGATTAGCCACATTTGAATGCGGGCCCGACGCGTCTCCGCACTAATTGAGTTAATATTTGGTTATCGCGCCCGCGCACTCGGCCCCGCGACTAATCCGCAAGAATTAATGACACAAATTTATCATTATTAATGCCTATATGCTCCAGGCCGCACCTGGTTTTATGCTACGGCTGCGGAAGGGTTATGCTAACGGGTAATGGATAGGCGTATGGACACGGAAATTTAATCGGTTCGGCTTCCAATGATTACTGCAACCAGCAAACTTTATTTTTACTTAGAAGAAGATGATAACTAATATTTTTTGGTTAATTTAATGATAATTTGTTGACATTTTGTGATTGTTTAGATAGACATTTTACTATTTAAATTTATTATGCCAATATTAATTTAAGATTTGCATGCCATTGATAATGGTTGATTAGGCGGATGTATAATTGCTGATAAATAATTATGACCATCTCCAGTGTACCTTAACCAAACGCAAATAAAGATTTCTATTTCTATTTCTATTTCTTAATTTTCAATATCAAATAAATTACCTACAGCTTAAGTTGTTTAATCTTAATACATTCATTGAATAATTTGGTTTTTTGCTTTAAGCTGCAAATCAGAGGTATTTTTACAGTTGACATTCAAAACTGTACATGACATGCTTAACAAATATCGATTTTAACACAATTAAGCTCACGTGACCGCGGTTACATTTGCAACGTTCAACTAGAAGTGGGCAGTTAATTAAATAAAAACGACCTTTTGCACTCACAGTGAAGGTAATGCACGCGCCACACCATATGTTGGCGGTTGGCATGATTGGGACCCGTATTTCCTTCACGGTTTAAACTATAAATAAACTCAATATCTTAAAGGCACGTTCACATGAAAACTGTTTACTTTAAATTCCTAAATCGCTCAGTTTTAACTTTAACGATGTGGCAATTCAAAAGGATATTAGGTGCTAATTGGACTTTGGCTAACTTACCATTCTGGTGTTATCAGCATTTAAATACTAACTCGACGTTTTATCAACGATTGACGTAACATAACAGTATTATTAACATAACAGTATTAGCTAATCCAAGCATAACATAAAATGATAGGTTTTTTAGAATAAATATTGTTTTTAATTTATTTCACTAAAAACCTATCATTACGGCACGGTAGGCATTTTTTACACGGAGAAAATGCGTCAAAAATCATAAGGGTTGCATGTGTGTGAAATTTAAGAATCAGATTATTTTTCTTCCACATTCTTCCTTTGACAATAGCTGCTGCTTTACAAACTTAAACATTTGATTCGAAAATGTGCAGTTAAGAAAAAGGAAACAAAACCCTTCAACTGCAGATGTGTGTTTATCAGCCGAGCGCGCAGGCAGCCGTTCGATTGGACCGGCCATTCGTTCCGACAGTTTTACGGCTAACGTTCGCCGTTTATTCGTGCGTTCCGCCCGTGTAATGCCTTTATGACAGTTTTTTATAGACGCACTAGTTCATATTTTGGCAGGGTTAAGGGATTAAAAGATTGAGATTAATGTAAACGTATAAAACTGGTCGCTTGAATCGAACGGGTTTTATTGGCGACTATTGGATGAGGGTTCTGTTACCAACTTCATTCGTTAATTAGTTATAAAAGTCAATGCGATTTAATACTAACGCGTTATTTAAGCGATACGATTTCACGTTAGATTTCATTTCCGGTAAGATATGTGTAGCAGATATTGCGACATGGTGTTATACCCTTTGGTTCAATCCAATTTTATTGAGTATTTAGATGTAAAACTTTCTTAATAAAATCAATACCTAGAAGTAAATAGTTGTATTTTTGTCTCTTTGCAGCTTAACTCACCGTAGCACTTTCGCTATCGAACTCCGACTTACGCCCAATCCATCTTCCACCGGAGACGTGTCTTGACAGATAACTTATTTGTACAGCGACACCATGCATCGCAAACAGCCGGCATCGGGCGATCAATGCGCAATCACGCGCTAATCGCCGTTCGAAGTCATCCTGACGCATGCGACAACGTGACGCGTATGACGCGACTAATTAATTTCGTGCGGTCAGCGAGCAGGGTAAGGGTTAACTTTTGGGTGAAAAGTTATTAACAAAACTTAGAGTTTATGATATTTGAAGTTTGAAAACAAATTGAAAGCATAAACATCAGTAAATTGTTTGATAAGACGTGATAAGTTTTAATGGACCATCAAATGGGCGTTTAAGTTCCTACTTCATCACGAAATTGTACTAATTTAAATAACATTAAGTTGCACACCTATTAAGTATTCTTGAAAAAACCTGAACATTGGAAAGTTTTCGCTTTCAGATAGTGTAAGATTGTTCACTTAATTAAATTAACGTTGTCTTCTATAACTCCATTAAAAACTCAATATTACCTCTCCTCTAGAAAATTTCCAGTTGTCCACTGCTGTTTGAAACCCGTCAGGGCAATTATTTAGGCGCACTTCGACAGCCGACACGGATCCACCCGGTAACGTGATACGGGGCGAATATGCAGCTACGGCGCCGGACGAAATATCCAATGAAAGATAAGAGGCGAGACACGAACTGGCTTGTGATTGCCCGTTGCTCTACTTGGTTTTTAGTGGCTTAAGACTGGACTATTCTGATTGTATGTGATGGGTGTTTGTCGAAATCGACTTGTTTGACGTAAGCATATAATTTATATTCATTACTAGCTGACCCGGCGAACTTCGTACCGCCTTAGCATTGCAATGATTGAACAATGTCATCGAATTATATTGACATTAGTTACGCGCGTTTTTTAAATATGCAATATTAAATGTATATTTTTCAATATTTCTGAGAGATTTTCTTAATATTTTTTTCCGTAAGAACCTTCTTCTAATAATAACAAATACAACAAAAAAAGAATTAGTAAAATCGGTCCAGCCATTCACGCGTGATGCCGTGACCAAGGAAAACGGGTTTCATTTTTATATATATATATAAGATTCATAGAAAGCATACCATCAAGCAAAATGTATGATGTATATACACTGGTAAAAGCCATAATCACCGATCTTCTTTCCCTTCACCCTCGACACGCAGCTCGATGTAGAACCTTCCAGAAATGTAAAATATCAATTTGTCCACCGCTGTTGCTCGTGAATCTGTCACAGCAATTATTTAAGCGCGTATTGACGGCCGACACTGATCCACTCAGTTATGGGATACTGGCCATATCTGCGCCAGAGGCTGTACTCCATAACGTTTCGTTCGTAACACAATCCGTATTTCCTAAACTAGCCAACCCGTTCGCTCGCACGATCATCTTAGTAACAGGAATGGTGGAAACGCTGTATGAAGTAGGGCGCCGTAGCTGACTACGGCACTGGACGAAATATCCAATGAAAAATAATAGGCGAGACGCGAATTGGCTTGCGAGTGTCGTGAAAGCTCGTTGTTGCAAAGCAATGTTGATTTTTGGAGGCTTACGATGAAAAACTCTCTGAAACGACTGTGTAAATTAATCTAGGCATTGAAAACCAGAGCTCCATTTCGCAACGGATACTGACAACAAAATAGTGCTTGCCAAGTTCTACTAATACGTGTTAGCCCAGAACTTGTGTTAACAGATAATTGTGTAATTACTACACGGATATATTTATTAAACAGTTTTACTGTAAAAAAGTATTTTCCAATCTAGAATAATCATAATAAACATACCTAGGTACTATTTTTTCAGTACTTTGATATTTTTTATCAATTCAAGAAGGAACATGTATTACGAAAGCTACATTTTAATTGCGACAATTTCAATACCTTCACTAAACTGGCCTCGCAGACACGGTTTATCATCAATATCATGCTCAACCTAATTTCACTCGCAAATGACCCGAACCGGAGGATTCACGAGACCTGCAAACGCAGCGCACATCCCGCATAACGCCGTCCCGCATCTGTTATCAGGGATTGCTAATTGTGCGTTAATCAGCCGCTAATCACGCCCGTGACGGCATTATGCACGCACACGCGCTGCCACTTGATCTGATTTGTCACCTGTCTAAATACCAATAACGGTCATCATTATCTTCGGATTTGAACTACTAAGGCTACACACTGCTTTGCATACATGGGTAGGAGTAGTTCAATCTCAAAATAATAATATATGATAAGATGATGCATTGGTATTTTTTTTACAGTTCATGGTACATGGTGGTAATAGGGTTAACCATTTATTTAAGCTAAAAAAGAGAATTATTTTGCTTTAAATGACCACTAAACGATGCAAGCGCAGGAACCCAAATAAATCTAACTGAAAACATTTCAAAAAACTACATCTGGAAGTCGCAGGATTTACAACACAACTCACAACGTGACACAGAAGATGTACCTGGAAACACAACACTGACACCGACAAAACACTCGCCGCGTTTCGCCACTACACGTGGCATCCTCAGGAAATGTGGTCGTTTCGACAGACGAGCGACTGAGAACCATTTTTTTATGGGTTATTCGTCATATTCCGCCGCAAAGACTTTCATTGTTGCCCATAGGCCCTCCCAGTAGACCTTCTGGGCGAGGGTACAAGTTGGTTGCTGTTACGTTTACAGGTCGCCAGTTCATTTTGCCAGAAGGCTGATGCAATGCTCTTAATAATTTGGCTGCCGGAAAGAAAAAAAATATTTGGACATCTAGTAGAACTTTCACTTCTGGCACGCCTTGCCCATTACAACGCTATGACATAAGCTACAACTGCAGACTCTTAGTCCGCACCTTTTTTATTTTGTAAGTTATTTACTAGTTTATTATATTTTTTTAACACATTTAACATGCTCCTTCAGTAGCGTAATAAGCTTTTGTGGGACTAGAGTGAGCAAGATGCGCATCAGGGTTGGGGGTGAATTAACGGAGGAGTTCGATGTGGTAACGGGACTAAAGCAGGGAGATGCTTTGTCTCCAATGCTCTTCAACCTGGCTCTAGAACATGTCATCCGGAAAGTTATGTCTCTGGACATAGGTGTACGACTGAACGGACAACATAGGGTCATTGGTTACGCGGATGACTTGACTCTTCTGGGCCATACCAAGAGAGAGGTTGAAATTGCGGTGCAGACTCTTGCTTTTGGGGCCTCTGGAGTTGGACTCAGAATAAACCAGGAAAAGACCGAATATTTTCACATGCAACGTTATAAAAACACATGGCAACAGCGCGAACATCTGCGATGTGGAGAGATGGTATTTAAAGGAACCGCCAAATTCAAGTACCTGGGATGTACCATCACGGACACAAACACAAGGGAAGAGGAGATAGATACCCGCATCCAGAATGCCTTGCGTTGTACTGCTGCCCTCCACAAGGTGCTGGTGTCTAAGCTTCTTAGCAGAATAACCAAGATACGGATATACAAAACTGTCATAAGACCGATCTTGATGTATGGCAGGTTTGGACACTAACACTCAAAGAAGAACAAAAGCATTTGGTGGCCGAGAGGAAGATCATGAGGAAGATTCTGGGTCCAACTTAGAGAGAAGGTGGTAGCTGGAGGATCCGGAAAAACCACGAGATCGAAGAGCTGGTCGCCGAACCCAACATCCTGGGAGAAGCCAAAGCCCAGAGACTTCGTTGGTTGGGACATCTAATAAGAATGGGGGAGGATCGTAGCGCCAAAGCAGCGTTTCTCGGAATACCTCGAGGCCGCCGCCCCGTCGGTCGGCCCAGATACCGCTGGAAGGACGCCGTCATGTCAGATCTGCAGGAGCTACAAGTTGCGGACTGGCAAGAGGCGGCGCAAGACCGGATCTGATGGCGTTCTCTTGTGTCGGAGGCCAAGACACACTTTGGGTCGCTGCGCCAAAGAAGTAAGTAAGTAAGTAACATGCTCCGCTAAAAATTTAATATAATTTATGATCAGCTGTGCTTTGTCTACTGCATTAATCAGTGAATAAGTGCTCCCAGCGATAAGACCGCCTGAATTGTAATTTTTTCTGTATAGTTTTTGTGGTGCTTAGTGAAGATTGAATCTATCTATATATCTTATTCAATTACACACCAAATTCCCAATTCGATACCGAATTGAGAATAAGAACCTATGGATGAATCGTTTAGCATCCGCATTTGCAGATATCATTTTCTTAGCTGCAGATACACATACACGGACTAACTCAGATGTTTTATCACGCGCTATTATTGTTATTTCACACAAACTGTTACAGCATGCCACAAATCCGATATTTGCCATTGAAATTAGCATCAGCAGATACGTATTTAGCTGTATCCTGTAACGCTATTCGGATCGGACGGCAAATCAATCAATCAGTGCTCATTAGGTTAATCGCTGTGACGGTAATGGGGCCGTTACATGCATTGCTGCTCGTTCGCTACAGTGCACAGTGCTGCCATCTCATATTATGGACATGTTTAATTAACAACCTCCATTATACTGAGTGGCCAACGTAGCACCTAAGTGCCTTCGTGATGTGGCCTGTAGGCTACAAAGTTTATGTAGAATACGTGACTCGAACCTTCTGGAAGAGAGATAGGGTTGACTGAAAAATTGATGATTTGTAAAAGACTATGTTTGTAAAATTTTTAGATAATACGGTCTTGGCATAGGCTAGGAGATGAACATTAAAAGTTATTTTAAATTAAAGCTAAAACTTTGTTGTTCAAAATTATGCATTCAATATGTCTTCGTATATCTTGGCAAGGCTATTAATGGGCTACTACCGCAAGCATGAAAAATTAAATAAAAAGAGTTTTTTTTCGAAAATTTGTTTCCCCGTGTAGAGCCCCCTTTTGATATTGCTGTCATATATTGATGCTATTATAGATTTACAAGCAAAAAAATTGAAAAATAAAAAACGGCATATTTTGCACACCCTGTATTTGGGGTGTTTGGTATATCAAAAAAGATAATTTAAGACAAAAGGAGCTCAACGGTATATCTGCAGCAGGGAAATTGTATTCAAGTTTTTTTTATAAGTTCCCTAGTGAAATTATAGAAAACCGGTAAATTGTAAACGCGTCCAATTTCTTACAATTTAACGGCCTCATTTCGGGGATATTATAATTGCACTGGAACAATTCAGTTAAATTGTAAGGTAAATTGTAATTTAGTTGATATTTTGACAATAACACTGGCTATAGAAAGCCGTTAGATTAACCTGATTGGTCCATTGAAATTCCACAAATTATATTCATAGATTTGCGAAATAAAAGACACGGCTTTTGAAAATCACGTGGTTTTAATTTCCTTATTTGGAAACTAATTTCTATTCACAGTTATTAAATTGTGTAATTAATTATGAATTCGTAAGCGAAATTACAATAGAAACACAAGACTTTTCTGAAATTCATAAATTGCATGCATCGCATCATAAAGAATACTATAAGTATTTCAATAGTTATCTCATAAAATTTTTGAAGTCACAAACAGAATATTTCTAGGATTTACCTTAACATTTTGATAATAATCGCAGCAATTCGGCAATATAGGAAGACATTACCGGGCAATCATTTTGCTCCTCTGTTTTATTTAAAATTCCTTTTGTTGACTGTAGTAGTTCCGTAACTCTATGACAAAAACGTCCGTTTTTTTTTCAAATAACCTGAATGACCAATCAGGTCGTTTGAAACCCCCGTCCCCCACCACAACGAACAATCATAAAAAATCTAAGTTTATTACAATCCCTGGCGCGTCCCAGTGAAATATTATCCCTGAAATGAGGCCTCTAAATTATTAGAAAATTTTAATAATTTCATTTAAACGACAATAAAACAAGGTTTATTACAATATCCCTGCGTGTCCCATCAAAATTACAATATCCCTGAAATGCGACCGTTTAATTGTAAGATTTTTTTGATAATAATCACTAGGGCAATTATAAAAAACCTGATCTTACAATTTCCCTACAACATATCAATGGGTAACATGTATTGAAAAAACTTATCTCTATAAGCAACCAAAGTTACGAATTTCTCTATACAAAACGCAACTCCCTTGAAAAATCCGAATATTAAACAAAAACCATGCAAAGGGTAGCTGTGCCCCACTTAAAAAGGTTCAAAATACTTTTAACCGTTTTTGTAGTATATTGACTCAGAAACTGAAAAAAAAATGCTTCATTTTTTTTCAGTTTTCCATGCGTTTAGTTTTAAACAAATACTGGCTAAATCAAATTAGGTATTTGAAAACAAATGATATGCATATTTAAAAAAAAAACATTATGAGGTTTAGTTTAAGTTTAAGACTAATTTGAATAATCCACCCAGCCCTAAGATATTCAAGTGAAAAGTAAAAACGGCAATTTCATAGGTAAGACGTTGAATACTTTACAACAATCATTCTCCTTCTTTCTTTCTCCTGGCTATGGTCCTAATTTACTTGGGGTCAGCCTTCCTAGTATTTCTGCGCTACACCATACGGTTGTGGGTGGTCCGCTGATTCATGCTGCTACTTTTACGTAATAACAACCATTAATAATTTATTTTAATCATTCATATTTATTTAAGGTAATGCATGATATGATACGCATACGTTCAAGCTTTGATTTTTAATACTTTGAGCGCCGTACTGCAATGAAAATGACTGAAATCTGTAAATAACGCGATATTTTAAAACATTGTAAATGCAAATAATAATACAATTAAATTAATTACTCATATTAGGTCCTTACATATGAAATTGGCGTTTTGTCGTACTGGCCACTTTGATCACAAATTTTTCCTATTTGGTTAGGAATTCGAAATTCAAATTTATACAGCTATTTCCACATGTAGTTGTGTTTCGTAAACCGTCATTCATTTGTTTTTTTACTTATCTTTTTTCTGTTTGCATCGCTCAATTTACAAAATGGAAAATTTGAAATATCGCGTTATTTACGAGTACGAGTTCCACCGTGGCACCAGTGCTGCGGAAACGGCTCGAAGGGTTAATGATGTGTATGGCGGTTGTGTCGCAAAAGAAAACACAGTGCGTTTTTGGTTCCAACGTTTTCGTTCTGGAAATTTCGACCTGCAAAACAAGCCCCGTGGACGGCCGGAGACCCAATTTGATAATGAAGAATTGAAGGCTATTGTGGAAGCGGATCCATCGCAAACCACGTCCGAGTTAGCTGCAGGCTTTGGCGTTAGTGATAAAACTGTTTTAATCCACTTGAAGCAAATTGGGAAGATTAAAAAACTTGAAAGGTGGGTTCCTCACGAATTGAGTGAAGCAAACCGGCAAACGCGCGTCAACTGCTGCGTTACATTACTTGACCGGCACAATAACGAAGGGATTTTAAATCGAATCATTACCTGTGATGAAAAGTGGATTCTCTACGATAATCGGAAGCGCTCATCGCAATGGCTGGACCCTGGCAAGCCAGCCAAAGCCTGCTCCAAGCGAAAATTGACCAATAAAAAGTTACTTGTAAGCGTTTGGTGGACTAGCGCCGTCGTCGTGGTGTCGTTCATTACAGTTTTCTCAAATCTGGCCAGACGATTACGGCAGATATCTATTGTCAGCAATTGCAAACCATGATGGAAAAGCTAGTTGCTAAACAACCAAGGCTGGTCAATCGCTCTACGCCACTGCTGCTTCACGACAACGCTAGACCACACACTGCACAACAGACGGCTAGCAAATTAGAAGAACTTCAATTGGAATCTCTAAGGCATCCACCGTACTCCCCGGACCTTGCTCCAACAGATTACCATTTTTTTCGAAATTTGGATAACTTCTTGCAAGGGAAAAAGTTCAACTCAGATGGGGCAGTCCAAGTCGCCTTCAAAGATTTTATTGATTCCCGTTCGAATGGTTTTTTTAGTAAAGGGATCAATGAACTACCTATGAGATGGCAAAAGTGCATAGATTACAATGGCTCATACTTTGATTAAATAAATATGCTATATAAAAAAATTTCGACTTTTTGTTCCTCCCATACAAAACGCCAATTTCATAGGTAAGGACCTAATATTTCCCACAAATCAGGTGGATGTTAATGGACATTATTTATGGATAATGGATATAGGTTGAGTAGTTATTGATTTGCGCATAACCAACTCTAATTAGGATTAACCATTATAGAGGTTTGACTGTTGATTAGTCATCTGTTGGGTTGCGGACTGCTAAGACGTCGAGTAGCACAAGCTTTTATTAACTTCAATTAGTATTAAACTCATTAAGGAACCTGAGCACAATCTACAAAGTAATTTTCCGTAACTTTTATTCAAGAAGTGCGGAGTTATAATTACTTTCATGTTACAAGATTTTCAGTTGTAACTGTCTTCTTGATAGATATTTTTTTCTCAATTCCGCTTCAGGTAGGTTGGAGAATATCAAGCAGAAGAAGCTCCGTCGCGATATGTCTCTCCCAACAAACACCATGCTACTAGCGCTGCAACAATCATCTTCTCAGATGCTATGGCTAATGCTGATGATGCTTTATTTAAATAATGGTACCTAATGCTTACAGCTCAAATGTCTAACGATAAGTTGAAGAATTTTACGATAGCATGTGGTATCATAACTGAATAAGTCTCTCTCAATATGTTCTGCTCTCAGTGACCTCGTCTAGCACTGCTTGGTATGTCTGCAACATTTTTAATTTTTATTTAAGGTTTACACTTACAGGCTATTTTGTATCCACAATAAATCCAGCACATGTCAAAATAAAAATGAGTTCTAGTGGTTCTGTCTTTGACATGATGTCCCTGACGATAAGGTGATGACATCGCGACATGAACTAACAACAAAAATACTTCACCTGCTCGTTATGTCTTAATGAAAACAATGCTTTACAACTATAGTTGTGTTTGGTTTGGAAAATTCCAGTCGGAGCAACACCGTGATTTCACCTAGGTACATCAAAGGCGCGCGTCTCAATTGCAAGACTTGCAAAGGGTTGGCATGCCAGCTTTGGGTACGTGACACCCGGCGGAGGTGAGGTAAGCGATTGCCTGGTTAAAGTTTTGTCGTTGTGACGGCAAAATCGATGTGATAGTGATCGAAAACCAGTATTAATGAACCAGTGTTTATGACGGACGTAATTGTTTTCCTTTATGATACCTGATCATTCTTTTTCTTTACTTGCTTGGCTTACATAAACTCGATGTACGCAATAAAAAAATATCTTAAGGTAGTAAGTATATTGACTACTTACAAGTAATAAGCACAGCATGTACTAGAAAATATAAATGATTGAAAATTGTTGAGTTGATTAATTAATGCTATAAAAAATTGGACAGAGCACAGTTAATTAACACTAGTTAGATTAATTGGATATTTTAATATTTATCTTATCCCCAAACTAAAACAATAGAATTGTACAATATTTTTGTGTTCTTTAACGTATGAAACTTAAATTAATTTGGCAGTTCTCCTGTCAAACTAAAGACTGGTTTCCCCAATCGACTTCGCTATATGTTAAAAGTGAAAGCTGTAGTTGTAGTAACTTGTAGATATCTCAAATAAATAAGCCTGTCATCTGTCACGCAGTTCCTCATCTAAAGCCTTCATCAAAATTGAGAATAACTTGACTTTAAAAATAAATTTTAATGGAATTTAAGCATTAGCCAGCTACTTACGCTTTTCGTCTGGCATTAGTTAAAGTATGCGCGATACGCGTTATACTAGCAATTTCTCAAAGAGATTCCAGCCATAGCCCCTGCTTTGTGCCGCTTTGATAACTCTTTAAGATGGATCAAATTTTTCGCCGTGAATTCTGAAGTAATCTGTAAATGACGGTGAAACAACGTCGTTAGAAATAATTAACATTTTTGACATTTTAGTTCAGTAAAATGTTTAAAATTCGAGCCCCTTCATGAAAGTACCTTATTTTTTGGATGTGAAAACATCTGAGAGAATATTTTTTGTTATTTCCTTTCGTTTTAAAATACATACGACTTATATTAAATAATATGAAACAATAGATGTCTCATTGCCTGGAGACGAACGTAGTTTGAAAGTAAGTAGTCCAGTAATTAACTTTTAATAAATAGTGTTTGATGATATCAAGTTCTCTGCTTTGAAACCAAAACAAAAATGTTTGACACTTCTAACAGACTAGTCATTTTAGAATGTTACTCAAAGCAAAATTGGTGAGTGATTTTTGATGATCTTTATAAAATTATTGACATATTGTTACACTAACTTAATAACTCTAATTCCTCTCATCAACTTTTTTGTTTGTTGTCAAACTCCAATGTATTTTAGGTTTTTCATGCAAACAAGATACTGCAATTCAGCTTTTATAATTAATAAAATTACGCAATGACATAAATATAAAAAATGAGTAAAAAGAATTAAATATAATATCAATGTTTATATTTTTTTACCATTAAAATACCACCACTTAAATTACGATGAGCATTACGCAAAAACAAGTATTTTAAATTATATGCAACTAGCCAATGTTATCTTTACTGAATTTACAAGAATATTATTCAGCGACATTTATTTTACTACGAGTAATACAAAACGCCAATATTTAAATTAGTCTCCATCGACAGCGCTTTGGGACGGATTTTAAACTCGCATAGATGGTTACAAATTACTTGATAAAGTGTCCTTAACGATACTTTTTTGAGCCACGCCCACCTGTCACAGTTTTGTGGCCGATAAGGCGGGCCGGCGCGGTGGGCGGGGCCTAGCGTGGGAGGGGCACGCCCACGAGAGACCACGCCCTCCGAATGGTCTGTCAGTTGGCGTTCAGGCGTCGGATGGAGAGGATGCAGAGCGTCTTGTCATATCTTAAATGGTTGAACTGTCAGATGTCTAGACCATTTGAAACTATAATTCGATTTAAAAGGTTACAGTTTTTCTTAAAAGACTTTTAATCAAATTACTTACTTACTTCGCTGGCTCAGCGACACGAAGTGGATCTTGGCTTCCGACATTAAAGTGCGACATTCCAATTAAACAAAATAAATAATAATTTTGATGTCAGATTTCATTTTTTATCAGGCAAATTTTTTTTGCGATTCGATTAAGCCCTTTTGAATCATTCGATCTTGACATTAACCCATATTCAAACGTATTTGATTGTTTTAGATAAAACAATGCGCCCATTTTAAATTATTATAGCAAAGAAGAGTATTACTTAGCCCTTACTTAGCAATGTGTGATTACACTTGATGATAAGTGCTGATAAGGCTGGCAAGGTTGAAGCGTATTTCTTTCGTAACTAAGCAGTTAAGCTTTATTTACATATATTTACAAAAAAAATACTCTTCCGCAAATTTGCTGCGAAAACTGCAATTTAGCTGCAAACATTTCGTTTTAATTTAATGCACGTGTAATTAATTTAATATGCTCGTCTGCGGTCGTGGTGCTATAGGCCGCGGGTGTTATGGCGTAATACATTTAATGACTGCATCGATTGTAGTTTAAACACTTTTCGCAAATCATATGTAAAACATAACTTTTTACGCGAACTCAACCATGTTTATTTCTGAAATAAAGATTCTGATTTCATCTACCTGATTATGATTTCATGTACTGCTATAAGCAATAATTTAATCTTTTTTTGTTTCTCGTAATTGAAATCAGAACGTTTGTTGGATTTTTAATTTATAGAATTTGCATCACCTTAATTTATGATGTATGATATGAACGTTTTAAAATATCACCGCTGTTAATACTTCATAAACTACCGAAATAGTATCATCTAAACAGGAGATTTAAACTTTTTTTTTTTTGATCAAAAATCTCTATATGTTCACGCGACAAGTAACTCTTTCCACGGACATCCCAACCAAACATCTTTGCCAGGTTTTTGAGAAATGTATCAAATAATTATATTCAGTAGTTGTTACACATAGGTAGGTACTTACTTATATGGACATGCAAGCTAGCCCACACTAATGAAAACATGTACTTCGAGTAAATCGTTTAAGCCATATTGTATTGTCTGTTCTATCTAGACTTTTTAGGTAAGCGGGGCTTGCAAGCTCCTGTTTTAGCATTTCAAATGAAATTTTAAACGTGGCTAAAAGTGCATTTGCATTTAGGTGTTTCATTTAAAACCGCGGGTTATCTCGGCAGTATTTCACGTCTAATCTGGTGATTAATTAAGACATCGCCAGAGGGCGCAACGCCTGCGAGTTCATCATAATATTGTCTTAGATGCTTTATGTGGGAACAGGGCCGGGTAAGGTTTGTTGAAAAAAAATTAATTTTGAAAGTAAAATAGCTAGCAAAATCAAGACTTATCAATCGCCTGCTTGATTTGTTAAAATACTCAAACTTTTTTACAGATAACATAAACCAAGACATGACATCTTACCTAATGACAAGAAAGTTACACAATATTAACTTATACAAATCAGTTTATTATTTCAGTTAATTATGTTCTCGAAGGTATCTTTGTACTTGCCAAAAAAAACTTTAAAAGCATTTCAGGAAAACCCTAAAATCTCCCTAAATGTGGCCCATGATTGTGAAAAATTAGCAAAAGCAATTCATTAACTGCCAGCAAAGATTTCGCTGAGCCTACCGCGAAGCCTCAATGAAAACGGACAGCACATGATTTCATGTCTATTACTATGAGGTGTTCGTGACGCAGTGGTTGCAGCGCTTTGGTAGTGATACCAAAAGTTAAGCAACCTACGGCGCGGTCATGTTTGGGATGGGTGACCATTCTGACCATAAAAGTGACGTCTATTTACGAGCATCTCCGTGCTTCTGAAGGCACGTTAAGTTGATGCACCCGGTTAATATCGATAGATATTAGTCGTTAATCCTAGTCATAGGCCTTTGGGCGGCTTAATAACATCTGACATTTAGGTTGGTCATTTACCTTACAAACACCCCTCCCGCACCGCACTGAGCCCGCGTATGGCTCGGAACACATCATAGTTGAGGTGAGGCTTGTGCCCAGCAGTTGGACATATAAAGACAAAGTTGGACATATAAGTGTGTACTATGCAGACAAAGCGTTCGCAAAAACATCTTCTTGTATAATAGCTTGATGCTGGTAACATCTGCGGCTATCAAAACTACAAGAAAAATTACTTTTAAACAAAACAAAAATTAAATTAAATTACTCTTAAAAAGTTAAAGCTGTTGTATCTGTGCGATAGTCTTTACTAACACTAGTCCTTCTATCTATCCAGGATAGTTTGTTACACTTTCACGTAAAAACTACTGTATCGATTTTAATGAAATTTTACCAGAATATAGCTTATACACGAGAACAACACATTTATATTTATAAAGAATTGTGAAGATACGGTGTTATCACGCAGACGAAGTCGCGGGCGGCTACTAGTAAAAAATATATGTTCCTATCATATTATTTTCCGTGATTGCGTCATTGTAAACGTAAGCAGAAATAACTGAGCTCGTTTTGCTATGCCCCTCTCCGTAGCGAAGTATTTTTTAATTCCGGCATTAGCATTGTCTCGCGTTGATTTATGTCCGCGGCGTAGGTACACTGAGATAATGGGCCTTTTAACACCTTCATTAAAACGCACTTAATTGATGGGAAAATGTATTTTAAGACTTTTTTCGCCTGAGTACTTAATCTTTCGTGATTTATTCGTCTGAGTCGCCGTTTTTAATTAATATTCATACAGTAAAATAATTATAGCAGTGCACCCAGATGAGATTACTTATGCCTACTTTCCAAACAATCTGGAATTTCTCGGATTCAGCAAGGCATCAAGCTGCTAAGCACTTTTAAGTTCACACCTTGAACATAAAGGCCTGTCAAGGGAAAATAGATCTGCGCTGGAATGAGTTAGCAACTTAACGGCCCACTCGAAAATTAGACTATATAAATGCGAAAGTTTCTTTGTTTGGATACTTGGATGTTTGGATGTTTGTCCGTCAATCACGCTTAATCTACTGAACGCATTTTAATGAAATTTGGTATACAGACAGTGGTTGAACTGACTTGGGCGATAGGATACTTTTTGTCGCGATTAAGGGAGTATTCCCTTGGGATAAAAGCAGAAATTATGAAAAATAGTAAACAATGAATAAGAAAAATATTCGTATACCGTATGTACTAGATAGACGAACGTACTGGATACGTAAAACTAAATTACTAGAACATGTATTCTGCCGTAGCCATTCATAGCACCGTGGCAAATTCGAGAGTTTTTGCTTTAATTAAAGCACTACTTTTTTATTCATCGAGTCACTACTTTTTTCTTTATCTTATTTGTAATCGAAAATGTAAGATATAATTTATTATTAAATTAAAACACACTCAAAGAAAAAATTCGGAGTTCCCACAGGCGGGACTGGAAGCCGCACCTCTCGCAAGCCAGGCGATTGCTCTTCAAATTGAAATACTGTGAAGTATCACAGTAGTTCAATTCATCGGTCCGAACTTCTTTAAGAGCTCCTTAGGATGCAGCCAGCCATGATTCATCACTGATGAGCAAGTGTCATGGTAGCTCAATTGGAATAAATAAATAAATATTTCTCAACAATCACACCAATTCTCTAGTCCCAAAGTAAGCTACGAGGCTTGTGTTATGGGTACTAGACAACTGATAAACATACTTGAATACTTTTTTTTGTAAATAAATACATATTATATATAGAAAACACCCAGACCAGTACAAACACACATGTTCATGCACACTTATGCTTGTACTGTGCGGGAATCGAACCCGCGACCCTTGGTTTAGAAGTCCGACATGCGGACCACTGCACCAAGAGCAATCGCCCGGTATGCGAGAGGTGCGGGTTCGAGTCGTGCCTGTGGTAGTTCGAATTTTTTATTTATTTTATTTAAGTTTTTTTGTTTTTTTTTATTTAGGATAGGTTTGCTCTTGACCCAAGTCAGACATGGAGCGAGCTCACCTAGATGATGCCTGTTCACTCTAGCTTTGAAGATTCATAGGTTGTAATTGCAGGCAAACACTGACGCATTTAATTTCACACTGTAAAGCAATTGGCATTGTTAAAATATAGTAACCTAATATAATGTTGCATCAAAAAGAGTTATCAGCAATTTTTCGATCAAATTCCACTACCCTTAAACTCTTAAAGCACAATTTACTAGTTACTGATAGCTTCACCAAATAAATCGGTGGGAATAGAGGGTACTGTGAGTGAGTGCCGGCGATATAAGGTCGGCCGGTACCCACCTCGCTCACTCTTATCGGAGGCTTGTAATACCTTTACGGAGGCCTATTATTCGTAGAACTTAACGGAGAAATATCGGTAACAGCGGTTGTCTATGGTTATCTTCGTTAAGATATCGCTATTCATGGGGTTGGCTTTAGTAATTTTGAAATCTTCTTATTGCGCTTTATTGCATCAATATAATTCCTGCAGGTAGGCTTAATACAACATACATCCTTGAATTTATTTGAGTTATTCATACATACTGGTACCTAAAGTAAATGCTAAGGACAAGTATATAAGCTGATAAGTGTTGAAACATACCTCAACTGACACTGACATCTGTTATGATACGAAGCTGCTTATTATGCCTTCATCAGTCGTTGAAAAGTATTGAAACTCGGGCCTTACTAGGGTCAATACTTGGTAATATACTACTTTCTTAAACGAATCTTGTCCGTAGACTTTCTGAAAATTTCAGTTTCAATAAGAATATCAATTGGGAGTATTTCCATGGAATGGATCCAACCCTAATCGGACGTCGAGTCCGCCTACGTTTTAGTGTCGTTCGACTTATCATCCATATAATACGTAAAAAACAATAATGTGCGCTCTCTTACAATAATGTTGGTACACGTATCGAAGAGTCGCGCCCAAGAGTTTTATATGTACGTATAAAACGAGCGAACGACAATTGTCTATTATATTTGAACGGACCTGATGATGATGCAGTGTGTGACGACTGACATCAAGAACCGTCAATTGCACAACAACGGTTCTCTAATAAAAAAGAAACGTCATCGCGCAGTGTGGTTTATGTATTTATGCAGCCGGCCCTCAGACAGGAGTGGTCCTGGATGTGTCTCCACGGACCGCAATGTGCGTTCGAAATGTCGATGTTCAAATGTGTCCTGCAGTTCACACTATGACGCGCAGTTAACTGCGTTCTTCATCGACCCGCGAGCCAAGTGATCCACCGTCCAGGGTAATGGTTTTGGTGTGTTTAAAAATATATGTATATATAAAAAAAAATAACTGAATACGACCGATCGTGTCAAAATTTTTACATTATCGACCGACCGTCAAATCCAACCGCATATTGTTTGTTATTGTTTACGAACGTACCGACATCGACTAAGATCGCGGATTTCGATCTGTCCACGTCGATTTCGATACGACGACACCGCCGTGTGTCTTTTCAGACAACAACGGCGGCGTAATTGTATTGAGTGTGTGTGTCTGGATTTCATTTAGAATGCATATCGCTTGTGAGCAATATGTATACGTTAATGATCCTTCCGCAGGTTCCCCTACGGAAACCTTGTTACGACTTTTACTTCCTCTAAATGATCAAGTTCGGTCAACTTCCCAGCAACGCCGACGGCCGTGAAGCCACCGCGTGTCGGTCCGAAGACCTCACTAAATCAAAAAACAGTAATCGGAAAATCTCAAGCCAAAGTGTAATTTTCCACTTGAGTCTTCACCCAACTTATGTGAAGATGCTTCTTTTTCATTCAAGCTACATGAATCTTTATAAATTAAATGATTATAATAATATAAAACACAATTTTGTATCTTAAACAACCCAAGCCACTTAGATAAAGTTGGTTCAAAACCTAAGAAGAATCCAGATCCAAGCTTAAAACTTAAATATCTTAAAACTAGGTGTCAGTGGGTTAGAACCTTTCCATGGAAATACGTCTAATTGTTTTCCAATAAAAGGAAAATAGTAGTTCCAATTTCAATAACCGTGGCCTGCGGGTCACTTTACGGACAGCTGTGCAATCACGACTGATGAAAATGCTAATATAGCAACATTTAATTAGCAAACAACGCCGTCATTATGAAATTAGCGCAACGCCGCGCTGACTTGCCGCGATGCCGCTCGTTTTATTTTGCTGTGAAATTTATTTAAGGGATCGTTCACATGTTATAATGTTCGGTTTACTGGTCCGTTAAAACGTGTATGTTAGTAGCGTATATAGTTATATGAGCAAGTTTACACATACCTTACAGTATATCGGATCCAATTTACTAGATTGAGTCAGTACTGTGGTGTGCTGTGTGAATACTATCTCCAGTAGCAACGGATCCGTTAAAACGGATCCTGCAAAACTGACTTTTTTATTTTTATTTTCTTTATTAAGGGGATAAAAAACAGTAACACATAACAAATTTTTACACAATATCTTAAATAGAAATAAAATAAATAAATGAGTAGTAACCCACTACGTTTTATGGGAATGCGCTCCTATTCTGACTGTAGTGTTGTGTTTGGTAATCTATATTGCGCAAAATTAATTTAAAATATTGATAAAGAAAGTACAACATGTGTGGTGGGTATCATTTCTAAGAATTATATAAGGTATTTTCTTTTAAATCAGTTTTACTTTACTTACTTAGAATTATTTAATGACACCTTATTGTTGAGGTGAAGCCTGCGACCAGCTGTGGGACGAGAGCTAATGAGACAAGATGAAGACATGTATGATTCTATAGTTTGCTGTGATCTACAGCAAATTGGACGTTGAGAAGGAAGATTGCTATACCTTCAATCATATGCTCTAGTACCTGCCTTCCTAATTTTCTTTTTTTCTTGCAAGTTATAGAACACACAATTTCCTGTCAATGTGCTTATTTATATTACAACAAACTATTTTATAGATGTACTATAATTCATCACACTACTAAAAGAACTATACACACATCATAAAAGTGCATCAAATAGCACCGACGTCACATTCGCAAGCTAATTACGTCATTAATCCGCTTCTCATCCTCAATGGCACTCAGCTGCATTTATTCCGCGATTTAATTGCCGCGCAGAGGGCTACTGAAGCATCGGCATACAGTTTAGCACACATGACACAGAAAAGCTATAGGCAGTACGGAAGCTAAGAACAAATGCTTGAAGTGACACACGCATGATTTTATGTTTTTTTATGAACACAAATTTACTTCTAAGAAGAGTGCTTCAGTGCTGATTTTACCAAGGTAATTTGACCGACGTAATAGAAAACATCCGTGTCATGGTATTTTTGAGTATGGTTTAATCCACTAACACTATCACAAATTGTCTGATTAGGTCTGAATCGGCCAACTTAAATTCCGTGAACTTGGGTCTAAGTTTTGGCCAATTCATGCATAAAGCTGTTAATTATATAGAAAATTTGTGTTCCGAGTGTTTTAGAAGTAGTATTACTGAACTAACATAATAATTTGATTATTTTTGTAATTCTGACTGACTCTTATGTGTATTTTATCTGACATATTTAATATTTGTGACATATGATATGGTAATCCTGATGTATCTATTTTTCTTTATTTGATTTTATACTATAAAATGTTTGTTTGACCATGTTTACTGTGCGACTAGCATGCTGACGCTTTGGGCGACTGTAAGTCAGTATGTTTTCTGTTAAATAAATAAATAAATAAATAAATAAATAAGTAGGTATTCGTAGTATAGGTAGGAAAGCAATACCTGTTTTTGGGCCCAGTTGAGACGTTTGTCTGTGGTCGTGTGTGTCATTTCAAGTGATTTTTCTTCGCTTCGGTACTGCTTTAGCCTACATCTGTATTGTGCACACGAGCCCTCTGAAACTGCACCCTAATTATTCCTACGTTCAAAGAGGCCCGCCAATTTGCAGAGCTCACTCGCAAAAACTCTAATTAAGGCAAATAATGTTTATAATTAAAATAACACTCGTACCTCTTAGCTCAAAGCGAGATTCCGAATAGCTGATGCGTGTAAAACGACCACTTCACTTTATGAGATATGTTTTTTCTTCGTTTACCGTGTCTTCCCTGACTATGGCTGTCGACTTTATGATTGCATGAATATAACGTTTTATTTTATGAGAATCTAAAGCGAGTGCTGGGGTCTTGAGTGTTCTAATTAGCAGCACACGTAAATATGGTTGTGTGCGTAAAACGGTTTCGGGTACAATCAGAGCTCAAATTTAAGTTAAAATTAAGTCTATTAAATATACTTGTACCTACTTTGATGGATAGTTATTAAGGGAAAATGCTTCCATTAAGGTTTTCCCAGTTACCTACTAATTTTGTATGCCACAATGACAAGGAATGGTGCCGTGAAATTCATTTAGTCAGAAATCACTTTACTAGCAATAATTTACTTCAGTTACATTTTGCCTCTAGACAAACGCCGAGCCCCTAGTAAAGTATGCTGTACACTAAGAGCAGGAACTTTTATTTTCAAGTGAATCAAGTGGGTTGAGTGCCCAAATGCCAATATTTAGCTAGCTATAAAAAAAACGGAGGTCTTTTTAAAGAAAAAACAATTAAAAAGCTGGAACAAAAAAAATCAATAATTACGTCATGGTAGCTCTAGCTAGTCTTTCGAAATTTTATGCAACCTTATACACAACACGGAGGCAAGCGGAAAGACATTCGTTGCCATGCCTGTTTAAAAAAAATATAGAAAAATACTTAAAGTTCCGACATGCACTTTAAGTTTGTTTTATTCCACAAGCATTATATTCAAATAGGTTTTGCATTTTCGACGTGTCCAAATTTGTACGTTAGCTGTGCTTTTACGTGTGGAGAAAATATGCAACGACTAAGTTATCATGTACCAATCAATGACTATTACTACTCGTACATTGTTATTGGTCATTCACTTTTTAATTACAGAAATCCTCATTGCACCACAAGCCCAGACAGCGGTTCCGTAGGATGTGTAATTAAAACCATCCTTTACTGATTTATCGCGTCCACAATTTATTCCTTTATCTTACTCGGACCGCTAATATATCTTTATTCTCCAGATAAAATTATACTTTTGAATACTAACTCAAACAGGGGTTGCGACGTTTGTTTGTATTCAAAAACGAGCGTTATTCTCGTACGCATAAGACTAATTTTGTTCGCTTTCAATTTCGCGATCTGTGAGTAATCGTATTTGGAAGAATCTGCGTGCTCTTTTGGCAAAGGGTTGGTTTCACTTGTACTCAAATTTATGGGAAAAGACGCTCTTTTGTAAGATGGTTAATTTACATTTTACAATTGCGACATTTATTTGTCTTTCTCGAGAGTTAAATCCAATATCTCCGTGAACCGCTTATAAAAATGTAAAGGCACAAAACTGAAAATAATTTATGAGTCACAGATTCCCTCATAAATATTTTAATAGTCATCATTAAAATGTTTTTAATTCCGAAATGTGGTTCCGTAAACGAGCACTTACATTAATACGTTTCGGTCGTAACACATGCATATCGTGTTTAAAAGCAATAGGATCCACCGCGAATTCGCGTTTAATTCTCAAGCGCGATTTATTAAATTTTTCATAAGCCGGTCATGTCGGTGCGGCTCGATAAGATTAATAATTCACAAGTTTACGGTGTTTACCTCAGTAGGCCTACAACGGAAAAACGAAATCTATCAAAACGATCGTCGTTCTTTCGTCGTACAGACGACAGCACATCGAGCTAAGATTTTTTATTGCAAAATCGCTCTTTTCACATATTAATATCGATAGATATTAGTCGTTAAGCCTGGTCAGAGGCCCTCGGGCGGCTTAATAACTTACCTTACACACACCCCTCCACCGGCCCGCACTGAGCCCGCGTGGTGGAGTATGGCTCGGACCACCTCATAGTTGAGGTGAGGCCTGTGCCCAGCAGTGGGACTTATATAGGCTGATGAGAGCTCTTTTCACATACGCATAAGATGTCACAGCTGCCTTGGCATGCTGTCCCGTGTATAAAGAAAGAACAATTGTCGTTTTGATGGATTTCTTTTTTCGTAGTAGGCCTACAGTTGCATGCGCAGCGTTATCGGAGGATCGCGCCAAAGACCGATGAAAGCAGCACGATCGGGCAATCACAAGGCAAATACGGGTCCTTGTGGCATACTAACTACCTCTTTTAATATGACGGTTTCGCTGAAGGTTACATAAAAACTGTAAAACTAGTCATTTTGATATACTTTGAAAATGACTGCCCTTTTAGTTTGATAGTCACATGAAGGTATATACTCATTGTTGATGTAAAATTGAGGTACCTACCAGCCAGGTTTCACAAGCTTTTGGAGAGTTCAATTAAGTATTTTTGTTAGGGTCTTATCGATATTAAATAAATAGCGGACTGTGGATTGCGGAATGTGCGGATTAAATGTGTGCTTTAATTCGCCCTCAATTATACAGAGAAAAATATATTGGATTAAAGACGCGACTATATTGTGAGTAGTTCGAGTGCTTGAAGGCGAACTTGCCGCGAACGTTCGGCTCGGTTGCCGCCCGTTAAGATGACGACGATGTTGCGAGAAGTCACCAACGACACGTCACCAATAGCTGTACCACAACACATTTAAGACACACACACACATATTGCAGAACCTAACTACCTACCTTCTTATTTTAAAGCAGTGACCTCAAGCGCGGTACCTATGTTTCTAAGGATGTAGTGGCAAAGTTTCTGCCTTACATCCGAGAGGTCTTGGGTTCGAATCCTAGGTCGAGCCAAAATTATTTCTGAGATTTTCTGTAATGAATCTGTCTAAAAAACAGCTCGGGGTCGGGAAAGTTACACCCACGAGGCTCGGAAAGCACGTTAAGCCGTTGGTCCTGCGCCTGATCTTTCTCCGGTCATGTGCGATTGCCGACTCCTCGAACTTTGAGAGTGATGGAACAGTGAGTGCACCTGTGTATTACACTTGTACACTATAATATATCCTGCGCAGTTGGCTGATCTCTGTTGAGATTGGTCGCCGTGGTCGAAATCGGCTAGGAGGACTATTATTATATTTCTTAATCTAGGCAATATGATATCTGTTCATGGCAGTAGTCCATATCTACAGGGTTGGCTGCACACCTTTAGCTGTGGTGCCCGGTGCAAATGCATCTACGTTGCGGGTCTGTATGACACCTAATATGCGTCGGGCACGCGACTCGCCGCGTAAATGCGCGGCGGACGGTTAGCGCCATTAAACCCTGATTCGGCGATAAAGTTGTGACGGTGTTATTATACCGCTGGTGTGCGATTGAAGTGATTGCTCAGGTTTAATGGAGTAAAATGTTGCGAACATTTCGGCTCACTTGCAGGAAGCAGGTTTATCTTAATACTAGATTAAAACGTTCTGCCCCGTCAATTGTTTTAATAGCATAGATACAGAATGCGATTTAAATCTAGAATCTAGGTTGAACATGCCTACCTACTGCAAGTGGGTCTATGACATCTTCATTTTTCGGAATATTATAGTATGGTAAAAATAAAGAAATATAGGTACACGTTACCTACATTTCTTTATTTTTACCATAGTATAATATTCCTTTACAAAATAGCTACAATACCAAAGGCTATCTAAATTGTTTAACTAGTTAGTAAGTTAAGCTATCTAAATTTCCTCTTCGTGCCACTACCCTCCCAACAGAAATGTAAGCAGAGTAAGAATGAGACTTGCAGGACTGTCTTTTGCTTAAAGTGTTTGTATTATTTTCAGCTAATTTGTAAACTGTCTGTATAAACTGCAAATATGAAAAAGTGCCAGAGTATAAAGGATTTTATTTTAAGCGTTAAACATTACGTAAGACCTCTTTTTGTCCGATTAATTGTACCCGAAAATGTACCTTAAACTTACAGTTAACTAAAACGGAAATCAAAATATTTTTCAAATAATCACTTTCAGATAATGGTTATCCTAATCCATAGTTAATTACAGTTTTTAAAATAATTTTAGTAACGCAGTGTCAAACTGCCCGAGGGTATGCAGGTACTAACAACGCAACGAACCTGCGAAAGTCAAACAACAGCGACAGCTCCACAATACCTCATACTTATTAAGCACATATTTGCCCGACAACGGGCCATTAATCAATTTTTGCATTTTTAATTCACCCCTCATTATTTGCCCGTGAATTTCATTCCCAATGTTGTTCCACCATTTTAAATTTTAAACCGACCACCCAAAACGCGTTTCCAAGTAATTTACAATTTATCATGCTCGCCAGCAAATGAGCAAATATTTTTCAATTGTTAAGCCACTTGTAATTAATATAATATGGCAACATTAAAATTGCGGTTGACTATCTGATTTTATTATCATCAAATTTCCGATTCGGTTTTACAACGTTTTGTGCATTTTGCGTTTGAGTAATATTTGACTATCAATAGCTTGCTTGCTTCATAAAAGCTTATTGTTCACAATAAGCTTATAAAATAACCTGAAATTCAAATGAAAATAATAATTTATTTTAAATCTAGCTTATAGCAATACCGTCCTTACTTATCAAGATCTCTACTTTCAGTTAACTTGCAACTACATGAGAAAAAAAAGAAGAAATACATGAGAAGAATAAGTTTACGAGTATAGCACATGATATTTTTTTACAAGAAGAAGAAGAGAACATTTAATACATAGCGCGTGCCTGTGTGAATATTATAATACTTCTATGTCATGATAACTTCTATGTATTGACAGCAAGAGAAGAGTAAATAGGCTGCTAGTTGATATGACACGATCCATTGTCGGCCATATCGTCACTTACCATCAGTTCAGATTGTAGTCAAAGCTCAATTTATTAAAAAAAAAAAAAAACGTGAATGATGACAAAAGACGTGAAGTGTGCAACATTAAACTTTAATAAAACGCGTTCCGATACACGAAGGCACTCTTGGGTCGAGCACTATCGAATCGACTCGCATCGAGTGCCAATGAACAGAATCGCCAATGCGAAAAGCATTGCAGGTTCCGAAATTATTTATCTTGATATGAACTGATAACTATATAGTATCAATTTTGTTACAAAGTTACAAAATAAATGTTTCTGCATAAATACATTCCAAAACTACAAAGGTAGCAACATAACTTAACAAGGCTTTGTACGTATGCAATTGCCCAGTTGTTAGCAACAAAAGTAAGCAATGTGACGTTATGTTGTGAAGTTATGAAAAACAAGCTACAAACATCTATACGAGGGGCAGGTACCACCAAATCTATGGCCTTTTTCAACCCACGCCCTGCCCAAAAGCAGAACTGTCATAAAATGATGATTCGCATTCGTCCGCTCCGCGTCGTTCGCGTTCGAATAAATATTAAACGATCGTGTAACCGTTTTTAGCTTTACATTTACGCGGGTAATTGATAAAGGACGTCCGTGACGTGCAGTATTTACGGGGTTTTAAAAGCCTCGCCGTTTAAAACGGAATAAGCCGAGCGTTTTTCGCGTGCCTTTTTTGAAATGCGATCTTGTTTTAATATTTGATTGAATTTTAAGTTGTGACCGCTGGGTATTGCGACTGTGGCTGTCAGATTGAGTCCTTATTCGAACAGTCGTCTAAGTATTACTGACATTAAGACTTTGTAAAAAAAGGTAGCGGGGCGGTATCAACGACGTGTCTTTGGTACTGCTGATTACTCAAATAATGACTGCTTTTACTCATAAGAATTACTGATAGTGTTTTAATACATTTTCAGCCCTATTTACGTTAAAATTATGTTAGAGCGAGCGAGAAAGGATCAAGAGCTAACGCACCTTCGTTTACCACACCTAGCAGTTTCGTAAGTAACCGTACGTCAAGTTCGGCTGAACGCTAAATACCTTAATAATCATGACAACTTGTTTCAACGTGGGCACAATGCTAACTAGTCCGTGGAAACTTTAATACCGAACTACAACTTTATAATGCGTTTGCACATCACCTGCTTTCCAATTTTCAGCCATATTGACATCAGCCTGAGGTGGGATAAAGTTGAGAGGTTGTGTGTTTAATGTTGTTAACATACACAAACTTGGTATAACTTGAAGCTGTCAAATTTGTTTAGCGGCGAGGGAGGCCCGAAGTTCGGGCAGCGCCTTCGGCGTATAACTAAATGCTTACTTGCCTACAACTAAATTGTTACATTTGTGTTGTAAAATTAATGCAGCGATTTATGTTCGGTTATTAAACTTTACGGCCCCACTGTTATGTATGGCTTTATTGGCTATTTACTATACGTACTTATCATCATAAATGTACACAGTAAAATGTAAAAATGAATTATTGGATACACGATCTTATGGACCGATGGGCCGGTTCTGTCAATAGTCAGATTAGAAACAGCTACCTCCAGTATGCTAATATTAAGAACTTAATTTGCAGATAGCCTATAGATTGAAATACTCGTAGTAACTGAAGCAATCAAGAAGCCACTTTTGAGAACTATTTACAATTTCTTTCATAATTTCAGATTCTCTTGTTCTGAACCGTTCTACTGTTTCACAATGTCCAGTCTAACTATTAGGGTATAAAATTGCCCCATTTCATATGACGAAGAAAATGAATATTACAGTCGCAAAATCCATTTTTGAAGAAGAAGTCAAATATTCAAAGCTGCTCGCTCCACCCTTGGGGCAGCTTTAAACTCGCATGGGGCAGTTTTGAGATATCAACAAATTCGACTGAACATAAAGTTTCTCAAACTTTTAAATAACAATATTAATTGACTCAACAATAGAAAGTCGTTTTTTTTCTTCGTCGGAAGAAAAAAAAATCAATAGAAAGTATACTTTATTTTATAGCATAAACAATGCAAACGTCTTTACAATGTGAAATTAAAACACACATAAAGAAAAAATGGACTGCCACAGGCGGGACTTGAACCCGCATCTCTCGCAAGCCCTCGTTTGCTCTACCAATTGAGCTACCGTGACACTTACTCATCGGTCCGAATTTCCTTAGGCTGCAGCCAGCCACGGCGGGTTCCAGTCCCACGTGTGGCGGTCCGTTTTTTTACGTGTTTTTTATTTTAGCGAGTATACAGTTAAAAATTACCAATTATTTGTTTTATAAAATGAAAATGACTTGTTACTTGTTGTCTTTATGACTTGCTAGCCAATTTCTGATTCAGTTTTTTTTTAGTTTCAATCATTTTAAGTACTGCCTGGTAGTGTTCTAAGCCTCCCTGGGGTATCTCAAAAATTAAAAGCGATTTCTTTCGTTGTAAAATTTTAAAAATCTTTGATCTGTAGTCCATTGCGTGATATATGAAACATTCTGACTAATAGAGAGAACCAACGCCCCATATATATACCTTTAGTTTGATGACCAAGATGCTTAAGCGATTAGTTGAAAAAGCTTATAAATTGCACTTGAAATTGAAAAATTCTCATAAATCAACGACAAGCTGTTAAACGTCAATGGTCACAAGTGACAGTTGTGCAGATCTGTGCTGCCACTATCCAAAAAGACCACAAAATTAGCTTCTAAGATAGCTCCGTAAACTAAATGTTTAAAAGTGAGGACCTTCTCCCCTATTTAACAACTTTACAACTACCTACAAGTTTCAATTATCACTGACATCGCGCAATCTTACTTTAGAACAAAAAAAAATCACCATGCGAATTGCGGAATCTTATTGAATTAAAACATCTTTGTTTACTCACATATGGCACTGTATAACTAAATTAAACAGTCAAGTGTTCAATTAACACAACACAAGCTTATCGTTTGTTTGCGGACTAGGAAACCTCTCAGAATTAGCGAGTTGCTCCGAAGGGTCGTGTTACACAATACGCACTCCAACGGATTCGCTGGCCAGAGTTCAAGAGAAGCCTAGCAGGTGTGACCCCGGGCTAATTATAATACAAGAAAAGAATAAAGTCATTTGAGACGTTCGAATTTTGAAATACTTTTTTTTGGAGTTGTGTTTTTTTATGCCAGATGTAATTAAGGACTCTTTGTTAAGAAATCAACACCAGCAAGGAGTTTGGCTTCGCTTGACGGAGATATTCGCCACCCTATGGGAGTAACGCACTTTATCAATTTCATTTGTTGGTTTTAGTGTAAGAATTCACGTTGAAAACTTAAGAAATTATTGTTGTAATGAAAATCAACTGTCAACGCAAGTTAGATTCAACCCAGCGGCTGACATGGCGTAAGCGTAGCTGTTGTTATATGCATTTTATTTTATTTTGCTAAAACAACAGTTTATTATTACAATCACGAATTTAATCAACATTTTTACAGTATTCTTCTTTACAAATATACCAAACATTATGTATGTATCATACTTGCAACAACAACATGGTATGATAAGAAAATCATTTAGATTATAACATGCAAATAACTTTAGACGACCGTGTATTTCTTTCCTTGCTTAATTTTAATCTATTACTATAATAATAAATCTGTAGAGGGGTTCATTCTGTAAATGTAATATATTTCAGAAATAACTATCAGAGGATAATTAGGGATCGATATTGATGCCAAAATGCAATCAGTAAAGTTTTTGTCTGTCTTTCTGTCTGTATAACCGTTATAGAAACAAAACCTACTCTAGTATACTTTTCATCACGCTATAGGTAATCAATACGAGCAGAGAAGTGAAGGGAAATGTTGGGAAAACGTGAGAAGTTACTCCATTTTTTAAGCTTCCGTCGTTAGTGCAACCTTAATGGTCAAAACTACACAAAAATCATGTATCACGGAAATGTTCTCCTTAATATTACATAAAAAATATCTTACTACAGCATTTGTCTATCTTTTATGGTTGACTCACAATAACACGTGTAACTTCCGATAGCTTAGCAGTTCGTAGTTTTCTGATTGTAATTGTCTACTTCTACGTTTATATCACTCTCAGTCATCTAAATTATATGAAACTCAAAAGTGACTGACTGACTAACATAGTTCCAACGCACAGCCCAAATCGCTGGACGGATCGGGCTGAAATTTGGCATGCAAGTAGATGTTATGACGTAGGCATCCGCTAAGAAAGGATTTTGATAAATTTTACCCCCAAGGGGATAAAATAGGCATTGCGAATTTGTATGAAACTCAGTGGACGAAGGTCGAAGTCGCGAGTGGCCGCTTAATATAAACCAACTAGCAGCCAGCCCGCGACCTCCACAAGTAATAAGTTCTAATAAATCTAATGTCAAACAAGAATGGACCATTTAAACTTTAATGTGGAATATCAAGAAATCCTGAAACAAGATATTATTATTTTTGAGCAAGTACTTAAATACTAATTTTAACTTAAAAACTAACTTATTTATTTATCTTCAAAACGGAAGAAGTTTCAGTCAGTCAGTTTTCATTTTTATATATTTAGATACTGTACTTTTTTAAGCGTTACTTAAAACAATTATTTTAATTTATAAACTCTACTTCGGTCTATCTCCTTAAACACACGCCTAAAATATGTAAATCACGACAAGTTCATGCACTATTTTGAGGTATTAAAATTGTTAGGTACCCCTAAATAAGGGGCATGTAATTAATCACTTAAGTCGAGACACAATAATACGTTTTTAATTGGTATAGTTCATGAGGCACAGTTGAAAAGATGTCTGTCACTCAATAATGCAAAGTCTTTCTTCCATATTGTCCTTATGTACACCTGACGTTGGTTTTCCAAAGTAAAGAAAATTAAATAAAATAAGTACAAAGGAATCTTAAGTTTGGTTACGGTTCTTATCGTGAGAAGAATAAACAAACTACTTTTAAAAGTCAAAGACGATGGCATGTTTGACAATTTTAAAATCATTACATTTATTAGAGGTATAATATTAATATTTTTGAAGAAGAAAAGATCAACTAAGTAGCTGAGGCGGAGATCGCACCCGGGTCTTTATTTGCACGGCAAAATGTTTTTTTTTTTATATCGACACGAAAGTTAGGTTAAACACCTATTGGGCTAAATGTTATAGGCATGTTTTGCCCTTTTGAACGGTAAGTATGTCAATGGTAGCGATATATGGACTTTTCTATCGCACCCTTTTTGTAAGAAAACTCATAAAATATTGTGAACATTTCAACACACCTGCTTCCTATAAAATTATGGGGTACTTTTTTAAGATCAAATAGCTGCATGCCTATATCGAAAGTTAAAAACAATGTAAAACCTGTTTAGAGAAAATGTTTTCAGTTTACTATATTTTTTACTTGGATTGCTATATAAATAAATCTAGAATCAAAACAAAAAATCACAATTAGGATTTTGCTTCGATGTGTGATATGTTGATAAAAAAGGAAAGCATATATTTTATTTGGAAAATATTTTGGTAGCCTAAATATAACAGCCTAAGCACAGATGAATTAAATATTCAATTGTGTCATTAGTTTATAATCACATGGCCATAAAAATTATAGAATAGAAAAAATAAATAAATAGAGGAGCTTTTATCACTGCCCTTTTAAGCTTAAGCTTAGGCTAAAAGTCTATCAAAAATGATATAAATATTATGAATTACATCATCTATGTCGATCTACGTGGCGAAAAATCGGCCTACAAGGGCGATACCTCTCTGCAATATTTCAAGCAAGTTCGGCAGTTAACCGGCGCGTTATGGCGCTGTTAACACGTGCTCGCGCTATATTGTTTCGACTCGTCTAACTAAATCATGGAGAAAGTGTGAAGGAGGAAAACGTTTTGCGTTATGGGTTACCAGTTTACTAGCAGGTTTGAAAATATTTTGACAAAGTTCAGCTAGCGGTGAGGGTCATTAACCCGATTGGTTTATGATGTGGCAAAAACTTAATCAACATTTACTTACTAGTCTACTTACCTACTGGTGATACCTACCTAATTCAACTATTCATAAGTTGGATTTGGATGGACTGATTCAAAACGAAACTAAGTGTCACATTTTCTTGCAAATTTACATTGAATAACACATAGAGGCAATAAAAGAAAATGATAAATAAAAGAAAAGGATGAGGCAATAAAAGAAACGGGCTAATTAAAAATTATATTTGTTGAAATCTACTTTTAACTTTTTAAGAATTTTGCTAGTAATTCAAAACATGCCATAAAGTGGCCAGCAGAGTACTCACGGTCGTGACCATAAACACAATTCACCTCCGGAACCTACAAATGACGTAGAAATCCTAAAACCTCGGAGGCTACGTTCAAAAAATGAAATAGAAGCACCAATATTTTCCGTTAAGCTCGGATGCGCGCCAAAACGAATTTACAGCGGACAGAAAAAAATAAAGACGTCTATGGTTTATCAGCTGCTTGTGTCCGACACTTGGATAGATGGCGCGCGTGTTTTTGGCGGGAAAATGCTTAAATTAATGGTAGTCTGTTCGGGTATCGATTTGTTTTTAATGTCTAATGTTCACATCATAATTTTACAGTAGGCAAGTATAGCGTGATAACCCTTTGATTTGATTAAATTAAAAAACAAGGTGGAGGATATCAATTCGACCTTATTTTTATTAAGTATGTAGTGCATTTATTTCCTAGTGAAAATGATTTAACTCGATTGATTACTTAAATAGGTTAACCTAATTTTTTTTCCACTTCACCGTCCCACGATTTGGACGAAAAAACAGAGTAAGTAAATTGTATTAGAGCAACCCTCTTCAATGTTTCGCCGGACACTTTATAAACATGTAACAAAGAACTAAATTCTGACGTTAGTCGCAAACTCACAAAGGAGGCATGTAGCGAGTGCTCTCGACAAAATTTTCATAAGAGAGGTAAAGCGTCGCCCGGGGCGACAGCGGGACCACTCAAGACCACTTTGTAGTATTAAACTGGGCCTTTATCGGAACCAGAGACGGACTTTGCTACTGGACAAGATTACTCGAGATGAGATTGTTACCTGTCCACATGAGTTTAAAATGCACACGTTATAGTCAAAACTATGTCTACCGATGTTCTATATCTTACTCAACTGCTGCAGAAAATCTTCTGTTGTTATTTAAACCACTCACACAAACAGTCAAAGTCCATACCTAATCATTGTTTGATTTCCTGTCGTACGACGTATTTAAAAACGTTTTGGCAAGTTTAATAGTATTTACTTTAATTATTTATTTAATTTATTTCATATTTATCGTAAACTGCGCCACAGTGACGTCACTGTCCTGTCCAGCTTCCTTTAAAGATGTCTCACTGAATAAGTTTAGTCGAGCGTAAGCGCTTGACAGTATCATATCTGGTAGGGGGCGAGCGGACCAAATGAAACTTTATTGGGCGGCTTTCATTGTGACGGACCCTATGCCGTGACAAAGAAAAGTCGCCGGGATCTTTCTGAGATACGTCCACTTTGTACACATTAGAAACTTCTTACAAATAATATTGTTTGCTACATTTTTCGGTACCCATGGGCTTTCACGGTGTGGTTAAGTACGTTAATATGTCGACGTTTTTCATTACAAAATAATACTCATTCTTTAATAAGTGATCAAGTGGTTATGTCCTTTTACTCATTTTTATGTTATTAATATTGTGTAAATCACATATATTTTTTATTTAGTACAGTGATGTACCTAATAAAAAAATAGTAATTCATTGGATCTTGTTGCTTTTTCCATAATGCTGTATCCGTTAGTTTTTGACTGAAAAAGTGTTGTGATAATCATCTAGGCGCTGTAGCCACACTTCAATCAGATCCTTTATGAAGAAGAATACTATACTTTTGTACGGAGAACATTTCGACAACTTTCATAAGCGTCATAGATACCTCTAAAGCAAAGTTCACGGTCGACGGCTTTCAGCATTGGTGGACTTCCCCTGGACGCGCGGCGATGCGGAGCGTACGAAAGCCGGCGCCTGACTTTGCGACACGCGCAAACTTTGTGATAAATACCGAGTTATATGACGCGAATGTCCACTGCCAACAATATGCGAGGGTAAAGTGTGAATGCCTTAAGAGCGTCTAAAACTAAGTGTAACGTTAACAAAATAAAGTTCTGAAATCAGGTTTATGTAACTAAAGTTAGATTCTAGCCTTAAGCTGCTTAGGGCCGAGAACACTATCTCTATAGGTATATTACGAGTATTTGTGTAAGAGGATTCTTTTCCAACCAGCCTGTGTCGTGGTGCTAGGGCCTAAATATTTCATTGACGTAATGTTTTTAAGATCTCGGTGAGTAAACTGTGCCAAAACTCTAACATTTGTTCGAACTTAAACGCGAACAAAGTCGCGGGCAGCCGCTAGTATGAACAATGGACTGAGCATGGCAGACAGTAATCAGCTGATTGTGTTTGATTATTTGTTTAAAAATACAATATCAATCTTGTTTTAAGAAAGCATTTAACTGTGTGTACTTTATGTATTTCTTATAAAAGTAATGAAACAAATATCTGAAGAAATCCAGCAACTTCGGACAGAAAGCCGAATCAAAATGTGTTTATAATGAGGGTTGAAGATACTGCGGATGTTTCACGTAGCAAACAACTGTCTCGTCCTTCAGTTTAGGAAACGAACGAAAACTGTACCATCGCGGTCACAAGTGCTTGGAATGAATCTTTTTTTTACTATACAGAAATACAAACAAATATCTACTACGATGCGATGGACGCAGGTGCGATGGCTGCCTCAAAGAATTGATTTTTTTATATTGCAATTTTTTTTAAGTTTGCTTCGAAAATGTTTTTGACTACTTGTAATAAATAAGTTAATCGCGACTGTACATTCCCAAGCAGTCCCCAAGTTCCGGTCACTATATAATAAAGTTATTCCCGTTCTTTCGATAAAGTTGAGTTTGGCCGGCGATAAATTACGGCTCGCTCGGAAGTCCAAATATTGGCTTAACTTGAGGAATGGCCCCGTTCCGGATTTGATACGAATAACATGTGTCGCGGCACAAAAACCGAGATGGGTTCGTGTAACTACGTTTTCCTTTGTAATGACTGATGTTGGGATCTGAATGGGCTTAGTGATATCTTTGGGATTTAGTCTGGTTAACATTTTTTTACATAAATCAACGCTATTTGCCGGACCTACATCAGCAGTTTTTTTTGATAAGTTGTATACTAATAAAAAGTTTCTAATAGACTTGTGATTTGCAGCCATTTCATTAAATACTTAGGTTGGTAAATAATTAAACCAACGATTAAGTCAGTAAATTAAAAGATACTTTTTAATTTTGTCGCTTGCCATTTTTTTTAAATAGCCATCTGTAAAAAGCAGAAACCTCAAGGCACAGTTACAAGGAAAATACTTTGTTAATTCAATTTAGCAACAAAAAGGGTACTCTCAAAATATGATTTTGAATGGCTTACCTTTTTTGAGTAAACAACAGGTTATTTTTCTTTGTAGTGGTTCAAGTGAGATTGGCTACGAACGCGGTCGCGTAGCGGACGGCGTAGTCTGCTACAGCTCGTAACGCGCCGTAGACTTAGGAATATGTATGTACGCCTCTACGCGTTGCTACGAATTTTTTTGGTTGCTTTTAAGTTTTTTTTAATCTTTTTTACTAAAAAATTGTCAGTTTATTTATATTATATTACAACATGCGGTTGATCTCTGCCAAGAGTGTATACTCTTTGTCAATCGCATTAAAGACGTTAATTTGACGACTATAGACTAGTTAATTAGAAACTGTATTCGAATAGCTGCAGCAGACAAGTACAAATGGAAGATAGGGAAGAAAGAAGGTCATCGTCTAATTATTGATTATTCACGAACTCAAAGAAAACTAGATACCCCAATAATCTCTACAACAAAAGATTTGCTGCAAATGAAATTTGGTTTAGATGGTCATATTCTGCTTTTGCTGTGGCGACCTTTTTCATATTCTAAATTATCTTACTTACCTACATATTCTAAATTATCTTACTTACCTATTTTTAAATTACACAAAATAACAATAATACGAGTACTATTTTAATGACTGTTACTAAGCTGGTGAACTACTACTTAACTTAAAAAAATAATTAAGGAAGCAAAAGTTATTTAAGTTTCAACTGTTATATTTAATTTCTATTGGCAGTTCTATTCTCCTCAAAGTCCGTTGTTTGCGGGAGATATCCCTGTATCTGATGGCGCGGCACTAATGCCATATGAATGAAATTTACTGTCAATATCTGAGGCCCGCATGCGGCTTTGTGACGCAAACTGTCCTCTTTTATACCAGCCATTATTCCTCTTTTTATTTTTCCCTTTGCATTTTTCAGCGTATTTATTTATGAGTGTCGCGAACTTTTGGCTGCGGGCAAGTCTGATTGGTTGCGATGCACCGTTTGTAAATGAATGATCGTGGTTTCAGCGGCAAATACATTATTTTTAAAATTGTTAATGGTACGGGAAATATTCGCTTTTTTCTGCTTGTCAATGGTAATAAATAGGCGTCTAATAATTAAGTGTGTTTTTCTGATTAGAAACCCAAATACTTCACCTAAAAAAATCGCGAAATAGTCCTTAAAATGTAAATCATGTCAATATTTTATCACAATTTCCTCAGTTAGAAAGTTGGAAGGTATTTTTTTATTTTATTGGAAATACTATCCTTTGTGAATGGTGGGGACGAGTAGGTAGGGCTAGGAAGGAAGTGACAGCTACTCAGTTCTGTCGTTCTGAATTTAAGTGCGATCGAAAGTATTTTTTCTTTGCATACTAGTTGCAGAAAGAATTATTTGACAGCAAAGTGTAATAGAAAGTAAGTCACACTAAATGATGTTAAACATTTCTAGTGGGAATCCTCAGATATTTCGTTACACTAGTGTCAATGCGACTTTAGTAATTAGTTCACGTCGATTCATGTAGCCAAGTCCACCGCAATCGCTGTGGTTTGGTGTTCGGACCCGGAGACCCACGCTTGAAGTTTGGCATATAGCTTCTCTATCTCTCATGCTAGCTTGACCGTGTGTGCGAGCAAGGTAGCTTTAGACGAAATTACAGACGAAGTGTTACTACATAGGGCACTGAGTCCTCTGGCTGGCCCCTTGTCTTCACCATGTGCCGTCTTACCCCCGTGCACGGGTCTGCAATCAATTCTCGAAGTTTATTAATTAATTACTGCAGCTTATGACGGTGCTACTGAATCAAGTAATACAAAGGAAAATAGTGTATGGAAAATAAATACTAACGTAGGTATATACCATTTTAAGATTTTAAACTTTCACTTTACATTATTACTATGAAAGTAATACACGGGACTTAGACGTGGTATAATATCTAATGACTAATGATGTACTCAATATGACGCGTTAAAAATTTTTATGAGTTATCGTGATAATCTTCGACGTTGACAACTTTAGCAAGCTTTGCCAATGTCTTGGTGGCCGAGTGGCTTAGGCACGCAGACCGAATTCCCATTGACGCGGGTTCGATATCAACCGCAGACAGTTCATTTGTTCCACTGAAAAAAATTTATAACTTTTATTGACATGTGACACATATAACATACATATTTTAATTACATAAGTGATAGTATCAGTATTTTATATCTTAACTCATTCATGGTTAAGTAAAACTAAGGCTATCGCACGAGGTGCTTTAACGTTGAAGAATATTTATGTCTTTTCTTTTATAAGGATTACAATGAAGCCCTCCATTTTCGAATTCCACCCAATAATCCCATTCAGGCATAAATAGTCAATCAGATAGCTCACCTACCCGCATAGTTAATGAAGGTGAGGTACTCATCAGTATTCTTGGCAGCGATGATAAGCTCGCGACTAAGCGCTGGCTTTGCGGGCGACGCGAGATAATCCGCCAAATTATAGGGGCGCTTATGCCAGTTTTGTTACTTTGTATTGCAGGTAAGGTGAAGGTGTTTGCTTATATTTTTATGTTATATTTTGGTTGTGACTCGTAATTGGCATCTCTGATAATTTTAGGAGAAATAATAGTGGTCAAAAACACCGCACCGCCGCTGGAATCTCGCGCCTGTAACTTCGAAAATTCACATAACTCAAATTTTCGTAGAAGCAAGAAACACGCACATAGCTTTTAGTTATTAGGACATAAATATTTTTGATCTCAAAACTTTTATTTTGCTATGAAAATAAATATGGTATAGATATTAAGAACCAACTGAAGTACGAGTATTTACCTAAGCAAACAGACAAGCTAAAACTTTCTTAAGAGTTACACTTACATTTCCAAATCTTAATTTCTCTTACTCTAGGTAATACCTATCTTCATTATACTTAGTCAAGTTACTTTTTTAAACATATTTTCAGGTGCACATAACATCGACGTGAGTTTCTGTGATCGCAGTCCGTGCCTCAGCCGCCGCAACAATTAATTCCGCTCGCGGCGGATACCTATGATCGGAATCCGGACACTCGACTGTACGGCTGGGATCCAAGCCTGGGTTAGGACGATACCTTGCGGTTGGATAGGTTAGTGTATAAAAAGTATATATAAAACTATAAAAGATTATTTATTAACCTCTGTTGATTAACATTTTAGATCGTAAAGAACGCAGATTTATTTGAATGTTCAGAGGATGCGTTCAAATCGCATATTTACGTGCATTCGTTAGAATATGCCTTAGAGGTTTGTTCTAAACGTCATCGAGCAAGTATAAGACTAGGCTTGTTTTAAAACACTTACAAACATTCTCATTATTATAAATTATAACGTAACTCTAAATTTATTATATTAATTAAAATTACACACATCTCTAAGACACGTATACCTTAATAAATTCAAAACGATTTTCACACACTACACGTGCGGTTTCAATTACGGTCCCTTCGAGCAAAAGATATGGCCTCCCTAATGAATTCGTAATCTCCGTAATCTGTTCAATGAGAAATGGCGTTTTCCGAATGGCGCAAACAAATTAAAGCTAACCCAAAAATGAATTTATCCTGGAGACCGGTGCCGCCGTCACTATCCATTTGTTACAGGGACAATGCCTCCCTGGGCACGCATTGTGCGGTAAGAGGATAGAGTTTGTGTCGCAGCCAACTGGTTGAAATAGCCGTTCAATAAAACAGCTAGCCCTTTGACTGAAAAACGCCGTTCAATCACACGGCTATACGGCATGTAGCCGAGTTGTTGACTGCAACGTTCAGCACTATAGCTAGACGACGCTTAGCCAACTGGTTATAAGGCAAATTAGCTAGGATAACAATGACTTTTATTTAGATTAAAAAAAAGAAAACTATTTTTTACTTATTGGGAGATAATTCTAGGAAACTTAATCTAAGAATTATCTCCCAAGAAATTTAAAATATAAATAGTTTTCTTATTCTTTCATGAAAATTGAAAATGAAAATATGAAACCTATTTTTATAAAATATTTAACTATTATTTTAATCACAAGTCCTCTATAAAGAGCAATACATACCTTGTTGTCTTATTATTTTTTTCCACTGTGAATAACATCAATTATCCTTCATATAAACTTAAAAATCTTCTAAATATTTATTAAAAAGTCCTGCATGTCGTGTTAGTTATGGACTCCCTATCGTTTTTTACATTAGATATCACTTCAAGAATTTTTTATTGTCTTTGAAAAGATCCTGAAAATGAATAATACGAAAATAACACTATAACGTATACTAGTACTACATTTTTCCGAAAAATATCGTGAGACAATAAAAACAGCTGCTAGTAGACGCAATATTGAAAGCAAAACGCACCTAGCGCCGCGGTGTTGACCGGTGAACTAATTTAATTAGACGGCGGCTTTTGAATCAGCTGTGGTGTCAAATATTTTATTAAAAAGCTAGACGTGTGTGTGTCAAATGGATAGCTGTTTGAATGCACGCCTATTTTTTCAATTTGGTTGCGACATTTACACGGTATTGCTGTTAGTACTTATAGTAGGTACTACTACTCAACAATAAAGAAACAATGTTTAGTACCTACTTTGTGTAATCAATATACAAGGACGAATACTTTACAATTTATATTAATACGTATTTTCAAAGAATGATACACGTGCATCTACATTACAAACAACTACACTAACCAGGGGTTGTCACACCTATGACAAATTACACTGTATTTATCTTCCACTATTTTGTGCGACTTATTGTACGAAGTGCTGATTCATGTTGAAAATTCAATAGTAGCGTACAGTTATTCTGATACTCGTTCGGCCACAGATTACTTTCCTCTCAGCAGCCAACTTTCCTTGAATTTTGATAAATCGCAGCTACGTTAACCAACGCGAGCAACAAGAGCGATGTACTGTCCTGCATATTAATCACCCCGAGGCGACATCTGCCGGGCAGTGTTACCGCTAAATCAAAACATTCTGGCCCCTTGAAAATTTACAAATTCTTTATCTGTAAAACCTTAGGCATGCGAACAGAGAAAAGTATCAGGACACTGCACTGAGAAGATCAGTTCTATCAGTATGGTAATTTCCGCTAAATAGCAGCACTGCTCTTGAGTAGAAAGCATGATGTTGCAAATTGAGAAACAGGCAGTTGAGGCAGTTTAACCTTGTCATGTTGACAAGGCCTAGATGTAGCACTCACCACGCTCCCCTTTCACTGCACGCTCTGCGTTATTTTATTCGGCAGGTCAAAAAAAAATACACTTGCTGGCACCTGTGCGTTGTGTTTGTTTAAGACAATCGACAAACTCCATCTGTAAAGGCTTTTATATATTATATGCTATCGTGCTATATGGCAAAGCTTTTGAACTGAACTGCCATACTCTTCTCCTCATACCAATACAAGGCGTAACCCTTCTGAATAAAAACTACGCTTCTGAGCAAGCCTAGATCAGTATAAAAAGATTTTTAATTCTAGATTCCAGTTTTTTAAACCGTTTAGAACTCCTTAGCTTATGCCAAATCGCAGTACCGTCGCACAAGAGCGTCTGATGTACTGTCCTGCATATTAATCACCGCGCCATCTGCCGGCCAGTGGTCGCCGCTAAATTAAAACATTCGGGATCCGGGACTCCGACAAACATGCAACATTTGCCGGTAATGCCCTTCCCTTGTTAATTTGCCTTCTATTTTAATATTAATCGGTTGAAATGCTCATTGAATTTTGAATATGAGTGACGTTCAGTTTTTACGTTGTCAGAGCGTTACATTTTTATTTAAAAAATACGTAATTTTTTTTATTATTATTAATATAATTGTAAGTGTTCGTTACACGTGCAACCATTCCAAAGCCTTTCCTCTTATTGTTTTCCCGAAATTTTCTAAGCGATGACATCTCGTACTTTCTAACTTCCACTTCTACTAATTTAATTATTACTCTTTTACAATGGACTTTGATAAGTTTTGATGTAAACAAAAATGCTCTTATAAATAAGAAGAAATATTACAAGTACAGTTCTGAAAGATGAATCACATTTTTAAAATAGGCAATTAAAAACTCAATTACATTAAGAAATAAAAGAAATGGTATCAGAACCGTCCATTCCGTTATCTTGTGATGCATTATGGAATAAAATGTGAGTTAAGAGTCAAGTTTGCACAATAAATAATTTGTTTCCCGAGACGAAATTGCCGTAATTTCATGAATAATTACCGCCACAGAGCAATTAAATAAATTACAGAAGGAGTAACGGGCTCTTTCGGTCTTAGTTTAAAGTTGGGGCGCCGAGTGCAACACGATATATAACTCTAGTCTAACCATATAATAAGTCCACAGTAATTGTTGCCATTTAGCTACCAAGAACTACATGTTATCGATAAGCGACAAAGTATTTGACACAATGCAAAAAGGCACTTTGATAACACGTACTTCAAACCTGTAAACTTAAACTTATGATTTGTTTAAACGATTAATCACTCACAAAAGTAGAAATCATACACAAAAAAATTACAGTTAGGTATTCTCTCTGTAAAACTTCGTAGGCTCTCTATAATTTTCTTCCACCGCAGAATCCGAGCACGTACCATCAAATCGTTGGTCGCGCTGAAATTTTAAAAAAGAGAATCACCGCTGTCATACGCGATATGGCTCGCTTCCAAATACGGGGGAGGGGGTGCCGGCCCCACATGGCCAGTTAGTTACGCCGCGAATTATAGGGGCCATTACGATTCATTAAGGCCAGTTAGGCTTAACCCGGTGTTTACCCACGCACACCACCACACCGGTACACACACAACCCGTTCGATACATTGTTTCACGTGCGAGATAGAGACGACACTAGAGGGCCAGAGTTTCAAATTTTAAGCTACGGAATTGTGGGTGTAATTAGTGGCGGTCGTAACGAGCTTAGGGTCTTGGGCACCGAAGTGTGAATTTTTGATTTTACTTGAGGTTGCATGTGCGAAAAAACGAACAGAAAATTGCCGCTCGGCTACGGATTTTTCGTAGCGTGAAGCGTACTACGACAACTCGTAGCAGTTTCAGATTGACGTTTAGTTTAGAATTTTATAAATCGTTTCTTTTTACACACATAAATATTCATACCTAACTAAATAGCCTTTGACTATTTTGCCCTTTGAAGATCATATAACCATTTAGTGGCGAATTTGCAAACATCATGCATTTATTACCTCCAATATCGGCTGGCATTGCTTGGAAGTGGTATTTTATGCGTATTTGGAGGGCTGCCAGTATTGACACTATCGGCCACTCGCTGCCAGAGGCGACAAATGCGCCATTTGCTATGTATCCTGTATGTTGGTACCAATATCACATACCAACGACTGAGAATATTAAATAACATGATTACATTATTAACCGCTGAATCAGATATGTGCTTTTATTATTTTGTTAAATTGTACAAACAGGACCTTACTTGGTAGGAACGAAGAAAAAAAATTTCGAAACAAGTCGACTTGCTAAGCTTAAAAAATACACAAACTAGACGATAGTATCAAAGCTAAATTGTTGCATTTCAGATGCATACTACCGCAGTAGAGTGATCTCACATTTGACGACATGGATAGCATAAAGATACGGTTACAAGAATATTTGTGGCAAAAATATTCATACGGCAACAAGCTTCATAACCCTATCATGGTGAAGTCAAATCGAGCGTTCACTGCCCAACGTTACAGGTTTATCCGACGCAAGGGAGTTTGGACTTTAGTTGTCGAGAAAATATGGCGACGTGGATGGATATTTTTAAAATAGCGAATGCAGCATCTGCCAATTTGTAGCTCAGTCCATGACGCAGGTAAATAAGCGAAGCATCGTTTACCTATGCTTTTGACAGGGCTCGAGTGTAGCGCCGTGCAAACACACTGAGTGTTTGTCCGAACTATTTTCATGTTCCCCGCCTTTTTCTATTGCGATGGTATTTTCATAGAGATTTATTAAGGCAGCTTGTTTGCTCTCCCATTACAAATAGAGCGATGTTGATTTGATATTTGATAGAGATATGTTGTCTTTGGATCGCTAGATATGTTTTATGAGCAAATATTTAGACTGAATGCTGTCATTTCAGATTTCTTACAACATTAATTGACAAGACTGGCTACTAATCCTGATCTATTTCTTTATTTATGTTTCTGTGTATAACAAAAGTCAATTCATCTAAACCTATATGTTACCGGATTGCGGTCAGAACACGCGTAACACTTAATTACCGGACCCCTGTAAAAACTGATTTAACCCTCAACGGCGGCTCATTTAAAACCGGCCCGAGCAATTTATTTTCGCACCCAGACGCATTAACAAAAACCGCCGGTAAACGAAAGAAGTCCGAAAAAACACATAAACCGGGTGAACTAAGCCCAGCGGCTATCTAATAACATTTTATCTAATAATAACGGCTTCCGGTCCCCAGCGTCCACTTCCGGCGCTGATAAACGGCGGCCATTTTTGCCGCCATATTTATTTATAGTCCGCTCACCGATAATGTCGATGCGCGAATCGTTCATTAGGTCCGGGAACCTGAACATGTGGCGGTTTTGTTTTGTTTTGCTGTAAATAAACATGTTTGTTTTTATTGCACTTGCTTGGGAGATAATATCTTTGTCTCAGCACGTCACGGTAAACACTGCGGTAACCTATGCGTTTGTCATACGTGCGCTATTACAACAAAAATGGGTAGCCTGATGTGCTGGCCACTGTACCGATTTTATAAATAATTTAAATGGATACGACAGCAAATAACTCAACTACACTTAAGAGAAGTAGGTTTTAAGGTTGACATGGCGCGGAACTACTATAAAGTATACTGTTGTTGCTTACACGACTTTATCTGCTATGCATGTGTTTTTATAGCGCTTTCTTATAGTATTAAGTTTAAGTGAGCTGCGTGCATTTTGGGTACTGTATGCTTCTTTTGGATATAATAAAAGCTTCGTAATCTTTCACGGAAAACAAAGGAACTACATCCTAACTAAGTAACTGTTTCCGGATATCTTAATCTTACCGAAGCATTTCTTTCAGCGAAGCATCTATTAATCATATCGATGGGAACCAAGGAGTGTCGGCGCGATTTATGTGATCCCAACTTCGTGCAGACTAATGACTGCGATCACGGACATTAATCGCCCTCGTAAGACCGTAAGACCAGCGCGCATTTTAGTGTTAGACTTACGGATGTAGATTGTCTTTATTTTTAACCTCTAACGAAAAAAAGGGTGTTATAAGTTTGACCCCTATATCTGTGTGTGTGTTTGTTATGTTGTGTTTTTGTGTGTATCTTTCTTTGGCATATAGCTGCCGAACGGATGGACCGATATCAGTACTGGTTTTTTATTTCGAAAGATAATTTTATTACGGTAGTTCTAAGCTTTAGCTGGACAGTATTTCCCTGCAATTACAACCTAGGAATCTTCAAATCGGAGGGGTAATTCAACCCTTTTGATTCTTTTGCAAAAAATCTATTAATTAAGTAATCGGATTCTTACGATCACATCGATATCAATTTGATGTCTGTTGGTGGGTGGGGACGGTCGTCATATATTTTTGGTCATGATCTTTTAAAATTTTGGTTTTTTTACTACTTAAGTCCATTAAATATTGCTAATTAAAAAAGAAAACGACCCCACCCCGAATAAGTAAGTCAGTGTTAAAACCTTGTCTAACTGGAATCATGAAGTGATAGACGCTACTCGTGATAGTTACCCTCCCCTTTAAAGTAAAGTAGATGGAGTAAAATAAACCATAAAGGTCTAATCAACGTGACTTGGAAAGATTTTAAGTAATATATCTTAAAGATTTTATATATAATAAGTTTTTTTATGTTAATATTATTAAAATCTCTAAGATATATTACTTAAAATCTTAAAAATTGTAGTCATATTTTGCATTTTTTTAAATAGTAACATTTTATTACAATCACAAATATTTAGAGGTATACAAAAACAATGTTTAGCTCTCTGTCCCTATTTGGCCTTGTTGTCCCGTTCATATTATAACACAATGTTTATTTGAAGTGGACAGCGAAATCCTGGCATAAATCGCAAGGCTGTTGGCAAACCAAAGACTTTCACAGGGCTGCCATGCGTCTGTTGAAAAGCGGACATGTCCACATAACCACGCCTAAAAGTATGAAACAATTCATTTATATTAACTGTCGACAAGCAAAACATAATTTCGTTTGCATCGAATGGTATTATTTTTAGTTATAACTAAATCAGCAGACATGCTTGGAAATTCGAGTCAAATAGTCTCAGTAACTTCTTAACTAGTTCGGAGTAACTTGTAGTAACCCGTTTAACATACGTTGATTTATGAAATTTGTATGTATTTTAAACTATCCAAAAACCATAGTTTATGCCATTTAACGTATCTTGATATATTAAGTCAATAGCAATATCTTGGAACTTTTTGTTAGTCAGTAGTGGTTTTACCCAACACATGGTCACCCCACAAGCCCGGGGGACTGCGGCGCACACAAATCACAGCGTCTTCGAGCCATCCGGATAATCTCGGATGGGCCACAATAAATACAGGTTTAACCAGAGCACCTGGAAATATTACAGTTTTGGTTAGAGCAACTGCTATAAGTAAAAAAATAGGCATCTAATAGATGTAGATCCGAATACTAAGAACATGATAATGAATAAGAGCTGCTGTTGTTTTCTATTACACAAATAAAACAAAGCAGCAGCTTAAGATCTTATGAAGTCTTCGTTTTATATTTATTTCAGGGTACAAATCTAGTTTCTTTTGAATTGATACACTTTTTTACGGATTATTTCGCGATTTATTTACATTTTATAATAACCTGACTTTTCGGACCCTTTTCAGCGTCAGTGGTCACAGGTAGACTAAGTTGTTGTGTCAAAAAGTATACCATTTCAATGTCTACTGTTCGCGTAAACCAAGGAAACAAATAGTTTGTTTTGGCTAATATTTTTTTACTACCATTTCTTTCGAATATTACTTACGTAAATCAGATCACTTCAACAGCCTAGTTTATAAGGTTATTCGATCTCTTGTTCCACTCCTTTTCAAATAGTATTTAACAATCTGTTTCTAGTAATACGTTTATTACCCCATTGCGATTTCTGTGAAGTCCCATCTCGAGTTAGCCGGCCCTTGTCTTTGCTCTTTGATTTGTAGGGTACTGGAGGAGATCAATTGCCACAAGGTGTTTTGAGTCAAGAATGAATTTCGAAAAGAAAAGATATTGAATTGAAGATTGAATTTTATGTTGTAATGCTAGCAATGTTTGTAATTTTATAGTGACCAACTTAGATAGTAAAACAAACATGCAAAAAAATCAACACATATCTTCCACGTTATCGTAAACAGGCGATTCAGCACCGATTTCTCGTTAATAATATTAAGTTAATGTGAGTAAGGGTAAAAGGACTGTCTCAATTTGTACTTTACCATAAATATATTTTTATAATGATTCAATTAATTTTTTAATTAAATATTCATATTCATATTCATTTATTTGCCAACTAAGTGTTACATACATACGAGTATAGCAGGTTTTATGCTTGTCTACGTCTTAATTATTATCATATAAGGTTTTTAATGGTATTTGCATATTGAAGTCGTCAACCACACTGCAAAATATGTTTTTAACGTCCAACTTGTCTCATCAATATTCACTCTACCTCGTGTGTGCTTTAACTTTTTTTTTATAATTAACATATATTTCTAAAATTTTCAGTAAACAATTAGTAGATAATAATAAACAAAAAGTAATAATTATTATTCAAAATGACCACCCTTGTTTTTAATACAGGCCCTTAGACGATTTGGCCAGTCATCAATGACGGCACGAATATTTTCCAGCGGGATTCGCTTTGCTTCTCGGACAAGAGCTCGCTTCAGTGACTCCAAGTTTGGGTGGGACTTTCGGCAGGCCCTGAGCTCTAGCTCGGGTTGAGGTCGGGGCTGGAAGAGGGCCATTCGTTCGCCGCGATGAAGGCCGACACATTTCCCTCAACCACGCTTGGGTGGTTTTTGCTTTAATGGGATGGCGCTGAGTCCTGTTGGAAAACCCAATCCTTGTTGTGAAATAAAGTAAGGGACAGGGGTTTCACAACAGTCTCTAAGAGGTCAGTTTGATAGTTCTTGGCTTTCACCTTGACGCGTTGTTGACAGAAATGGAGCGGAGTGACACCTTCATACGAAACTCCCCACCATACCATCACACTAGCCGGATGATGAGTACGCGAGACATTCCGTGCTGAAGCTGGGACGTCCTTGCTACTTTTTGCATACATTTTATTGTTTTGTCGGTTGAACTTTTCTTCGACAGTAAAGATTTTCTCATCGGTGAAGAGTATTTTCCTCGCATCGTGTCTCTTAAGCAGTATTGGCCAACGTTCGCGTCGCAATTTACGAAGGCGATCGTTTAAAAAATGAACTTTCCTACGGCTATACGCCTTCACCTTAAGATCATATTTCAGTATTCTGTTGACTGAAACGCGCGAAATATTAGTCTGCAGAGCTAGTTTTTTCTGAGTTCGACATGGATTTCGGCGAAGTCGCTCTCAGATGATTTTGATGTTCGCAGGCGTCCTTACAGAGCGCGGCCGACCACTCATTTGGCGATCTTGCAAAGAACTTGTCTCTTTGTATCGTTTAATAGTGTAATACACGAAGTTACGGCTCACACCAAAAGTTTTCACCTCACGGAAAATCTCCATTGGTTTTTTTCCCGCCTTAAATAGCGAAATCACGGTCGCACGCAATTCTTTTGTTCTTTCCATCACGAGAAAATTGAAAGAAATGAATTTGAAAATCAAAGGAATTAAAAGTGAACATTCGAAATTCAAAATTAGAAAAAGAAATAAATAGCAGCCAGTAATTTTCTATTTCTTTTTTTTAGCACAAAGTTTGTCTCAAAACTTATGAACACACGAGGTAAATAGGGCTGAAGTTTTAAAAAAATACTCAACATCAAAATTATTTATAACATTGCGTTATGAAGCATTTTAATAACACAATTTAATATTTATCACCCGACTTGTCTTATATAATATTATATAATATAATATTCGTCCTTAAAAAGACAAAAATTCTTTAGAGCATTGTTCATGATGTATTAAAAAAAGTGCTAAACATTAATTTTATTTATAAATTAGCATAATGAAGTCCCCGCGTTTTAATTACTTACTCCGCTAGCTCAGCGAGCCTAAGTGGATCTTGGCTTCTGACACGATTTATTACACAAAAAATGTTTATCATTAAACTTGTCTAATCAATATTCGTTCTTAAAAAAGTCACAAAGTCAATAAAGCGTCGTTCACGGTTGTCTCCCACAATTTGCGGCGTCGACGACCCGCCCGATCTATAATTAATGATAATATCCCGTTGATCCGGATTTTTCATCCGACGGAAAAAAACACCGCGGAAAAATAATCGCGGAAAGTCCTTAGTCATTTATGACGGCGGATCGGACAGCAAAAGTGTGGAGTAGGTAGATAAGTATTTTTTTCTTAACTTGAAAGCATAGCTAGAGCAAGCTAATGACTAGCGGTTCATGGACAAAACTATTAACAAAACCTATATACGTATTACGTTTCTTGGAGTATATTTTGTGAAAGAGAACACCAGATAGAGTTTCATAGATAGACTAAGCAATTCGTAATTCAGGAAATCAATGGCGAAAACTCATGTGCTTTATATTCGATACGTTTGAAATTCAAGAAACCTTATAGTCTTGTGGCGAACTTATAGCTAAAGCAAACTATAATTAAAGCAAAGAATGATATATTTACTTCAACACATTACTTATGTTTGCAAAAATTGCAACACCCTGCTGCGGGTTTTCACGGTACCTTATCTAATTTATTACGCCGCTTCAAAATTAGAATAAAAAAGTATGTTGAACTATTTTGCATATTTAGTCGCTCCGACGGCTCCTGTTCCAAGCCGGAAATACACCGTTAAAAAAAGGAGTAGCCCGCGACCGGAAGCGCGAAGCAGGAAGACGCAGACGACAGCGCCGCGTCGCAGCCGAGCGGATTAAAAATTAAACGAGGATCCGTTTCCGGGCACACCGCTTTGCTGTGCCTGTAAACAAACGCTTGAAAAATGTTTTGATGTAAAAGATGCCAGAGATCACAGTAAAGTGTTTGTCTGTGAAGGTTATTTTTAAGTCATAGCCTCTTTCAGAAGACACCACATCCAGACCCGACCACCTTTTGTCATGATATTAACCGACTTCAAAAAAAGGAGGTTCTCAATTCGTCCTTTTATTTTTTATTTTGAAAAAGTAGTTTACAAGAAACTTCCACCTAACACATTTGATTATATCTTGGACGAACACTTTGTTGTAATGGTCAAGAAGTTGACTATTAACCAAGAGGTCGCGGGTTCGATCCCCGCACTGTACAAATATTTGTGTGCATGAACATGTCTGTTTGTTCTGGTCTGGGTGTTATATGTATTTATTTAAGTTTATTTGTCATACAAATGTTTATTCTGATATCCGTAACACAAGTGCTTTAGCTACTTACCACGGAGTCAGATCAATGTGATGTTTTTGTATATTTATTTATTATTATCATAGCACAGTTTATGAGTTTGTGAAACTGAAAGCATTGGATTAACTGGTACCTTAAGATAACGACTATCAAGAGTATGTACAACTAGACTTGAAGCAACTACAAAGGAACTGGTACCTATGATAGTGATAGGCCATGGAACGTTGCGTCAAATGTGTAGGTACGAGAAATACACACATATACTTAGTATATTCGAAACGCTTTATCGACTAACACTCTTATCAGTTGAATTAGTTACACAACTAAATATGTATATACCTACCTATCAACTTACATGAAACCTTATTGATCCAGCTGATATTTAACTCCCAACCACGTTTATCTACAATTTACCTTTATACATAGCCGTGTGTATGTGTGTGTATGTAACCAACTTCATCCATGGCCGCGTCTCGCTCGGGTCCTCACGCAAACATGGATGCTGCAACGCTCACAACTTCGTTTGTATACGAAAACTGAAGAAGTGTCTGGAAGGTTGTGGGCGTGCCGCGGGGAGGGCGGGGCCGGCGTCGGACACTCCTTGGATTCCTCTTTTTTACCTCGACGCGTCTCTAGGTACACTCCGACCAGAATTGAAAGATCCTTCACACCTCCTTCTAATACACCTTAAGGTCCCTAACCAGCTTCACGAAGAGAGGAGGGGTGGATCAACCGTCCTGGTCGCGTTTATGTAAGCGACGGAACAAAGCGGAGCACAACTTTGGTCGTTATCGCGTTTATAAAGTTCTCGAGACAAATCCATTTTATGGGGTGTTTTGCTTGAGATAAAATATTTTATTTGTTTTGTCTAGGTGATTTTGTTTGTTTGTGTTTCGCAGTCCGTAAATATCAGCCGTTAAAATCTGTAGAAATTAGAAGCGCTGTTTCCATGGTTTTTCGTCAAATCTTTTGACTTTAAAATACAGCGTACATTATAATAACTCAATTGTTTTTGCAAGTCTTTATTTAGTATGCTCGATTTTTTTTAATGCAAAATACATGTACAGACTACAGACAACCGCACATCAGTCTGTCTGCTGACTTCTTTTTGAAAATCTCCCTTATTACAAGTTCAAAAGATGCCATAGTGATTACCTTTTCTTGTGCAGTTAGCGTAACTATGAGTAGCCAGCACATCAGGCTACCCATTCTTGTTGCAAAATCGCCCGTATCATAAGTGCATAAGATAACGCAGTGTTTACCGTGAGGTGCTGGCCACCGTATCTTACAAAACATAAAAACTTTCATTTAGCGCTCAATCATATCGTAAGGCAGCTCACCCACTAAATCGCACGATCGCTGCGATAATAATTTTCCACACACTATCAATGGAAGATCTCCTTCGCCGAAGCCGGACGAAAGATTGATGATGTTCTATAATAGAGTGGATTGAGCCTTATCTTACACGGAGCTCATTACACCGATGCTGATGAGTGATCGACGAAGGCAAGTGAATACTGAAGTATTTATAAAGTGCGGAATATTTTTCGACCGATTAAACCCCCTTTTTCTTCAAGATCCGTTAAGTAGGATGAAGCATTTATTACACCTCTGTGACAATGAATTTAGTATCTACCTATAGGTACCTAACGTTTAATAATAACGTGTCTTAAATTGCTTTCTGTGCGCCTACTTACCAAAACCATATTGAAACAAACGTTTACGAATGTCACACTCATTGATGGCATTTTCGTCTACTAATCTATACTTATTTAATATTATAAAGCTGAAGAGTTTGTTTGTTTGTTTGAACGCGCGAATCTCAGAAACTACTGATTGGAATGGAAAAAATATTTTTGTGTTGAATAGACTATTTATCGAGAAAGGCTTTAGGCTATATTTTATAACATCACGTTGCACCTATTGTCACAGATTACTAAATAGTTACTACGTAACAGATAAATCACTCCATAGAGAAATTTCAATACCTACAGCGTTAATAGACTACTTTTTCTGCCGCGTACAAAAATGCACCTACATTTTTGAGTATAAAGTCACTATTGCTTCGCAGCTGCGCGAGACCAAGTGACGTGAGACCTAGCGACAATCGAACTAGGGTTGACACAATGTTTATTGTTGAGTTAAAAAAGTGTAGGTACCTACCTACTACTAGATTTTGCATTAAGGAAACATTATTTCGATTGTAACTACTTTGTAGTGATATTTGTGTCAGAGAAGAAATAAAGATATTTGTATTTATATTATCTATCATCCTTTTTTTGTGTACATACGTAGGTACATACGTACAAACGCGCCATGCTTTTTTCTATTATTTGTGATCATAATGAAAACTATTTAAAATAAATGATTCTTTATTCTTTATCTACATTTCATTTTATTTTTCATATTCCTAAATTTTCTAACAAAAATACCTAGGTACTTACTATTTTCATACAATACAATAAAAAACGATCATTTCGCAAATTGGTCATTAGTAGAATCTGTCATTTGTGGAATCTGTCGTTTGTAGATTATTAGTAGGTAGGTACATTTCGAGAATCGGTCAATTTTATTGTCAACTACGTAGGTACCTGCCTACCTACCTAGTCATTTCACTAATTAATTAATTATTAGTCGACTAAACCACCACGTAATAAAGCTAACGTTTAACAAGCACGGATTACTTATTTGGTTCGTATGAAAACTAAATTGAACGTAAGCGTAACACGAATAATTATAGTGCGTCGTGAGTGCGTCCGACGGTTGTTGGCAGTCCACTGAATCGGCACTGCAGTCGGTGCCGGCGAGAGTAGGCTATTACCGCGCGCAAGTACATCGAGTGAGAGAGGCCTGCTATTGTGCGCTGCGAAAACGGTTCAAGATACCAAAAATACATATATGAATGAAAGAATAAATGTGGAATAAAAATAAAAGAATTATTCCTCTTGAAACTATTTAAAAAAATGTCTGCGACAGTATAATATGTCTACGCCCAAAATAACTATTCCACGCGAAGTCGCAGGCACAGCTAGTGCTATATAAAGGGTTGAGATATTGTTGTGTGTTTTGAATATCAATAAAAAAATGGTTTTTCCATAATGATGCTAAAATTACCCCTGTCTTTGTGCTACTTAAAGCACAGGAGTGTAAAATCTGTAGTGGTGGAACACCGCGCGCTCACGAGGCCGTTTCTTTGAGGTGCAATTGAGCGTTCGCGCTCGCCGCACTAATGGAGACGCACCCTAACCCCAGGGCTACAACATCAATGTTATAATAAAATTCATAATGTTGCATATATTTTATGCTTTACAATAAGTAAAAACATATTTTTCACATTGTTTCGTCAGGACAAGAACTAATATTATTAATATAATTGCAGTACATACTAATAAATTACTGCTAGCCAAAGACTAAATTTCATATACAAATACGCGTTTGCGAGTCATAAACCTGCAACACAGAAGATAACTGCTAGGTATTTAAATAAACACCAAATAAATGCTGTTATGCTTCGACTAGCTTTCACATAAAATTTATCTTTTAGTGATATTGATTTGTTCGGCACAAAAATATATAAATATAAAGTGATTGATGTCTGTAACATTGTTAAACAGCGATATTCCTAATTTAATCTTTTCTACATTATATTTAATATAAAAATAAAGAACAGCCCATAATATTCAATAATAGCTTTGCCTTCTGGTAGACACCTTCTTTCTCTATATACTTCTTGACGAATGCCAATTAACACACTTTGCCTTAAAATTGTGTTTCATAAGTTGATATTCATAAGATGTTTAATTTATCTAACAACATGACGTGGTTTTGTTATCTACGGAAAACCTGTTTGGTTTTCATACTATGTTAAATGTTTTGCTTAAATATTGTTGTAATCGCTGTTGATTTTCTCAATAAATGAATAAAAGAAAAAAAATGAATAGGTATGGTTTACACATATCTACTAAACTTTTGACAAATACACGAAACCGGTACTTTTAAAATCATAATTTAATACTGAGAACACAAAGTCAATAGGCTTTTAAATTGATGTGTAAGCAGCAAATGATAGGCAACGTAGATAACAGACCTCATTTATATCAGCTGTGATGTGACGGGGGTGGCAGTGTCTCAAACAATCGCCCTCGAGATACGCACATTCAATTTAGCACTCATGGACCATTATAACGAATTATCGACGTCACCTACATTACGGACTCACTTCAGTGTGTAGCGTCATGTCGCAGTTCAACGATGAAATCATAACTATTATTATAAGCTGAACCTTCTAATCAAGAGCAATCACCCCACTTGCGAGTGGTGTGGGTTCGAGTCCTGCCTGTGGCAGTCCGAATTTTTCTTTGAGTGAGTTTCAATTTCACACGGAACCTTCTATTTGTTTAATTCACAGTTGTTCCGGAGATTTATAAATTTCTTACACGAACCAATTACTGCAATATATTTATCACCCAAACAACTTTTGGTATCCTATTTTAAGTAATTTAATTTACATTGAGCCTCTCCCTATCTTCCTAGATTTAGTTATCATTTAAAAGACTCATTCTCAGAATTTAAGCTATGTATTGAAAATCTAAATCTTAATTCTAAATATTCATTTTAGGCACTAGGTTAAGCACGTCTACTTTTTTTTTCGAGAGGTAACCGTAATTTTGTGTCGGTATTACAGAAAATACCTAAATTTTAAATGTAACTATGACACGACCACGTGTGTGTGTGCGTTATCTGAAAGATTCCGCCTCATTTGCCGGGCCGCGCATGACGTCACGTTTGTAAGCCTTTTCAGCGCGAATTAGTGAAGCGAGGTGTGGCCAAAATTATGCGGGTAATACGTCATCAGCGACCTCGGAATAATTGAAAAGGGTTATCTTAGTTCATCCTTGTTTTATAATCGGAATAACCGTTTTTAATGCCCACTCGCACAATCTAGGGTGAGCTGAGCTTAGGGTTGGAGCATCTCATCTTAATTCTGTCTCAACCCGCATTAAAAACCTGACATTGACAGCGTAATACCCTAAATATACTCAGACATTCAGAGGAACGGTCGAGCATACCATTTGATTATTTATCCATATGCTTTTAAATCCAAGGTGCCCCGGAGTAAGTAAATCGCTAAAATATTAACGCCAATTCGTATATAATTTGTATACGTCATTGTTAAATACACTGTCACATAGATCAGAACACTAGACCTTCGGTGAGCCTAAAGGTTTCGAAACATCCCGTCACTTCCCAAAATGCTGTAGAAAAGTCAAAAGCTAAAAAAAAAACACCATTTGCTTGATGTCGTCTCGAAATGAGCGTCAGCTCTTTTATCTAAATGGCGGTGTGGGGACGTAAAAATGACGTAAAACCGCCGTTTAGCACAATAAATAATGAAATAAAACGACGCTTTCACTTACAAAACATTCCGCCGACTTGGCTGCTCTGTGCCTGTTTTACATACATTCGACTGGTTTTTACATTTTGCGCACTTTTTTTTTCTTGTGCGACACAACAAAGTAAATGAGTATAGATGTAGAAACTTGCAAAAGCTTTGTTTTACTAGGAGCACGCCATCGTTGACTTTCATTTAAATTAACTTCGTAACCAAAATATACATATTCTGTTTTTCTGCTGTACATATTGAAAACAAATTATCGTATCAGTGACAAGCATCACGCTTTTGTTTTTGCGCCGCCCCTAACCGGCGACCATAAACATCTGAACATCGCAAAAATACACAATGCCAGCACCAGTCTATTCGCACCGGAGGGTCTAATTATTGTATCAGTAGCTTCGAGATTTCAACTCAAACTCGATTTAAGCCGTACAAAAGGAATTTAAAGACCTAATCAGCCGGCTAATGTCAGTGTTTATTGACATCCTATAAGTAGGCCCAATAGGGCCAAGTTGACGGAATGTAAGCTGACCGATTTTCCAATTTAAATAAGTCAATTTTTGACGGTGGCAGTGCCACCTTTAAAATTTACTTTTACTGACTGTTTACCGTGAACTTATTTTAGAAAAAATCATTACTATGTGTAGGGTCAACTGATTTAATAAATAAGGGACCGGTTTAACTATTCCATACAGCAAGTGTAGGTATGTTTTAAAACCGGTAAACCCTGGCCTAAAAAGGACTAACCGCTTTTTAAGTTACACTGCTGATCAACTAACGTCGTCGCGAGTGATCCAAAAATAGCATCCCTGGTAATGGACTCGTCGTCTAATAGCCCCGATAAGGCCTAATGTTTGCGCACACGCCAAACACCGCCCGTCATTGGGGCGAAAAAAGAAAATGAACTCCCACTGATGGCTCCTTATCGTTATGATGGTGTGTATTGAATAAGGTTCGTTATGATCACTGTGAATGGCGGAAATGATGCTGCGGCTATATTTTCGGTGAGAACTAATGTCATCTCTTAATATATTTGTTAACAGTTTTACTAACGCAAGTATTAAATATAACTGTTGAAAAATGTTTTCAGTGTTAAAACTAACTTTACATTTAAAACTCCCCGAATGAGCTAGGAAACACCTGGTGAGTTTCAACGCCTGGACGGATTTCAACCAGCTATACCTAAGAACTACCGTGATTAACTTATCTTTCGAATGAAAAAAACAATTTGAAATCGGTTCTTCCGTTCAACACAGAGACAGACATACACAAAAATAAAACAAACACATATTGTGTGTATATGTGTTTTATTATTATTATTATTTACAAACACAGAAATTGGTCAAACTTATGACATCCCTATTTTTCGTCAGGGATAACAAATCACGTTTCAAGGTTGTGTATAATTGTAACGTAATTATACTAATCATAGCTCATAGGGATTCTTAGTGACTAAGTAAGCAGGTAGTACTATTGAAATCATTCTTGGTAAAGCCATTGGTTGGAGTTAACTCATGTTTTACAATATTTCTACAACTCCGTAATCATTGAGGCTGCTCAAACTGTAATGTTCTTTCTTACGTTCAGCCTAACTGCACTAAAAATTAAACACTAATTCCGAACTTCGCAAGATCTCTACAGTTCTGAGAAGTTAGTAAGACTGTCTGATTGCCAGTTAACTCGGCTTAGATAAACCAAAGTTGGCTATTTCAGATATCGGCTATCGTTCGACAAACTTCGCTTTACGGTTATGACCAATAAAACAGACTTGAGCCAAAAACAACTTTACAACCACGTTTTACGTTCGTTTTTATACAGCACGACAATTTTACGGCTATTACCGCTCATCGCATCATAATGTTTTTATTCATCATCTGCATTATTAATGAATTGCATTAAATTTAACCTTTTATTAAAATCGAGCGTTGAAAGTAGTGTCGATAAGCTGCGTGGATCCAAATGTTACAATGAACAATTTAAACACTGTTTAAACCTTATCTAAATAACAGACTGGCTGATTTATTTATATTTGAAACTAGCGGGCCCCGCAGACGTTGTCCTGCCCGTTGCTTTTTTTAATTTTCTTATCTTTAAACCTTCCCTGGCCTTTCACAAATATTACAAGACAAAAATTTTTGAAATCGGTTCAGGCGTTCTCGAGTTTTAGCGAGACTAACGAACAGCAATTCAATTTTACATATAAGAGAAAGATTAGAGACAGCACTGGTGACAAAAGTATGTAACAGTGCCATACAATTGCATATTGTTTTGCTAGGTACTAATTAAGCTTAAGTAAGAATAATAGGTCATGTTTTTTTAACCCTAGGACCGTCATAATAAGATCTCAGCAAGCTACTACAACTAGTAGCAACAGACAAGAAACAATTGGGATGATGACACCTATCTTAAATATTGTCAAGAACATGGTGTTCAAAAAACATAGCCCCTATGAAGTTAATACAACCAATATATTTCAAAAAAGCTGTAGAAACCAATTTTTAAACACACAAAACGCAATAAATATTCGGTCAATTGACTCCGATTTCTGACACATGACCGTGACGTCACAATAATTTATTCCCATACGAAATCTATGGAGGCAGACCGTTTTGACAGATAATAAAAAGTATGTCAACGATTGGTGGTGTCGTCTAGCCAATTACTCGTATACAATAAGTTAGATGACACCAATCGTTGACATACTTTTTAATATCTGTCAAAACGGTCTGCCTTCATAGATTTTGTATGGGAATACAAGAACGTGTCGTTACAATTTATCGAATATTAATTAAGTTTTGTGTGTTTAAAAATTGGTTTCTACAGCTGTTTGGAAATATAGGTACTGGTTGTATTAACTTCATAAGGGCTATGTTTTTTAAACGCCATGGTCTTGAAAATATTTAAAATAGGTGTCATCATGCCAATTTTAATAGAAAATTGGTAATAAAGAAACGCAATACTGTAGGCAAAAACACAAACTAGTTAAGGCGGGCTAATCTCACCCCACAATTACCGAGAGCCCACGTCAAATAGCGGGAGGAATGACGAACTTCACGTATCCCATTGAGTGTGGTGAGACACACGGACAGAAAGATAATAACGATTGGTTAGATAACAACGATAAGATATAAGTCACGATACGAGGCTTTTGGGGTAACAGAAACAAGTAAAATATCTTAAATATGTGAAACAAGCAGAAAGGTACCAATAATGACGCCGTGTGTGCATTTTGTGTTGATTGATTTTAGGCAAAATATATTTACACATTTATTTATGTACTTTCTTATTTACCTATGGTTTTGATATAAGTTTCTATGATGAAAATAATTTATTAAACTTATCACGGTGCCAAAAACCTACTTTTGCGAAGCTATGAAGTCAGGATTTTGACAGCAAAGCAGTTTTTTGGCGAAAACTTGAATTTCAAAGGAGAAATCAATAATCAGAGGCCGCTACAAAGTACAATCTTCGTTATTATGTACATGTTAAGTAATTAATTGCGTTAAAACATTGTTAATGTTCAGATCGATGCACTGAACTGAATTTTCCTTTCAATCCATCGATCTCTACATTGACAGCGTTTTAACACAATAAATCTATTTAAACACAATTGATGATTTAACATGTGATTACGTAGATTGTACTTCGTAGCGGACTCCGATTTTTGATGAATCGTATGCAATTCCAGTTTTCAGCAAAAAAAACTGCTTATTTGTCAAAATTTTTGTGATAGGCCTCTTAATGTAATTCTTATCAACTAGATTTATTTCACAAAAGACATCATGTTATTTTTATTATATCTCTCTTAGAGCTTTCCAAACTATCCATCCGTATTCCCAAACAAAATCGCCAGATGAATATTGTTTCAAACGGAATTAAGCACGCGCGGAGGGTTGTGCGGATCACTTATAATTGTTATTTTATTCATAGAAACAACAGTCCTGCGGGACGGGATAGGTGAACAAATATTTTAGATAGTCGAGCACCTTTTACTGTGTTTGAGCGACGCCTTTGGAACGCTACCAGTTTAGTGGAGAGGCAATTTACGTAGGTACTTGTAATTTGACGCGTGTAATTCAAATGATGAATGCTAAGGGTCTCATAATGAGCCTACTATGTTTTCAGAACTAGTTCTTTAACGATAGAAAATACCTAATCGTAGATTAAACATGATTGATTTGACTGTTGTGTGTGAATTTCCTATACCAATAAAAAGGTTTTCTTGTTACAAATACTTTTTGATAAGCACTTTTCAAAAATACCTATTAATAACTAATATACTTTAGTAGATAGTAAATAAGATAAAATGTTTACACATCTGCCTACGACATCATATATTTTAACTGAAGTCATAGATTCATTAAACAACATAATTTTTATTTATTATAAGAATAAATACGACAAATAGTAATACCTGAACAAATGACATATTTTTAATTATTTATTGAATAAATTTAAATCGAACTATTTATAGTGTTAGAAACATAGGCAGAGTTAACCCCTTTGAATAATGCAGCTGAGTACCTGTACCCCGAGATAGCCCCACCGCTTATCCGACGCAATCATCCCGCAAATCCCGTATCATTAAGTATCGCTAAGAAAGAGATTCGCGGCCCATTACCATGTCAATAACCTGGGGGAAACGGCGATTAATCAACTTGACGGCTGGCTATGTCTAGTCGTAGGTCAAAAATAGTAAGCAGCTCAATCGGTTCAGCTTCAGAGAAAATAATTCAAAAAAGCAATTTTCTTTAATCTTACACAAAATTTGTAATCCACTTAAATTTTTAAATGTCTTTTATCTGCAAAACCTAGTGTTATGTATCAAGCTGTAATTCTGCTGATATACTAACATTCTAATTGACGACAGTTAAAATGTCAGTGTCAGTTTAATACAAGTACTTGATTAAAAAAATATATCTCCATTAGTATTTCGCAGTATGTAGATACATCAAATGGTAGTGCATAAGAGCAATGGGAATGAATAAAAATATCAAGCAATTCATGTATCAGTTACACAATATTTGTAAGGCTTTTGATTACATACTGTCAGTAAACAAAGATTTTTAACGGGTTTTACGCAACACAAACACTTTTTAAAGGTAAAATTTAGTATTTACCTTCCGACGTACTGCACGTGCACTGCGACGGACTGACTGTACTGCAGATATAAACAAATGCGGGTGGAAGAAGAAAACTCGACGCGCCCGAGTAGACGACGCCGCCAGCCTCCAGTTCACCCGCGACCATGATCTGTGCAACCAGATCGAAACGTAGGGAAGGTAAATACTAAGTTTTACCTTTAAAAAGTGTTTGTGTTGCGTAAAACCCGTTAAAAATCTGTGTTTATTGTAAAAATGCAACAGGAAAGTTTAAAACAATACATACTGTCAGATCGTAAAGTTATCTGTTCTCCTTGGGCTGTGGTGTAACTAACCTCGAAACCACAATTTATGCATTGGTTTGCTGAGGTCTGCGGCTCACATCTTGGGTGTTTAATTTTGGCCGAGATAAGCTGAGCTCTTTGCAAGACGCCCCCGAATTGTCATCATTGGACAATTATTTTATGCAAAATTTAGTAAGATAACACCGAGTGCTCCTAAGGGGCAAGCACCTACAACAAACGAACAGATTGTTAAATAATTATGAATTGCAAAAATATTATTAAATGTAATAAAATATTAACAAATGACGTGCCTAAGTTCATGTTAGCAAAAACACGTTTCATTGGCCCGTATCATTAGTGCACTGGACTAACGCTCCAAAAACACAAATTTCGAGCAAAGAGGATTATTAAAATAAAGCCTCTACAATAAGACACATTGTCAAGCATCCAAAAAAGAACCTGAAATATTTTCCGTCCGCGTTTCAAATTACAAAACCCCTCAAATACAAATGGGACATAACGTAATGTGTGTATAATCAGAGGCTGTCCACGACGGTCCAAAGCTGATATTTCTCCTTTTAATCCCTGTCAGATTATTTAAATTCCCACCTGCGAGACCGCTCCATTTCCCGGGGAACGTTTTATTTAACAAAAATAAAATATAAAAATATTCCGTATTTGTTTTGGACGCGGAATCCTTTAATTTTCGGGCGGCCGCGTGACGCCCGGCCGTGCCGTGCCGCCTGCAGTTTTGGGTCGCTTTGAGAAAAAATGACACGATTCATACCTTTAATTTAATAAAAGTATTCGCTCAGCGTTTTATTTTCAACAAAGTGTTTTAATTGTTTTAAAACATAATTTGAAAAAAAGTTTAAGGGATTTTCCCTACCAATTTTTAGGTAAAGGTTTAATTGTTATAGGTTCACATTAAATACCGTTGTCTCCTAGCTATAAAAAAAATCATCACCTAAAATGGTTTAGGAAACAGAGTGAATTAATAATGTTTAGACACCACATAACAGTGAGTTAAGAAACTAAGATGCTAGAAAACATATAAAGTCACTTTCATTTGTTAGAACCCCAAAAGAGACTGAACTAAACAGACAAATAGAAAACTGTGTAGTTGTCCAAACCTTTGCCAACTTTCAAAAGTTGTTCTACAGTAAAGCCAGACTTTAAATGGAGACATTTTATCACCTATCACAACTTTACTGTTAAGATTTTTCGTGTCTCAAACACTGTTGAACCAAGTGTTCAGCCCATGATTTATGTGGGTATCAAAAATATATATATATTTTTAAATATGGTATTTGAACAAGACATCGTTATTTAATACTTCTAAACCATCCTAAGCGCACTGAGCTAATTGTAGCTATAGTGGAGCTGTTTACAAGGACGAGAGAACGGTCGATTCTGGAATGCAGCTATTTTTGCACTGGCTTTATACCGCGACTGTCGCTCTTTTTGCTCGCTTTGCTCCACTTTAAATTCTTTCGCTCGCTCGCGGGCCCCCGCCCGCTCTGCTCGCTCGTGGCCACTGCGCCGCGAGAACGCTTAATGAAAACAACTTTTTGAATTAGCGTCGCAGTAAGTACTCAATGCAGTTTTTAACGTTCAGCTTTGTATTGAAAATGTTCGTATCGCCTGGGGTAAGCAAAAAATTGAAAAATGTTTCGCATTTCTGAGTACGCATTGTCACATACGGCACGAATGAGTTGCCATTTGAGAGCTCGCCCGTTTGACGATTTTTTAAGTTATTTTTCAGGTACGCTACAGCAATTGTGCTTTGCTGCAGTTTTATGAAATTTCTGGAATTAAATGCTTTAAAGTACTTTAAAACATATAAAAAGGCTTACTGGTTACTGATTGGTTTTAAGTGTCAGTTTCAACAAATTGTAATTGAAAATCAATAACAGCTGTCAAAAGCATCGCTTGAAACATTTCACACGCGGGGCACCACGGCGACTGACTGCGGCCGGCGATCCGTTGCCGCGACACCGAAACAAGGCAACCGATAAATCACCAGACTTCAAATAGAAATGTCATATTATTTCCACAAAAGATTTACTCGAAAATAAATTATATTTTCCCCTTCCCTCGCCATTGTTCACCGACGTGTGGAAGCCGTGCTCTCTGCGATATTTAAAAAACCATTAAGTACACGCTTTTGTATACAAAAAGAGTATGGTAACAGTAACGGAATAATGCCGACTAGATTGTTGGAGTGGCCGTAGGTAAATAAATTACTCGGTTTGTTCTCGGTTTGGAAAACAATGCTTTTTTGCCATTTAAGAAAAGCTTTGTACGGGTTCTTCGTACGAATGGAGCACATTTGTAGGTTTATTTTTAGAATTCGACATTATCACACACATTATCTTGACGGATTGTATGTCTTTTTTGCAAAACTTATAACACCTTATTTGAACAAGTCTCTTCAGCTTTTTCTACAACTGCAACCGAACGAATGCACTTATACTAATAGTTAAAGCAAAATAATTGGCATAAGCCGCCAAAAAGCTGTAACGACACGATGACTCGTTTGTTGTATCGCTTAAGAAACACTGGCACTGTCACTGCAGTACGATACTTTTAGACCTTTTCCTACAAGTGATTATTTGTTCAAAATATATCTTCCAACGACACGGCTTCACAATCACGTATTGAACAAACCTGCGTACGGCCATAAATCGCGCATAGCCTGATTTACCGCGGCAAATGTTTGATTTGCGCGCGTAAATCGAGATGAGCACGCGACGCCACCAGATGAGTCTTTGTTCAACTGTTTTGGTATTTTTGTCTATTCCTAACGATTTTAAGGTTTTGTATGCTTTTGTAAAGCACTATCAATAGTTATAGCCTCAAGATGTTAAGATAATCTAACAAAAACGTATCGGAATCAGGTCAAACATTCCACCCCTTGGGTCACAAGATCCAGGCTGCAGATAAAATAGTTACGCAATTAAGTGATAATACTATTTATTTTACCTGTAAGATGAGATTCGTACTTCCAAAAAAAAACAACCTCATTCGTTAAAAGTCATTTATGCATATTTGCTATCGTTTTATGAAACCAGATATTTCCAACTGTCGCAGAAATATTAAACATTAGACATGCAAACTAAATTAACATTTTTTAAACTGAAACTAGCTCACTACGTTATAAAATTAAAAATAGTTTACTGCAATTAGGGCCCTCGTTAAAAAGCTTCGTTAATTAACGTCGAAAAATGCAGTAATCTTGGAATGCCTTCCTCAAGTTTCCGTGAAAAGAGGGTACTAGGTACTCATTTGATGCAATAACACACAAGTTGCTAGTTTAATAAGCGGTAATTGTGTACGAAACGTCAAACTTTGCGGAGCTGTATTCAGAGCTAGTGACGTGCGATACAGCTTGCCGCTACGCGCTGATAAAGTTTGTCGAGTCTGTGAGAAGGGGGTTAGACTGCTTTTGTTTCAGTCTTAAAGTTAAACACAGCTAATTCCAAGTACATTACTCGTAGAAAGACAAAAGAGACGAGGATTTCTTTGTTACATACCGTGTCATAAAATTAACCAATCAATACGTACATACGGTACGTAAAATGAGTTTATTCTGAATATTTCGTTTCATAAGTGCTACGTTATTGCACATTGGTTCGATGGTTATGTAGGGTTCAAACTAGAAAACATTCGGAATAACAAATCCTGAAATAATAGTAAGTACCAATTTTTTTTGAGATTTCAATCCAGTTATCTTTGGGAAAGTCGTTCAGTTTTACGGGCACAAAGACATCCTTCAGTTATTATAGGTTTTTTTGAAACACTCTGTATAATGGTTACAAATTATATGGACGGTTCCAACGTGCTTCCGATCCGATCTTTTTTCTGACTATTTTGTAAACGAAACCAGTGTGCATTGGACGCGCGAATAAATCGGGCCGGCGGTAAACAGCGCGGCGCGCCGTTAATTTGCCGATTTAAATCGGAAACACGCGATAAATTCGCGTTCGCTGTTTAGCGCTTTTGAATTCGAATGTGAACAGCCGCCGAATTGCCGCACTTAGCCGCCATTACCTATGTTTTCTATTGAGACAATGTTGCAGCCGCAAAATCGTTGCGCGCTATTTGATTTAGAGCCTAAAATTGAGAATTTAATTGCACGTTTTGAACAATGTATTTAATTTTTAATGGATTAAGACAAAATTTCCTTAAAATCTTTTATAAAAAGCTACAACAACACACATTGATGGATAGCTCCAATAATAAGTTGCATTAGTACTACGTCAAAGTAAATTAGGTGAATTTTTTTTCATTGTCAATAATTTTAAAATACATTGCATAACTGACGGGTTTTCGAAACGGTATTTTCATAATGATTTCAAAAAAGCTCCGCTTCAGATACATCCAAGAAAATATAGACTTTATCATAATAAACTGTGATCAGCATCACAATAGATCGCCAAAGAGACGTCGCAACCTAATATTGTATTGATAGCTTTGATTCGCCCCCAGCTTTTGGCGTTATTTATAGCGCCGCAGATACGGACCAACCTGCGGCGGTATCATGAAATATTAAACGCGTTACAAGTGGCATATAGGCGGAAGATGAGGTAAGAAAAAACGAACGGTTTCATTTGCGCGTGGCATGGTAAGAATGCTATGGATATTAAAACGCTGACGTAAATATGAAAAGCTAAGTAGAAGTTTATAAGCTCTTATTATTAGCGACATTGTACTCAACCGCAGGCAAACTGAAAAAATAGATTTTACCAAATTGATCTATGAGAAGCGGCGTGCATCCAGCTACATTGCAAACTTTACGAGGTGAAGACATAAAATGATAAATGCAATACGAAGGACAATGTTTTTCAGAAACAGTGTCAGGAATTTTCTTATTTGTACGGTGGCCAACACGTCACTGTAAACACTGCGGTATTTTATGCCATTGTAATACGGGCGATTTTGAAACGTAAATGCGTGGCCTGATGTCCTGGCCACTTGAATTAATTGAATACCCTAACGAACAATGTTTCTAGCACAGAAAAGTCATGTCCACAAATTATTTCGTCCCAGCTCACAGTGCAAAGTTAGTTGCCAGTATGTTGGCGAATCACGCAAACTTTACTCGCTCTTTTATCGCGCGGGGCGATGCGAAATGATTTATACCGTTCCACATAAATGACTTATTCCGTATCCATTTGAGAAACTATTGTGTTTGTAACGCTTTTCATTGTGACCAGGAAATTGTGACTTCTTGATAAGAGTAGTTCTTAAAAGTAAATGAAGTCATAAGATAAACGGGTAACGGAAAGCAGGGTTTTGTTCTGAAACTCAATTTTTGGAATGGACTTATCATTTTTCCCATAATAGCAAATTATACAATTTTATTTTCAGGAAAATGAAAAGGCTGTCTTGGCATTGTCATACAAAAATGCAATGGTAGCGCGACGGCGGCACCGTGTAGTATTAAGTCGTTGTATGAGTATACAAAGAGATATATCACGCCTATAACACACGCGCTACTTGTCTGCCAAATCCTGAAAACTGCAGATCACTGTCTAGATCAGTAAATGGTTCTTATCAAATTATGCACTGTACACCTACTCTCTGTTGTTATATCAAAACCCATATTCAACATTTACACCCCAAAAGAGTTGCGGTCCGTAATAAAGTATCGGCAGGTCCCTCGCTATTTCTAATATCATTGTAATCTCCATATTATTCCAATAAGTGGGTTTTTCTCAATATTGCAAGTCGACCCTCCGGGAACTTGGTGAGTTTTTACCTTTTATTGTTTTATTTATAACTTGGTGATTGATGGTGGTGAAGTTTTCCTTCATAAATATTGAGGCGGGTAGCGCAATAGTTTGCGTAGTTAGGTCGAGGGAAATGCAGTACGGACTATTCTTGAGTCGTTTGTGAATGGATATTTTATTCAGACTTACTACTTCGGAGGTAATCAATTCCTTCGTTTCAGACTGTCGATTTATATTCGATTTATTTCTGAGTTTGTTGTTTATTTTTGCTTTACTGTACAATAATTTTTTGGCATTTCCAAACCACCAAACGTCAAGTTAATCTTATGCTTACGTAACAAGGGTGTTTGTGAAATTAAGTAGCTTGGGTGTGTACTTGAGCCTCGCCGAAATTAATTAAAAAGAGATTTTATTGTTATGATGACTATGTTATAGTCCTAATGACTCTTAAGATAAGAGCCTTTACTATGTTAATTTATATTTAAGTTTTAGCCGAAGCTGTATCGACACAAAGTGGGTCGATAGATAAAAAATGGGCTATCAGGTCTAAAGCCTTTATTTACAGTGTACACCATAGTTTACTATTTTTTTTAAAATACTTAATTATTCCGCTCAGCAATTAAAACGTGTAATGACGTCATTAGTCCCACCACTATTTATTCGGGGCTGCTAGTTTTAATCCAAGAATCGTGCCGGTCGGCCACCGCCGACTATCAGCGACGATCTGCATCGCTGTTTATTTGCATAAGCATTTATCGCATTGTTTAAGTTTGTTTTTGGAACGTTTTGTTTTTTATCATGACGGTATTTAATGGTTTACAGCCAGTTTATAAGTCCTGATTTAAAAAAAAAAATGCCGATGCCTTTGTTTGGTATGGTAACTTTTTATTCATTTTGTATATGGATTGTATATGAGTAACTTTAGTAAATAGGAAAGTAATAACACTGGACGTAACCTCAACTTTACTGTTTCAGTGGTTAAAAATGAAATCATTGGCAAAAAAGTATGAGGTAACCGCGTCTTTAATTAAGTAAGTAGGTATTCATAAAAGCTTCTGAGATATACTAATTTAAATAAGCGTGGTTTGCATAAGCGTTGTAATAATAACACCATTTCAACGCCCATCGAAATGTTTACAAAGTATCCAAACCATTTCTAAACCAAAACGACTTCAGCCGCGCATCAAATAGATTGCAAAGGTGGCGTGACAAAAGCGTTCAAAGTGCGATACGGTCGTATCTCCCGAACGGTGGCCATAAAGTGACTTCACAAAGAGACGTCCGCGCGGCCCGGCGGCCGATAGCACAATGGCAACGATGGCGGCACTTCCCCTTCCGGTCGCGGCGCCACCGTCGCGCGATTTATGCCCAGCTCTTCCTCCGCATATGCGTGTTCCCTACCCTCATTTACACAAACCTGAGTTTTTCTACCTGTGTTGGAAATGAACGGTTTTATGCTTTACGATCTTGTGTAGAAAGACACTTCAAATGTACAGGGCACTTGGAAAACATTTTTGTCGTGTTTTTATAAGAGAAAAGTCTTTGAGGGATATTAAATTTATTCATTCAGGTTTTAATTGTCTATAATGAAAGTATCTTGCATTTTAACGTTTTTTACTACTACCTGCCTTGTTGCTTCAATGGTCCAGAAACTAGCCGGCCTGTGCTTGGCCGTGTAGAAAGGGACTCGTATTTAACCAAGTAGAGTATATACCTACCTAAATATGGAAGCCTTTCACTGATTAAAATTTTGATACACGAATAATTAATGAAACACAACGTGCAAAAAGATGAGATGGAGTTAGTCGGAAGCCGTTAAAATTGGATCATGTTAAAAGGTCGGCGACGCGTGTTAACGTATTTAACCTGACGCTCCGTTGATAAAATATTCTAGCGCAGAAGGCGCAGTGAAGGGGTTAATCCGGGCAACTGATATTCGTGACGAGACTGTTTTCATAATCTGTAAACAATTTGGTGTTAGAATTTTAATAAGGAACAACTTTGCTTTTTCTTCTTAAAATCTGTAACAATGGTTTTTTTCGCGTCAGATTCGTAGTACCTACCTATATTTACAAAATAAGCAAATTTATACTTGCCTGCGTAAGTTTTTTAACTTTTTCGACAGTCTTGACTTCTGAAAGGTAATTGGACATTCAAATATTTATTCGCTTTCCCCTGTGCCCTGTATTCTCAGATATAATGTATGATGGTATTCTCAAGGAAGTTTATACATTAATTTACTTGCATTATTGACGGCTGCGTTGGTTATTTCATAACGCTCTTAGAGTGGGGACAACATCAACCACAAAATTGTTGAACGTAAATAAGATTTTCCTTCTAATGAATATTGAAAGCATATCAACGATGTGAGTCGAACAAAATGGTAGACGAACAACTCGTACATAATGGAGCGTCGGCCTCGAACGCTCGTCTCGGAATATCTTAGCAGTTGCGCCGCATCACGTCACTTTGGCGAGTGCGGGCTGACTACGGCGAATTTGAACACAATCCGAACATTAGTAGATACTACACATTTTTGAAAGAAAAAGTTTGTACAAAACGTTATTTGATAGAAAGAAGAACAAAATATTTGAATAACCCTTACGATATTTATTTATTCTCTGAAACTGTACTGCACCGATCGGACTTAATGCCAAAAGGAATATTTGTAAGCGTCTTGAACGTTCTAGTTTTCCACGTCTCGAGAGCCAACTTTTCTACATTCATTTTCTGATGAAAGAGCATATCCCTTATTTGTTTATTTTAAAGAGAGAATCACGTTTTAAAAAGACCAGAAAACACATCGAATGTTTTTACTGTCTTGAATCTACGGAAATTAACATTTTATGCACAATTTAATCAAACGCCCTTATTAGCTAAAGCTAAGAAACAAAATTGAAGAAACTTCGCCGTAACCGAACCGGACTCGAAACAGTTCTGAAGCAAAGTTTCATATAAATTTTGTACAACAAACCTTACTTGACGTTAACTTCGTATCTTTGTCTGATCCTCACGTAGGGGGGAGCAAAAGGGGGTAGGGCAGGGGGGGATTCCAACTAGCTTTGTGAATCAATCAGGAATTAATTGTGGCCCTCAGACTGAAGGTGTACTTGTGATTTAGTTGCCGTGCAAAGTCGGTTTCAGCACTTGTATTGTTGCTAAAGTTGCTACTTTAATTGATTCGGTATTTTAGATTTGCTATTTATGAGTGGTTCTTGTTGCTTTCACTTGCTTGGTTGGAATTTGTGTTTACATAATTCTAATTAAACTCTTGTTGTGTTATGAAGGTTTTTAGGTAGTTATTTGATAAAAACAGGGAAAATAACCTTACAGATACATCCCGGTCACTGGCATGAGATTGGCACTCTAGTCATGAGACAAAAGAATATATTAATCACTACAAAAAATTCGATAGCACACATTCGTACCGTATAAATCATTGGTATCAAAGTCACTTTAATAATGTTTTTACAAAAAAAAAACAGCAAATGCCCTTTTAAAAAAGATTTCCAGAGCTATCTAAAAGTGAAGTTTTAGTTGAATTTCCTCTCACATCCGAGTGGCAGCGCTGTTGCAAATATTTTCCACTCGAATCGCGCTCGAGTTAGAAGCGAACTTTATTCGCGATTGTTTGGCAAAGAGAAACTTCGGCCAACGTTTGAGGTAATTGAGGATGCCAATTTTGAACCACACAACAGATTTAATTCGCAAACAAATAATACATTAAAGCGAGTTTAGGACTGAAGTTTGAACAATAGGTAAAGTATTATTTGAATGCAGACACAATTTTTTTTTAGAAATTCTCTTACAATAACAAATCTCAGAAGAGTCAGTAGTGCGTAAATTATCGCGATTAAAATAAAATGTGACGTGTGATCGGATCGAAATCACTTGTTTATACAACACCAAAAAATAAAATTACCTTTGACGCATATAAAAAATATCATTGTTTGTAATAAGTATTAAATTACTTTCAAAGTAAAAGCATATGAACTAGCGGTTTATTTTAAACCAATATAGAGGATTACTTAATATCTAGAACTTAGTGTAACAACTTGTGTATAATTGATTGTTTGTAATCTTCTTTGTGTGTAATAAAGAATATTCCATCCATCTATCTTAGTGGTATAAACATACAAACAACAGACAATCCTAATGCCAACAAGTAGTGGAACTTGCGGACTAACCAGACAGAATGGCACGCTTTGAGCAGTCCAAACTGCGGACCGTGCCGAAGGAATGTGCCCACTTGCCGACTCACCTGAAATCCTGAAACTTGCTCGGTAAGACGGATCCACTGAAGTGGTGTATGTGCTTAGGTGAAATTTAATTTAGACTCACGTAAAGCTATTGAGCTTTTATTATTAGATGGTCTATTGGTATGTTTCTACGATTAAAAATACAAAAATCTTTCTTCTAGTTAATGCTTAAGTTAATTTGAATGTTTAATGTGTTTGTTGAATAAATAGACTTATTCTCTAAGACATCTACACTAATATTATAAAAAGAAAAGCTTTGTTTGTTTGTTTGAATTGAATAGGATCCGGAACTACTGGAGCGATTAAAAAATATTTTATCCCTACAAATCGTTTAAGTAAACGTTAAAATTTGCTGAACGAGGGGCACACCGATGCTGCGACATTGGATGCGTCTACACACCTGTCAAGGTGGGTAAATGCAGCCAATGTGCGCCGATAATGTATACTTTTTTTTTATTTTTTAATGTTAATTGCACTACTAACATAAGTTTTTAAGATACTGTGTAATACTAACAATTCATGGACATAGTCTGAAACAAAATTTTATTTTTATTATTATTTTTATTAAAAATTATATATATACATTTCTTAAGGTCAAATGAACCTCATGAGAAGCAAGGAGATCATATCGACGACGAAACAATATAAATAAATAAAATAAATAACTAAATAAATATTTCACAACAATCACAACAATTCTCTAATCCCAAATTAAGCTACGAGGCTTGTGTTATGGGTACTAGACAACGGATAAACATACTTAAATACTTTTTTTTTGAAAATAAATACATAATATAGAAAACACCCAGACCAGTACAAACACACATGTTCATGCACCCCTATGTTTGTACTGTGCGGGGATCGAACCCGCACAGTACAAATATAAATAGCTGTTGTGTCTTTTGACCGTAGTTTAATAGTTTAAAAATACTTTTTAATAGTAGTAATACAACAAATTGACGCTTTGAATGTGGTTCCCTTGTCATGGTGTACCTTTGTAGGGTAAGCAATTATAAGACGGAAATGCTCATGCAAATACCCTGGTAAATCTTGATTTACCTTAACCTTTCTCTTAGCCGTGAGTAACCGTCATACATCAGTCGGCCGGACGGGTCGGCAGTATATCAGGTACCTTGACTAGTGGATAATTGCTTAAGTGGTGTCTCATTTACCCGTCGGTCCCCTCTAAGGGCGCATTCAGGGGGCGCGGTTACATTAACAGGAAAAGCGTTTGAAAACACTAAGTCTTTTCTCACAATGTTGTAACCTTATGATAGAGAATATTGATCCTTTTTATTAGCTTCGGTGAGTCCTTCATTTACGCTATTGCTAGATCCGCTTATTTTAAGCTTATTTTGTTTCTCGTTTTAAACTCTTCGTAGTAACAGGTAGATTAATTTTATTGTCAACAATAGTAAGAAAGAATTTAATAAAAATATTCGAACCGATTGACCGTTTTCAATCGATGTGTCTACGAGTATGCCGTAGTCCGTAGCGAAACACGCATAGCATCGTAACGTTGCATTGCCTCGTAGCATTGTTTGACAGAATACGGTAATAAAATCTCGTTCTACCCTTAATTGCTTACGTATGAGTACTCATTATATTCGTTGCAGTATGTGCATTTTTTTGTAAGTGATCATTTCTCTCTCGACCGCTTCCGTTCTTACTGTGCACAATACACGAGGGTGAGACGGCCCTTTGGAAACTACTTATGAGATAAGCGCAGTTTGTTGTTGAAGCAAATCTTCTTTAGCATAAGATAACAGTCTGCTATTAACATGTTAGGAACAGTGTTTACGGCCTCGAGGCTATCCTTAACTATCCAAACTTGGGTTTGGCTGGCTTCAGCTAAATCTGATATTGCTTTGTACTAACGAGGATGCAATTCCAAGTAATACACAATCTATGTTAAGATCTAGAGTTGCCGTGAATAATTAAAATAGTCATCATCGAATTATTCATATTTTACGAACATTTTCTTTATTGTTATAATATCAGTATATGTATGTAATCTGCATGTATTCTTTTTTTTTTGTTTAGTGAGACAAAACACTGATTTGGTTTTAAACTTTATTGTTCTTTTCGAAAGTATAATCGTTCAATATTTTACATCAACAATGAAAGTCGGGAATTAACTTTGTAATCATCACAAAGATCTTCATAAAGTAAAGTTGTTTATACGTGTGAATATTTTATAACGTGCTAATTACCCGAACGAGGAACACATACGGGTAAGAAATTCGAAAGAGGGTCTGACTTGACGTGCCAACGCCTCCTCACGTCACCTCAATAATTCACAGAAGAAAACAAGACGATCCAAATTGGTTGAGGAAACATTTAAGAAGAATTTAGTTTTACTTAAATGCAGCGTTAGTGTTTTGGTACTCGTACAAATAGGGTACAGGTATTTCAATGTTGATAAAAAAGTTAAGTCATCCTAAGTAACTTTTCCTATATTTTTACCTTTTGCAGCGCATAGCCAGTTATTACGTAAAGAAGGAACATGTAGAGATTCTCCTTAAACTGGGATAGTACCTTTCTCAATGTTCCATCTTCAAGGTGCATTCTCTTGTCGTCTACATCTATCCGTATCCCTTAACGTTAATGTAGACAGACTGTATATAAATTCATATCCATAGTGTACCCATTAATATAATTCAGAGCACGCCTCCACAATCCGAGTGCTCCACAGAAAGCCAATCCGCAATAATTTCCACTCAAATCTGACGTTTACATGACCGATATTCTCTAACCAATTTGCATGTCCGTTGCCTTCTGAATAATAGATCTACCTGCCCTTAGGTTGAGGCCTCTATGAATATGTAAGACAATGGCTTCCAAATCTTAGGCTCCAATTAGGAGGGAGGTCATTAAGCCTGTAGTTACAGCTGCTTGCGCGTTATGGCATATTGCCATTGGTTATATAAATTATTGTAAAGAAACTCACATCTTTACTTGCACCCATACCAACTCATGTGCCTACCTTTGTTTGCAATGACGTTCAAATCACTGATTTGGTCATATTATAAATATTTGTAAAGCCGCACAAAATCAAAGATATAATTCAAATTGTATTGTCGTGGACCTGAATTCAGCCGAATGCGGCTCAATGGGATTACGACTGACCAAAAAAGTATTTTTAGTTTCAAATCACTCCTTAGGATTTACGTCGAACAATCAAGACGATGCATAAAACTGATGCTATATTAACCTTGTCTCGTTAATTAACTATTCAGTTAAGTATTTAATTACTACGCACAATTACTCCTCTGTTGACAGAGCTCCTGACGTTTCGGTGTCTCTAAATCATAAGTATCTCGTATAGAAAGGTGAGAGTAACGTATGTGGTTATATGGTGATCACCGGTCAGCTTCCGACCGGCACTTAACCGGTCACTAATCCAGTTACGTCGTTTAATCGACTACCGACGGTGTAACCAGCGATGCTTCTAAATATGATCCGGTCTGGGTTTGGGTGTTTATTATAATTAGAATGAGTTGGCGTTATGGTAAAGGATGATAGCTATGAAACAGGACAGGGCTTATCTGAACGAACTCGTGGGTTTACTGGAAGTTTAATCCTAAACTTAACTTTGAATATAAAAGTATTACAAAACTCGGATTTAATAAAAGTAATAAATAGTTTTTTTCGGTCCAAAGGTTTACAAACTCTAAAATGGCTGTTTAAGAGTTAATCAGCTGTATTTTCACGACGACAATGTCAATTTTCATACAAAATACAACATTGACCGGCGGTTGACTAAGTCGTAGCTTAAATCGCTTTGCTGAAATAATCACCGCGCCGAACAGATTGGTTAGTGAAAGTTCTATTTGAAAAGAAGAACAAAACGCATAAATCCATTCTTAGGGCGGACAAAGTTTTTCAAGCATTATAACTGCGAGAAAGTACGTTGACACCTGACCACCAACACTGTATCATGGGTACCCTGAAAATGGGTTTAGGTAAGTATAATTACCGGTTGCCGGGTGGTCAGTAGCCAGGCTTCTGCCACTTAGCCGGGTAATCCGGTTACGGTGCAATCGACTCGCCCGCACGCCCGGTAGCAACGGTTTAGCCTCATCGAGTTATCGTTTCGTTTTAGCTTAGGAAAATAGAAGAGAGTTGTGAAAAGATATCTTTCACCTTAATAATTTATTGAAGAAAGCAAAAGATCTCTAAGAGGAACACATACGGGTAAGATATTCGAAAGAGAGCCAGTATTAACGTGCCAACGCCTCCTCAAGTCACCTTACAATTCACAAAAGAAAACAAGAAGACCCAAATAGATTAAGGAAGGCAATTGAGTTGTACTTGAAATATATCTTTGGTTTGTTCCTATGATAACCCTTTTTCTGTCACTCTCTAGTAAAAACCTTTTATTTTATTTTAGCGTAGCTTTGCATTAATATGACATTAGCATTATGGAGTCTTTTAAACACATTTAAATTCTTTTGTTTCTTTACAGTCATATCCAGAATTATAAAAAAAAATGAAATCATTTTTTTTAATTAATTAATCTGCGCTAAAATTACACACAACTCTCCATTCCCAACACACATTCAACGTGTCTAAAGCAAAAAAGCGAAATCATAAAAAACAGAAACGAAACATCCACACCCCGGCGTACAGTCGCAATCTAAATAGCTCAGCAAACACGATTAGTTACCGCGCGTTTTATAACGAGCTAATTATTCGGGTGGGCACAAGTGGACGGCCGTACCATAAATATGTAGAGCAAACACGGTATTAGCACCGGTCACGCTGCAACTGTTTGTCTACGGCCTAAAACAACAACGTTTGCCGCCACCGGCTGAATTTGTTACGGCCGGTCGGCCAGCCGCTGACTCAGTGCTCAGGTGTACTTGCATGCACAATGTGCTACTGCGTACATGCGATTAGATTTTGTACATTGGTTAAAAAAATGTTCAGTAGCTTTCATTTATTAAAAAAAATGCATTTATTTCAGGTCATAACAACCCACAATTTAAAAGATTATAATGTACAATTATTATAATTAAATTTAAAACATATAACAATAATTAAATTCATTCATACACATACACAAATTTTGTGGAATGGGTCAGATACCTATTATCATTAGGTACCAAAAAACGTAATCACTAGCTTAAGTTGGACCTTATGAATGCCTCAGTCTAAAAGGACTCAACTGCGCAAAAAAAACTGGCATTGTCTATTCTACAACTAGGAGGAGTCACAAGAAGTTTTCTCTCTTCAGTTTACTTAATTACAACATGTACAAAACAGAAAATAAACATCACCGAGTACTTGTAACCACAAGTCATAGGACCAAAGTTACGACAATCTGAACATTCAATCTATCTAACGTACTTCTGTAAAAAATGGACCAATGTTTGTCATAGGTACTCACTCTTAACGGCACACAATTGTTTAATTTTCTGTTTGTATTACTCAAATGTAAGATATTGTAGGAACCACTTTATTTCAGGTTCCCAATTGTTTTGAGCAAAAAGCATATGTGCTCGACTGTACTAACTACGTGACTGCGCTTAAACAGATTGGAGAGGTGAAATACTTTTTATTTAAAATAATATTTTATTTGCCAATTAAATGTAACGAAATAATTTTATTCGTATAAAGATATTGTTTTAGGCGATGTTAATCTGAAAGGTGATATTGTTTTTATGCTTAGGAATTATTTATATTCATACGAAGTTTATATAGGAGGGTCAATTAGAAGACTGAATAATTTTACAGCAAAATTTACAAGTAGATTTTTGATAATTTTACTTTCAACTTTGTTTTACGTGCTTTGTTTTTAATATTTGTCACTATTTTTTTGAAAGAACATTTCTTTTTTATATTTTACAGAGTTGTGTACGAAATACCAATAAAACTTCGAGCAACCAATCTACTGAAAATTTAGCAAACTACAAACGGATTTTGTCTATTGCGAGCCTCAACTGCTATCAGCCTCTTTGTTAACCCCTTACTTACTGCCACTGTAACCCATCTCGCTTCAATACTCATATTTACCCGTATGTTTCAATAAAACTAAGTACCTATATCTCTCATGTGTAACATATTATGATAGTGCATTTAGGCATCGCAGCGTGTCGTCGGTAATGAGTGTTTGTTTAGGCCGTGTCCGTCCGATGTGTTGACTCGCCGGCATTAGCCTGCGTGGCTGATTCGTGTTTTGTTTTAGGAATTAGACGCATAGTGCGGGACAGGTTTCGGTTAGGTATATCTGATTTGTGCGGCAGGTTAGGGGTTTAATTAATTGAAACGGGATTACGATTTTGATATAATTTAGCAAAAACTATTATATTACTACATATAAGTCTGTTGAAAAATTACTATAGATTTTTAAGCAGGCTAACAGGTCGCATTATATTTAGAATTCAGTGTTTTTGTTTGCTATGAATTTCAACGGTATTGTTACTAAATTGAAATTCATATTGAAATATACTAAACTTAAAAACAGTACAGTAGTTTATAAAATATTTTACTTAACACTTTGACGGACGAAAGCCAGGCACAATAGATGTTTTTATTGTTATAACTGCTGCTGTCAGCAGTCTACTGTCCATTAAAGTGTTAAACAAGTACAAATACTTCAGAAATCAGAAATGTATTTCTGCGAAATTATGATAACAGTGAAGTCAGATACAGTAATTTATCACTATAGCATTGACAACAACTGGTTTAAATCTTAAACTAAAACACCCAAATTCTAAAACACACTGCTGCATTTAACACGTTACAAACATAACCCTTTCTGTGCTACTGAACACCACAGCGCATAACTCAGTAATATGTCTGTGTCAATAAGACGCTCGGTCTCGCACGCGCCGGCCATCGCTCACGGCTCGCATGCCGCGCGGTGCAAACTGCATCGCTGCATACCAGCCGAATAATGTGACGCGTTTTGAATTCGGTTATCGTTTTATTTTATTTATTAATTTTTGGGAAACATACAGTTATAACATTACATGACAAAATAGGGATTTAAAATAACACATAAACCAATTAAGTTTGCTCAGCTTAAATAATACATAGAGTAAACCATTTTTTTAAACATAAAAATATGTGAAACTACAAAATTATAATAATATCGTGTGCTGCTTGAAACATTTGCAGGATCAAAAATTTTTAGAATAATCTTTCGAATAAATTGTGCTCTGAGGAATTTATTTATTTAAAGAAAGGATTTTATTTTAAGCTAAAGTGAATTTAAAGGCTTATTGACAGTCTAGCTAAAGTACCAATCTAAACTCTATTTATCTCAAATATAATTTTATAGTGGTTTTACCTTTGTTGATAGCAATAAAACTTATTTCTTATCAATAGTATTCGCTTAGCTGGTTGCTACTGGCCTAAAACAGCTAACTATGCACGATATGATTATGACGATATTGTGTGAAATTCATTAGCCATAATGTGAAAAAATAGGAAAATGAATCAACGAGGTTAATTTAAAATTCATGATGCTTGTTTACGTAAGACATTCTAGCTTCTGAAGGACTACTTCAATATAAATTAGTTACGCACAATTAACGAAGTTAAACCAAATTAATTGCAGTATAATTTATCCGGAGCACATCTGGTCAGTAATTCTTGGCAGGGGTCGCCGCAGGACAGTGCTCAAGTTTTTGATAGTTTGAGAGGCTCCGGTATTTACTGGTTAAGTTCGGGTCAGTTCGAGACAGTTCGGTCTTCGGGGAAAACAACGGGTTAATGTGGGTTGGCCGGCGAACAAACATTTTGCCTGAGAATCTTTTTGTTTTCTCTAGTTGATTTGGTTTACTATCTTGTTGAACATCGTTCTGCCTGTACTTACAGAGCGTAAGCCCAAATCCTAAAAGCTAACAATTAAATTTAAAACTTGCATAAAATGGTCATGGTCATCTACAGACCATATGTATAATATGTAGTAGCATACGCTCTTTACAAATACGATTATATTAGACCAATAGACTCACACTTTACATTAAGGTATTGTTTGGTTTTTACCCTACCTTTAATATAGGGTATGAGTACCAATTGTGGGCGCCACATTAATACTTCTATCTACTAATCGCAGTTAAAATCGAATCTTGTTCTCTAAAACTTTTAGATTGATACCTAGTGTGGTACTGTGCCATGTGTACGTCTGCAACAGTCATTACCCCAAAACTTTATAAGACAATTTAAAACCGATCTCCCAAGACGTGCGGTCTGCCCCGTCAAAGCGAAACTAATCCGAACTATGATTAATTGAATTGCTGAGTGGCCCCGCAATGCCAACAGCCGAGGGCCCTAGAGCCCGCTACTTGTGTTGCAGACTGCAACTTACCCGCAGTTTACCTTGACAGCTCGAGAATTTAATATTAATTGATATTGGCGGACCCACCCTGTATAGGCGTTATGAATATTCAAGCTAATGTTGGTTATTAGAGGCTGCTGCAGCTTATTCCTTCACGAATAAAACAAAGGAACTAAATGCATATCGTATAATATTGGTGACAAATTACCTATGATGAAAGCAAAGGTATATATAAACGGGTGCTAAAGTTTTCCTTGAACCAGCTCACATTACAAATTATCCTGAAAGTTAGTGAGGGTGTCATAAATTCCGTTCGGCTGAATCCGGCTTGCATAACAAAACTATATTGATTGTGTCTGCGTCTTAGGATTTGACCGGTTAAACATTTTGCTTTTAACTAATACTAACAATTGTTTGGCCTACCAGCATAGCACTAAATTCTCAAACGTAAATACCGGTTAAGAACGCCCTTATCTCCAGACAGCCCAATAGAAGGCTTAGTTGCTCAGGCTTGATTTAATTTTAAAGCAGCCGGCCGGCCGGATAGCCCTAATAAATCTGCTACTTACCGGGTTCCATTCCCGGGGGCGGGCGAGAATTAACTTGTTGGCCCGCGCTGACCAGAGCGGATACAGTTAAGTTTGTTACTAATATCTTGGGGGTATTTACTAGTGAGCTTGGTACTTCAATGTATGTTGGGTAAATGATGGTGCTTTACGTTCTTACACAAGATTGTTATGGGTCAGTATTCATATATTTGACGACCGCTTGGTGCAGTGGTCCACAGGTCGGACTTCTGAAACCAAGGGTCGCGGGTTCGATCCCCGCACAGTACAAGCATAGGTGTGTATGAACATGTGTGTTTGTACTGGTCTGGGTGTTTTCTATGTAGTATAAAATGTATTTATTTACAAAAAAAAAGTATTTAAGTATGTTTAACATCCGTTGTCTGGTACCCATAACACAAGCCTCGTAGCTTAATTTGGGACTAGAGAATTGGTGTGATTGTTGTGAAATATTTATTTATTATTTATTTATTCAATATATCTAAGCACTATTATTAGTAGAAATTGGTCTGCAAAATACCTATAGCTGGCCATAGGCTAATGCCTAGAGCCACCTTGATTATATCTTTGAACAAAAAAAACATCGCACTGAAATAGATGCATCCGTTCGGAAGCTGCGATGCCACAGACAAACACACATACAAACAAAAACAGAGTAGGGCTCAAACTTATAATACTCCTCTTTTTCGGCCGCTGTCAAAAAACATCAAATATAAGAAGGCACCCATACGAATATAAGAAGATAAAAAATCAAATCTCAAACAAGTTCCTGTCTGAACATGTCCAATAACACACACAAGTCCAAATCAAACAAATAGACGGAACCATTTAGTTCGCCAACGGAACAACGGCGCGGCGGAAGATCGCTACAGTAATAAAGAAAGGCATTTCTTTCATCGTCGGTGGCGGAACTTCCTACGAAACGGAGAGCGAACGGAACCGTGGCGGCTTCCGTTCCGGCCAACTGCGGCTAGACAAACGGGTTGCTGCCGGATTTTGCATGGCGAATACAGTAAGTGACAAATGATTCATCGCTAAAGAAAAACTTAAAAAACCAAGAACAAGTTATAACTTTGGCATAGACGATGACGAAAATAAATGTCAAAAAAATAAAAAAAATATAGTAGTCATTACAAGAGGCGATTTTCCTTTTCATACATTGAAGCATGGACGTCGAAAACGTGGCATAGTTATGTAACTTTGTCATGGATGTTGTTTAAACGATATGTTTGTTAATAATCTACAATTGTCTGTTCAGAAATAGGGACAAAACGCTTTACTCACAAACCGCTATGAAACTTAAAAATCAAATAAATTGTCCTTTAAATAAAGCGAAAATACTTGTTAATTAATAATAATTTTAGTAATTTATTTAAGTAGGTAGGTAAATAAAGCTTAATCAATCACAAGTAGGATCAAGTTACATAACCAAAGTTAGACATTGTTTAACAAGTAAGGGCTACTAGACAACGTTTATCTACGAAACAAGAACAAGTTCCAACGAGCTGACGTTAGATAAACAATGCAGATACAATATTGGTTTCTGCTAGCCGACACTATAATCAACCCTAATTTGTCTTAACTTTAGACAAGAGTAGGAATTTATAGCAACCTCGGAATAAATTCATAATGGCTAGCTTATACTACCATAAAATGTAAATAAGCAGACAGTTTAGATCTCGAACATTTTCCATTAATATCATTCCACATATTTTTGAATAAATAAATATGTCAACAACATACATTGATCTGACTCCGTGGTAAGTAGCTTTAGCACTTGAGTTAAGTACAGATATCAGAATCAAACGTGGTATTACAATTAAACTTAAATAAACACATATAACACCCAGACCAGCACAAGCAGACATGTTCATGCACACAAATGTTTGTACAGTGCGGGGATCGAACCCGCGACCTCTTCGTTACTAGTCAAATTCTTGACCGTTACACCAAAGTGGTCGTTAATGTTTATACACTCTTTAGAATCTCTCTTTATAAGTCTGTAAGTTACCTACTTCGAATAAATCTGGGTTTAAGCCACGTGTTGTCTTAATAAGGGTTGATTTAACAAAATTCAGATAAAAAGTTTTTCGGCTGTAAAAATATAAATTGACCTTAAGTTAAAATGACACTAGTTTAGACTTCATGTAGTGAAAACTTTTCAAATCAGCCATTTTAAAACTGTTTAATTTATTTTGGCTGAAAGAGATACAGATGACTAGCGACATTAATAAAAATAACATTTGTACAAATGATAACTATATTAAGTAACTTATAGCTATCTTATAATATTTACCAATTGTTTCCAAACTGTGTACCTCAACACGTCTTCCAACTCAAATGTACACTTGTCACATCCGCATTGTTCCCCTGTATGTCTGTATGGCACTAACGGCGAGTGTCACCAAACATCGCGCTGGGTAAGACAATGGGGGCTGCTTGTTATCTGTGTTAATTTCCTGGGGGGACACTCACGGTAGTTCTTGACGGGTCGGATATAAACGGAAAACAGTTTGAGCATTTGTGGTGCGAACTCATTTTGGTGGTTATATACGAATGTGTGTACTGTTTCACGTCTGATGGTGTAAGCCGTAAGCCCTGAAAACGTTACGTTTGAACTAGGACGCATTTAATAATATCTTATTTTTTTTCTCATTAATTGTGAATTGTGATGACATCCTAGTGACGTGAACTTTTTCCCACAAACTCACCAATCTTTGCCCCTTATCAAGCTTAGGTAAACTTGTGTCAGTACATAAGAAATGTATTCTAACTTTTTTACTTAAAACCAACATTTCCTTGAAACGTAACTACACCTCTACGAGGTGCATATTCACAAGATACAATAACAAACCATTCGCATAGTATCAATTAGTTTATGCAATTTAATACTTAAACGGGGTATCTGGACGAGGCAGGTGCCGGATTTAGTTTCGACTGGGGATTGCGCCTAACAGGGCTGCACAGTCCAAGATTGCCAAAATTATACACAAAATGTCTGCTAGATGGTCAAAAACTATTAGAATATTGTATGTTTCCTAAAGGTGGAAATCTTAACAGTTATTTTAAAGAAAGTTTTGTTACAATACATATGTATAATAACGTATTTTGAGGGTTGTTGCTACACACGAGTACATTTTTTTAATCATCATCATCATCATCATTATCAGCCAAGCAAGGGACGTCCACTGCTGAACAGTTCCCCACAGTTTTCCACATAGACCGATCACAAGCGGTCTGCATCCAGTGCGATCCTGCGATCTTCACAAGGTCGTCTGTCCATCTTGTCGGTGGACGTCCTACGCTGCGCTTTTGGTCGAAAGGTCTCCAATCCAGAACTTTTCTGCCCCAACGGCCATCAGTTCTTCGCGCTATGTTCCCTGCCCATTGCCACTTAAGCTTACTGATTCTTAAGGCTATGTCCGTAACCTTAGTTCTTCTACGTATCTCCTCATTTCTGATTCGATCTCGTAGAGAAAGATTTTTTAATAAGACCATATAATCAAAAATATCGAAATCTTAAGGAAAACCGTCCCATGCATTCGAACAACCCCTTGAAAAATTCCCAAAAATGTACACAATACTTAAGTTTTCAATAATCACTTACGACTATACAAATTTCAAAGAGTCAATAGAAATACATGGCATGGCAAATCATTGTTCAGCCATTGGCAAATAGTGAACGTCATTTAGATTCTTTCAAATGAAAAAAAAAATCCACTAAATATTTTACAAGTCACAGTACGCGTGGCACTGAAACCATACTCATGCTCTCTACATTAAAGTGCCAACAGAACTCACTCCACCGGAGACTACTAAAATTTTAATTCGTCGGTGAATATTTCAATATCGCATGTAAATCGAATCGTAAAAACTCTCCAATATCGTTCACTTTATAACACTGTAAAACGGAATACACACTCGACGTATAATCAAATACGCCCAACGTCAGACACTCCAGTTGAAATAGAATTTTTTCGCTCTTAAAAATTGCGATCACGTTTCTAATATAGTGAAAACAATATTCTAGTGACCGGGTGATTTCTGCACAGATGCTTGCCCTTCCAATATTATTTACGTAGGTGGGGCAAACTTTTTCATACATCTGAAATATGAGTGTCACATAAGGGTCGTTCTTGGGAGCCTCGATTTACATTGTCCGGATGTTTGGTGATGGTGATGGTTCATATTTTTTTGAAGTGAAAACTTCTTTAGCGGCGTTGAGCACTTTTGTGGCATGGGTAGAAACTGTGAAACTCGCGTCAGGTCACGTGATGCTGATCGAAAAACCGTAAGACGGTTGTTAAGTTTTCACTTCTGCCGGCACTCCCGGAGTGCAACCCGTGTTAGTTTTTTTTTAATTTAAAATAGTCAATCTTTCAGACAAAATGTAACAAAAAAGTTACAAGTTCATTTTTTCTTCAAATATTTTTTTTAACTTTTTCCCGGGTTACGAGTTGACACCGCTGTGGTGGCATTCAAATGCCCACACGTCCATAATGATTCGCGTAGGAGATGGGTTTTTGTCTTGCATGCCAACAATTAGTGAGTGACACTTTTTTTCACTGGAGTTTCAGAAGTTATAAACGTAAACAGGTGATTTCTCTGGCCTTGGTTACGTTTAAATTTGATCGCTCTGTATTAAATTGCATCATTATTTTAGCTTATTGAGCTAGGCATTGAGTTGTATTTCCTGGTCTGAAATAATCTTCTCTGTAACTTGTGGCAGTCAGCAGTAATCGATGCATTCTCTTACTTTTTTGACTTCTCTGGAGTAATTTTGACCAGAGATACCAATATTTTGTATAAAATTCAATTAAAATCAGGCGTCATGGCGTGGTTTGTTAAAACTGTTTTTTCTAACATGGTCCAATTATGATTTCAATGATTTCAAGTTTTTTTTTAGATAACGAAGGTTGAATATGTTTTTTTTTACCACTAAACAAATACTTCCGCGCAATGTGATGTTTGAAAGTAAATTTCTTTCAGTGGTTTTTACACAATTAATTTGTTTTTGTAAGGTTTTCATGGTAATCCACTTAAAATGTTTTTTTGTGATTTCTCGGTTGCTTTTTTGATTCCTCTGGGCACAAAAATTTCATCACCAAATATCTTCCGGTCTCTTGGTCAGAAATTGGGTACCTACCTGAAATTTTTGTTTCAAATACACTCTAATTTAACATAACCTTTAAACATTATCAATAATTCCAGTTTCAACATTCACTAGAGGAATCTATCAAAGAAGCCAAATCCCAAGAAAGACCCATCCACCCAAAATATCGCGTATTGTGTAATGAAAAACTGAGCATTTTTTTCGTGGAGACTTTTTTGTTTTACCTTGTAATATGTTCTTTACTTAATTTCTACTGAATACACATTTTAATGGAACTTAAATAGTAACAGCAAATGTTACACGTTATACCTACATACAACAGATACAACAATACAAAAAATTATCAGCATTTTCAATCGCAAAAAGTTAACCCTAAAATGTAACTCATCTAAAAGTTATCAAAAAACGCATAATTGCCCCCTCAAAATTTGCAAATGTCACATTTCGCGCAACATAAATTCGATTTTCGATTTCTTTCTCGTCGATACCGTCGCGTATCGCGCTCGGGATCGCGCGCGTTCCCTTTTTACTGGGTACGGGGGGCGTTTGAAACTCGCATCGATATAAAAACCGCATTAATCTGCACTTATCTGCGCGATATTATTTAATGACGTGGCGTTTCGCGGTTATTTGTAACGTTTATGGCGCAATGATGCGTCTCCCGATAAGGGTTGAGTTGAGCTACATATCGATGTGCGTAAGTGAAACTTTTGTGTGCCATTTAAACTCGAGTTATCTAAATAGCTCTTTGCGGCATTAATTTTGAACAGTTGAACGAGTTTTGTGGTTAGTGCGGCGCGTGTTGTATCACAGTTCTATTTGCGGATTTAATGCCATAACCATAATTAAATTATTAATTAATGTAACCTACTTAGAAATTGTGCTATAACATTTTTGATGATTAGCCGTTGCTGTTTTTGATATAATAGTAAAATACCGTTGCGTAGTCAACATTACTTCATAAGACAACGGGGCCGCTTATCACGCAATAGGGTTGCCGCAAACTGTTTCTGCGTATTTGCATGAAATATAAAGGTGACCGCACATAGTTGCATTGTTTATAGCGGTCAGCGTTTTGTTCTCTCCCCTTTCGCATTCCTGTCTTCTGCCTTTATTGTCTTACTTTCCGCTTATGACATCGGAATGATATATACAAACGGCGAACAAAGCGACCCGGCGAATAGTTGAAACATTTCCCAGTCTGGGTAATATTTTTTGATGGCCGTTTTACAAGCGTTTTCAGTTTTCTGCATTTTGACAACGTAAGGCAGGTATAGGTTACAGATTTTAATTTTTGGTCAGTTGTTTTTGATCAGTTTGCACATTATGGCGAAATATTTTCTTGTTCGAATCATGAAAGGTGTGACTTTAATAGTCTTAATTTCAAGATTTTATTATCTTTTCGAAAACAAAGCTTATCTAAACGGATCAATCATTTCAACAATTAACGAAGCCAGACTCAAAAAAAACCTCACTTGTCATTCATTCCATTTGCGTTTCATCTCCTTTTTGTTTCGATCACATTATTCGATTATGATTGTACCGACGCCGTCAATCGTCTGTCATATTGCGTAGGTACACACAGCACGCCAGGGTTAGCACTGCGGCATCTTAATAACTTGTAATTAGGGCGGTTTTTGCGACAAAAATGGATAACTTGATGTGCTATCTGTACAATCGTCACTCGATCACATCTTCTAATGAGGGCCGCACTCGAAAGGGAATTATTAAAAAACCATTAGACCGGGGCAAGCGGTGATGGATGGACTCTTGAATCCGATCCATTTCAATTTGAGTTGCGTCAGGAAAGGGTACTGTCCCCTGCGTATGGTAATATGTTTTAAGTCAACCGTGCTTTCATTCAGGACGGACAGACAAAGCTAGGGCTTTGGTGGCATCAAATAGCCATTCCTCTTCGAAAACAAAGTACAGTTATAAGGATGACCGTTGTAAAAATATTTAATAATAGCGGATCCGGTCCATATTTTCTCATTTTTTAAACCCTCCCTGGACTGCCACGAATATTTCATAACTGAAATTAGGCAAATCGGTTCAGCCGTCCTCGAGTTTTAGCAAGATTAACGAACAGCAATTCATTTTTATATAGAAAGACTAGTGGACCCGGCAGACGTTGTCCTGCCCGTTGTTTTTTATTTTTAAACCTTCCCTGGACTTTCACGAAAATTTCAAGACTATTTTTTTTTTCAAATCGGTTCAGCCGTTCTCGAGGTATAGCGAGACTAACGAACAGCAATTCATTTTTATATATAAAAGATAGCACGTTTTGACTGGTTGATAATGCCTCTTTGCATTAAGTCTGCTAATTGTATCCTTGTCGGTGCAATAAAGTTTAAATAAATAAATACATGTTTTAGTTATTTTAGTAAAGTTTAACCTATTCCGAAAAGAAGAACGCCATAATATCTAAAACAAAAAGTTTAAACTACGCCGACATGTTATTTTTATCATTTAAGTATTTATTTGCCTGTTTCTATTGTATAACGATTCCTATCGTTACTTTTGTCACACTATAATAAGCAGTTTTGAATTTATGACTGTTAACAGTTCCATGCGACTATTCGGTAATGACTCATGGAGGCGATAATAAGTATAATTTATTGTATCCATTAATCATTGATACTCGTAGAGTTCCACTAAATAAAAGTCCAACAAACGTTAATGCTAGTGACGTTTGTATGGTACAGTTGTGTCACAAATATCAATCCACTCTGGCGATACGAATTGTATAAGGTGTCAATAAATGTAAAAAAAACACTAGGTGTATATTATTTTTAATACGGGAGAGGTAGTTTTGAAGGAGCTGAAATTATATACTAACGACTGATTTACATTTTAAGTAAAAAACTATTTTACAGATTTATCTTTCCTATATTGGTTTGTTTTTGATCATGTCTCTATAGTAAAATCACTCGTCGGTTTTAATAATCAAAGGAAGGACTTGCAGCTTTTTTATAAAATATTACACAAATAAATTGTTTAAGCGAACACAGCAATTACCTAGCCCCAAACTAAGCGTTAGCTTGTGCCGTCTATCCGTTATCGTCTATCCGTTTTTCTAGCCACCATAGCTAGAATAACGGATATAAATAATTAAATAAAAATAATCATTGAATACATTTATAAACACCCATGACTCAGGTACAAATGCTCGTGCTCATCACATAAACATTTGCCCTTAGCAGGATTCGAACCTGCGACAGCCGGTTTTGTAGTCTGGACCTCAGACCACTAGACCAAAGCTGTCGTCATAGTTACTTCCATTGCTACGATGTCTGGTCAAATGTTCTACACACATTTTTTTCTCTGACTGTACAAGCAATAACAGCCTTGGCAAAAAAACTTTTTCTAACAGAGCAATAGATAACATACGTTTATAAGGTGGCAATAACGGGTGAACATTACTCTCGGCTAACCATGAGTGATGAGCTGATAAATCATATCTACTCGCCGATTTATATCGCAATAAACGAGGAGGGATTGCCCCACTGAATAAACACTGCTATCAACTTTTCACGGTGTTTTATGTCTAAGAATTTTGACGACCGATGGTATTTTTCGCACTCGTGTTTTGCAGATAATAAACTTAGTAAAATCCTCGTACTGAAGTATGTTCTCAGGCTCTTCTGAAAGATTTTACTTGTCAATCTACAGATATTTGTATAGTTAGGCAGGGGACTTTTTACGCAGACGTAGTAGTGGCAATTTCTGTTTTTAACTTCAATAATTAGTTACTATATTTTAGTATTAACAATTCGAATTTCTTGACAACAACAATGTGATATTAAAACACTGAAAGAAAAAACGAACTGCCACAGGCGGGAGTCGAACCGCTCCGCACCGCTCGCAAGCCGGGCGATTCTCTTCAAATGTATTTTAATTTCACATTGTAAACTAGAATAAATTCAGTTTTAAAGAATAAGCATAATCAGCTTGGTAACCGTAGAGAAACTCCCTGCATAGCATTGTAACAACACATACAGAGTTGGCAAAACGTAACGCGTTACGGAAAGCCGGCTCGTAGCCGCTACGACTACGGCGTAGTAAGCCGCGCTAAAAATCCAGCCCGTTAACTCGCCTCGCTGTATAAAATAACCATCTGCGCAACCGCCGCTTATCCCTCCAAAACTCTCTTTGTGAGGATAACTTCACATCCCTTATGATATGTTTATGTACTTTGAGATTTTATGTGGACGTTCTGACGCGGAGCACGAATTTTATTGGGCTTATAGAATTTTATGGGCTCATATCGCATGCCGTGCCCGCTGTTTTTCATTGTTTATTGATTTTGAGGAAGCGGCTAAACGGCCGGGACAGTTTCCTTTACGGTCATTGTTTTATGATTCGACTTGGATGAATGTGGTCGTAAGTGGCTGAAAAGGCTTTTCTGCTCATCAATCAATCCATGGTGGTAGACTTGCTTTTAGACAGCTGATTGGAAATCAAAGCTTTAGTTTCAGGGTACCAAGTAATATCAAAGAAAGGTTGGGCAATCAGACGTTAAACATTTGTTAAACATACCAGGTCCTGGACGTACAATGTGGTAAAATAATAAATTAAATTCATGAAACTAGTTGATTTGATTTCCTGCTTAAATACACCTACGAGAAAAAATCAACCGGACTCTTACGTTCTCAATATCTGATCGCAACATCCATAAACGCTCATCGTTAATCAGAACTATAAACTAAATATAACCATCCGATCCCCAAATAGTGGCAGACAAACACCAGTTCTAGTGGAAAATCTCTGCTCAAAACTACGTCGGAGCGGGCTTAACAGTTTGACGGCGCACTTAATGTATTTATACCGGCCGGCATCTGTGGCTAATGATACCGCTGGACCACCCCCCCGCCCGCAGGCGGTACACGCAGGGTTGACAGAATACTGGACGTCAGGTGTGGGGCATAATCTGGGTTTATGAATGTTTGAGGACAAGCATAATCTAGGTGTGTTTGCATCGTCGGATTGTCTCTGCCTCGTTGAGATGAGTCTTGGGTCCTAAGCAAACCTATAACAAACAAAATGAATTTTTATTTTGGTTGATCCAGTGCTCTCTGTAAACAATAAATATGGTAAAGAGAAATAGGAAAATTGATTGACAGAGCAATGGAATAACATAATTTTAGCTCAGTTTCTAATAGCTCTCAACTGTCACAAAGCAGTACATGCTCTATGATGGGACATGGAGAAATAAACATGCCATAGAAAGTTTCAATATTAATCTTACAAAGATTTGCGGTTTAACTTTCAAAAGCTACATACAATAGGTCACATTTAACGTACAAGTCTTGTAGGTATGACCTATTATAATTAATCAGTCACTGTGCTTTTGTTGGGCAACCCTACCGTGGGGGGTCCGATAGGCCCCCATGAGTCGGTCATTAGTTAAACACGCACAGGCGCCCGCATGTCGCAAGTTTATCTTTGGCTAAACCGTAGGTATGTGGACTCGATTAGCCCTTTGATCAAATAATCCGGCGATAAAATAGGGTTAGGAAATTAAATTACATTAAATGCCATTGTCGGCGCGGCGACAGATAAGTTCGGTGGCTGGGCACACAGAGACCGGTCTGTTATTTCGGAAGTCGTTAACAATAATACCCACATTCATATCTACAATGGTGTACTCTCTGTTTAATGAGACATTACAAACCATGAATGAGGCATAGAATTCAAAATACGAGTATGATGTAATTTTGTTTAAATTTTAAGCAGGCGCATATAATTTTATTCAATTAAGAAAAAAAAACCTTATTTTACGCAAGTATGCATGCACAGTAGTACGCAGTAGTTTAGCAATGCATCTGTGTGGTCTCAAAAATGACCCTGAACTCTGTTAGGTATTGAAAAGAATCTGACATAGACCTATGTGATCAGTGTGACACGTATGTTAAATTATGTCAATGACCTTTAACCGAGATTTTTTTTGAAGCTGTAATGTCAAAAGCTTTTTTCTCAGACAGCCAATGGGTACAGGAACAATCTGGTGAATGAGGCAATACTCATTTAAAAAAATGGTTGCCTGTAAAGTCGATTTTACGGGCGAAGATTTTACTTGACACCGATCATGTTTGAGTGGGTGAGAGACGCAAGGCATTCGCCGGTCCGGCGGGCCTCTCTCTCGTTCGGTGACTCATCGTAACAGACGTGAGCGGGCGTTACACTTTTTCATGAGTGACTCCGAGCCACAACCTAATTTAAGACGTAGTCACGTCAAAAATAAAACTTACACTTATTTTAACAAAACACGAGTATACTATGTATAAACTTCAGCTAGCCAGGGCAACGGAAGACGCGTCGTTGTTCGCAGGTGGCGTGCAGGATAAACCACACTAGTTTAATTGGCGGTCATCTGGCTTCACTCCCGTTACGGTCCTCGTATTGCTAGCATGAAACTTATACGTCGAAGTAGCAAGCGAATTAGGTAGATTTACAGATATGGTAGATTACAATATAGATACGATTACATATAAATAAGCTTTCTTAGAAATCTGATCGTCATTTCAAGTATACCCCAGACTGGAATCAGATGCCATACAGCAACTGGTATTCAGGGTCCAACTAAAATATGAAACGATGTTTCTCAATTTTTAAATAGACTTGGTTAATATTATAAAATTGAATTCGAGGTTAACGACAAAGATGAAATTAAGACATCCCAAATTACCGTACCAACAGCAATGCTTAGTTGTGTGTTAATGTGGCAAAATTGGGATATTCATAAATGCAATTATATTTGAAACAAAGTAGTGAATTATCAGGTGATATATTTATTCCCGTCTTTATATTTTCCTATAATTTGCTGATCACGCATGGATATTGATTGTTTACTCATAAATCTTCACGAGACTTGTTTACTTAACCGTGTAATTAACATCTAAAACGTGCATTCCTAATTAAAACCCGTATGGAGGGTTGAACCACGGTTTGCAACGGGAAGACCGGCCTGCAGTGGTCACTCGATTAATACTAACATTAATCTCGGCCCTCGGGGGGTTAATTTATGCTGTCGTTTTGACAATTGATGGCCAAGAACACGGCGAAGATATTTTGTTTGTAACCGCAACAGGGTTAAATTTACTTGAAAGGGTCGAGAAAATAACTCTATCGAGAGACTTTTTAACGCCCGATTTATACTTAATACTGATTTAAATGTACCTACTGCTGCCCTTAAAATGTTCACGTTGTACGTGTGAGATAAAAGCAAATAAGAGATAAACATTTCGGATTTTTTTTCGTTATTTTTTAAAAGTTACACCAACACCAAAACACGTAAAACGTACTCCACAACACTTCAAAATAAAATATATTAATATTTAAGAAAGCTTGGTCAACATACCTTACACATTCAGTCATTCAATTATTAATTTATTTATTCGCAGATTCAATACGGGGCTTTTGACAAAATGAGCGGTGCGTTGGACGATCATTGGCGCCAAAAATCTACTAGCAAACGACGCAGAAGTTATTATGATGCAAAGTGGGATGAAGGCAAGAGTAAGCTGTAACAAGGATATTTCGGGTAGGTATTGTGTCCTTTCACTATCACTTAATCAACATAATAGTAAATATTTAAAAATGAATTGCTGTTCCTTTGTTTCGCTAAAACTGTAGAACGGCGGAACCGATTTTGGTTTTCAATTATTTGAAGTTCAGAGAAGGTTTAAACGGTGAGAAAATATGGTAAAATTGCGAGAAAAATATATCAAACCACAATTTTAGTTTCCCATACAAAAGTAGGAAGTTCACCGGGTTAGCTGGTAATAAATATAAATCAAGAAAAGTTGCAATTCACATTTCTGATTACGATCACATAGTGGTCTCTTGCAGTGGCATAATTGAATTTGTGACAAAATGCCTAAATTTTCATCTCTGACATCCATATTTTTTCTTCATTTCTGTAATAACAAACAAATGAGGAAAAACTTTTAAGTAGAAAAGCTGAAAAAAAAAACTGTTTTCAATTACACACTTGTCCCTCGCTGGCCGTCGCCCGTCGCAAGGCATGCGTGAAGCTGCGCGTGACGGCCGCGTCCCGGCCCGCACGGTCCCGTCGCTCGCTCGCCGCGAATATTAATTCACTCGCGCATTTCACCCGCAGACGTAGCTCATGCAAATTGCTCAGCACACTGTGATTGACGTTAGTGTTGCCTTGTGTTCCTTCGATTTTGTTCGGCCGTTAATTGAATGATTGAGTTATTTGAAAATAATCGAACGAACACACACACACACACTTTGACGACCACTTTGATGTATCATCATCATCATCAGCCTAAATACGTCCCACTGCTGGGCACAGGCCTCACCTCAACTATGAGGTGGTGCGAGCCATACTCCACCACGCGGGTTCAGTGTGGATTGGTGGAGGGGTGTGTGTAAGGTAAGTGACCAACCTTACTGTCAGATGTTATTGAGCCGCCCGAGGGCCTCCGACCAGGCTTAACCACCTTGGTGTAATGGTCAAGAACTATTAACCAAAAGGTCGTGGGTTTGATCCCCGTACTGTACAAATATTTGTGTGCATGAACATGTCTGTTTGTACTGGTCTGGGTGTCATATGTATTTATTTAAGTTAGTTTGTAATACCACTGTTGATTCTGATATTTGTAACACGAGGGCTTAAGCTCCTTACCACTGAGTCAGATCAATGTATGTGATGTTGTTGTATAGATAGATAGATAAATAGATAAATTAACACTTTATTGTACAACACAAAATAAAATTACAGACAGGTTTAACAAAGAAAGATGTACAATTTAGGCGGTCTTATCGCTTGTAGCGATCTCTTCCAGACAACCTTCGCTGAAAGGAACAATTTATTAACAGGAAGGGGGAATTTGAGCAGAATATATACGGATAATACAAAACAATTTTTACGAAACAAGTAAGATATATATGGCTAAAATTTAATACATCTACTTAAACTCATAAATACATACAACATATGTTCTACTATATAAATAACTAAATAATTATATATATATATATATATATATATATATATATATATATATACATAAACATACATATATATAAATATTTATAAAATACAGATTTAAATATAAAATAATTATATACATGATAGATAAACCAACATAAAAGTATTTAACCTAAACAGTCTTAATAGAACTTCTACAAATTATGAAAATATTCTTTAAGTTTATTTTTAAAGACAGCAATGGACTCGGATTGTCGTATTGCAAGAGGTAAGGAGTTCCAAAGGTTGACAGAATAAACTGTAAAGGAGCCTTTATAATAGTTAGTCCTATGGCCGGGACTTTGGAGATGGAGCTTTCTGGATGACCGCAAGTCATTACCTCGTGTCGGCTGCAGAAACTGGAAGCGCTCTTTAAGATATTGCGGACATTTGGGATTAAAAAGAACGGAGAAAAGTAAAGTAAGGATGTGAAGGTTACGCCTGAGACGTATGGGAAGCCACTTAAGACGACTACGATATTCGGAAACATGGTCATACTTCCGTAGACCGAATATTATACGAATACAGAAATTTTGTAGCCGCTCGAGTTTATTAAGGAGGTTTTCTGATAGGTCCAAGTAACAGCAGTAGTATATTTATTATTATTATTATTGCTTATAACTGGTGGTGAGACAGCGCGACGCATCTAGACGTGATTTTTACAAAAATACGTGTCTGCCTTTTTCGTTAATTATTCTAAACTTTCGTTTTTAGGTTTCCTCAAAACTTTTAACAGCATACTACATTCTTGACTGTTCAAGGCTTGTTGTTTACGAACTATGGATTTCTATAGAAAAGATCGAATATGCTTGGGTCGATCAAAGAAAGCAATCCTAAATAACAGTATCATTTGGGTGGCGCCAAAAATTCATAGTAACATTCAGATACAGTACAAAAACAAAGCTGAAAAAGAGACTTATTTTGCTTTAAATTTCTACTAAAATTTGGAAAATTATTTTTAATTTTTTTGTGGAAATTTCCTTTTTTAGCTTTGGTCATGGATTTCTGCAAAGTAACGCCTGATTCCATCTATCAGTACAATAGTACATTATGGTACTAGTATGTGACATTGATGATTACCGCCGAGGCGCCATTGAGGCCCGAGCCGTAGGCGAGGGTCTTATGAGATTCGAGGACGGTAATCATTAATACACACGTGTATCATACGACGTTTTTCAACACACTTGTAAATATAATAACAATAAAAACTCATTTTATTTAGTAGATAAAAGTTTATTTAGAGAAACAATTAGTAAATGTGCAGTTAGTAAAATTATAATTAACTGCTTTTGATGGCATAGCGGTCTCATCAGATAAATTATTTATTGAAATACTTTCATGTTCTATTGTAATTTGAGATGGCTCATTATTCGTGTAGGTAGGTGAAATCCAATCATTGGATGTTCTTGGTGTTTCGTCAGTAGGAAGCGCCTTAGAATCAAGTTTAATTCTTTATTTTCCGCGCATTTTCCGGGGTTGCGTCTATTCTGCCACGTACAAAATGTGGATTTTAAAGTTTTCTTTTTAAATCTATAACTCACTAGTGAGTTATAGCAATGAAAAAGTCACAGTTTGATTATAGGTGTCATTAGTCTAATTGCAGTGAAATTACAACCACTTTATGAACTGTATGTTATGTATGTTTTTTGCAAGAATTACCACTGTATCTTATGCATGACTTAACTTTTCAATATTATATTTTTTATGAATTTAATTGCTAATAAATAATAATACAATGTAAAAATTAACTTTAAATTATACATTTACATGACAACTCTTGGTAAAACATGTTGATACTAACTTATATTTAAAATTAACATCTACTGCTACTATGTATCTTATACTTTGTAAATGTACACATGTATGTTTTAGTAAATAAATATTATCTTAACTGATATTGTTTTGGAACATAAGAAACACAGTATTTTAGTAATCTGTGATTAATTAATCAGAAAGTGTAGTAATTTACATTTGCACATAAAACCGCGGTATTCCTCCTAAATATTGTAATACCCCAATAGAATGCAAACATTACAAACTACTACTATCAGAAAGTAATTAATGCGGCTCGGATATTAGTTTTGTCCGTAAAATTATAAATTCCACGTTGACATAAAGGGCCCGCACTGATACGGAATAAATTTTCAACTTAATTTAACCAGACAAACACAAAGGGAACGGAGGGACAAACTTAATTTCAACATTGAGGTGGAAACTAATGATAACGTCGTTTGTTCTCTACCTACGTCAATCTATAACGATTGTAAAGTTGTTGTTATCAATTGGTGGCTTGGTTTAAATAACAAATGACGAATCAAAAATTCGAGGATCGATCATTGACCAGTCATTAGTTATATCCATATATGAAATTAAACCTGATTAAGCAATTAATTAATCTTCGGGCGGCTTAATACCATCTGACAGTAAGGTTGGTCACTTACCTTACACACACCCCTCCACCCATCCGCACTGAGCCCGCGTGGTGGAGTATGGCTCGCACCACCTCATAGTTGAGGTGAAGCCTGTGCCCAGCAGTGGGACGTATATAGGCTGATGATATAAGCAATAAATTACACTCTAATTACGATTAGCTACATATTCTTCTACATTATTTAAGTACTGATTGTAAGTTTCAACGGATACGACGTGCAATGAAACGTTGACATTTATTTGTACGTTGAATCCTATTTAGTTAACAACATACCTTGCCTAGTTTTACGACTGAGAATTGGTTTACTTTTAGTTTATTTTTTTTAGGCTCCTGGTTGAGATTGTTGTAACTGAACAGTGCAATTTAAATGTGATTCGGTAAATGGTTCATACAAAACTCATTATTCTATGGAGCAGGATCCGCCCCGGTCTGATTTCGCGCTCCAGCGTGCATCACATCTGTCGCCGCATCACTCTTCACGCTTTAACATTCTTTGACAAATGCCCAAATTATTGCTATATTCACCTTTCGTGTAGGAGGCAACGGTCCATATTAGTTTTGGTATTAAATAAAACCATGACACACTTTGATGTTACCATTTTAAAAATTAAACTTTATTTTATGGTAGGTATTATTTATTTACACACCAACAATTACTTTTGATATCAATTTGACTCTTATAGTGTCCTAAACCCATTATTTTATTATTTATCTTTCAAAGTTTGAAAATTAAATTGACCCTTGAATTAAATTGATCAGTTCAATTATCCACAAAGTGATCAGGCACACGCTACAGGTATTTAAAAGGTATTTAAAATGTAAGCTAGCAATTTATTTACGCAACAATTTTATTAATCGCCAATATTGACATGAACGATTTGCGCGTAAAATTACAATATTTACCGAACTTTTATCATTTAAACGCTGTGAAAAAAATACTTACCAATTTGCTGTCCGTTGCCAAATCCCATGCAATAAAATTGACAGTTTTTTAATAAATAAAAATACCCAATATCGACAAATCAAACAGGTACGGCTGAGCATAATTTAATCAGCGTAAAATACAGTGGTTCCGGAACAGGGTACTAAATGCAGCCAGTTCATTTCGTTCTACGAAAGCAGGACACTCACTGAGCTGGAGTTTTAAAAATCTTTTCATAGTTAATCATCTTGAGAGCATACGTGATGACAGTTTAAATACAGGGCTAAAGTCTACTACTGCTACTTCACTGAATTGATTATGAGTGCAGTTGAAGTTGCAAAGCAAAGTCAACAACTCTTAGTTCGGTCAGACTCCAATAATAACTTCAAACTAATTATGACCTGATCGTTTCATGTTACCAGAAGATTTTATATTTCTTAAATCTGTCTGCTCTCCATGTCTGTGGCGCCGTATATGCATTTGATAGCGGGCGCGCAGTTATTAAACCGCAGACTGCCACGGCCAATTACAAGGTAAACCGAGCGGATTTGTTGTAATTTAGACATTTACCTGTGTACTGCCACTTCATTTGCCTGCCCGTTATTGGATTTTCGGACTTCCCTTTGATGCAATTTATCGTCATAGTTCCTCGTCGAGTGATAAAGTAAGTAAAAAAAAAGTTTTTGTGTGCGTACAGGGACCATGAAATTGTTATTGCTGCTTTAATAGATAAATTTAATCTTTAACCTAAGTATCTGTATATGACTTGTACGAAATGAACATACATTAGTTGGTAATAACATACACTGGTACTAGAACTTAGATAAAACATGTTTAAGACCTGTCCATGATATCGATCTATTAGAATATAATAAACTCCTTTTAAAAGTAAAATACAATAAAGATAAAACATACGCACACCTTAGTTTTAGGCTTCGGATTACTCATTTAAAAAGGAGTCTATACTTCAAAAGCACTTCTCAATAGGCTCCATTCTTCAATATATTGGCTTAAGTTCATAATAAACTAACAAACGGCGAAAAAAGAAATAAATAACAGCGCATTTCCCCTCGAGCGGCCATAAACATCGTTTAATCGACTGTTTGCTATTCCCCTCATATTTTCCAACTTTGATGCACAGAAACTAAACAAAACTTTCTTCGATCCACCATACATTAGCACTACTCGTACTTCGCTTTGGTTTAGGGTTGTGTAATGACGAGGCGTAGCATATCGATAACATAGTCTAATTAAGTTTTTTATTATTCAAAAGTTTTTCTCTCGGTGTGCATCAAAGTAAAGTGGCTAGCACATCAGGCTACCCACTTTTGTTGTAAAAAAATATTTCATCAGAAGCGGATAAAATGCAGTGTTATAATGATAATTTTATATCCAAGTTCCAAGAAAACACATAAAATCAAGAATAGCAGCGCTGCTGTTGAGTGCTAAGCAATATAGCGACATTCGTCATACGTTCTGAAATGGAAAATTATTAGGAAATTTAAACAACTGAATCCCAAAATCGATAATATTTCTCAACTTTTGTCAAACATCACTAGTTTAGTGTATTCGTAGTTAGTCAAGTTATTCCTGCCATACATTTTCATTCGGCAATAACAACGCCGGGGGATGTAATTAATAAGGCTAATATGATTAGGTTCTCTTCAAACTTTGCCGAGTGTCTGCTTTTAATGAATGTTTCGGTGTATTCGGGGAGTTATAGTTGAAATAGTGCTGTACATCCAAAGTATTTTTTTTATTTTTTACCCAAATATGTGTTCACCATCATAATTATGAACACATTATTATTTTTTAATTTACTTAAAACTTTTGAATAATTAACAAATGTGGCCAACGTCATATTCTATGCTATGATTTCATAGTAAGTATAACTTGCGTTATGTTATTCAGAAATAACAAACAAATTCACCATTAACAAAAAAAGGCCTGGGTGACCTAAAATAGGCGAATCATTATCTACATTTTTATTCAGTAAATCGAAACAGAATTTTATTCTCAGTGATGGACACACCTGAAACATCGATGAATATGCCACTCGACTTCATAAATTAGACAATTAGCTACTTTCCCATCATTATCTACCTACTTTTTTACTTATTTAAACTTTATTTCACCGTGATACAATTAGCAGACATAATGCCAAGAGGCATTCTCTACCATTCAACCGCGTGGAACCTATAATGTAGTTCCATTCTCTCGTATTTCTTTATAAGGGAATTATAGCAGCACTGTTATCTGCAAATGCACAAACAACAATTATAGAATTGGTCTCAATCTATACATCGCTCATATGAAACTTTTACGAGTACCTACCTAGAGCTTTGCTTTCTAGTGCAGTTTATTTTGAGACTGATCCTAGACTAACGGCACGTGCCCTCGGCAGAACCAATCACTCAATTACTGCTGGTTTGCTACAGCGTTTCCAGTAGTTGCCTACTAGTTTTGCCGTTTACTTCGTTTGCTCTGTAGTCACTTATGGACTAAATACACGCTAGCGGGTGCAATAGCAAAGAACAGCATAAACACTCACTTACATTTTGTTTAGTTCTTCAAATTCCGTAATAAAAACGTTTTCAGGTTTATTTCTATATGAAATACTTATGCAAATTACTTTCGATTGTTTTAATTTACGGATTAATTGTCAAATATAAATAAAAAGAAAGGGTGAAAAATATTTATTAAGGTTATATAACATATGCAGGTTACTACGAGAAATAAGGCAGTGTTGAAAGCTTGTCCTAGGGATGATCGATATTCATCGATGTTGAATAAACATCGATGTTTAGCTGGAAAACATCGATGTTTTGACATCGATGTTATGACTTCGATATTATCGACACATCGATGTTATATGAATAAAAATATCGAAAAAAGCTTTGAGCGTCATTTAGCGTATTTTGGATGCACTACATTACATGACTGACATTTGTCAATAATATCGGATGATGCCGTATGAATAGGTATTTCATTGCATTTCTCGACATTAAAAAAAATCCTGTCAGCGTCAATTCAATGTTCACGTCGCTTCATTCTTGTAGTTACATAGAAGGACAGGTATCGTGTTGTGAGTGAACTTGTGAAGTGGAAACAAATTTGATTTACTATTATTTTTTTTTAATAATGAAACTTCGGAAACGAAATATTAATAAAACATCGATATTTTACATATATCGATGTTTTTGAATCGATTTTTATCGTGAAGTGGAAACAAATTTGATAAACTATTATTTTTTTAAATAATGAAACTTCGGAAACGAAATATTAATAAAACATCGATATTTTACATATATCGATGTTTTTGAAGCGATTTTTATCGTACATCGATACTTTTGATTCGATGTTAACATCGATGTCAACATCGATGTTTTCTTAATATCGATCATCCCTAGGCTTGTCCTTTCAAATCGGATAGTATATCTCCTTCAGTTTTTCACAACCGATATGTCATCAACCTTAAATTGCCTGTCCTGTTTATTTGTGGTAAGGCTCTAAGTATAAAAAATTTATTTAAAAAGCATGTTCCACTCAATTTCAGGTAAACGTCCAGTGATTGGTTACAGCGAGCCGCGGGCGTTTCGGACGCGTGACGGCCAATTTGAATGTGTTTATTTTTTTTATCTCATCTTTTGTATCGCTTCTATTTAATGAGTTAATGTTTGTTTTTGACACCTTTAATAATTTCGACAACGGATTTAAAATATTTGGATATTTTAATTTTCGTTTAAGATTGGACCCCTAATCGGTATGAGATTTATTCCGATTAGGGGTGTCAAATCTAATTGATAAAAATTAAGGAATGCTGGAGAAAATGTGAAAATCTAGGGCCCTTTCTTTGATCCCGCAGTGGGCCACTTAAAGTCGAACAAATTAATATTATAATGTTTTAATCATCGCAATTATCGTAACAGAAATGTTTTTACTTAAGAAATGTTTTATGTGTAGCAATTTATTAGTCGCCTTAAGAACATACCGAAGACAGAGACCGAAAACATAAATCGAGTTATTTCAGACTTATGACAACCGGTCAAGCCAGGCTAAATTAACCTACCTACCCACAGACAGATCGGTTCTAGGTTATCAAAGGAATTTTAATTTATAATAAGGCTGTTTTATTTTGTTTTTCATATTTTTAAGCATTAAATATGATAATTGCTTAACAATGTGCACCTATACAAAAATAGCACTATTACAGCACTATTAATAAAAATACTACAGGTAGTATTTGAACCTCTCGCAAGCCGGGCGATTGCTCTATCTATCGCACATCTAGTTCCTTAAAGTTATAAAAAACGAATTTTAGGCCCTTAATAGATTCGTACTCGTTAAAAGGAAAGTTGTTGCAACTCAATTTAAGATTTTTTGACATTTATGACTTAAAAGAACTAGATGTGCGCTATATCTAGAGCCTATCGCCTGTGGAAGTCCGAATTTTTTCTACAAGTGTGTTTCAATTTCACATGGAAACTTTCTCAGATAATAATTAATGTTTTGATCAGTCTCGTCGATCAACAAATCTGCGCTGCCGTCAGGTGCGGTCGCCCGCGTGCAGGGACCGAGTGGCGTAAATAATTGATAAATTGCCACCGGGCTCCCCGAAGTGACCCGACCAACCCAAACTTGGAATTTACGACCGTTTAATTGTAGCTTAATTCCCGAAACAGTCTTAGTGCCAGTGAAATATATACGTGGAGCGCCTGATTTAGTTTAAGGCATTGCGGTCTGGTAAATAATGGGTTACGGTTTGCTTAGTGATGTGTAAACAAGTTTGATTCCAGTTTTTGTGGATATCTGACTTGCCTATAGATTATTTTAGATCTCATTTCACCAAGAAATGGAGCCTAGGCATAGTCAATAACGAAAATCTAAGTCAACTTCGGTTGCTAAATGTACGAAAATGGCATTTGCATTCGCCAAGGCACGTGACATGTTAGCGAAGGCGAACGTTAATTTCATCCATTTTTCTAGCGACAGCTTTATCATTGCATTATTGTCAATCGACAATGCAAAATATCAGGGCCCTGAAACAGCAGATAAAATATGGCCAATTCACACAAAATAATCTCTTATTATACGTAACGACTATTTTGATTATAAAAGTTGAGCGGTGAACGTACGTATTAACTTATGTTATTGATGATGAAAATAATGTTTTGAAAATGAATGGAGATATAATTATTTGAGAGATATGTGGTGTGAGAAAATAGTCAATTGCTGTTTTAAATACTAGCAGTTTGTATGTCATTTAACAGATACTCAAACCCAAGAACACAAAAGAAAGATGAATTTATGACTTCGACGGTGTTATTTTATTTTTGACGTGACAACATCTTATAAATTGGTTTGCCGGGTGACACCTCAAGAAACTGCGTTACGCTGCTCCGCTCACGTTTCGCGCGAGAGAGACAGAGCGAGAGAGAGAGATAGGCATACACACCGGTTCATGTTATACGAATGAATATTCACATTAAAATTATTTTACCACTCAGAGTCGTTGTCACGTAAAACTTTCGCGCGTATACCGACTTTACAGGCAACCAATTTTTATTATTTTGTATTTTTGTATTTGTGTATGTTTCTATGAGTGAATTCTTGCAATAAATGATTTATTAGTTATTATTATTATTATTAAAAGTCCTTAGACCAAAACCCGTCACATAATAGAGCAAATCAAGCGCGTCAACTGCGCGGGCCATCCGTCACTTAAGTTGGCCCCTTGAAGTTGGCCGCCCCTGGAGGTCCTCTCATCGATCTCCGTCGCGTTGAGTTTGGCCAACGCCTTACTAGTGCTTAGAGTCACCTGATCTCCGAAGACGTATTGCTGTGGCAACGCATATTAATGTACCGGCCACAACGTCTTAGACCCTTGGATTATGTGTAGGGTAGATATGTGCTATATTCAAACATGCCGTATCCATTTACGAATACCTGCTGAGTACTGCCATTAAAAGTGGTTCAGGTTTATGAAATGCAAAACTGGTCAGCGCAGAACGCACATAGCATACGACATTGGCTGAAGCCTAAGTATATTTCAAATTAACAACCCTAAATAGGGTATTATTTTGAATTTTTCAATTACGGAGTATTAAACTTCACGGTTCCTATGAGGTACGTAAGAAACGGGTTCTATGCGGGTGAGACCACAGGTCACAGTTAGTTTAAACTAAAACTGTGTTCTTCTTTTACAAGTACATTAACTAGGCAATTGAACATTAACCTTCTACTATTAATCACAGATTAAGTTCAAACTTAACGCATTAAGACAAAATATATATTTTGCATGGCAAGCAAACTAATTATCCTAAGTTGTGTAATTAAGACATCGCAATCCGCACAGTATCTGCAAGTGTTGCCTGATTTACAGTGTCCATTCATAACGTTGTTTTATTGCACTTTGTGCTTTATTGCCGCTGGCTGCATTAATGCAACCTGCGACTGCTTAATACTACAGTTCCTGAAACAGATTGTAAGTAGCGCTAAATAAAAAGGAGGCAGTTAACTCTTTAACCCTTCATTGCACACCACAAAAATACCAAAAATCAAATGCACAGAAACATGTACAATTTGTGAGGTCTAATCGCTTAAAAGGCATCGCATAAATATAACTAAATAAATATTTCACAACAATCACGCTAATAGGCTTGTTTCCACTATGAATATTTTATTCAAAAACTGATTTTCTCTAAAATAATTCATAATTTCAGATGCCTTTACACTAATATTTTTCTGCAGTTCGTATTATTTGATTTTTAATTGGAATTCAAATGATAATTAGTCACTCAGTCGGCATTGCACGCGGTGACGTCAAAGTGTGTTATTCCCATTCAAGCTCTATGAAGAAAAGCGTTTTGACAGTTGATAAAAAGTACGTCAACGATTGGTGGTGTCAACTACCGTATTCTCTAGTCCCAAATTAGTAAAGCTACGAGGCTTGTGTTATGGGTACTTGACAACGGATAAACATAGAAAACACACAGACCAATACAAACACACATGTTCATGCACACTTATGCTTGTACTGTGCGGGGATCGAACCCGCGATCCTTGGTTTTAGAAGTCCGACCTGTGGACTACTGCACCAAGCGGTCGTCATTACTTACTTACATAGGTAAGTCCAATAATTTGAAGACGAGGAATAACTGATAATAAGCCCTGATGCTTTCAAAAGCTTTGACGTTAGAAAACAATGGTAAAAAAAGATTTCACATTTTAAGTTACAGTAATGAACGCACTTCCTTGTTAAAGTTTGTAACCTAGACTTTTACTTCCGTCATTCCATTAAGAAGGATTTAAAGTCTTTAGAGCATTATGATGAATCATTGTTTCCCAAGCATATAAAACCTTAAGGAGTTTGATCTCTTAATTCTTATGTATTCGACTAAACAAACACTGTGAGAGCGGTGCGAGTGACGGGCGCCGTCAGTTGGTAAGCCTTTTGCGAATCGTTCGCAAGCGCCGGAGCTAACTTAAGCCTTTTGTTCGCTAATTCCTTAGAATGAGCTGCGCTTTCTTGGTCGGATCACACTGCCGACATTTTAAAAACATTTTAGGCAATAGAACCATGGGACGACGAAAAAAATAAAAGAAATACTGTTATTTATAGATAGACTTTTAAATGATACGTACTCTGTAAATCGATATTCGTATACATACGAGTAATGTAATTTTTTGACTGTATGTCTGATGATGTTTAAAATTTATTACTTTTTTCAGTATTTCATCTTCCTTAAGTTTTTCATCTTTGTCTGGTATTCATAGAATAGAATAAAATATTTTAATATTGACAAAATAAATATAACTAGCATTATTTGTGTGCCAAATAGGTTCTCACTCAGTTTAAGTCGTGGCAGCAGATGGATAGCATAACACGACACAGATTTTAATTTTAATAGAACCTGTAGTTATCTTAATTCCTCACAATTCATTCAAACTTAATTAATATCTTGTAGGCTGTAAGATTATTATCTAACGACGCCTTCCTATGCATCGCACCTATTGTGAGGGATGATACTTTTTATGTTTGTGCTATTTCTAATAAAACATCGTACAAAAAGTAGGCAGTGTAAACCAACCTTAAGAGCCGCGTATTGTCTTGACATCATCAGTGACGAGAAGCGAAAATTGTAACAATACGGGATTAACAGTTGATGCCTTTATAAATATTCATCCGGCTAAGTTCGAGAGCCCTTTGGGCGGGAGTTTCGTTTCGCGACAGATGTGCTGTTCAAAACAATCGCATAACGCCAAATATATCTCGCTTTTGTTGTGTAATTAAAATCGTATAATGACGCTACTTATTAGGGCTGAAGAGAGTTTATGAACTACCTGAATCGCGTGACTAATTGGAAATTAACTTGTTTTTACATTGTTTTCTCTTTGATAAACCGAAATCTGTCTAAGCCTAGTCATCTTTTGATCAACTATGTGTAAACTGGAAATCGGAAAAATCAACTACATAGTTTAATATTTCATATTTGAAATGGTTATTTTTTTTATTTTTTATTTTGTCTTTAGCTCCGGAATATGTAACAAATAAATAAATAATAATAAATAAATGTTTATTTCATTTCTAAGGTTACATAAACAAGATAGGGATTGGAAACTCCTTTTAAGCATACAATGCTTGTGCCAGGAGATTCCGCTCTTGCATAAATATCAAAATTAAATAGCGTTGTATAAATAAACACTTAACTATAAAGTTTACAATGTTTTTATAAAAGAAAATAAAAAAATTAATGAAGTTCTTAATTATTGTCCACAAATCATAAACAATTAGCATAGAAACGTGTGTGTGTGCATGTCTCTTTGTGTTTGTGTGTGTGTGTGTGTGTGTGTGTGTGTGCGTGTGTGTTTGGGTGTGTTTTTGTGTGTATGTGTATGTTATTCTGTCTGTATTTGAGTGCTTGCGAGTGTGTTAGGTATTTGCTATTAAAACAATTGTTGTAACAACTGTTCTGTCGTTTCGTAATTTAATGTTTTTAGCCACTGATCCAATACAGTTTTACATTCCTTGTACTGCTTATTATATATATGTAATATCTTATTTATTTTATTATATAACTGGGCGGAACGTTTGTCATATTGGGAATCAGCAAATTTTGTTCTAGTTAAAGGGACTTCAGCCACATTACAATTACGCCTTTTAGCCACTTTACCTACGTCAAAAGTAAGACTTTTGTGCTTTTTCAAAACAATTTGTTTGATATAAAGCTTTCTCACTGATAGCAATTTGCAAGTCTGGTATAAGATCTCCGTTGAAAATCTTCTGCGTTTAAATAGCATGACTTTTAAAAGTGCTCGCTGTGCCCTCTCCAAATTTTTAAACTTAGTTTTAGCAGCTCCTCCCCAGGCTGAGATGCAATACGACAGAACGGATTGGGCCAATGCCACATATATTTCATTCAAAAGATTTTTTGACGACCCTTTTTTAACGGATGATCTAGATGGAACTACATGTCTCAACGTTCTAAAGATCCAGATCAATTTCCTCATCCTGCTAGTCACTTCTTCGAGATGTTGGTACCAGGATAATCTTTGATCTAACATGATTCCCAGATATTTCGTCTGTAATACCTTATCAATTTTGGTGCAATTGCAGTTTATGTTGTGTGCGTCATCACAGACATGTATTTTTAGGTTTAAGTCTCCAACTGGTTGGGTACGTTTATCTATGCTAAAACATATGTAATTGGTTTTAGAGGTGTTCAACGTTAGTAAATTTCCCCTTAACCACTTCGCCACTTGAGCCATTCCTGTCTCAGCAATGGTCCTAACGGAGGCCCATGACTTCCCAAAAAAGACTACAGCTGTATCGTCAGCATAGGAGAAAACTCTTGCATTATTTATTTTCATACTACATAAATCATTGATGTAGATGAGGAATAACGTGGGCCCTAAAACACTACCTTGAGGCACTCCGCATGTAATCTCCTCGTCCCTACTTATAAATTGTCCCAATTTAACACTTTGTGTCCTATCAGATAGGTAGTCTCTGAAGAGCATTAGAGGAATTCCTCTTATTCCTATGCTTTCTAGCTTCTTCAGAAGGATTGGGACAGAGACGGTGTCAAAAGCCTTTTTAAGATCCAAGAATGCGCATAAACACTTGTTACTCTTATCAAGCTTTTCAGTTATCAATGACGTAAGACCAATAACAGCATCTTCGGTTGATTTTCTTTGTCTAAATCCGAATTGCGAAGGGGATAGCAGATTGTATTTTTCTAGATATTTCAACAAGCGAGAATTAAGGAGCTTCTCCAGTATTTTGGATATGGCAGGGAGAACAGATATAGGCCTATAGTTATTAACATCGTCTCTGTCCCAACCCTTGTGTACAGGAGTAATAATAGATTTCTTAAGCTGTGTGGGAAAAATTCCCCTATCAAAACACTTATTGGTGAGATGGCAAATAATGGGAACCACCTCGTCTCTTGCAAGTTTTAGATAATAAGTTGAAATGGCATCCCAGCCAGAAGCACTGTCAGTTTTCAAATTCATTAAAGTTCGGTTGACTTCTTCAGGGTTTGTACCTAAAAGTACAAAGGAATTAGGCTGTGGATGCAATTTACTAGCATCGTTTACTGCAGGGGAGGGTTTAATTTGCATAGCTAGCTGCTTGCCTATATTCACAAAATACTCATTTATAAAATTGACTGATTCCACAGGAGATGCTTTAATGTTTACTAATTCAGCGTTCTCGTTCTTACTTTTGTCTGAAAATGTTATATTTTTTATATTCTTCCAAAGCTGTTTATTATTGTTTAATGACTTGGCAAGTAACTCTCTTTCATAAGATCTTTTCGCGTTTTTTAGGATATTATTGCAATAATTTCTATATCTAGTATAAGTTATTTTTAAAACAGCGTTGTAAGGGTCATTTTTTAAATTCATTTGTAATTTATTCCTGTTTCTTATGCATCGAAGCATACCCGTTGTAATCCACGGTTTTATGATACGTCTGTTTTTAGGAATTTTTATGATGGTTGTACTATTTTTAATCGATTCTGATAGTATTTGAACTAGTTTTTCAGTTAGTAAATTAGGGTCGTCGTAAGATATCAAATTCGCTACATCGCTGTCTTTCAAATATGTTAAAGCTTTGTCAAAGTCTATTTTAGTTTTCGTTTTAGCTACAAGACAGGGCTTTTTTATACTCTTTAAACATAAAAATGTAGTTAAATGGTCAGTAGTTAACGTTTGCAAAATAGCGATTTGAGCCTTGGTTTTGCTTTTATTCAGTTTCAGCATGAAGTGATCAAGACAATTACCTTCTCTAGTGGGCAAGGTATGTCCTGGAAGTATGCCATAAGTAGCCAACATATTTAAGTAACAAGTTTTATTTTTTAGTTCGTAAGGCTGTATGTAACAGATTTAGATGTTTATGTCACAAACAAACAACCACCTCAAAACCAAAGTTATACGATTCCCATATCAGTTCCAAACACAATCGGCTAGTTTAGGGTTGACAAACGCACTATGGTAACGCACTACCCGCTTTATGGTGAGGTAGTGGAGCGAACTATCGCGGTATCTTCACGCTCGGCCGAGCGGAAAGCTTCTGCTTCATCAGACCCGCCGATCGCGGCGCAGCCCTATTGAGGATTCCATTTTCAAATGTTAAACTTTTTAAAATTCGGCCAGTGCAAGAATTCTTAGTTTAAATAATAAGACTTGGTCCTGTGCTCGCACCATAGTTTTGTATTTTTTTTTAAGAATTTTCGGCCAGTGCGCATTTGAACACCTGATCACAACTCATAAACAACTGCAAACTAGTATCCAATGTGCAACACAAAGTCAGTACTTACTCTTGACTTTTTTAGCAAAGCAATTTGATTAGATAGATAAGCATATGGCTAAGAAGTAAGATTTATAGATTGCAAATAATGCAAACGCCATCAAAAGCATATCAATGCTATTTATGTCCATACACGACCTCCGGTGTTGTTTACAAATAATTAATTGTCGAATGCAACTGTGACTGTTGATATTGGCATAATAAATGCTATGCCATATTGTATCCACACAAATAAATACATTCTGAACGTTATTATAACTCACGCAATATAAAACCTTATTGTTAAGGCTATAACAATCAATGTGGCATTCCATACTTAAAAGGTTTGATAGTGTTGCAGTTCGCTACGGGCAATTCTGAATGGTCGTATATTGAGGACTTTAAAAAGGAATTAATTTTATTCATTGGGAAATAGAGAATATATTGGCTTGGATTAGTTAAACGATTTCGGGCGCGACTGTAGGTCGTATCTCTATTTTGAAGCCGTCGTGATTGAAACCTTGCAATTTGAATTTAAGGGTCGAGTTTGGCTTGGCCGGTTGGTGGATGGTACAGGTTAGTTTCCGATGGCAACGGCAGGGGTTATACAGGGTGGCAGGTTCGATGCAACGCGTGCTAGTGAATAATGCGTCGCTAACGGGCGATTAACGTCCGGCGTCACTCGAACGCCCATTTTTACGATATCGCCTATATCAACTGTGATTTGCGCTAAACAATACATCGGTGGATAAACAAAGCCGACTTAAAATATTTCAAATGGCAAATCGCAATATTGTTGTGTAAGCTGGCATTTTTTTTTAAACTTTTATAAAGTGTTTACTTTATAACTTTATACGGTGCTTGTGGCGCAGTGGTTGCATCGCTTTGGTAGTGATACCTAAAGTAAAGCAACCTAAGGCGCGATTATCTTTGGGATGAGTGACCATTCTGACCATTTTAAGTGACGTCTATTTACAAGCATCTCCGTGCTTCGGAAGGCACGTTAAGCTGTTGGTCCCGGTTAATTTCGATAGATATTAGTCGTTAAGCCTGGTCAGAGGCCCTCGGGCGGCTTAATAACATCTGGCAGTAAGGTTGGTCACTTACGTTAGTAACACCCCTCCACCAATCCGCTCTGAGCCCGCGTGGTGGAGTACGGCTCGGACCACCTCATAGTTGAGGTGAGGCCTGTGCCCAGCAGTGGGACGTATAAAAGCTGATGAGACTAAAGTGTTAAGGGCTTCATTTGGAGAATTATTTTTTATTTGCCCCAAATATTTTGATGTTACAGATCATTTTATCACAGGTTAACCGAATAATATTTTTTTTACATATTTACAAAAAAGCTTAATCATTCTATCATGTGAGGAGTTTTCACGATGGAAGCTTAAACATAATGAAGTATTTAACATTATGGAATTCTAGGTATAGTGACCAACATATAGGACAGAAATTGATATCGATAGGTAATAGACACCACCAAAATGCCACAATCGGTAACAGGATATTAGCTTAGGATTAAAGTAGATGCCGAACGGTAAATCAATGAAGCCCGTCTAGTCAGGTTAATCAAATGTATCTACTGGGGTTTAGGAATATGCAGGATACACTCGGGTACAAAAGCGTTATCGTAAATTTGTGAACAAAATTAAAATATGGATTGGTTTTCACTTTGACAATTAAGCCTCATGCCTATATAGTGCTCTCTATAAAAAATAAATCAGTAAACATTCATCTTTTTTGAATTTGTCAAATATATAATTAGGTTTTTTTCGTAACAGGAAGTATATTTCCATCGAACCTACTTATAAGCTAAAAACTATTCTCGAAGTGAGTGACTTTTGAGCCAGCATTAAAAGTACCTATACGGTGCCTGCGTATTACTTTAGCCCATTAGGGGTTAACTTTGACCCATTCAGTAAAAAGTTTGAATCTCAAACAATTTCATTTTGATAGCAAATAGCGTATGAGTGTATACGCGTCATCCGATAAATGATGTGGGTAAAACTGAACACAGTAAATATTGAAAGCATACGCAGGCAAGTACGGTGGCCAACACATCACGGCAAACCCTGCGGTATCATATTCGCTTGTGATACGGGTGATTTTGCATCAATAATGGGTAGCCTGATGTGCCGGCTACTGGTACTTAAATGTTTTGATAGCTCTGTGCGCGACTGTACTGGACATTACCAGCGCCATGTGAGCACATTCCTGGCATAGCGGCGCGGCGGAATCGCGGCCGGCGCAGTGGGCTAGCTTAGTGCTGGACGTTATTGACTGCTGCCTGATCGGGGTTGAGACCTTCTAAGCCGGAGAGAGTTACTACGTATGAACTAAACCGTCAACTAATCAATTATTATTTTTTTACCTGGTTGTCTGGAAGAGATGGCTACAAGCGGTATTATCGCCTAAATGGTACAACTTTTATTGTTAATATTTTTCTGTATTTTTTTTATGTGTAATAAATAATTATAATAATAAAAATTCTTTTTTCAAGTGACCAGGACTCAATTTGTCATAAGGAGTTAATCTGGACTTTATTGACTGCTATCCGATCGAGATTGAGACGATCTTAACCGATGAGAGATGGTATGATACTAAATGTACACTTGAGTATGTATCTCAAAGTTCTCATAATCTGGTGTGATATGGTCCTAAACCTTCAACTAAAATAACAAAATGTAAACTTCAAAAAATTTTATCTTATATACCTTTTGATGACGAAGATGTTATTTTTCAAAAGTTAAGCCTTACAAGAACTAAAATCGATTGGTTTAACCCCAAATGGAAGCAGCTAATTCGAATCGCGAAACAGATTACTTGTTGGGTGCACCTATATTTACCATGATGGATACCTCGGGCGGACTTCTCTAATCCAATTGTCAGAATCTGAAAGTGCAGTTACATATGTCTTATGTGGTTTTATCTCTGTCCAGATAATACCTAATGCGGGTAAAATGGTTAGCAAAAATATATTAATCGTTTTCCTCATCTACATATTATTATTACCTGCTTCGCCCCATTGACCTGTGACGAAACATTCTAAATGAATTTAATTTTACACAAAAATCACCACAACCGGGTGCACTTTTTCTCGCAGACAAAACGGGCCCATAAAGAGGCATTCCGGCGACAGTGAAAAATGGCACTCATCATTTCAACACCGTTTTTATGGGCACAATTCCTTTCTCATAAAAATAAAAATCGGTCCGTCTTTATAAAAACATCTCTTCAATTGTCATTCATGGCGGCACGGGGCGTATTTGTCACCCGGGCGCGGATCGCCTAGCAAATATAAAAATGCAATTTTAAACAAAAATCCGACCGCCGGATTGGAACCCTCACAATAAAAAATAAATGCGTGGCAAACGCAGATACATACTGGCTGAATTTTATTCCGCCGAAAATGCCGCCGCTATTCGCACTTTACAAAACGTACGCTTAGAAACTGGTTTGGGTACATACAACATTGTTTTTGGTAGAGCTCCAACTTACTTACAACTTAGGATATTCTGAAATATGGCACACAGCTGGAGTTTGTAAGTATATAGAAATTAAACTACGTATAATATCGCCTTTTCCCTAAAATAATATAGTTTTTTTTTGTTTACACTGAGTTGTACAGTTATACAGTATGTAAGTGCACCATTATTCGTATTTTTACGACATTGGTTTGTCAAATCAATACGTAGTGTGTCTCACAGTGAGCCACTATAGGGTGGTACACATTTAACCACATTTTTTATACGTTTTTACAATTATTTTAACCTATTATAGAAAAGCGCGAAAAAAGGTGCTTGCGTGAAAAAGAAGTGGACATTTGGCGGATAATATGCTTGAGGTTGAGGCCCTTAAACTGGACAGCATTAGAAAAGACCAAGACTTAATGTTATTTTGAAAAAAATAAGGCTGACTTGATTGTATGCCAGATTTTTATTAATTATAAACTCATAAATACATAATACACAAATACTGATTTTGTAATACACAAAATCAAAAATATGGTTCATGGTGTTTCAATGTGTAAAAAATTTAACCAAAACTCATTTTTCAGAAAATCTTTTTTCACACTGAAACGAAAGTAAATAAAGAAAAAAGATGTATAAAGAAATGTAGCCAAATAAATTTTCCGGCTATAGATAAAACATGCAAAGCATTAATTAAAAACCAAGCAAACTGTGAGCCTCTGAAATTTACCTGGTTTAATGTGAGACCACTTCCTATACTTACATACAAATCCAATTTGCATAATTGAGTTTTTATCCGAAGTATTTAAGTACTTAGTACCCTAAATTACTATTATAACCTTATGAGTGCACCTTTTTTTCAGACATGTTTTTTAATGATCATATAGTGACGATTTTACGCCCCTTTCTTTCCTCATATGAGACGCCCTTATTCCGCGACTGTAATTTTTGTTTCCTTTTAAGACTCCGCCACAGTCATCCTTGCGGAGCAATAACGTATACTTTATGATATCAGATCGCGCCTCCTAATATCAAATTCGAATACAATCTCCAATAAATTTGGCAGTGGAAATCAAAGCGGTATCGTGACGTAGGTGGGTGCCGGATTTTGTATTCACTGCGTCGTCAAGAACACATCAGAGGGAAAGTAGCAAATATTATAATAGCATAATGGTGTCAGGTGGCGTTGTTCTGGGTTCCCTGTTTACCTATACCGCGAGGGATGCGCGCGGAGAGAACTCGATATCGACGGCATGTGGTAAAATTATCGTGTTCAACTTTAACAATGAGTAACATCACCAAAGTAGGTTTGGAATTAATATAATAATTATGAAAGGAGATATAATGACATAATGATATTATTTATATTGCATTACGAACGTAAGCCGTTAAGCACAACGTGTCCTTGTGTGATAAAATTTGGTCTGAAGTAACTAACTCCGGTAGCATAGCAGTCCGGACTAGCATTACCAATCATGCGAAAATAAAGAGAGAGCACCTGTTAAATAATCATATGTAGTATCTATGTAAATGAAGAGTGAATGTAAGGATTTTAAGAGGTTGACACAACTTTAATAATGGCTATCATACCTACAAATTGCAGGCGTTCGCTTGTATTGAATACTTATTCAATACAAGCGAACGCCTGCAACTTTACTACATTAAAGCGCATTACTGTATATAACGCTCAAAAACTTTTTCCAAGTGTTAATTCACTACCCTATAATCTGTATCGATAATACAATAAGTCACATCCCTACCAGACATGGAAAGCGTAGCACGTCGCACCGCCCGCCCCGACGCACTACAACCTACAAGCCTAGGCTCGTGACGTGAAAGCGAAGTGACGTCACTCAACTCTTCCCGTATCCCGCAGATCCCGCGAATCCCGCGTTTTATTACCCGTCAGATTGTCGTGCGCTTAGTTTTATTGCACTCCGGTGTTTAGACACCGCCGCGAATGCCAAAACAACTCGGAATATTCATGTATGAAAATCGACTTCGCAAACAAACAACGTAACACTTTTACAGCCGTTCTGGAACTATCAAATGCGACGCGATTGTAAAGTTTCAACAATCCATATACAGACCTGAAGTAACCTCTATGCGGTGGCAAATCCTCTGAATAAGTATCTTTAGTTTACTATCTCTCAGTAGATACACATGGAGTTTTTCATTCATTCGTCGCGTTACGTTATGTAGCTTTAAATGACCATCAATCCCAATAACTTTAAAACTATCCAAGCCAAACCAAATATAATCATAACCTCTTATGATTTCTTATATCATGTTGGTACTATTATTTTCATGCTAAAGTGCACACTACACTCCAACAGGCGTGTCGTACAAAATAATTTAAAGCCATTGAAAACCCCATTCCATTCCTGTAATAAGGTGATTAGCTAAAATGTAAACCTGCCGTATGAGAATGGCAATTAAGAATGAAAAATGATCATTAGGGCTTATAATTAAAAAGCCCCACACACTAGTGGGGACTTTGATTAATATTGGCTGTGACAGTCCTTTGTCATGACAGGTATAACGAAATGGTCATTAATTTGAACCGAGTTGTTATGATTCCCAGAACGTTTTACTCGTATACGACAATGTTAAGGTTGGTGGCTTGATAAGTTAGACACATTTTATTAAAAAAATATATATCATTTGTGCACAGCATAATTTGCAACCGGGTAGGCCAATTATACAATTCTGTAAATTTTATTTTTTTAAACTATTATGAGAAATCATAATAGCTACCAAAAAAGAAAACCAAGTTACGGGTGCATGCGTATTACTATGATTTATTATTAGCATGTGAACCCAACTGACCCATTCAGTAAAAAGTTTAACAATTCAATTCAAACAATTTCATTTGGATATCAAATGGCGTATAAGTAATACGTCATCCGGTAAACGGTTGGTAAAACAGTGAACTTAACACAGTAAAATAGTGATATAAACTTTTTACAAAGAGTCAAAGTTACTCCTTGGGCTAAAGAAATACGCAGGTACGGTAAGCTTTAATGCTCCTCCTTAAGATATAAGTAACCAGTTGTTATTTCCATAACATAAATTGTGAACGTTACCAAAATAAACAAGCTGAACAACAGCGATTATTATTTAAGACAAATCTGACATATCCCGAGCACCGAGTAAATAATCAAATTCCGAGTGAATCCAGCGGGATAATCCACGGGAGCGAAGTTTAAATCGTGACAAACGAAAATGTCAACTTGTAATCTATGTAATTAAGTGAACGTCAGCCGGGTTTACGAAGTGACGGTGGGTGTGTGCTCACGGGTTCGGTTTTAAGTAGATAGGTACGTAGAATGAGAGAGAAACTTTTTATCTTAAACAGTGTACAAAAATTGCATACAACTACTATATTGGATTAAAGTTATCACTCTAAAAGAAGTTAAGACCTTTACTTACCCTGAGAAACTACGAAAACCCTTTTTGCTAAGAAGTAGATAATTCCAATAACGTTAATAAAGACTAATCATTAGTGTAAAATTCTAATGACAGCATGGCTTGGGATCTTAACTTATGAAGAAACCGAACTTTTTATAACTTACAATAAATAAATAATTATAATAGATAATATAATAATACAGATACAGATACAGATGTATGTGTAGTTATAAAAATCAAGATAAACACTATTAATATTTATTTAAACACAAGCACACACTTATTCATGCGCACACACACACACACACACACACACACAAAGTACAAAATATTTTAACAGTGTAATAAAATAACTAAACTTCTTTTATGTCACTTGTTTATTATAAGGTTTAAAAATATTAGTAAATTGTAACAGTGTATTAACTAAACTATTTTACTTTACTTGTTTAATACAACATTTAAAACTCGCTCCATCGTAGACTCGGTCTTTGCCTCGTTCGGACTTAGTCTTGGGTCAAGAGCAAACCTATCCCGAATAAAAAATAAAATAAAAAAATAGCATGTAAAACTTATACTAGGTACTAAGAGAGAGCGGGACCTCCTGACTCAAGTATTTATATATGTTTAAAAGGTTGGTCCCAACCCACAAAGCATTGTATGATTTTTACATGTATTGAAGTAAACTAATTTTTCCTTTTTAATGAGTGTCCTTGTTAATAACGAGAGATTTTGAGTTTAAATAAGTAAATTGTATATAAAATGTATTTATTTGGTTTTTTCATCAGTTTTAATAATAACTAAATATGTAGTAACTTAAGACGAACACAAAATCATCACATACATTGATCTGACTCTGAGGTAAGTTGCGTACAAGAAGAACAACAACTTGCACAAGAAGGAGCTGCACGTCATGAAACATCATACATTTTTGTCCTTATCAAACACTCGAGATTCGCGGCAAGTTCGCCTTTTAACTTTCGCTAAATGGATTATTCCATCAGCTAGGTGGCGCCCTCTATTGACGCAGCAAACTTCGCTAAATAGTTTCGTTCCCGCCGCGATTATTGTTGGGAACTGTCGCACAAGTCGGCTGCCGCGACAGCGTCTGTCGTCTTCATAATTTGATGAAGGCGTTTAAGGCGAAGGGCGGGCGCGAATTTATATATCGCTACATATACAACAAAGTCGCTTCCCGCGTCTGTCCCTATGTATATGTCGCAGTCATCTAGTTGAATCCGCGATTTAATTGAAAGACTAGGCCGTTCATTGAATGATGACATTCAATTAAATGACTAAAGGACAACTCGTCAAGTCGTTGAATGTAACGTTCAACGTCTTGACTGAACGTCATTTAGCGAAATCGTTGAATGGGATGTAGCCGACTTTGTGATGGTTGGTTAGGGCGTAAAAGATTACCTTACTTTACAAAAATGAAGACATGACATGACACATCTTATTCTTATTTCATATTGTATTTTAAGCCTTAAGATAGGCAATAGTGACTATTTCTACAAACTTATTCAAGGAATTCAAAGAAAAAAAAATCAAAACACTGCTTTCTGTGCGAGCTGTTGGATGCCATATTTGTTTTGATGACTACTAGCGCCACAGTGGGAAAATAATGAACAAAATTTGAATCACACGACTGATTTTACGTCCGCCCTGTTCAAAGGGCTATATTTCAATCCGCTAACTAGTTGGACGTTGAGTGACGCTTGTTCAATCAACGTTCGGCCTAGTCATTCAATTAAATGTTGTCATTCAATGAACTGAATGAAATGTTGTCATTCAATCAAATAGCAGATTAAACCAGATGACTGCGACATATGTATGCTTAGAACATTAAAACTACTCAACGGATTTTGTGGCAGTTTTTTTATTGATAAAGTGATTCTTCTAGAGGGAAGGTTTACACGTATAAAAATACTGAAAAAACGCGAAAACAGTTAGCAGGACAGAGTCTTCCGGGTCCACTACTTTTGAATATAATGTAGCTAGACCGATTAATCAGTTATCAGAAACTGAATCGTAACTTAACTTAAGAAACTACACTTTAACATTGTTTTGAATCACTATCAATATTTTTGGTTCCATTGTTGCCTCTCTCACAGTCTACATATAAGATTTATAAACTCTAGAGCTACTTACTTGATCGGTACACTTCGCCTTAATAACTTTCTCTCGGAATAATTGTGTCTTAAGGTGATTTAAGGCTAAAAAATTCGATCTCAGAACCTCTCGAATGTGAGGAAAAAAATAACTAACATATAATAAAATAATTATTATAAGAAACTAAAGCTAATAAGAAAAGCAAATGAGTAAGTTAAAAAGGCTCCGTGTAGTAATGTTCACAAGATTTAAAATTAATCTCGGCTAGTGTACCTATTATTTATATCTGTTATAAAAACATGACAGGTAGTCCGTTTCAATTAATAGCATTGTTTCGATTCAAAATAGAGTTCGTTGATCACAATAGAAACGGATTCGATTCACGTGTCCAGCCACACCTAAACATACTAAACTGGATTCGTTAACGAACCTTTGTTACAAATGCAATATTATTTTAATTGATACCCGTACACCATTTAATTTGTTTATCTATTACGCAAAAGCAACTGCAAACGTTTTTGCATAACATGTTAATCATTGTTTATGAACATGCAAACATTCGTATGTTTTGAAATTTGCTGATGATTTACTTAATCATATGTATGTATGTAGGTATGTACTAATGTCAGATAGATGTCATCTATTCTTAAGGTGTGTACCACGGAACCCGGGGTTCTGCGATACGAATAAGTAGGAGTTTTAAAAATTTCAAAAATATATATTTAATTCTCTAACAAACAATTGATGAGATACTTCTCATCATCAATAAGAGTTTTATATTTCCCATTAATTATTTTTTTATATATATTTATAATTATATTTCATATGTTAATAAGTAAGTAATTGTTACTTGTACTTTTATTACGCTTATGAATACAGAATACAATTTTAAAAATAATTTTTCAAGGATATTTCGGTTTCGAAAAGGGTTCCGTAATTCCAAAAAAGATAGTGAACCGTTGGTATAAGTATTAGGTAGCTATATTCGATTCCAGCATTGAATAGTGCCAGCTCAGAACTGCCTATGTGTAGTACACAATGAATGTTAAGATTTTGAACGAAAGGTAGCGATATTTTTTACATTAAATTATGTTTTCCTGTTAGTCCTCTCCACTATACTAGCACTAGTCAATCAATGCTAATACGACCTGTACCTGCACCTCCGTTCCCAGTATTCCAGGATTTCCATAAAACGCTTCGTCTGGAATATCTTCCAATCCCAAGTACCGTGTCGGGGCAGGGCAAAGCGGCTTACTTCCGCACCTTATACCTGGGTACTCAATTAATATGATAATTCGAGTGCACCTACAGCGATGCAACGGTTCAAATTGCAGCCATGCAATAGACAAAGAAGGAAAGTTGTCAACGTGACTGGTCTGCCGCAATTTCGATCATACAATCATATTCTAATAACTCGTGAGTGTCATTTAATACTATTACACGTCATATTCTAATCACTCGTGAATGACTCTACTAACTTATCACAGGGATTCTGTCATCATAACCTATTCGTTATGAATCGATATGATCGCACAGAGTGAATCTGATGTTCCCCATCCCACAACCACACCGCAATGAAGACGCTTCTAATATTTTCCCTTTATCATGCAGGAGCAAACACTCTACGCGTTTTCCACTGTTTTATATTTGAGAAATTTTCTTTTAGATCTTGGGACTTATTCATTGTTTGGATTCCTGATCTTATGAAGTCTATTTTATATAACGAATAATTCTTCAAGGACCTTTAGCTTTTTAAGCTTATTCCCTTTTCCTCCGTAGATTTTAACGATTTTTACATAAGATAAACTTTACAACTAAGAAACACATCACATCAGAAAACAAGATAAGATATTGTTAATTTTAGCGGTCTGCTTACTTGTTTTAAACCCAACGGTGTGACGTAAATAGTGATAATTACGCAATCATTACTCGTAATCATGTGCTTGTTTTAATACTGTTCAAAATTCGGCAACTTTCATATACCTTCGATAGCTCAGTTGGTAGAGCGGTGGACTGTAGTTGGGAAAGCAATGGATATCCATAGGTCGCTGGTTCAAATCCGGCTCGAAGGAATTTTTTTGAGGCAACACTTATCAACCCCTTTCCAAATATATATATATATACTTTCATTATTCTGCATATTATATATATATATATATATATATATATATATATATAATATGCAGAATAATGAAAGTCCATCTAAGGAACGTTACACTGCAACAAATATTTTTGGAAAACTATTATACAGGGTGCCCCAAAATTAGGCCGTCACGCTGACACTGGAGGTAGCCCTCTACCTAAGGTGCATCAAATAGACTTGACTTGATAACTTTAACTTGATTTGTTTTCGTTTTAATTTGAATTTAATTTAATTTCATAGAATTTAATACACATATATATAAGTACTAACACCTAGTTTATTAAGCGGTATTGTGTTACTAACCCATGGATTATTGTTGTTCGCAATAAATGAAAGAAATGAATTGAAATTAACATGCCCATAGGAAAGTGTAATGAGTATTAAGTATGACCGGTTTTTAAGAGATGCTAAAAGTAAAACATAATGTTTGACTTTAATCATCGACTAATAACGTTTGCCACATACTTACATATACATATTTTTTGATTTATCAAAATAAAAGATGGATGATTGAATCATGTTGATGATCGATGCGGTGTTACTTGTTTTGATATAGCGAAGATGATTTTCAGTACTACAGCAGCAATGATTCAATTTATAGTTTCACTTATTCATTTTGACCCACAGCTTCAAACCAACCATACTTATATTTAAGATACAAAACTTACTTCTTTAGTTCTTAAGGGGCTTACTGTTATCATAAAGTAAGTTTTACGAGTTTTTGCTGGTATTTCGTATTGGAGAGTCATCAAAAACCTCAGGATTAACCCTAAAAAAATGGCCCCTTTCTCAATAGTCAAAAGAATTCCTTCGAGCCGGATTTGAACCAGCGACCTATGGATCACCATTGCACTTTCCAACTACAGTCCACCGCTCTACCAACTGAGCTATCGAAGGCATGTGAGAGGTGCACGAATATAGAATATCACCTCGCGTGGACCGTGTAAAATCGCAAATGTAACTACATCACGATTATGCAACTAGTCATTTTATTTGCATAAGGCCACTGACACTCTGTGATGTTATGAGACACATGTCGAGCGAAGTCAAGCGACTTTATGCGATGGTGACTTATTTTGCCAACAACATCTGACATCGTGGCGCGGCAATTGTCGCCTAATAGTAGAAGATACAAACTTATATAAATCGACCTTCACCTAGCTAATAAATTGAGTATATTAGATAATAGACAATTTTTAATTAGTTTTAAAATTTTGCAACTTCAAAATAGTAAGAATATTTTGTGTCCTGACAGAAAGTACAGAACCTATAGAACGTGCAACCGTTGAGTTGTCTCTTATTTACCTGGAAAAACTACTGGGTAGTCAGGTATAAACAGGTACGTCAATTTTACTTACCTTCACTCAATAATTGGAAAATAAGCGTTTTTATATGGCCATTAACTCCTTTCAGTCAGGCCAAACTTTCTTATTATCTTGATGTTGCGAATTTAATTAAAAATTGTTTTTAAAAATTATAAAATATGTTTCATTTTATTATCAGCTCGGTGAAGGTCGATCTAAGTTCGGATCTTAGACTATAATATGTTCCTATGGAATTCAAGCCAGTAAATAATTTTTGTAATCGACCGGAATAATTAAATATTTTTTTACTATTAGGATCGAGTCGAATAATATGTCCCCGTTGAAAATAATCATAAAAAACACTTACACCCACCAGGCTCACGAAAAAGACGAGTGTTTTGAACAAAATAATCAAAGGTACCGCGCCGCAAAATTTTGTTTTTTATGCGTCGTATCCGTCCATTGAGATTTTATTTTCTACATAATCAGTTTGTTAACAAAGTGTCAAAAATATTAATCATCTGTGTGATTTTCTTGCTTTCAAACAGTCATTGCAAAAAAATTTCAGCAAGCTACTATACAAGACAAAGATATACACACACAAACAGTAAAAAAATAAAACTACAGTGCAAAAAGAATCCTTCGAGCCGGATTTGAACCAGCGACCTATGGATAACCATTGCATTCCAACTACAGTCCACCGCTCTACCAACTGAGCTATCGAAGGTATACGTGTAGCGGCCACAAGAAGCGATACGTTGTATTTTTTTTATCAATGTCGGGGCGAGTGAAAGGCCTGCTCTAGTTTCGTAATCAAATGTCGTCGGTAGCTCGCCGCTTGCACATTCAAAAATATGCATGCCAACTTGCCAACGTTTATTATTTATTTATTTAAAAAATTCTGCACAAACTTGTGTACAATGATAGACTTAATGCCAGAGGCATTGCCTACCAGTCAATCATAGGTCCAAGCAGAGAACATACAGGCGGTGCAAATACAGAGAAAATAGGAATGCAAGTAAAATGGTTACCTACTTACTAATTAAAAAAAGAACAATTAACAAACATAAATGACTTATAATTAAATAAATTATTTTATTATTATTATTATTATTATTATTATTAATTACTTACATAAATATATATTATTTACAAGGTGTTACAAAGAAGACTGTAATAACTGGAGGGTGTTGTTGTGCCCGTAAAACTGAACAACTTTCGCAAAGAACCCTGGGTCGAAATCTCAAAAAAATGTTGGCTCTCCCATAGTAAATCGATCAGCTCATTGGCAATTTTGTATGGGAGGTCCGATTTTATTTGAGATTTTGACGTATGTATCTTAGGGAAAGTTGTGCAGTTTTCCGGGCACAATAATACTCTTCAGTTATCACGGGGTTTTTTTTATAACACCTTGTATATATCACATCATAGACATACACCATATCCTTGATAATTAAAATTGTACGCATGTAACAACGCATGTCATTGCGACAAAAGAGACTTCATTTCTGAAATGAAAAAGAGTGTTCATTTTGGGAGTGAACCCGTAGGTAGAGACCTTTTAAACGATAGTTTCGAGGTAGACCGTTATATATCCCTAGGTAACCCGTTACATTCCGTAACATTTCTCCTTGGTACGTCAGTAAATGACTAAGATATAGATCCTTCCCAAAATAAATTATTTGTATCACTAGCCTGCCTGATAAAGGACTTAAAATTACCATGAGTACCTTTTTAATGACCTACCTACCGATTTTATATTAAAGGAGAGAAAAAGGCAATTAAAGCATCTAAATAAATATTAAAATTTAGACCCCCATAGGTACCAGATTCCGTATGGCTAAAGAGAAAAGGTAGATCCATAAATGTTAAAGTTAATTTTATTAACGCTAAAAAGTTACGTGTTCACTTAGTAATAAACTAAAACAGGATTCTTATTTAAAGACGAATACTCATTTATTATGTACGTGTGGGAATCACAATTATTTTATAATTTAATCAATTACGATATATCTTATTACGAATCTAACTCGATATTACGCACAGTAGATTTTAGTATATTGTATGTCAATTCAAGATACCTAAAAATGTAAAAAATGTAAAAAATACAGTTACTTTGCATACATTTGTTTGTATAGTCCGGAAGGCGTCTGACGTGTCGTCTACTGCTTAGACAATCGTCTTACTACAATACTCTGTTCAACGCAACAATTGATTTAACTTCTTAATACATTGCAGGGTCAAAATAACAGTTTAAATTCGCAGCTAAAACAAAACCGTCAATGCATAAACAGAGAGAGATAAGCCAGTGTTTACACTGAAGTGGAAGTGACCGCGCGTCGGTAATTTGAATAGAAAATGTCTCGACGGGCAGCGATATCGCTTCCGCCGGCCGCTTCCACCCACCCTCGTTGTGAAACGACCCTTATAACGAGTTTTCGAAGTATTTTAGCAGTGACATACATCAGTTACACACGTAAAGAGATAATTTCAGAGTTAGTGGCATTAATTAATTCCGATTTTAGTTTGCTTAGCAAAAGATTTAAAAAAATGGAAAAAAGCTAAAGCTACAAACTTTTTGTTCATGCAACTAAATCTTGGTTATATAAATACGTTTTTGTAAACAATTTTATGTAACTTAAATGGGTATTCAAATTTCAAAATTTTGGTATATTCCAAAAAGTTGTAGACTGTCTTGATTATTTCGTTTTCAACATTTACATAGGACATTACGCGCACCTGCCGCGTTTCACTGAGTATATTTTGCATACTCCAATCGCAGCTTGATGATGTTTTAAACAGATACTTTATTAATGCAAATTTATCTTAGAAGTACCTTACTTACTTTTTGAGACGATTTTCAAGTTGGCTTTTTTATAAAACAGAAAAGCTTTTCTATGAAATTATCGTTTGGTTAAGATTATCTAAGTTAAGGTTATCTATTAATAATTTACGACTAATTATTATCAACCATTTTGTTAACTTAATTATTATAACAATAACCTTTATGATTAACATCACTATCTTTTATGACCACTTAGCCATATGCATATGAAAGCATACCAAAGATCTTGACGTGCCGCAACCGATGCATAGCAACGATCAAATTGCAGGAATTTCAATCAACGTCTGCGTTACCTGAAGCACCATGTCACGAAAACCGGTTAACCCTTCGGCGACATTTGAAATACCACCGCGAATGCCATAGTTCCCTTGAAATATTAACGCGAAATTGACAGCAATCATACGAAAGGGCACTCCTTATAGATCAAACGCGGGCTTTCGAATAATTCAGGGCCGCCCAACGCTTAGCATAAGGTCAAACTGACATTTCGTACAACATTTACGAAGATCCATAATGCCCGTAAAGGGAGGCGTCATCGCTACATAGGATTAGGTATGAGGCGCGAAGTGGCTGCCATGGGTTAGGTACTTTAAATCCTAAAATGTCTATTAGATGCTGGATTTATCGAACTTTAACTACTAGAAGATACAAACAACAACACATTAGGTTAACCCACCTTGACCTTTAGACCGCCTCTATTCCTTTCGAAATAAAAACTGAAAAATGAAAAAGTGTTGTCGTCCATTCCTTAACCTTAAACAAAACCTAGTCATGGGAGCTCCACAGCGCGCATAGAGCAGGTACGTGAAAAGCCTAGATAGTCATTTTCTTAATTTAAAGTGGTTACACACTTTAAAAAAATGGACTGCTACAGGCGGGACTAGAACCCGCATTTCTCGCAAGCCGAATTTCTATAAGTGCTCCGTAGGCCGCAGCCAGCTATGATTCATCACTGTTGCGGCAAGATGTCAATATTTTTCTTTAAGTGTGGTTTAATTTCATATTCAACTAAAAAAAACTAATTTCAATGCTAAACAATAAAGTAATTTAACGTTGTGTTAAGGTTTTAGTTTATCTATCTTCTTACGGATCTTGTAATCAGACGGTTCTTACGATTCTAATAAGTTTAAGTTGTATGCATGCAACAAAATTGTCGGTACTGGACCCAACCCTACGTTACAAACCACAACTTAACATAAACAGAAGGGTAGAGTACTTAGGACGGAATCGCCTGTCAAAGCCTCCACTATTAAAATATTTAGGGTGGTTTAATTTTTCTTTGTTGGTCAGTTTAATAACTAACCAACAAAAACATTGCGATTCTTACATTAAAGACCTACCTTATACCTTTTTCAATTAAAAATACTGATTGTACATCAAAATTGGCAACTCAAACTTATGTGATCTTGGCAAAAATGTAAGTACATGACAAAACTCTATTTATTTAAATGTTAATCTTTACATAATCATAAATTTTCGTGATTATTACAATTTTAGTGGCTTCTACTCATGTCCAGAGCATTCTTCAGCTTAATCGAGTGTAAGGAGTAAGAAGTAAATTAATTTTATGATTATTAACAATCTCAATCGCAAAAGTAAATATGCCAGATACTTAATTCAGTCCAACTTTGAACAATTTTGCAATTCGTTCTTTCCAATTCAAATGCTCAATCCAACCGCGAACCTCTGTGTTTTCGCTAAGCCCACTAACCAAAACGTGTCTTGGTTCATCACCAGTACACATTTTAACCGTTAGATGGATATAGCTGAAATTATGATAGAAGTCTAATCACTAATCTAAATTAAAAACAACAAGGTCACACACCTATCTAGATTTTTTAGAAATTATATAACCGCACATCGTACATTTTCAATAAATCAGATCAATTTGAGGAAATAACACTCTACAAAGAGAACATTATTTAGTTATAAAAATTAAATAATTTGCGAAACGTGTTCTCTGAAAATTTAAATTTTATTTTTTGAGTGGTTTCGAAATACAACATATAAAATATGTTTCAAAAATAGTTGTTTTGTTACCATTGTAAGTATTTCGTATGTACGGTCGGGTGTTAATTTGATGCATGATCAGTATTTCAGTGACAAAATAAAAACTTGTAAGTCAAACAGCTATTAAATGCTGTTGATACATGTTTTCGAATTATTCATATTTATGGTTTTGATAAACAGTTAGTTTAAAAGCAGAACAATAATTTATAACATGAAAAAAAAAGTTTAATTGTTGAACATAATAGGTGATAAGTTATTTGATATACACTTGAAAATATCCCAAACAGCGATTGGGAAGGCAGAGTTGGAAAGAATGTCCGATTTAATTATTACGGTAATTTCAAACTGCCCCTTGACATGCAAGGATTTTTGTTAGCATGGCCGTGCTAGGGGTGCTTAATTAATTACGTTTGCTTTGTCGGATTGTGGTTTACTGTAATGTTACTTGACAATGGTGTGTATTTATGTTGATTCATGTAACTTGATATATGCCAAAATATTATAATGTGTTAGTAGTATTACTCTTAAAATAGGTATTCGTCACTAGAACTCATAAAAAGTTAGGATGTGGTGTTATACTTGTTTTATATACATTAGAAAAAACGTTACGCAAAGCACTACCTACGCTTTTAGTTTTTATGAATGAAATAAATAAAAAAAATATATTTCATTTGACTTTGAGAATCCTTCAAACTATTTTCCCGTTAATCCCGCGTTCAACTTCTTACAGATTACCCGCTTAAAATGTTCTAAACTGGCCAGCCTCCCAAGTGCATGAAGCCTTTCAAATCGAATCAATCAAAAATACTTCGCTAATTTACGACGGTGTAATTAAGTCAATCTCCCATTAATTCGACGCCCGTCCTCCTTTCTTAGCGGCCCTCGCTTTGAGCACAGAGCCGTACTTAGGTCAGCTTTAAATACCACCAAAAATTTAAACCGCCTCAAATAAAACTCAAAGTCAAAGATAAAATTACAAAATTCACGTGTTCAAGACAGACTTCAGAAGGCTAAAACTCATTCTGGGGTTCAGTGCCAGCCTGATTTTGACTTATGACTGACTACGGGTTTGTTTTATACATTAGAAACCGTTGGCCTGGCTCCTGAAGTACTGTCATATGTGTATCTTTTTTTTAATTTGTGAATATCACTTGTACTTATTCTAAAAAAATTGACTGTCATTTTCTTTTTAACGTCTTGAAAACATTAGCACGAGTAAATAATAATTTGAAAATAGAGCCAAGAACCACTTGAAAAGTAGGTAAGCTTTAACTTATTTTTTGACCTCAAAATATTCGTATAATATTATTTAACATGTTTTATAATAACCACATTCATGAAAGTGGTTTGTTTGGATGTTTGTTCGTCAGACACGCTGAAACTATAGAACGGATTTTGATGAAATTTGGATTGACAGACAGGGTATGAGCTGACTTGTGTGTGAGCTGAACAGGAATCTTGGCGATCGGTCATTTTTTTCCAAAAACAACGGGCAGGACCACGTCTCCGTGGTCGTCTAGTTATTTATAAGCTAACAAGATTAATGTTTATATTGTCAAACAGTAACTGGATCCCTCCCTGGTGCGCGAGCGTATAAAACGCGCGAAAACCTAATACCATTTCACGGCGGAGTAGTCCTTTCTAACGGAGTTAGCTTCTGTTTAAACTCGGCTTAACTTAATCGATCGCGAAGGCCCTTAATTATGGCTTTATCTCAGCAGCAATAAGGATCGAACTGGCTTTAAATCAGCTTGAATTAGTGGCGTGTAAACTTTGTCGGAGTTTGGTACTTACATTGTACTGGGCGGATTCGTGTAAAACTGCTCTCTCTCTCTGTAATTTTATTTTAACTACACAATTTTAATTAAATAATTATGGAAACCGACAAGATTGTTTTAAGCAAAATATCAGACGTGTAATTCGCCATTTTATTTGTAAATAGATGTCACTTAAATGATCGGATTGGTCACCCATCCCAAACATGACCGCACCTTAGACCGCCTAAATTGTACATCTTTCTTTGTTAAACTTGTCTGTTATTTTTGTTTTGTGTTGTACAATAAAGTGTTAATCTATCTATCTATCTTAGGTTGCCTTACTTTGATATTAGTACGTACGCAGTATCGCGCCACTACTGCGCCACAAGCACCTATAAACCATAGACAGTTAATGCTAATCTACCTCGCTAAGATAACAGAACGTCACGTTAACCTAACCCGGCGTTTGTCTTTGCGCATTAAACTCACCGCGACACAGGCGTCGGGGAATTAATATTCATAATCGCTCCTCGCGTTACGGCGATGGTAATTCAATTTGACAAATTCCACCTGAGATATTGCCGGATGCATGTATTTTGATAACGCGACGTTTCAGGGCTTGCAGTGAGGTGATTAACATTATTGTAATAAGTGCACGTCTCCCGTGCATTAGTAATACTCGTAGGTCTGGAACAGTATACCTTAGGTATTTGGGCGTCACAACATAATGTTATTGTAACAGCCATCCTCTGCCGCTACATTTTTCGTGCCACTCTCAAGAGGAAGACCCGTATTCACAGACCGATCTCTCTTGAGAGTGGTGATAACGTAATCGCGGCATCGACGTAGAAGCGTGAAGAAAATATTCAATCCAGTAAGCGTTATTATCCTTAGCTTATAACTTACAAAATTTAATGCGCATACTTAATATACAAAAGATTAATTTATTTTAACTTGTGAAAGACTTTCTTGATTTAAAAGAACGGAATGTCCACTCATTCACGCCACATAAAGTATCGAAAATCTTAAGCTACGACTAAGCTTTAAGCTTGATGAAATGAAATCCTCTTTGTAAATACGGGTCCCCGGACCGGTAAATCTGAAATCAAGCCAGTATGACTTGCGTTTCACCGCGGGACCACAAACCGTAATTATCTTGAAACAATGCTAGCATTATTTTTATCCGTTTTGTGCTCAATCATAATTACCTGCGCCCCTGGGACGCATTGTGCCGGAAAATCATCAACCTTTTACCCCGAGTATGACGCTTCGGAAATATTTTCGGAACTCTGCTGAGGATAAAGAAATGGGTGGTTTTGTTTTCGGGTGTTATATATCAAATTACAGGTAAATAAATGTATTAATTCGGATTTGGGATGCCACGAGCAACCCTTGCCACTTAAAGCATATAAAATATTAAACTATTTTGTTAACATATGAAGGTTTTCAACTTTTTATAAAGCAATTAAAAAATATATAGCTTAAGGTGCTTTGAAAGCTATGATACAAATTTTTCGGGGCGGATTTTTTATTTATTTCATTAATGCTCAATTAATTTGAGTGCGTAGAACGTAGGATTCTATTTACGTGTAAAACACACCACACCCTTTGACTGCACTTTTCAATTACGCAACACAAAAAATATAACTGTTCGTAAAAAAAATAGCGTACAATAAAGCCGTTGAAGTCAAACAACAGCTCAATAAAGCGATCGCAATTACCTGAGTCTCCCATATTTATCTTTTTCCACGATAAATGCTTTGTGGGGCGAACAATGCCGCGGGCGGAGGGAAGCTTTATAATTTTTAATTAATACCGTCCAAATATCAAAGTCATTGGCCGCCCGCCCACTAGTGGGGAATGCTATTTTATCATAAAAACTTTTTCATAAAGCGTTCCATGTTTGCTGCTCCCTTTCGGAGCTTATCACAATAAATTAAATCGAGTAGCTATCGGCTCTGTGGAACACAATGAATTTTTCCACGTTTGAAGCGGAAACGCATAATTCCCAGTTCCGAGAAAGTGTTTAATAATTTCACAACAAAACATTGTTAAAGCTGTACCTGAATTCATATGGATTTTTCCCAGAAATAAACAAACATCTATGTTTCATAAGTATTTTAAAATCCAATGTCGAGTTTTTTTTTTTAATTCATTTTAATATCAATTACTCAAGTGAATTGTAATGGACTTACACATTACAGACAGTAAAAAAAAATAACTCTAGTACTTAGATAGATTTGTAGCAAGGACAATCGATATTTTAATTTCGTTTCGTATCTTGTATTCCTTGCCTACACAACACAGCAAAGGGGTTGTAACTTGCAGGTCTGTATTGATTAAGTCATGTAACACCACTCAAAATTTGTGTCACAGGCGTTCACACTCAATTCACCCTTTGCCTCAAATGAAGCTATTCTATTGGAAATTTGTGTCACCCGTCTATGTGAAGTGAAAATCAGCCATTAGGAAAAGCGAAGGAAAACAACCGCTTTAGGGAGATTTCCCGCCCCGGCGGTCCTCTTAATTGTGATATAATTTTCAAATGAGTGCACATTTCGCTTTACGAGATATTTAGTAAGCGCTGATGGACTGCGTGTGGGTCTTTTTAATTGTTGTGGTTGTATTGTTGTATGATGTTATGTAAAAGGCTCAAACAGCAACACCTGCCTACATCGTCTATAACATTAGCCTAGCTGGTAAGAAATTATTTAAACTGACTGCAGAAAAAAACCAAATGCCAAGTGGTATGTTACTTAAGCGTTAACCAAACATCTGCTTTTTCTTCTCTGGTATCTATTGAAGTTACTTAATTAAACTATTAATACTAATTACCTAACGCATCAGCACAACCAATACATACCTATGTAAATAATCAATAACTTGTCGAACTCAAATAAAAATTAACTTTAACATCAAAACCAATCGGTGAAAAACCCTTTAAATTTTCCGCGAAATTACACTCGAAATTCGGCGTAAAAATCATCAGAGAGTTTTCATATAATGCGTGCATTATCACCGCGGTTACAGGGTCCGCCGTTTCCATTTGGACCGAAAGGGAATTGTCCAGACAATATTTGATAAAATTTTATTACGCACACAATGGAAAATTAGGGTTATTAGCCACCGCTTATGTAGATTGTCCCCGGATTCGGTAGGTAATTGATTTAATAGGCTTCTTTGTTGAGGACAAATTGATACCACTTGGGAGCGTCGATGAGGGTTTTTGATTCCGTTTGAAAACCCTTTTGCAGACACATTATTTCTCCCTTTTTTGATTTTTTTGCTAGGATTTATGGCGTTCATTTGTTAAGTAATAGTATTTTTTCGTTTAAATAGAAACATTACTACAGAATAATTTTCATGAATGCTTACAACCTACGTTAGTGTAGTGCATAAGTGTAGCATATTTTGTTTGTTGAAGGAGGTACCGAGTGTTTCATACAAAGTGCTATAAAAAGTAAAAAATACTACAACTCAGACGATAAAGTCCGTAATTGATTGCTCTATAATTGTAATCAAGTGGTAAATCATAATATTTACCATTTACTGAAAAAAATGCTAAGAACAAAATGTAAACTAGAATTTCCGGCCAGTTGGTTGCATTTCAGAGTTGCAAGTCAGACCGATAATTGCGCCGCCATAATTGCGCTCTCCGATGACGTGCCGCGAAAAATTAAAACGAAACGTGCCTTTTAAGTATTATTTAAATGGCTGTAAATAATTTACAGTTAAATGTAAACCAATACAATAAGTACAAGTGCACTAGTAAACTAAGACTCTGTTGCAAACTCTTCAACTTGGTAAAAACGTCGGCAAAGTCTCGTTGAGAAACTCGTGAAAATAACTGTAACTTTTTTTGTCACTCAAGAAGGAACTAAACCCACTTGGATGCTTTAGTTAATGCCAACGTATGCACCTAGTTAGAGTTTAACGCTTACATTCTTGATGATATTTTTTTTTAGAAATAGGGTCACGGTACTACAGAACATGACATTACCTAAGGCGTTATCATACGAGAGCGATGGGACGCGACAAGTGCAACGCGACGCGATGCGACCGATTACTTGTGTTAACGTCAATCGCGCTTCGTCATTTAAGACACTTTCATAAACGTACATACATTTGATACTGTCGCGTCGCATTGCACTTTTCGCGATTGACGCTCACGCAAGACAGCGGGTCCTACTATTACTTAAAAGTTACGTCAACATTCAACAGCTCCAGATTTAAAAAAAAAAGCTTTAAAAAGACACAACGAACTCGCACAATTATTCATTCAACCCGTTTAAATATTGTCTCTCCAAAGCCAATAAAAAGCAATTGTAAAGCGGAATCTTTGTCACCGCGACAAGACCACCGTTATTAAGGTAAAGGAGTGGTAACTCGGTCGGGTTTATCTCATCCCTTTAATTGTCGACTGGGGCGCTATCTCGCGGCTCCCGCGTCTATTGCGGCTGTAAAATGTTACGGCCTTCGAGTTCGGTGGCTTGTCGCCCGTGTGTAATACGCCTTATCAAGCAGTCTTTTGTTTTCATGCGGAAACTTTGTGGGGGATGTGGAACTTACAGTTTTGTTTCCTACTTGTAATGTGCGGTAGAATAGAAGAGTTCAATTAGTTCGTTGAATTAATTTTGACTACGAAAATTTCGCTACACAATCCAATTAATTATTTATTTTTAAATCTTGCCATGCATCTTAGTATTTAAAAAAATATATGTTTACTAATTACTTTGAAATATAAGGATCATAATATACCTTGGTTTTATTTTCTCGACATTTTTTTATGCTTCAGAAATTACAGGACGTCGCTATCGTCCTGAAAAAGTGATACCTAGCGCGTTGAAGATCAAGCGCAGATAGCAGATACAGTAAAAAATATTCAGCACGCAGATGCAGTACAGATGATAGCATGTAGTCATTTCAGTATACTTTCGGCATTTTTTTCAGGAACTCCCGCAGTATCATAAACACGTAGCAAGCTATTTTGAATAATTTAGTTTACACCCATTTCCTGTGTTCGCACTATGAAGTGTGATATGTGGGTAGAACGTGGCATCGAAAAAAGTATGAGAATACAAAATAATGAAAAAAAACCGGTCAAGTGCGAGTTGGACTCGCGCACCGAGGGTTCCGTACAAACCTGTAGATAAGGAGTAGTAACTTTGAAATTTTCAAAATTGACAAAAATATTTTTCAAAAAAATTTTTTTTTATATGATGAAACTGAAAATTTACGGTTTTCGTAATTTTTCCTATATCTGTACTATAAGACGTGACTTCGTACTAAATTTCAAGATTCTAAGTTTACGGGAAGTACCCTGTAGGTTTTGATTCCCGTGCGAGTTTCGAGAATTTGCAGAAATTTGCGGCCTAAATGGCTGTATCTTTTGATTGCGTTGGCTTAGAAGGTTGATTTTTCTACAGCTTCCAGGGACAGTAGACCTAAGTATCATATAGAAATTTCAGTTTGATACCTCCACGCGTTCCTGAGAAAAACGGTCTTGACAGACGGACGGACGGACGGACAGACGGACAACAAAGTGATCTTATAAGGGTTCCGTTTTTTTCTTTTGAGGTACGGAACCCTAAAAACGGAAAAGGGTGGGTCAGACTCGTGCACAAAGGGTGCGGTTCTGCGGTTCTGTTATAGAAAACTGAAGAAAATATTTTTTTTTAAATGCCTCAAATCACAGACACCATTAACATTCAATTTTTATGGACTTTCATACAGCCGAAAGTGGCTCAGTAGGTTAAAGGTGTGATAATGCGCATCATTTTTTACTTTTGTAAACTTCGGGAACACACCTCCTTTGCGTATTTTTCTTGGGAGCAAAGTAAAATAAGCAGAAACACACACATACACTTGACATTTAATGATGAAATCTTACTTAGTGACGGTATCTTCTGAAGTATATTTAAAACGTGACCGACACAGAAAAAATGTTACTCTCAGTATGCGAAAGGGAACGCGATCGGGTAGCAAAAGGCTACACTACACAGCACGTACCATCATATGATACGCACGTGCTGGGATCATATCGATAAAAAATCATAATAAAAATACCTAGGTACTGATCATTGTTTAATATGAATATGGTAGTGGGGTAGACCTGAATTTAGTGTAATTTAATAGTGAATACCTAATTTAAAATTTAATCAATTTTCAAAGATTTAAAAAACTTGTGAAATCGTTGTAAAGTTGCTCGCGCACTGTTGAAGCATTGATATAAAATATATAAAAATATAAATATACCACAACAACGCATACATTGATCTGACTCCGTGGTAAGTAGTTAAACACTTGTGTTACAGATATCTTAATCAACAGTGATATTACAAATAAACTTAAATAAATACATATAACACCCAGACCAGTACAAACAGACATGTTCATGCACACAAATGTTTGTGAAGTGCGGGGATCAAACCCGGGACCTCTTGGTTGATAGTCAATTTCTTGACCATTACACCAAAGTGGTCGTAAGCAAAGATAATGGAAATTATCTTTATCGTCGTAAGCATCTGTGTACATTACTAACTGAACATTGCGCATAAGCGCCTCAATCAAAAATGTTTATGGTTTTTGTACATTACGCCTCCAGCTCCATATTTACGAAATATAGTCGACACGGACCTCACTCCTCATCACTATGCTGCAAATAAAATCGTATAGAAGCGTGAATAGTGCGCGTCGGTGTTTGCGTGACAAACAGGCCGTGTCGCCTCGCAACCGACCCTGAAATCTGCATTTTTATTCGAGATTTTTATTAAAATGTACGTTACCATTGTAGGAATTGAGTACTTTTTAAATGGGTTTTATAAAGGTAGGTATAAGTATTTGGTTGACATTAATCCTTTAATTGCTTAGTTAGCCAGGTAAATCGACAGTTTACAAGAAAATAGTGATAGCAACGATTTGTAACAAAGACGTTACACGTTTCATAATAGAAGTATAAATCACTCCCTCAAGCCTATTATATAAAACCTTATTTGTGTTAAATAGATTTCCTTTATCTTTATGTAAAAAAAAATAGTTGCAATAATCAAAACAAACTTTCGAATTTCTACCTATAGTGTTTTGAACGTTTTTGATGTGTCATGTGGTGGTTAATGATTTTAAAATTTCGCGTTGCATTAATCACTACTTACATGTATAACACAGCACTAATTACTTGTATTCCGGTCTAAAAGCGATATATTTTTAGCGCGTATTAGGTACTACTACTATACTTGGCAGTGAGTACCTAATTCTCGGTAAAAAGGTAGTTTGTTGTAGGTATAGGCAGGCAGCTATGACTATGTGTTTTCTATTCCCGCCGCCAGCCCGCTGCGAAGCCTCAAATCAATCAGCAATTAGCCGGAATACTGTTACCTGCGCTTTAATTGAACTCGCCGGCTCCAAATATTTCTACGCGTAGTTTGGTATTTGAAATCGGAGAGATGAAAAATAAAGCGCCATATTTCCATATCGGGTTTCGAAACGTGCTTGTAGATTTTACCCGGACATAGTGCAGCTGAGTCTATTTAAAAAATCAAAAATCATTCTTTAAGACTCATATGAGCACTCGAAATCATGGCGATTTCTATATGTTTTCTATTTTTTTTTGTAAACAATCTCTTGTTTATATTAACAAGTACGTTTTTACAGAAAATAATTCAATTACTTACTCTCAACATTACTAAAATGCAGTAAATCCTATCTTTTATCATTTTCAGACACTCGTAGAAATTGTTTATGAAAATAACGTCTTCTAAACGACCCGTGCTTGATGTTCGCCAAAGAAGATCTTCCTCAAATCGTCTACATACAATACATCAAGATGCCCTGCGAGCGACGCGCTCATCACCCACCACACAGAGGTAACGTATGGACAATTACATCTAGCGTTAGTCCCACCGCAAAAACACCCACATTTCTACAAAAACAAACGCGAGGATTGCCACTGAGCGGTGATAATTTGTCAGGTGCTCGTTGGTCAAAGATTAAGCAAGTTCTTAATAGTTCGTCGAGTGCAAATAAGTTGATATAAGTTAAGAAGAAATTATATAAGCACTGTCGTTTTAGTAAATAATGATAATTTTTTGCTGTAGAAAAAATCAACAGGCACACGGGCTAGATTTCAGACAGTTGATTTTTTTCTACTGAAAAAATATTATCTTTAGTTTGCAACGTGAATGCCTGTAACGAAAAATTATAAAACTATTAGTCGGCTCGTGGCAAAAAATAACGTCTGCTTGATCTCCTAATCTGATACCAATAACCAGTAAATATTTCAACTTTCCTTATACCGATTTGATGACGCGAGAGTATTTACCACTTGATTTCTCAGTATAAACATCAAAAAAAAACTTTAAGACTACCAACACTATAGGGGTTATTGTTGATCATGTTAGTCATGTAATGTCCTACATTACTTCTTGCTTATAAAAAAGAAATATGTTTAGGCAAAAACAAATGAAATCTAATCTTTGCTAGAACGCGTGGGAACAATCCGCGTCGGCGTTACGTTTCTCCCGCTAACGTCTTCTTCAGGGGGGATGAAATATCTAAACGCAACTCTCTTAATGGCTCTCATTTATTTCTCCCGAATCTCGCACTGAGCGTTCGTAATTATTGCGTTTCCAGTAGGGTTATTAAGTTTTGCTTCGGTTAAAATGAGAAATGGCCGCATTTATTCGATGCTCAACTTGATATCCTTTTACCGGCAAATGGCTGAAATTTAATTTTAGGTATTATGACGTATTTAATTTAATTGTCGCGCGCTGTGGTAGTGTTACAGTAAAATTTTGGATTTTACACTGCGTAATTTTAATGACATTTTATTTAAAGCACGGCTCGCCTGATGCTGGATTAAAATTAAAATGTTAACATAATGTACATTATTTAATGTAGGTACGTTATTTAGGTATCATGTAATAGTAGATTATGCACTGAGAGCGTAAAGAACTGTCATGTGTCACGGGCGTTGGATCCTGAGCGTAGCGAGGGCTTTTAGTTTATTTTCGGATTTTTCCGGTCGTTCATAGTTCTAAAGCGTCTAAATCTAAAAACTCCGAAGTAAATTTTGTAAAAGTATTGACATACCTCAAGGTTTCAAATTGTTAATTTATTTTCCTTCAGAATGACGCTTTTTCTTTTTTTAGGGTTCCGTACCTCAAAAGAAAAAAACGAAACCCTTATAAGGTCACTTTGTTGTCCGTCCGTCCGTCCGTCCGTCCGTATGTCAAGACCGTTTTTCTCAGGAACGCGTGGAGGTATCAAACTGAAATTTCTATATAATACTTAGGTCTACTGTCCCTGGAAGCTGTAGAAAAATCAACCTTAGAAGGTTGATTTTTCTACAGCTTCCAGGGACAGCCAACGCAATCAAAAGATACAGCCATTTAGGCCGCAAATTTTCGAAACTCGCACGGGAATCAAAACCTACAGGGTACTTCCCGTAAACTTAGAATCTTGAAATTTAGTACGAAGTCACGTCTTATAGTACAGGTTTAGGGAAAATTACGAAAACCGTAAATTTTCAGTTTCATCATATAAAAAAATATTTTTGAAAAATATTTTTGACAATTTTGAAAATTTCAAAGTTACTACTCCTTATCTACAGGTTTGTACGGAACCCTCGGTGCGCGAGTTCAACTTGCACTTGACCGGTTTTTTGTGTTCTATTTATGATGATCAGTTCAAAAAAATTCGATTTATTAATAAGCTCTTTGCAATGGCTGTATGCTGTCTATATTTTTTTAAAGGCGTTTTTTCTTTTTAATGTTCTGTTTGATATGGTGGCCAGTTTGAAAAGTTTGATTTAGGTTTTAAAAACTGTTTGCAATGGTTGTATGTTATGAGTCTTCATATAAATTTAACGTTCCAAATTCAAATCATTTTAATTCCTAGGTAATTTCCATACGATTTTACCTCCCGAGGAAGTAAAGACTTGCTTTACTCTACTTGCTCACATTTCGTGTCATTTAATGAGGCTTAGTCTGTTTGAGAACATGAGCTGTGAAAATTTTAATTATTTTATTTTTAAGTGGTACCTAGCCTCGTAGGTATTTTTACAAAATAAAACTAAATTCTCTATGCAATCCAAGTAAGACCTTATTAGACGAATGCAGCTCTAATACTATATTACTTACCGTATATTATACCGTATATTACTTACTTAAGATATCTAATTATAGCTTTTGTTATTCAGTCTTTAGAAGAAAATGCACGCAGATAAAACGTAGATTAACCCCCGCCGTTTATCCCAAGTTTACGATAAGTCCCAATCAATTGTTCGAGATAGAAGTTCGCGATTAGATTGGACAAATCGTCTCTAATTGTGCGCCCTGATCTGGGATATCTATCAGATGAGACTTCTGCAAGATTTATCTCTTCGTCGAAACTTTTGCGAGCCGTGTCGTGAATACCTTAGCAAGTTTGAGTTGAGTCTACCAAGGTACTAGCTAGATGACAAAGAGTGTATTTTTAACTCCCGACGAAGACGAGTGGTGTTATGAGTTAGACTCCTATGACTGGCTGTGTGTATATATGTTCGTGTTGTTGTGTGTTTGTGTGTGTCTGTCTGTTGTATCGTAGCTCTAGAACGGATGGACTGATTTCTCTATTTGGTTAAGAGCTTACATATGTTTTTATTTAAATTACGCATTAATTTTCAACATGTACGTTTTCTGTGAGACTTGCACATGTATGCTCCACTATCAAGTTTAATTCAACAACAGGTAACAGCATCCAACTTAACTCATCCGTCTGAGCTTGTATTATAAATTAAAGCAATTAAGATGTTTGCTACAAATATGACAGCTACCTCGCTTGATGTAAGGCAGAGTAATAAGATTCCTTGCGCTACCCAACTTTAAAGCACCTTCATAACCACGTCAGTATCTCATTGTCAAGCAGCAGGGCTAGGGTGACCAACAACCAGGTACCTTGGTACAAACTAGACTATAAATAAGCGCCATAAAGTCGTATAAACTAGATCTCATATAAATTGGTATGGACGTGGTCTTTTTTGAGACTAAAATCATCGAGAATACGAAAGGCCTTACGGTATGAACTGCATAATTTATGAAAGTATATATCTTTTCGTCCATATACAATCTGCAATAACAAGGTTGTAGTGTTTTTAATCGGTTTATTAGTATGTTGCGCTAATTTAACGTTTCAAAAAACATGTCATTGTATTATATGTATTCATGTTCGGATAACCTAAGTTATCTGTGGTAAAGAATCCGTGAATGCAACTTTTGTACCTGATTAATTTTTATCCGTAGCATTAACAGTCTGGCCACCCTAAGCGCAGGGCCGTGCTCAGAGTCTCATATTTCGCGCGCCTCGAGCGCTTGAGTTCCGAACTTTGTATAGATAACACGGCGCGGCTAAGCCTACCCTCTCGACGCAAATCCCTCCCTGGGCCCGGCCCTGTCTTTGCTTACATCTTCTTGTTTATGCCGTCAATATTATCACAAGAAACAACGCTTTACAAGCATGACAATGATTTAAATTGTATGAAAATTTCGCTTTTAATACGCTTGATATGACCTTTTATTTGGTAAGAGGCTTCGTAACTGATAGATACTTTTCTATAACTTTCGCAAAATTTTGATTAGTGCCATTTACTGCTGAGATACCGCTTTACCCTTCCCTACTTAGTTAAGTGTCGCTTGTCTTACCAATGTACTGGCGATGTATGTATTTTATTATTTTATTCGAAGTCCCCAAATAAGAAAAAATATGAAGCCCATCAATGATGCCGGAAGAAAGAATACAGAAGATTTTCATAGCTCCGCACCCTAGACTACGTATATTTCCTGCTACGATTTTCGTAGCAAAAGATTCACGCTTCGTACCGCAATAACAATATCTTGTTTAACATCATACAGCGTGTATTGACGTTATCGATTATGAGGTGTAGTTATGCAAAAGTAACGCGTTGTAATAATTAATAGGCGCCGGCAGTTATCCCGGGCAGCCTGGCGAATTAGTGTCGGCTTCACAGCTATGCGCCTTACCTACACGCTGCATGGAAATTTCTTAGTGAACTGCGTCGAACGGTGCTCAACGTTTATACATTTTATTGAAAAATAATCAAGAATGTATAGAGAAGGTTTTTGTAGCACCGCACCCGTGTTTGCGTACGAATGGATTCCGCTAGGAATTTCGTAGCAAAAGAAACGCGCTTGATCTTACCTTAATTAAAATAGCTTGTATGAGTTTGATGCTTGATATAGGAGTTAGGTCAACTGAATTAAACCTTAGTTGACTGAAATGACGTAAATTGAAAATTTCAAACTTATTTTAATTCACAACGGACTAGCACTTAGCTCTTCTATCTAACCGTTTACAAGTGAAATACCGTAACATCCCACTGTGCTTAAAACAAACCATCACGGTCTAAAGTTAACTTATTTTTAACTAGCTTTTACCCGCGGCTTTACCCGCGTAGAATGAGGACATTTACAAATGACTTAGTGACTGTATTTTTTGCATATAAAAAGTTTAATTTTGATCATTCCGTAGGGAATTATCTTATATTTTTACCATGTTTCCGTGTTTGTTTTTCACGATTTTGGTAGTAATAAATCGTATACGTATATCGTATAATCGTATACGTATCTATATACGATGTTGCATGATCTATTATTTTCAGCAAGTACATATAGGTTCTTGCACTTGACACTCGAGAACATGCCACATAGAGCTGGCCATGGGAAAAGCAAGGAGTGCCCAAATGTATACCCGCCATTTTTAATGTTTGTCCCTCGGACTTATTTATCGTCATGGCGAATGCCAACTTCAAGGGAAATTGCAGCCTCTTGAACTGGAACGGCAAATTGTGGGGTATAATGGGTATACGGGGAATCAATACGCTCTCGCCTTTGGCTGTCCCTGTGATTATTGTTGCTCGCACAATGTTTCTTCCCAGTTCGCTGATTTGTAATCGTGTGCCGTTGCATAATCGTGGGGCATCAAGATTACGCATCAACAAAACTGGGACGCCAACCTTCAGCTCCAGCTTATGGGGCGGTACGCCCGTCAATTCCAATGAATTGAGGAATTCCACTGGATACGTAGTGCTGTCATCACTTGCCATAACCGTGTCTATTGAAGTGTACACCGTCGATAAGCCATCTACTACATCTAATATTTTCTTGTTTATATTATTCACCAATTCATTTTTTGGTGACAGCACGGCTCTTTCACACAACCATTCCTCATTATTTAAATTGTTTTTTAAATCGGGAAAAACTTTGGTTAGAAGCTCTTCTTCGGTAGCTACTGGAAGACAGAAATCGTTCGTGAAAATGATTTTGCCGTCCGGATCAGGTTCCAGCCTACCTTCTCCGATCTTCAGCAGCTTACTGGCAAACGCGCCTGACTCTGTGTCATTGTAGAGTTGTGCACGCATATTTCGAGTAAGATGAAATTTGCCACGTGGGACCAAAGTGATGAAGCCTTGAGACACGCGTTCATTTCATCAGCTGGAGTACCCCTCTCGATAACTGGAAGAGTTTGCCGAAAATCACCAGCGAGTACAACAACAGCACCTCCCATAATCATACTTTCGGCGTGATTGAGGATTATCAAGATTCCTGCTTTATCCCATGGGAGAGTTTAATCGGGATAAAAGTAACACCTAAATTAGCCTATACCCTGCCTGTATACCAAATTTCATCAAAATCCATTCAGTAGTTATAGCGTGATCGACGGACAAACATCCAAACATCCAAACAAATATACTTTCACATTTATAATATTATAATAATAATAAGATTGGCTTTAAGAATGGATGAATATCACAACTTCTGATTAGAATTATCTGCACTTCTAATAGAATGGCAGCATATTAAATCTCTACCTATCTCTGAAGATAGCCTTACCCACCTAATAGGTATTCTGTAAAGCGAATTTCTCTCAAGGTACTTACTCCTAACCTGTCTTACCCAAATATTGGTAGAGTGTCCGTCCATACGTTCAAACGTCACACACCACACCGGCCTTACCAAATGCCCAAGCGCCGCCCGCAGGCACGAAGGAGGCAAGACAAACCGAAATCTTATCAAGACGCCATGTTGGTTCCGTTAATAAGCAAAATTGTACACAAGGAGCGCAAACTCACCTAGTTTGTGGCTAAACAACAGCCTGTATATGGGTGTTAAAAGCCTTAAAACAACATTTTGACAGCTGAGCAGTTTTTTGCAAATAACACAGATTTCAAAGAATAAAGGCCGATTTGATGAACGAATTTTCGTAATTGCGAACATATTAAGTAACCTATAGCGTAAAAACATTGTCAACGTGCAGATCGATATCGTCGTAAAATGTTAAAATAGGACCTGCGCTATTCTAAGTTGACATAACCTAGTGATAAAAAATAAAAAAAAGTTAGCGGTGATATAAAGAAATATTGAGAACCGCACCCTTTTTATGACGGTAGGTAAGTAATACAAAAAAAACTTGATCGAATACTTTTTTAAATAAAGTCTTGCAAAGGACAATGGCACGTTAAGAATCTGAAAGAATCCTAACAAAATTTAAATGCCTTCTTAACTGAAATAAAGTGTTGTTCAATGGGAAACCGTACCATGTCGAGAGAGCCTTTCCAGTGCTGTTGCTTTCATTTTTCTTATTTTAAGTACTTTCATATTTTACACAGTCAATTTTAAAATGACTCTGGTCTACTTATTTATGTAGGTAGGTAGTTCCGTCGCTGGAATTTTAGATACTTTCATAAAAAAAAATTTAGGTACCCGAATACTGCTTGCTATTTAGAACTTAAATAAAAATACAGTTCGAAATGCTTACTTAATTTTTTGGAGTCAGCTAAAAAAAATATTTCCCCTATTTTGTGCTAATAGATTTTTGAAGATTATAATGTTTTTTTTTCCTTAGGCTTAATGTTGTTCTTAGTCGTAAAAATTTTTGGAATCAAGTTTGTAGAATCAACAATGCACGATATTTTGCATTGTTCACTTTAACACAACTTCTTTACTTGACTTTGTGATAAGAACTAGTTCGACACATTACAGAAGGATATCATTCCGCTGATGGGACGGTGCGCGGAAAATTTCGATTAAAACAAAACCAGGGCCCAAATCCCCCGGGAGAGCTTTATTTCATAGCAATTAGTTAGCTACAGCCGGAGGATTCGTCACGACTCAACGAGTACCCTTTTGGAGCGAGATTTACACTCTACGATACGATCAAAATTAATTACAATTTGTTCTAATAGAAATTTTCATAAGAAAAAATTAGTTGTGCGAAACGGACATTGTTATTTTTTTTACTTTAGGGAAGGGACTGTCATATGTAACGGGCGTTGGATCCTGAGCGCAGCGAGGGACTCTTTATTGACTCCTTAGCGAAGCGGGGGAGTCATATAGAGTCCTGAGTGAAGCGAGAGATTCAATCAGCCCACGACTACGACAGTCCTTTAGTCCAGAGGTGAACATTCTACTTTTCACACCGTGTGCGAGGCAATACTTACAGGGACTTTACTACCTACTTTTTTTTAAAGTTTGCGATTGTTGAAATGCAACGGAAGCTGACCTAACCTAACTACCTACCTAGTTTACCTTCTGGTATTTCCGGTTGTAGATTATTTATAATCCTAAAGCATCTACTATTAAGGACACTATTTCTGACACTACAAACACGGCTTTCTATTTGTAGAGCATGATTTGTGAAAAGTTTATTGATAGCCATGGTCAAATTCATTGGCAGTTTCCAGTTTCTGTAGAGCTAAACGCTATCAATCTTAGGTCAATTCCCTGATTCACAAACCATATTTACTTAAAAATTAGGTACCTGCGGCATGTTCCCATTATGAACTAAATAAATCTAACTATGGTTGCTGTTATTATATATTCGTAGACGCGACTGAAAGTCGTTCCGTGTAAACTGGACTTAAAATGTAACTCTCAACTCGCTCATATAAACTCTGCCGTCGGAGTTGGCGACAAAACCGACTGCGTACAATAAACAGCGCAGATAAGAGTTACCCGACTTCATTGTACCTGTAGGATTAGGAAATACGTTTTTCGCTTAGTACTAACTTGTATAATTCGTAAGTAAAATATGGCCAGTAAATATGAATATGAAATATACATACTTACGCATGGTATCTAAATGCCAGAATGTTATGTGAGATTTGGAATATTATCTACAGTGTTTATGTTGATATTTGGAACTCGTTGTTATTCAGTTAGTAAAACAAAGTAAATGATACTGTGAACACATAAACATACAATACCATAGATACACATAGCGGTACGTGCCGTGCGCATAAACAATAGATACACCGCCATAAAAGTCCAAACTCTTACTTCCATAATTACGCCTTTACGGTTAACTTCTGGTAGGATTTTTCTTTCTCCAGTGAACTACGAGTAGGTATGTGCTGTTTAACAAGTAAATAAATCTCATTCCTTTGAACAAAAGGTATTCGTTGAGATATCTCGAACCCTATCCTGCAATGGACCATCGAAAGTTCGTTAAAGTAATGTCACTCTATCTCGGCCTTCCCTCCGTGACAAATGAGACAGACATACATTAATCGAAACGAGGGAGAAAGACAGGGGATCTCCTGATAATACCCATAATCACAGTTTTGTTTTCCAATCGCTGCTAACGATTATTGGCGTGTTATTCGGGTGCCATTTTGAAATTGCTTTAGTGCCCTTAGATAAGTCGTTAGAAGTACAATAAAGAAAGGCCTGTGATTAGAACTCTATGATTGGGTGGGTTCTCGGTAAATTTTATTTTCCTTTGCATCCGTGTTGTGAAGCTTTATGTTTAACGATTAGGTACTTCTTCAGACTTCATATCTATTTAATTTACATAAATACAAAAAAATCCATTGCAACACGTTGGGCGCCAATTACATTTAAATTGAGTGACGACAATCCTAGAAATAAATAAAGCCGGAGACAAAAGAATGCTGATGAATCCTTTTCAAAATTAGGTACATCACACCTTAACTACGATAGAACCTTCAAAGGTTTATGCAAACTAACTCATTCAACTCATTGATTAATTCAACGTCAAGTACTAAGTAACGCGACTCTACTTGTCCCGCACAAAGAAACAAGAGTGGAGTGGATATTTTTGAAATTGCAGATTGGCTGGCAATATTCATATCCACTAAACTTTCGCCGGCTCTACTCATGTTTATTCACGAACTTAATCATTGGAACACTTTGTACTATCAACAAAATTGGTTTTTAAAACATAAGTGCCATTCAGAAGATATTGTCGCTTCTCTCGTCCGGAATAACTCAAAATTGTTATTTTCCAATGATGAACAAAGAGCAGACTAATAAAAATTCGAAAACAATGGCTATATGAGAACGAATGCGGCTAATCCAATTTTAAAATGTTGCCGAGACCATACATATTATAAAAGGAGACTTTGTCGGGAGCTTAGCGTTTAAATTAGTTTATTCCCCCAAAGCGGAACCACAACGAAGGGTTGCAAAATTTAAATTACAAATAAAAGCACTGAAAAATATCTACGAGTGGGTAGTGCCTCAACAACGATGTCTTTTAATTAAAGCGGAAAGGGTAATAAAGCGAGTTAATTCGGAAACTTGGTTGGATTATCGTCAAAGACACCCAGGAGTTTTGCGAATTTTGCGGGAATTCACGCCGCTGTGAGCAAATTGTAATGTCATCGGGGTAACGGGAAGGTAACAGGCCTATTTGAGTTGAGTAGCCCTGACTTTTGTGATAAAGTGTTTTGCTAACAAACAATAAAGAATAATATTTAGCCGTAGGATAAGCTACGTCAGCACGTAGGTACATTTCGAGACACAAAGGAATAAATAAATGAGTGAAAAGCATGAGTAATGTACATAAATAATAAATAAATATTTCACAACAATCACACCAATTCTCTAGTCCCAAATTAAGCTACGAGGCTTGTGTTATGGGTACTAGACAACGGATAAACATACTTAAATATTTTTTTTCTGTAAATAAATACATATTATACATAGAAAACACCCAGACCAGTACAAACACACATGTTCATGCACACATATGCTTGTTCTGTGCGGGGATCGAAACCCGCGACCCTTGGTTTTAAAGTTCGACATATAGACCACTGCACCAAACGGTCGTATAAACATAATAGGTACATTGTCTTACATACGTAATATAAATACTTAGATCAATTATTGACAAGATGATTGGTAACAATGATTTTGTCTGCGAAAGAAGATATCGGCGAATGAGCATACCTATCTGTTTTTCCATGGCTACGAGTAGTTACCTACCCTTTTTTCTCGCGCCAATTTTTCACGCTCGCCAGCTTCCATCGTCAGTATTACGGTCCAAAGCGTACCCATATTGAAACATGCCGCCCGACTGACCGTCCGCCTGTCACAGAAACTGCCCCTAGGAATCTTGCCTTCAAAGCACCTGTATTTGATCTGCTCGCCTCACTGGATATCAGCAAATATGCAATACTCGTATCAAGATACCCTTTCGATATTAGACACGAATATTTAATATCGTCTTCCGAGAAATGGAAAAAATATTTGGAACGTTTGCAGCTGCATGAAACACATTATAATACTTGGTATTGTTTAATTCATAAACCTTTACATTTACAATTAAAATTGTATCAATAAATTTATAATTTATTAATGAGTATCTCTAGGAAAGCATTTTTGCAACCTAAAACTTATTGTTATACTAATAATAACGTAAATCATTGCCGCCTGTAGTTATACACTAGCCTATTGATTTTGCTGGTTTCCATAGCTCTATCCTTAGTAGGTGCACTATAGTAAGTATCATCGTAACTGGCATAACGATGTGTGCTAGGCTTATATTCGAGCTGAAGGTAGTCCCCTTCTTCACGCCTTAACTGACCTTTATCTTTCCCCTCGTATCTTGGATCTTCGTAAATCGTAATCGTTTGTTTCCTTTGAGCAACTACAGGAGAGTTCTTTGGTATTTCAGCAACTGGATCAGCCCTCGATTCATCGTATCCATAGCCATATCCATATCCGTGATTAGGACCATACCCATAACCACCATCGTGTCGAATGCCTTGGTCATCGTAATACCCAGGACCACCATAGTCTCTATCCCAGCCAGAATTTCTGTTCCAACCTGCATCTCTCTCCCATCCCGGGTCCCTTCGCCACCCTTGGTTTCTATCCCAACCGGGATCTCTCTCCCAGCCTCTTTGATTCCAACCTTGTCGGTCATCCCATCCTCGTCTGTCATTCCAACGGTCCCAACCTGGGTCATGATGAACTACCGGTGTCCGATGCTCCTGCCTGTCGTGAAAACGATCCCTATTAAATTTATCATGATCATTTTTGTATTTGTTGTACCGTTGGTCGTCATCCAAGTAATATTTTTTACCATAGTCTTGATGGCCAATGTGCTTGACACCGTTATCACCATGCCTGTTGTAGCCTCCACCGTAATAATTATCTCGCACATATTCTTGCCCGTTATTATTAGATCCCTTGTAGCTTCTGCCTCCATGGTTATCGTGACTATTTAAACGACTATTATACACTGCTTGGTCACCTTCATCGTTCAAGTCATCGAAGAATGTACTCTTGTTGGAAGATTCATCCTTGTGGTAAGAATTTTGGAATCCTTGTTTATGGTGTCCTTTTTTGTGCCCCCGTTTGTAGCCTCCCGTTCGACTGTCCTCAGCTTTATCTTGTTGTGCGTTATATCCCTGATACGCGTCGCTTTCCGAAGCAGACTTAGAGTCGTGGTCCTTTTTCAGATATTTGCCTTCGTCAGAAGCTTTAGAGTACTGGTTCTTATGACTGTCGTTCACTTCACTCTCGATTTGATGGATTTTTTCACCTCTCTGCTTATCGTGCTTGACCGATTCCGCTCCTTCTTTATGCGCGACATCTTTGAGATGGTCTTCTAAAGCCTCTTTGATCACCGATGCACTAACACCCGAAAGACACAAAAACACACAAAGAGTAATAGCGAAATATTTTTTGTATCGAGGAATCATTTCATAGCCGTATCTTCCGGAGGCCTAGCTAGTCGGACGTTAAAGCACTTAATAGGCGGGAGACGGGTTGTATAAACAGTTTTATATTGGTGACAACCGTGTTGGGCTTCACGGTGCATTAGGGCACAATGACAGGAACAAGTAAGGCTGTTGCCGGGAACAATGAATGTCCGAAACATCGTCCGTGACACGACATTATTGGAACAGAGGCGCGGGGACCGCGAACGTGCGGGTTCCGATGGCCGAGGTCAATAGAATCTAGGAAGGTCATTGATATTGATGCTGACTGCAGCGATTTACGGAAACGTGATAAAGATTTAAAATAAGTATTTAATAATACGATTGCAGCCGATTTGAATTTGATGCACGATTACCAGCTGCTGACTAAAATTCTCTCCAGGGGCGTAGCTAGCGCCATATCTGCCGTAAAGATTATACGGAGCCCCCGACCCGGGGTGCCTCCTATACCAAAAGGCTTTTTTTTTAATTTATGAATATCAAAATTTGGCAAAACCCTCTCATCAGCCTATATACGTCCCACTGCTGGGCACAGGCCTCACCTCAATTAAGAGGTGGTCCGAGCCATACTCCACCACGCGGGCTCAGTGCGGATTGGTGAAGGGGTGTCTGTAAGGTAAGTGACCAACCTTACTGTCAGATGTTATTAAGCCGCCCGAGGGCCTCTGACCAGGCTTAACGACTAATATCTGTCGATATTAACCGGGACCAACAGCTTAACGTGCCTTCCGAAGCACGGAGATGCTTGTAAATAGACGTCACTTAAATGGTCAGAATGGTCACCCATCCCAAACATGACCGCGCCGTAGGTTGCTTAACTTTGAGTATCACTACCAAAGCGCTGCAACCACTGCGCCACAAGCACCTCAAAACCCTACATCGGGTATATTTCGCAGGCTGTCCATTAAAGTGCATTTGCAAACGATTGTTGTTTTGGTTTAGTTGCAGTAGCGATTTGTAAAAAAAAAATGAGTAAAAGTATAAGAGTTTTCCCCAGCGGAGTTACAAAAAAAAGTAAACAGAAAAGCGGGGTGTCCACATGCTGGAAAGTCAGAAAAAGTCAAGGAAGCTAAAGGTGACAATAACTTAAAGGCTTACATAGTGATATATCAAAGCACAGCCCAAACCATTGGACGGATCGTGCTGAAATTTGTCGGACGCTAATTCTGAGATATTTTTCAAGCTCAAAAACTCGGGAGCTCACTTTGCTCGCGTCTTTGATTACCATTTTATATTTCTAAAAGAAAAATCTCAAGCGTTTGCCTCTTCCACGCACTCATTTATATTACTTTCTTAATGGTCGTTTCGTTTGCTCGCGCACTATCACTTTTTGGTGTTCTTTCAGAATCTAAGTTTAATTTTTTTTTTTTTAAGTCTTATAAGTTTATAAAACCCGAATTTGTTTCTTCCAAAGACTTGAATTATGCGAGCTTTTCAAAAGGCAACTAGCTATCCACCCTGCACCAAGGGCGTCAAAAAAATTGCTATGCTCAAAAATCACGTCTCGTCGTCGCGCGTCGTGTAAAAGATCATTGAGCACAAAACCATAAATCAAATACTTGGCATACCAAGTTTGGTCAAGGAAATGTGAAAAATAGCTGTGGACACCCGGAAAAGGAAGAAGGTAATTAAAAAAGTACCCATTAATACCTTTTTTTTGAGAAATCAGTAAATTTTTAACCCTTATCCCAAAATAAAATTATACGGGGCCCCGCCAAGGCACGCTACGCCACTGTCTATCTCTAACTATATTTTTAACCAATAAGTTTGTCTCCTGTGTTTGTTTGTGTATGTGAGTTTTGTGTGTGTCTATCTGTGGCATCGTAGCTCTAGAACTGATGGACCGATTCCAAAGCGTTTTTTTATTCAAAAGATACTTTAATCAAGGTAGTTCTTATTTTAGCTATGGCTGGTCAAAGTTCGTCCAGCCATTGAACCTCACCTCTCAGCTGTTTTCTTGGCTCATTCGGAAACCATTTTGTAGTGGTTTTAACCTAACGGTAAATAGGTTCTTGATTATAGACCCAAGTACAAACATTGATATTCAGACAGTTCCGTCCGTTGCATTCACCCATCTTCGTTACAGGATTTTATCACGGAACTAATTAAAAATTTTGATCCGTTGCTAATGTTTTGTAATTGATCAGGTGGCAGTGACTGCGTACCTACGCAACAATTAGTAATGAGCCGGATCTTTAAAAATGTATATCCGCGAATATGGACCTTCATTTCCTTAATCGGTATCAGCGCGTGAGACCTTGAAACGATAGTTGACGTCACGCCCACCGGAATGACAGGTGCACATTTCGAGTTGCATTGCGCAAGTATTATTTTTGTTTGTTTAGTATGTCCCAGAGCCGCGTAAATAAGTTTTAATATCTACGAGCCCCGATGCAAAATAGTTCGTCTAGTATGAAAAATAAGATATTATGAAATAATGTGAAGTGAATTTGGGTAAAGTAACTAAAAAAGTTAAAGAGACAGTAAACCACAATTTGAGTAACATTTCAAAGTTTATTTTAACGTATCTCAAAATCTTTCATGTCCTTACATAACATAAATAAATAAATAAATATACTGAAACACATGTCGCAAAAGTATTCGTCTATCACTGACTCTCACGCAAAATAGTTCGTCTACCACTTAGTTATGTCGCCTTTGCTTCCAATTACAGCTTTAATGCGAAGAGGCATGGTCGCAACCAACGCTGCACACTCGTCGGTCGTAATTGACCGACGAGTTTCCCACACAGCCAAGAGTTTAGACTTCAAGTCGCTCTTCGATCTTGATGGATTTTTGCGAAGGACTTTCTTCATTTTCCACCATAGGGTCTCAATCGGCGATAAGTCCGGGCTGTTAGATGGCCACTCGAAGGTTGGGATGCGTTTTGACAGCAGCTATGTCTTTGTTGTCCTTGCAGTATGGCAAGAAGCACCGTCTTGTTGAAAAATGAAAGAATCTTGATGTGTGACGGAATGGAGGGCAGTAAACTTTTTTTCAAAATATTTTGATATCTTGTTGCATTGATGGAACCATCCACAAACTGCATCCCACCAACACCTTGCGCAGACATGCAGCCCCAGATCATGAGAGACGCTGGAAACATAACTTTTCGTTAAATGCAATCAGTATGAAATGCTTCATGTTTATTTCGAACCACTTTTTTCTTTCATCGCCAACTGTGACTTCAAATTTAGACTCGTCACTCCATATGATACTACGCCACTGATCAAAAGTCCAATTTAAGTGATCACGAGCAAACTTCAATCTCTTTTTCTTCTGTAAGGCAGTCAATAGTGATTTTTGCTTAGCTGTGTAAAATCCGTAGCCCATTCTTTTTAACACTCTTTTGCAGGTATCAACTGAAACATCTTTGTCAATCATGTCTCTCCATTGCACCGTTAGTTCTCCAGCTTGAGCACGGCGATTTTTTTTGACAATTTTCTTAAGAATTCTGTTTTCTGCTTTACTGGTGATACGGGGTCGGCCAGTTTTCTTCAAGCAAAAAGTATTTCCATTCTTTTTATAGTGCTGAATGATAGATTGCACTGTAGATCTGGGCAGTGTCAAGTCTTTTGAGATTTGGTAACTTGATTTGCCCGCCTCAATCCCACAAACTATTCGCTTTCGAAGTTCTTCTCCCACTGGTTTGCCTCGACCCATTTTTACTTGAAAACTGAAGAAATTAACAGAATTTTTCAGAATTTATACGATCTCACTTGTCAAAATGACTGAAGAATTACTTTTCCAAACTTAAATTTTTAAAAATAAATTTTATAAAGGGAAAAAAATATTTAACTCAATGATAGACGAACTCTTTTGCATCGATTAGCAACTAGATGAACTATTTTGCTTACGATTTGCTAAACTTAAAAGCAGGTTATCTCTTAATTTAAAAGGGTGAAATAGTTTATTGCTTCAACAATGAATAATGCATAAGTAACCGAACATGAGATGGTAGAATTGTTTTTCTGTTTACGTAACTGGACAAAAATAATTAAGTTAGAAAAAATCTTTGTACACGTTTTTCGTCCTAGACGAACTATTTTACATCAGGGCTCGTACTAGCGGCCGCCCGCGAATTCGTCGGCGTTCAAGTTCGAACAAATCTTAGGAGTTTTGACCCAATCTACTTGCCGCGATCTTTAAAACGGTACCTCAATCATATTTTTAGGCCCTAGCACCGCGACTAAAGCTGGTGGGATAGGAATGCTCTTAAAAAAATAATATAAAGATATACAATTGGTATATCAACTTACTACTATAAATGTTTGCAATATCAAAATATTTGATTTTAAAAATTAAAAATAACTAAATTAATAAAATAAAATTGAATTTTATAGTTTTTTTTTTAATCTACCTAATCATCTATATTAGAATTTCTTAGTTTAAAGTTCCGTAAAAAGTAACAGACACGGATATAGATCCGATTATTTCTTTTCCTACGGATATCCGTGGATACGGATATCCGAAACTAAATATTTTTAATAATATATCTTTATTAATTAAATATAAATTATTAAATTTAAATAATATCTTCTTAAATCTTTGATTTGATAAATGGCTTCAGATTTTTAGTAAGTCTTGTTAATCCATTTTTTGAGGTAACCACCAAGGATTAAACCATGGAACCAAGTATTATTACCTGTGTGAATAACTGCTTGATGTAAATTTCATTAAAATATTCTCTTGTCGAATAGCCCTCAGATCTAGCGACCTAAAAGCCTATATACCATACAGGGTTGGAAATATTGTTAAAGCACAAGACGTTTATCGTAAAACTTTATTTATCGAAGATATAAATGTTAACATTACAAATTAATACACACATATACAAATTTCGTCTTAAACGCGTTGTAGTAAGGTTGAATATTGAAACAATTTCACTAAATAAATTACTAATCGTAGGTATGAATAACATGGTGCACTTACACTCTTTTAGTCTTTGCTAAGAATTTGTATTGATTTGTGAGGTAAGCAGCCGACTTTTAGCGAGAGTGTAAATGCACCTTTAATACAAAGAAATAAAATGCAATTTGATAGAGACCATTATTAGATGATTTTTTTTTATCACAAATGCTCACTATTTTATAAGGTACGTGAAATTGTGAATTCTTCATAATTTGAATGATGGAATCACAGAAAAAAACTTTGTACATGCATATAGGACACAATATTTTATCACACAATATCAGAACATTCGTTCTAATTTATAATTTTTATCTTTACCCTGGGAATAAAATATGTAAAGTAGTGAAAAGTTTTTTTTTTCTGGAAGCATTTACGATTTGCCTGATGTGAAACCATGACCAAATCGTAGCAGGTTCTATTATTTACATTTTTGCGCAACAAAACTACCTGTTGTCAAGCATAAATTTGTCTATGATTCCATTAATACTATCTATGGTACGACGTAACTACCTCTTTCGTTTATGCTATGTTACTAATTTAAATAGGTGCGCAGTGTGGGTTGGGCGCGGTAATGCAAGCCTTAGCCATACAGATGAGCTATCTACCTAATGTTATGTATTGCTATTCGATTCAGGTTTGTGTATGATTTATAAAACGAAACTTAACTGGTTGAACCATAGACAAAGAATTGTGATAAAACCCGACCAGCAGGATGATGATGTAAGCAGTATGATACAGCCGTTTGTCATTAGAAAAAGAGAAATCGCAGAACTATTTCTGTGGAGTCATAGTGGCAAAGAGTGGAAAAACACAATTCATGTTTACGTATAATCTTCGCACCGCGATCATTTATCTTTTTAACTGCATGAACTACTAAAAACTTTGCTCACACTATTTGTAATACAAACATAAATAAATCAACAGGTATAGTGAAGTGTTATAGTGCTTACCGGTGACGTCGTTAAGCGCTTTTGTCTATAGCTCAAACGTCATCTTACTCAAATCTCTCAAGTCTTTTCTCCATCACTACTGCCCGTTAACCTCAACTTTAGCCAAGTTGGCTATTCTAATGTTAAGTTCTTCGACAAGTTTCTCCCTTGGCACCTCCTCCTCCTGTCTCGCCTTGATGTTTCTAATCTTGACGACACCCCGTTTCAGCTCAGACTCGCCTAGTACTACAGCTAAGGGAATGCCATTCTCTTCGCAGTGTTGCAGTTGGGTCAGCATTTTGGGATTCTTCTTGTATGATTGCTCGGTCTACGGAGAGCAAAATAAAATGAAATTACAAAAATTTATCAAAAACGGTACAAGTTGGAATGTTAAGCTACTCAATATTATATCAAATGCGCCCATTTTTTTCATGGGTGCGTTTAAATTTATATGTGGCGATGATAAAGTATTTAAAATCGTCGGGAAAATGTTCGATGCTCAAATATAGTTTAAAATACTTTCTCAGTGATTGGTATCACATTTAGTCGTATCACGTCCACAGCTGAACAAATAACTTCCCCAAATAGCAGAGGATATCAAGAGCAATATAAAAACATTTATTTTCAAAGATTACGATATAGATTACGTAGTTGATGTTGTTTCATTTGATGATCAATAGTTAACATGTGGTAGGAAAATTATGCGCGTATAACAGTGAGCGATTGCCGATCATTATACAAGTATGTCAAGCGCAAACGCATGCAATGTTAATGAAGACCTATCATTAAGTAAGTGAAACAAGCACTTCAAGTTCTTTAAATTATTATATAACTTAGTATTGACATACAATTTTATTTTCTCAAAATGTAATAGAAAATATCAGGCTAGTAGAAAATATTATGTTTTGTGCAGTACATAATTTTTTTTAAATACATATTCTGATACTAGATCAGCTTTAACGCAGACCGTAAACATTTTATTTTGTAGATCATTATTATTCTATCCTACCATTATTCTATCCTATTCCTATCTATTCTATTCCTATCATTATCAAACGAAGCAACCGATTTTGTTTGCAAAATGCATGGAAGTGACATTGCCTACGCTAACTTATTCCGAGTCTCCGGCGACGGATGAAGTCGTTTCTGTACATTTTGCAAACGTATCATTCGCTCGTCAATTTAGTTTCGTTTGTCTTTGAATTACACTTTGTCTACCGGCCCATTACAGAGAACGCCTAGTGCTAGTGGCAGTGCTAGTGGCGCCCTCTGCGACAAAATTTACCATAACATCAGGATGACAGCTAATGCGATACGTTCTTTCATAAAGTTGAAGCAGAGCTTATTTGTAGTAATTTAAGTCAAATGACACCATGTATACATGTCGCCCAGCGAGCGATGGAGAGAGCGATGCATAATATTTATCTGCGGGATCAATTAGAAATACAGAGATGCTCAGAAGATCTAAAACGACTAAGATTGCCAAGGATTGCGCAGCTGAAGTAAGATAAGATAAGATTGCAGTGCGCCGCTGGATGCAGGAATAGCAGGACCGAACGCGGTGGAAATCCTATTACTTTGTTCAGCAGTGGGCGTCGAAAGGCTGATATGATGATAATCATACCTTGATATTGGCGTCCCAAAGTTCATTGCAGATCTTCATCCGCTCCTCCAGGAAGTTCTAGACCTAGTTAGCTCATACGTGCATCTCGCCCGAGGCCGCGGTGCGGTTCTCTCTGGCTCGCACCAGGCTCGTGACAGGCGAAGATCCGTGGTGCAGCCCCCCACAAGTTTGGAGGGGGAGGCCTATGCTCAGCAGTGGGGATCCAAATGCTGTTATGATGATACCTTGATATTGGCGTCCCAAAGTTCATTGCAGATCTTCATCCGCTCCTCCAGGAAGTTCTAGACCTAGTTAGCTCATACGTGCATCTCGCCCGCGGCCGCGGTGCGGTTTTCTCTGGCTCGCACCAGGCTCGTGACAGGCAAAGATCCGTGGTGCAGCCCCCCACAAGTTTGGAGGGGGAGGCCTATGCTCAGCAGTGGGGATCCAAATGCTGATATGATGATACCTTGATATTGGCGTCCCAAAGTTCATTGCAGATCTTCATCCGCTCCTCCAGGAAGTTCTAGACCTAGTTAGCTCATACGTGCATCTCGCCCGCGGCCGCGGTGCGGTTCTCTCTGGCTCGCACCAGGCTCGTGACAGGCGAAGATCCGTGGTGCAGCCCCCCACAAGTTTGGAGGGGGAGGCCTATGCTCAGCAGTGGGGATCCAAATGCTGATATGATGATACCTTGATATTGGCGTCCCAAAGTTCATTGCAGATCTTCATCCGCTCCTCAAGAAAGTTCTTCTGCGCGGATATGACGTACACGTCCACCTCGTTCACGCGCACGCGCAGCTCGCCCGCGGCCAGGCGCGCCTCGAGCACGGAGAATATGCGCTCCACGCCTATGCTCACGCCTACGCAGGGGACCTGGAGGTGAGAATATAGATTCATTTATATTGAAAAGTTCTACCTATTTACCTATTTAAAATTTAGTAAACATTTTTTGTTGGTTGGTTGTTAGTTTAGCGTGCTGGCAATATTGGAGTATTTGTAGTTTTCACTGTTGGCAACACTTTTATTTTTATTTATTTGATAATCGAATTTCAATGGTTTCAATTTTTATTATAAAACAATTTAAATTTATGAAACCTGCAGTGAAAATAATATTGAAAGTTTAGAAATAGTCCCAGACTCGATATCCATCTTCGGCCACATAGTCGATAAGCATCAGGTGAAATTGTGGCCAAATGGTTGGATACAACAATAGAAAATGCTTATTTAAAAATGTATATTAATTTGAAAACCCGCAACAATTTGTTTTAGTTGTATGCGCCAGTTCACACATCATACTAAATATATCGGATCCAATAAAGCTCCGTTTATTGAATCAGTATTGTAATTTGCTGTAAATACTCAGCGCGACGGATCCGTTAAAACGGACCCTGTGAAATGGACGTTACTATGTGAACACGCCCTTATTAAATTTTTTTCATAAACTTGAGTGAGCTATTACCTGTTTATTCTTCGAATCAAACATGCCAACAAGGTTATCGTATCTGCCGCCGCCCGCGATCGAGCCCACCGTTTGCTCCTCATTGCCGATTTTAATTGGCTCTGAAAGGAAACCACACGCTTATGAAAAAAACGTTACATAATCTATTATACAAGGGTAATATCGATTTCAATCAATTTCATGAACACTCCATCTTTTTTACTTAGAATTCGAAGACCACTAGATATTCGGTAGTAATTTATCGTAATTTATAGTTTATAGGGTTGCACACACTGCCAATTCATTGACAGACTATTGTTACCACATATAGTAATCTGTTGTGGTTACCACATGTGTACCGATTCGTCGTCGTGATCGGTAATTCACTAAATCGCAAAGCAATATGACTACATTATAAAGCTGTTACAAACCAGTAAATTTCACTTACGTGTCAATACCGCTTCATAAATCACTCCTGTGTAATAATCCAGACCTCTCGCTAAACTCAGATCAAAGACAACTTTATCTTTTATTCCGTATAGTTCGCAGTACTCCAGTAACAGTTTTATGCCTAACAAACCATCTACTGACGGTTTCGCGGCGGTAAGACTGTGGTCTTGGAGTAGCTTGTCCACGAGTTCTGTGCTGCCGTTCAAGCGAACGTACTCGCCGATTCGATCTGCTGCTTCTGGTGTTATTCCTTTCTCATTGATCATCTCGGCTCGGACTTCCTCCCATGGAGACTGCAATTAACATAAATATGAAATGCTTTATTTATAGGGTGTCAAAAATATATCAAAGTTCTAGCATGTGAATGTATATTTTTTAAACGAATAAAAAATCATGAATGTGAGGTCAGTGCCCAAAACTGGGACATACATATGCTGAATCTTCATTCTTTGTACGCAAGTAGTGACTTGCATACAAAGAATAAAGATTTTTTTAAACCCATATTATCCTACTGCTGGGCAAAGGTCCTCAAACATGTCCACCGATCCCTGTCTTTTGCCAGCATCTTCCAGTTCTGTGCGAAGATGCAGTTCCCAATCAAATGGTCGAAAGAATAAAGTTTAGATAAGAATAAAGCCAACTGAGGTCAATTTGTGTGTAAATCACGCGCCCCACGTCAACGTGTCAACGTGCAGTACATTTTGTACTACCCACTTGTACTTTTTACAATCCACTGCAGAGAGAGGTTCAGCTCTGTAAGAAAAGGCAATAACAATTATTCAAGAAGATACAAACCTTATCCAATTTGTCTACAGTGGAGCATGTTGTCCTGAATTTGTCATCAGGCACACCGCATGCCTCGAACATGCCATCGAGCAACCGTCTGTGGTTCACCTTGAGTACATACTTCCCAATATCCAGGGTGTCAAGAATCTCTGTTACCACTTTAAGGCATTCTGCATCCGGGACCATCATGTCATACTGTCCTGCTATGTCGAAATCCTGAAACACATTATTATATTACGAAAATAAGAAAATTATTAGCAAGCCACATATGGGTCAATCAAAACAACAAACAAACAAACAAAATATATTTATTTAGCACAAAACATAACAGTATTAATACATGTTTCAATAACCGCCTACTCTAGGTAAAACCTGTATCGTAGGCAATTAAATACTTCCAATGTGTCATAGGTTGGACTGCGTTACAAAAAAAGGAAATTTGTAATAACAACATCCAAAAAATGAATTTTCTATGGTAAAACTTAATTAAAGTGGTTAGATATAATTATTTTTGAATAAATAATAGTACCTCGGTTTCGTTATAATCTAGATTTAGTAAGTAATTAGACAAAATGACTTTACAGTTCTTGGAAATCAGTGGATGTATATTCAAAATTTTGTTAATTCTATTATATAGGAAAGGAGCAAGAAAATCGTGTTGTCTTTGCGCGTACACCGTGCTACATCGTTTTACTATACAAACACTATCCTTACTTCGCTTAGAATTGTACATCTTGCCGTCGAATGGTGTTGTTGAATGTTTTTTCAGAACAGCGGAAAGTATGTACAGCTGCCTAACAGTAAGTAACTGTGCGTCTCAGTATAGTAGTTCAGAGGAGTGTAGGAAATGTTTGAAAAACATGACCTTCAGAAGAGATCTCTGAGCCCGTTCAAGCTGAATAAGGAGAGTCTTACAAGCACCACCCCAGGTGTCAATGCAGTAGTTCACGAGAGATTGCGCAAGCGCAATGTAAACTTTTCTAAGAAGATCTCTGTCCCCCACACATCTTAGCCTTCTAAACACATAAATGAGCTTCTTAATCCGTCCAGACAACATCTCTATTTGAAATTTCCAGCTAAGTCTCTCATCAAACAAAACTCCCAAGTATTTCCTCATCAGCCTATATACGTCCCACTGCTGGGCACAGGCCTCACCTCAACAATGAGGTGGTCCGAGCCATACTCCACCACGCGGGCTCAGTGCGGATTGGTGGAGGGGTGTTTGTAAGGTAAGTGACCAACCTTACTGTCAGATGTTATTAAGCCGCCCGAGGGCCTCTGACCAGGCTTAACGACTAATATCTATCGATATTAACCGGGACCAACAGCTTAACGTGCCTTCCGAAGCACGGAGATGCTTGTAAATAGACGTCACTTTTTAGGTCAGAATGGTCACCCATGCCAAACATGACCGCGCCGTAGGTTGCTTAACTTTAGGTATCACTACCAAAGCGCTGCACCTCAATTATTTAATCTGTAACCCAAGTATTTAATCTGGTTTGATCTGGCTATAGCAGGGCAAATACAGGTGATGCTTTTATCAAACGGTGCGGTGCATGTATGCGTTTTTAGCAAATAATCTGAGATAGCTAATTTTCTATCGTAATTTATGAATCTAAGGTAGGTGGTTTTAGAGAGGTTAAGGGTTAAAAGATTTTCCGAATCCAATACGTTACCTGGTGGAGACCTTTTTCAGCGGAATCGTATACATCTTAAGTAAAAATTTTTCCAGAGTTCACAGTTAATTCTACTAAACCTAAGTTTTTCGAATTTACACGCTATGCAAAGTACAACTAGATCAAAACAATAAAACAGCTTTCATAGTGTTGATTCCATAAATTTATATACAACATAAATAGAAGTAGCAAGTAGCATCAATGCAAAAAAATTACTATATTTAAAGTATAAAACTTACGCATTGATAAAACTCCCTGTACCTCCCGCGAGTCATAGCAGGATTATCTCTTCGGTAGACCTTTGCAATGTGGTATCGTTTTAAAGTACTTATCTTGCTCATAGCCAGGTAGCGAGCTAATGGTACAGTGAGGTCATACCTCAGCGAAAGGATTTCTCCTCCTTGATCTTTCAGGTCATAAATCAACTTAGAATCTTCACCATATTTGCCTGTCAGTACTTCCTAAATAAAAAGAAATCATTTAGTAAATAAAACATAAATGTATATAGTGTATCTACATAAATACATGAAGTCTATATTTTTCAAAATAAATGACTTAATAATACCATACTCTCATGGTATATGTGATTTCTGCACTCATTTTGGTCTACTACAATACTTATCAATTTAGATTTATTGATAGACTATAAAATTCTTGAGGCACAAAACTCATTATGTTATTACTTAATGTGGAACTTGCCTTTAATTCAAAGACAGGTGTATCAATACATTCAGCCCCATGCTTCTTGAAGACATTAATAATTTTTTGCAGGACATCATTTCGTATTGTCATCTGCTGTGGGTTGTAATCTCGAGTACCTTTAGGGGTTTTAAGAGTGAACTTTTGGGGTGCAGCATCTTCAGTCCCAAGTTGAGCTTTCAAAGCTAGTAATTTAGCTACTTCTGCTTGGATCTGTAATTTTAAATTAATTTTCATAATTTAGTTATTTTTGGCATTAAAATAACTAAAGCGCTTACGATCTACGACTCGTCAACATCATAATTGTATACCTAATTGTGAAAACTGTATGGCTAATGAACGACGCCTTGTTTTATAAGCTTTATGTATTATAACACAGCTGTTTGTTTTCCTGAATAAAGCAAATAAATAAATAAAGTGTATAATACAGTCTTAGAAGCGTTCTTCTAAGTATACAGGTAGCAAAAAAAGATGTAGCATAACTACTAATTGGATGCATTTTGAGCAACTAAAAAAAAATTCTCCATAGGTTTTTCAAAAGCTGTCTACTATTGTAGAGCCTTGTATCGTAAACTAGAGATAAATTAGGTCTAAAAGGAACAATCTATTTCATTGTACTTAGTTATTGACACATCATATGACACAAAAAGTTTGTACAGGACAAAATTAGCTCATCCAATATAAGCCTCAAGTTGTGTACACAAGCACCACAAATCAGTACACAAAATAAAAACAAGATTACAATACACAATACTAAATGAGCCACTAAATATTTATATTACCTTACAGCAAGATGATGTAGTAATACTTTTAGCAAAAACATTGTTGAGAACAGGGTTGCATAAGTGCAATTTTGTTGCACCTTTATTTACAAATCTCAGCAATTGAATAGACATGCTTGATTTACCTCAGCCAATTTCTCAACAAAATGATTTCTCGTCACCACTGATATTCATTTATCATTACCGGAAAAAAACAACACTATATTATAAAAACAACAACATCAAACATAGGGAAGTAATTGGGCAAAGTTGACAAATTAAGTGGTGACGAAAGAACCATATGTGGAGTTTCAAATTTCTACATACAGAGGGGTGTACCAGTTTAAAAATGTGCTTCTAATTAACTGAAAGTCTTAAACATGCCACACAAAGTAAATATCACCCTTAAGCATTTAACAATCTCCTCAAACACAAACCTTCTCATTTAGGTTGTTGGTTTCAACTTTTGATTTTTTACTCATGACAATTGGAGGTTTATTTTCAGGGAATCTTGATATCTCAGAGACACTGAAGCTCCGCATATGGTACCACCACCTCTTAATGTACTGATAGGATTCAAAGTTTAAAGATTTCTCTAGATAATTAAACAGAACTATATCACTAGTGCTAGGAGTATATCCACAAATGTAACTGTATTGACAGAGCCATTTGTTGATCTCGTCCAGATTATAACCTACAGTCTTCTTTGCCTACAAAATTTGAACAAAAATTAGGTTATAACAGCATGATGCAATTTATTTAACAATCAATCATACCCTGAATCAAAACTTTAAAAACATTTGTCTCATTCAGAATACGTACCTTCTCACTGGATTCCTTTGAAGCCTTTAATTTTCTTACAAGATCGCCCTGATCTTTAATTTTCTGTAATAAACTTTCTTGAGAGTCTGCCATTCTGTGCTGTATCAATTGTTTCAACAAGTAACATTCACCAGACAGCCGTCCCGTACGTTCAAGGCTCTATTTGCAAGTAAAAGTAAGTTGGTACTTTGAAGATAATTGCAGGTTAGATTTTAAGCTTACGACATAACATTCCTTTCATTTATTTTACATTGAAGAAATTGTACGTACTGTGCAAAGATCTGTCAACCAGCTGTAAAAACGACACTAACGTCACTCACAAACAATGACATTATTCTTTTTAATTCTAGTTTTTTTTTCAGTAGTGTTGTGTGGAATCATACAAATATATTTCTGTACATGGCAACATTATTTTAGTCTATGGTGTGGCATTATTATATGTCAAGATGACAGTCAGTCTATGACACTGACAGTTTACTTATGGTGAATGATGTAACCAGCATTGCCAGAACTGTTACTTTTGTATCTTTTTAGGTGATTTTTTAGCCTCTCCAGGCTACTTTTTGGTTATACGATACAAAATATGGCTTTTTGGTAATTTCTCACGGTGGGTATTTAAATTTTATTAAAAAACTTCACGCCCAATGACAGAATCCTAAAAAATTATGGGTCTCAAACGGTGATATGCATTTTACTAAATCCACAGTACCTACATAAAGTTTTCGCTCCAATGATGTTAATAATGTGTGGAGCCTTGAATCTATATATTTGTTTGTATTGTAGATTGTGATATTATTTTTTGTAAAACAGGTGAAAATACTTATAAAATTAATGATTTGAAAAGGAACTTTAAAAAACTGTAAAAGAATTCTTTTGGTTACTTTTCTGTTCGCCTGAAGTCAATTTGGACAGCACTTCTGTGGCAATACTGGATGAAAAAATTAGAAAAAATAAAAAGATAAGATAAATAGCATTATTTATTCTCCAAAAATGCAAGAAAAATAAAACAAAAGTCAGCGGATTTGTAGTGCTATTCTATGATTTCGGGAAATGGATAGGTTCGAATACATAGAGGCTCGTCTCTTTGAAGGAGAAAGCTATCTAAAACGTGACAAAAGCGTGAAAATATACGACGGAGATGACAAGGTACCTATCTCAACTTTTCGCTGTAATTTCGGTCAACTATTTTGCACATACTTTTCCTTATACCCTTTTCATTCCAGACCCAATTTGTAGATGGAGAAGTGGTGCTTACAACCCATAGAATATTATGGGGAAAACCAGGAGATATACCGAATGGTCTCGTATGTTTATCCCTTCATTTGTACTATGTTTTCTATGTTGAAGAAGAGAGTGGAGGCGTGTTTGGTCTCGGTGGGCCCAAAAGAATTATATTGAACCTATCCCCAGCACTTCCGGGTAAGCCTTTAAGTTAAAAAATAAATGTTCAGTGCCTAACAAAATCATAATTAATAAGTTCCAAGGTATGTACTAAAAACTTACATTATCTATTCTTACAGGTAAAAGACCTGGTCCAGCTGTGGTCAGCACATACCACTTCATAAAACTGTCATTCAAAGATGGTATTGATCAAGCCTTTTATAAAGCCCTAAAAGATGCCATTGGTGCTAAAGCATGGGAGAGATCCACTCCAGTGTCATCTCCCATGAGTTCTGTTAGTCCTAGTTCAACTCCAAGGCCATCTGTGACTCCAGTCAATTCAAAGATACGATCAGGAATAGTTGGTATTGAAAGAAGCATAGAAGAACAACACAGAGCCACTGATCAAAGTATTAGTGTGGCATTTCAGGACCTAACAAAACTTATGGAAAAAGCTAAGGAAATGGTTTCCATATCCAAAAATATATCTACTAAAATAAGGGTTAGTATCTGAATTTTTCCAATAGGACAACAAAAGAATTCAAATCATAATAATGGCAAACAAACAAACCTATTGACTACCAATAATGTTGGTTTTAGTTTTGTATTTTCATTGTATTTAGTTTTATTTTATTTATTTTTATTTACTTTCAACTCATGTTAATATTGATTTATGTATCTTGCTGACATATACACTTAAGTGTCTATTTATGAAATTTTTTTCCAGGAAAAACAAGGAGATATATCTGAAGATGACACAGTGAGGTTTAAATCATACCTGATGAGTCTTGGTATTGATGACCCAGTCACCAGGGACACTTTCAGGTCAGATTCAGACTACTACATGGGACTCTCACAGCAAATTTCTGATATGATGGTTGCTGTACTTATGGTGAGACAATTTACTTAATTCTGTATATTTATTACTTCTGTATCTTGTTTGGGACATGACAAGATTGGTCTGTTTGGGAGGTGTATTTGAGGTAGGATCAAAGAACTCACAAAAGTAGTAGTCCTTGAAAGGTATCAAAATAGTTTAGGGAAACTCTTTGTATGCATTAATTAGGAGATACAGCCAAGGACAACACTATCTAGGTTCAATTCTCAAACATAAAGTAAACAATAATACATGTTTCATTTTATGGATGCACTGGGGTATTGCTAGACTTAGAGAAAAAACATAAATATTGTTATAATTTATTGCTTTCTACAGGATTGTGGTGGAATAATGTCATTGGCAGATGTGTGGTGCAGAGTAAACAGAGCTAGAGGCTTGGAACTTATATCTCCTGAAGATTTATTAAATGCCTGCAAGTAAGTAAATGAAAGTTATCTGACTTAAATCAAAGTATGAAGTTTGATTATTTTTTTCTCTTTGTATAGTAAAAATAGGTACTGTCAGATAGATAGCTATTGACTGTAAATAATTATAACTAATATTTGTTTATTGTATTTCAGACTGTTACCAACTATTGGAGCTCCAATGTCTCTTCGTAAGTTTCCCAGTGGTGCCCGTGTGCTTCAGCTGAATGGTCATAGGGATGAAGAAGTTGCCAAAACAACTAGTGATATGGTAATTTTTATTTCCCATTCATGGTGGCAGATAACTCTGGTTGTTAATATGCTTCTTAGAAAATTTTGTCTCATGTTTTCTTGATATTCTCTTTTCCTTATTTCAGCTCGACCAAAACATCTTCCTCACACCTGTTAAGCTATCGCAGATTGCGAATGTTTCCGTCCTGCTCGCACGGGAGCACCTCCTAATCACAGAACGCCTAGGGCTAGCTTGCCGGGATGAATCCATAGAGGGGTTGGCATTTTATCCTAATCTTTTTTTGAAACAAGCCTCATGAAATGTTATTGTTTATCTGAACAGAGAGATTTTGAGGGGATTTATTCATTTACATTGGAACTTTACTAACTTTTAATTGAAATTTTATTCTTTTCTTTTACCACAATTTGGTAAGTTACCAACTATGTTTTGATGACTGATGATTAAGTAACTGTGATGTTTAATATCCTCTTGTTTATTAAGAAACGTTAAATAATATAACAATAAAAGCGTAAAATGTGATTTAATATTAGCAAGGCGTCCTAACTTCACAAAAGCTTTTAGCCATTGTTATACATATTTAAGTGATAGTTAAAATTGATTAATATTTCCAGACCTTTTGTAAACCATCTCACAAAATATATCCTTTCACTATGGTTATAATTATATTATTATATACCAACAAGCCTCTCCAAGCATGACAATGCGATATGAACAGTAATTACGTTAAATAGAAATGTATGAAAATTGATTATATAATTTTATGTACTGCCGTTTATCAATAAATCTTACTTCTGTTAATTCAAAGCTTATTTTCTTATGAGACTAATGTAACGTAAAACTACAAAAATAAATATTTTTGCACTGATCACAGACATCAAGCATTCATTGCATGTATTTTCATTATAGGTTGTTAACTAGATATGGAACTACATATGAGTATTTTGGACAACTGGACAATTCCACAATTACCTAAAACATTAACATAAGTACCAAAAACGTATAGAGTAATACAATACATTGAATAAGTCCTGGATTGGATTTAGCTTGAGATTTGTTTTGTCCAGAAAAAATTGCATCAACACTTACACAACTAGCATTAAGATACCTACCAGAAAATAAGCAAGAAAAGAAAAGGAGCAAAATAAAAAGGAAATCCTAATTTTATAAATACTTTATTCCATGGAATGTCTTATACAAAATAAATTAATACTCAATGGCGCTTTTAAAGTCCTTTGGTACTTGACTATGTTTTCCACACAGCTCCCACGCCTTGAAGTCATCGGAGGAACGCAGGTTTTCTACAAAACACTCGATGCCTCTTATGAAGGGTAGTGCCATTTCATCATTTATTATTTCAGACAAGCGATGTAAGTATGAAATATTCTTTGCCAGGGTGTCCTTGATTTTTACAGAAAGTGGACGCTCAGTGCACTGCACTATATCAAGCTGTAAAATCAGAGTAAAATTTGCTGAATAACAATATGCATAATAAATTTTAATGCATACAATAACACATTACTAATCCTGATATAACAATTATGCAGTAATTTAGAATTATTGTCAAATTGGGCATAAATACATATAATATCTCATACCTTTTCATCAATAATATTAGACTGAAGACCAAGGTATTGTATCAAACATTCTGATAATGTCTTCACAGTAGTTGGTAAACGGCCATATTTATTTTTTGATATAATCAAATCTCCAACCTGTAACCACAAATAACCCATAATTAAAAACCTTTCTTAACAAAAAAAACAAACATTGGCAGCATAATATAGCTGTAACAAAAAAATACCTGAGTGTCAAATACTGAGTTCAGCTTCACATTGTGCTTGTGAAACAGACAGTCCGATAATTTTCTGCAGTCATGAACTATTTTCTTAGGACTCACACTTTCCAGTAAGTTTTTCAATCCTGCATCAAAAGCATGATATTGCATAACTTGTATGTCAAATATATAGATTTGTTGGGGTGTGGATAGGACTAAAAATGGCATTTTGCATTTTCTACCCATATTAGCACCATCTGTGCTAAGTCCAACATAATTATATGTCATCAAATTATCCAAAGCCTCATGGAAAGTGTTATCAACTTGATTGATAAAAATATACTTTTTAGCAACTTTTATTATGTCTTCACATTCTTTCTGAGATATTTTCAGGTGTCTTGGTGCATCACCTTCTTTCAGTTTAACAATGTCTCTGATCTCAGAGTTGTAGTAATGGCACACTCCATCATTGATTGTTTCAGTATCTTCCTTGATGTTGTAGAGAGATATTCTGGATTTGTCACTGTTCATGCTGTAAAATCTGCCTTCAATCACTTCAGAGTTCTTTGTATGAACTTGTAAAAGCTCACCTTTCATGTACAAGTTATCCATGGTGTATACTTATAAAATATAGTGTTTTAATCTTTCTTAACAGGTTTAGATGGTTTACTAGTTTCACCATACGCCTTATAAATGTACAATCCCAGCGTAACGTGCAGCACGATCACCGCTACAACCGCCGAATAAACACTGCTACTAACTGGTTCTAATCGTAACAGAGCATCGAAGAGAACCACCTTCACAGAGAAGAACGCCAGAACAGGGACTATTATTATGACTAAACAGTATTTTATTACTGTACTGAACACCTGAAAATCGGGTAGATCCTGAAAAGAAAAAGCAAGTTATATTTATGTATGTAAAATGTACAAACATAATATAAATGTAATATACACAGCTATAGAGGTAAACTTACATTTGCGCGACCTTCAATCATTATAGGAAAAGTGAAAATAAAGAAATAAATTAAATATAAGATAGGTCAATCACCCAATTTCTTCATCAATCAATCACATGAAAGAAGAATTATTATTTTAACGCAAGTTGTGTCAGTAGGTAATCGATAAGATGTCATTCAGAGTCGCCATTTTGTCTTGTTATCGATTTATATAAGGCAGTCATACACATACACAGCTCACCGTATATTTTCTAACTTGTCTATTAAAACAGAGTACTGTACCGATATTCAAAGCCTATACCTATATACTCTAAGAGCCAAGATAATATAAATACTATGTAGAAGAGCTGCGCGATCGGGTTCCGTTCGATTCTAGTCCTTTTCTTGACCAGCCTATCACCTTTTCTATCAACAATTCGAAATCTCCTCCAATGCGGGGAACAAACTAGATGGTGCAATTTGTGATTCTTCGACTGGCTAACTAATGACCTTGCACAAAAAAAATATAAATAATAAAAATACTGATTATTTTGATTATTTTTGGAGTTCATCTAAATTTTATCAATAACTAGTACCTATCATATTTTACAAATTTTAAACGAAGGTTGAGGATATCGTAGAGTACATCCGTGTGAAGACCAAATACACCCTGAGGGTCGAACGGTTGGAGTCTCGTCATAATACGAATTTCAATTCGTATGTGGTAAAGGTTCCTACCGAACAGCTGCCGACCTTCACGAAGGAAGAATTTTGGCCGAAGGGTGTTGTGTATCGTCGATTTCGTGGACGGATACCCGACACCAAGTTGCGTGATACACTACGCCGAATAAATATTATATTGTTTTGTTTTATTTTTATAAGTTATATTTATGTTTTTTATGAATATGTATGTTAGACTTTAAGGTATTTATGATATGGGCCATAATTTTGTTAAAATTCGTTGCCTGAAATAAAAGTTATTATTATTGTTATTTCAGTTTTACTTTCCTCAAGGCAAGGTATGAGCCTCGTCTTGGTAAATATAGTGACTGTGTCACGGGCCTAAGCCAAGCGAACAGCACTTTCGGAATTGGTTGTAGAGTTGGAGTCGTCCTGCAAAAACCGCCTGTCTATTCGACATTGTTGTCTAAAACGGTCAAACAAGTTTTTGCAGTACATGGTGCGATTTTTTTAAAATAACATTTACTTAAAAATTCCTATCAACTATTTTGGTACATATCCACATATAAATCTGCTTACGTAATATTTGAACGGGCCTTGTAGTTTGTGTTTGGGTCACTCTGGTTCTGGTGACCTCATTTGACCACCATGAGGACATCGAAAACAATTATTCTGTTAACTACTTTTATCAATTGAGAAGAACATGTTAGGTTGTATTTACCTGCCAAATTTTATTTTATAAACTGCCTATAGTTTTACATACATATCACATTGGCGAGCGAACACAGCGCCACCAGACTAAAATAAACACGGTTTTCCTCATATTGGCGGTGAATAACAGTACAGTTCGGCTTAATAGCGACATTTTACCGGAAAATGAAACGTTTTTTGAACATAGGTACTTAGCTACCTTATTCAAAGCCAACTTTTATTACTGCCTGGTGCCCTTTAACGCAATGACAAAACTAGAGAGCATTCCTATGAGCTGCCTGTGGTGGCGCTAGTGTTGCATCGTTGCGCGTTGGTGGCCGTTGGCGGATTACTTGACCAGCCTAGACAAGAAAAGTACTAGAATCGACCGGAACCCGATCGATACACTGCTCTAGTTATATAGATTTTGAATAATTAAGTAAACGTTTTATTTTCAGGTAAAACGCCGCTATTATTCGACTTCCGTTTTTATTTTTGGCGCCAAAGTAAAATTGTTCATGGTCTTTAAGTTTGATCAAGGAAAACTACGGAGCCTTTACCATTCGCGAAGTTTATTTCAGTGTAATTAAATTAATGTGTTTGAAAGCATATTTTTTATCAAAAGTGAGGAAAGCTATGCAACCAAAACACTTTCTTTCTAAACTATGTATATTTACGGTTGTTGAACATATTAACACAAACGGAAGTGTTGAATTGGTCACGCATTGATAATGGCTTTTTTAATCGGCAATGTTCACTGCAAATGTGTAAAAATATAATACAGAGCTGCGATGACAAAAAGTAAACCATGTCTGTTTGTTTGTTTTTCAGTTCAGTTATTGTTTAAGGATAATAAAATAAAATAAAGTTATTGATGAAACTAATAACACCTGAGTACCTAATGCATACTTTCAATTTATTTGAAACATTAACGTATCAGTGAACTGTATGACACAATCAATTCAGTAAACATAATAAAATTGCAAGGCAAAACCAAGGGTAGAGCCTAGTAGTCTTAGCACGTAAAACGATTCAAACTTTTACTTTCAACCCTTGCAGAGAGTAATGCGGGTTTGTGCATCTAGAAATATATTTTTATTAATCAGACAGCTTTGCTAGTGCACACGTGGAGACATAAAGTGTAAAATTACAGTAATCAGATTTTTTTGCAAAACTTAACAATGAAGTTCATCTTAGGTTCAATCATAGTTGTTATTGTTTGCGTAAGTATTGATTGGTATTTAAAAAAAACATTAAAAATGTAGGTAAGTTAACTTTAATTAAAATTCAATAAAAGTTAAATAAAAATTGAGTTTTCGGGGGATCTATGCAGACTCAGTTAAGTTATTTATTAATTCTGCAGATCGAGATAAAAGGAACTTTTGCAGATATTGACGAGGTTCTAAAAACAGTATTTCAATGGAAGAATCAAAATTTTCTTAACCTTAGTGAGGTTAGCAACACTTTCCTTGAGTGAAAATACCCAAGTAATGATTCGCAAACTTTTAAAGCATCTTGTACTTTGTACTTATAGATTGGAGTGGCCACCAATGGAATTTTTGATTTAACTGATGTTAAAAATAAACTGCTGCAGTGGAAGACTCAAAAACTGGCGGCACTTTGTCCTTCAAATGGGTGAGTTTACGCCTATATTTAAAGCCTTTGAAATGCATATTATTAGCAGTTAGCATCATTATTTTGTGATGTATTACTTCATTTTGTACGACTAGTAGTTAAGTTCGCTATCCAAAAATAAAAATAGAAATGAAATCTAGCTACATAGACGTTAAAATATCTTTATGTGCTTTTTTCAAAGTGCCAACTTACAAAGTTTACTCAATATTGTGTGCAGTACTGCACAACCTACCAATGTAACTGCAAGAGATGCCTGTATTACCTGTTTTAGTCGAGTGACTGCAATGCCAGAGGTAAGGTACTATCAAAATATTGTTGTGCGAAGTGTAACTACCTATGATTTTCTAATAACGAATGCGCCATAATGCATCAATTTCCTTGGCCGACTGTCTGTTTTTTTTTAAATTGTTAAGAATTTATACGAGTAATTTGTACATGAAATAAATATTTATTTTATGCTAGGGACCTCAAGAATTGAATGCGCTGAGTGTTTGTGCAACCCAATATTTTGCGAACACTTCTTACGGTGCATGCGCAACTGCATTAACGGTAAGATTTAAAAACTACATGTCGTGATTTGAATGTTACAGAATAAAACAAACTGAATTTAATATACGGCCATCACAATATCTAAAAGATACATATTTCTAGGCATTGTCAACTTCGGCTCTGAACGTGCAACCGTCGGGTTGCTATATGGGCTATTGTGACTTTGTACGGTGCTTACGAAGAACCAATTCTGCTAATTTGGTAACTTTCCTCATAAATTTATCAATTTTTTCACAAATTCAGTATTTTTTATATCTAATGTTTTCTTTTTGCTTTCCAGATCACGCAATGCACCAGGGAAGCTCGAACGGGTATAAATATAATGCTAGATCCTGATAATGTACGCTTCTTTACAAATGTTACTTCATGCATATTAGCGCGGTCTCGATGTGGTAGTTTCAATCCCATCACAGGAGAACCGCAAGTTCCTGGCTCGTCCTCGTCTGGAGCAAGAGTCAGCAATGCACTCCAGTTTTCACAAAATGGCGAGCTCAGAATTCTTGCATTCTCAGCAAATACACCTGTGCTTAATGCATTTTGTACAAGTACAGGAAATCTTACTCAGTCTGCTTGGCTCACAAATTCGTGTTAGGAGAACGGTAAAACAAAAAGACTTTTATTTTTGGCAGCAAGCACCTTGTTTGTGTATCATACTTTTCCTAAAATATAACTGTATCATAAAAATATAATAAACTAGCGGACCCGGCAGACGTCGTCCTGCCCGCAATTTTTTAAATTATTTCCTTTAAACCTTTCCCAAGACTTCCACGAATATTTCAAGTCCAAAATAAATCAAATCAGTTCAGCCGTACTCGAGTTTAGCGAGACTAAAGAACAGTAATTCATTTTTACATATAAGAGAAGATAGCGGATTCTCCTGACGTTGCCCTGCCCGCTGTATTCGTAATTTTTCCTTATTTTCTCACCGTTCAACCTTCCCTGATCTTTCATTAATATTACGAGACCATGTAACATTAGTTAAATCGGTTCAGCCGTTCTCGAGTTTCAATGAGTGTAATAGGCTTGTTTCCACTATGAAAGAAATATTCAAAAACTGATTTTCTCTAAAATAATTCATAATTTCAGATGCCTTTACACTAATATTTTTCTGCAGTTCGTATTATTTGATTTTTAATTGGAATTCAAATGATAATTAGTCACTCAGTCGGCATTGCACGCGGTGACGTCAAAGTGTGTTATTTCCACGAAGTTATATCTATAACTTCGTGGTTGTTCGTGGTTATTTCCCATACAAGCTCTATGAAGAAAAGCGTTTTGACAGTTGATAAAAAGTACGTCAACGATTGGTGGTGTCAACTACCGTATTGAAATGATCTATATACATCATCGATATTCCTGCGTAAAACTACTTTCTTGTGCATTGAAATGTGAACCACACTCGCATTTCAATGAATTAGGTTAGGGATTGGGTTAGGTTAGTTTGTAAGTAGTATATAGTTATAAGAATTAGGCGGTATGGCTCTGACCGTTGCCTTTCCTTTTGGGAACAAAGCTACTTTGGGCTACTATCAGTCACAGTGTTGCCATATCTACCAACTTTTAGGTAGATCTACCAACTTTGCCCTCAGTCTACCTGTCTACCAACCTAAGCCTCAAATCTACCTACTTTTCAAAATATTCTAATGTTTTTTTTTTAATTTTCTTATTTTCTTCTTATTTTATGAACCCTCAGCATTTAATTGAAAAAAATTCAATCCCATCTATAGCTTATAAAGGAGTTCTGTTTCCAGGCAAGTTTTAGTTATAAATTTTATCTACTTAAGTTTTTTTTTCATTTTAATTAAATATTTATTTAAGTAAATATAACTTCTTTGTTCAGGACTATTCCCAGAGACAGATAACCTGACCGAATTAGACAGAGAGTGGAGATTATTGAGAAACATGGCTCTCCCCTTTACAGGAAAAAATGCGGATCCTACACCTGAAGAGTTCTGGAAGCATGTTTTATTAATCAAAAAAGGAGACCAGTCTCCAATGTTCCCTCTGCTATGTCAATTCATAAGAAAATTACTGGCACTTCCTCATAGTAGTGGCAATGTTGAGAGACATTTTTTCCTCTATTAATAATATGAAAACCTCCCAAAGAAATTATCTTTGCACAGACACTCTAGAGGGTTTGTTACATACTAAAAGGTTTATCACAAAGAATAACGGGCAGCCTAGTAGTAATCATTTAAAACTTTTTAATAAGAATATGTATAAACACAAACAATAAATAAAATTATTATTATTTATGAATTTTTAATTTAAAAAACCTATTAAATTAAGGTGGTAGATCTACCTATTTTTAATCTTGAATTCTACCAACTTCTACCGATTTTCGGCACATATTCTACTAATTTTCTAAAATTAGGGTTGGCAACACTGATCAGTCAGCCGGCATACATTACATACATGTCAAACAAATGTCAATGAACTTAAAACTTGGAAAAAAGTCTCCTTCGTCATGTTTCTGAAATATTTTTGAGTTAAAACAATTCGTGAATCAATATATATCTGAAAGTGCATTAATTACTGATTGTCTTCACTTAATTACATATTCAAATTTGTTGAGTTTGGTAAGTAATGTTTTATGTTGTAACCAATTAGGACTTTTGTTTATTAAACACTTGTTGCTTGATCTTGTCAAGTCTCCATAATTCAGATATTGCTATAGTTACAACGTTACCAAATATTTATCTATGCTATTCATTAGATGTTAATATTATAGGCCGATAATTTAACTCTAGGGATACCTACCAAACCCTACATACATGAATGACTTCTGGAGACTAAACCATACCTTAATTACTGAGAGATATTTACTGAACAAAACTCAATGAAATTAATTGAAATCTATTCAATTAAAATTTAATTAATTCTAGCTACAACAAGTGAGCAGGTGGGTAGGTGTTACATTAATATTACACACATTGTTTTATTTATTTATTTTATATTAAACACACCCAAGTATGACTATATATTTAGCATTTGTTTTTTTATTTCACAAACTTTAAAATATCAAATGCTATTGATGTTTGTCAAATTATATAGTAATAATCATGATAGCTTATCAAATGTGCAAACAACTGTGATGTAGATAAAACCAAGATAACAAATCTTTATAACAATAAGTCCTCATTCAGTCCTACACATATTTTTTCAAATATGAACCAATCAACTGATAAAATATTGTTAACATATCACATTTTCATCTCAAATCCTATATTTGTTATCAGAGGCAGCTTTATTTAGCTTTGGTTTTGTGCTCTTTGTTTTCTTCTTAGCTTTTTTTATTGATTGTATGGAATCATCTGAATCTGAGTTATCGGATAAAATAGGATGATTGTTCTTAGTGCTTTTTTTACTTTGCACAGCAGTTGTAACAAAAGCACTTTTTCTGAACCGACTCTTTGATTGCCTTGTTCCGGTAGGACTTCTTTTCTGCTCATTTGTGTTTCTCGGTACATCTGTAAAGCTTGGATTATTCATATATTGCGCATTATCGGATTTAGAATGTTTTAATCTGGAAAACAAAAGTGTCTTGAGTTAATAGGTTTAAAATGCAAATTAAATGTTATTTTCTAAACACTGGTTGTGTGGTTGTCATGTTATTCCAACTGTTAATTACAGTGATCTTTGTCTACCTCCAAAATGATTAGCTGGTATTTATAAATTTATCAGTTTTTTTAATATTCCAATGATGATTTTACATCTAAGAATGGTTAGACCTGGCCAACATAGGTATGGATTATCTTTATACTTACTTTCCTTTCTTTTTCAATGTCTTTGGCAATTTACTTAAGGGCTCGAAAATATCTTCAACTGAATTTGGCACTTTAATTGGATTCTTTTTTGTCTTTGACTTTTTCTTTTTCTTCTCTTCTTTGTTCTTTTTCTTCTCACCCTCTAGTTCTTCTAGTTTTTTTGAACAAGACCTAAAAATAAATGATAAAAAGTATAAGTCACGACATTTGTAAAGAAAGCTAGTTTTGTTCACCTGCACACGAGTTTTGTACGCCGCAAGTCCGCGTCTATGCGAGCAAGCAAGATAGCGACTGCGCAAACTCCTCCTTTCCAGCGTTCATTTTATATGGCGCTACTTATAATCATATTGTAAAAGCATATTTAGGATGGTGTTGAAGTGAAATATGTTACCTGAGCAAAGATTCACTGTCAGTGAAGTAAGAATTCATTGCAAAACTAGATATGCCCCATGACAAAGGCCCTTTTTCTTCAGTCTGCATGCCAGTCCATATATTTCGTTTTAATGAATTAAGCTTTACTTGCAGCTCGGAGGGTTGTGTATTTTTGCTTTTGATATCTGATAGGTGCCTGAAATTAATCCGCATGGACAATTTATAAGGATTAAATTTTAAAAGATAGATCATTTAATAACACACACATCCTTACTTTGGTGGAGGGAGACATCTAAAGCGATGCCAAGGTGCAGGGTTTAATTTAGCTTTATCTGTTGTCTCATTAAACATTGATACACTTCGAGGTCTTGCACTTTTCGGTACTTTCTTTTCCCGATCTGAGTGATATGGCGAGTCGCTTGCCTGAAGATAAAATATTTTGTTAATAGATGGTGAATGAGTTTTCTTCTGTGATTTATTTTACAATATTTACCTTAGCAGGTATAATTTTTAATTCTGGTGGCATTTTCTTCTTCCGCCTCGGCTTGGGTTTGTCGGAAGAATGTAGAAGTTTATGTACTCTTTTAACTGGACTGAGATTCTCCTCCGATTCACCGTCAGACGAACCGTCCGTCATTGCATCCGATGTTAAATCTATTGTAGCTCTTGACACCTAAAACATGCACATGATTTGCACCTCCGTTAAAAAAAAAAATTGATACTTCCTTACACACATACTAGAAGTTCGTAGTTTTCAAATAAATTCTAAAAGAGACATTAATCTGACCTGAAGAGTTTCTCTCTTCGGATTTCTTTTTTCTATTCTTTTAATTTTTTCTAACCTAGGACGCGGCCTTCTTGAAGTCTGAAACAGATCAAGCTTATTTTAAAACAGGATTTGTAATTTCGATACATAAAAACGTTTTGTAAATATTTTGAATGTGCAGGACCATATTTACCCCAGGCATGTTTCTATTAATGTCCGGAAATAATGGGGAAGGTGGAGGTGCAGTTTGAGGAACCTGCCCTGACTCTCTTCCAGCTCCTGCTTCCGAACTGCTACTTGATGTATCACCCTCGTCACTGTTAAAATAATTTGTACATATAATCATGTCTTAAATGTTACCAACAAATTCCAATTATCGTCCTTACTGACCTAGAATAATCTGACAAGTCAATATTAGTTGGTTCGTCAGCATTTGACCCTTCTTTCAGTAATCTAGTGACGATTTTGGTTCTGAGCCGCTCTTTTCCAGGATCTTCATCGTAAAAATCTAACAGAGTTTCACAAAATGTCTTTCCCAAGCTCTCATAATCTTGTACCGAGAAGTGTGTCGACATTCTGCTGCCCAGCTCTGACCCTCCGAATGACGCTTCCATGGTATAGCTATTAGCGACTCCCAGCATCCACACAACCACTCTTCCCGTACCTTCTTTACTGCGTTGTATTCGGAACTTGCAGTTTTCAAAAGAGAACTAAAAGGAATGAAATCATCTACATAATTTTCCCGTTACTTGGTAATACCTTTTTGGCAGGGTTGGCTATTATCAAGATAATTATTTTCTCTGATAATTATCCGATAATTATCCGATAATTATCTGATAATTATCTGATAATTATCCAACTATGAAATCAAATAACGCCGCCAATTTGATGATTGCCATACCCATTAATGAACTATTTTTTGAAAATGCTTTCTTATAAGTTCACGGAACACTTATCGATATTTGTATTACATATGTCGATATCAGACATCACTAGTTTTAGTACCGTAGACACTCGCAACAGCCTACAGCGCCAAAATGGCGATTATCAAATAGGCACAAAAACAGTGTGACAGCCACCTGTCCAGTGGTACTTACTTCAGGTCAGTGGTTTGGATACACATATATATTATTTCGTTTTGTTTTGTACAATAACAGTTACTCGTTATTATCAACGATAATTATCAACACGTAATTATCATGATAATTATCAACGATAATTATCAAGATAATTATCACGATAATTATCCAGGCCAACCCTGCTTTTTGGAAATGGACAACATACCTTGTCAGCTGCATTTTTGTGCAACATCAATGGAAATACTTGCTCCTGTAACCGCTTATCCGTGTTCCTTCGACTTTCACATCCATAAATAAACACGTTATGTTTTCTTGAATGTGCATGTAAATCTATGTACATCGCAACGCCACATTCTTCCTGCAATCTAATCAAAAGTATACATCAGAAACTTAATCTACAGTTAATGTTAAAAACCTTCGCCGGTCACTAACCTTCGTATCATAACTTTAGTATGCCACACGGGAGGATAGGTTTCTCTTATTACAGTCCGATATTGTCTATTTAGGTCCTTTCCGGTCAGCGAACAACGGTTATTTCCAACAATCACCTGTAACAATAAATATAATTTTTAGCTCTAGTTATTTCTATGGTGTAAAAAATATCGAGTTCACCACTTACACCATCCGGGTTTAACATAGGGACCAGTTTGAATATAAACTTTTCACGCAATTCTCTTGCTTGATTCGAATCTCCAGTCAAATAGTCCATGAAGCCTTTCATCATCCATGATGAGGGTGTTTCCCCGGGGTGTACTCTAGCTGTGATAATGACAGCCTTCTTTTTCTGCGTATAATACAAACAAATAAAATTTCCATAAGCTAGTGACTTTTGTTTACAGGCTTAACACAATAGCATACCTTTGGTTCCAATTCATTGGGATTAGGAGGCGCAGTGACAGTAAGGTAATAGACGTTATTTCCCGCTAAAGTCCGACAGAGAAGCCGCAGTTTAGAATACGTTGATTTGACAGGATGTGCTTGCAATTTCGAAAGGTATTCTTGTAAATCTGAGTATGTGTAGGGGTAACAATGTGCTATGTATACAGCATCGTCAGTATGTGGAAATTCTATATTGAAAGTCAAAGTATAGCTTGGAAATTGTTCCTCCTCTTCAGTTCTGCAAGAAGTTGATTCGTGTAATATTAGGCGAGTCTCGGTTTATTTACAAAAATAAGCATGACTTACGTCGAGTCGTTTTTGTAATATGCGATGTTATCGCCACATCTTCTCCATCCAATTGAATGTAACTGCGCGTCCTTGGTCGAATACAGCAAAGGCCGCATCCCTTCATTGTATAAGCTTTCCGCCTTTGACAAATTCACAATTGAAAACCTGCAATGTTTCCGTTGAAATAAGAGCGTACATTGATTTCAATAAAGTTTGCTGCGTCACGCAATTTACACGTAAACTTACCTATACATCATTTGTTTTCTAGTATTCGTAACTCTGAAGTAGAACCACTGCATATGTCTGTTTGTGTATAGATCAGTTCTAAGGTGTAATTCGTAATAAGCAGACGTAATTCGTATCGCTTTTGCTAGGTTTCCGCTTTCGAATCGGGATTCGAATCGTAATTCGTCATCACCGCTAGCAGGAGGACTAGAGGTGGCACACGCTGACAAAAATAATCTCGAACCTCCAACAGTCGATCTGCTAAACTATAAACAAAATCAGTTTCTTAGATCATCGTCGTTTTCATTTGAATGGCTGATTGATTAGTTATCTATAAGATATTGGTCATGCGCTAGATAAACGTTCAAAATCATTTCACGAGTTAAGTCCTGGACATAGAACCCCAAAGTGGTCAGGTGAGGATACCTTACAAATATTTAAATTGTGGTTCAGTATTGAACGAAGTTAAAACTTTTGTACACAAAATGCAAGATTACGTGAAACCGATGCAGAGACACTGACATTGAACAAGTTGACTGGGGTAAACATATGTAAATTATGTTATGCCCGTATTGATCTACGACAAGTTAAAGTATGTTGATAATTCGAGTTGGTATTTTAAGTTATACTTACATAGTTTACCGCGCTCATCGGATAGTATTGAAAAATAACAGTTCCAGCCTCCTCTCCTACTGGTTGAGGCCTAAGTTCTTTTCCAGTTTGTATGTAGTATGGCTCAGGTGACGCGGGATTCCAACCTATATGTTGAATCCTTTCCTCGACCACCTTTAAAACGTGATTTGTTTACTACATTACCGTCCTCCAAAAAACTATGTAGGTGCAATGGTAGAGTAGGGCCTATAAACTCACTTGACATTCTGAAGGCCACCTCGGTGCCTGCTGCGGGCAATCTAGTTCTTTCGGCAACGCAAACAAATCACGGGGCTCTTTTAGTTTTGCTGTTGTCCGAAATGTCCTTATGTCTGTGTTTATTTCAAGCTGATTTGTCTTGATATTATTTTGCAGGAAGTTTGATATAAACGTCCCTGCAGCAATAAATTCAAATATTTACACTTGATCAGTTTAATACATTTTATATTTATTTTTACACATGCAGTAGTTGTGTAAAACTAAATGTTAACTACCTTTGTTGAATCATTCCCCTAGCTATAACCATGTGAGTTAAGAAACAAACATTGCATTCTGCTACGAATTTCATTATGTGTTTTACCTTTAGTGTAAATAGGAAAAAGAGACGCTTGTAAGGATTTCACTTGTTCTAAATTAGCTATTAGGTAGTTGTCTTGCAACACAGGATCTCTGGTGGGCATCGTTAGAGGTAATGTGGTGTTATCTATGTACTGCCGTCTACGCTGCTCTTCCCGTTCGATAATCATCACGTTGTCTTGAACGCTTTCGAGCTGTTTCCACCATAACATTTTAGGATTTGGATCTAAAAGTAACATCCGTAACTGTTTGCTCTCACAGCTTAAGCGCTATACTATTTTGCTTATCGTTCGCGACGCTAATCTTCGTATCGCCATGGTTACAGTAACGTTTGAAACGCTCGTCTAGCTATTATCTACCACTGCAAGCGGTAACCTGGCTGCGCGACGTCCCGAAATAAACTGACTGAAGGGCTAATACTTTTGGCTTTTGGAACACGAAATAGTGCGATCGAATAAAGCCTTATCAGGTGATTGGTGACGTCAAACTATGACTTATGCGAAATATAAGGGAAATTTTCGTAGACATAAAATGAATTGATTGGCGAAGATGTTTTATTATAGTTATTTGATGTTTTTATGGTCACGCTATGGAGTTCCTCGAACCCGAAAATCTAAAGATCAACTGTTATTGCCTGGCTACATAGCTGATTCAGTCAACAAAGCGACTAATGTTTCTAAGCTGCACTCAAACAGGCATTTTCAGTCGCAAAAAAGTCAATAATAAAAAACAGTTTTTCATGTTATTACATACCTTCATTAATTTCCACATGGTCAATTATTTCGATAACTTCTTCTTGAACCGCCAAGTTCTCAATTTCAACAGGCTCTGCAAGCAGAACCGACATTTTCAGCACTCTAATACCAATTACACATTAACTAGAACTGTGAGACAATATTTAGAGCTAATGTATTCCTTGGATATGGCCTCCTCCTATTGAAGAATCTGTATTACGTTTCATTGCAAACCGAGTCTCACTGACGCCCAGGCAAAACTACGAGGCATTTAGGTGGTTTTCTTTCAGATAGGTACATTACTGAAACGTCTGACTCAACAAAGTTAGCCGAGAAATGGTAATTGCTACCACCACATAATCAACGGGTATTATGTTTCCGCGTAAGGAAATTTTGAGTCAGCTAAAGCATTTTCCAGCTAGCTGCCTAGACCTGTTCCCTAGAAAGTCTGAAAGGTGACTGCACTTTAATCTAGTGTGTAGGAAAGTTGTAGCGTTTGTGTGGAAAACTTTGTTGTAGCCTCGCCGCGACCGTTAAACTTTAATCTGCCCATAGACTTGCGAAGTATCAGATGCTACGACCCGATAACCGAATGACCCAAATTTTGGGAGTGTACTTTGCGTTAGTGAATATTCATCGGAAAGTCATAAAGAACACTTACAATGATTCATGTATTTTTTTTCTAAAACAACCAATAATAAACTTTACCAGCTACGTCACAAAACATAAATAACTTTCTCAGTTTCTTCTAGAACTTGTAAAGTATTTTAAATTGTTTATCTGATTTTTGTTTTGTTTATGAGCTATCCTTGTTCTTTTAAATAGAGTTGTGTTTCTATACCAAGTCATCATTCATTGTAGTCTGTATCAATTTCACTAATATCAGCATGCGTGTTTTTGCGTATGCGGAACTGCGGTTAAGTAAATCTATTTATAAGTTCTATTCTATTTGTAGCCAGTTGAACTAACATTACTGTCACTTTTTTTTATACCCATGTAAGATAATAATATTTTCATTGAATTGACGTCACAGTAAAGTGAAATCGTTTTTGCTATTAAAACCAAAAGTATTATTGAATTTGTTAAGAAATAGATTTCAGATCTAGTACTTTCACTGCTCTACGTACTATACATTGAGCATTACAGATATCATAAATGTTACGCTTTAAGATGGTGAACAGGACTTTAAATTGTAAGTTCATTAGTTCACCATCTAACGGAATTATTAATAGAGAGACAAAGTAGTTCCTTCTTGCATTGGATATAAAGTTCACTGTTGCGGTTTTTCGTTCCCTTGGAAACGAATTTTGTAAAATCGATGCCTCTTATGTATTTAACTTTAACACAGTTGCTGAATCAAAGGTAAGATTGTGAACCTATTGAATCTATTGAATATTTGTAGAAGTATCATAAGCATACGATACGATATAATCATGTAACATATTTGCATGTTTCTTTAGTAGTCCTAGACACGTTAAAACGTCCACGATAGACGTAGTGGCTATATGACCGGGTTCCCACTAGGCCTTCCGGCAATTTTACCGGATCGGGACATCTGCCGGTCCGGCATAGTGGGAACCCGGCCTTAGAAACTTACGTGATATGTTAGTGTTGGGATGTTTCATATTATTTGCTTACAGCCTTATCAAATTATCATCGCTGTTTTACACTATGATTTTTCTTTTAGGCAAAGCAAATACATGACTTCGTATGCGCTTGCTCACGATGAGTAGCATACTCATAATTCTGCTTACCTATAGATTTGTTTCTGTTATCACTAGTGCTGCCCTCTGGAGACCAAGCATTAATTTAGTAATTTAATATTTGATGATGAATGTTGTTGATGTCACTGCGACAAATGATTGCCTAGAAAATGTGGACAAAGATTATAAGCCAAGATAAAGCCTAAACTTTATCGTTTCTAATGTGCCTTTGTGTGATATCAATCTAACCCTTTTAAATGTGCCTGCGTCATTTATTTGCAGCGCGTGTCTGCCACGCGATTCAGAGGAGACGAATTTTCAGCGGGTTTTTATTTTCACTCCTATGAAACTTAATATTATAAATGCGAAAGTTTCTTTGTTTGGATTAGAGATGGGCCGAGTAGTGGTTTTACAGAGTACCGAGTATTACTCGGTTTAAAGCTTGCAGAGTACTTAGTACTCGGCCGAGTTACTCGGTTTAATTTGAGGTCCTAAAACAAGATCAAACATGACCGTAACTCGCTGCCAGCAATACCTACTTACTTTAGTTTTGAATTAATGAATCATGACTTCACTAATCAACATAATATGTATTTGATTTTATGATATATGCCTTGAACTACATACAGTTTGTCAATTCGCAGCGGTCTGGCTGTCCTATAATTAACCAATAGGAATTGACAAACGCCAGATTAGGGGCTTGTTCATTGACTTAAGTATGTAGTCATTTAGGTACATACTTTAATTCCTTCAGTTGGCCTCTAGCAAATTTATTCCAGACATGCTGTTTATAAAATTTAAATAACCGAGTACTCGTCACTTGAACCGAATTATTCGGCCGAGTACGAGTATTAAAAAAATCACCGAGTACGCCGAGTACCGAGTACTAACGGAGTACTCGGCCCATCTCTAGTTTGGATGTTTTTCCGTCAATCACGCTGAAACTACTGAACGGAATTTTATGAAATTTGGTATACACACAGGGTATGAACTGACTTGGGTGAAAGGATAGGACTTGTATATTATATACCGATTAAATGCTCCTATGGGATAAAACAGGAGGGAGGAAAAATCCAACGTTTGCGCAGACGAAGTCGCGGGCGGGAAACAAAAAAATCCTTATGTAGAATATAATGCAGAAGATAAATAAAAAATAAAACCATAATGAACTCTTAGTTTGTCGCTTTGAGAGAATAATAATGCAGTTGTAGGCCCTGCTAAGGTTAAAAGGTAGTTAATTAGTTTCATAAACTGAGTCCTGCGTCGTAACTATGCGTGAATGCAAATGTCTTATATCTAAGGGTAGTGAGGTGATTGGCCGTTCCATGGCACGGGTTGGCTCGGATCGATTCTCCACCAGACTTATGCCTTATTGTATTGTGTCACTCATCAATGAATCCCATTTCGTATGCTGTGCCAGATACTTCGAATCGCATTATCATTTAATTGCCAACGATACCCAATCATTTCAAAACTTAGTTTTTAGGTAGAACAATATAAAACGGTTTTTATGGAAACTATTCGTGATGATTTTTTTATGTCTGTATTGCTGGGCAGACTAGATACATTAATAATGCGAAGCCAATACCTATATTGTTAGGGAGGGCTTCCGCAAATTAACTTTTTGCATAAGCCATCAATTTAGGTTTGGATAGGAAATTTGAAATTGATAGTAGCGAATTGATTTTCAATTTAGGGAGATAGGTCGTCGAGTGATAAAGTTGATAAAACTTAGATTTATTAAACTTTTGCGATAGAGTAGTCAAAGTTCAGAACAAACATTTATTTTTGGGTGTAAACTGTTACAAAATGAATACTTTCAGTAGTAGGATTTCTGTATTCAAAGTCATTCATGTAACCTTTCGAAATACAATCTCGTATTAGGGTTTAGCACGATATTTGTCTTCCGTACAAACTTTACATTGCTATCCATATTCATGAATGCCAATGACTTACAAACTACTGTAGTACTAAAATTTTACGCAACTATTTGGCCTATTTTTTTAAGGTTCTCCAAGATGGGTCGAAAAGTAACAGTGGCGGTTTGTACACTGAATCAGTGGGCTTTAGATTTCGAAGGGAACCTGAACAGGATACTGCAGTCCATACAAGAGGCTAAGGAGCTGAATGCCTTGTATCGTACAGGGCCAGAGCTGGAAGTGTGGTAAGTGATTTTAACCTAGAATAGGCATGATTATATTCAGTGTGTCCGGTCAAAGATGTCCGATCCGATTTTTTTTTTAATTTCTCTCATGTACAGACTTTTCCCCCTCTTCAGCTATATTATATGTATATCTATCTATAGAGGCTATCTATATATATGAGAAACGCATTTTTTAAATAGCAAAAGAAATACGGTGCTCGATTAGTGATGTACAAGGCTCGAGGCTTCCGAGTCCTTTTGCCGAGAGCTCAGAGTCGTTTACAGGGCTCGCCCCATTTATATGAAGCTTGACGACTCGGAAGTCTTTTTTAGAGTTCGAGCCCTTTTCGGGGCTCGCCTCTTTTGTATGAAGCTTGGAGTCTTACGCAAAGCTCGAGCCTTTTTGAGAGCTCGAGCCTTTTTGAATGCTCGAGCCTTTTTGAAAGCTCGAGCTTATTCGAAAGCTAGAGCCTTTTTGAAAGCGTTATAAAGCGTTTTACGGAGATATTAAAGTTATATACATAAACTTGAGCTTTTATTGAAGGCTTGCGTTCATCTTAAGACTTGGGCTCTTTTCACGGCTCGAGCTCTTTTGAAGGTTCGAGCTCTTTTAAAGGTTTGAGCTCTTTTAAAGGTTCAAGCTCTTTTGAAGGTTCGAGCTCTTTTGAAGGCTCGAGCTCTTTTAAAGCCTTGAGGCACGGCTCAGAGCTCGGCTAAGCTCGGGGCACCGACCCTACTGAGCTCACTGAGCCTTGCCATTCCGCCTCGAGGCTTTAAAAAGAGGGCGCGACGTCAGAGTCTTGTACATCGTTATGCTAGATTGATTTTGAATATCGTATGACGTATCCAAAGACCTATCTCGGAAATTTGAGCCTTGTTCCGGGTTTTTGGATATTATTTTTGACTTGATCGGAAAACAATACATAATACTTATCTAATGTTATTAAATTATTTTACTGATGTACTAATTATTTCGTTTAGTTTGACTCTTTTGTCATGCCCTATTCTATTTCACATGTCTTCTAAAATTACCCTCATGATTTTGAATGCTTATTTTCTTCTTTTTTAGTGGATACAGTTGCGAAGACCATTTCCACGAGCCAGACACATACCTCCACAGTTGGCAGGTCCTGGCAGAACTTCTCAAATCCCCCACCTGCAATGATATGCTAATAGATGTCGGAATGCCTGTACAACATAGAAATGTAACGTACAATTGCCGTGTCGCATTTCTAAACAAAAAAATTTTACTCATCAGGCCAAAGATGATGTTATGTGAAGATGGAAACTACAGAGAGTCTAGATGGTTTTCTTGCTGGACCAAAGTAAGTATATGTGTGATATTGTTCTGTTGATATACGAAAGAACCTATTACTGGGGCTTCTTCGTAGTCATGCGAATTGTAACTCATTTTCGGAATTGTAATTTGAAATAACCTTAAACTTCGTTTTGATCACAAAGAACAGAGGTTTTCAGTAAACAATTTGCTGATTTACACGTGGAACAGACTGATTATTATTTTTTTAATGATTGCAGCATTACTGTTTTTTATGTTTAAGGAAAGAGAAATAGAAGACTATTACTTGCCTAGAATGATTACAGCGGTGACTGACCAGACCACGGTACCCATTGGAGATGCTGTCATCGCGACTAAAGATACTTGTATAGGATACGAGATATGCGAAGAACTGTGGAATCCTCAAAGGTCCTTTTTTATTAAGTCACTTGTCATACGCATTTCATTAAACAATCCTGGCTGCTTTTTCTTTTGGGGTTGGTACTTTTTTTTTAATTTTCGTAGCTTGTCATAGTATAAGTGATTCCCGAAATAAATAGTGGCGTGGGCTTACAAAGAAAAATACGCGGCCAGATCCTTATAACCACATGCTAAAACCTAAGTTTATGCTTACTATTTTTGGGCGACAGTGCAACTCCTTCTTCCCATACCCCTTTCTCCACCCTCTCAACCTTCCTGCATATTTTCGGTTGGTATACCATGGCTACTTATAACCATTTCTTAAATACACTTTGACGGTTCCAGTCGCCACATCCCCCTAAGCCTCGATGGCGTCGAAATTATAGCCAACGGCTCGGGTAGCTACATGGAGCTTCGCAAAGCGTACGTGACAGTGGACCTAGTGAAAAGTGCCACGTTCAAAAGCGGGGGCGCGTATTTGTTCAGCAATCTAAGAGGCTGCGACGGGCAGCGAATATATTTCAATGGATGTTCATGTGTCGCTGTGAATGGAGAGGTCGTGAGCCGGGGCTTGCAGTTTGCTTTACATGATGTTGTGAGTACATATTGTGGTTTTTAATTTTTATTTTGAAAATTCATTTGATTTCCTATTTCTTTGTCATAAAATTCAGTAGAGCAACTTTAAAACTTGGCACTTCTTCAAGCAGGGTAAATCTAGTTTACTAGCAAGATAAATTATGCACTTTTACAACATTTGTGATATGATCCCAGATGTGTAGCCTTTTCATTCTTTGCCTTTTATTACTAAAGTAATAAAGTGCCAACGAGTTATTCTTATGTAAGTTTCTTTAACATTTTATTAATATGGCCGTGAGAGGGTGTAAGCGACGAGCAATTGAAATCGCGCGGGATGACACAAACATACGAACGCACACTTTAATTTTAGGGAGGTCTTTAAATATTACCGCTGCAGCACTCTCTGAAAAGATTATTTTATCTCTATATTATATAAATCTCTACCCATTCGGTTATTGAAACAATAACATCTTTCCAGGAAGTCATAACAGCGACGATCGATCTCGAAGACATACGTTCGTACCGAACGCAGATACGGTCTCGCTCGCACTTGGCCGCGTCGAACAAACCGTTCCCGCGGATCACCGTGCCGTTCGCCTTGTCCGATGATGACGATGTTCATTTGACGACTAGCCCGCCGATTGATTGGAAGTACTTGACGCCTGAAGAGGAAATTGAATTAGGTAAAGAGGCTTATCACATCGCAATTTTCCACCTTTGCAACATTTGCTGCTAGGATCTACAGCTCGTGAATCAGTAAGTTTAAGTGGCACTGGTAGGGCACATAGCGCGGAAAACTGATGATCGTTGACGCAAACAAGTTCTAGATTAAGATCAGTGGACCAAAAGCGCAGCGCAGGGCGTTATGATGGTCCGACGATGATAAAGGTTGCAAGGCCAAACTGGACGCAGGCCGCTGATAACCGTTTGACCTGGAAATCTTTGGGGGTGGTCTATGTTCAGCTGTAGACGTCCTACCTGTGCTGTTAAGACTTGTAACGGATTGATCTCGAAGACATAGCTTGTACCGAACGCAGATACGGTCGCGCTCGTACCTAACTCTTTAAGCTGTTATCCGTAGTTTCTGTTTTGCCATCGAAGCGTTACAGAGTACGGCCTAAGAACGCAGATACGGTCGCGCTCGCTCTTAGCCGCCTCGAACACGCCATGCCTTGTCCGACGATGACGATGTTCATCTAACAACCAGCCCGCCGATCGATGGGAAATATTTGATGCCTGAAGAGGAAACTGAATTAGGTAAAAGGGCTTAAATGAACATGCTCCAACACACTTTCTCACGACTGCAACTTCTGTTTGTTTGGGATCTATAGCTTGGCTCAATATAAAACCCTAATCAGTGACCACTACATTATCCCTAAATTAGGTAGAAATAAATATAACAATGTGTTCAATTGCCCTTAGACAGAAAGTTATATTTTCCTCAGCATTTTATCAATCAATATTCGGTCAGATGGCTTTTAAGGTTTTGGAATTTATTTGGGTTCATAAACATGGAAATCCTTCCATCCATTGTCCTCATGACTGGATATCGCAAAGACTTAGCTCCTTTTTTCTAAAACCAACAAGCTACTGAAACGTGGGGTTATCGGTCGGATTCGTAATGTCCTAAATACGTATGTGAAAAGCAAATAAGCATTTTTTGTAATATTGCAGGGCCAGCGTGTTGGCTATGGGACTACCTACGGAGGTCGGGGCAAGGAGGCTTCTTTCTACCGCTCAGTGGTGGAGTTGACTCAACAAGCACCGCTTGCATTGTATTCTCGATGTGTACACAAATCTGTGACGCAATACAGAAAGGAGGTGAGTTTGAAAACGGAATTAATTTGTCAAGAAAATCCTTGGATTATCTCTGCCCTTAGAACGCCTAGCCTTCTTAAACTTAAAATAGATATGACGTCAAAGTTCGTATCTATTTTAAGGTTATGACACCCTGGTACTGGTACTGCGAAAAGCAGAATTAGCGAGAGGTGTTTTGACATATTCGTCAACAAAAAAAAAACACTAAATACGCGTCCCGTGCACTGGGTTGAGGATTGAGACACGGTCTACGTACTTAACTATTTTTTAAATAAATATACAACAACACTGTCTGTACACTGATCTGACTCCGTGGTAAGTAGCTAAAGCACTTGTGTTACAAATATCAGAATCGAAACTGGTATTACAAATATACTTAAATAAATACACCCAGACCAGTACAATCTGACATGTTCATGCACACAAATGTTTGTACAGTGCGGGGATTGCACCCGCGACCCATGGTTAATAGTCAACTTCTTGGCCATTACAATAAAATGGTCGTCAAAACTTTCATGATCACTAGCATGAGAGTAGGTTATTAACGAGATTTCTTTTATGTATAAATACGGTACATGGTAGAAATCCCGTTAATATCTTCTTTTAAATTATTAACTGATTTCAGAAAGTCAAGTGTTGTATGATGTCCGAAAGATACTCTGCCAGTCTGACTACACACCATCAGATCCTATGGAACTGTGCAACAGGCTACTGGTCACGTGCTACATGGCTTCCGAGAACTCCAGTCAGGAGACCAAACAGCGGGCCTCACAGGTGATTACGTAGCTATAAAGTGTAAAAAAAGTTGAAATGCCTTCCTGTGCATTTATTCATTGAATATTCTGATCTTTGTCTTTGAAAATAAAACGGTACTTTCGTCTGCAAACATGATGATTGGTTACATGTGGAAAGTCATTTATATAAATTATAAGAAGAAGATGATTCCTTTTTATTTATAGATTACGTTTTCACCAGTTGAGTTGATTTGTTTTATTTATCCTTGTTATTTGTTTTAACTTTGTTTAACAAATATAACTATTTTAAGTTAAATGCATCAAGGTTAGTATTTTAGGTAAGAAAGAGAGAAAAAATTTTTTTTGGCTTATAAACTACACTTGACAATTTACACAGGACTAGGACTAAGTATATTATAAAACTAAATGAAAGAATAGTGTAGGTATAATACACATAACCAGTATTGGCCCCCACGGGTCAGAAATAGTTAATGATTTGTTTCAGGATCTATGGCGGTCTATGATACGGATCATATATTTGCCCTCAGTATATGTCAGCTCCATATGTATAAACAAAAATAATAATTTGCTATCATAAATTCTTACACAGGGACACATCTGCTGAAATCATTAGGTTTTATAAAACCTCATCAACTTGCTCAATTTAACACTAACTGTTGGTTATCGGGTCTAAACGTGAACTATTTAATGAGTATTTAGGTACTTACTGCTCGACGTTTCGGCTGGATTGCACACAGTGGTGGTCACGAGCTCGATTTCACTAACTCACCATACTAAAAATATTTTTACATGTACTATTAAAATACATGTAATTTATTTTCTGTTAGTGGATAGTATTACCCATATGAGATATTGCTTTGTTGTGAATATATTTTGATAAGGCAATTAAGCATAATATAAGTAAATGCAAAAAGCCTTCAGTGGAACGGACCAACTGCCTCGTAAATGCAGTATCCACATAAAACAGGATTCATGTACTGACAACAGATCAAACCTATTCGATCCAATTGAGTAATTTTGAAATTAACCATTACATAGGATTGCTCGCAAACATTGATTACTTGGTAAAAAAAATGGAAGTATGATCTGTCGAAACAATTCCCGCCCATAAATTACTACCGAATTGAGCGCAATAGCGCTTGATTTATGTCGAGCAAAATCACTCGAGTTCGTGTATAGGCTTTATTCAGGCGTTTTAGAAGATATAGCTGTTTTTCTGGTAGTGACTTACAGCAATTTTTTTTTCTTTTCCAGCTCGCAAGCGAAATAGGCAGCTACCATTTCCCGATCATGATCGATTCGGCAGTGAGCGCGGTTATAGGCATTTTCACGACCGCCACTGGGCTGGTGCCTAAGTTCAGGACTAAGGGCGGATGTCCAAGACAGAATCTTGCTTTACAGAATATACAGGTAAGTCTAATAGGATTTGATTAAATAATATTCGCGTAAAGAGAAAATACAGTGCAGTGGAATTAAATAATTGTCCTTACCAAAAAACGAACCTGGGTTTAGCTAGCTGCTTTTTAGGGTTCCGTAGTCCGCCAAGGAACCCTTATAAGATCGTTCAGTCCGTCCTAGTCTGTCACAGCAGAATATCTTCTACGTTTATGGACTGATTTGCATGTAACTTGTTTCGAAGATACTTCACATATAGATCTCATTTTAAAAAATACGAAAAATTAAAATTACTTAATTAAATAATTTTTTAAGGGTACCTCCTTATACACGTAAAGGGGGGGTGTATTATTTTTTTTGAGTGCACCCCCTTGTGTGGGGTATCGTTGAAAAGGACTATGAAAATAAGATAGGGTTTCCATACAACACTTTTTTTTATTCAAATCTCTCACGTAAAGAAACAGGCACGGAAACTCTTATTTAAAATTGTTTCGGGTATCCTGTGATGAATACTTTCGAAATTATAAATAATATAAAAATATATACTTTACAATGACGACATTGACGGCTACGGAGATGATGATGATGCAAGAAATGAAAAACAGCGCGGTGCCAAAATTCAGTACGGAACCCAACTTTATGCGTGGTCCGACACACACTTGGCCGGTTTTTGTAGTTTGTGGCCTCCCCGTTACTAAGCTTCGCAATTTGTATCAGGAGTGTTTGCAATGTTTTGGTAGTGGAATGGCTAACCACAGACTAGTTAATCATTATATTGTATATCGTTGTACTTATTCAGTCAAACAATTCATAGTTGACTGACACTATCTTGAATACTATGGGTTTATTAGTTTGGTCCTTGGAAATAGGAATCGTGATCACTGAATATTACGTGGAATGACGTAGACAACGACATTGAGTACCTAGAAGTATTTTTATAAAAGCCTCGTTTAATAAAGTAGAATGTTAGAATAGAACATATTTTTTTAACTTTAAGGTCAGGTGAATAATCTTTGGTTACATGCGATTAGGTGTCCTCGAATTGCCAGACGTCCTAAAAACGTAATAATATAAACCGTCTGTGTCCGTCTGTCTGTTATTCTGGAATTTTACTATACCTCTATTATTAACCTAATTTACTAACCTAACATTTAAGTACGGTAGTTAGTAACATTCAAGTAGTAAGTAGTTTAAAGCCACACAATTTTCTTAAAACGCTATTTAAGATTCTTAGAAAGATAAGAGTCACCACAAGTGTTTAGTTAAAGGCATATTTTAAATGAATTTTAAACAATTTGGAATGATTGATACAGGTGTTCTATGTTGAAACGTCATCCTATTCATTGTCACACATTACACACTTATAATTCGGTAATTTATTGTTTTCCTGTTCTATACATATTTATTTCTTATTTGTTCATTTAACATATAAGTTTGTAATGTACGTAATAGGCTTGTTTCCACTATGAAAGAAATATTCAAAAACTGATTTTCTCTAAAATAATTCATAATTTCAGATGCCTTTATACTAATATTTTTCTGCAGTTCGTATTATTTGATTTTTAATTGGAATTCAAATGATAATTAGTCACTCAGTCGGCATTGCACGCGATGACGTCAAAGTGTGTTATTCCCATACAAACTCTATGAAGAAAAACGTTTTGACAGTTGATAAAAAGTACGTCAACGATTGGTGGTGTCAACTACCGTATTGTATTGTCTGAGTAGAATGTTTTTGAAAAGATGCTAGCCGGGCTAGGTCACGAAATGTCAATATTTTTATTGTTGAAGGGCTATGGTTCATTCTAGAAGATTCAAGTAGCGTTTAACTTATAGCGGCAATCACATCATTTGTAAAAATATAGCTATCCCAGTTCATGAGATACGTCATTCTGGTCACGGATAGACAGACAGTGGAGTCTTTGTAATAGGGGGTGGTCTAGTTTTGGGAACGAAACCAAAAAATTCTTCTCTAGTCATCTTAAGTCCATTGATATAAATAAAATCTTACTCATAGCATTTTAAATGTTATGCTAACTCCATAAAGTGGCTCTTATTGCAATAGTGTGCATATTGATGCATGTTAATAAAAAATACATAGTTTTGTGATAGCTGCAATATTAAACGAAATAAAAAAAAACAATTTCTCTCATATTTATAATGTAGATAAATATATATGTAGAAAGCTCTTCTACCTCTTCTAAAAAAAAACCGGTCAAGAGCGAGTTGGACTCGCGCACCGAGGGTTCCGTACAAACCTGTAGATAAGGAGTAGTAACTTTGAAATTTTCAAAATTGTCAAAAATATTTTTCAAAAATATTTTTTTTTATATGATGAAACTGAAAATTAACGGTTTTCGTAATTTTGCCTATATCTGTACTATAAGACGTGACGTACTAAATTTCAAGATTCTAAGTTTACGGGAAGTACCCTGTAGGTTTTGATTCCCGTGCGAGTTTCGAAAATTTGCGGAAATTTGCGGCCTAAATGGCTGTATCTTTTGAATGCGTTGGCTTAGAAGGTTGATTTTCCTACAGCTTCCAGGGACAGTAGACCTAAGTATCATATAGAAATTTCAGTTTGATACCTCCACGAGTTCCTGAGAAAACGGTCTTGACAGACGGACGGACGGACGGACGGACGGACGGACGGACGGACAACAAAGTGATCTTATAAGGGTTCCGTTTTTTTCTTTTGAGGTACGGAACCCTAAAAATCAATTGGAGTCGGCAAAAGTGCCTAAATTTTATGCTAGTTCAGAGTATGAGTCCAAATTTCGTTTTTACATGTGTATATTGTGTGTGTTTATGAGCTTATCGCTTCATCCGTGTTTCTTATCTTTCTCTCCTAGGCACGACTTCGCATGGTGCTATCCTACTTATTCGCCCAGCTAATGCTTTGGGTGCGCGGTCGCCCCGGCGGCCTACTGGTATTAGGTTCTTCAAATGTCGACGAAGCGTTAAGGGGCTACATGACGAAGTACGACTGCTCAAGTGCCGACGTCAACCCTATAGGAGGCATATCGAAGACTGATCTTAAATCTTTCCTGCAGTATGCTAAGAGCCGGTAAGTTCTGCTGTTTAATACTTTTTTTCTTGTAGTTTAACTGCTTGCCAGGGCTATGAATATAAAAAGTTCTAGTTGTTGGTAGCAGTTGTGTTTTCTGGGTTTCAAATTACTTGGAAGCTGTTTGGATTCATGAAAATGGGTGTTGGTAAAACGTCACTTCAACTAACTCGGAAAGTGAATCCGCTTTTACCGATAAAAACAATCTATGTCCGACATCTTTCTTCTTTCATCATTCTTACTATTTGTTACTAATCATCACGAAAACCGACTCAACAGTTTAATATAACTTTCATGATTTGTACAGAAATGCCGTTTTTGTGATGCCTTGTAAGGCCCGGTTTCCACCAAAGCGGAAAAGAGAGGACACGAGAGGATATTTCGTTATTTCCACATCTCCTCTCCGCTTAGCTTCGGTGGAAATTGATCAAGCTTAGAGGAGATCAATCTGATTGGTTATTCAAAACACATCTCTCTTCTCCGTTTTAGTGGAAAATGTCTTTTCATTTACTCTGCAAAAAAAAATACGAATTTCACCTTAATTTACTATAAGTCTTGAACCAAGCCGAAATCCATCACATTCTCTCGCACCAGATTCTTCCTGCCGTCCCTCTCTGAGATACTCCAAGCGCCGCCCACAGCCGAACTGGAGCCGTTGACAGACGGACAGATAACACAGACGGATGAACAAGACATGGGCATGACGTACGCGGAACTGTCAGAGTTCGGGCGATTGCGCAAGACGTATCACTGTGGACCGTTCAGCATGTTCCACAAGCTCGTGCATACGTGGAGCGATAAATGCACGCCTCAGGAGGTAAGTTCTATTCCGAACTTGACGAAGCCATGCTTGAATTACTATTTTTTGCTTAAGTATCACCTCTATCACCACCTACCAAACTGTCAACTGACAAAAAAAGCTGTCTCAAAGCGTTTGAAAGCACTTAATAAATAAAGTGACTTACTTACTTAATAAATAAAGTGACTGTCCGGCCCCCGCCACTCCATACAAAGCCGCCGTTCGTAATGCCTACTACTCGCACTAAAGTATTTACACGCGCTAAATGTGTGCGCGAACTACTTAGAGACGTTTCAATGTTGTATAAAATATCGTACCATTTTCAGCGGACTCGATTGCTTTTATATTTGTTAGTTTTAATTTATAACTTTCATAAGACTCCGTGTCTGCTGTAAAATCACCCCTGTTACTCCACCGTTACAGGGAAAGTTTGGCGCAACAGATTTAGAGTTAGAAAGCCAAGGGGAAGCGCTTCCTACCGACCGGGTGTTATGGTCGGGGACCAAGGTCCGATAGACATCATCTTGATTTGTCTATCTATATTATTCTGGATCTAAATCTTATATGCCGCGGTTCATGTGCGGTACTAGGCTAACAGCGCCATTGAGCCTATGGAGCCATATCAGCGCTCGCTGTCGTACTTGCCACCGTTTGGCATGCGCTTGTGATGGCGAACGGTAGAGGTCGCTACAAAAGCAACAATTAATATGCGTTACGGTTTTCCTAAACTAAAGTTGACGTCTATGACCCATATCCAGGTAGCAGAGAAAGTGAAGCACTTCTTCCGATGCTACGCGATCAACCGGCACAAGATGACGGTGCTCACGCCGTCGTACCACGCCGAGACCTACAGCCCGGACGACAACCGCTTCGACCATCGCCCGTTCCTCTACCGCGTGCATTGGAACTGGCAGTTCAAGGCCATCGATGATGCGGTGAGTGGAAGATACTGTATAACTTGGAGTCCGATACTCGATTATTAGTTATTGCACCACAAGATGATAACAGCACGACGCAGAGGCTTACAACCGGACTACATCGCCGGTTCTTCTATCGCGTGCATTGCAACTGGCCGTTGAAAGTCATTTATGACGTGACGTTATTTATATTGGTTATTTATAACTCCTGATAATAATAATAGTATCCTAGCCGATTTCGACCAGGGCGGCCAATCTTAACAGAGATCAGCCAACTGCGCAGGAGATGTAATAGTGCACAAGTGTGAGTGCAGTTATACACAGCTGCACTCACTCTCAAAGTTCGGGAAGACGGCAATCCGAAATGACCGCAGGACAAACGGTTAAACGTGCTTTCAAAGGCACGGTGGTGTCACACCGCCAACTTCCAACTCTGAGCAGTTTCTAAAAAATCTATGTCGGCTCGACCTGGCATTCAAAGCCAAGCCCTGTGGAATCCAGAAAATTCGCCACTACACCAATGAGTCAGTCCTCCTGATAACTCTCACTCGAAAATAGAACTTTGAAGCAAAATCGGCTTACGTTATTTTGTGATAGAATAAAAAGCACTGCGTATCTTGATGCTTGCTTGTTTAAGGATGCTTGAATTGAAATGTATTTTGATTTGATTACAGGTGACGCAAATGTCGAAGGACAAACGTGGGCCATCGCGCGACGGCGATCGATCCCAAGTAAAGCCAGACCTCGGTAAAACAAATAACGGTAGTGCATCTAGTATGAGCGCACCCTTTAATCGCAGGAAAGGAGTCCTGATATAGTCACACGCTTTTTTTTTGATGTGTTGTGTTTTTTTGCCACTGCTTAGTGTTTGCTTGAACTGATTGTACGCATTAAGGGTGCCTACTTCGTAACTCTTTGTTCATATTTTCGTGTTCGAACTTCGATCACATGTTCAAGCTATCATGAGTGAGGGTGTGACAACATGATGAGTTTTGTGACAACACATTCAAAAATACGCAAATCGGTTTTTGCAGAGACGAGTGAATGTGCCATGCACAAGCATGAAAATCCATTCCATGTTTCCATTTTTGAATGACCGTATCAATTATATGATATAACCACAAGTTCATACATTTTATGGAGCATTATTTAACACAAAGCATGTCTGTCACACTTTTTTGAAGTAAAAACTAGCAATTTCATATCTCAGTAATGTTCAATGTTTTTGGTCTATAGAGTTTATATCTCTTTTGTATGTATTGTGGGCGCTATGTTGAGCCTCTCTAATCTGTTAAATTTTCACACTCAGACGTAAATAATTTTGATTAAATAATTTACATAGAGGTTAGCCATTCGCCAAACCTAACAGATTTGTGTAATGTGATGAAGCGCCGTATGTTTATGAATGAAAAAATATTAATTGGTAATATACTTCAATTTGTACAGAAATTCAGTTTTTTTGTTTGTAGTGTTCCTTTCGCTTCTCAATATTCCATATACAGGGTGTAAATAAACCCTTAACGAAGACGTCAACCACGCGTTCAGTGAAATCATCAAACCAAATCGTATGGAAAATAAATTTTGGCTGGGAAACAACTTTTATTTTTTTGACATCAAAAAAAAAACAATTTAATTCTAACCCGCAATGTTCAGCGCGCACGCAAAAAAGTGACCGCGACGCGGTTCGGTTCGAGTGTGCGCTGTTCATTGCGGAGTGTGCCATTTAGAGGCTTTTTATGTAAGAACCAGTGAAAATTTGTATCATGTTTCTTTGGAAAAAAGTTAAGTTATAACGAACAGAATACATTTCTGTAAAAATCATAAAAAAATTTTCAAACTAACCATCAATACCTCAGTAACCGTTAACTTCCCAGGTATGGTGTAAAGGAAAAAATAGTAGTAGAATATAGTAGAATATGTAGTATTCGGATTCGTTAAAGGTTTTTTTTTACACCCGGTATATTATAACACTTCCGTATTCATTCCATTTCTTAATTGGATGCATTCTACTAGTCAAAGATTGACTGAAACACGTCCGTTTCACTTGTTTGTCCTCTAAATGATTATAAAAATTACATGATTGGCCAAACTCATCTCAACAATCGTGCGTTTTTTAACTTTCTTGGGTTTAATTAGATGACAAAAAATATAAACGGACGTGTTTTTTTTATGAGGAGTGTATTTTATGATCGTTTTATCTGAAGAGTGCACTTCACCAGCATGTATCCATGTGACGTTTGATCGTCCGGTCTAGCCCCCTAAAGGCTCAGGCCAGCATTTATGAATAAAATATTTTGTCTGCCTGTAAGTACAGTCAGGGTGAAAAATATACCTACACAATTTTTCAGCTTATCTGATGATAATAATAACTACATAGGCAAAATCTGTACACATATTTTTGACCTTGGCTGCTAATTGCATTGGTAATAGTAAATTGTAGAGTATAATTTTTTTGCCTTACAAATTAGTTCCGCTAGAATATTTCTCCACGCTTTCGAATGTCATAATAGTGTTAGCAAGACGACAATAACTTTTTTCTCGACGTGTTATCAATTCATTGAAGAAATCCCTAAATTAATCTTGTCAAGGTGGTCAGAACTTTTAACTACACCCATCGGTAATGTTTATCTACACTCATAAAGAGGTTATGTGTTTGATAGGTAGGTAGTACTGAACCGATTTAACTTAAACGTATTGCCAATAAAAAGTGCGTTTCAGTGAGTGCGGCTATATTTTATTTTTATATTATACAGGGTAATACGGAAACACTTAAGTTTTCGCGGAAGGAGTCGCGGGGACAGCACAGTTATTTAACACACTTACAAAAGACATTTTCGTTTGTGGCGCTTGGTAAATGTTATTCCACTAGACTTTAATAAAAAATGTCAACAGACACAATTTAAATGTTCTCGTGGTGTTTCAGCCCAATGATAGCGGTCAACCTAAAGCGAAGAGGCAGCATACATAGTACCACGGATGATGGATATAAGTACAACAAATTGATGCTATATTATTTAATTTCTTAAACAAAGAACTCCGATTATGTATGTAGTGATTTCGTTTTGTTGAGTTCTGTTATTTCACATACATATATATTTTTTACATTGAATGTCAATAAAACTAAATACAAATACATAATTTTATTTACATAATTCACATTAAATAAATATGCAATTAAACCATTTTCGAATCCTAATCTTAAGTTCTTAAGTTTGAATCACGTTGCTCACCGTCTCAAAAATTAAAAAATGACCTGTAAATTAAAAAAAATAATGTTACGAATATTACATATTATATCACTGCATATAAATTATAGGTGGGTTAATATGTTGTAGGGGGGTAATATAGTGATTAATTCTTTGTTTATTTGCAATAGCGGTAACTAACAACTCAATAGGAAAAATAATCATTCGTAATTGTAACAAAACTTTAAAAAGGCTGTTTTTTAAACTGACAATTTTATTAGCTGATTGCAGGACTGGCGTAAAACTTCACCTGATTTATATCGATAAAATTAAGCATAGTTTCGCATATTTTGATATGTTCACTTTAAGAAGACTCACACTGTGAAAAGTTTTCCTTCAATTTCACAATTACATACTATATTCCATGTATTGAAGCATAAAGAAGACCTTTGAATTATACTATAGCTAAATAAAATAAAACAAATACTTACATAATACCTGATACCATGTCTTTTCCAGTTTTCTCAAAATCCTCTTCAACTTTGTGCACAGCTTTACCCACACCGGACACTAAAAGAGAGCAAATGATTAGCGTTTTGAGAGATTTCACAGTTGTGATCGCGTTTCAAAGTTGTTTTCAGTTATGGAGGTATTTTTGTAAATAGTAGTAGTTAGTTGATTTAACCCTTAACTGGCTTAAGTACCACGTCAATCCACGATTTCTTTGAAACTTTGCATCGTGTGTGGCTGTCATTTTGAGTAATCTCATTACGTCACGACTTACGGCGGGTGCCGGATGTTCGGTGCTACAGCTTTTACCAAAGCAGAGGTACGTGCGTTTTGAGGGCCGCGCGACCCCCACAATACCAGATATGTAATTTTAGAGTTTTTACATTATTTTTATTGTATCGTGTTTTTAAAGAATTATTTGAATCACGAGAATTGCGACAAAAGATTGATCGTTTGTAGCATCTTACAATGTAGCTGGAACATCTGCAACGAATTTCACGTTTGAAGTAGCCAGCTCGAGCCAAAACGCCCTAAAATAAGGGCGCTGTCACTTATGTGACAGAAAAAAAGACGGAAAATTTAATATAAAATGCAACAATTGCAAATACTTCATTTGCAAAGAGCATAGTAAAACAAATGTGCTATGCGCTGATTTTCAAGACAGAATATACCATTTGATGTTCCTTAGCCTTTAGATTTTATAATTTGTGTTGATTTTTATACTAAAAGGTAATCAGAGGGCTATTTCAGTTTTTTCGAAATTAATATTATAACAAATAAGAAAACATGCAAAGGTTGGCTAAAGAATTTAGAAGTAATTGTTTATGTTTTGGATAATTGTGACGCTAGAAAAAAGATACCAAAAAATTAACAAATTTTTGTGATCTATTGTAGTACAAATCATATAAATGAAACGTTATTGATTTTATCAAACAGGATTGTTATTTGTTGTTTCCAAATAAGTTTTAAATAAAAGTCCAGAAATTTCAATTTTAGAAGCTATTTTCTATTGGGGGCCGCGTGACCCCCACAAAACCAGTTACGTTACTTAAATTTACGATACCAGTTAAGGGTTAAAGTATGATGTCTCGCCTGGGTACGATTTCTATAACACAGTTGTGACGTAGGAAGCCGTTAATTTAAGTAATGTTGCTTATGATATTATATCTGACCTGATCAAAAAATAATAAAAAATACGTATCTAATCCTTACTTAATATTATAACTGGGAAAGTCAGTTTGTTTATTTGTTTGTCCTTTATTCACGACGCAACGGAGCAATGTTATGATATGATTTTTTGTGTGGAGGTAGGTAGGAGGCTGAAGGGTGACAAAGGTTACTTTATTCCGAGATAAAACATCTCAATTTTCTTCCTATATATAAAAATGTTCGTTGGTCTCGTCAAAACTCGAGAAAGGCTGAACCGATTTAAATTAATTTAGTCTCGAAATACTCGTGGAAGTCTAGAGAAGGTTTAAGCGATGAGTAAGAAATTGCGAAAACAGCGGGCAGGACGACGTCTGTGGAGGTCCGCTAGGCTAGAAGTTAGAAGTACATAATGAAGTAGTAGGTTTATTGCGTACACGTGTTTTTTCGATGTGGTGTGATTATTTTTCACGGGTATAAAGCAAGTACAGGTGATATAAGTATAATATTGTCCTTGTCTGAAACAAAAAACGTTAAAAATCGGTAACGATTAATTTTCTAACTTAATTAATTTGACAAAATGTCTCATTTATTATTCTCAAAAAGTGTATCGTTTTAGTTTTTCAACAAGTTCTATTATAGACACTTTAAGGCCAACATCAGGAGGCAAAGAGGCTCAAGATCGCGCGGAACCATTTCCAGGTATTTAGGGAAGTGATAGCAGTGATTTGCTGGCTTAATTTTGTTTCTAGCATGTTACGAAAGATCTGAGAGAGAACTTAGTAAATTAAATTTCTCTTATAAGTCGCGCCATATAAAAATAACGCTGGAAGGGAGGAGTTTGTGCATGGGAGCAATTCCTATCCCGCTTGGTCGCATAAGCGCCGTCGTGCGGCGCGTGAAAAGCCCGCTCCCTCCCCACTTCGTGCCACCAATTGACCCATATATCGCTAGTGCGCAGGTAACCCTACGTTCTTTTTGTATGGTGTGACTTCTTTCTGAGAACATTTGCGATTCGAAGCTTATTATACGACACATAGGATCGGCATCGACCACTCACAAATGCCTCCAGCTTTTTTGGCGTTGTCCTTGGCGTCTCCGGCGGCGTCCTTGGCGTCTCCGGCGGCGTCCTTGGCGTCTCCGGCGGCGTCCTTCGCTGCGCCCTTTGCTGCGTCTGCACCTTTTTGAGCGTCTTTATCTGCATCCTTGACGGCATCTTTTGCAGCGCCCGTTTTTTTGTCTGTCGAAGTTATTTTACAAATTACTCTGCTCGCCGGGCACTTCTTCCGATCAAATTTGGATAAATAGGTTGTAAGTATAACTTACCGTCGTCTGCTGGCATCGCAGTCTGTAAATAAAGAAAATTTTAGTTTTAAAACACTTTTAATTAAGCAATAATATCTTAACGTTATATATTATGTTTGTTATAAAGTAGCGTCACATGGATACATAAATAATTATTTTGTTTTATCTAAATATAATCCAACAAAAAATTACACACAAATTACAGAAGCTAAGAAGCTTTTCATGCAAAGCAAAAATGCACAAAAAATGCTGGATGGATTGTGTATTAGTTTTTGTTGTATAGATTAGTGCTCGCTAACGAATGTGGAACAGTTACGAAGTAGGTACCTGATGTGTAGGGTTACCTACGTAGAGTCGAAGGCTGTTAGTGCAAAGCACATAGTGTCGAATTATTTTTCGTCCAACCCGTAGCGTCTAAAGTCCACGGTGTCAAATGCCCGTAGAATCGAAAAATTGTGCTAAGGGCAAAATTTACAAGGGCAAGCAAGCCTTTTTTGGAATCCCAACTTTACTATGTTTGTGGATTGGTCACGTGGTTATTATAAAAACCTTTAAATAGTCGTTAATATTGAATGTATTGAAGCTACTGTTAACTGAAACCGGTTTACTAAATTCTACATGTTTACAGGGCTTGTAGAATAGAAGTAACATATCTTAATGATGTGAATAATTAATGACATGCTACAATAATGCTTGAATTGGTTACTTACGATTATGGTCGCAAAAGCGACAATCAGTAGAAGGTACACCAGTTTAGCCATGATTCCGTTTTCTTGCTTTGGTCTGAACACAAGTTACAGTTGAATTCTACTGAATTTGGCAGCTGCTACATACAGGGTATTATATACGGACCGAGAAATTATCACAACAATTGAACAAACAGTGGACGTTTTGCGCAAATTTGTACAATTGTTGTATTGCGTACAAGTAAGGTACCTATATAACATGTTATTGAATTTCCTCAATAACTAATTTTTGTAGGTACCTAAGCTAATAAAAATTCTATTGATCACAGTCTGACAAACAAAAATGTTTTTGTAAAGTGAAAATGTAAGCAGGGACTAGTTATTTAAATTAGAAAATAAAGGTTTTGTAACGTTATAAGAAGGTACCTACATTTATAACATTTTTGAGAACAAATTTTAATATTCTTATGTAGTATTTAATAGTAAGCCTACATATTATTTGTATTAGAGTTACCAATTTTAATTTGCGTAAATAATAATGGTCAAAGTAGAACTTTTCGTTAATTTTAAACCCGAGTAGTATGTACCTAGGTAATAACGTTTTAAAACACTAAAATCGTTTTGTACATGTACCTAGATCGTTAAATTTCCATGCGACGATAAATAAGGACTACTCAATGTTAATCGGGTAGCTATTTTTTCAACTTTCAATGGCTTGTGCAAATTAAAATAACAATTTAGTTAAGTACAACATAATGTTTTATTGAATGCGTTTTCAGTTGATGAATGTTAATTTATAAATAAATGGTTTCAATGCGTAATTTCCATATCATTGCGACGGTCAGTTCGAATAATGATGCTGTAGGTTTGACTTAGGCACCGAGGCCATTGCGTCCGAACTCATCTGAAACGCAAAAAAATGTATATAAGAAAATGTTATTTGTAACCTTTTTACGCGGACCTTAACGGGCACAGATAATTATTTAACTTTGATCTGGAGCTTTCGCGCTTCAACCATTGTGATACTACGGTGGACATGGCGCAGCTTTTTCTCGAAGTCTGCAAGGTTTTGCGGAGCAGCCCGGTGCGACGCTGCTGTTCCAAGAAGAAGGAACAAAACTACTAACTCGGCGGAAAGCAATATCGGAACAGGACCTGTCGTTTCAGAACTTTGTCAACCCGATATTATGGTTGGAAGTCAAAGGTCGTGAGAGGCGGCTGATCGGGAGTGGGAGGACGACCCACTCGTTACACCGCTCCGCAGATGTAGAGGTCATTCTCCGGTCTCCTCAGGACTGAGTCCTTCATACCACTGTGGGCCCTGGCAATGGTATTGCTTCGCAGTATTTTTTTCCCTAACAATAAAAATGAAGGACCGTTCGAAAACTTACCTATCATTTGACCCCATGCCTTTGGAACGGTTTCTATCAATTGCTTCGCTTCATCTATGAAAGGAATTTTGGCTGCAGGGTCCTCACCCGCTGTGAATAAATGCTTGTTATTATTTCCATCAAACATTCTTTTTTACTTTTTATTGCTATGTAATATTTAAGTATTTTTGGTATAACTTGGTTTCTTAAACAAAAAGATTGATTGTAGAAATGTGAGAATGTTCTTAAATCCTACCTTTTTCACTTGGCTCAGATGATGGTACCTTTTTTACTTCATCTTTAGCATTTTCAACTTCCTTAAAGTCTGCGAACAAAGCAATGTTAGTAGAATATTAATCGAATAAAACACATTTAAAGACCAGTACGATACTTTTTTTATTTTTAAAAGGGCTCAAAACAGGTAGTGAAACTTACTACTCAGATTTATTATTCTATGTTAAGTTATTTAGCTATTTTTTTAAGTACCTAGGTATATAAGTAATTATATCATTTTTTTACCATTTCCAGTTGCTGCTGAAGATTCCGCGTTCTGAAATAATAAGAAAAGGTAATTCAGAACCAGACCATATTTAAATCTGTCGGTTCAAATAGATAGTTATAATATTATACTTACAACGTAAGCGAAAACTGCTACAATCACCAGCAAGTAAATACACTTATTCATTGTTGAAAATTTTTTCGAGCGACTTGAAACTTCTTCAAAATCTGATTGCTTTCTGACCACTTCGATGATGTAGATCGTTTTATATACAAAATTTTACACTTTTAGGCAGTTACAAACAATAGGCACAAAATTTGTAATAACATGGGAAATTAGTAGAATGGCGGTCTTTATGACTTCTTGGCTGATATTTCTTTGGTTGAATAATTACTCTTTAAAACTACCAATCAGTCATGTTGTGTTATTCTAATGATAATGTTGTTTTTTTTTTTACGTGTGACTAACCATGTGATTGATCTTCATTATGAATTTTCTTGTACGCCATTACATAGCAATACTAGAAGAAGGTTCAGGGAAGACAAAATCCTGAGAGTGATCGGATGACCGCATTGGCATGGGTTATTGCTCTAAGTAGGTACCCCAACCCAAGAGGCCCCAGTTCCGGATGACCCAGATTTCTTCATAACTTGATGGACTCAATTGATAGTCAACTTTGGGGATCTCCAGGATGGGGCCCTCAGGGTACACAGGAAGAATAACCGATTGGCATTATAGCGGCCGGGGGTTTAGCGGTGCGGCAGCGGCATGAAATCTTGCTGGCTCATTGTGGATCCAGCAGTGATAATAGTGGACATTCTTCGCCATCTTTTATTCCCTATTCGAGTCGATCAGGCGATCTCTTGACGTAATTTCTGTCGGTTGGGTCGGCTCAACGCTGGGAAAGAACAACAAGAGCAAAACTGATCCTCCGTGGTCATGTATTTGTTCTGCTTTGCAGCCAATTTTTATTGTACTTACTAAAAACACCTGCCACGCTTCCCGAGGCCTGTGAGATCCGATCGGCCTTCCACCAACGGCAAGTGACCAGTCTCCGGAATCGGTACACAGCTCAGGGAAGTGCTCCTTTTATCTTGTACTATTGTGACGCGGCTCTCCGCGTCTGGCGCTCAGTTTTTATTTCATTTTGTAGATACATTGTAGTACTTAACGTTTAATATCAGAAAATTTATTGGTTGCTCCAAAACATATTTTATGTAAGTAGTTTGTAGTTAGTTTTGAATACTTCTGTTTAACAGAATCGAGCTCACAACACCTAGTGCCCACTGTTCCCCCTAGTGCTCTGCGCTAGCTTATCCCGGCATATTATAAATCGTATTTGTAATAATTTTCTAAATTGTTACCTTATTTTATTTTTATTAAGTCTCGATTTTTAATAACAGTCAAGTTTTGTATAGAGCACAAAATCTTTTATTTAACAGTGGAACTCGCGAAGGTTTTTGTTTATATACTACTATTGAAAATGTTAACGATGATAGTTTGCTGTCAGTATGACTCTAACTTAACCTACTACCGCCCCTTTGGTAGGAGGCATTCTTGGTATGTTTAACGCATTTCTTTCACGTTTCGATCGTTCGTGATTTATAAGCATATATATGATATATTTAGAAGGGTTGATACTGTAGGTGGTGTTTTAAACCCTTCTCAATATGACTTGACCGGTACGGTAGTTATGATTACATGTGTATATTCAGTATGTCTGAGATTTAGACGTGATATTTTTAAAGAGCCCTTAACACATTGAACGCCATGGTGGTCACCGGTGACCCCCAAACAATATTATTTCTATTGTGTCGTAGTTAGTGTGTAGTTATTATTTAAAGATGTTATCACTACTTAAAGGGCGTCGCTTCCGAATACGACCGGCCTTTGTTCATTGTTAATGCTCACACATGGTGCACATACATAACTAGGACTGCTAACATACCCATATATATATATATATATATATATATATATACACGAATAAATCAACATACCAATCACGCGTACACCCCACACCGCATCATGTGTGTGTGTATATAAATATATATTTTATATTCTGAGTGGATGAAACTTATGGAAGAGAAGTTAGAAGTTTTGTTTAAAGTTTCTGTTTTTAAGTTTGAAAATGATAGATAAATATACATGCCAATAATAATATTGCTTGCATAGAAACTAAAATGTAAATGTAATGTATGCATGTGGTTTTATCCATTAGGTTAACTCTAATAAATTCTATAACAGCACAATTTAGATTAGCTAAGTTTAAGTTACCTCAAAACAAATTGCAAGAAATACTTAGCTTTAATTGAAGACTTTTTAGTTTAAAATTTAATATGAATTTCCAACTCCCACTTAATCCGATGATATTCAAGTTCAAATTACAAAAAAGTTAAAACGGGAATTTCATATGAAAAGATAAGATTCATTGGTTGCTTTTTTGTTCATAAACATACGAGTACTAGCTAGTAGAAAATCACTACATTATATAAAGCAAAGGCGCTTCCCGCGTCTGTCCCGATATGTATGGTATGAATTGGTATGTACCTATGTTTAAGTCATCAAAACTGCTTAATGGATTTGAATTCAGTTTTTTTTAATTGATGTAGTTACATAAGCTGAAGGTTTGTATGTATAAATACAGCGGGCAGGATATCTGCCGGGTTCGCTATTGACTAAAATATGGAGGAGTCTATATGCATTTTTAAAAACTAAAACCTAATAACTTTCGATTTTGTATAGCTTAAGAGATGTGTTTAATACGCATTCTGGAAGTTTTCTAGACACTACATTGAAAATAAATAGTTTCTTGTTTGTATTACAGTTTTATTTCGTATTAAATGTTAACATTTCATGAAAATATCGATGTTATTCAGCTCGTCTTTTAAGCAGCATGTGGCACTGAAGCGTCAGTCTGTGGGGAGTTTGGGTCCTCCAGGAAACTTATCTGAAAAGTGAAAGAGATGTGATCAGTAAGGTTACATTAAACTTTGTAAAGTGGGTACAATAAACGTAAGAAAACTGCGCAACTCCTAACGTGCTATAGTTCTTTCAAATCACGAAGTCGAGCAGAATTTACTTGTGGTAAATATGTGTCCGTATATGTGTCGATGTGTGCGTGAAAACGAAAGCGGGTATGGTTAGCATAAAAATAATACCAATATTTTTGTATGTTCAATTGATAATAAAATAAAACAACAAAACTTTTAAACTAAAATGTTTATTATTTAAAATAAATAATAAATAAGGGAATGTATTAAAATAAAATTATGTTCTTCTACATTTGGGTTTAAGTTTTAATTTAAGCGAAACATAAGACTTAAATAAGGATATACAATTGAACTCAAGATATGGCAAAATTATGAAAATAAGGCTAGGCTGGAACTATTTAATAACAAATTTCTATCTATTTTTACGTATGTGAAAAATGTGTCGCCTTAATCTTCTTCGGAAAAACTGTTGCTTTCGTTAGTTTCAAAGTCAGTCGTGCTGCTATCACTTGATTCACCCACATTAATTACAAATTCAAAGTCATAATCAAAATATTTCATATACTCCTTTTCAATTTTTTCGACATGCTTGCATGTATTAAGCCAGATGTTGTTATCGATACTGTTTAAACCTTCAGCTATTAAATTTTGAACTTCTGTCATATTTTGACCAATATTTTTCGAGGCAATCTTATTTTTCAGAATACCCCAGATGTTTTCAATGGCATTTAATTCGGGGTGATATGGTGGCAGTCGTAGTATTTCGAAACCTTTGCTTTTTATTATCTCGTCAATTCTATATGAAATAAAACGCTGCTTATTTCTGATTATTAAATCATACAATTCTACATTGCGGGACAGTGCATTGAAAGGAATACCGTGTTCCGTCAGCCACTTTTGCATGTCGCTCTTGCGCGAATTTGACGTAGGTATACTACTACTTCGAGTATTATGGTAGGATGCGTTGTCCATCACTATAACAGATTTATCTGGTAAATTTGGCAGCAGCTTTTCATTCAGCCATTTGCTATAATTATTGAAATTCATATTTGAGTGATAGTCTCCAGTTGTGGATGATGCTTTGTATATTAACGAAGCATCTTTAATAAATCCACTACTGCTACCCGCATGCACTATAATAAAACGAGCACCGGTACTCAATTTTTTTAAAAATGACTTGTCTTTTGTCTTAGTATCTAGTTTTTTTAAATTCCACGTGTTTTGACGTACGTGCGAAGTTAGCACATATGTTTCGTCTGTATATATAATGGGACGGCCTTCTTCACGGTATTCGTGAATTTTTTTCAAAAAATTAAATCTCCACAATTGTATTTCATGCCTTTCTTGTAAAGATTTACGATTGTTTTCAATTTTGTTCCATTCGTAGCCCATTTTTATAAGCAACGAACGTAATGTGCTCAAACATCCGTCAAAACCAATTTTTTCTCTTAATGCTGACTGAAGTTTTGCCAAAGTTGGAAGTTCATTGTGTTCTATATGAAAATTTTGAATTGTAGTTCGAATAATTTCTCGATTCATATTATCTAAATTAAATTTACCGTCTCTTTTTCGTCGCTTTTTCATGGGTGAAGTAAACTTGGTTGATGAAGATGGCAACTCTTTCTCTTCTTTTAAAATCCTACTTACTGTGCGTTCACTGACGCCTGTTGCTTGGGCAGTTCGTTCTAATATGTTTGCTAATGGACTTAGGTCACATCCATCAGTGTTATTTGCTTTCATAAAATTATATTCATCTTTTAGAAAGTGAAAGACTTTAGCAATGATTGCTCGACCCTAAAAACAATAAAATATACAATTGAATAAGTATCAAAAGTCAAAACTAAACTATTACTTAAATTAAAAAATAATCATTTTTATTTAATGTCAAAACTAGAAAAAAAATATTTACCTCGCTATGGATAACTTTGCGCTTTGACATGCTGACAGTACTTCACGGCAATTAGCGTCCGGAAACAATAAACACAACTAACCTGAGCGACAGCGCGCTCGCGACTGACCGCGTCGTCATACACGCACACTATTGCATTATGCATGTACACGTTTAAAAACAAATAAAGACTACTCGCCTTCGTGAAATGCAAGAACTGTACGGCGTAGCGTCTTAGCTTGTAGTTTTGAGGGTCGTAATGCAAGACGTACATAAATACTTATAGGAATATGATATGAAAAAATGTCTTAAATAGAGTTAGATAGTTATATTTTTTAAAATTAATGCATCCTTTCTTTTTGGGGTTAATGTGGTATTTTCAATCTTGCGTATGCTATGCGTAAAACCTGTGAACCTGAAACTCCTGTAAACTTTAAAGTAACCCAAAAATGTGTGTATAAATGAGAAATTATAAGACTGACATACATATTTATTAAGTTGAAGCACTTACTGAGAAGCTTATTGAAGGTTTTTTCGTTTGCCAACGTTATAGTTTTGAAAATATCCGTGAGAGGGGCAAACGGATTCGGGAATTTATTCGCAGCATCCGATGCAGCTATAATGAGAAAATTATCATAAATATGTTAATTTTACCAAAAAAAAAACGCACAAAATCAGCAATGTTACTGAAAAAAAATCTAAATTCAAAAACTTTATTTGCGTTTTATGTTTTTTCTAAGATGTTACATTGTATTTGTAGTACTATATAAAATGCTTCTTGCTACTTGCTATACTTCTGTCGTTCTAATACGACTATTACAGAATACAAGGCAATTTTTAGGGTTTACTAGTACTTACAATCACTTAGTTTTGAATCGTCAGGTTTTGTAGCAGCGGCATCGTTAGTAGCAGAGGCTAAAAATATTAAAATATACATTACCCCTGCGACTTATTCCGCACAAATGAAAATTACCAGACCGTCCTGTATAATACGAGTACAGGCGGATAACGTTGCTTTTTTGTTGCAATAATTTTTAAGATCAGTTATGTAATTCTTGAGATAAAACCTCCTTTAAACATATTAAAAGTCGCAAACGTTACACATCAATAAGCTAGGTATAAAAATTGAAGCATGTACTTATAAAGGGTTAGTAGACCTAAGTACATATAGATGAAAATGATAGAAATAACGTTTTGCTAAAAAAAATACTGTCTAAAACAAAACATATCTTAGCTAAAAAAACTAGCCAATCAAATAGGGGAGTGGGTAGTCCACAATTCTGCAGTCACTTGCACATGACTGCTCACTACCCAATTTGATTTTGTTAACGAGGTAGATGAATTTTACGTACCTGGATCTTCGACAGATTTTGCGCTCTGAAAACAAAAACAAAGATAAATATATTATATATATTAAGTAATAAACTTGAAAGAAAACCTTTAACATTATTTTAAACAAATAATCGTTGGTTACTTACTACTCGTACATTCGCGATTATTGCCACTAAAACCAGGCAGAAAATGATTTTGTTCATTTTGAGTTTTTCTTTGTTCACTCTTCGAAATAGTTGAAAAAATACGATTCCAAGCGTAGGATAGGACTGATGTTCAAACACCATAGAAGTGTGGTTATATACTAAAAGTATCACCTTAGTGGTCAAAGTAAACAATGGTCTAAACAAATTTCAGGTAATGTTTTTAACTAGCTGGTCAACATTAGAAGGACTCGTTTCTTTCAAATATAATTGTAAGCGTTCCGTATACTTAAATTTTCTGCGTAAAATGATGCTTTTAGAAAGACGAGTTACCTACCTACTTAACTGGTGGTAAGTATAAGTACTCATAGTTATAGGACTCAATCATATTTTTCTGAATATTGTTTGTTGAAGTTATCTGTTCAATGAATAGTCAAGGCTCCAATGGTCAAGGATTTTTAATTTTACCCGCGGATCTGCAAAACCATGGTTAGTCAATGGAAAATACTGAAAATTGGTCTATTGAGAGTTAGACCAGTGAGTGATGGCTGAAAGATACTTCCATGTATTAGGCAGACGAATACTAATTACTTTGCTCATTGTAATATGACTTCATATGGTAATTGGCTAACGTTTTATTGTTAAAAACATCCATGAAAAGCAAGGTCTAAGAAGAACCTAAATGACACGGAAAAACACAAAAATAATTACTCAGATTTTTTTATCCTCACTCACGATGTTTTGTAATTTTCTTCGGTTTTTTGTTGATTCGTTTTTAATTGTAAAATTGACATGTTAAACTAAAGTGCAGTGTGCATCGTCTTTTACTTCAGTCAATCTAAAATAGCATACACGTAACCTGCAAGGTGGTATAGGTTTCAACACCGTTTGATGGGTGTGCATTGTGCATATGTAAAAAAGTAAAAAAAAAACATATTATGTATTAAATTTGTTTATTGCTAATAAAAACTCGCCTTATATACTACAATGAGTTAATTCACAACAGTGCCGTTTCCTACGTAACTAATCTCATCAGGTACCGACATTGATATTTGGAGCTGAGCAGTGATGTAGACAAATATGGAGGCAGTCAAGCTCAGCATCATGCCAGGATCGAAGAAGAAAAGGCCGTAAATCGACGCGCGCGCAACACGAGCCTCTAACACTCGGAAAATTTCCTTCGTGAACTTATATACGGCTTCTGAAATTTAAACGGAGGAAATAAGGCACATACATTGTTGGTGCTCACACGACCAAACTTTTGTTAACATTTATCTTCTTGTTCATACTTTCAGCTATGAGTACTTACAATTATTTACTACAACTGTCCGTCAAATTCATATTTTCTTTAACATTCAAACTACCTTAAGAATAAATTACTTGCCATCATTTATAGATCTCAGCTGAGCATAAGTGCAAATCAGTTTTGTTTGTTCAATTTGCCTCGAAAATAGATCTATTAAAACACTGATTAAAAGTAAGAACCCCCAACTCAAGACCACCCAACTAACCATGACGTATTTCCTGAAGTTATCCATACCCTGTAAAGAATAAGTTAAATGTTGAGATACAGCATAATATTGATGAATTCTTTTTTTTTCAACTGCACGCACCATTGACATATATGTAGGTACTTTTAAAAAACTAAGATAAGCGAGCTATTTCCTAAATGAAGTAGATTATTACCGTTTTGCCATAGATTAATACTGCCTGTACGCTTAATAAGGTGCTCATGGTTATACACAGCATACCTGTAAAAATCTTGAAAAAAAAACAAAGATAGAGCATACATTACGTCATTTCTTTCAAGAAATTTTGATTGAGACAGGTGATGATGAAGTAATGGTCAAAACTTACGCTAAATTGGTTAGATTTCAAATACAGTTTTAAATGATCAAACAGCATTTTGTAAATCTTGACAAAATCTTTGATATCAGCTTTCTCGTGAAATTTGACATGATTATCATGTTTAGGTTTCCAAAAAATTCCATTGAATAAAAAAAGATCCGGAATGTATTCAATATTTACATTTATCGTTTTCATAAGGGCCACATTAATATACCTAGTTCTCAAATTCAGAAAAGAGTAACGTGACACTAAATTGTTTATATAGATCAATGCGAAGAACGCCCAGATAAAGTACGAACTTCCTGTGATATGTACGAGGATTGACACCTTAAACGATAAATACATAAATGCAACCACCGTGCATTGTACAATAGCAACTGGGATGCTCATAATGGTGTATGCTGCGTCAGTAATGTCCCTCATGAATTTTGTTTCCTCTATTCCCAACAACAAATCAATCTCAATGCTGTGCTTAATAAGATTTACAGGGGAATATCTATCCCCAAAAGTGATGCTTGCGATGAACATGTTAATGATAATCGATATTTCAACTAGTATAAGCAACTCGGTCAGCATAATAGAGTTTGTCCGAATCGACGTTTCATAAATAAGATGAATCACAGCTACAATGGCGGTAGCCAACAAGGCTGTTCCATAAAGAACAGAACTCCAAGATTTTTCAACTATGCGATTATTTTTAACACTGAACCTCCCGTAGCCCATGATATCCAAAATCCAATACTGGAATTTACTAAATCTCTCAATATATTCTCGAGTTAGCTTTTCTCTGTTATTATTTTTCATTGCGATTTGTTTTTAAAACAGTAGGCACAACTGCTTCACACAAACCATTGAGTTACATTGATTTTTTACACTACATTCAAGCAATACATTATTTTTATTATCCCTAACCTGAATTCCATTATTTTATTAAACGATTATTCGATAAAATCTATTCTGATCTCTTGGGCAAACACAAAATGTTAAATTGCTGTTAAGTATTCCGCAGGGGAACTATAACGATTTGTAATAAAATAAGTTATATGTCTAAATACTGGATAACCTGTGGACCTATACACCTACTGGACTTGATTAATTAGTAAAGCCTATATATTTATTCATTTTTTCTTCGGCATTCCTATCATTGTTTTTAAAGTCGGTTTTAATTTATATTGTCACAATTTTCACCCAACTTCGGAATACAACCCACATTCATGCTTCATGGATTTTGCAGACAAATATTCATCAGGATTATTTGGACCTATGCCAAACGTAACTTTTTTAGAAACTTTTCGCATTTATCTAATTTCTAGTTTAAAATAATAGTAAGTAGATATACCTACACATTTTAAACAATGTTTAGATTGAGATGGAAGTACGATTAAAAGTTGACACTTTGCTAAAGTCCTAATTTTAGAGTTGTAGTATTACAAATTATTTTTTGCACTTCGCTACTTAATCTCCTTCCTAGCATATCGTTAGTGAAGCTACGTATATTTCTTGAGCCCAAAATTGTGCGACTCAAATCGCCTTTTCATAGGCACACAAAATAGGTCCTCTGGGGAGCACTTCTTTTATTTAAGCCGCCGTGTCGTTAGGGGTTCGCGATCAAGAGAGAGGACGCAATTCTGAAAGCTTCTTAAGCCTTTGCGGGACCGGGCAGTAAGCGTGCAGGATGAAATGCGCTCGTTTCCAATTTTCTTCGCTCCACATATTTCCACCACTTGCCTGCGAAGGACTGGTGGGCCGATTGCTTTTCAATAAAAAGTCTCATCAACATTTTAACTCTGGTTAGTTTGTGAATTCCTTAGGCGTTTGTTTTTTGAACATATTGATAGTGAATTAGACAGAACCATGGTAAAGATCAACATCCCTTTGCTTCCATAACTATCTTTACATAACGGTCCTTTTGTAATTAACTTCTTTGACTTTGGTTTTTTTACTAACATACTCAGATAAATAAGCACATTAAAAATAAAGCACATTAATACCATAGGTAGGTACTTTATTTGTGGTTGTTAGTATGTTCTATGGATCGACCAATATTTTTGTTCAGAATAGGAATTTTTCTGCATTATATTATATGTTATTTCCGAACTAGTCTTTGAATGATAATTAATGACGCTTCTTGCTCGTTTGAATTTAATTTAGATGCTATCTATACGTACTAAAAGTATAAAAAGAGATAAGAGATGATCACAGAACTACTTACTAAACTGTTTTAATTTCTCTACCAATATAAAAGTGCCCTATATTCGTTAGTAAGACATAGTCTGTATTTCATAGGCCTACAGACATAGGCCTGCGTTAAATGCGTCTGCCTCGTTGGTGTAGTGGCAAAGTTCCTGCCTTACATCCGAGAGGTCCTGGTTTCGAATCCAAAGTCCAGCCAAAATGGTTTCTGAGATTTTCTGTCACGAATTTCTCAAAAACAGCTCGGAATCGGGGAAGTTGGCGGTGTTACACCCCTGTGTCTCGGAGAGCTCGTTAAGCCGTTGGTCCTGCCTGCGCCTGATCTCTCTCCGGTCATATAGGAATGCCGTCTCACCGAACTTTGAGAGTGATGGAACAATGAGTGCACCTGTGTATTGCGCTTAGACACACTAATAATATCTCCTGCGTAGTTGGCTGATCTCTGTTGAGATTGGCCGCCGTGGTCGAAATCGGCCAGGACTATTATTATTTCATTTAATGATACAGGGTATGTAATGGATATTTCAGATTGCATAGATGAAGTCGCGGGGAATCCTACATTTAAATAAAAGAAAAAAAATATGTATTTTAATCATGATATATTGCTTATCAATACAGAGTAACAAAGAGTTTGTTTCTTAAATATGAAACTAGTTTGATGAAATCAAAATGCTAGTAAATGCAACAGACAAGTATAAAACAAGGCATTGCGCTATCACATTATAATGGACCAAATTTTGTTTTGATGATAAGCCAATATAAAAGATTCAGATTTATCAAAACTTATCGAATTGTACAAAATATTATAACATTATAAATCTCATAAATGCTAATTAGGTACTACTAAATTATGCAGCTAATACATTCTTCAAAATTTTACTACTACTTTTCTAAATTTAGACATATTTACAATTTATCATGTATTTTATCCACAAGCTTCATTGTGAAAGCGCAAATGTATCAATTGAGCATCATAGTCTTCTACCCTCTTTCAGTAAATGGGAAGCTCTTCATCAAGTCAGCCTTGACGTTAAATTAACACTATAACAATCGACGCATTAAATAACTCAGTTACACAAATAGATAATTCTCACACACACTCACAGCACAGACAGTAACCGATTGATATTTTAATTTAAATAATATAAATATTCCTAGAAATGCATTTCAACTTGGTACGACATGTCGCCCGAACTCTTCGGTTCGTCGCATGAATTTTTACAAAAATTTCGACATCAATAATAAGTACAAACAATGAACAAACATAACATTTTCTATAGTTACGTACACTTAAAATTGTGACATAATTTGTGTTAATATTTTGTGAGATAATTAGAAGCTAGTATCACTAATACGAGGAAAGAGATTCCTTTTTCTGGAGTTAGTTCATACCAAAGTGTTTTCTTTGATATTATTTCATGGAGTGGACAAGAAGTGTCATCCAATCCATGTTGTTTCATTCCAAGTCAGCAGCGTTTGCGTAGCACCATCCTGTTTGATCCGTATCGGTAAAACTAATCTCTCGTGACCCCGGGCTGGTTTGAAATGAAACTTACAAACAATTGCTATAAGATACGAGCTAAAGATAAACAATAGTCTAACTTATTAACTAAACTTAAGTGATATCCCGTACCATCACCAAAGATTGCACATAATACCCGATACTTTGATTTTTGCAGTCGTGCCTAACTTAGTAGGCGAGTGGGCTAATTTCACGTTGACTGTTAAAAATTAAGGTATTTTTATGGGAACAAAAGGTGGATAGTTACGTAGTTTTACAATAACCGTTCAAAATATGTCACTATAGTAGTTAAAACTCGGAATGTTTACAGTAACGTTGGAAGACGAATTGATTTAATAAATTAATGGAATTCCATGTGCATAGTCACAATACCTAAATAAGCACTGGGGTAGTACATTTGAATATTTTGATATGATATACATTTAAACGGACGGAATAAATTCGTAATTAAGTACCTTTCGTTCCATTAGTAAATGGATGAATTGACATCGATTACCTCAATAGGTGTTTTAAAAGCCTTTTTATTTTGGCATGCCAATTGATTGAATTAAGAATTTTAAGGTACTTTTAGTTGTGGACAGGCATTGGAAGCTGTCCTAAGAGCTGGTTAGCGAAAGTGGCGTTAGTGAATTTGAAGTGTCTCTTGTCGTAGAACTTGAGCAGTGCCGGGGAGTAGGGGTGCTGCTTTTTGAGGTGCATGTAGTGTTCCTCGGGCTCCGATGTCGTGTGGCCACACTCTTCACACACGTACATCTGGAAAGAGACAAAATGACTGTTAATAACCAGCGAATAATTTTCTAGAACAGATTCATAACCGATCGATAAAAGTATAGAGAAACAGGTTTTGTTGCATGATAGAGAAATATTAATATTGTATGATTCAATAGAAATGTATACGTTACCTTAGTCCGTCTCTCCTTGTACGCGTAAGTGTGTTGGACGCCGTGGACCTTCAAACAGTGTGATTCCAACGAGCATCTTTGGGTGAAAGACTTTTCGCAGAGGTTGCACTTGTAAGGCCGGACTCCAGTGTGCGTCCTGGTGTGTCGTTTCAAGTCGAACGTGTCGTTGAACCCTTTGCCGCAAAACGTACAGAGGTACCGCTTCACGTCTGAATGGCATTTCATATGCCGGTTCAAGAGCCTCTGTAAGCTGAAGTTCTTCGAGCAAACTCTGCACACAAACTTTGTGGGGTCGTCCTCACTAACTAAAACTTGCTTGTTCTTCTCTTCTTCCCTCTGTCGTGCATTGGCTTCTGTTGCTAGGGGGTTCTTTACTCCATGTCCACCGTTGATGAATTCCAATGGGAGTTCTGCTGGTAGACCCAACTGCAAAGATGCAAACAGAACATTAGCTATGGTGTTTGAAATTCCCTTATAGACATTGTAATACATAAATGACTTGATAGTTAAATTAGACATGTAAACTCATCATTATTTAGGCTATAAGGCTGAGCTTAATGCTGCTAAAAATAAAGTCATTTAAAAAAGTGGAAAAGGGTTACAAGATGAAGCAAAAGTTGATTCAGGCTCAGCGTTACATAATTAACGACTTTCATTGTTAAACTTCGATGTCGTCTTTCTAATTCAATTTCTTGAATATCGACGACATTGAAGAAGAAAAACGAAATCAAAGCTTCGCCTCAAAATCAAATAATGCTTACCCTTTGATGTAAAATTTCCTTCTTCAAACTTACAGCAGCGGCAGGACTTAATGATGCGTTCTCGATGTGGTTGCTGCCGTCTAAGGAGCTGTTTCCACCGGGCGACGGGAGGGATACACCAGACGGCGAATCCAGATCCAAGGAGTGACTAGTGGAGAAGGGGAAGCCAGGGGAGAGGATTTGGGGCCTCTGCTGGAACTGAACGTGGATTTGCAACTGCTGCATCTGTCCTTCATTGTGCTGCAGAAGTGCCGGGTTAAGCTGCATCAGTAAATCTGGCCGATCCTTCGAGAAATTGTAGGATGAACTCTGTTCTTGACTGGCAAACGCCAAATAGTTCGCCTTTTCGTAATACTGTCTACTTAATGTTACTTGTTCTGCCAAGGTTGTTTCAATATCAACTTGTTGGTTGTGAACTGAGTCAGGCGTAATCGACGATGACTCTCTTAAGTCTGAATCGGTTATTGATTCTACGTGATTATTTAGTAAGCTTGCGAAGTCTTCTGTGGAATCAGATAAATTTCCTAAAATAGTTTCGTTTGCACCATTAAAAGTCAATGTCGTTGAGAATTGGTAGTTATCTATTACATTATCTCCCATATCAACTACCATTGAATCGTCGAAATTACTTCCATAACTGTCTATTCCTCCTAAGTTTTCTAATTTATTCTCGTAGTCTATTTCTTCATCTTTGAGAGCAAGACCATAGTGTGCATTTTGCATTAGAGAATACTGTTTACTCTGTTCAGTAAAGTTTGTGGCATTTTCTGTATTTTCGCAGTCCATGTTAAAACCATTGATAATATTGAATTCATTTGTAAAACTGCTATTGGCATTAAATGAGTTTTGACCTCCCTTAGAAGACGGTCCAAGAGTTTCATAAAAAGGAGGGAGACTTCCAGTTGGTGGGCTGTTGGGTCCATAATTTGATCTTCCATCCCGACCATTGCCTCCGCTTCCGGAACCTCCGCCCATAGCTCCACCCCCTCCTGATGATGGTGCAGTGCCCCCACCACCTGAGCTGAAACTTCCGGATCCTCCACTACTCTGGGAGCCACCATTAGAACCACTACCACCAGTCGAACGCCCATGGCCGGCAGCGGCGTTTAGTATTCCAGGAACTTTGTTTGCTGGACAATTTCTGAGCACAAGAACTGGCCTAGCTAAAATTCCATTGGCGATCTTTGAACTGCTTGTTCTTCTCTGTTCTCGGATTTTTTTCTCCGTTTCTTCATCCTCAGTTTCTCCACGTTTCTTAGCTATGACATAATCTATCGGTTGGTCTTGTTCTGGTTCAGGTGTTGGAAGAGTTGCGGGTAAACACACATCGGATATTTCTTTTTTGTTAAATTGGGATTGCGAAGGTGTCCTTTGAATAACTGAAACCTTTTGACACGTTACATTGTTATCGATTCCCGGCGATGGCGCCGTTTCAGGCGATGGTGTATTCCGTGTAGGCAGAACAACTGGTTCACTATCAAGGGAATCTTTCTCTTCTTTGATAAGTGGGCGATCTTGAGTTTTTTTCTCTTCTACAACAACAGGTAGATATAGTTTTCGCTCTGCTTGTGTGGGAACATGCCCCCTGTGGCTTCCGTAAGGAATGTCTCCACCGAGTATAGAGGATATGAATCTTCTGGGTTCTTTTGTGCGTTTGTCATGTGTGCTCTTAGAATTCCTTTCACCGAACACGTCTCGATCTGAAACAAACAATAAGTATTTTGTTAATGCTTGCAAATAGTAATTACATAGATTTATTTCTACCATGAACAACTGTAAATACTCGTAACAAATGTGACGCATTTGAAAGTTCACGTGACAAGATCACGTTGAAGTTTTATTATGTATGAATTCATTCTCAATGATGTCTACAAAGCGGTTAGAAAGATATGAAACGAGTTAGCTAGTAACTATTTGTCCTCGGCTGATTGCTAACGTATTCACGCGGCGTCGGAGGCATGAAGCCTCGTTGACGTCACTGGTATGTGCCTCCATAACGGTAACACTCGCCTCCGCACACACACCCACGTTTCAATGTGTGTAGTGTTATTGTAATTTGCGCACCAGCGGACAAAGTGACAAATTCAATCTCGACCTAAATCTGCTAACCATTGACGCCGCCGAGTTTTACACATTTAGTCAATGCTGAACGTTTCCTGCTTGATCAGATCATATAAATTTTTACATGCCCGCCAATTCAATGATCAATGTTAAGGCTTGTAAGGGTTTCGATGTCTGATGCGAAATGATGATTACAGTCGCCTACCTACGGGGATTATGCAATAATAAATGCAGCGTGAAATTCGAAGCAGACAAAATTGTTTAGAAAAAACATAATTATAGCGAATTGTGCGTAGGTAGTCAGTGAAAGTCCCAAGGTTGGCCCAAACGAGTTCCTTTGCCCTTTCTCGGCTTTTGTTAGGAGCCCAAGGACGAGCCTGCATTGTTGGGGCGCTTTTTTGTCCGGTGTCCGTAATTGTATGCGTCTGCGCATCGGGCGTGACGGACTGCGGACTCTCATTTCGAATCTCTTCGTCCATAGTGCACCGTTCATTTCTACAAAAAGTATCCGTTGGACAGCAGATTTCCTACGTTAATAGCAGCACTTAAAGGCTCTTAAAACTCGTGCGTAAATATTGCATGTTTGCTTTTATGCCTCGAGTTCTCGGAAAATTTTAGCGGACGCTTCTATTGACAGTTGCTCGGACCGACTGAGTCAAGACATGTATTGTTTTTTTAAGTTGCCTCGTGATTATCATCATTGGCCACTGCATTTAAGAAGATGATCGTTGCAGCGCTAGTGGGGTGGTAGGAAGCCACATAGCAGTCGATGGCTACAGAGACCTATTAAGAATGTCGCGCAGGTCCTTTCTTCTCGTGATAATAAAGTCAATCTGGTGCCAGTGACCCAAGCGAGAATGTCTTCACGACACCTTATGTATAGTATAGGTTTGCACTTTAAGTAGGTGTTCGTTGCACCAAGGATGCACAGAGATCCAACAAGCGTTGCCCGTTTTTATTGATGCTACCAGTTCCATGGTGCCCGATGATATTTCGTGGAACAAGTTTCTAGGTTTTTTTACAGGTATTTTTAACAAAAGCAACAGCAATTATAAAAAGCAAGAAGGTACCTAAATGAATACACATTCATATTGTTTTATAAGTTTTGCAATTGATTTGTAATTATGTGTTCATGTTTTGTAAAAACATCCTATAAAGATAAGCGATTGCCTACCACGTCCCATTGTTTTCACATAAGGTCGTTCAAGTTGGTATAATTTAATTCGAAATTGTTTTTTTTGTTAGTGTACTAACTCAGTGTTACCAAATGAGTTTAGTCACTGACTTGCCTTTGTTTCGTCGGCTAGGCAAAGACAGGGTGTTATAATTATAAGAGTTAATCAAAAGGTTTTGACCTAACGATGGTCAACACAGGGATTATCAGTATATTTTATTTAACCACTTATAACTAATTACAAAGATAACAAAATTTATGTAATTTCTTAATTATATTGGAACAAGAATCTAATGTGTTAATCAATTAAATAAGAATTCAGCAAAATGCTGCGTTAAAAAACCACTAATGCGATTTGTAATTAGCCGAAAAAGATTGTAATATTTGTCTATTTCATTTTCTTCATAAGGCCAATTCTTCGGTACCTTATGCGCTTATACGTGTGATTTTTCAACAAAAATTGGTAGCCTGATGTGCCGGTCACTGTACAATTACCAATCGAACTTTAATCGTACATTAATATAGCAAAGAGAATAATTAATTAGAGAACCGTTCATTGGCCAACCGCATTTTTATTTTCAAGAAGGGACAACTAGGACCCAAGCCTTCTTTCTTAATTAAAGTATATCCAAGCAATCTCGTTATTAATAAAACTACTCAACGACTAGCAACAGTTTTAGATAAGATTGCGTCCTCATGACAGTTCTTACAACAAGGTGTAAATAGATGGTACTAAACACTAATTTTCATATTAATTTACTTTTGGTATATACTTAACAGTTAAAACCCTTTTTCATATTTTAAATAAGCAAATTGAAGGTGTTCAACAATGTGGCGGAAAAGTTCGATTGCATGAGAATCGGGTCCAGAATCTAAATCATTATTAAAGTGTAAAATTCCACAGGGTAGACTTTTTATAATGGCGGTTGTTGTAACGTCGACCGTGTCTGACATTTGGGAACCAGACTAAGGTTCGCAATTAATATTCTCCCGGCAACAGTAACTAACGTTGGACTACGACTCAAGAATCATAATGAGAAGTTCGTTCATGGACCTATTGAATTGTAGAATGAGAAAATTATTTGACACCTTAAAAAGTACATCGTTCAACTAGAGTCACTAAAATTAGAAACAAATAAACAATCGACAGAAGACGAAATCTCGATAACATATCCTCTCAAAAACAAACTCGATAACATATCCTCTCCTTGCTTTTTTTAAGCATGCGCTCTTGGGTGATTGGCATCAGCTGTCTGTGTCATTTGCTCATTACAGTAACAGCCTTATTTTGTTTAATGTTTGATAGATAATAGGTATCTATTTACTGTTATTATTATTTCATTGAACGGTGGAAAGCATATTAGATTACAACTTGTGATGCGAAATCGCTCTTTCTCAAGCGCATAAGATGCCGCCTGATGTTAGCCATGTCTGTACTCAGTTAAAAGATTGCTATTTGCTAAAATAGGCACGTAAATAAGTTGAAATTATTTTTCGATTCTTAAAACCTAGAAATACGTTAAAACAGTTTCTCATTATAGCATAGCTCAAACCCCATTGAGTCTTATTTAAATAGTGCGGTTTTTATTCTAAAACGGTAAGCCAAGGCCCCGTAATTACCGCGTTCATATCTATCTATTCAGTTGCCGTTTCCTGCCAAGAAACAACCTTGAATGCGAACACTCATTATTTGGTCATTAACGGCTGCCTTCTTCGCATCAGTTTTTGGCAATAATTAGTGAATATAAAGTGGAGGCCGAGCGCAGATACAGAGCAACGTTATTCCTCTTCTCTTCTAATAGTGATCGAAAAAAAAAATACTTTAACTTTTGAGAATATCAGCGTTATTTTTCCAAGAACACTGCAGACTGCGGTGACAAGAAAATAAATAACAGACGTACGATTAGATTTGGCACTAACTAACGTACTTTCTCATTTAAAAATAATCAAGCACGAATAATCGATTTAGTAACAACAAGGTAATTATTGAATAACAACTTACCCGGTTGTTATGTGGGACATTACATTAGAACATTAGCACATTCTGCGGCGTGCGAGATAATGCCAACGTTCCTAGCAATTATCGAGACATTAATCACTGGTAAAACGTTATTCTAATATGCCTAAATGATTAATTACATCTTGTCTGTCGAACAATGTAACAAATTGGTACGCACAATGCCATGCGCTGAACCTTGCAGCTCTTTCAAGTCACGTCACTCGCGGGCGATTCAATTTGTGCACTATATTTAGCTTAGGCTAAGGCGCCTTGTACCTACTAGTGCAGAAATTAAAAATCATATGCCAAAAAAAATTATGGTGATGGTAATGCAATCATTGATTTTAGTAGGCATATGACTTTAAATACTTGAAATATAAATTAAATAGTAAATTAATGGATATGTATATTACTTTTGTACTTTTTTCTGAATTGATAGACAGCAAATATATTCAAAATTTATACATATTAAGGATGCGGCAATAAAACTGGCCTGAGGCATTAAAAACTAGCGAGCTCGAGCGGGCGGAGCCTGTCCTTGCGGGGTTATCGGACGCAGTTAGCATTTAACGCTTTATAAACGTAAGACAGCTATGAACAACCGCTGCGGACGAGACCACATAAAATTCCGTTGAAGCCTTTTTTCTGGCGCGAGTACCGATGCTCGGGAGCTGATGCGCACTCGAGAATCGGTTAAAAGGTCGACCCGAAGGACACGCTTTTTTTGTTTAGAAACGGTTGACCGGTCCCATCTGTGTACGATTTAGACCATATTAAGTAAAAAAAACGGTTTCCTGTGACAACAGACGTCAGCTGAAACTAGGAGCTTTTTCAATTAGCGTATGCTAAAAAGTGCTTGCGTTATGTTCTGTAATGGAAAATAGAGGTCAGTAGATTGACGTGACGATGTCTATTGTTTAACCGAAAAACCTTTGTGCACTCGCACATTCGTTATCTGGTGGCGAGGTTGAGCCGATGCCTTCCTATGCCCGCTCCGCCTACCGAATATAATTACTTAGCCTTCCGGATTTTCAACGCCCGTGGTGAGCGGCAAAAAACGGTGATTCTAATACGTCTCTGAACGAACGGTCGCAAAAACTGTTCAACGCTTTATTATTATTTTGATCACGACGTGAATCACAACCAGATTTGGCGAGGGTTAATGACCCAAATATGTTTAGCTAAGTGTTCAAGGCTAACACCGACTAATTTGGCTGTTGATGTAAAAAATCTGGCATAAAGAAGGCGATCGCTCGACTGGTTTTCCTCTGTAACCATTAAATGTGGAGTTACTTTAGTCTTCGGTACGTATCAGCTTATCCGTTAAACGGTTCCCGTTATTCGAATTTTTTCGAGGATCATCATTAAGATGTTCGTTTGGACGCCCTTAAGTTGAGACAGGTCTTACTCACAAATCTTAAATGGAGAAACCGCTCTAATCTTTTAAAGAATTTGTTGGTAAAACAAGTTCAAGGCACTAATAATTCCATGAAATTTTACAAATTTCATCGTTGCTTACGATTTAAATTTTGATACTATATGAATTTTGTCCCCTTTGTCTGAAAAATTACGGTTTTGAACTGTCAAGACGCACTAGATCGTGGGCGGGCCATGGTAAATTGCTCCAAAATACACGAAATGATTATCTTTTATTGCGCATGCATGACACAACAATGGCGGAGATGACCTTATACTCGAGATATGTACACCCTCGCTAACTATTTGTTTTATTTGATTTTGCCGCACATCACGACATTTAAGTTAATCTCGGTCTTGAATATTTTTGGAAGGCTGGATTATCGCTCGAAAAGTCTGTATTCTAAAGAAATATTATTTGGTCATTATTTTAAAAGCTCACATTTACAAAAGATAAGGATTTGTCGTCCTAGGTGGTCCTAATGCGTTTCGATAACAGCATGTTCCCGTTAATGACGTATGCGGGTATTGTTATAGTCTTGTCTCTCAACCGTGACTTAATAGTTATTGTAAACGACTTTAAACTTTATTTTTAGCACTATAAAGTAAACATCATTTATATGGACAAATAAATTCCATATAGGTTCTATCTTAATTTGGACTGTTTGCTAATTCGGCAACCAAATTTTAACAGTTGTGACTAACTTTGATATTTTTGAGAACGTTTTTACACACGTGCAAAAATATTTATTATGGAAAATAAATCATATTAAAATATCGAGCTCCTTACTGAATTTAGCCAAAGCTTACATTTAAAATGAGTATTTTTTTTCCTGAAATCTAAACGTCTCAATTTTTAACGGCTTCTCTATTTCCTAGAAGGAATAGAGAAGCCGTTAAAAATGTCTATGAGTCATATCATAGATTCTGGCTATAACCATGGAAGTTACAACTCAGGGTCATTTTGTATTAAAGCGTTTTCTTTGAAATCATAATTGTTATAGCCTTTTATTGTTCGGCAAACCCTCGAGGCGCAGTTAGTCGGTTTCAGCTAATGTTGGCTATCATGTAGTCATTTGTTATAATTTCATGGACATCCGTAAATACATAAATATATTTTTATACCTCTTATCATGCATTACATTTCACATCGAAACTTAATTGCATACAACTGTTTTATTTATTATCTACTGCAATTGTGCGCTGCCATCCTTGCTATCACCATAATCGCTAGTGCAAAATAAACTAAGTAGAAAACTTTATGCAGCCGCTACCTAGGATCATCGTTAGCAAACAAAAAGGCAGATGCATAATTAAAGCCAGGCTGGACCCGCATACTCATATGATGGCAAAACCGGTGCTCTAGTGCTTTTTTATTGCAAAGGACATGTGCGGACATATCGACCGTTCCTAGAACGAATGCCGAGCCATCACGTGCGTGCCATCTTGTTTTTGAACTTGCAAAAAATATGCCAAAAGCGTTCGTATTGTTGCTTGCTCATCTGGGTTCCATACAAAGTTACGAAGGCTAGTTCAGAAGATTAATTGAACTAATAGCCTAAATTAAATTGTATTAAAATCTCTTAACATAAAATATTTTATTCTGGCTCTTGGGCAGTTTACATTCTTAAAATATTTATTCAATGTAAGATATATATTCTTAAAAATATTTATCAAGTAACACTTGATTTCTGGTCAGGTTGTAAATTGCATACTTAAATACTTAGCTTGAATGTGAACATAGATACGTGTTGACGGTAATTGAGTCTTCGACTCCTTTAACCATTACATAAGGTTCAAGCTACCAGCAGACCCCTAAAAACAAATAGCCAAAGCAGTTCCCAATAACCTTAACCATAGTTTAAGTGGCTTAAGATGTTAACGTCGAGTCAATTTCCTTCACATGAACACATGCAAATTGAGCAATGGTTTAGTTTTGCGAAACCTTACAGACTTCAATATAACTGAGCCTTAGATGGACACTAGGTAACTGTTTTACTAGGTTGTTTTTTTACTAACTGAACACCTAGGAAAAACATAAAAAATTGTGGGTGCGAAGAAAGTTTCACTTTGCTGAAACTCGCTTAATCGATTATGATTACTAAGATTTAACTTATATAAAACGCTATTAAAATAGCAACGTTGGGAGATCCAACTGTATCAAGAAAAACTAAGTTAAAAATTTATAGTTATATTTTTTTATTTTTTGATATATATTTATTTTTAAGTTTTCCGCAAATTTATAACGGATTAAGTGCGTTTATTGTTGTGTATGCGCATATTAGCGTTGTTGAATTTCAAAGTTTCATATGTATTTGTAGGTCGCTGTAAAAATTCCATGCACGACTCAAAACGAAGGTCTAGTCTCAGACGCTATCATTTTAATCTGCATATAAAGAAGTTAGCTACCAAGTATTCAGCAATATTAAACGTATCGCTTATGTCTTGCTTCAGCCTAAATATCTGCAGTAGTATCCCTTTTACAGTCACTATTGTTTTACATAATTTCCATATAAATACTTCTTCAAGACTTAAGCGTAAAATTTGACCGATAAATACCTATTATGCATTTGAAACAGTACGGCGATCAGCCAAAGTCATTCCGAGAAAAGATTTACTCTGTAATCTGTTTTTTTATGATCGTCTTAAAAAGGTGGTTGGGCACAATGGCAAGCAACACAATAGGCCACATGGTGAAATACATTCCTTCTTTTTGGGCTATTCACAACGATGCAGATTTTTACTGTTCGCAATTAGAAACACGCGATAACGTTTGCCGGATCATTTCTCCATTCATGCGCTTGAACGATAATACTACTATTGAACACACTTTGTTTAACGAAGAAAATATAGGTAATTGAGTTTTTTATTATTATTTATGACTCAGTATTTTATTGTTTCTCTTATCATCATCAACCTATCAGCCTTTACAAGGCCCACTGCTGAGCATAAGCCACCCTTACGATTTCCATCATACAAGTGGTTATCACGACAACGCATACTGGATGTTATAATTTTTAATGCCTTTATATGATTTCTGACTCAAGAAAACAAATGTATCCGTCGTATGTGTCATTGTTACGATTGTCAAAAGGTAAACTGTCAGGACCCTTGGCCTTAATGTGCGTGTCAACAGCACGCGAGCACTCATGTTAATTGATCAATTCACCCACACGTTCTGTAGAGCCGTGCCGTGCACTGTGTTTTTTATCAAGTACCTACATCTCTTTAACTACATATTTGGTACAAAAATATATTAAATAACTTAAACTACCGAACTTTAATCACCCGTCGACCTGCGTGTGAGACAAACGCGACAAGTGTGACGCGACGCGACGAACCTCGATTGACATGGATTGACATTGACATAAGTATTTGTCGCATCGCATTGCACTTGTTGCGTTGCGTCGGTCACGTAGACCTAAGAGATTTTGCTCTACGTTAAAAATATCTGAGTCATTTAAATTGATGTCATAAATTCTATATCATCATCAATTATATTATAAGCCTTGTCATTGGATATCCCTGACTTTTAAATAAATCGAAAGGAAGAATGTCTTACAAAACCACATCCCATTCGACCATATAAGCAAATCGGAGTTTGACTATATGGCCTAATGATAAAAGAAAAGTACCAATAACGTTCGAATTATACTTCCTAAAATGGCTACACTGATTGCATTAAATGAAACTTATTGAAATATGATGAATTGCTGCAGTGAACTTTATACTCGTATGACCTTTATTTGTGTTATTATCTATCAAACCACTCTCTAACACTTTTGTAAAATTTTATTTATTTATTAAATTAAAATAATGGCTTTGCCTCCAATAAAAACAAAAGACAGTTAAATAATATTCAAGATACAGTATAAATGGCAAATGAAGGTCGCTTGTCTTTTATTTACGGTTTGCGGTACAATGCATTTATTTAAAGAGTGTATAAGTTTTACGAGTATGTTTTATTCTACATAGAACGCAAAGATGTGAGTATGTTGAGATAACAAGAGTGGGCGTGTCGTACACATCCCGTTGATGTCTTTTGTACTGGGAACTGAACGCGATTTACTTTCGCGTCATTTTATAAATTTTACTTGTAAAGTAATTTACATATTTTCTTGCATTATATTTTATTTTTAAACATTTTGATCTGTATTTATTTAAACGAGGGCGAGCGGCTTAAGAAATATGACCCTATTTTTATTTACCCCTAAGCCCTGCCCTTGCACGTTGCGTTTATTGTGGGATAATGCAGGTCGAGTCCTTCGGTGGTGCCCTTTATCATACAGGTGTGGTGGCACCTGTAATTGCTCACTTCATCTATTTTTGTGCCCTTTACAAAACTTAAAAGAAGGTCGGACACCATATGTAGCGCAATTTACGTTAACCATCATTTTGTATCTATACATAATAATGCCGTTTTGCGAATTTATTACGGTAGTCGATCCAGGAATAAAAAAGTTTTTGCCCCTGTACCTTTTTATTTTAATAGTCTCAAGTGTTATTTTTTCTTTGTAACGGTCATTCGAATTTAAAAAAAAAAACAAATGAATGAATTCAACGTTGGGTAACCGGTGTGACATGGAGAGCGAACTCTATGCAAATACGTGGCTCGCATACAGCGAACATGTTAATTATATTGAAATGACAGTGGAGATTGCGGTGACTAACCTAAATACAAAGCGGCGTCGATGGCAGCACCGGAAGTCGCGCCATTGTGCCGCAACCATTGACACCTCGTGCCTATATCATCCGGTCAATTCCTGTCTCGTGGTCTGCTGTTTAGCGTACCAACTATGAACCAGTAGCTGTGTCAGATACAACATCGCAAACATAAGATCAGAGATGCCCGAAAGATCTTTGCTTGAAACTATTTGTCCAAAAACACACATTGACTTAACGCAGGATGGAGAGCTGATTGCAACTGGTTGATCGTTTGAGCCGGATTAAAAGGTATTTGTGGCGTGAATCTATAATAATATAATCAGTAGGAAATCAGACTTGTTCCTCTTTTGACTGTTCTAACGATATACTGATTTTTAAAACAGTTTATACGGTACCGGTGTATATGGTATGTCACTCAGCACATCATTGAATAAGCCATTTATATTTGAATCACCAACACCTTTGCTGATAACATCAGCCACAGACATAAGTTTAGACCATATTCTATCCGGTTTTTCCTTTTATCCTTCACAAAAAATGGCACATACATACTAGTTGAAATAAAACCGAGTGAACTATTTTAGCATGTTCATGTGAACAAACATTCCGTGGAAATATAAAAACGCGACAGTTATAATAGTGATTCACATAAAACTACCTACATGAAACCGTTAGAAGAGCAGTGGTCATCTACGATCAACGATTGTTTACGCTGATAAAAAATCACGGATGTTAGCCATTTCCCATAGTTGATGACAAAACGCAGCTAACTCTAGCAAAAAAGTATAAGCTAGAATTTGTTTCCATTTAACATCAAGCACGTTCATCTTAAATAGAAATAAATGTAAAAGTAGACAAACGTAACGCAAAGGTTCTAACAAAAGCAACGAAGGATTAGGATCACGCAAGTCACACAAATGATCGCAGGTAGGCGTGTGTGAGCAGACCGAACGAAACCAAGAACAGGATTTTATCAACTGCGATCAACTTTTTTTTTCGGAATAGCAAGTGGCCGTTATGGAGGTAATAATCAAAAAAATAAACTAGCGTTAACTCTGATCGTTGATGTGGGAGCTATAAGTACTGTAATGCATGAATGATTCGCAGTAATGATATCAAATAAGGAAAGTAAAGAGACAGATGAAGATTCTATAAAATACATTGAAGATTAAAACTATTAACGTACAATTACTAAATCTCAAGATTCTTGATGAAGCTATATAAATATATGTATAAGCTTTATATATAGATAAAGTTAAAAACGTATTTATTATACAAACATGACTGAAAAATGACCAAGAGCATCATAAAAAAACTTAAGCGTGGAGATGAATGGGCCATTATGAGGGTACGGAGATGAAACCGAGATGACTTACCGGCACATTCTTTATCCTTTTTGGAGAGGAGTGGTATAGGCCCATCGTCTAGAGGAGAGCCGGGGCACAGCGTGTCGGCTTTGCTGGCGAGCAACTCCTGACCCTCCTGAAGGCCTAACTGCTGCTCATGCAGCCGTTTCTTTATGAGGAAAATCTTCGGCATCTTGTCGCTTTAAATGTACACTGCACTCGATCCTGTTCTAGTCAATCACTGTCTTTTAAGATTCACAAATCAGCATCGTATCATCACACTGCACGTTAAGGTTCCTCGCGTTGTTTATTTTGTGCGGAGCAGCTAGCGGCACATGCGGTACCGTTGGCCGCTGCGAAAGGACTGAGAGCTAGTGTGCGGTGCCTCGACACCGTTGCCGGAACAGGTCCGCCCCCGCCCGCGCGGCGCCGCCCGCCCGCGAGCCTGCGCCCGCGCACACCCGCACACAGCCGCGTCCCAAACGCAGCCACTTACACAACCACACATTTCTATATTACCAGTAAAAGTGCTGCATCTTGTATGGATGGCCAGTCTCAACTCAACTCATTATTTTCAACAGTAACTCTTTTATTTTGCGTGCATTTGAAATGTCCAAACAACTTATTTTTAATAGAAGATCGTTTTTAATTTTCTGAAAGAACCTTGTTAGCTAGCGCGTCACGTTGAACTGCAGTATTCTATTCGCTTGTGATACGGGCGATTCTGCAACAACAATGGGTAGCCTGATGTGCTGGCCACTGTACTTCAATATTATTTCACAATTTTTTATATCATAACAAACTTTATTTGATGGATGATCGATCATGATCATATAGGTACGAATATAGAGTTAAATCCCCTTAACATAAGAAGTAAATCTACTTATTTCAATTCATAACAATTTCATACGTAGTTGAAGGTTTGTTTACAAATCAGGCACTACCGTTACTCGAATACGTCTGTTTATTGTTTAATAAGTATAGCCTCGAAATTTTGGCTAACTTTTATTTCTGCGAATAACAATCATTAAAATCTGTGTCATTCCGTTCTGAGATGATTCATTCTGCTTTTTTCATTAAGTTGGAGTATGAACGAACGTATATTATTCATGCGTGCCACCTTACCATCGAGGTTATATTCTATAACACGTAAGAGAAGTTTGTTTCAGATAGGCATTGTGTATTTCTTTTTAAGTATATTTAATTTTGTTTGTCTTAAAATCCCTATTGTCCTTGGAGTCTGCTATACAAAAAATCAGGAACTTTTCTAATGATAATCCCTTGCATATTCTTGAGTTTTAAAATATTTCGTTGGCGTTAATATTCATAATATTTCTGGTGAAAAAAACCCACGGGACACTGTCGGCGTCAGCTCAATCAACGGGAATCTACAGAATAAAAGCAACAGACGCACTGTAATCACTGAAGGGAAAATAGTCCCTGTTTCTTCTCCCTTTACAAAGCAACGGGTATAAAGCAAAGCTAATAAAGTTTACAGTCCTTTTGTCTGCCAATAGTTTTGGTGCTAAAATTAAAATCTTATTGTTGGCTCCAATGTTCTGTGTTGTCGGCATCTTTGTTGTAGCCGCGCGCCGCGCCTATGATATGTTTTTGATTATTGTTTTTTGTAGTTAAAGGTATCTATTGTTTAAAGAATGCTTCCATCTCCTATTTAAGAAATTACACATTTTTTTCTATATATAAAATCAAATAACACGCTTGTGCTCTATTATACATATTTAAAAGAATTCCCGACATTTTTAGGCTAAATCCAAAAGTTTCATGCAAATTTCTGAGAAAAGGAATTTCTTTGAACTTGTTTCTATCAGGTTCCTTTAATGGACTTCCTCTCTCTTATGAAGTGCGTCCACATCCTGTGCTATAGATTCTCAACGGAAGCTCCATGTTATGTAAAAAGGTATTAAAATATACAATCTAAGATTCCGATATTCACGAGGATAGCATTTCACATGAAAACATAACAAATAACTTAAAGAAATGAGCTGTGAAATTTGTTTGCTGATCACAATGGAATCCTTAAAGCTATGCAAAGAAGAGATTACGTTTTGCAAATAACTAAAGCCGTGCGTTCTATCCAATGTTCTATTCTATCCCAAGAAACGGTTTTAAATTTTTTCAAGCATACGTAAGTCTCAGACATCCAAGAAATTTTTCCAAAGCTGTGTTTTTGAGACGACTTATTATTATTATTATTTCAACAATACTAGTACTTATTACTGTATTGTTTTATAATCTGTTTTTGAAAAAGACTTAAAACTGTTTCTTTATACACTTTTTATACATTTGTGTTTGAAATAGTAGATAGCTACAAAGTAAGTCAGTGTCGAAATCATGCGTAGAATTTGGGTGCCGATGATAATAAAAATGGAACAAAATTTTCGTTGATTTCCACCGCGGAATAAACCATCCTTTCAAAGATCATAAATCATGTTTTATTATAAATGCACCTAACGAGACCATAAAGTGGCAAGGAGTTGTTTCGCGTTAGGAATAAAAACAAAACCGTAACTTGCTACCGAAATGGTTGTTTACTTTTTTAAGGCTGCAAGTAAAAAATGATGAATGATTCACCACACCAACGCCAATTTTATAACGATAAAAAACGTGTTCAGTAAAATTATAACAGAAACATTGTCATGAAATCTAAAGACAATCGAAATGATTGAATAACTGTTGTACCTTAAAAGCTCGTGTTAAAAAATCGTGCACAACTTTGAGCGTTACAGATTGCGCTCGCGTTGCATGGAACTATAATGTGAGCTCTGTACGAGATTTAAATTAACTTCATGCTACATTAAATTTTAACTAAGATGGCCAGCAACATCTTTGAAATAATAAAAATGAAGCAACGCTGAAAAGTTTGTTATTTGTTTTAAAAGCTATTTGTAAGTACGTTATTTTGATTGCGTTCTTTTCTTTTCTATTTAATTGCATTATTTTGTGATAAAAATTAAATTTATTCTCGTAAATAGTATAAGATTCTTTCGTGACTGCTTAGTATCACGTTATAATAACTTGTATGATATGAATATTAAGGCTTGAGTAATTAAGTTGAATTTACATGATAAAGTGATTGAATTTTGAAAGCTTACTAGATCTAATGCATTTTTGATTGGCGATATTTCATTATCTTTACGTTAAGCGATTATTATAAGCAACGATGCGAAAGAAAAAATTATGACATTTGACCTACCTGAGGCTCACGGGACCTTGAAAGCACTAAGGTTAAATTGGTTTGAACTAATCTTCTTGGATGTGATTAATCTATCGTCATATAAAGAAAACGTTTGCCATGTAAATCTTTCGCTGCTTGCATCCTTGTTTTGGACATTCCAAAAAAAAGGATGCAAGCAGCGTGCATCAAGATCTTGTCGTGAAGCGACAAAAAAAAGGAAAAGGGAAACGAAAAGAATTGAGAAATAACAAACTAATTATAATAAAAGAAAAAAAGAAAAATTAAAAAGAAACCTAGACGAGTGAGAGGAATGATTGAGTGAAAATGAGTGAGTGTAGTGAGTGGAGTGGGCGTGGGTTGGTGTCGTCTCAAGATTAAGCGGGTCCGGAGGCGCCGAAGTGAAGCGAAGCGTTCTTGGAGTAGTCCGTCGATGCGAGCGGTGTAGAAGCTGGAGCGCAGCTGTGCCGGAGACCGTGAAGACACCGGTGATCAGCAGAGGTAGCCGCGATGGCTCTGTCAGCAAAGGCAAGCAGTTGATGAATCCGATGTAGATAAATTTAGGAGGAGGCAATGCTCCCTCCGTGGGAGTAAAGTGAAAATCCTCCTTAATAGGAGCGAGTAGCAGAGTGGGTAATCCCTCCTCGGGTAAAGAAGAATAATCCCTCCTCAGAGTAAGGAGGGGCAAGTCCTCGCAGTCTCTTGGGCTAGGAGAGGGTAGCCCCTCACTGACCCTCCTAAGGTTAGGAGGGGTCAGTCCTTCGCAGGTCCTCCTCAGAATAGGAGGGTTCAGACCCTCGCAGTTCCTCCTTAGGCTAGGAGGAGTCAGTCCCTCGCAGGCCCTCCTCAGGATAGGAGGGTTCAGTCCCTCGCAGTTCCTCCTCAGTCAAGGAGGGGTCAGTCCTCAGTGTTGCAGTAGGTGATGGCCTTCCGGAGGTAGTGAAGTCCTGGTCTTCCTGTAGTACTTCTTGAAGTGTCGTATAGTAAAGAGTTTACTGTTATAGAATCGAAGCCAGCAGTAGAATGAGTCAGATATGGATAGTATGGGCTTATATAGGGCCGGCCGTTCAAATTTAGAGCGTGGATAGAACGCGATAAAACTCGTGCTTTGCAGAGTTTGTAATGGAAATTGTATTGGAACTTTGCTAAAAGTTGTCAATTTTCAGAAAAAAAATAATAAGACTCCCGTCACTCAAAATGTCAAACATAGTGTCAAAAAGTACAAAATTCGGAAAAATACTAATAAATTGTGTTCACAATAAGAAATAATTATGCTGAGAAGGAGAGGAAAACCATTTAAAAGTTAGTTATAACCCTTTTTCCCTATTTTACAGCGAAATATCACATTTATAGGTGATACAAACTTTGACGTTTATGAACACGTAATTAGAAATTCCTTATTTTCCAGTAAAAAGCGAACAGATTCCACGGAAAAGAATAATAATACACGCAAAATGCATATATTGTGAGAATGAAAATGACTGGAAACCCAAACCGGAACAAATTATTATCAGTATACCAAGTGAGTATGCACGTCGGTACATTTCCCCCACGACCCCAGAAAATTTTCGACTCAGAGAAAATTTATGAAAGAAAAGCCTAAAGATATCCTAGGAATCCTACTTCACCAAGCATACAACCTTTCATACAAATGTTTATTCTTCTTCTAACATACCATCATCTTCAAACTGTTAGGGTGGAGTTCACATTCAATGACTGCCACTCTAGAAGGGAGTTCCTCAACGACGACAGGCTTATTTAGGGAGTTGTCAACCGCTCCATATATGGAGAAAAAAAAATACGACTTAGGCCTTCGTTACGAGTAGTCAACCGCTCGAACTGAAGGCTTGTTTAACGAGTAGTCATCCGCTCGGATTGATGGCTTATTTAACGAGTAGTCAACCGCTCAAAAGAAAGTACTAGTTAGTACTAAGAAGACCAAGTAAAGATCCTCAAGTTAAGGGGGTTTAGAGTCCCTAAAGAGATCAAGTAAAGATCCTCAAGTTAAGGGGTTTAGAGTCCCTAAAGAGATCAAGTAAAGATCCTCAAGTTAAGGGGTTTAGAGTCCCTAAAGAGATAAGGAGTTTAGAATTAAAAAGAGGAGTTTAAAGTCCCTCATTTTAAGACAAGGGGTTAAGAGTCCCTTAAAAGATTAATATAAAAGGTTAGAATTCCCAATTAAAAGAGAAATTAAAATAAATAAAGAGAGGGGAAAATTAAATGTACCGACGTATATAAGTTCGGCTTTGTTAAGATAGTCAAATTTAATTAATCGAGACATTGTAAAGATGTTAATTAGAAAGAAAGTCAAGATTCAATAAAGCTCCAAAAAAAAAAAAAAAAAAGTACCTCATTTTCTTCTAGATTGTAGAGTGAAGTTGTGTTTTCTAATTTGAAGGGGTTAAGATTCGAGATGACAGAGTAGGGGTTAAGATTTAGGATGACAATGAAGGGGTTAAGATTTGTTAAAAGAAAAAGCCAAATAAGGATGATTAGGTGAAGAACACTAGAAGAAGTGTTGTTTTAGAATTTAGAAGGAAGTAGGGGTTAAGATTTAGGATGACAATGAAGGGGTTAAGATTTGTTAAAAGAAAAAGCCAAATAAGGATGATTAGGTGAAGAACACTAGAAGAAGTGTTGTTTTAGAATTTAGAAGGAAGTAGGGGTTAAGATTTAGGATGACAATGAAGGGGTTAAGATTTGTTAAAAGAAAAAGCCAAATAAGGATGATTAGGTGAAGAACACTAGAAGAAGTGTTGTTTTAGAATTTAGAAGAAGATAGAGAGTGAAATGAATGAGGAATGAAAAGCAATATACTAAATAAGAGAAAGAGAGAAAAGAAAGAGAGACTGAAGACTTAAATGTTGGGCGCCAATTTGTCGTGAAGCGACAAAAAAAAGGAAAAGGGAAACGAAAAGAATTGAGAAATAACAAACTAATTATAATAAAAGAAAAAAAGAAAAATTAAAAAGAAACCTAGACGAGTGAGAGGAATGATTGAGTGAAAATGAGTGAGTGTAGTGAGTGGAGTGGGCGTGGGTTGGTGTCTTCTCAAGATTAAGCGGGTCCGGAGGCGCCGAAGTGAAGCGAAGCGTTCTTGGAGTAGTCCGTCGATGCGCAGCGGTGTAGAAGCTGGAGCGCAGCTGTGCCGGAGACCGTGAAGACACCGGTGATCAGCAGAGGTAGCCGCGATGGCTCTGTCAGCAAAGGCAAGCAGTTGATGAATCCGATGTAGATAAATTTAGGAGGAGGCAATGCTCCCTCCGTGGGAGTAAAGTGAAAATCCTCCTTAATAGGAGCGAGTAGCAGAGTGGGTAATCCCTCCTCGGGGTAAAGAAGAATAATCCCTCCTCAGAGTAAGGAGGGGCAAGTCCTCGCAGTCTCTTGGGCTAGGAGAGGGTAGCCCCTCACTGACCCTCCTAAGGTTAGGAGGGGTCAGTCCTTCGCAGGTCCTCCTCAGAATAGGAGGGTTCAGACCCTCGCAGTTCCTCCTTAGGCTAGGAGGAGTCAGTCCCTCGCAGGCCCTCCTCAGGATAGGAGGGTTCAGTCCCTCGCAGTTCCTCCTCAGTCAAGGAGGGGTCAGTCCTCAGTGTTGCAGTAGGTGATGGCCTTCCGGAGGTAGTGAAGTCCTGGTCTTCCTGTAGTACTTCTTGAAGTGTCGTATAGTAAAGAGTTTACTGTTATAGAATCGAAGCCAGCAGTAGAATGAGTCAGATATGGATAGTATGGGCTTATATAGGGCCGGCCGTTCAAATTTAGAGCGTGGATAGAACGCGATAAAACTCGTGCTTTGCAGAGTTTGTAATGGAAATTGTATTGAAACTTTGCTAAAAGTTGTCAATTTTCAGAAAAAAAATAATAAGACTCCCGTCACTCAAAATGTCAAACATAGTGTCAAAAAGTACAAAATTCGGAAAAATACTAATAAATCGTGTTCACAATAAGAAATAATTATGCTGAGAAGGAGAGGAAAACCATTTAAAAGTTAGTTATAACCCTTTTTCCCTATTTTACAGCGAAATATCACATTTATAGGTGATACAAACTTTGACGTTTAGGAACACGTAATTAGAAATTCCTTATTTTCCAGTAAAAAGCGAACAGATTCCACGGAAAAGAATAATAATACACGCAAAATGCATATATTGTGAGAATGAAAATGACTGGAAACCCAAACCGGAACAAATTATTATCAGTATACCAAGTGAGTATGCACGTCGGTACAATCTGACTTAGACTAAGATCATCCTTAAAACCTTTTTGAGAATTTTTTTTATAAGGGGCGGACGTTATCTCAATAGGAGACAGTTTGGTGAGCCACGCCACGCACACTTAAAAATGACAATCATAACCACACTGCTTTGTCACTAGCTGCTGCTGCTGAGCATCAAAAAGACTATGAAGACGTATTTCATGGTCAGCAAAAATTCAAGTAACTTGCATATGATCATTTTTTTCAGGCTACCATAATTGAGATTTACGTGAAAAACTAACGATCTCAGTGGATTTGTGCTCAGCAGAGCGACCGCGCGGCGTGTGCGTGCGTGTGGTGCGGTTGCGCAATGCGCGCGCGCTGTTCCGCGCCGGTGCCTCCCCAAGTTCTTGGCAACGCTAACCTCCTTCAAGTGTAGCTAGATGTTGCCCCCAACCTTGGCTGCCACGTAACCATTACTGATTAAATTTGCAGTTACCGTGGTACTGTTGTCACTGTTTGAGCGCCTTTGTTTCAGAGTGTTGTTAATGTAGGGTTCGATCATGAACGTGTTATTCAAATAATTAGATTGGGAAATTGATTATGTTAATTATGCTTAGTACATTATTTAAATATTACACTTCTAGTCTAACCCGTAACAAGACTATGTAATTATTCATTGAAGAGATGCCTTAATAAAATATAACAAGTTGTTAATTTCGATACCGCAATATAACGTGCTATTAAAAGAAGGCAAACACACTTACATTAAACTGCAATTACTTAAACCACCTAGGCGACAGGTTTTAATATTTTCCATTCATTTAAAATGCTATTTATTGTGATAATTTTGATAGCAGGTCGTCATTAGATGTGTAATAAAAGTTATTGTGGTTATCTCATTAGGGATCAAATTAATTGGTTTTAAAAAGAATGTAGAGACGTACGTAAAAACAAAACGAAATGAAAATTGATTTTTTATAATGAGCGATGATGATGAAGTAATAAATTAATAGGTACTACCTGGTTCATATTTCGGAAAAATAGCATTAAAAACGTGTATGGGTTGATTAAATGTAAAGGCGGGAAATAAAACCCTTGCTATCAATCTTTGCTATGCTCTGTAACTCCACTCTTCTACATTCCGGAAAAGAATAAACCCGTTTATGAGTTTTAAATATACGCACGCAATTAAAACAAACGCAGTGTGTAAATTGCATTTTTATTAGATTTTCATGATTGTATATTACTTATCTATGCTACTTACATGCCCTTTTCACAGTGACTGCTTCTTTGAATATGTGATTCATTTTTTCCTATCTTTTATCTTCTTAAAGGGGTCTTTAAAATAGCACATATTCCTGATATGTGCATGTTTACGCTTAGGTACTTACTAGTTTCCCATATGTGTTTCCCTTAAAATACCAAAAAAATAGTAAAAACACAGTACTTCTACTTCTCAGTAGCAGGCAGGGACAGTATGCGTGAAATGTACATATCCCAATACAATAAAATATCTCAAAGAGGCCTCTTCATGTTGAATACAAATGGGCCTGGCCGTTATATACCGCAGGAGAGATACAAAATAATTCAGAAATATTAAAGGACAGCATCTTTTTTGACCACCGATATAGATTGGCGGTGTTTTACATTATACTTATGTGTGTCGGGGATATAGATCCCCGAGCCCGACACACTTGATGTGCTGCAACTGATAGCATTCTGTTCCGAACGAATTGGCATCAGTCACACGAATCTATCCTAAGGAAGCCAGCTGGTAGAGTCGACCACTCAACGACAACAAGAAGTTCTCTACCTTCTTGCTGTTTCAGGATAGATTCGTGTGACTGATGGCGATTCGTTCGGACCAGAATGCTATCAGCTGCACATCAAGTGTGTCGGGGATATAGATCGGAGCAACGGTACTCCAACACGTAGTCTCGGTGATTGCGCCGGTGCACGCGCGACGCAACATCAAACCGAATAAATTGCAATAGTATTAATGTTTAGAACCGGTCCGATGATTACACCACATCTGGACAGTCATATTATTCAATTGGACGCACGGGTCTAACATTTTATTAGAAAATAGCGTTACGATTTATACGGCCGATCTTATGTTATTCGATTGAGCGGTCGGTTTTTAAAATAATCGCTTGTTGTATGTAAGTTTTTACCACTTACTTATTTTATGAGGTTTTGGTAAATAGATCGAAATTGTTATGACTCGTAAGTTGATTATTTGGACTATGTGATGTCAGTAACTATTTTGTAATCTGTGGTGATGTACAAAATTAAGTATTTTTAAAGGTACTTAACTAGTTCGTAGTTTCAAAATATTTTTAAGTGAAACAAGAGCTTTTCACATGTAGAACTAAACTCTTTTTTTGCATTTCTTACAAAGTGAATAGTCTACCCAGTAGGCTTAAAGTACTTTAACAGATAACATAACAACATAATTGCTGTGAATAGAATACGTCACGTTCCCAAAAGCATTAAAAGTTCAATTGCGAGGTTGCGGGAACGCTTCGTTACGTGAATTAAAAGTCAGAAAATTCTCAAGCGTTTATGTTGCGTACTACACCGGTTGTCAAAGCCTGCGCGGGAGTGGTGAGGGGTGAGGTGGGAGGCGGAGGGGGGGCTGGGTACAGCGACCGCGATTGCTGGCAGCACCATTGCCAAGATCACGGACCGCGGCGCGGGCGCGGCGAATGTCAGCCACGTCACGATCGAGCTTTGTACAATCGCGATTGGATCGTTCGAATTTAGAACCGAGAATGCGATCACGATTTTATGCAGTGAATAGGTTCTGTAGCTTTTTTTCGGCGGCTAGTAAATTGGACACGTATCAGATTTAAACGCTTTGGTTTATGGAGAATCTGAGTTCGTTGTTGTAAGCTATGTTATGTAGATAATATTTCGTAACGTGCTGCAGAGCTTTTACAGTTTAGGCTATGCCAGTGTTGAGAGCGTTTCATTATTACTTTTGTATTTGTATTATTGAATTTGTATTTGTATTATTTAAGTTCTTGCGACGATAAAACATATATTTTATTATAATTTAAAGCATTCCTAATTTTAGTAAAATCTTAACGATGTATGAGAAAAAATGTATTCCTTATAGAATACACGCACATACAGAAGGAGGCTTTAGAAAATGTTTAAATGCTGAATTAATTAATACAATAGTGTATGTATCAACAGCTCATTCGCGCGCCGATCACGTCCCCTTCCCGTTCCAAATGGGGTTCCAGATTACGCAACCGAATCACACATCATTCCCAACTTTTGCCGCATCCCCACGGTAAATTATGTCCCAAGACTCCCGAGCTTCGACTTGCTGCTTATGTATAATAGCCCTTGCCCTATCTTTATATGGGCCGAGCCGTACCTCGCCGCAATACCCATTCAATTCACGTAAGGTAGCGGCCCTAAGGACCGGGTTTTTGTAACAACGCGACAGGTAGAGGAAAGGATTGCGAGGCGAGCGAGAGAGGGCGATATCATCTCTCTGCTGTCTCGCTCGGCGCCGGCGCAGGAATGCCGTACGATTTGTGCTTGCCATACATAATGCAGACGGCGCGCTGTTGTGTGTGTTATGTTATGTATACGTTAGCGCATAAGCACACACTGCCCTAATGCGCACGGGTCATGTAGCGGGATTCACAGAGTTTAGCCAGTGAAATTAAATTGAAAGGGAGTCTGATTATTTTTGATCATTTTCACATTTGTTATTGACAGCAAATAAAGAAAAACATGTTAAACTTTTTTTAGAAGTAAATTAAATAATTTTGTAATTAATCCGATGTCAGGACAGCTCATAAGAAATCAGCTATAAATGAGGTGCTTATAAGGAATTTGTTTTTTTAGAAATATCATGTGTTAAGAACATAAAACAATAACAACTTGCAAATTGTTCTTAATTCAGCTTATTAAATGCCACTTCTATCGTAAATATCTTTCATAGCATTATGACGTGTATAGCAATTAGCGCTATGTGCTACAAATATGACGTGTTTAGATGTAAAGTGGTTTGTATGATGGAGATAAATTTAAGCAGGAATAAATTATTCTACTTGAATAAGATACATCCGAAAGTTTCCAAGATTTTTCAGAACATACATTATAGCTTGGATTACTGCAAAGACTATGTAAAAACGTACGTAACTTTTTGAAACAGGTATAAGTTAATCTAGAAGCGTAGAAGCGTAGTTTTAATATCTATTTTAGAGGATTATTCCTGCTACATTGATAAAGAAATGAAAAAATAAATATTGTTTTACAAAAACTCCTGAGGCAAATGTCCGTTGCAATATAAAAAAATAAATGTTATATAAAATACCATCCATTGTTACTCCTAATTAAAACCATACTTTTTCGCAGTCAAGATCTAGATTCTTTAGGTCATTCCAAGTATTCAGTTTTTAAAGCTACTGTGTCGCATGTGTTTTGTAGATAACATTGCAATGAGAGATAAAGGTTACAAATTTTGAATAAAAAAAACTGTAAATGAAACCGGTGTGTTATTTACTTACATAGAGGCGGACACCAAAGTGTTAATTGGCAAAAACATGCTATGTTCACCTGGCAAAGTGATACAACAAGTGCTAAAGACGATTTTTATACCAGTACTGTCATGTCCTTTGTTTGATCAGTATCACATGAGCGCCATTTTTCGCACTCCCAAAATATATCAACTGAAATATTGACGATGGTTTCATAATGCGCAGAGTTGCGAATCTAGTTCGAAACATCCCACGTAGTACTTACTTCTTGCCTCAACTCAATATGTTGCCGTATTTTTGTACCTGTAAATTACAAAGGTAGTCATAAATGTAAGGAATTTTATGTACCGCTGATAATTGTTTGATATTGAAATCTGTTGGTATTTTATTTACCCGATTATCGCGCTTGAACCAACACTTACATGTACACCACAAATGGGACATAAGGCGATGTCTGTGTTCCTTGGGTAAACATATAGCTGGCCAGTCGTTGGTCACATAAAAAGCTCCGGAGAGCCGGTCCCACTGGTCCGTAAGATCGACGACCTCCGAGCCGTTTGACTTATGGAAATTACTCCACTCGCCCCACCTGACTGATAGCTTTGGATATTTTCAACGTGATTATTGATTACCCATTACGTTAACTATCGTCATTGGCCGTCTGAGGGCTAGCCACTTTAGCCAGCTCGACGGGGAATTAAACGAGAAAAAGATGCGTAAATATCTCATTGTAAATCCGAAGATACAGTATTTTTCTTTTTCGTTGAATGAGTGAATTTATTTGGCTTCGTAAACACGGCTATTATACAGTGTTCAGTGGTAGGAGCATCTGTTTCGTGTGTCTGTAAGACATTTGAAATTATATTCAGTTGGTCAGACCCTTTATTGATGAATGATGAAAATGAATAAATCCATATTACCTACTCACTCATTTACCTACTTGGGGACTTAGCTTACTAAACCACAAGATTCATTACTTTAGCTTTCTAAAAGAGCTAGTGTATCGTTTTTTCAACAGAAACCTAACAATTGTGGAAAAAAAAACAAAATGTGTCACAGAACTTATTATACTATTAATAATACGTTTTTAATGAGCATTAATAAAGTAATCAGATAAAAGGGGGGAAAGGGTTGATCGATCACTGGTCCTTCTATGTTGTTGTAAAGGTGCAAACAAGTGTTGATCAACCCATGTGATTGATGCACATGACTTGTTTTAAAATATTGGTAGAAAATACTTTGCCAGTTATAAGGAACATTCTGAATTGTGCTTCAATTGTGAAAAGTTTTTCGTATTGAAAAGAATCTACTCTGATCTGTTGCAAAATTGAAGCAAAATTCAAATATGAGTGTCTATTAAGAGGCCTATCACAAAGATTTTGATGCATCGATCTGTACATTGACAATGTTTTAACGCTATTGATTACTGAACAATAATTACAAAGATTGTACTTCGTAGCGGGCTCCGAATTTTGATTAATCCTTTGAAGTTTCAATTCAAGTTAGGCAAAAAACTTAGCTATCAAAATTGTGTGATATGAGCCTTAAATAGACAACCATATATAGCATTGATAGAGAAATTTTGGATGGTATGTTATCACGATATATTATATACTGTTAATCATTACAATGTATGGTTCTTTTTCATGTGTCCCTTAAGGTCAGGCAGGACAAGGTTTTTATGGTAAAAAGGCTTATATTTTTCTTAAAACCACGGGCAAGACGTCTGTGGGGTCCTCTAGTAAACGCCTCGCTTTTTTGGCCTCTACCATACCTCAAACCTAACTGACTCATTGCTCTAAAACCACAGGTCTTCAACAACATCCTAATGATTAGGATGTTTTTAAGGAAGGTAGATTAGGACCTAATCTACCTTTGTAAGTTACTCATTTGAAATCGCCACAATCTGACCTGTATTTGTAATACCATTATATTATTATTTAATTGGTTTCATTCAATGCAAAATGTTCAATATCAGATATAATTTTGTATATTCCACTTACGTCAATAGCGGTAACATTATGCGACTCGAGACCAGTGGCGGCGCCGGCGCCACTGTCTCATATTGAGGTTGCACTTTCTGCTACTATTTCTGACATAGTATGTACCTACCTCTAGTGTACTTTCCGTTAGGTACGGGTAACGTATTTACTTGCACTCTTTCGGTAGCTTAATATAATTTAAAAGTAGATCGGGTACTACTGTAAAAATTTAGCGACGCATTGTGGAGGTGGGTCATGGACCAGAGTAACGTGTTTTTTTGATAAATGAAATACCTCACTTTATGGATAGGTATTTTGAATGTGATTAGCAGTGTCGTAAAAAGAACTCGTATTTAAGTTCATTCAACGCAGTCGTTATAAAAATCGGTAGAGCATTTCTTTATAAAAGAGTATGTCGAATTGCTTGAAATCATTTCCGCAAGGCAAGGGCGTTGAACTATCTGGATCGAAAATACATTTCGATTCCAACCAGTTAGTTACACGTGCAAATTGTTGCACGCGTATGGATTGATTCGTGAAGTAGAAAAAAGTTTGAAAAGCACACAGGATGGAGAAGAAACTTAACCTATTACACAGCCAGCGATGTTGCAATGCAAGTCGTGGCGGGTTTAGCGGTCGCGCTCGACGGTGCATCACGATCTAGCGTTCCGCTTTGCGCGGCGCGGGCACACAGTCCCCTCTCCCACACCCCGGGCCCCTGCCGCCCACCTCCCTGGCCCTGACCGAGACACAGACCTCACGAAGACAAAATGTTACGAAATTGCCGCAGACTTGCTCAGCCACACGAAGATAGAACCCGTTTTTGTCACAGGAATCTGGGGAAAAAAACTTAAGCGGTTTTACGACGCGATATTTTAGTGTTATTGATTCAAATGAAATACCTATTTGTTGGGCATCGATTATGAGAGGGCAGTGCCATCTATGCAAATTAGGTAAGGATGCATGCGTTGACGGAGGAAAACGGAGTTTGATGGAACGATCGTCATGTCTCTATCGTTTTACACTTCTTCGTTGTGTAAGTAATTTCAATTTAATTAAACGGAATTCGTCGATGTGAATCGACTTTGAAATAATTGAGGCTAAATAGACGATATAGTATTCTTAACAAAAATCTTCACCTGACGAGCTATCAAAAAAACTTGCAAATGGATCTAAAAAGATGGTCCGTCCGCGTCATCATTTATCGAGTTGCTAATTTTAGGATGAACCGGTGACTTTCCGGAGGCAAGGCACAAAGCAATCTCTATGATTCCGAATAAACTGACTGTCGTCATTTTTGAACACATAAAAACTACTCATTAATTATTATGAATCACTCAAAAACATATTCCGTACTCGCACTGCACACAGGCTAACCGAATTAAGGATCACTCAGCATAACAAAAAAACGCGCACACAAATCCACTGGAACTTAATATTACTTTATATTACCGGCGAAAAGATGTCGATTATTTTTGAAGCAATCAGAAAAGGTTTGGTGAGAATTAATTAGCATCTCCATGATAATAAAGCATCATCAGACAACATAATTGGTATCTGTCTATACCTCCGATGGAGGCAGGTATATCACCGCCGTGACGTCATTACAGTAAAGAATAGATAGATGTCATCTATCACATAGATCCCTGCAGGTCGATGGCACTGAGCCAATGGCCGAGAATGAGAGTATGACGAATATGACCAAATGGAAAAATATTTGCAAAAACTTAATTCAGAAACCATGACTCCCTTGTAGCTACAAAGTTGAAGTGTTGATGAGGTCAATGTTTTGCTTGGCTTATGGCAAATCAGAACGGTTCTAATAAAATTAGGATCTTATGAAACGAAATCGTACCTACAATAGAAAACATTTTTATTGAATACTTAAATCATGACGTCATGAGTTCATTGTAAGACTGTTGGTACTTATGTAGTTTGTCCGGTTGTAAGTACGAATATTATTGAGCCTTTTTTTTTAATTTTCAACAATGCTTGTTTAAACACTGACCTAAATACAACGGAGTTGTTGTGCAACAGGTTGAAGTTGACTGCTTTGTCTTTTTTGTACACAATTCGTTTATTTTTAAATAATGTCGAAACAGGATTGCTCAAGAGTGATCTCTACCTTGCCCTAAGGTTTTGATTGTTAAGCGTACAATAGTCGGCATATCAAAGTTTACGTTTTAGTTGCAAAATCGCTTAATTTCATGCATGTTGTCCATGCAGAAGTACATAAACTAATTTAAATAGTTAAACATTGTAATCTATTCTTTTGTTTTTTTTTTGGGACATCCGTACGGGTTAAATCAAACGATGTTTGAATGCATCATCTTCCTAGCTAAAAATATCGTAAAGCCAACTATCAGTATATAGCTACGTATATATCTACAGTAAATGCTGTACACGAGTAAACTACTACATAAGCGTCTACGTAACACATCACCCGTACATAGACATATTAGCGACGCGAATGAGTGTTCCAAACAGTGTCAAGACTCAAGACGACTGACGAGCATTAGGTATCCTAACGAGGCCACGCTCATGAATATGCATTGATCTCTTTGTCGTAGTCAACCGTATTGAGCACTGAGCCATCACCCGCGCCCTACTCCTTATATTTTACCAATAGGCGCTAAATTAGCACAAACAAAGATAAGAACGTTCACATAAGTTTGTTTTTTTGTTTTTTAGAGTTCATCGTTTGCATCAATTTATTTGCAGTAGTAAATTCTGAACATGGAAATTGGAATAAAATGTGAACGGTATCAGCTCATTGTTGTTGTTGTGTAGTTTAAATCACTACCCTCCATAAAAATGGCATAAGTTGTAGAGATACAAAGTAGAAAACTTGTAGTCAATGACACACTAAACCTGACAATCAGATCCTGACGCTTTTACATTTGGCATGCGTGGGTGTAATATCATAAAAGTGGCCCAGAATCTGATATTTGAATTCAAAGGCAACAAACAAACTTGCCGATTCATCATTGCAGCATTCTTACAGCAAAGTACAGGTTTGAATGAAGGCTCATGCTGGTTATAGTGCCTGTAATAAGGAATAGGGGAATGGTCACTAAGTCTACTCATTTATGTTCTAAACTAGCTTCCCGCCAGCGGCATCGGGCGCGTGGATTTCGGTTTCCTAATATTAAGCATGTTGTACATACATTGAAACCTTCCCCTTAACCAATCTATCTATTAAAGAAAACTGCATCAAGATCCGTTGACTAGTTTTAAAGATCTAAGCATACATACAGACATAGGGACAGACGCGGGAAGCGACTTCGCTGTGTACTATGTAATGATGATGGCCATAATCAAGTACTCTTTGCTAGTACCTAAGAATGTATTGTAAAACCAATCTGCATGATCAAGTTAGAATTTACCATCGAAATACTCCCCTCATTCTTTAAAAATTGTAATTGAAGTAATTTTGTGTAAACGAAAAACATAATAAGGTTTCAAAATGAGTTACAATAAGAAGCAACGTCTCTGTTTCATTAAAAACGCAATATTAATCACTTTCTAATAACTCTGCATAAAATTTTCATTGGATTCGGAGCAGGTGCTGCGTTTAATGTCAGGTCTCAATTATAAGACAGCAATCTGCTCGATGCCAAAATTTTGACACACCTGCAAAGGGCCGTGTTTAGCTCCTTTGTGTAGGCTACCAGCCAGACTTACGTGCCTAATTGCTAACTAACTGACTAAATTGAAGCTTGTTTTTAGGGCCCCACCTAAACTGTGGCACCAAAAAGTTATGCAATCTTGATTAGCAGGTGGAGGCAGTGGGCAATAACAATTAAATTCCAGTCGTGTTTGAAAGAAATGTTAATTTAAAGTTTTAATAAATCGGCTTGTAAGAGATATCTCTAATTGTTTAGTGCTTATTGCATGCCAAACCAACGAGCCCATAGCAATCCAAAACTCGATGTGCTTTTTAATTAATCGAAGGCACGATAAGTGGTATTACAGGGACAATGAGTTACATGCCAAACCTTAGCACGTATAAAGGCAACGAGAAGATCTAGACGGTTTGTTAATTTCATATTATTTTTTAATGTGGAAAATTATTTTCCACAATTTGAAGTTTCCATATGTCAATGTGTTGAGCCTATAAATAGATTTACTTTTGTGGCAAATAATGATTACTAGAGTGTTGTGTTTCTTTTTGTTATTTTTGTACTTTGAAGACGGCGAATGCAAAAGACGTATTTTTGCAAAGATTTCTGTGTATATGTCGCAGTCATATGGTTGAATCTGCTATTTGATTGAATGACTAGCGCGTTCATTAAATGACAACATTCAATTGAATGACTAGGCCGAACATTGATTGAACAAGCGTCACTCAACGTCCAACTTGTCAGCGGATCGAAACATAGCCCTTTGAACAGGGCGGACGTAAAATCAGTCAAGTGATTCAAATTTTGTTCATTTTTTCCACTGCAGCGCTAGTAGTCACCAAAACAAATATGGCGTCAAACAGCTTGCACAGAAAGCACTGTTTTTTTATTAAATTAACTTTTAAGTGCGTTACTTGTTATAAAATAATGTGACAACATGGATGTACCTATTATTACGCCGCCAACGGCTACTTTTAAAGAAGAAATTGAGTCAAAACTGGCTGTTTACGAACAACAAAATCAAGGTAAGTTAATTGTTATTGTTTAGTTTATTTGTAAGAATTAGGGCTTTGGAACTAAGTTTTTGTTGGTTGTACTTTGTTCCTGTTGACATGATCACAATAACATTTAATTCTGGTGTTACTGTTTCAGGATCCCAAAGAAAACCATGGACTACCGAAAGAATTTTGGAGGTTATAAACAAAGTTCGAAAGGCTAGGGTGTCCATATTTTCTAAGCAAGGATTCTATCTATGGATTATTACTGGATATCAAAGTACGATACAATAGGTATAGCTAACGAAAAGTCAAATTGCTGTCCTGTCTTCGATTCTTTGAATTCCTTGAATTAGTTGGTAGAAATAGTCACTATTGCATATCTTAAGGCATAATAAGGTGTGTCATGTCATGTCTTAACTTTTGTTATCTATAGTAAGGTAACCTTTTAAGTTGCGAAAATATTGTTACCCTTATTAAATATTACAAAGTCGTTCAGATCCTATTTAACGAGACATTTTATAATTCTACCTCGTACTTCTTGTAGGCCTAGTCATTCAATTAAATCGCGGATTCAACTAAATGACTGGGACATATACACCTTAAAAACGATAAAACTTTACTGGCCTTACTAAAAACCAAGTGTTGCATGTTTTCGGGTGCCAAAATCAATTGCTCCATAACAATGGCTTCAGGAAGCGACGTCAGTGCACATCCGGTGCCACCTGCGTTGACGCACTCCTAATCGTACGAATGGCAGCTCAGCATTCAGTTCAGCCTTAAGCCATTGAGACCATCTCATGAACTTGTTAGAGGTAAGATTCCGCTACGAAAATAATAGTCTACTATGCCAGTGACTGTACAATTCCTAAATTGGAGGTTATTTTTATTTTTAAATGTAAATTATTTTTATACCTTCGAAAATGCTGGAAAACTATTTCTTCGTAACCATGTCACATTGTTTTCTGAAATTTTGCCACATTATCCGAGAAAGTTTTTCCATTTGTTAAACAATGTAATGTGAGTTATGAAAGGGTGGTGAAATGCATGGCCTTTACTTACTGGACTTAGTTTCAGTTTACATCTTAGCAAGAGCACCCGCTAAGTAAGTATTTCCTATTTCCAAATTGTCTAAAACTGGGCAAGTAGGTAGGTGATTGTTTTTCTATCGATTCGTAAAATAATCGCTAGCGAAAACGTATCGTAATGCGGGCGCCCCTACATTGCGGCGGAAGTGACAAGCCGCGTGCAGATATACCCGATGCTAAAGTATTACCCACTTTTGCGATGCGACGTGAATTTAAAACAATTTGTTCATTGTCTCCTTTCAAGCTTCTACTGTTTGTTAAGTGCTATCTTGACGTCATTCTTCAAACGGCTTTGACTTGTTCACATGTACAAAAGCCAAATGGCTGTCATATACGAGTAAGTAGCTTTGTCATAATTTTAACAGTCGTCCGCAGCCTACTATCTGACATCTCAGAATGCAGATTAACGACAAGATAAAGTAACTCTCGTAAGGTTGTTAATTAAGGAATAAAAGTGTTATTGCTGCAAAATTAAAGCAATTACCTATATGCTCTTAAATAACGGTCTTCGTAAAACTGGTAAGAAGTGCATTATTAACCTACTCGTCTGAGTTGCAGTTTTATCGAAGAGATTATAAGATTAAATATTCGCAATGACTGTGCAGTATTTACATACTTTACATACATACTTTACATTTACATAATTCTTTGAATTATTGCACAGCATTTTAAATGATGGAAAAAAGATGTAACTTCCTAACGGTACAATACAGCATCTGATGATGATGTCGTACTTGCTATGAGCAGAGTTTTTTCAAGTAGTTACTTACGCCACAAAAAGTCAATGATAATTAAAGCATTTTATTTTTATTTTACAGGTCTCGAATAAAAAAGCAATGTGAAATGAAGATGTCAATGCCTTTGCATCGTTTTACCAACCTTGCCGGTATAGCACGCCATTGCATGTAGCAAGTAGGTAGTTTTTTATAGTTCCTTCTGATTGATTTCGATCACGGCGACTGCTTCAACTCCTTTGTTGGCGGTCGTGTGCACGCATGTGGCTAATGTAGCCAATCTTTTTTCCAAATGTCCTTGCGCACTGCGAGCATGTGAGCACACTGTTTACATAGTTGTAATTGATTGCCGCTGGTGGTCTGGCTTTCAATTCGTCACGCTTGGCGTCTAGGTCTGAGCGCCGTTTAGCCTCAAATTCGAAAATCCTGGTTTTAACCATGGATCTCCACTCAGGTCACTTAGCAGCCAGTTGCTCCCATTGCGAAGGCTCGATGTTACAACTCCTCATGTGCCGCTTAAGCACATCTTTATACCTGAGGAGTTGGCCGCCATGTTTTCGCTTGCCCTCCTCAAGTTCCGAATAGAAGATGCGCTTTGCCACTCGCTCTTCCGTCATTCGTGACACATGTCCGCACCATCGGAGTTGTCGTCGCATAAGGTATGCCTCTATTCCACCCACATTACCTCTACGCAGTTCTATTTCTGTATTACGTACGCGATCAGACCATCGGATATTTAGGATCTTACGTAGGCATTTTAAGTGGAAACGATCTAGCATGCGAAAGTGGCGACGGTACACAGTCCACGTTTCGGCTGAGTATAAGACATTGGGGAGTACAACTGCCATGTAAACTGCAATTTTGGTGCTAAGTTTCAAATCATGTGAGCACAAGACCTTAGAATCAAGCCGAACGCTGCAGCTGCAGCTCCGATCCTGCTGTTCACTTCTGCATCGAGGTCGCACTTTGATGTAATAGTACTCCCCAGGTAGCGGAACTTATCGACCTGCTTCAGCGTATCCTCGCCGAGTTTAATTGTAAGTGCCTCGTGACCATGAATGTCCAGGGACATTACCTCCGTCTTTTTGACACTGACTTTTAAACCATATTTATAGCAACACTCGTGAAAGACCGTCATTAGCTGCTGCAGGCCTTCTGGAGATTCTGCCACAAAGCACAGGTCATCCGCATATATTATCTCTGTGATCATTGCGTAAGACACCTTTGTACGGGCTTTGAAGTGAGCTAAATTAAAAACATTACCGTCGGTGCGAAAGCGGATGCGTAACCCTTCAGAAGTCGTTTGCAGGACTTCTCTGACTACGACTGCAAAATACAGTGCAAACAAAGTAGGCGCCAGGACACAGCCTTGTTTTACCCCACAGGTAACAGGGAAAAAGTCAGACGTCAACGGCAACACAGCACTGCATGTCATCGTGCAGGAGTTGAAATATCGCAAGACTAGGAAGAACTATGCTGACACCTTGGCTTCTTCGCTGACTTCCACTTATAAAGAGGCCGTTGATATTGAAAGTGGCTGGGGCACTTTATCTTCTCATATTTTGAACACTGCAACTGCAACACTAGGTCGTAAAGTACGTAAGAGCGAGAACTGGTTTGATGAGAATGATGAGGTGTTGTCAAAGGCGCTGGACAAGCATCGGCGTCTCCTCCGACAGTGCAGCAGAACACGCCAAGGCGGAAGCACTGCGGTGACTAAGCAAAGTGACCTGGAACTACGCAGACTATCTCGAGAGATAAAAGATAAATGGTGGCAGGATAAAGCTCAACAGATGCAGTGGTTAGCTGACACAAACCAGCTCGGGGAATTCTACCGCGAGGTGCGAAATTTGATTGGCTTGACTTCCCATGCGAAGGTGCCCCTAAAGTCTAACAATGGGCAAAACCTTCTTAAAAGCAGGGAGGACATGCTCAAGCGATGGGCAGAATATTTTAACACCTTGCTCAATGTGAATCCATTTGCAGATTTAGATCACATTCGTTCGATTCCTCAATACCCCATTGCTCTTGAACTGGATGAGCCGCTGCAATGTGAGGAGGTTGTTTTTGCCATTAAACAACAGCAGAACAAGCGCGCGACAGGCATAGACTCTATACCGGGAGAACTGCTTAAATACGGCGGCAAAGAATTGCATTCAGCTATATGGGAACTTTTTGATTTTATGTGGAAGAAAGAACAAGTCCCATCTACTTTCAAAGTATCACGCATTAGGACCCTGTATAAGAATAAAGGTGACCGTTCTGATTGCAGTTCAGTATCGCGGTATCTCATTATTATCAGTCCCTGGAAAAGTCTTTGCCAGAGTCTTACTAAACCGCCTAACGAAACTATCTGACAAGATTTTACCGGAAACTCAGTTTGGCTTCCGATCTGACCGTGGTACATGTGAGGCCATATTTTTGTTGCGTCAACTTCAAGAAAAAAGTAGGGAGCAAGAGCGCCATATGTATCTCTGCTTCGTTGACCTCGAGAAGGCCTTTGATAGCGTGCCACGTGAAGCTCTCTGGGTTGTGCTTGAGAGGATAGGATGCACGGAGAAGTTTGTGCGACTTTTAAGACTCCTAGTTTTTTATACGATTATAGGTACGGGATAGTGTTATTTTAGTTACTTAATTAGACTATCAAGTGTCCGTAACTCTTTATTCCTCACTGTCATGAGCCAGTAGGAATCCAGATCTTAGTTCTATGATTAAGGTTCCGAGACAAGTGTTCTACGTCCTAAACGATTTTGGAGACCAACTTGTGCGGTTTCGTTCCGAGGGCTCCGTTCCATGTCAATAGGTGCCATGACCAGATTTTCAGGGATTTAAGTCCGGGTGGCGATGTTCACTGTGAGAACTGTCTGGGCTAGGTTCAGGCAATACCGAGTCTGAGTCCGAGTTTCGCTTCCAAGGTTCCCACAAATTGTCTCAGATCTTCTGTAGTACATAGTTTCAAGGTCGAATTCTCGAGGTTCATGTTCGTTGGTCTGTCTGTTGCCAGAATATTGACTGCTGGTAGGTATACCGCACATAAACAGAGTTCGAATCCCGGATCGTTGTTCAACCCTGAGTCAAGCATCAGATACATGCATTTGTTGTGGATTTAATAAAACAATCCCTTACATTTTACATGTCATAAGCGTAAAACATTGTTGTATCAACATTTTTAAAATAAGCATTGACATTATATTACTTCGATCTTTAAGTACAGATGTAAATAATCTATAATTATTATTGCAAGCGTGTGTTCATTATGTATAATCAAACCGTAGTGATTCGAGCAATCTTAATTTTGTAATATAATTTTATATAGCTCACCATAACTCGGCGTCGGACCGAGCGGCTTAACTGTAAACTTGGTTGCCCGAAGTCGATTGTAAAAAGCAATAGCTAATAAGTGGAGCAAATCGGTCGAGCGCACTAATTGTGGATCGGCAATTAAATACCATACGAGTATTGTGCAATAATCGATTCAGATACAGTCACGAATGTATCATCCGTGGATCCCATTCTAACAGATCAGGAATCAATGAAGAGCATATACGAGTACCTACCTAGCGTCAGTAGATTTGTGGTTCTGTGATTAATCTTTATCGCTCGTAAGTATTGTATTAATCTATCGTATTAATCTGACGACCGCTTGATGCAGTGGTCCGCATGTCGGACTTCTAAACCAAGGGTCGCGGGTTCGATTCCCGCACAGTACAAGCATAAGTGTGTGCATGAACATGTGTGTTTGTACTGGTCTGGGTGTTTTCTATTTATAATATGTATTTATTTACAAAAAAAAGTATTTAAGTATGTATATCCGTTATCTAGTACCCATAACACAAGCCTCGTAGCTTACTTTGGGACTAGATAATTGGTGTGATTGTTGAGAAATATTTATTATTATTATCTGGTTTTTATTTATTTATTATTTATTAACCTATGTCATCCCACTGCTGGGCAAAGGTCTCCCCCAAACTCCCCCACTGTTCACTATTGGCGGCTAAGGATTCCCAATCTGTGCGAAAACTCGTCAAATCGTCACACCATCTTTTTTTGGGTCTACCTATACGGCGATAGCCATCCGCTGCGATGGGTCCTGCGCTTCCCGCATCCAGCGGTTTCCTGCGACCTTCACCAGATCGTTGGTCCACCTTGTAATAATAGTCCTCCTGGCCGATTTCGACCACGGCGGCTAATCTCAACAGAGATCAGCAAACAACGCAGGAGATATTATAGTGCACAAGTGTGAGTGCAACACACAGGTTCACTCACTGTTTCATAACTCTCAAAATTCGGTGAGACGGCAATCCGACATGACCGGAGAGAGATCAGGCGCAGGACCAGGCTTAACGTGCTCTCCGAGGCACGGGGGTGTAACACCGTCAACGCGCAACGTTCCGACTCTGAGCTGTTTTTGAGAAATTCGTGACAGAAAATCTCAGAAACAATTTTGGCTCGACGTGGGATTCGAAGGCAGAAATTTTGACACTACATCAACGAGGCAGTCTGCCATCTTGTAGTGGCCACAAATGTTCAATGATATGCGGCCTTTTACAGCCCTTTTTTGTTTCATAGGGCAAATGAAAACTGTATATTCTTAAAACCGTAAGCGGAGGCCTTACTCCCTGACGTTTCGTTCGTATTTTCGGATCAAGCTGGCCCGTTCACTCGCATGGTCAAGCTGATTAGAGCGACAGTGATGGCTACATCCGAAACTGTGAACTATGGCTTGGAGAGTAAGGAGGCAGAAGCCGAACGGGAAGGCCATCGAATAGTCTTCGAGAATTGCAAATAGGCTAAAGCGTACAAGGCTGTAACGCCTAGCAACTGTTTGGCGAAACTATCAGTGTTTGTTATGTACCTTTATTTGGAAACATGTTAGGTTTTAGCATTGCCCCAGACAACCTTGATACCTCTCGATATTTTCTATTCAGGGTTGCAACAAGGATAGCTTAAACTTTTATTTTATCTCACGCCTATTTACATGAATAAAGTTTTATTTCGTGACTGTAGCATGTTACTTCATACAATTCTTTGTAAGTTGAATTATAGGCTTGATGACATCTACCGTAAATAATTTTAAAACCATGACGTTTTAAAAATAAAACCCATGAAGCTAAAAAAAAACAATTGATTTTCAAAAAGCTGTGGAAACCCATTTTTTGTTGCACTAAATTAAAAAACATTTAGTTAATAATCAAACGTCACGTTCGATTATGTCATATAAACTCTATGGTGGCAAACGTTTAGAAGGATAATAAGAGTAAGTCAACAATTGGTGGTGTCATCATCCCTATTAACCCGAATTTTTGGCAATATCATGTACTCTAAACTCTTAGGCCCGTGATATAAATGGGAGGATGTGTAATGTACCCTTTTATCAAATTATTATAAAGCATAAGGTGTATAAAAGTTACACAAAATCTTCAAAATAACCAACGCTTGATAGACCGAAAAAAATCGGAACAAACGCAGCCACCTTTTTCCCATGTAAGCCGGCAGCTTTGGGAAGTAGTCTACCACTACTAGCTTTGTTGTTGGAAGTGGTCAGTATAAAGTCGTCAGGTTTGACGGAAAGAGGCCGCGGACGCGCGGGGGGCCGTTGACCGGCAACAACCTTATCACAACAAGCTTGCGAATCAGTAGGATCATTGTCAGACTTGCTCAGAAAAAGCTGAGCATTTGACACTGAAAATTAAAATGAAAAATGTCACTACCAACTTTGGTGTGATTGTCAAGAAGTTGACTAATAACCAAAAGGTAGCGGGTTTGATCCCCGCACTGTACAAACATTTGTGTGCATGAACATATTGTCTGTTTGTACTAGACCAGTACAAACCCACCCAGTACAAAGTAACACCCAGACGGGTGTTATATGAATTTATTTAAGTTTATTTGACTGTTCATTCTGATATATGTAACACAAAAGCCTTAACTACTTACCACGGAATCAGATCAATGTATGTGATGTTGTTATATATTTATATTTGTATTACTATTATAGGTACCACGATAAATTTCCATGTGGTTTTAGGAATTCGCAATGTTCGTGAACTTTTTTTGGATATCTAAAAAGTTGTAAAATAGTAAATCTTCTGTTTATCTGAAACTTCGGCTACATTACATCAATTACATGTGCCTACCGTGTTAATTCTCCGTTATAGCTTGGAGCCATTGAATCTATTCATTTCATCATGTGAAGTAACTATGTACATTCTATGTGTAATAATTTGGCTAAAAGTTAATGTAGGTACTTAGTTTATCATAATTGATAATTTGGAAGAGAACTTACTCACTGCTTGTAATAAATTGTTAGGAGGTGGTATCCAAAATTACAAGGAAGAGCAACCGCTGAGGTCAGGCGAAATTTTTCTTTACTCAAGTAATTAAGCATAAGCATAGTTGATTGCTGAAGGTACCTACATCAAAAAATGTAATACTAAATGGGCAAAACTGTATTGATTCGATATTGTACTGATCTTTACTGGCAGACAGAGCACTGATGCAAAGACATGTAGGAGCTTAAAGCTCGTATTACAACATTGTCAATGAACAGATCGATGGGCCGAAAGGAAAATCCGTTCCGCAATTGATTACTTAATATCTAATTACGAAGATTGTACTTCGTAGCAGCCTCCGATTTTTGATTCATCCTTTGAAATTCAAGTTTTCGGCAAAAAACTTCATAACTGTCAAAATTGTTGTGATATGAGCCTTAAATTAAATGTTCCAGTTTAGAATCATATACGATGAGGGTATTTTTTGTATCTATTCATTTATTAGCACTATTAGAAATGGAAGACAGAAAGTTTCTGCCCGCATATTATTTTGTTTCGAGTTCATTTTCAGTGCAAACTACGCGTAGGTTCGCGAACGGAAAGTAGGATGGCGTGTCGCGAACTCTGGGCGATGGCATGGTTCGAATTTGTTGACTCCGCAAAAAAGAGGTTACGCAACATCTATTTATCTTCTTTAGATACAGTGGTATATTAAGACGATGATTATTTTTCAATAGCCTGTTCTTCTTTCTTCTTTTCTTTTAAGCGTGGACTCGAACATACTAGCTTAGGAGAAAAAATATAAATATAATATATAAGTATTTATTTTTATGGTCATCTTCATCTTTGGTCGAATCCAAATCTTTATTCATTATTTTATTTTACATTTTAGGGAAACTTATAGCTAGAACATCGTTACTTACAAAATATGCTTTTCCAGTGAACCGCCCCTGGAACGTCGTATCTAAAACATAATATTTTTTTCTATTCAAATGTGATGAGTAAATTATTTCTTATACAGCTTTTATTAATAACGAAAGCTAATAAACAATTAAATACGTAAAGCATGTTGCAAGTTTACCAAAGTCCTACTAGGTAGGTTCTGAATCACCCCTGTTGGAGCATTTTCCATTCACAAAAAGATAGGTTTAAATAAAAATCACTTAAATATAACTTGAATTTATCGTCAAAGCGTTTTACTTAAGATCAAAGCATCATGCAAATTTACCATTCAACGAGACAAAAATTGTGAACTTAACTTACTTCTTTAACTGTTATTTTAATTAACGGACTCCGTGACTTTAATTAAGGAATCCTTTTTAATACGTTTTAATGCTATGGTGCCACTTGGGTTGTTCGTGAAGAAAATATGCAAAACCGGTTTGAAACTAATAAAATTTCGTTGGAAAATTTCTGAATGTCATTAATTTGCAATTTATGACACCAATTAGCCACACATAAATACTTATTTGATTAAAACAGAATTTGGACTTCAATTAGCAACTAGGCAGTAATTGTTGCGGTCTATGAATATGTTATCATAACTTAAATGGACCGATTTATGATTTTGATCAGTGAATAAATGTTCATGAAGACGAATTTATCAAAATCAAAAAGCAGCGCTTTTAATGTTTTTGACCTTTATTAAATGAATTAAATCTTATGTGAAAATCATGTACAAAACTTTACTGTTCACGTTTATAAAAAATAAAGTTATAACAATGGAAGATGTTATGAATTTAATTATGGCGATGTTATTCGTTATCGTCGAAATTGCTTGAGAATTAAAGCCTACGAGCTTTTGCTACGTGGTTTCGCCTCGCTAGGTGTCTCCACTCCGTGGAGTGGGTTCATCGACCTCGCGAGTTGTTTGTGGCAAAAAATGGGGACACTCAGACCAACTCGCTTATTTGGTCGGCTTATGATTCAGCGTGCGAAAAACAATAAAATTAGTGGGGTTTTTATAATTTCCTTCATTTGTCGCTTTGCGGTTGAAAAACAGAGGTTCAATTAGAGAGGTAGCTTTAAGTGAGCTTAACTGTGTGATGTAAATTGATTTTACTGAATCGGTGCTCTGTTAAATTATAAAATACTACAATGCAATTAAAATTTAATTATGCTAAAGCTATCAAACACAGGAAGAAAATACTCAGTGGCATTTACAATAAATATATTTGAATACCATAAACCTCGTTTCAATCTTTCGGTGTAAATCGTATATTAATGATTCACCTCCTCTTACTTTTACGAGGAAAGAATAAGTGTGTCACTCAAAATGCGTATTAGTTTGGTACACCTAATTGAAATTGTTATTCAAATTACACACTTACAACATATTGCCAATACCTTGGCACGCTCCTGCCAGAAAGAGGGAGGAATTGCAAAACATTAAACTGAGCCTTTTAGAATGGAGAGATATCAAAGGGATCACTTGTGAATGTTTTGCCCCAGGACCCTTGGTTACCTTGCTACTGAAGGAAAACCAACATGAAAGAAATACATTGGAGATGGACGATGTAGTTAGATGGCTGGACGAGCTAAGAAAGTTCTGGGCGGAAGAGTAGTGTGAACACTGTGTGAATGAGTTCTTTCATTTCACATAAACTTACTATAGTGACTCATACATTCTTATAATAATACTAAGAATACTCAGATTAAATGAAAACAGGATGAAGAAATATGGTCATCCAGCCCAAACACGGCCGTGCCTTTGGTCTCGCTACCGAAGCGCTGCCGTAGTCACAAGAACCATCAAATGAGAATATATCCATACCTAAGCTCTAGGTCTATACGAGTATACACTCACCGACCTACTTGTCCGCCTCTGCTTATCCAATGATAACGACCTCGAAATCGTATTCATGCAAACAAACTCCCTGTAAACAAGAGCGTGTAACGAAAACCTTGATTTTGCTTCCAGGAAGTCAGGGGCAAAACGGACCCGTTTCTCTGTTGTTGTGAAAGATCATGGCCCAATAACATTAATTTTGAATAATAAATAGTAATTTCGGTTATTCCCAGTTTTGAATTTGCGGCAGATTTCTTCCTTGTTTTAGCTATACGTATACAATGCTATGGTGAACGCCATCATCAGCAACGACTGTAAAGTACATATTACAAACTCAATACACTTGTACTTTAGGGCTTTTTACGAGTAATTTTAAATATATGCAAACTTATTTATTACAATACGGGGTTTAAACTTATTTTGCATGCTTATACAAGCAAGTCTTTCTATTTCCCTGTTTTGTACGCATAATAATTAAGGTAAGTACTGTTATTGCACTAACGAAATCTGCCATCAATACTTGCTATGGCTTTTTGCATCGACTTTGTGTGGGTGCCATAGCTGAACCATACCATAGTGGAACTGTTTTTTTTGAATACTAATAAAATGCGGAGTATGAAACCCACTTCACGCGGAAGGGAACCGAATTCTCGACCAAAAGACATCAACGAGCGCAATGTTCAATTAATTAATTTTAATAACCAAAGTTAGTTTTTAAGGTGCACTATTTTGTTTCACTGTTTCATTCTTTTAAAAATTATAAACTTCAAATACTGTGTGATATTAAACTGTGTGCATATTACTTTTTTTTCGATGCTTAAAATGATTGTGTTCTAGTTGTGTCATAGTTTGTAATGAGTAAATAGTTTTCGTTAAAACCTTCTCTATTGAGGCTTTTTGAGGATAAATGAATTGACATTCGTAAAATGTAAAACACCTACCTCGCGAATTTTAAAAAGGAACTGTGTTACTCACACACAGAATGTACATACATCAAGACAGTTTAATTTTAAACTCAAGAGTAATTAGCATAACGTAGATTATGACTTGGCGTTTTAATATAACATAGAAGGAGCGTTAGCATGCCATGAGTAAGTACTTTGCTATTAAAATAGTTATTGAAAAACATGCATACATATTTTATCATTTTTACCGACTTCTAAAGAAAGGTACGTAATATGTTTAAGCCAAATACTGATACTGGATTCTGTAAGTATACTACTGTACTTTATTTCTAGAAAACGTCCGATTAAAATATACTTTAACATCAAATTACGTTAGGTTAACACAAATAATATTATGCCAGAAAAAAATGTATGGATCAAAACTGTTTTAAATTATTAATTTAACAAAACGACTGAACACCCACATTTTGGTAGTGTAATTTAAATTACTAAGTCTCAATTAGCGTAAGATGATTGAACTCTTATGGCTCGTCGTAATTCATATGTTTTTGCGTTATCTTAACCTGCTCAGGGTAATTTCCCAAACTCTGTCAAAAATGATTCACCGTGACTTCTGCGTGTTTTTCCGCACACCTTATTTTGCGGACCGTACAGCCTCTCAGATTTTCCTTTCCATGTGTTGGAGGCCCCGGCGCGCGGGGTAACGGTACAAATCACGTGTCTCCAAGAAGCCATCGACCCTGCTCGGCCTCCGCTCAGTAGGTATTCTACGCGCAACTCACCTTCACCGAGAAAAAAAGGCTCAAGTACTACATCCCGCAATCAAACATCAACCGTAAACACCAACAAAATTAAGTACGCAACGATCGAACCCGAACAAGTTGTAACATAAGACGTAACGATAACTACTATTGAATCGCTTCAATCGATTGGTTGAACGTAACACTTTATGTAATCAATTCTAAATTGTATGTCATCGATGTTACAGTCGAAAGTTGCGCGTAACTTTGTGCGAAAAATAGTTCTAGAGTTCAAATTCCAAAAAGTATGTACAGATAAACTACAATGTGAAAATATGTGGGTTTATGGGGTACTCCGTGAGGTTTATTTTGGGTAGTCTCTAGAACACTTGCAGGAGTTGTTTACTGGTTTTATGAGATGTCAGAAATTCTAGCCGACACACGCATCCTATTAAAAACAAAGTTCTTTCTTACATATATGCAAAAGACATGACATTCATTATTCTAAGAAACTTGCATTTCTGGGGGCAGCAAATAGGTAGACAAAAAAAGTTATTGAGAGTCAAGTGTCCTTACCACTACTTTTCTTACCTGTTTTTTTAAAGATGTTTTAATGTCAAAAGGTTATATTAAAATTGAGGATTATATGAACGACAAAGAAATATGAAAATATGTGTAAACAATCATTGTTAATCAACTTTGAAAAGAGGCAATGACAATAGTTACTGAGTTTGTTGCGCTACTTCTTCTCAGCACTAGCCCTAATTGTTCCGAAGCAGTTGAAGGGTTAAATAATTAACAATTTAATGTCTGTGTTAGATATGCGTTGAAATTTTTTAATATTCCCTTCATCGCGTAATTCTCAATTGAGTGTATTTATTTATTTATTTATTTAAAACTTTATTGCACAAGAAATGTACAAAGGGTGGACTTAATGCTAAAAGCATTTTCTGCCAGTCAACCTCAAGGTCATGCAGAAAGAAGGCAATGGGTGCAGTGAAAATTATATAAGAAAGGAAGTGTTTAATAACGCAAAAATAAATTAACTTAATATATACATATAATATCAATACATAAAAGTAAATATTAAATTATATTATAATATACAAAAAACAAATATCAATTATATACATATATATATATATATATATAATAATATTTATATATATGCAATTTATTCATTTAGAAAACTTCGAACTTTTTTCTTGAACGACAACTTTGAGTCTGATCTTTTGATATCCATGGGTAGTGAGTTCCACAGTCGCGTGTATTCCCACTAATAGATTAGGTATTCACCAAAATTTCACCTTCGCATTTTTCTCTACATGATAAACTAGGACGAACCCAGCATCTTAGTTTTTTCCTTCTCTTATGTAATGATACAAAAGTAGCTACAGCAGCTAAAAAAACATCCTCTCGTATCGACATTGTGCACTCTTGTCGACACTGTAGTAGCGACTTACGAAAATGTCATACATGTTGTATGTTATAAGGGTGCGTACAGATTATGTAACATGTAATATAACTTCGGTTATATAACATTTTCTGAAACTGCAATATAACAAACAATTTGTTTGTGTTTGTTGTAAAAGACGTTATGTCACAATGTTTTATAACATATTTCTGTTGCAGTCAGTACACTACGTTATGTGTAGATATTGTCATATATTGCAAAGTTAAAAAAAATAATGTCGGACTAGCGGACCCGCTGACGTTAACCTTCCCGTTGTTTTTTTTCTCCTTCTCTGAACTTTCACAATAAATCAAAACTGTAATTAGCAAAATCGGTTCAGCCCTTCTCGAGTTTTAGCGAGACTAACGAACTAACTATAATTTTATTAAGATAAATATTTTATAAGATAAGAATAGCGGACCCGGCAGACGTCATCATGCCAGCTGTTTTCGCATTTTTAAAAAATATTTTCGCACCGTTTTATACCTTCTCTGAACTTCAATGAATATTTCGAGACTAAAATTAGTCAAATCGGTGTAGCCTTTTGAGTTTTAGCGAGACTGACAGCAATTCATTTTTATTTAAAAGATAATGTGAACGTGTTATAAAAAATTAGTTATATGACTGTTGTATGTTACTTAATTTGTACCAAGTGCAAAAAATAAAACGTCCAGAGCACATGGCTTTTTCATTTAGAAATCCGTTAAGTTTTTTTTTAATTTGAACTCATGATGCCCGGAATCGAGGATAAAACTTAATACAAAAATCGGCGGTTCTCGAAAGCAGTTAAATACCTAGAAGTCCTGATGTGAGTCTTACTAAGCAGGTAACTACAGCATGTAACATACAACTTACAGTTTATTGATATTTTGGCTATTATAAAATTATATATTTAATAATTTTTTATTAACTTTGTATGTTATTATAATGAAATCTTGTTGGTGACCTAAATAAATAAAATCAAATAAATATATTGTGAACATGAATCCTTCAATATTTATGTATAGACAGTATGCTAAGTTAGCGGCGGCACGCGGCTAGATTCGTGATCTCATAAAACAGTATAGATCCAGCGACCTGAGATTCAAATCATCGCCCGTGACTCGCCACGTGAAAATACAATAATCATAAATTATTTACATATGTAAACTTCCGAAAGTATAAGAAAGTTTTTGTCCATTTTGTTTGTGTATAGTAACCTTTACACTAGAGCAACTCAAGATCTATCTATACATATAATAAGACTGTAAAAGATCGATTTCTGTACATTGAAGATTTTTATGAAAAATTGTTACAGGGGGTCTTAATTACCGTAATAGAAGCCAAAACAACAATTTTTAAAAATTTTGTCTGTCTGTCTGTCTGTCTGTCTGTCTGTTTGTCCGGGCTAATCTCAGAATCTACTGGACCGATTTTGACGGGACTTTTTTTATTTGACTCAGTATCACCTGGAGAGTAAACTGGGATATAAATAATCACGCCGATGAACTTAGGGGGCAGGCAGGAAATTGAATCTCAGAATCTACTAAACCGATTTTAATGGGACTTTTTTTTATTTGACTCAACATTACTTGGAAGGTAAAGAAGGATAGAAATAATATTACATATTGATAAATTCTGCCCCCAAAGGGATAAAATAGGGGTTGCGAATTTGTATGAAGCCCGGTCGCAAAAAACTAACATCAACGCGGACGAAGTCGCGGGCGGCCGCTAGTCTTAAATAGATGTCTACTCAAAATAATATAACTGTTACCAACCGTTAGTAATAATTAGTACCAACTTTAGAGCTATATCATTTAATTTATCATAGATTGCAGGTTTTAGAGCTATATCGCTCATACCTAACTAATTTAAGTAAACATTGCCGCATATAGTTATAATAAATAAAAATGATTCTTTTCAGACAGTTACAGCCCAGCCCATAATATTAGCCCTATTGATACAACAACAAAAACAACTTCACAGACATTGATATGTACCAGTGGAAAGTAGCTTAAGCACTTATGTTACAGATTTCAGAATCAACAGCGGTATTACAAATAAACTTAAATAAATACATATCAAATCGAACTTTATTTCAGTGTTTTAACCTTTTTGGTATAAAGGTTGGGCATAGAAGATTTGCCGTCAAATATGAATAGCATTACAGAACAGAATAAGAGTGCTATCTTAACTAAACACTATCAAACTCTTGATGATATGATCCAGTGTGTGCACGACTTAAACTTTTAGAAGTTTCCTCGCGCTTAGATTTAGATTATTTATAAAACGACGGAATATCACGTGTTGCGTCGCAAGACATATTTTATATCATGAATTATATAAATCCTATACACGAAACATATACCATGACGTCAATATTACAAAAATATATAACTTTTAAATGTTAAATTAGTCGATTAGTAGTTACAGGAATCGGATTGAGGAAAGCTAGAAGATTTGAACTTTAAACGATACATTTATATACTCAATACACTATTGCTAAATAATATTATTATTGTTGCTTGTGATCGGTCGATGTGGAAAACTGTGGGGAAGGCCTATGTTCAGCAGTGGACGTCCTTTGGCTGTTAATGATGATGATGATGATGATGATGAACTATGCTGTTTTGCTTGTAATTCGAGATTTCAAATAGGTGATTCCTATCTTTTAACTTCTACATATGATTTTTTTTTTCTAATTTTCGTTTCGGTAAAATACCCTCTTCCTACTGAATTTCAGCAGCGACAGCTCTACACTCACTATGTCTTTTATTAGGCTCACATTCCAGTAATGTAGTGATATAATAATAACCGGAAAGAGACCAGGCTTTACCCCAATAATTTAAAATGTGGTATCCGGGGATAAATATCGCGAACTTCTGGAACACCGTTATACTTGCATACTTCCCGAATACTTCAGTATTTAGTAGGTATATTCAGACGAAGGCTAAAAATAGTACAAGAGGTGACTTAATTCAAATCAGTAAGCTTCGCGACGGAAAATTCCGCGTAATATTGATTTAATGGACTAAAAAAGAAAGTATAACATTTAAATTTATTTGTTGAAACGATAACAATTATCATAAAGTCACGCGTCAGTGTGTATTGCTGAATGATTATTATTCAAAATACTAAATAAGTTATTTACTTTTGCGGTTAATTGTGTTATACAAGAAGAAGAAAACTTAATGAAGGAACATTATTTACTTTAGGTAGGTACATACGTATAAATCAAGCTATAGAAGCAGCTTGAAAGTTTTACAGTAAATGAAAAGGAAGCTATAGCTAGAGTTATTATAATACATAAATGTTATGTTATATTATTAATTTTCATAATTACCAATGGACAATTTCATCATTCCAAATTTACATCGTACTAATAAGAGGAGTCAGAATTAATATTTAGGCAGTGAACATGTAGCACCCACTTTAAACATCGTCAGATGCAATGATTTCAAAATTACGCAGTAAATCACGCAGAAAATTCATTTACGCAGTAAATATATAAGTCGAAGGGCTGATGATTTGTTTTGTTCAGACACGGTGTTTTTGGTGACAGTAAGATTGAAGTTATCGAATGATATCAGGAACGAGAAGATTTCGTTACGCGAACAGGGCGCATTGTGCAAAGCATCAAATGATACACTGGTCAAAGTGCGCGAAAAAGCGCAGCGTGTGTGGCGGGTGTGGCCGAGGCCGCAAAATCCACCCCTAGTCTCGATTTGGGGGCTGAGCCAGAAGCGGCGAATTTTTACTACTCTCGCGGTGGCCGATTATTATGATGTTTGATTACGAAACTATTCTGATTGATACAAATTATTTTTGGGTTCAATTCTAGCAGGCTCCTACGGTAGATATTGTAAAGTCGGCTTTATGGAAAATGGAAAGAAAGTTTCTACATATATTTTAATCATATAAAATTTACATGAAAGTCTATCTCAGAAAAACAATTGAATGGATGTGTGAGGATTCAAATTTGATATTTTCATCTATTATTTGAAATATCAAGCAGATTTTGATCACGTGTCTCACGTGTAGGACAACGAAAGATAAAAACATGTTATTAAAAGTGTATTGAATTTAATAAATAATTAAAAGTACAACTTAAAGTACAATTTTCTTAAGCAGTTCATGCTTAAAAAAATTCAAGCAAATGTTTTGAAAGTGTGTGGTGTACATAATTTAAAAATGTCTGAGAAGTTAGACTAAGGAATCTTCAGCGAAAGCGCTGCCTTAAATACTTTTAATGTACTTACCGAATCGGTGGTTCTGTGAATAATATTGAATTGACCAAACGGTAACCCTTTTCAAACGATACAAAATATGATTCTTGGTGTACGTATTTTCCGGTGTAACCAACAGGTATGTTCTAGAAAGGTATACAAATACCACTACTTAAGCGCAGTCACGGGATAATTCAACTCACCTACCCCCGTCATTCATTCAAAATAAATTATTGAATAAGCTTACATTTTACGTAATATAATACGGTATAAAATTCGTTGCAATATCCTTCAGTATTGTAAAAATTGTAAATTTTTTATCACGTTTGTTAGGTCACATTATCGCTTATTGTGTAACCGTGCGCGTATAGATCACACATTTTAAAGTTTCATAGTCTCTCTCACGTGGCTATTATACTTGCATATTTCTTAGCTTGCATAAGTAAAATTTTATCTTTTTTCTAGATATATTTTCTAGTAATACTTAGTAGGGAAGGGATCTGCCTGTCGATTGATCGTCCTTAATGATAACTAAAATACAATAATTGTATTTAACGAAAGACTGAATTTGATTTGATTAAATTAAGCCATCTTTGAATAACTAAAACTTAATATTGTTAAGTTGGAATAACTAAAACGTAAAACGTAGCTTTTATATTTAGATGCACGCGCAGTAAGTTTTCTGTAGTTTTCAAAAAGAACTGCCGGTTTTCCATTCAAGAATTACAGACTGGGGATCGACTAATTTTTAAGGTGGGCGTGTATCCAGTATTTTACGTAAGAGTGGAACTCTTGATCATGATGACTAGGTAGGACGAAAGTGATGTCATTGTAAAAAAAACATTTGAATATATAAGGTACCAATCAGGTGATTGGTCCTGAAAGTTGCTTGTGGCGCAGTGGTGACAATGCTTTCGTAGAGATACCAAAAGTTAAGGCGCGGTCATGTTTGGGATCGGTCACCGTTCTGACCATACAAGTGACGTCTATTAACAGGCTAGAAGCATCGGAAGGCACGCTAAAATCTTTGTCTCTGTTAATATTGATAGATATAATTAGCTAAGCCTGGTCAGAGGCCCTCGGACTAATTTAGCTTACCAGTTTTACTGACTTGCAAAGGGAACACGTGACGATGTATATTACTCGTCAGTTCCCACTTTCATGCTCGCTTCGAGTGCTACTTTATCGAGCGATTTGTAACCCGAAACAACTTTACCGATTTGTTTATGATGATTTCAGTTTATGCCCGTGAATTTGCTCCGGAGTCCGGATATATATGATTCACTTGCATATGTTACGGGTAGAACTGTTATAACATCATGTTAGTAAATTAACAAAAAAAAAAAATTAATGACACACGTACAGGCCCTCTTAATGTGTTATGTAAAAGAATCAACCAATTTCGCATCATATATTTTAAACGGCTGGAGACTGCGATTCCTATATTCATTTCGAAACTCCTATCCTATCTAATGTTTAATTTCTGAAAGTGTTAAAAACTGCGAAAAATTAATTTGTTATACATATTATTATTATAACATCAGGTTAAATATTCTGTCTGGTCAAGTGCTTCAAACTTCAAACACGTATTGACTGTAGCTTGTAGCAAAAACCGTAGCTATCCGTAGCTCGTATCGTAGCTAGCCATAAGGTTGTGACGTATCAATCTCACAGTCAATTGGACTGTGAGAGTTTTAGAACTCAATATCTACAAGGTAATAATACGGAACCAACATGAAGCAATAAATTGTTTTAGTATTTCCTAAACATTACGCAACCTTTTTGATTTGCAAAAATATTGGTATCGATTCATATCGTCAAAACAAGGAGGCGGTCAAGGTGACCGCAACACGTGATTTTATGAGCCATATAATACCTACCAAAATGAGATAATAGCTTGACTATACGTATAAGGTTCTGTAAAAAAACGGGGTATGTGTGTTTTCAAAAAGTACTTGTGTACTAAACGAATCTAAATGCATTTTTCTTTTAAATTTAATATCCCTTACACAGAAAAAGCTGAAAGGTTTGGATTTTGAACAAGTGGAAGTGTCTTTAAAGACTTTTCTTTCGCACATTTGTACAATTGAACAATCTCCTTGAATGACGACAAAACACATGTTTTCTTTCTAAAACGTTTAAATGTGAACTACTAACTGAATAAAAAAAAGAATTAAAATAGGTTAAAAGTGCGTTTATACATATTTTTTTCAAAGTTTTACAGCCTTAGGACTTGCCCACTTATGCATAAAGAGAATGAAGAAAACAAGTATTATGACAACGTCAATTGGCAGTAGTAGTAGTAACATTCTTCCCAAAGGGAAATGCAACTATCAGGCCCAGCCTAATGTTCATTTGAAACTCTTCTAATTAGTCATATTTTAAAACTACTTTTTTATTAACTTACCTCACCTAAGCCCTAACCGAACTCATTGAAATGCGAGGATGGTATGCATTTCAATGGTTCGATGGTACGAATATCGATCGCATCAGTATGGATCTTACTCTATTTCTTACATTTACTCCATTGTTTTCCTTCATTAACACATTATGATGATAATTCCACCTCACTATCACAATAAACGAAAACCACGCTACCGCCACAAAAAATCAATTTAGAAAATTAAGAAATAGACGCCATCTTACTCGTACTCCTTTCGTTCGACGTCAAGTGTAAATAACTGACAGCTGAGCTTTCAATCTAGAAAAAAATCGTTTCGTTTCTCAAAACGTATTTTCAAATCAATGATTTTGTAAACAAACGTGACGTGCTGGCTATCGTACAAGTGTATGAAAAAATCTGATTCGTTTTTTTGTATGAATAAGCGATTTTTCTCTTTCAAACTGTAGTTACAATTTTTAGCAGCAATGTATAGACAAAAAAAGTTTCCCTTTTTTTAAATGATCGGCTATAGAGACATTGGAATCGCAAATGTTTAATTAGTTACTGTACCCTACACCACTTACTTACCTATTACTGGTCTGAACTGTAGTATACCAATCGGTTCAATAACGATGGGAAAGGGCGATTTAATGAAAAACGTATCCAATGGAATGAGTATCACCTTATGATCTCCAAAACGGTTACAAGTCAACTTATCAATCAGTTCCACGATTGTCCCGATGTTTTCACACACTATTACAATTACTGCTTTTTGATTTTTTCTCCAAATAAAATAACTGACAAACGCCTTCGCATCCTCCTCTACAGGTGCGTTCATTCATAGATGTGTTCCCACGATCGACTTGTACGTTGAGCTATTGTGTTTCACCCCCGTGAATCGAAAAAGGCTTTTATCGGGGTTGAATACAGGTAGCTCGTGGGTGTATGAGAAATACGTTATAACCGTCGAGGCTTACGCGATTACAATAAGTTGGGTCAAGGTGAAAACGGATTCGACTTGAGAGGCGTCACTTCGGTCAGTTGTTGTCGAAAAAGATTGAAAAAAATATTAATGAGCCCGTCAAGGCAAATATATCTTTTTGCGTTTGCGTAACACTGCATAAAATACAAAAACATCGGGTATGTATTATGTAGTAGCAAGTATAATTTTTTTACTTAAGTCGCGGTATTGCGCTGTAAATATACTTAAGGGGCGCTTTTTAATAATCAGATAACTAGCTATCGGTCTGTTAAATATGGTAAATATGTTAATAATATTAAATAAAACACTAGTTTAGATTTCTACTCGTACATACAATTTAATTTGCACGTTTTGTTGCAGTGTACGTCTAGCCGTATAAACGGGGCCTTAGTATTTTATCTGTTTACTGATTATTGAAAAAAACAGGACTAAACCTACATATATATTACATAAACCTAAACATATGAGATAACAGTACCTTCCTTCACCCTAAATTATATATTTAATTAGTTATACTTATGATCACGTTCGGTCCTCATCGGTACTCACCTATTTCAAAAAGTTTTGTGAATAGAAATATGTATTCAAAGTAGGCACTTGAATATTCAAATTATATCATAAAAGGATAAGGAAGTACAAACAATAGGGAAGGAAACGGAAGGGAACGATGTTAATGGCAGCGTTTATAAAGAAACACCATAATGTAGGCCTCATTCGTAAGGCCTCAATACTGAATAGGTTGAATCGTTTTGATAAGACACTAAGCAGAAGACACTATTTAAGGTAATGCCAAAATATGATAAATTTACTCAAAAACTATTTTTCCATAACAAAGAAAATGTGTTTGAATCGACATTGGTCAGCCAGTTCCTAGAAACTGTGTTATTTGTTACAAGAACTGTGTTTGCAGTGAGTACTTAACTTTTTCACCGTTTCTTTTGACAACGCATATTTTTATGCATCTTGTTATAAAGCACTTTCTGATTCAAAAGCATCCCTTTTGTTACCAGATCAGATCATCGTGTTGCGTAGTTGAATCCTCATCTTACCGTCGTGTGGGACAGCAATAAATCCGATTAACGAACACAAGGACTGCCTGTGTATTAAATTATACCAACAGTAATTGTTTGCGGCGCATAAATCTCTTTATTCGCGGTGCTCCTCCGAATCGCCATAAATTCCCGTGTATCGTAAACTTTAATGATTAAATTACGTGGCTCATGACGCGGAAATAACGAAGGCGATCGTGATTTCGATAAATAAATGGGAATGAGTGGAACAATGGGCGGGTTCATCGAACCCCGGTAACATTTCGGTGAAGGTCCCTAGATACGAGGCTGAATTTTTTCGCTACGTGATCGCAATCTAGCGAAGGTATCAGCGATCGTAGAAAAAAATATGTAGGCTTACGTTCTACTGGCTGTAGGTACAATAAAGTCAGAAATAAATATAACAATTAATTGTCTATTACTGAGCTCAAAATCATTTTTTTTGTGGGTTCAAGTCTCCACAAGCAATTTACAGTTTTAAGACAGAAGATCGACGCGATCGAACTAATATGATAAAAATTTACTATCCGAATTAAATACTTCTAATTCTCTGAACATTGTGTTAACATTTTTGGAAAATTGTATCCTAAATCCTATGAACTTTTGTTTACTCCTGTGTATTGAAGTAGCCCACCTACACACAACTAACCTTAGTCGTAGGTCTTGTTCTAAGTTCAACTGACTGACTGTAATTAAACAGAATGCTTCGTACTAAACCGTTTTCAAAAAATACCTCGTGTGTGCATAAGTTTTGAGACCAAATAAAAATTGCATAACTTTCTTTATAATTAACATATATTTCTAAAATTTTCAGTAAACAATAAGTAGATAATAATAAACACAAAATAATTATTATTATTCAAAATGACCACCCTTGTTTTTAATACAGGCCCTTAGACGATTTGGCCAGTCATCAATGACGGCACGAATCTTTTCCAGCGGGATTCGCTTTGCTTCTCGGACAAGAGCTCGCTTCAGTGACTCCAAGTTTGGGTGGGACTTTCGGCAGGCCCTGAGCTCTAGCTCAGCCCATAAAGCATAATCCAACGGGTTGAGGTCAGGGCTTGAAGAGGGCCATTTGTTCGCCGCTATGAAGGCCGGCACATTTTCCCTCAACCACGCTTGGGTGGTTTTTGCTTTATGGGATGGCGCTGAGTCCTGTTGGAAAACCCAATCCTTGTTGTGAAACAAAATAAGGGACAGGGGTTTCACAACAGGCTCTAAGATGTCAGTTTGATAGTTCTTGGCTTTCACCTTGACGCTTTGTTGACAGAAATGGAGCGGAGTGACACCTTCATACGAAACTCGCCACCATACCATCACACTAGCCGGATGATGAGTACGCGAGACGTTCCGAGCTGAAGCTGGGACGTCCTTGCTACTTTTTGCATACACTTTATTGTTTTGTCGGTTATACTTTTCTTCGACAGTAAAGATTTTCTCATCGGTGAAGAGTATTTTCCTCGCACCGTGTCTCTTAAGCAGTATTGGACAACGTTCGCGTCGCAATTTACGAAGGCGATCGTTTAAAAAATGAACTTTCCTACGGCTATACGCCTTCACCTTAAGATCATATTTCAGTATTCTGTTGACTGAAACGCGCGAAATATTAGTCTGCAGAGCTAGTTTTTTCTGAGTTCGACATGGATTTCGGCGAAGTCGCTCTCGGATGATTTTGATTTTCGCAGGCGTCCTTACAGAGCGCGGCCGACCACTCCTTTGGCGATCTTGCAAAGAACTTGTCTCCTTGTATCGTTTAATAGTGTAATACACGAAGTTACGGCTCACACCAAAAGTTTTCACCTCACGGAAAATCTCCATTGGTTTTTTTCCCGCCTTAAATAGCGAAATCACGGTCGCACGCAATTCTTTTGTTCTTCTCCATCACGAGAAAATTAAAAGAAATGAATTTGAAATCAAAGGAAGTAAAAGTTAACATTCGAAATTCAAAATTAGGAAAATAAATAAATAGCAGCCAGTAATTTTTTATTTCTTTTTTTTAGCACAAAGTTTGTCTCAAAACTTATGAACACACGAGGTAGATAAAAATCCTAATAGCGGAAGTCAATTAAATTTCAAGTGTTAATGTTTTGAGAAATTTTCCAAGGTAACATATTATGATCATAGTCTAACAATTAATTTTATTGTCCTTTGCTTAGTGGTAGGTTAGGGCTTAGGTTAAGTTAGTTTGTTAGTAGAAGTGTTAGGAATTAACTAATTAGAAGAGTTTTAAATGAATATTAGATTGTATGGCTCTGACCGTTTCCTTTCCCTTTGGGAGGAATGTCACTACTACTATGTACTGTTTGAACAAATTTAATTATTTTTTTGTATTAATAAGCGTTTTTTTCTTCAAAGTTCAACATTTTGTACTGTAGGTACCATATTTGGGCAGCAACATATGGACATAAAAACCTTTATTTTTACAGAATAAACTTAAAAATCAACCAACAATATTGAAGACGTATGTCATTGTCTCGACTTTATTATGCCGTTTCAAATATTACGATCAGTGTGGTGTCTCCATATTTTACCTTCGGATTATTCCCCATTCACAATCACAGATATAGCCTTTTAGTTTTATTCTTTTCATTATTAAATCCTTATTATTTATGAACACTTGTCGCTGGTAATCATGATTTTAATACAAAAGATTTATATTTCGTTACATTAATAACAATATCCGAGATGCATCAGTATTCTCGATTCAAGTCAATGTAAACACTGTCGTATTTAAATAAAAGCTATTGAAATATTACATTGTATTCTGTAATCTTCGATTTACGCAGCCAATATTAAAAGTAAGTTATTGAAAATGCAATAAAAAACCGAACACAAAGAAATTAATTAAAGTCATAATAATACCTGCATAAAACCCCACTTTTGTGTTTTTTCGCAGATAGGTATTATGCCAAAATTTTAAGATAAGTAAGTAATTCAAAAAGTAAGTTTCAGTAAAGTAGTTTTTGGTAGGTAATCCGTAGCAACATCACTTATATAAAGATGAAATCACTAAAATGGTACGAGTATGAAGCAAAGTCGCTTTCCGCGTCTGTCACTATGACTGTATGTTTGCTCAGATCTTTTTTACATATTTTTTTATAGATTAAGTGATTCAAGAGGAAGGTGAAATGTATAAAAATATGGAAAAAATGCGAAAAGAGCGGTCAGGACGGCGTCTGCCGGGTCTAAAGGTATTTCACAGGGGGCTGGGCTAGAATCGCCATTTCTCGATTTTAAAAGATTTAAATTACAGTCTACATATTGTTTTATTTGCGACCATTGTGGGGTGAGTGTTGATCACACTCATCTTGGTTGTTGTTAGTGTATAATGGAACGCACCAGCAATAGTTTTTCTTTAAGCCGTTGGCGCTAGTTGCTTTACTTCTCTTTATGTAAAAATTCTCATGTGTAACCTTTTACTCTCTAGTCAAATAAACTAATTTCACCGTTAATTTCGTTTATTTACCACAAATACGCATTTAAAAGTATTCCTTTAGTTGTAATGAGCCAGTAATTTAAAGTAAAGCCAGTACTTTGTTTGTTACTCTACTGCTGTTGCTAAAATAATTACGCTTTATTCTCGTTGCCAAAGATTTTGTCTGAAAATAAACTTAGATAGTAGGTATCCTTACTAGAGCAAGTCGTGCGTGAAATAAGTGGTAAATGACATGATTACCGAAAAAACTACTACTTTGGGTGAGGTCACTAACGATCAAACATTACTCTTAAGTGTTTTCTAGGTACTTGAATACCTTAGAAGCGTCATTTCTTTATATAGTTTGTAAAGTATTATCTGCCTACCCCAAAATCTATAGTCTTTTTTTCATCAATAAGTCAAAAACGGTGAAGTATGGTAATCGCTTAATAAGCAAATAACTTGTGGTTGTGGGAACCAACCGCGCGCACGTAACGTTTGGCCGAGTAAGCATTTATTTTCTAAGCAAATAAGCAAATTATGTATCTTTATTCGCACTCAATAAAACGACACGGTACCAACAACATGTGTTTAACTTAAAATATCCCTCATCGACTACATCAAGAAAACCACACACTTCAACGGCTATTATCACTAAGTCAATTATGGCGGCTTACTTTTATGTTTTGAGTGCAAAATTATTTAAAAACACATAGTTTTTGTTTTGATATTGTGAAGCAGTTTATGGTGATGGTATTCTAATATGACTAACTATAGATTTCATAATCATACGTCCCGATAATCTTTAATTGTTCGTGGATGTTACCGTAACATTTTGGACTAAGTGTTAAAAATATACTATATTAAAGCTAGTTGTACCTAAAATCTAACTGTAAGGTTTAACATTATGGTACACTCAGAATAGTTAATTTTCCGAACCGACTATGTGAGTAAAATTGCTTAACATTAAAGTTGCACAACTATCATAAAGCTAACTTCACTTGCTTGCAATTAACATAAAAAGTTTGTTAAGCTTGTAACATCTGCTGATTCTAGCACAAGAACATAAACATTACCTTCTATTAATAATGTAAGTATGACTTAACAATATTAACAGCTTACTTTGTACGGGCTTAATGATCTAGCCTAGACTAGTCTCGCAACACCATCTAGTATAACGATAAGAAAACTACAATCTTAAACCGCACACAGCGAAAACGTTCACTAGTGTGCCAATAACTATTTGCTTCTTAGCTCGCACACAGACGTAACGGACATTGGAAAACAAGCATTACCCACACAGCCGCGTAGTTACAGCCTCTTACGTGAAGAACGTAAGCGACTGCGGAACTCAAGATGGCTGACATTGGCAATGGAGGGTCAACGACCTGCACGCGCAACCTTCGAAGCTTAGATCTGGCATTAGAGAGGTTGTTATTTTCCGTCATGTTTTTATTTTATTGTGCGTCTGTGCTATTCACCGGCAATTTGGCGTTGGGTAATTCGAAGTGAGTGCCCCTCTGGGTGATAATATTATAGAAACCAGAGATTTGCAAGCCATGATATAAGGTTTGATGCAGTATTATGAACAAAATGATTTGCTATCGAGACAAGCTCAATTGAGAGCGCGATATCTAGGTTTCAAGCTATGCTATAACATCTTGCTTTTGTTTTTCTTGGTAATGTTATGATATGATTACTTACTAATTTTATATTGTGTAGGCAAACATTACTTAAGTTATATTAAGACAGCTTTGAACGGATTTCTGATATACGTTCCTCCCTAATTGTGATAATCTTGCTAACACAGTATGTTTGTATGACGTGCCTAGTATCTAGTATTATCAAAAAATAATAAATAAAATAATAGTAGTCCTCCTAGCCGATTTCGACCACGGCAGCCAATCTCAACAGAAATCAGCTAACTACGCAGGAGATATTACAGTGCACAAGTTTGAGCGCAATACAATTTATAATAATAAATATTAGGTAAGGGAGAGGAGAGTGTACCTTTGAACACTTTTTACACTTTTTGTCACAAGTTTAGATTCTTTAGTTCTGATTTTTTTTGCTGTTTTACAATGTTTAGTCTAACTATTGGGTTATAAAAACGCAATATATCATATGACGATGAAAATGCAAATAATAGCCGCAAAATCTATTTTAGAAAAAGAAGTCAAAAATGGGGCAGATTCGAAATATAAATGAATTCGATAAAATTTTAAGGTTTCTCACACTTTTAATAGAGTCAACATTAATAACGACGGTAATGAATAATCAATAACAAGTATAAAGTAAAAATTAACTAAAAAACGATATCTTTCCAAGTAAAAGTTTAAAAACTGTATTGATCTGTAGTCTATTGCGTAATATATGAAAAAATCTGACAAATAGAGGAAACCAACGCTCCATATTTGAAAAAGCTTATCATTTGCACTCGAAATTGAAAACTCCTTACAACCCTACACACAGACAGGCTGTCATAAAGTCATTTAAAGTCTATGAAACGTTAGTAGTGACAAGTGACAGTTGTGCAGGTTTGTGTTACCATTACCCAAAAAATCAACACCAAATATCCTTCTAAAATAGTTCTGTAAACTCAAATGATCATAGCTGCTCCTGTTCAAAGTTGCCCCCTTCTCCCCTACATAACTGAACATTCTGAAGGCTAGAGCCTACGCCGTATTAGCCGTAATTAGGTAGACGCAGTAGTCAATCCCCTCGATCACGCACAACATTAGCAGGCCATTATGCAATCGATGTACTTATATAGCGCGTACACAAAAAGCCTCAGCGAAGCAGCAAGAGATCCGGATTCCTAACATTAGATTGCAGTAGCAAGAAAAGTAATTTTAAAAGCGCAAGAACGAGGCATTGCGGTGGTGGCTCCGCCGCGCGGCTGGCAGCGGCAACCGCGGAATGTAGCGCAAGCTAACGGTGCGCGCGCCGCGAAAAAACTCAAGTTCACTATCACGGAAGATTGCGCATTACATCGCGGTTACGTTGTCGCCGGCGACCAGACCAGCCATTATGGCGCACTATGTAACTAATGTAACACAAGTATATTGTACAGTTTTACTGCAATAAGCTGCACATTTTCTGAATGACATCGAACTTTAGTTGTGATATGATTGATGATGGCGTGAAGGGGACGCATTGGTTTAGTGTGAAATGCGCTTAGGTACCTGTAGGAATCTCGTTTCTTCTACGTTTTAAAATGAAATGAAATATTTATTTGCACAAAACATGGTAACAATAGTGACATCACAAATAGGTATAAGCTCATCATGTTTTGTCTTGTCAGACATGCAAATAAATAGATGGTTTGATTAAAACTGTTTTTAGTACCTCTACTACACAATGTGGATAGTAAGGATGAATGTTAAAATATAGAGTCTACCAATAAATATCAAAACGCCACACAATGATTTAAGAAGGCCACCGTAAGTAAATTGAATTCAATGCTAACACGATTGTATTCACAAGCGTATTTTTGAATGCTGGTGGTGGGGAACAAGGTACAGAGCTATACTATAGCTATATACTTACTTTATCATACATTTACATGTAATAATACCTAACAACTATGAGCAATATTTTATAGCGCTACTTTAAGGAAGCAAACTGAATACCTTATACTAACTTGAAGACTAGAAGTGTAAAAAATAATTATGAAATTTCAAAAAAACTTCTTATATTTATCCATAGCAGCATATAGAGACTTTTAAAATGCGACTGCTTGTTTTAATTATACCTTACAACCTTCTACTTCAGGGATTTGCAAAAAATTAGTTGCTCTAAGCACTCTTTGGGGCCAGCAAGGTTTTTATTGATAGGAAGCAATACTAACGGCATTTGCAATTTAATACCCGTGTATTTTTTATTCAAGTTCATTGAATAAACCTGATTCTATGTGTTTAGTTTAGCTAATAAAAGTTAGTAAATAATCAAAGTACGTACCAACCAGAATGTTTCACATTGTTTTTTAGTCTGTATCTAATACCTAACTTAGTTATAAAAACATACAAGTGATTGAATTTTAAAAATGCTAATGCGCGTATCACAATGCGTTTGAATTCGCTTCACATTGACATTACAGGCGCTCGGCGACTGTTAGTTGCAAGAAGCATCCGGTGCCTTCTCCGCGAGTAAAAATGATCGAGAAATATGTCAGGGTTCCTTGAAAATTGTTTAAAACGAACTAAAAATTGCCTTCTCTTGGTAATCAGCCAATATTGGTGTACTTAACTGGTACTTTGCAATCATATATTAGATACAGCTATTCGGCAATCTCTAACTATGTCACGGAGCCTAACTCCGCACTAAAAAAATGTAACCAGGTAGGCCACGATCATAAGAAGACATAGGTCCGTATCGTTATAAAGCCAATGCTTATATAACATTTATAGTTGAGCTTTATTAAGAACCATAAGTGTACTTATTAAAAGCAGGCCTTCAAGGAGGCACGAAAAGAAGTTACGGAATCCTCATTCTATAAAACTAGCTCCACTTCACCGTGTAATACGAACAAAATCACGGCAGGCATCGTATTATGACTGTTATGACGTGGGAACTCCAACCTTCAATGCCTCACAATCGTGGGTACTTGTTCACTCTTAAAATGTTAATTGCCAACGACTATGTACTGTCTGTTTCTTATTTTTATGCGAATAGCTGAAGAAAGGCCGTCAACAGCTATGAATGATGAAGGTTCACGTACATTATAAAGCAATTTGCTCCCTACTGCAAGCAGGAATGGGATAACGCTAATTAGAAATTCATAGGAGCACCCATAATTACACCTGTCCTATAATTAGGCAATGGGCAGTGTTTGCTGTTTAGTTTAACAGCGTACAGTAACATTTTGAAGCTGTCGAGTTAAAAGGGGCAGAAACTCTTTTTTTAAAAGCCACCCTTCGTGATATTTAATTATTTAGAACGGATGCAAAAGCAAATAAAAAATATCAAAAGAAAACAAACATGTTCCTGATTTAATTTTAAAAAAAAACACTTTCTAATGTTGAAATAATAACTCAATGTAGTAGATCCAATCCTGTCTCTTTTAACAAATGATCGCAAACATCTGCACCTGTCAATAATTTCCTACCACAAATAATACTAATCGGAACCCTTGTTTCAAGAGATTCATTACAAATGTCCAATTCCGTTCTTGGCATTCCGTTGCTTTGTAAAAACCCCAATTCAAAATGGATCTAAAATTCGACGCTACAAAATCTCTAATCGCGCATTCAAAAGTTTCATTGTAATTGACCTATATTTGTAACATATGGGTGAAACAAGGCAGGTGATGGTAGGTCAGGAATGGGTTACTAAGGCCATAATTTAGGAACACTATTATCGAGTATTGATTTGCTTTGTTTGGGACCGAGGAGATTGCTTCGGGCTAAGGATTCTAATAAGGTGTTCGGTTTCTTTTAGTTTTGCACCTTGTGCTATCAAATCTTATCGAAAAGTAAGGTTTATTGAAAACGAAACAGGTGGGATGCTTTTCTTTTCTTTTTGTAATTTAAATACGTGTGGGTTTTTGTAACAAAGTTGCAATGTGGTATGTTGTCGTTATTACCAAGATAGGCGAGCTAAAAACAGAGATGACCATTTATTTAAAAGGCAATACGTATTACTTGAAGCGATCGCAATTCTAACGTTCAAACTAGCAAAAAATCTACTAGACTAGCGAAGGTCTAAGAAACGGCAGAAAGTTTATTTTTTTGCTCATCAGCACGCCTAAAAAATATTCGATTTAAGCTATAACGTATTTTGAAATGTTGATAAGGAAGATATATAGAGTAACAGCGCCTTTAATGTCGTTATTTTCAGACAAATGTTTCACTTTTGTCTTTATCGCATGTCTTTGATTAACAGTTTACTCGCCCGCCTCATTTAATATCATAAATCTTCTAACATATTTATTTGTGCTATCTAAGACACGTTTTATCTAAACATTTTCAAGTCTATGGCTAACGCATCTGCGACGTCCGAGGAGGAAACGCCACACCTGCGGCGCGCTCCCACGGTGAAGGTGCTCTACTAATGCAGTACCGCCACATCCATTGTTTGCTTATTCGAAGACAAATACAATACTTAATTGTTAGGTTTCAATTATGAGCTGTGACGACGATTAGATTGACGAGCACTCCTGATTTAATATACTAAAAATTAAATAACACAAACCTTTTAAGTGCTGCTAGGTAATATACAGAAATACAATAACACATTTCCTCCGGGTGACAACTGCAGTTAAGTTTCCATTCACGTTGGTGAGGTGTAAAATGTTGCTATAAGTTTTACAGAAACAAATTAAATCAACGCATACGAGCTATTACTCAATGCAGGTAACTAATGTATTGTTTACATAAATCAAATCTATTTCTTATTTTCCTGATGCAAGTATTTATTTAAACGGAAACTTCCCAAATTTATAATCACAATAACATTTGGATTATGAACATTTTCCGTCTAAACTGTGTTTTTTGTCACCTTTTTATAAAAACCTTCTCAAAATATCAATTTACATGATTTTATTTCCCACGACTGATCTGGCTTTCACTGGTTTTTTGTCTCAAAGTATGATCATCAGGGTTTTTTGCTATTGACATTATGGTGGGTTGCGTAAAAAATCCCTTTCGATTTCCGTAAAGGCGCCATCTGCACAATTTTTTGCCTGAGGCTTGTTGTTTAGATTACTTTTTTCATATTTTTAGGGACGAGATTTCACCGGAAGTTCATAAAGACTATGAATGGATGCGGTCGAACATTTCATTTTATGCATTTTATTGATACAGAAGAGGATGTGTAACATATTTAGTTAAATAAAAAAGGAAAGAAAGTGAACACAAAAAAGTTTGTACTTTCATTAATCAGGCAGAGCTTTAAATAATCAGTCGTTAAATTCACATACTAATAAATCCGTGGTGTTCGAATACCACAGATACATATATTCTTACAGTGGTGAAATACACACATTAAGATGTATGGCAATTACTTTTTCATCCCACCATCTCGGAAAGAGTCATTTTGCTCTTCAATATCTGAGTGGAAAAGCCGTTTTTATTCACTAGAGGTTAAAGTAAATTTGAATTTAGAACATCGTGTGCACCAAGTTTGTGAATTAAAAAAATCATTAAACCTATTTATTGCTACCGCTATGGTGCCGAATATATCATACAATTTTTTTTTTAATTTGTTAAAAACTCAAACTCGGAACCTTGTTGGTGTTCTTTTTTCAATTTGCTTTGTTGGCGGTTCTTTACGCGGCATTTTTTCATGTCATTGTTAAACCTTATATTAAAAACAAGAAACTTGAAAACAAGTGAAAAAACTAAAAGGACTGATTCTAGCGACGAGGAAGTTTGTTTGACGCCAACAGAATTGACTGAAACTGTTAATAATGCGCAAATGATCTTTCTCCCTCAACAATCACGCGAGAAGTATTTAAAACAGTACGTTATGTTCAACACGTGGCGACTAGCAAAAAGAGCCAAAACTTTCTCAGAAAACGTTTTGCTGGCATATTTTATAGAATTATCCGAGAACAAGAAAGCAAGCACTCGAAAAACAGTACACAAGTGACTAACACCAATATTACAGTACCCAACAAAAATATTACACTCAATTTAAATAACTGTAGCAACGTCACTTTAAATTTTTATTAATTGTACCTGAGTATTATCTTGTTATAATTTAAAGATTATTCTGTAATACTTACCTGTCATAATGTAGTAGTTAATTCCTAAACTGGAATAAAAGTAGCTATCTTGTGATTGTCAACGGTTTTATTTGCATTTAGTCATTTCCTCGCTGAGGTGGAATGAAAAGTTACGTGTTGCACTCGAGTGCAAAGAATTTTTCACCTCGTGCCCTTTTGATTCCCTCGCTAACGCTCAGGATTCTAATTTTGAATCACTCGCTGCGCTCGTGATTCAATTTTAGAATCCTTCGCTTGCTCGGTCATCAAAATTGAACTCGCGGTTAAAAAGCAACTTTGCACTCTTGTATAACAAATAACTATTATTCAATTATCGTTTAGTTCAGTTCTTATTGCAAACTTGCGGCGCGCGCCTGGAACTAATTGATTACGTTCATTAAACTACCACATACAAGCAGTTTATTTTATATTATATCATTATTTGCAAGGTTAAGTTACGCTTCATTTATTGTAAATAACTGTTAGTTACTTATACATATGTCACGGTGATTCTGAAAGTATTTATATTTATTTTAAAAAAGTTTCGACTAAGTTTTAAATGAAAATAAACATTACCTATACTTTATTTTTATTTATTTTATAACCACCGCTACAAATTGATATTTTTGTATTTGGTTGATCCTTTTGCGATACATTCTAGGCGAATTTGATCGTGATGATGACAAACTCTGAATTTTAAATTCATTCATACCTTTCAGTAAATGTTTCTATTTATTAAAATTAATAAGTATATACAGGCGGATGCATCATTATAAAGTAAGTATATAACAACACCTGCCTGGTGACAGCATTTTCACTTATGCCATCTTCAAAAATATGATATTAAAAAAGTAAAGGTTTTAACGAAACGTTACATATGTTGAGGAGACCTAATCTTCTGTTGTATGAACAGCAAGTAAAAAAAACTATTGTACCAACAAAGTACGCTGTGCTTTATCTCCAGGGATTCTAACCGGTACAATAGGTGACCCGTTTCCGAAGAAAGTTTTACGAGCGACCACAATAAACCCTCTTTTGCGAAACAAGTAAGTGTCCGACCGAAGGTTAACATCAAAAGAGGCCGCTCTTTTTAACTTTCTCCGAGATATTGAGTCAATATTATTGACCAGTAACTTTTGAGATAGATAAGCAACGTTTTTTGTGAGCGGCAAAATTTTAAAAGATCCTTACAAATTAGAAATTTTGTAATCATTTTCTTATCGAACTCTCCGGTAACAGTCATAATTACCACGGAAAATACCGTTATTACCGCTTCAGAAATTATGTACTTGTATTACTTAATTATGTTCTGGAACTGTATCGTTAAAACAGTTAGCGATTTAAAAGCTCATATTTTTATAATTTTATTAAAAAAATGTGTGCGAATACAGAGTTTGCAAAAATCACACAAGTGTCCCATTTGCCGGATGTAATTCAACCCTTGATCAGAAAAACTTCACTTAACTCTAAATCGATGTTTCCCAAAAATAAGTAGTAGAATGAATCCGTTGTTTCCTGTCCTATTGAACATTTTTGATACACATATCACACTGTGTCCAAACTTTCCATCGCTATTTTAGGACTGTTAAGATGCACATTTTATCTTTTGCACTGTTCAGGAACAGATTTTATAACACCCTGAACTTCAGCTAACTTAATAACACCCTGAACTTCAGCTAACTTAATGATTAATCAAGGATTAATTAAAGTGAGCCCTCTTAATACGTTTCTTATTAACTTAAATAAGAAATCACAGAAGTGTTATAACTGAGCTTTGTGGATTATATGAAACTAGCTCTTTTATTACCATTTGATGTCTAACAAGTTAACTCTATAACTATTGGCAAAAATAAATGTTTAAATACAGATTTCCCTAATTATTTAAATAAATATTGAATTATGAATGAATAAAATGTGGTGGCCCTACGTATAAGGATTTAAAAAAAAGGCTCGATGCGGCTAGAGCGCATCTGCCGCGGTTCCCACGGAAGGATTGCGCGGGCCCATGTGCCTGGCCTGCCTAGAGGCTGGCTGTGTGTATAGTTGTATGTAATGTTGTGCGTTTTGCAAGACTTATCTGTCAAAAACTAACTTCCAGTTAAAAATCCCTGAATGAGCTTCCACGGCTTCACGAACTGTGACCAGCCATAGCTAAGAACCATCGTGATAGGTTTATCTTTCGAATAAAACGTAAACCACACTGAAATCGGTCCATTTCGGGAGGTATACCACAGACAGACACACATATACATAGGCATAGAGATCAAACTATGTAATAACACCCCTCTTTTTTGTCGGCGGTTGAAAAAAAAGGCGCCGAAATCCCATTTTTTTAAATGTTCTGAAATCGCAAAATAGTTAATATATGTAGGCACTGAACTCTTAGCATTTCGCCAAATATTTAAAATAGCCTAAAATTTTCATATTCTTTTAATCAGCGCTGTAATGCAATATTTTGCATATGATTGAATTCATTTCATTCAAAAGACATCAACGCATCAGGGACATCCTTGCACAGTTACTTAAATGCTACATCGTTGCAGACTGTGTATTATTTATTTGTTTCTTCGGTTTACGCGAACAGTAGACATTCGCGATTTATTTACATTTTGTTGTAACCTGACGTTTCGGACGCTGAAAAGGCTGAAATAATCCGTAAAAGTGTCTCATTTCATGTGTATTATTTATTTAAATTAATAAAATATTTTAAACGAAAAATCTTTTTTAAGCAGAGCCCTAGAGATTAGGACAGGTTTTCAAGTCAAAAACATGTATCGAGCTTTTTTGGGCTCATGTCAAATTGTATGCATCTGTCTTTTAAATACCGGAAGGCACGAAAAAGTACATTAAAATTGGTCTTATTACTGCTAACCACCGTCCGTGGCCAATCTCTGTTGAGTAGTAGGTACTTATTTGCAGAACATTAAGGGGTTCACATGGATATCACGCATAAGTGTATTTGCCAAATGCTTCACTTGAACAGGGGGCCAATTTTGCTAATCAATCGTAATGGGATCGCCTGTTTTTGATAGTTCTAGTATGGACGAAATGTCAAAATCACGCAATTCAATTACGATTTTATTATGATTGGTGTGCGGAATAAGCCCCTGGTTACGCGTTAGCTAGGGTTGACTGCTTGAAATGGTATAAACTTAAGATAAAATCTAATAAAAATTATTTATTTACTTTTTATTATATTTCCAAAAAAATACAACTAAAACATGATTTTTTGATTTGCCGATTCCAGCAGTGTCAGTGAGCTAGTGGGTCATGAACAAATAATAAAAATAAGATTTCGCGAGTCACATGGTCACATTTTTGTGAAAAAGCGACTACCAAATTTGTCAAAGATGGCCCAGTTGTTGGAGCGTGGCATAATTAATCAGGATTAACAGTGCCGTAATAATATGGTCCCGCTCCTTTTTAAGCTAACTTGACAACAAAACACTCGATTGAAAGTGAATCGGGATTTCTCCGAAGCGATTTGGGTACGCAACATTGTCGGCCGACATCTGCAACCGAAACAGTTGCTTGTGCAAATGACGTGGCGACCGCAGGCGCAGGCACAGCGCAAGATGCACTGATTCCACACAATTACACGTTTAGGGTTCACACGTACGGAACATGCAATAATTTTGAAGCTTTCTTCTTTTTTGTATTAACTGTGATTGAGCAAGGAGCTGAAAAGATTTATCAATGAAGCTTTTTCTAATGTATTGTAGTAAAAGTCCTAAAAAAATTCTGTGGCAACAGTTATAATCTTAACCCTGTTAAAAATAACTAATAATAAATGATTTTGAAGTAAGTAAATACAAACAATAAAATAAATATGTATCATTATGTAAGTACTTTTTATTTTTATAACAGTAACACGGTTTCTTTGATACAGACGAAGAGAAAATTATGTTTCGATTTTAAACCCTTATCTTGGTAAGAAATCACTAAAAACATGTCAAACAAGCCAAAATAGTTGGTGGACACTAAAACAAAGTTATCTTCTATATTTCTTATTTATGATACGGAACCTCTCTGAAAAGAGCGAATACTACAAAATTTAAGTATTACGAATCCTTAGCAGTTATTTGAAGGTGCACATTGCAATTATGAATACTCATAATCGCGATCGGCAAATGTGTGACAGTTCCACTGATGCAAACACATTGCGTGTCGGACCCAGCCGAGCTCAAGGTGCGTAAGATAAACATGATTGATCATTTGAATATCTTTACAATAAAGTAAAAGTACCAGTGACCACCTTTACTTATAGTACGAGAGCCCACGACCAAAATTTTTGTCTCATAGCAATACGGCCAAAACTGCATCAAATCGATAGATACGATTATCCTGAACTTGAAAATACCAATATCAGACATTTTCCGCGTAGCGTTTGATCTGACCGAATTTTCAAAATTGTCAAAGAATTTTACCGAACTGCATCATAGCAATATGTCTGATTTGCAGACTGTAGTTGAATGATAGTTCTGAGATACCGAAAACATATTTTTCAGACGTTAGTGGTGTAGCGCAAACCCGTTAAATCACTTAAAAAAATTAAAAATGAGACAAAAAAAATGTCTCATAGCAATACGTCTGAAAATCTTTTTTATTAGTAAATTTTGGTTATTTGATGCGAACAAAACAATTTTCAGACGGAAATGTGAACGCATTAAATTTTGAGACCGTTTTGAAAATGTTAACAAATTTTACCGATCGGTATCATAGCAATATGTCTGAAAATTGTTGGACATGATAAAATAAGTTGTCCACATGTGCAAAAAATTTATATCAGACAAATTAAGTGTAGCACCTTCTCTATCAGACAACTTTTCGATACTCAGATATCATTTAAAAATCGTATTGAGGCATCTTGAATTTTCTGTTACAAACCAATGAATACGTTGCGACCCTGAATTTATTAGATGATAATTAACAAAGAATTTACCCGAAACCTTAACATTGAAGTTGAAGGACTGAAATAAATCGCACAAAAGGAAACTGGGATGAAGGGAAGGGAAGGGGCAGGAGCGTAACAAGCGCTGAGGCTGTTGAAATTAAATACTGATTGATTTGATAGTTTTGGTTTTATTTAAAGCACACTTGAGTAACTTTTACAAAAGAAATAAGTAATGACATCTGTCATCTGTCAAAGTACATATAATAGACAAGGGAGATTCTTGAATATCTATGAAGGCTGTAAATTTAAAAAAACATTTAACAGAGGCGTCGGCCAGGCGACTCCGAAACGTTATTTTCGTTTTTGGGAGTATATGCTACACTTAAAGTGTCTGAAAACAGGTTATTGGTAATCATGGCAGCAATACGGAAAGTTGAAAAAAAAAATTATCCGTATTGCTATGATACAGGTCGGCTAAATTTGTTGACATTTTCAAAAATGCGCTCAGGCTATATGCTACGCGCAAAATGTCTGAAAACAAACTTTTTCGTAATACAAGTATAAAATCTATGTACATTTTCACTATCAGACGTATTGCTATAATACCGACTGTCTTTTTTTTTTGACACAGCAGAAATGGCCTCCCACGCAGTTGCTACACTTTCGACCGTTACTACACACCTAGTCGGGTTCAGAATCATACAATCTAACGATTTTATAGGGTTTTTGCCGTATTGCTATGAGACATGGTTTTGGTCGTGGGCTCTCGTACTATTACACACGTGGCTCAATGTACTACTTTTTTTTACTGATAAATCTATACAAACAAATGAACACCAGTCTGGATATAAACAAGTTACATAGACAACCATGAATTTTTGTACAACATCTGTGAAAACCTATTTATACTTACTCAATTTTACTAACGAAATGTATTTTATTTAAATGATACTTATGTAGTAGGAACAGCGACAAGTTTATATTTTATTTTTTTCGACGGGCTGCACCATGTAAGATGTCTGTCACTTCACAAGAACCTATAACTCCAAAAATAACTTCATCTTGAGCGTCTAACTTATATTAATTGTCCAGATACGTCTATTATGTACATGGATCTGTAAATAATGCTTAATGGTAGTTTCTTCAGCTTTTTCAGTGGGTTCCCAAAAATTTGTAGGTAATTCCGAACCCAACATCTTCAGCATCCAAGTTATAGATATAATTGTCTAGAAGCGTCAATAATGAATATGGTTCTGTAAACACAATGCTAAGCGGTGTGCAATCAATCACTCGGAGTTGAGAGACCGCCCGGTGTTTGTGTGGCCTTAATTGTCAGACAAACAGGCGCTCGCAGAACTTAAGAGAATATTGCGCTATTAGTTTGTTAGATTTTGACAAGCGTACAGGTTGCTTGTGATCTGTAAACTTAGCAGGCTTATCACTTAATAGTAAGACAGCATTCAAGGCTTTGACCAAATTTTATTCAGGCAATTCGAAGATGGAGACACAAGTTTAAAACATATCGTGGCAGACTCATCTTCTATAATATAAAAATGAATCACATAATGTGTTAGTTAGCGCATAACTCAAGAATGCATGGACCAATGAGGCCAATTTTTTAATGATATTCCTTAATGTATGTACGGGGATGGATTAAAAAATAACAAAGCTCAGGAGAACGTCTGCGGGCATCACTAGTAACGAATAGAAATAACACGAGGCCTAGAAAACTTACACGTCGTACTAGTAATTTCTATTTTTAAGTCTAAATTAGTTAGGTACTTCCTCTCACTCGTCGTTTTATCCACACACATTTAGTGACTACTGAAGTTAGCTGCCTAAATAAAATCTTTGTTTAAATTACAATCCAAAAGTCATCATAGTTATTAACCGTTATTTCTTCAATTCGAACTATGGTTGGGGTCAAAATGTAATTAACAATGAATGCTTACAACAAAAAGTGTGCAATTTAAAAACGTGATGATTCCAATTTTTTAAATTGCGGACGATTCATTCTCTGACCGGTGACTGCATTCATTATTCGAAACTGCATAGAGCAACGAGCTGCCGAAGTTGGAAAAAAGTTGCTTAATTTGTTGCAGTACAATCTTTTTGACGTTCAAAATGGCGTCTGCGTCGTAATGATCGCTGGATCGATTGAGAGCGAGCTCGTGAACATTTTCAATGCTATTTTTTGTTATGACTCTATTTCCGCGAGCCTGATCTGTCCCTTGCTGGGTCTGCGGGACGAGTTGATGTCGATCTTAGCATGGATATTTTTCTTTGAGTTCCTTCTACTGAATTACATCTTGATAGTTCTACTTGAAAAAAAAATATTCACATTTAGATAGTACTAGTAACCGCCCGCGACTTCATCCGCGTGGAATCCTTATCTTTACAATCCCTAGCCCTCAGAACTTAACCGAGAGCCGCCATTTATCGGTAAGCTATGAGTTGATTCTTTTTTTTCATGGTATTGAGATGAGATTGAGAAGAAAAAAGTAGCCTATGTCACTCTATTACCTACCTTCATTCAGAAAAAAACATTGTAACATTGCTCCGTTGCGTCGTGGACGAAGGACAAACATACAAATAAATAAAACATTTATAATAAGGGATTTGATGTACCGATAAAGGAGTGGCCCTTTATCATTTTGACAACCGTTTTAGTAGTATGTGACCAGCCATAGATAAGAACCACGGTGACTTATCTTTCGAAAGAAAAAAAACGCAGACAGACACACAAACGGAGATAGGAGTCAACTTATAACACCCCTCCTTTTCGTCGGGGATTTAAAAGAAATATAAAATGGGTAATATCCACTCTAAGCTTACGTACAATAAAGCGGGGTGAACGCCCTCTCTTGTCCTCTGCAAGAGCTATGTCTAAGGCCCCTCGAAGCTCGCGGTGGGCAGTCGCTGTCACACTTTGCGCAGCTTATAGTCTTACACGTGTTTACAGTACGAATGGCAAAGGTAGATCATGATGCTGTTTTCAAACAAATAGATCTACAAAATCAGAATCGAAATATTTTTGAATAAAAACTAAAAGTGCTGTCACAATGTATCGCTCATCCATACTTAAACAAACTCACTCACTCACTGTAACTATATTTTTAGCAAACAATTATATATTTTTGCTTGATTTAGGTACTACCGATAAAATTTATATACTGAAAGGTATTGTTACGACCTACCTATATTGGGATAGAATCACTTTGTTACCTAAACTTACATATTAAGTCCTAATTCTTATCTACTTTTTAGTAAACAAAAACAACACTTAACTTAAACGAATTTAAACATTGATATCTTAATGTAATTGCAAATTAATAATGAATCTTTGTTTAACCAACTACTTGAGTATTAAAGTGGTGATTAAGTAGCAATTGATTAATTATAAAGATCAAAACTCTTACTTATTTTGTTCCCGTACTTAATGTTTCCTTACAATTAAAGCACACCCAAAAAACATTTTGGCAGCATACCTACTTTGTATAGCCACTTGCAGATTTAAAATGTTTTTTATGCAAAGTTTTACATTTTAAGCAGTATTTTGGAGCAACGACCGCTAAAGTAATTTATATGATAATACCACGTCATTTGGAACAAACTGCATCTATTATCTTTATCAGAAGATATAATATGCTATTCATGTGGTTTGTCTATGCAAATTAGTCTTGGGTTATCAAAAGTTATGTCGGTTTCTAATAAGATGTTTCGACAACCATGTTATTATTACAGAAATCATAAATTAGTTTGCATATTATAATTTGATTACTAAGTAATGCTTGTTCACATCAAACCTACACGTAGCTTCAAATAAGTTTATCCCACACTGTTTGGATTTTATCTATCGTCGTATTTTTATAGTTGTTACACGATTTGAGGTAAGAACTGGAATAACATGAACTACATCCGTTTCACGATGTTGTAATGTAATGGAAGAGGAAATGCCGGTTCTAAGACGGCGTGTTCGCTATCAGATACCAATAAAGTTACACAAGTCTTAGCTTCTGCGAATTTCGTTTAGATAAATGATACTCCTTATGATATTGAGTTAATGGTACGGTTTATGGTAAGGTTTGGTGCAGTGGTCTACATGTCGGACTTTAAAACCAAGGGTCGCGGGTTCGATCCCCGCACAGTATAAGCATATGTGTGCATGAAAATCTGTGTTTGTACTGGTCTGGGTGTTTTCTATGTGTAATATGTATTTATTTACAAAAAATATATATTTAAGTATGTTTATCCGTTGTCTAGTACCCATAACACAAGCCTCGTAGCTTAATTTGGGACTAGAGAATTGGTGTGATTGTTGTGAAATATTAAAAAAAAATGGCAAGCTAACTATAGCATAACATACTCGTACTACATTTTTTAGACCACAAAGTTTGTAAGTTGTTTTATCTTCATTATTAGAATCCATCGGTGAATGTACACACTAGACATTACTTATGTTCAGCTTAACAAAGGCTTTTCCCAAATATAGCAAAATTGAAAGTGGAGTAGTAACGACATTAACTTGTGATGATTCAAATGAAAATACGGAAATACTTTTTGTTTTCTTCAAAGCGTAGTCTTTTACGTGTTATTGCCACTAAAAAATACCTACGGTCAATTAAGGGAGTTAAATCACCACAACATGACTACGGTTAACCTCATGACATCGCATAAGCAGAATAACACGATGTGATTTTTTCTAACTGTACGTACTTTAAGATACATTGATCTATGCCCTTTCAAACTGCGGCTTTGGAACCAAAGGCTCCATACCATTAGTTGTATTTAATAAATAGGATATTTATTTACTTACTTTTGACATTACATGTAGGTATAGGGTCATAGAAAATATTATTCGTAAATGCAGGCTTGGGAATGTTCAACAGCAACAACTAACTAAACTAAACAAATAAAATCATGTATGGTCTAACTGAGAGTTTTTTTAGTTTCCGTCCTTCCAAATCATACGAAATAAACTTAAAAAAAGGATAAACTGAAAAAGTGTTTTCACAAATTTTCAAGATAGCGTTCTATCGCAGACGCAGTGATCATTCTTACTCGTATGTTGGCAGGAAGGTATTTTCGCAGGACAAATAAATCATAACATCACATACTTACATTTCTCTGATCCCGAAGTAAGTAGTTTTAGAACTTGTGTTATGGTTATCAGAAACAATGAAGGTACCACGAACACCTAGATCTGTAAAAACATTGAAAATTGGTTGCCAACATTGAGTCTGTCCGCAGGAGCGAATATTTAGCGTGTATAAGTGGCTCCGAGGACCTGGCGGGCCTCCGAGTTATGGCTGACCCACTCCCGGAGTATTGACCTTGCCTCCGTTCGAAATAACAACATTAACACCACTCTTTATTGCTTCTCGCGAAATCCTTCTGGAAAATCTCTACCAATAAAATGTTGCTTACTGGAGTTTTAAAACAGTTCTTATGTTTATTAATTTAATAATGCCACAATTCAGTCGTGCTTGTGCCCTGTTTTTGGAAATTCTTAGTATATTATTAAGTAGAATGTTTGTTGTTGTTTTCTTGAATGAAAGTGATTCATTGGTAAAATTTCTCTTGTTCTCTATCAACTAAGTTTTATGGTCAATCAAAGTAGAGCCCTATCTATAGGTATAAGAAATAAGTAGGTACCTAATAATGTAAGAATCAGGTCCCTACGGAGTCCCTAAGATTGGTAATAATAATTACTCGTAGATTTTCTGTTGAAAGTATGCATCAACCCTAAATAATAATAAATTTGGTTACATATGCATCTTTGTGATACGAACCGCCTCAGTGTCAACCTAATGAAAACCTACTTAAAGTTATTTCTGTGGTCATTGAGCATACCGACGTGGCGTAGGGCCGCGGCGTCGGCGTCGGCCTACATATCGTAGGAGTATTGACCTCCCAGCGCGGCTACAGTCGGAAACCATCACTTTGGGTACCTGCCAACGTGCCTACTTTGGTTTTCATTAACAATGTAGGCAATTTAAAGCACAAAACAAAACAGTACAAACTTATAAATCTAGTTTTTTATTACGTAAGTGCTTAAAAGTATTAATTAAATACAAATTGTGATGTTATCTTGAGCTAAACGTAAAAAACAGACACTACTAAGATCGAACTGAACGAGGACGTTACTCTTAGCGAGCGCTTGTAAAGTCTAAACTTGACAATGTTAATCCCACCAAAAACATTTTCATGTAAAATGTTGCCAAGACGAGCCCATATGACTCGCACTGTCAAAAAGTTATCAGATCTCATGTAGAGCCAAGCTTCTAACACTACACGCCCTAACTCTACAAGGCCTAACTTCACAAACTCTACACCTTAGTCAAAATATGTGGCTTGGCCATTTCGCTACATTCACATCAATTCACTGTTCATTACTTTTGTGTTATACTATAGTTCTTGTAGTAACGAACGGCCAAGCCACATATTTTGACTAAGGTGTAGAGTTTGTGAAGTTAGGCCTTGTAGAGTTAGGGCGTGTAGTGTTAGAAGCTTGGCTCTACATGAGATCTGATAACTTTTTGACAGTGCGAGTCATATGGGCTCGTCTTGGCAACATTTTACATGAAAATGTTTTTGGTGGGATTTCATTTCTTTTTGTAAGTTGTTTGTAATCAATTTTTTTTTCTTCTTCTTTTTTGGGGTGCATTTCTTGCACATCAGAGACGCCTTTTTTTATAGCCCACTCTCTATCTTTGCCTTTTTTGTTTTTAAATTGATACTTTGTCTCAGCCCCCTGGTCTCATACAAACTCCCATCCCCTAGTTTAAGGGGTTGGGGGATGAAAGTTACAAGTTTTATAATTTTTTTGTTGTTTGTGTGCTAATACAAGCTTACATACAAAATTTCAGCTTTCTAGGACATTAGGAAATACCTTAATAATTTTGATGATCATCAGTGAGTCAGTGACGAAATCAGCGTTTTTTAGATATAAATAAAATCTGAAGTATAAAAGCTAATGTAATTAAAACTTAATATGTTCAATAAGTCCGCTATTGACAATATATCCCGAAAATTTTGTTGATCTAGCATAATCCAAACCCAAGTTATGAGGATTCAAAAAAACGACGAAGCGCTTCGAGAAAAGGTAGGTAGTGCCCGTGCGCTTCGCTTGGCTCGTCTTGGCGGGGGCACTACCGTGCCCCCAGATTAGTCGCGATTAGAATGTATACAGTATAAGAATAATGATAATAACATAATACAAACATTTTATAAATGATGATAAAGCTAGCGATATGAATCTTAAAGCGTTTTCTCAAATGATTGACTATTGAACATTAACATTAGGGGTTGTTACTAAGGAAAATTCATCGTTCCACAGTAAACGTAACTCTACTTAGCATTCAGTGACACATTTCTGTCGACAATAGCAATCAATTGTTTTCTCTGAAACGTGATTCACTTTTTCATACACTAAATATTTATCTACCAATGTTTGTGCTTTTTTGCCAGCTAGTTCAAACATCTCAATAGTGGTATGTCACGGCTGTCACCCGACACGAATTTAGGACGTTCGTCGTGACGCGGGGTCGAAGACATTTGTCGCTTGACTTTCTCATTAGAGCGTTACATTTTCCGCTCTTCGGCCTAGGTGATAGGTGATGTATGCTCATAAATGTATATCGATGCGTCAACCTAGTTTGAGTGACAGGCTGACAAATTTGCGCAATAATTTGTTTAATTATTTAGTGTTTTCTCTGAATCATGATGATGTGCAAATTAATCCAAAATCTCTTAACTACATACAAGTAAAAAAAAAAACATTTTTACGGTACTACGTATAGGAATACACTATACTTTACGATGAGTATGATGACTAAAGTACTTTATAAAAGCTGATCCAAAAAAATTGGTTTGGTTATTTATTCTGTGTAAGATTGACTCAATAAGGCGCAGGGAACATTGTTTAGCCGTAAAAAAATATATTGATAAGGTACTTCTTCTCTCTGTGTTAATCGTAGATTAATTATTTAGTAATAAAAACTCAACTTTTTTGTATTATTTTTTGATATTTTTTCACTTCCTTCTAGGGATTGCACTTTATCCAGGGACACATTGTTTACGCTCATTTGTAAGCTTAACCTACCTGTGTGTGCACACAAAGCACTGTTGCCTCTTATTTATTTCGCTATCTTGAACATACAAGTTGGATTACCGGTTCCCGGCTGTCTGGTCTACCCTCAGAGCATATAAGATAGTAATATATATGTACATATATGATACAATGTGGTGTTACCAGCGGTCCAGGACACCGACCGGTCCGCGCGCAGGCTTCGAGGCAAAAACAACATCCTACATTCACTGACTCCTTAAGGAGTTGTTGGGCTTGTATAGCCACAATTACGACGGTTCTTAGAATTGCTTTTGACGTTGTTAATTTGATGAGCAGTTTGCTGTTTTAAATCTATGTGTGTATCTCTTTTTCTAAGCTTTGAGAACCATACTTCGCAGGAACAGCTATTTTGAAGATACGAGTAATTTACCTTTTTACCTATGAACATATATTTTTTTAACTTTAAGCAGAACCTACTGCTAAAAAGAAACCTACTGCACAATGAACGAAAAACATACTGCGTTTTTATCGTATCATATTTTATAGAGTCGTAGACCGCAGCCGTAGAGCTTGCACATGCATCAAATCGTTGGTAGGTCTGTCTTCAAAACTCGGGTTTTATTTATATCACCAGTTTATAAAAAGACAACTTTCTTAACTATCTATATGTCCTTATCTTTTTGTTTTCTAATTACCCGTTACTGGCCTAATTCTGGGCAACTGCCTCCCCAAATATTCTAATTGTCCCCATAGACCGTCAGGGCTTGCCTCTCTTTAGCCTTATACTCGAACTAGCAAACCCGGAAGACGTCATGCCCGCTGCGTTGTTATACATATAAACCTTCATCTTGAATATCACTATCTATTAAAAAAGACTGCATCAAAATCCGTTGAGTAGTTTTAAAGATCTAAGCGTAGGTACATACATATGACATAGTCATAAGGACGGACGCGGGAAGCGACTGTTTAACTATATAATGCAGTGATAATGGTAAAAATCCGCAGACTCTTAAATGACTTTTAGATGCACGTTGCATCACAATGAGCGAATGCAGCAGCGGAGGCCGGCAACGATAAGATCGTCATAAGCGCGAGTATTGCGCGGCATTACACAAGCGACCGTAATTTCGCGACACGAATCGCGACCAAGTGTGCCGCACATTATCTGCCAAAGAGTATCTAGAGAAACCGAGGGCGTAGACCGTGTCATGATTGAACGTTCCTACCTACATCTACAAGTAATCAATAAAATGGTAATTATTATAAAAAAGTTATTCCATTTGTGTGGTGTTTCGATTTGTCACTACATAGCTCTATCGAATGGTTAAACTTAACAGTTTAAACTATATTAAATTCCTTGCCTAGGCTGTTACTGATAGCACATGTGTTTAGGATGACGAAGAACAAGTAAAGAGATAAGTAGACGAAATAATATCTTATTTTTGCAGGTCACTTGGACTTTTTTGTGTGTATAAATCTATTTGTGTATAAAAGTAGGTCGTATAATTCTAAATTTAAGGCCTGAGATCACAAACTTTGAACAGACCGGTCAAGACTTAATCAGCCAATTTTTGCTAATGAACACATGGCACTAGGAAGCATTTAGGTCCCGCTTCTATTTTCGTCCTTCATCGTCCATTTAAGCTTTTCTTAATAATAAACTGTCAAAATAATTCAATATTTTTATTCTGACCTTTGAAAATACATTTATAAACTGAAAACTAAGTGAAATAAAAAAAAACCTCAAATTAAGTTTATTTCCTAAGCCATTACAATTAAATGATATATCTGATTATTCAATACTCTTTGCCCAGTGCTTGGAAGGCAATGGTGGGGTGCGCGGGAGTGGAGCGCACCGCTGCGCAGTCACGGTCAAGGTCTGCGCCGGCGCTGATGCGAACGTCTGATTATACACGCCATTTGAAGTCACCATAACATAGAGTCCTAATTATTATTATGGTTACTTAGGTAGGTATGCAACAAAACATCTCTATAATAAAAACTAGTCTAGATCTTTCCGTTCTATTTTCCTAGCAAATGCATCATCCGTTATCTTTACACATTAGTGAAATATTTTTAGACCATTTACTCACAATGTGCTGTGCGGTGCGGTATGCCGGTGTTTTGCTAAATTGCATTACTGCACCGATACATAACAATAAGCATTGCGCAATACCACAAGAGTGCACTTACTATAAGTGTCATAAGTGGTCCCAGCGAGCCATAACATGCCATCGTTAGAGTCAAAGTCAAAAGTTATATTGCCATTAAGTGTACATAACCAGGTCTCATGGAAAAATATATGTACCTTAATTGTCTTAATGGCCCCTGTTATTGAAACATACTTTTATGTAACTTACAAAAATATTACAAAAAGCTAAATTTTACAATATTAAAGACAAATTTAGGTCTTACTTATACCTATAATACTCAGTCACATATACACAGTATAACACAGTCTTTATTTATATCTACATCTAGTATCTAACATCAGGTATACTTTTCACGAGTTTTTATAACTTTTAATATTAACTTGTGCGCAGACCCAAAAAAAAATTAAGGGGTGTAAAGCATTTAGTAATCAAGAATAGTTTTATTTTTTTTGAAAAGATATTAAGATTATTTTCTTTTTTAATTTCTTTCGGTAAATGATTAAATATTTTAATTGCAATGTGCAAGGGCATAGCATTTCAATTCCAAAGTTCATTTTTGCTTTGGGTGTTATTATTATGAGTATTAAAGATATCTGTACGAGACGAGTATAGAGACTTAATAGGTTAAATGTGTCTACTATTTCTATTTGCTGGTTGTTATACTGAATATTTATGTTCAAGGGCGATTTATTATGCGGAACGAATTGCATTATTTTGGTCTTATTTAAATTTATTTGTTTGGTTTAAATCACCAATCATACGCTGGTCCATGTATACCCGAGCCACTTAATTTTAGTAAGAGAATATTATACGGAACCCGGTCGTAAGCTTTGCTCATTTCGAGTAGTAAACCCACTGCACATTATCTGTCGTTACTGTACTGTAAGACCATGTTTAATCTTACCTGAACTTTCAGGAATATTTCAAGACTAAAATTAGTCATATCGGTTCAGCCGTTCTCGAGTTTTAGCGAGACTAACGAACAGCAATTCTTTTTTATATGTTAGAGATGTATATATTTTTTTCTTGTATTTTTTTTCATTTTACCCGTTTTCTACCGTTATAATAATCAATAAACTCCAGTGAATAGAAAAATGGTTTATGTAAGCATATTGCGTTCTTGTGATGTATCACCGTTGTAACGGTGGCCGTGGTTTTATGTAAAGTTTTTGCTTAATTATTGTAAAGCAAAAGAAAAGATTTTAGTTTGCAAAATATGTGGGTAACAGCGGGTTCGAGGATATATATCTATGGATATATATCAATGGATTTTTTTCATAAAAATCGAGGATATATATCTATGGATATATATCAATGGATTTTTTTCATAAAAATCAATGATATATATCCATTTTTTAGCAGGGGAAAATAACCCTTAATTATTATGACAAGTTCAATCATCGAATTTGTATTTTCTGATACGATAGATAGATTTTTTATGTTAACCACACATGAACTAAAATGTAACACAGTAGAAAAAAAAACATTTTAAGGCGGTCTTGTTGCTCAAAGTAATTTCTTTCAGCCATTTTTTATCGGAAATGCTATCAGAACAATTGGAAATGGAAATTAAAAACAATGTTGTTTTTTATTCTAATTTGAAATTATTTACGAGTTTATCAAAAATTATGCCCACGATGTAAGATATCATTTTTACCCACACTATTTGTATAAATCCTTCTTAAGCTCATTTGAGACAGCTTAATTATCTCCTCATAACAGAAGAGAATAACAAAACATATTTTTAGCATTTGAAATATTTCCCAAATCTAGAAAAAGATTTTTAATGAAATATTTTCATCGTTTAAATAAGGTAGGTACTTATACTTGGATAAATATCCGTTATATATCGGATATATATCATAAAACCGGATTTTATGTTTTTTTTACAATAGGTTTAAGGTTAGTTGATCATACATATAATGATTTAGATAATGTAACAAAATTTTACCGCCTTACCGCTTACCCAAGATGCACTTTAGATAATTATCGTTATAAGATATTGCAGTAATTATGACGCGTAATAAGAAAATTAAAGCATCCACTCCACATGTGCGGGGTGCATAAGTGTTTCCGGCATGCGTTTCGAGAAAAACTGCCCACCTGCGTCGGAAATATGACATCTGCAATTAAAATCATGTAATAACTATATTAAAGTGTTGTATGTAGGTACAGTCAGTTTACCACGGTCTTGCCCATATCACCACCGTTACCTACAATAACAGTTTTAAACGTGGAACTAGTAATGCGTTATCAATCTAGAAAATCTACTGCTCCCGTTTATTCCTTCTTATTCTTCCTCGGATTTTTTGTTATTTTGAGAAGGAACCTCTTGGTAATTCTGACATTCTAAAGGGACTTTTAATTCGTTATTAGCAGACGGTAAACATGAGTTTTGAATCATGCGTTCTCATCAATTAGTATCTTGTAAGTATCAGAACAAAACGCAAACAAGAAAATCCATCTTTGTATCGACTCATTTATTTGGTACCAGTTTGATATTTGCTTTAACCCTTTGACATTTATTGATGAATATCTATAAAAATAATCTTTGAAATTCGCATTTATTCTTCTAAACTTTGACGTGGGTCCATTCTTCTCGATGACCGAAGCCTTCAATCGTTAATCTTAGCTTAAAAAATAAACAAATACCAATAGACGCCGCTCAAAGTAAAGGTTAAATTGACAGGCAAAGTCGTATCAATAAACTTATAATGCATTTTATTGTCGAATGTAGAGTAGGTTGCAAGTCACGTTGTTATGATCATAAGAAATAATGGAATTTATTTAAGAAACTTAAGATTAGTGAAAAAGCTTCCCTTTAATTACTAGTTGTTGACCTTTGGCATGACAATATTTTGTAAAATAAAATTATCATACTTTCTCATCCGTAGGCAAAAAGGTCTTCTTATGTTTGGTTATATTTGGCATATATTTGGTTTCGATCTTATTATATTTGCAAAAAAAATCCTGGTTTTTTAAATGTAAGTATTTTATAACAAGCTTTTGTTAACAAAATTTTTTCGACTGCCAAGCGTGTACCTAAAGATTATTTCCTTATGCTGTATTAAGCAGTAGTATTTTTAAAGAATATTAATATTCCAAAAGGTTTTTTAACTAATTACTTGATCATTAGTGCAAGTCAATAATGTGAGTGTTTTTATGTTTCTTTCAAACGCATTTTGTATTTGTGCCAAAAAGTAACGCAAACGAACAGTGCCTTCTTTGTAAACCTGAGTCTAGGGTTGTCACGTCACTATGCCATTAAAAAAATGAATCCAAATGCGTTATTAAAACCGCCTGTGGCAGTCCATTTTTCTTTAAGTGTGTTTTAATTTCGCGTAAATATGAGTTTTATAATATTTTTTAAGGTAAGTATGTACTTTACAGAAAGCTTATATATGAAACGATATCCTTTAAAACGATAACGTGTACGTACAGACGACAGCACATCTCGCTACGAATTTCATCGCCCTTATTATGAGTACATGCGCATAAGATGGGCCATTTTGTACGTGCTGTCATGTGTACTGGCCTCATAAAAAGAAAAAAACTATCATAATTTTGACGGATTGTGTTTTCGTATTAAGGCCTCAAAGCATTAAGGCCTCAAAGCATTAATTGCGAAATTAAAATTAATTTCTAATGATTTTAACTTCAGCTCGTTTCAGTCAATAAAACTGCATAGAAGTAAATTTGCATGAAATGTAAGGAATTACCCAGAATTTTTGTATTAAGCGGTCTTATTTTAAATCTTAAATTTGTTTCTCAATGTTACTTGTAGCGTTGATAATGTCACTGATGCTGCATCTGACCTCGACATTGAGCATGACATACTGATAGCCCTCACCGCTTAAGTCCACGCAAGGGCTGCGATTTGTCAGTCATCCATCAGACAGTTTTTGTTCTTCAAAAAGAACAGCGTGTGGGCGTCGCGAAACACTCGACAAAGAACTCGCCACAATGTACAACCTTGATTTTTGAGATACATTCGTTACGTTAAAAACACGACGTGATTTAAGCACAAAATTTTAACCGGATCTTTATAGTTGGAGGATTCTTGGATACGTTCGCGACGATTTATCTTTTTTATGACCAATATTGTACTTACACTTTTAGACTTTAGAGGTATAGGTTTGCATGAATATCTACTTTTGTGTTTTCAATCTTGTTATAGAACTTGCTATGACACTGAAATTAATTTACCAACATTCCTAATTAGGGACACACTGGATTAATAAGGCGCCTTAAAACTAGAAAAGAAAAACGTTCAATGAGTAACTAAATATGACTGAACTTAACAAACTCATCTTATGCATTTTTCAGTTAACTTTTGTTTATGCATACTACCAAGCTATACTACTTATCGTCTGTGTGCCAAAACCCCTACCGTCAATAAATAACAGCCGTCAATATACCAATAAACCTGCAACAACATAGTGGAGCATGTAAGTTACACTGATTACCTTCGCAGTTATCTATTTTATATAGATCAAATGCAGGCAATAAAGTGAGCCGCCCACGTCCGTAATTTGCCTCGCCGTTACTCCGCATAGATCCTTAATTGAGTTCCTTACATTTAATTTCCATGGTCAGTTAGGAGTTGGGACACGATGGATTTGTACTAATGAGTCAGCCGGTTGAGTAAGACGTATTCATTTCCATCGGCGTCTTATGTAGCGCTATTTGCACTTCGTCTTTTCTAAGACTGAAATAATACTGTTGTTAATTTTTCCATCCGCTTTTTTTTAATGATAATATTTTTCCATCATAATAGTAGGTACTAGACATCTTACGAAAACAGTAAATATTGAGAAAAATCCTCTAAAAAACGTTATTCTGATCGTTCCAAAGGAAAACGTAGATTTCTAATTTGCTATAGTAATACGAGTTCTTTCCACCTGTTTGTTATGCGAAGATAAATACATCTCATGGGATATGTTTGCACAGGTGCATCAAATTGCACTTATTTCTACTAGTAGATATGAGATGATATGAATGGACCACATCTACTTAGTTCGTAATTTACTTTTACTCAACATTATTTACCATGATACTTTAATGTGTGTTTAGTAGTTATTTCTTAAATTATAAATTGCAAAAAAACATTCGCTGCGTACTCTTATGTATGATACAATACAGATCATAACCTTTTTGGGTTCCACTTATAGCTTTATTATTTGTTTTTGGGGTTAAGTTTCTTTATAAATGCTTGTTAAGTATGTTTAAACAAATGAAGCATCCTAATTGTATAGCCGTTGTGTGTGGGAGGAGGTCACAAGTGAAGGACATTTGAAGGATAATAATTTGATGTTGTCAATCAGAGTAAAGAAAAACAGTTACTTTTGATATGATGCGAATAACAAAAAGCAATTCTTTTACCCCCACTTGCACCACCATTGCAGGAGGCATATTACAATCACTTACTTTAGGTTAGTATTTATCCTGCAAGTGATAAAGAAAAGTGATGTACGAGTATGTCATATACACTCCATGGAAATGCAGTCATGTCGCAGCAGTAGTTTGCACTGGGTTGGATGAACAGGATGATTGATTAAACATTCTCAGCGACTTAATTACACCTCCTCTTGATAATGTTAGTCTTAGGTAGGTATATATCAGCATCATCATCTAGCGTTGTTCGCGGTTGCTTCCTATACGATAGTAATGGAATAATTAGCATTAGCATCATTAATTAGCATGCTATTTCATCGTTAGCAATAATTAAATTATTTGACGATGCTAAATTGTGTGAATGCTAAAATTCACGTGACTGCTAAAATTCACGGACAGCGACGTGTCGTTGCTTTCATAGATTCGCACGCACTGCTTTAGCAGGCTGCTACTGCTAATAGCAGCCGCTATTAGCAGTGGCTGCCAATTGAAACTCGCGTTCGCGTGCTGTCGGGCGACGATCGGCTTTTGAGCGTTACCCGAGTGTGGCGAACAAAGAAAGAGAAGAGAATACGGCATCCTTGCATTTAGAGTCGTATTTTGCGTGCGGTTTATTGAAATTGAACTGTTTATTTGAATGAAATTGTTTGTATTTTCGTGACTTGATGGAATTATCTATTCGGTGCAGTTTTAATTTTAATAAAGTCAAATTTAATCTAATCTTAGTCACAACATTAAAATGTACGTTGCATACAACAGTCACAATTTCGCAATTTAATATTATACGCTAACGCTATTTCTCAATTTCGATGAAATTTCATATTAGCATAGCAATAGCGCGTAGCATGCTATGCTATGAAATTTAGCATGCTAATTAAATTAACAAAAAATAGCAATAATTGCCATTACTACTATACGACGCTCAGGGGTCCGCTTCCTAGTTTTTGGCTTGTTCACGCCACGGTCTTGGGCATCCCGCTTAGTGTGGCATGTCAAGTGAGTGTCGTGTCAATCTTAAACAAAGTGATTCCATTAAACGAGTTTTATGATTATATTTTTTTATGGTTTTTGGCGCCCGCTGTTTGCGTTACGCCAAGACTTGAGTAATCTCTTCTCTATATAAAATACTCGTGTTACAATGTTCGTTCCCGTACTCCTCCGAAACTGCTTGACTGATTCTTATAAATTTTTGTGAGCATATTAAGTAGGTCTGAGAATCGACAACATCTATTTTTCATATCCCTTAGTGATAAGGGTTATCCACAAAATTTATATGGCAAAAAAACGTTTGCCGGGTCATCTAGTGTTTTATAAAAAGTAAGGAATCGTTGATAATTAATTGGTAACACAACACCGCACTATCTCAGCATTTGTCGCTGCTAGGCACGGCAGTTCCGTTGGTCGCGCTGTAACGCGAGCGGCAGGCCAAGGCCGCGTGACATAACGATGTCGCCGTTAGCTGCTCCGGCGCACCGCGTACGGTTCGCGTTGTCTACAGGAAGGCTTCCGTGTTAGTTAAGTTTCACATACAGTGTGGTCACAACTGTCTTGAGGAAATTGGTACGCACACATACCAAGTGTGCCTATCAAATTTCTTCAGATCTGTTTAGCAGTTTAGGCGTATAATCATAACAGACAGACAGGCAATTATTCCCATGTCGTCTCCATCTTGAACAACATTATATTTTTGCGATAGATTGCAAAATTTTATACTGATTGTAAATTGTATAGTTTTCGGGCTTACCTCAAATAACCTTGTTTCAAAACACATGTAAAATCTAGGTATTTTCCATTCAGCTGTAAGCATTACAGAAATTCACCAGCGTGTATCGAAAAATATCTCGTGATTATTTATACTTGTAACTGAAGAGAATTTTTCGTCTATTAAAACAGTAACAATACGTAAGAAACTTGCACTTCCAGCAATCTCTAACTAACGGTTTATAATTTTCCGACGGTGCCCTACAAACGATAATTGCATGTGAACTATTGTCGCGTAATACGTGTGTATTGTGAGATTACAAGATATAGTGGTAACATAACACCCAGCCGTGTCTCCGTCTGCTGGTTAACTTATAACGGTACAGCCAATCAGAGATTCCTCGGAAAAGCGTTTGCCATTCAACGTCCCAAATCCTTTGATTAAAAGAAAATAGGAGATAAACTACATCCCTACAAGAAGCATTCAACTAGAGATCGCAAACAACGAAAGACATAGTGCTAGCGAGAAAGACGAAGCATCATTGCTCGCAGTTGCTTCGCTTAAGTAGGGACACAATGGCACAATTTTTTGGCTTATTTTAGAACGCCTTTACGTGGTATATCTTCTTATTTATTTTAATCAACGCCCCAAAACAAACGTGCAGGGAATATGCGCCTAGACTCACAGGCTCGCCAAATTGGCAAACGCTTTCTAGGAGCGCTTAGTCATCGTATTACGAATTCTAGAGGCTCTTTTAGGTCAATTCAGTAGGCAGGACTTTGATGCCCACTTAGATAATATCATGGACGGGATGTTTAAGTGAGGACTAGTGAATTTTTATGTGTGCATTTTGTGCATTTTTGGATCTTTCTTGTGCACAAACATTACTACACCAAGTAATATTTCTTGCTGAGCGTCTAAGAATATTTTTTGACCATTTAAATTATATTCGTAACTAGCAGACCCCGCAGACGTTGTCCTGCGATCCCATTGGACCATCGTCGTACTTCAAGGAATATTAAAAAAAAATTTATCGAAATCAGTTCTGTTGTTTTTAAGATTTGCGCTTACCAACCACATTCAGAGCTTCATTTTTAAATTATAGTTATACTTCAAACTATGACTGAAGAATATATAAAGTGCAGGTTTAAATAATGGAGTGAGGGCCAGGTAAATGCGCCAGATGACAATTGGTTGATCGATGTAACGTAACTTGGTAGTAATTATTGCTTGTCATTGTAAGTGCAACACGATTGGGGGCCAATTCAGCTAATTAATCGTAACAAATTTGTAATTGAATTACCTGATTTTGACATTTCGTCCATACTAGAACTGTCAAAAATAGGTGATTTAATAACGATTTTGTTACTATTGATTAGCAGAATTGGACCCCTGATTCCTAAGGGACTGAATATCTGATCGGCCCTTGATCGATAAGCCATGGTTGTAATTCGTTATGTTGTTAGTCCATAACCCCTTAGCCGAAATCTCTGTTTCTTAACATTCCGATAGTTTGCCTAAGTAATACCTTAACTTCAGCAATGCAAATAACCTCGCTTGGACCAATTGACTGGTAATAATGAATTTTCCACTAAGAACTTAATTTCACAGTTCTTTTTACAGAAGTTATAAGAATAAAAAGTTGCTAATATTCTTACATCCACCTCTTTTTGATGGTAGATAAACTCACGAAAATCTCCAGGGCTGTATGGTGTGTGTTGAGCTATACCAACATCTTTCCATAAAACAGCTCGTTAAGCTTCTTGACCTCCTCATTTGCAGTGGGCCGTATGAGTAATGACCACTGCATTGTTATGGTTTCTATACCCATCGCTGGAGGCGTCGAGTACAATACAATGAATGACACTGGCCTTGCCCTGATACGTGTACACCAAATGAGTAGGTTCAAGGGTAACTAAAACAAATAATCTTAGAAGGATGCACAAGAAGCTTGAACAGTTAAAAAATATGAAGTTACACTTCCCGACTCACTCCAGCTGTTTATTGTTGATAGGGTAGAGTGCATGAGCGCTGATGTACTCCCGGAATTTTCAACCACTAAGGCTGCCTTAACTTTTTTTAAATCGAATATTTTATTGCACCCATAACATATAGAGAAGATTTTATCATAAACTAAAGCATCATTATGGGTATTGCAAGGCTACGCAAACAACTATTATATTATTATGAACTTAACCTGCCAAAATACAATAATGCTGGAAATATCATTGTTGAGGCAACACAACTTATAATATTTGACACATAATTTTTTAAATGTAAAGATTTTCTCAAATTGCATCCGTCAGAAAATTTTATCATATTAATTTTATATCGTTTTATTAACTTTTAGGTGGCATACCAATATGCAGAGTTATCTCATATAACTAAAATCGTATTAAGTACAGCAGATTATTATGCCGGTCGCCATTCAGGTCATATTGGCTCTATAAATAAGCCTGCCCGCCTTTTGAGATAAGTGCCTCTTGCAGTTTCGCTTGCAGTGCAGCTCTTGCTACGTCCCGAAGCCTCTATGAAAGAATATTATAATGTTCAAAGTACTTATTGTTATTAATCTTTAGTTAGTAATAATAAAAATAAAAATAAAGTAGTTACGGAAATAATATCTTACCAGCTAAGGTTAGTAAATACAAACAATGGATATCACACAAAATATGGCCTACTTAATATTGACTAAGGCAGGTCTTGAACCAAAATGGATGATGTTCCAGTGTTCAGGATAGGACAGCAATAGTGACTCATTATCGCCGTAGTGAATTAGTTTTCAGTTTTTAAAAGTAAAAGTAACAAACATTTGTTTTTTTGACGTGACAACGTCTTATAAATTGGTTTGCCGGGTGACACCTCAAGAAACTGCGTTACGCTGCTCCGCTCACGTTTCGCGCGAGAGAGAGAGAGAGAGAGAGATAGGCATACACACCGGTTCATGTTATACGAATGAATATTCACATTAAAATTATTTTACCACTCAGAGTCGTTGTCACGTAAAACTTTTTTTCGAACAATATTTTATTATAGTTGTGTGTGCTTTGTTATCCATACTAAAACTATTCTGAATTTCAGCTCAATCGGACATTAGGAAGTGGGTAAATTTACCTTGCAAGATTTGTTTACAAACAAACCAGTAAACACCAGGACGGGTGTAAGTAAATAAAAGCTTGTTAAAAATAACTGCACGTAAAAGATTTATGAACCACAACATATTAAGTTATTTATTATGTTTTTTTTTAATTGACCAAATTTTCTTTGAGACTACCCAAATCTTTCACCCATGAATAACTAATTTTCATGTTAAGTTAGTCAAAGAATGTTATATGTCTACTCTTAGTAAAATAAAAACGCGGTGCTTCTTATGTTTTCTAAGACTGGTTGAGGGAGATTTCCTATTAGCCGGTAGAAGGATAAAAACGCGCTAGATTTTCTTGGAGGCAACTAAACTAAACGACTTAGATTAACTGTGCTTGGTTTGTGCAAGCTAATAAAGACAAAACGGTAATGTTATGTGGACACTGCAATCTGACTTCATCGATAAACACGTACCTATCTGTTAGCTCATTATAACTGGTTTCTTGTTACCTGAACAGTCAAACACTTAGAGACAGGTCGCGGTTGAATTCATGCATGCATTATCATACGTAAAATGTATTATATTTATTACTTTGCATACTAAAACAGACGAGTTACCTGACTTATGATAAGTGCTCGAATGATAAGTGCTCGAGCATTAACGACTTCAACCAGGAGCCGACATTACAGATTCATAATCTTATTTCATTGGTGCCCAATACTTTAGCATAAATAAATTATTCTTAAATAATTAAAGTATTGGGCAAAAATGCATTAACTCCTAGTAATTGATTACAATAACTGAGTTAATGCATTTTTTTATTACACCATCTCCATAAATTAGGTACTATAATTTACACCTTATGATGCGCTGAAAATACTATAAATTGAACTCAAATCAACGATGAATAGGGGACAGCCCATTGACACTTGCATGACACTCATCATGTGATCTTTCAAGGCAAAAACAGATGTAGTAAAGTCAGATTTTGTACTTGCCTAGTAATTGGTAAGGATGAAACGAATTCCACAGAAAAATAATATCGACGACAGTGAATGCTTAGTATGCAATCACTGCCGCTCAGTGCTCATTTCGCTACATTCACATCGGCGTAAGGTGAAAAATCAATTCACTGTTCATTACTTTTGTGTTATACAATAGTTCTTGTAGTAACGAACGGCCAAGCCACATATTTTGACCAAGGTGTAGAGTTTGTGAAGTTAGGCCTTGTAGAGTTAGGGCGTGTAGTGTTAGAAGCTCTACATGAGATCTGATAACTTTTTGACAGTGCGAGTCATATGGGCTCGTCTTGGCAACATTTTACATGAAAATGTTTTTGGTGGGATTTCATTTCTTTTTGTAAGTTATTTGTAATAATTTTTTTTTCTTTTTTTTACTTTTTTTGGGGTGTATTTCTTGCACATCAGAGACGCCTTTTTTTATAGCCCACTCTCTATATTTGCCTTTTTTCTTTGTTGATTTACTGTTTATAATAAGTGATAGATACAAACTCCCATCCCCTAGTTTAAGGGGTTGGGGGATGAAAGTTACAAGTTTTATAATTTTTTTGTTGTTTGTGTGCTAATACTAGCTTACATACAAAATTTCAGCTTTCTAGGACATTAGGAAATACCTTATCATTTTGATGATCATCAGTGAGTCAGTGACGAAATCAGCGTTTTTTAGCTATAAATAAAATCTGAAGTATAAAAGCTAATGTAATTAAAACTTAATATATTCAATAAGTCCGCTATTGAAAATATATCCCGAAAATTTTGTTGATCTAGCATAATCCAAACCCAAGTTATGAGGGTTCAAAAAAACGACGAAGCGCTTCGAGAAAAGGTAGGTAGTGCCCGTGCGCTTCGCTTGGCTCGTCTTGGCGGGGGCACTACCGTGCCCCCAGATTTTCCTTATCAAAACATATCACGACGCAGTTTTAACCTTCAGCTCGCCCTCAACCTTCAAAGCCAAAAAGTCGCAGCGATCGTCCTTTTGGATTGGTGCTCGATCGATATCTGACGTCAAGAACAGTTAGTTGTCATTTCGGTACTGTCTGTGGCATTCAGTGGCGCGGGCGTGTGTTGAATATGTACAATTGTCTTGATTGTACAGGGTGTTTGGTAGAACATCAAATTTTATATCAGTCTGGGCCCATGAGTAGTTTTCATTAATAAAGGAAAATGCTTTTTTTATCTTTTATGGAGGATACCTACTTGTAGCTAGTGGTAGGTAGTAGACTTAATGGTTGTGTGCCATCGACTAAAGAATGGAGCACAATCTCACCATTGTTGTTAAAGTTCCATCCATACCATCATACTGAGTACTGACCATGCTATGTAATAACATATTTTAAGTTTTAAACATATTGTGTGACTATCTGATAAATGCATAAATTACTCGTTTAATCAGCCTTTAAGAAAATTGGTCGAAGTAGGTAGTTTCTTAAGTTTTTTTTTTTAGGTCAATTTATCACTAACAAGAAACAAATAAAATAGCTGCTTGCTTACCTTGATATTCAGTATAAAACATTTTTTGCACTCTTAACTTTGTTTTGGCATCGAAGCTTTATACTTAGCATCCATTCTACAAACACCCTATATAGTGCATTTTGGCTGTTCGTGAGAACCGGTGATGAGGTAATGCCATGCAAACAGTAGCGAACATTCTTACATATGTATTGACGACTGAGTCCCAAGATATTTTAGAACATAAACTTGCCAAGAACATTGTACGCCATGTTATGTGTTTGTGATCCGCGACGACAATGTGTAGACTTTAAATTAACTGAGTTTATAAGGTCTGAAAACATCAATCTTGCCGGTGTAACTTCATATTATGAGTTATCATTTTATGTAACAGACAAGAATGTATACTAAGCCTACCAAGATCTGCCCTTTAGTAAATTGAAATCAAAATATCGAGCAAATACCAAACATTGTTAATCAAATCAAGTATGGTCTCAATGTTAGAATTAACATGGCCTGGCGTCATAGCATAGGCTGTCGCTGTGAAAACACAGTACACACATTAGAATAACATGAATTTGGATTAGGTTCTGATTATCTGAATGAGCTCAGGGTTTCAGTCACAAGCTACGGATGTCAACCGTAGTATTTTTCTACTATAATTATTTGTAATAAAACTACAGCTTTGAAAATTGAGACCACACCTACGGTCGTGAAAAACTCCTGTAAGGAATAAGCTTGGGCTTTTCTTTCAGGTCGCCGCCAGCACGCTGTAGCCATAGCCATGTAAAACAGCTTTTACATGTTTTTATCTACACTTGTAAGTAGAATAGAACATCAATTTGTTTCATGCAAACCACGATTTTACCTGACCGCTCCTCCGCGCACTTGTGTTGCACCAAATGCCCCGGTAACAGAAACTGGGGACCAGGTAACGTAAGTAAAGTAGTGCCTTTTCTATTATTTAAAGCATTCGCGAAGAGTAGATCTATCGCAAAAACCAAATGAATGGGTCGGCGTTAGGATAAAGGACTCCCAAATGTTATTTCGTCTAGATGCAAGGGTGTTAAACCAAGCCTAATAGTCTCTTCAGGCCCTCGGACGCAAGCATCAGCCTACGTAGACTCTTACGATCTCTCGTTCAATCCAAAGATGTGTTAAAAGAAACAGTTTCCACCATCCCTATGTTCACATGTAAGCAGGGAATAGATCGTCGCGCGCGCAGCATCGTGAGGAGGCGAGCTCGGAGGAGCAGCGTGGCTCCACGTGACCAGGCCGACCTGGAATACAGAAACATAATCGGCATAAAATTTGCACATATCTATCAAGCAGATAAACTTAATTTACAAATGTACGCACGTAATTTTTTTTTAAATAGCTCTACATTTTTAAACTCCGTTTCCCGTATGTTTCATACAATTTTTTACTTCAAAGTCAAAGACTACCTTTTAAAAATACAGCCCTGTTTTTTGTGTCAGTATGGGGACTCATTTAAAATTGCAGAATAATTAATTCTTCTTCGACATCCGCTGAACTCACACAGAAACAGCATATAAACTAATTAATTATACAACAAGGCTCATGTATTTCCGATGGAGCGACCGCCAAAATGACCGTTACTTTTAACAATCTTACGTATTCATGGGATAACAGAGATCGTAGATTTGTTTCAGATAGGTGTTAGCTGTTCGATCTTCGCTGACGAAGTATAGTTCTTTCAAATCACGAAGTCGAGCAGAATTTACTTGTGGTAAATATGTGTCCGTATATGTGTCGATGTGTGCGTGAAAACGAAAGCGGGTATGGTTAGCATAAAAATAATACCAATATTTTTGTATGTTCAATTGATAATAAAATAAAACAACAAAACTTTTAAACTAAAATGTTTATTATTTAAAATAAATAATAAATAAGGGAATGTATTAAAATAAAATTATGTTCTTCTACATTTGGGTTTAAGTTTTAATTTAAGCGAAACATAAGACTTAAATAAGGATATACAATTGAACTCAAGATATGGCAAAATTATGAAAATAAGGCTAGGCTGGAACTATTTAATAACAAATTTCTATCTATTTTTACGTATGTGAAAAATGTGTCGCGTTAATCTTCTTCGGAAAAACTGTTGCTTTCGTTAGTTTCAAAGTCAGTCGTGCTGCTATCACTTGATTCACCCACATTAATTACAAATTCAAAGTCATAATCAAAATATTTCATATACTCCTTTTCAATTTTTTCGACATGCTTGCATGTATTAAGCCAGATGTTGTTATCGATACTGTTTAAACCTTCAGCTATTAAATTTTGAACTTCTGTCATATTTTGACCAATATTTTTCGAGGCAATCTTATTTTTCAGAATACCCCAGATGTTTTCAATGGCATTTAATTCGGGGTTTGCCAAAGTTGGAAGTTCATTGTGTTCTATATGAAAATTTTGAATTGTAGTTCGAATAATTTCTCGATTCATATTATCTAAATTAAATTTACCGTCTCTTTTTCGTCGCTTTTTCATGGGTGAAGTAAACTTGGTTGATGAAGATGGCAACTCTTTCTCTTCTTTTAAAATCCTACTTACTGTGCGTTCACTGACGCCTGTTGCTTGGGCAGTTCGTTCTAATATGTTTGCTAATGGACTTAGGTCACATCCATCAGTGTTATTTGCTTTCATAAAATTATATTCATCTTTTAGAAAGTGAAAGACTTTAGCAATGATTGCTCGACCCTAAAAACAATAAAATATACAATTGAATAAGTATCAAAAGTCAAAACTAAACTATTACTTAAATTAAAAAATAATCATTTTTATTTAATGTCAAAACTAGAAAAAAAATATTTACCTCGCTATGGATAACTTTGCGCTTTGACATGCTGACAGTACTTCACGGCAATTAGCGTCCGGAAACAATAAACACAACTAACCTGAGCGACAGCGCGCTCGCGACTGACCGCGTCGTCATACACGCACACTATTGCATTATGCATGTACACGTTTAAAAACAAATAAAGACTACTCGCCTTCGTGAAATGCAAGAACTGTAGCATAATTCATCGAAAAGAAAAAAATTAAGAAAAATACGTGGAAATCCCACTTAGATTGTAGCTCCCTTTGTCTTCTTTGCGAGTAAAGTAGCGTAACATTGGACCACAATTTAGCTTAATTTTATTGCATAAAACTATATTTGTTGAACAGAAGGCCTTTTGGTTTCACCATATTATTCTTTTGAGTTTCAAAACAAAAGGAGGCTACAAAGAGATCTTTCGCTTTAACTCTAAACTTTCTATTTCTAAGGGCAATATAATTTATTGTTCTAACTGTATTGTCCCAAAAGCACAAATGTAACGTATTCCGTTTACTCAATTGTATCTCAGAGCGTCTGTTATTGAAAGTAAAACTGTTTAAACTTTTCAAAGGAAGAGGAAAGGTTTGCTTTAGCATATTGTATGAATACTGTCATAAATCTTGTAACTTCACAACATTGGCAGTTGAGGAACTTGCCACAAAATATCACTCATTTCCAATGTCCTTAAATCGGGTTACCTACGTAGAGTTGAAGGCCGTTAGTACGAAGGACGTAGTGTCAAATTATTTTTCAGCTACCCCGTGGGATCGAAAAACTTAATTTTGCCGAAGGCTAAATTTAAACAGTAAATATTTTTCTTCCGAACAATTTTTTTTTGGGAAAGAGGATTGGAACTAAGGCGTCCTTAAATGGAATTTCGGACCACGGGGTTTCAAAGTTTTTCAGACAAGGAAATTCTTAAATTTAAGATTTTTGTATGAAATTATGGGAAACTTAAAATATATTTTACTACAAAACTCTGCGTACCTACCAACGTAACTCTGAGTACTAGAATCTTGCTGTTGGACCCAACCCAACAAAATATGGTTGCCAAAAATAAAGGCTTTCTATGTCAATTTTGCCCTTGGCAAAATAAAGTTTTTCGATCCCACGGGCATTCGACTTCACGGGCTTTCGACGCTACTAAGTAGCCGAAAAATAATCGGACACTACGTCCTTCGCACCAATGGCTTTCGACTCTACGAAGGACCCCCTCAAATCAAGCAGAGGATTTTTAAGTTCATTTATTATAACTATGTATTTTTATAGTATTACGTACGCAATTGATTTAAATTATATTATAACGAGCCTCAATATTAACTACTTCAAGTCCGGTAGGTATAACATTCTCTAAAGAGCAATCAAAATAATTCAGGTTTTGAGAGGCCCACAGAAGGCTTGAGGGCATACATTTTCGGAAGAAAGCTCCAACGTCTTGGCATTTCGTTCTTTCACTTACTTTTGGAGGTGGGTAGAAAGGGATAAGTGATAGTCCAATGCGTAAGTTGGCCAAAGTGAAATGACCGCTGGTGACCATTTTGGCGGTTGCGTCATTCATTCGAGACTTGAATTCGAAGATCATTTTATTAGGGGAGCCATTGGCACCGTCGCGACTAGTGAATGCAGCTCTAGTAGGTATGCTGTTTGCATACTTGAATGTGTTCTGATGTCTAAATATGATAAAGTAATTTATAATAGGACGAACGTGCTATTCTGCTGACTTAGGTCATACTGAACATCAAGTGACATTAAAAAAAAAACATTTTAAAGGCTTATTTAAGTACTTACTTAAGTGGTTTCTAGGAAAACATTGAATGCCACCCTGCTCTCAGTAGGTAGGTACGATAACTCCTGTGAGCCGTTTACAATCTAAGAAAGCTTGAGAATATTTTTATCTAAGTAGTACTAGTTTTTACAAAATATGTGGGTACTAAACTAAACACAAATAAGTCCTTGAACATAATTTTCATCGAGAGCAGTAATACAAAGAAGTACTTAATTTAAAGTAAGTATTAAAAAAGTACACACCAAGTTATTTTTATTTGTTGATGAACTTAAAACAGACAAAGACTTCTTTACCCAGATAGATCATACCTAGCTAGACAAACCTAGATGTCCTCCTAAATGACGCCAAACGTCGTTTGCGCATGTCATTAAATGCCTTCAAAAGAAATCCAAACTGCGTTCTATATTCGAAAACCGTGTTTCGTGCCCAAGTTCAATAACCAACGCTGCGCTGGAGTCACTTAAGGCCAGACTTGACCTGAAATAAAAATTATACGTCATCTATCTTACGAAACCATCAGAAAAAGAAAAAAGGTAAGTTTTTTCGCCTAAATACACCGATAAGGCTCCTTTATCGAGTGAATACTAAATTGTTGTTTATATCGGAACTTAACTTTATTATAGGACTACTACTCTACTCTGGTCGTGAGGAAATCTGAATTTGTCAGAACTTACCAACGAACAATGTTACGGTAAATTTTTGTCTAAAAGGGCGTGTGGTGGCAAATACCTGGCAACTATTTGCACACCTTGAACGGAGTCTTCTAGAGTCTAGAGTACCAAGGTCACTCAACTGGGGCCTACTGTTGTGGAAGGATGGAGCCGACCCACTTGCGGTTCCCTGACCTCTACAGCAACAACGTAGCATCCACCTATCTCTTTTATTCATGGACCACAGTTAGCATGTCTCCCTCACTCCCGGAATATTTTCGCATGCGTTCGGAAAATGGCGCAGGCAGCGGCGCGAGCTGACGATGTAAAAACTTCAAATAAGTATGTCGGTGTATGCTTTTTATAGATTACTGATTATGATTGAGTAATTATTTGTATATTTTTCACGTAAATAATCGCGTACATAATATGAGTAAATTTATTTGACATTTAAGTCCTTTTAAGCGTGCTTGGGTAAAAAAAAATGGACTATATTACATTATTATAATAGCGTCTAACATATTTTAAATTTTATAAAGACCGATATTGGAATTTTATAAATATCCAACTAATAGGTTTAGGTCTATACGATTGAAACGGGCATTCTCTCCTGCAGGCGAGTGTTAGTACGTACACAGTTGATAATCGTTATGAAAAATAAAGTCATTATTTGAGTAAATCTCCATGAAAATTTTGGATTTCACATGTGGTGACAGGTGCCGTGGACATGTAATCTCTTCTAATCAGGGGTTTGCGCTACGAACCCAACCTTAAAAACTTGAGACGACTATAAAGTACAGACCTACTCATTAATCACGCAGAACGATTGCAACATATTTGCAACTGTTCTATTATTAATTAGTTGAAAAATATATTTTAAGTGTGTGCAAAGATCATGACAAAACAGAGGACCACAATACGTATACGTTTGTTACCCAAAAATATTTATTTATTTAAGTTTTATTGCACAACAAAACTATGTACAAAAGTGGACTTAACGCCTTAGGGCATTCTCTATCAGTCATACCTTTCGGCTAAGCAGAAATTGTTAGTGGGCGGTGCGAAAAAATAAATAAAAGAGAAAACACAAAGATAATAATACCAATACTCGTATTATGATACATAAGATGACACATAAAATATACAATAAATTTATCAAAGAATACATATTTATAAATACACATAATAAGTAGGTACTAATATAATTTAAGATCATAAATTTTTTACATAACCGAAAAAATCCCGTTGTAAATGCAAAAGTCAATTAATTAAGCCATAAATATTAATCTTACCAAAGTTCGATTACTTAGAAATTAAGATGTTTGTTTTATATACATTAAGAAAGTCTTTACATACTGATTTACAATGATTTTTTATCAATTAGTTTGTGTGCTAATGAAATGAAATGAATTTAGGTGCACCAATGCAATATTTAACGGTGTTTTATTTTGTAAAGAAACATGGATATATTTTTAATTAAAGTAAAATCAACCGATAACGTTATCTGATATTTAAAATTCCACATCATCAAAATTGTATTTTGTTGCCACGCAAAGTACAAAGTTGCTCGCAAAGCTTGAGTATGGGCGCATCTGGTCATCCTACTACTATTATAAAGGCGAAAGTTTGTAAGTATGGATGTATGGATGTATGGATGTATGGATGTTTGTTACTCTTTCACGTAAAAACTACTGAATGGATTTGAATGAAACTTTACCACAATATAGCTTATACATCAGAATAACATATAGGCTACAATTCATAAAGAATTTTTAAGATAAAGGCTTTCCACGCGGACGAAGTCGCGGGCGGCCACTAGTAAATAATAAAACTTTTGACGACTTCATCCGGCGTCTACAAGGTCAATGTTTTTCAGAATATTCCGGTATTAATCAGAACTTACGACCAAAATCTGGAGGACGAACTCCGGGCCGTTCAAAGTCGGTGTCAAAGCTGCAACCGCGAATGGTGATCAAATGATCATAGTGCGACCATATAAAGAAGTGCACGAGCGTGCTGAATTTCATTTTCTAAAACCCGATTACAGTGAGGTGACGCAAGACGGAGGTCGGGCGACACAACACTCGAAATCGAAAGGCGTTCGAAACTGAAATCGCAGGGAGCGATCCCGTTACCCTGGCGGGCTGAGATGGAAAGCTCCCGTTAAAACGGGCACCATTGTGCCATCGTGATGGGTCTCGCCAGCGGCGCCCGCACAGGGAAACGGCGTGAGCATGTGACTCATGGGACTGACCAGTTATAGGAAATTTCTCGCTTATTGCACTTTCGTATTCCCGTGCCATTAAGTCAATAAACTGACTGAGTCATTTAAAAATTTGATGCGTTAAATTAAATTTGGAAAAAAATTAAGTTGGGTGAAAAACAACTGTCGAACTATAAAACCACTGCATAGCTTGTTGATTATTTGGCCTATATAGTGAATAAAATTAAAGTAAAACATGTACAGCGCAAATGGAAACGCTTTCATCGGAAAATACAGTAACAGGAAGGTGATCCTAATAAATACATTAACAGTCTGTGTCTATTGTTCGTGCTCAGCCGTTTTCAATTTTTCCGCTTTAATACCATTGTGATTATTATTCCCATGAACGTTTAATGTGAGTAGCAGTTAGTCACAACACCCATGGGTACAAATGTTTGCGTCGTTTGAAAAATAAATAAATTCAACATTTGGTCTTATCGTAATGGATTTTTCTTTTAAATGTATAAAATAATCACACTAATATTATGAATGTGAAAGTTTCTTTTTTTGGATCTTTGTATATTCGGATCTTTGTCCGTCAATCACACTGCAACTACTAAGCGGATTTTAATGAAATTTGGTATACAGCCAGGGAATTAACTGACTTAGATTAAAGGATACTTTTATCGCGGCGGGTCGCTAGTACGAAAATGTATTCGATAATAAGACGAAAATATATTATTATGTATTCCTTTAAAGAAAAGGTGGTTCCAGGACCATAGAAAACCGACAAATAGAGTTAAAATAGCGACTAATTGTTTGGACATTGTATGGTAAACTCCATCACAATTTGCCTTAAAACCTCAATCTTTTATTGTCTTGTGTTCTTTTTCCTTAAGATCACGAAGCCAGTAAATACGAGTATACTTTTACTTACTTAACGGTGTTTTGTGTTATCGAATCGCAAGGCTTTGTATGGCGATGCGATGACGCATGCCTACGCAACAAGTTTAAGGTTATAACTGTCTTATGTCGGTCGTAACCCAAATTAAATAATAAAAATGTGGGCGATTCCGATTAGGAAATCTATATATAAACATGAAGAAATAATTCCTTCTTTGGAGTTTTATAGAACAACAATGCAATAAGCTTTAAAACGCGATAAACGGTGGAGGCAGATCATGCGCTCGGGATGCAACCCTACTGCTGACCACGATCCTCAGTCATGAGGGGCTGACCCTAGAGAACGAGAGGGATATGCCGTTGCCATAATCTGTAAATGGTGCTTCAATAAAGTTAAGAATGTTTCGGGACTGCATACACACTACATAGTTCTGCATAAACTTCAATTACATAATAGGTAGGCAGTACCCAAACACACCTACTTAGATACTCAATCATTTATGTAAGTTTAAAAAGATGTTCCATCATTAGGCACAACTCAATTGACAAACCCTTGATCTTCATTAACGTTCAAAACGTCATCATTATGGGTCAGACACCTTTACCAACAATAGCAACGCACCCTAGACCATTAGATAAAGTAGGCAATACGTGACAGTATCATAATCGTATAGGAAGTCGCAAGTAAGGTTAATGTAATCGCCATTGACATACAGAACCACGCACCAACTGTATCATTATAACAGTACCTGGTGTTGAGTTGCGTCATTTTCAACGCATCGGCAGAGCCTTCCACAACGTCACCTTGATGCGACACTAGCGATATTGAATAGAAAACTGTTCTGTTATTGTAGGTTATTGTCTACGATCAATTAAGTAGATAGAGAGCGACCGTCCTGGAGAGCGTAAGGATGTTGGCAGGTACATACCTTGTCCTAATACCTTCTAGAGAGACCCATTATACAAGCTGAAAAGAATGGCGGGTAGCGCCGCAATTATTAAGAAAGGCGACGCATGTTCCATTCTCTTTCTTTTCATTTTCAGTTGCAACTGTGATGTACCAAGTGATCTTTTGGTATCTCCTCTTCCGAGCGTCGATAACCCTGTTATTTGACATGGTCGGTCACGTCCGATCTTTTTGTACTGTAGCAAAATAATCGGAGACGATAAAACTTACGTGCCCTGTCCAGTTCCCTGCCTCGATCATCAAGTTAAGTACCGATTTTTATTTACTTAACTCTACTGTAAGACCGGTCTTAGGTATGAAATGGACAGTCAGTACATGCTCATAGCCATTCTACCAATAGCTACTTAGGTAAACGTTTAAATTGAATGTAAGTATATTGAATTTAATACTTTCCAGAACTGAGCTTCATGTTGCTCAACGTATCTAAGAGTAAGTACCCTACTTTGTCAGTTTCAGGTAAAGTTGACACTTAAATTTAAGAACTTACTCAAAATTATTGATAATTCCTTATGAGCACAACAATGGCAATATTATCAAAATTCTGTTGGTACAGAACCATATCTTCATCAATCTCATATTCATTTCATTGATCTTCCTTTCCATCTCATATTCATAAGCCGGCCCCAAACACGGAAAGCCCCCGATTGTTCTGGCGCACGCTAATCCGAGATTAGATCCGCACACTGTCCACCGTCCACACGGCCGTTTCGTGGCAGTGGCATTGAGCCGCGCGGCCTACTTGGAGGTAACGGTAACCCGGGTCCTGGCTTCGGCACACCGCACTTGACCACAACGCGGGTTGAACAGACAGTTTTTACTTAGTTATCACATAAAAAGGGTAGAATTCATAACTTTAACAAAAAGTGAGAACATTTACGTACCTAGGTATTACATTTTTTGGACTCTTTCATGACATTAATTTATTAAACTTTATTAATCCGAATATGAGGATACAATTAGCGGACTTAATGCCAGTCGAACGGGTGGAAATGCAGAGAGATAATTGGTTGCGGAAACCAAAAAAAGGGAAAAGAATAATAAACTAATAAAATGTAGGTTACTATCATTTATAACATATCAGATATTTCTTCATTCTTAATTTCAAACTTAACCTAATTTTGTAAGTCAGAGCGCAGATATTGTAGATTGACGTCAGTTAACGCTGCGGTTGGATGCATTGCTGAATAAGCAACTGTCAATCAGAATGATCAGAATACTGAAAAATAATTATCCATGTTTTTTTACGAAATCACTTATTTTGCCTGTATGTTGAAAACTTCATAGTAAGTTATTTAAAGAATTTAAAAGTAATAACTTTTTCGTATTTTCTGCGGATAGCTGAAAAGAGACAGGAAGGACGGCGATGGTACCTACAATTTAATAAATACTCCTCATAAATACATATTTTGCTTGTGATATGATCATGATTCTTATCCATCCAGCCAGATGGCAGGCTGGCTTGTTTGAGCTATGCAATATTTGAAACACACACAATAATATTTCGCTACGCTAATAACCCTGTTACGTTTAAACATTGTCTTTAAGCCTTATTTAATTAACATAATAATTGTATAACGACTGCCATACATGACTTTATGTTGTGAAGATGTTACTTTATGTTGTAAAGTGGAAACCTATTTAGCGAAAAACGGATGAAATTAAATCTATCTAAAAGTAGTGTTTTATTTAACACCTACCGTTACCACTAATCTATCTTCACTTAACCTATCTTTAAAAAAACCTAGTATTAATTTACAATCCCGACCAGTTACACTTGCGTCTATAACTTTACAACTGGAATACCAACCTACTTTACTTAATTGATGTTCAAGTGCTACTATTTTTTCCGTAGAGCAGCTTGAAATATGTTTTAGCGCCATCTATTTTTTTTAATAACATTATCTTGTTTTCCACGGAGGCGTTTACGTCGAGCAGAACTTTATAAAACCTTCGGCTACGAGAGCTCAAATCAGCGCGTTGCTACAAGACAACGTAGTTCCGAAAAACACACATAGAGTGCGCTAGTAAATACACGAAAAGTTTCCGTTTGTAGAGATCTTTTATTTTCTATCTTCAAATTCCTACGTACCCAACAAGTTAACTAATGGAATTAAATGGATTGTTAACAAGCTCTTCATTTAAGCAAGCACACAATAAACAAATATAAAGCAGTTAACACATAAAGAAGACATAAAAATATAAGTACCTCCTTACTACAAAACAAAAAAGGCAGTATTTATCTCTTATTTAAATCATATCCAAACTTGAAACTTATGCCTCCTTTAGGTTATGTAATTTGCGCTGTCACTCGCTGGAAATTGTCCTTCTTATATCTAAACAAGGTATAATCACTGTCTTGTTCTTTTATAATAAAGGGGACACTGCATGTGGTTAAAGTTAAAAGAGCGATCTCTTTTTCGAAAATCTGAGTACATAAAAGTATTAAAATAAAAACACGAAAAGATCTACCAAAAAAAAAAACAATAAATTGCCTAACGTGCAACAAACACAAACACATACACAGCCTAGCTTCGATTGACGTCTGAGTATTATCTTAGTTAAGTTTTTCTGGGCCTATATAATACTTAGATGTGGAAAACTAAATAAATTATATCACTATACAGTGTAAAATTAACAAGCAGGTAGAGTACATTAACTGCAAATCATAATTATGCGTAATTTTCCAGAACCAACAATATTGAATACTTATTGCATTGAAATGTTCCGTCCGACGCGTGCAGTACTGGTTTTCCTTGCAGGCATATTTACGTAGTTGTTATTACTGTAGCTTATATTATTTTGCTGGATAATTAGTAACAATATTATGAGGTCAGTATTTCGAGCAGAGTAGAGTCGCAGATAAGCTAATTACCAAGCTAAAATCGAGCATTGATTTAAAAAAAAATCTTCTGTCTCTACAAAAATTTAAAACTAATTTATAAAGTACCTTAGCGGATAAAGTTAGTCTGAAAATCATATTTATGCATATCGTCGACTATAAAATTACATTTACTTTAAAGTTTCATTTTATAGAAACGTGATCTTTTTCTAAGAAATTGAAGAAAATGATGTAAACGCAAACAATACTTCCGCTTACATTGACCCTAAAAGTTAATATGGTATGCAGTTACTCGTAGCAAACCATATTTACATATTGTTTACATGTTATTAAAAAAATACCGATCAATAATTTTAATTTTTTGCAATTTAGCATTGCAAAAAATTAAATCATTGATCGGTTGGAAGTTTAGGTTATAAAGATAGCCAGAGTCAAATAACGGTATAGAGAGAAAAAATAATTTATTCATGTAACAAAACGGTATACAAGTTTGGAATTTTGCTGATCAAACGGTAACCAGTCTAACCTTTTGAGGGTCAATTTGCAACTCTATCTCGCATATCTGGTAGCACGGCGTCGTCGTTTTTCGCGAAGCCACGAAGATCATTTTTGCATTGCACGACGGCTTCTCATTTACATCATCGTATACAAACCCCAGGTTAAAAGACAACCCAGGCGGGACCCTCTTGCATCTCGAAAGCGACAAATTTATGTACTTTAGCTGTTCCAAATCAGGTATTACCTTGTAAAGCTTGATATACACAGGCTCTAATGTGAGATTGCAAAACTTTATATGCTGTGTCGTAACGCCGCCACGCTTGTATTCGATTCTATACGGATTCGGATACGATATGAGCCTATTCTCGCATATGTAGGAAGCCGTTTTTCGAAGAGGGCTTGAAAAATATTTTGAAATTTCAATAAAACGCTCAACCTCAGACTTGAAAGCCTCATTGGCCTCGTATTGTTCCTGGCTCTCCTCGGCTAGTTCTGCTTTTGTTTCTTCCTTGATAGCCTGCGATTCTAAGCTGGCGTTAGATTTCTCTATTTGTGGCAGTATTGGCAACTGTGGCATGTAATTTATTGGTCCTGGAATCGGTCGACCTTTTTTGAACGGTGATGATGGTGGTTTCGCTCCTTTATGCTTTTGATTCATAATTTTCTCTTGAAATTTAAATTTACAGTTAATTTTGTTTGTGACACTAATGACATGACATAATTATTTTTTCTTTATGGTGGATGTAAGTCTTGTGAAAAAGGTTTATTTGGGGTCCTGATATCTCCGCGCGTTGGAAGTCTCAGTTCTACATAGTATTTATATTTTCTTGGGTCTCAGTAATTATGTCTGAAAGACAAAGATCAACAGGATGCAATCGGTAAAAATAGTTGTTGTTTTTAAATATAGGTACTCGTAGTACCTTGAACATCTCAAACTTTTTTTTTTTTTAATCACAATTTATTTATTTAGGGGTTTTTACAAAAAATTATAATGCCACCCTCATTGTGGCTACATTCAACATTCTATCTACGCTTGAGACCTTTATACACCATTTTGTAAAGTGCCCTGGCTTCAGCAGACAATCTCAAACTTGTTCATCGCAAAAAATATGTTGAAATGGGTTTTTGCCTTAGGTTGCCAAATCAACTCCGGTCTTTTAACTTTCAAGTTAAAGTCGTCTTGTTTAATTCTGAAATGTAAAAGTCACCATTTGTTTATTTGCAAAATTGATTTATATGACTCTCAAGGAAATGTGGGTATCGAAAGCTCTGTGTCAATTATATTTAACTAGCTGTGCCCGCGACTTCGTCCGCGTGGAATATTTATTTTGGGCATCATTTTATTTTTGCAGATTTATTTTTTGTTATTATTTTAGACAATTTATTGTTTAAGTTTTTAAAAGGACATAATTAGCTTAAAGTTCTTCTGCGTTAATTATTTTTCTAGTTTTATTTTCTTGTGTCAGAAGAACATATTAGTTTTGTCCGCAACGCGCTTGTAAGTCTGATTTTGACAACGCGACACATGTGTGAAAAGCAGTCTTGACGTTAATTAATTTGTGTTTAAATGTTTGCCCCTGTGATTTATTAATTGTAACGGTGAAAGATAGCTTAACAGGAAATTGAATTCTTTTAAAATTAAAAGGTAAACAATTTGAAATCATTGAGGTGCGAGGTATAAGCACTGTTTGACCACTGCACACCCTTTAGACTCATGTAAACCACTGTTTGTTAATAGTAGTTTATGCAACTGATACATAATGAGGGGCCTTAAAACACGAGTGTGGTTTTATGAAACGAGCGTCAGCGAGTTTCATAATAGCATCACACGAGTTTTTTAAGGCCTAATTGTGTACAGTTGCATACACTACTTTATCTACACACATTCATAAGTACTCTAAGATGGGTTCAGAGGTGTTTTAACTTTTCACAATATTTTCGTCACAGCGAAAAACCAACAAACAAATGAATGACAACAGTAATGGGGGTAATTCAATCCTCCGTCACGACGATTTTTTTTTATATCATAGACAAACGAATGAAGTCCCTATCCTCATGTCACTCATGATCATATGTCGTGCGATTTGAATTAAAAAACATATTGAATTTGACGTTTCATATCGATAACTGCTTTAATATCAATGGATAATAGAATAGAGACCTACTTTAGTTTTGACAGCTGTTCCAAATTTAAAGTCACAACCTTACAGAAATTGATACTGTTATAACATTACAGTACAGATTTTACCTACTGCCACAGATAAGAAAGTTCTCATACTAAAATTGGTTGTAGTAATTCTGGTCATTTCCTACGGTTTCTGAACGCATTTTAGAGCACTAATGATATGTCCGTAGATAAATTGAATTTATTGACACTACCATGCCTATATATTTACGAAGTTGCATTGTTTGTTAAAAAAAATCCTCATTTCTTCACAAAGTTTAAAGACAATCAGCTATACAGTAGACGACATCCTGAAATAATTAAATTTCCGATTATGAAAACGGAATTGTTTAGAAAGAATTGTTACCCTATGGCCATAAGAATTTATAATAATTTACCAACTTTGATAACAGATCTACCTTTAAATCAATTTAAGAAAAAAATGTACCAATGGCTTGTAGATAAATGCTTTTATTCAATTAATGAATTTGTTAATTTGTAATTTGTTCGACATTATTTTTAAACTACTGAATTTATTATTATTGTAATTAATTTGAGATTGAAATTTTAATTGAATTTTAAATATAAATTGTAATGTACCGAAAACTTATATAATTGTAAATTTGTAATTTGTAAAAATATATTTGCATGTCTGACAAGACAAAACATGCTGAGCTTATACCTATTTGTGATGTCACTATTGTTACCATGTTTTGTGCAAATAAATATTTCATTCATTCATTCATTCATTCATTCATTCAACTGCTAAACTAGTCTAAACTATTGCAACCATCACGTTACATATTGCGAAGAAATTAGATTTGAAGTCGGGTCCCGGTGGTTTAAGACTTCTAAGTAAAATTTTATTATTGGGGCACCTATTTTTAACTTGAGGGAATATGGGGAAAGGCCACTTGTGTTCAAATAATTATTTTATTAATTTCGTCTACGCTACAGTTTCTTACTCCCAATATTGCACTTTGACACATCCATTAATGATCTTCTTTTTTTTTCTATTTCGCTTATTTCAGGGTGAACTTTCGATATAAAGTCCTCAATGTAACTCACTCTTAATCCATAATCTCGTTCAATTGCAATTTTACTTTTAAAGTGAGGTACTTTCCCGTCTCCTATTAAAAGTAACTTTGAAGGAAAAGTTATACTACCTCCCTACCACTGCCTCGTTGGTGTAGTGGCAAAGTTTCTGCCTAACATCCAAGAGGTCCTGGGTTCGAATCCCAGGTCGAGCCAAAATTGTTTCTGAGATTTTCAATCTTAAAAACACTTAAAAACAGCTTGGAGTCGAGAAGTTGGCGGTGTTACACCCCCGTGCCTCGGTTCGCACGTTAAGCCGTTGGTCATGCGCCTGATCTCTCTCCGGTCATGTCGGATTGCCGTCTCACCGAACTTTGAGAGTGATGGAACAGTGCAGTTTAAGAGTGCACTTGTGTATTGTGCTCACACTTGTGCACTATAATATCTCCTGCGTAGTTGGCTGATCTCTGTTGAGATTTGCCGCCGTGTTCGAAATCGTCCTGGAGGACTATTTCTACCTCACCTCAAATGTGCTCTCATATTTTTAGTTAATTTTAAGATGTTCACAACCTTCCATATTGGGGTATTTTTAAGGCAAGACTTTACAATGTCTGCCCTTGTTCCCCTTACTATTACTGGTATAGTTTGTCGAAAGTCCCCCGCAAACATAACAGTAATTTTATGATGATGATTTTATCACAGCTTCTTATATCTCTAAGATTCCTATCTAGACCCTCTACATGAGCTCTATGGATCATGGAACATTCGTCCCAGATTATTATACGCGGTCACCTGGTCATTCATCGTATCAGCCTGTTACAGTCCACTGCTGGACATAGGCCTTCCCCAAGGACCGCCCCAGCGCACGATCTCCCGCTCTTTGCATCACTACCAGCTGCCTTCTCCAAGTCGTCTGTCCATCTAGCCGGGGGGCGTCCCACACTACGTTTACCTAAGAGTGGTCTCCATTCAAGAACCTTCCTACTCCACCTCTCGTCGGTTCTGCGACAGACATGGCCAGCCCACTGCCACTTTAGCTTGCTACATTTTTTGACAACATCAGTTACCTTAGTCTTATGTCGTATGACCTCGTTCCGGATCTTATCCCTTAATGATATCCCCTACATAGACCTTTCCATAGCACGCTGAGTGACGTGTAGTCGGTGAGCCAGCTTGACTGTCATGTTCCACGTTTCGGCTCCGTAGGTTAATAAGACGCATTGGTTAAACAAACGGCTTTTTAGGCACTGCGGTAGGGTCGACGTGAAGATATGACGCAACTGGTCATTAATTAAATCTAATTTTGGTTCTTCATGGTAACTCGTAGAGCTACACCCCCCTCTCCGCGTCGCTCGCAACTAACGCCTCTCTTCCTTGCAGCGTCATGTTTTGCACATCATGCGGCGCGGGTGAATTTTATATTGGTGTTATTTTAAAATTGTAATATCTTCCAAGATATTCATTGAAATTAAGTGATGTCTAAGACAATATTGTTTACAATTAAATACCCTTAATCAACAACACATTTATTTGGATAAAGATTAATATTAATACGTTAATACACTTTTTAACAAATAATGCATTAATTTCGACTAAATTTGATTACCATAAAAACGGTCCTTGTAACTTAATCTTAAAAGAAAGACATATACTGTCGCAGACATTTTTTTAGATCATTTTAAGAGGAATAATTCTTTTATACATATATTTTTGGTAATAGGTAACAGACAATTTAGTTCACAATTTAATACTCTTAATCAACAACACATTTATTTGGATAAAGATTAATATTATTACGTTGATGCAACTCTTAACAAATTATGCATTAATTTCGGCCAAATTTGATTACCACAAAAACGGTTCTAGTGACTTGATTTTAAAAGATAGACATATACTGTCGCAGACATTTTTTTAGATCATTTTAAGAGGAATAATTCGTTCATACAAATATTTTTGGTATCTTGAACCGTTTTCGCAGCGTACGCAATTCCGTTGCGTATCAACCTCAAGGATGAATAATTTTCCCCGTTTTTTTCACATTTTACATGATTTCTTCGCTCCTAATAGTTGCAGCGTGATGTTATATAGCCTATAGCCTTCCTCGATAAATGGTCTATTCAACACAAAAAGATTTTTTCAATTCGAACCAGCAGTTCCTGAGATTAGCGCGTTCAAACAAACAAACAAACAAACAAACAAACTCTTCAGCTTTATAATATTAGTGTAGATTATTCGTAAATATTACTTGGGAATTCATGAACAGGCTAACAGGCACAGCAAATTTTCTTCCCAATGAAGAGGAGGCAAAAAGTAAATTCAAATAACTCGTCATGCAGCTAGCAAGATTCCTCTACGAATCAGTGGCCCTACTCTCTAAGCTGTTGTCCGTATTTTCTAATGTAGCGTTCCCTGTTACTCTTACTAGCTTGACCGTGTGAGTGAAAGCGCCAGCTAGATCTGAAACATGAACCAAACGTTAGGGAGTACGCCCTCAGGATTTAAATATACGATAAGTTCAATACAGAATGTGCAATATACCTCTACACGTGCGTAGATGCACTAAGGTTCTTGTCCTATAAAGAATGCTAATTCATTACTCTACCCTTTTGATTATGACAGGATGAAATCATACTATGTAGTAATACTAGACTTAACATAAGCGATACTTACCTTGATGTAGGTACTATAATGTTTAGTAAAGCTAGGTTGTTCCAACGTAGGATAGGTAGGTACCACCTGACAATTCGGTTACTTTCAACATTTAATTTGTTAGAAGATTTATTATTTAAGTAATTAAGATCCTTGCCTGACAGAGGTTCTCTTGTATGTTTTTTTCTTAGAATTATGACGTTATCCTTGTGGTAATTGAATTATGGTGTTTTCAGTTCAGCGTATCAAGGTGCCTTTGCAACGTCTTGCCGCAGGTGCAGTAACTTTTATCAAGAGGCAATAACGAATCTTCTAGGTGCTTATACGAGAATATATACATATATAAATGTAGTTGTTAGTTATTATATATATCTAGTTATAAATTATATTAGTAAGTAGTTTAGTAAATCATACCACCATAGCACCTAGTTATCTGCAATTTAGTAGTGAATTTTTCCTTTCCCTTATTTTGTTTTCACCCCCAATTATTTTTCTGCATTTCCACACAGTTGTTTGGTCTATAATGCCTTTTGGCATTAGGTCCACCAAAAGGGATGTGGACTGTACTCAAATAAGTCTATAATTTTACCATTAAAAGGTAGTTTCTATATTACAAATAATAAAAAACACAATATTTTCTTCAAAAACCAAAGGATTAATTTTTTATTTAATAAAATGTAATTAAATATTTCACCCTCAAGTCACGTGACAATCAACGCCAATCAAAATGCGTAACGTCACTTGTTGCCAAACAAGAATTTTCACTGCCAAGTACTATGTGTTTGTTGATATTTGGACAATATTATTATTTTGATTCCCGTGAAATTTCTTCGAAATTCGTTCAATTATCTTATTGAATCAATTTTTAAAGGCTTTCCTATCATGGTAAGCGGATATATTAAGGCAGATAGTTCAAATTTGCCATGAATTGATTGCTTTATGGTGGCTAATTTCTTCGCAACAAATAGTAACTTCTGCTCTGCTGATTTTAGAAATGTGAAGACCTCTATGTAAGTAATATACTCAGTATTATTATTAGTATACACTACAATAGTTATCGTAGGTATTTGTAAAGTCCAAAAGTAAAATTGAATGTATTATATAAAATAATAAGATTTTGAGGTTCTGTCTTTTTAACAAATTGTTTCATTCCTTTTTAGTTGCTCAGCAGGCAGTCATATTGAAGACGATGGGACTCTTGACTTGAAGACTGTGGGATATATATATACAACTTCGACGAGATGGAAAAATTGTGCACAGTTAAGTGCAAAATTTGCCCGGAGTAAAAAATTTGTAGTAAACCATATTCAGCCACTATGGTTGTGGATAAAGAAAACGGTGTAATAGTGAGTGCCGAGTGTCATGATTGTGCTGCTTCTCAAGGAGGTTGCAAACATGCTGTGGCATTCATCATGTGAAAAGGAATAAAAACAATTAAAAATGTTCAGTTGTTGAAACACCAGTCAGACTTCTACAAAGATTATGTTATAATGTGTTCAATGGACCAACTGTGCTTAAAATACAAGGATGCTGACTGTGAGAATTTTTTAGTAAAGCTAACTCCTTTATTATTAAAAGTACCTTAATGGAAATCACAGACACAAGATACTAGTGCTGGATCCCGACGGGCTAGTTGAAGCCACATTTTCCGAATCGTTTTTGTACATGGAACGTGAAAAGATAGATTTAAGGTGTTTTAATAGTAGTACTTTCACACTACGGCACCGCAAAACATTTATAAAATGTAGAATCCATCTTATTAACTCAAAACTACGAAAGAACTTTCTATTACATACAACTTCGACAATGTTTGCCAACAAGTGACGTTACAGTGGGCGTTTGACAGGTTTCCACGTTTTGGCGCGAAATTTGGAATGGAATTTTAATTAACTTATTTTCAAGGTATTAGTTGTATTAAAAAAATAATAAAAACTAGTTTGGGCTCTATTTGGTACTTATGCGTGGTTTTAAACACTTTCCCAAAAATAGTCCACATCCCTATTGTATCACGGTGCATTAAAATTTAAATAAATAGGTCTTTGGCTAAGGCAATCTTGGTGCAAAGCATCGTTCAAAGCAAACAGGTTACGCATACGGTTTGAATTTGCTTGTTGTTGTTTTTGATATCGATTTTATTACTTACTAGCAGCCGCCCGCGACTTCGTCCGCGTGGTTTTTAGTTTTCTGCCACCGAGTTTCATACAAATTTACAACCCTTGCTATCCCTTTGGGGGTAGAATTTATAAAAACCCTTTCTTAGCATCCGCTAAGAAAGGATTTTGATAAATTGCCTACGTCATAACATCGACTTGCATGCCAAATTTCGGCCCGATCGGTCCATTGGTTTAATTGGTTTGGGCTGTGCGTTGATAGATCACTATGTCAGTCTGTCAACTTTGAGTCTTATATAATTGTTGTTTAAGTTGTTAAGTGTTGTAAACGTAGGAGTTGACAAATATAGAAAGCATCGAACTGCTTAGCTATCGGGTGTTACACGTGCTATTGTGAGTCAACCATAAAAGATAAATATATGCGCTTTCGACGACCACTTGGTGCAGTGGTCCACAGGTAGGACTTCTAAACCAAGGGTCGCGGGTTCGATCCCCGCACAGTACAAGCATAAGTGTGCATGAACATGTGTGTTTGTACTGGTCTGGGTGTTTTCTATGTATAATATGTATTTATTTACAAAAAAAAGTATTTATGTATGTCTATCCGTTGTCTAGTACCCATAACACAAGTCTCGTAGCTTAATTTGGGACTAGAGAATTGGTGTGATTGTTGTGAAATATTTATTTATTTATTATTTATTTATTTATATGCTGTTAAGAAGAATATTTCCGCCGTACATGATTTCTGTTTAGTTTTAACCATTTAGGTTGCAAACGCGACAGAAGTTTAAGTAATAGAGAAACTTCTCCCGTTTTCCCAACATTTCCCTTCACTGCTCTGTTCCTATTGAGTGTAGCGTGATGAAAAGTATACTATAACCAGCCCAGGAGTATGAAAAATAATTGTACCAAGTTGCGTTAAAATCCGTCAAGTAGCTTTTGTTTCAATCAAGGTTATAAAGACAGACTGACAAACATTTTACTGATTGTTTTTTTGGCATCAGTATCGATCCTCTGATAGTAATTTTGAAAATACATTTCATGAACAGAATTGACCTTCCTACAGATTTATTATAAGTAAAGATTAAAAGGTTTACTCGGTTCGTGGACCTACTTCTGACGTCAATCGCGTAGGGAAGGAAGGGCAAAACGTAAGGACAAGTAAGATGGAAATTGCCTAAAAATATTTAAGTAGCATATTAAAAGTGCTGACGCACGGTATGCTATCAATGCGAAATGGGATATGTAGCAAAGCTAACTTTATAACGTTTCAATTAAGATTGGTAAAATCGAAACTTAAAAAACAAACTGCTAGAAGCAGCCTGCACTAACATCGTGAATAAACTGTTAGATTTTATCTCTCGACTCTCAAGACTTATTATGAGCAAATAAAATTATATAAGTACGTTAAATGTTTACATCACATCGCAAACATACAATACCTTTTTTATCATAGATTGGGATCAACGTACAGAAGTTAAAGAAAACGACTAAACAAGATCCATGACTGACTCTGACGCTCTTAGCGATAATACCGCCTGAAGTGAACATTTTGCTATGTATGTTGATTTTTTGTATTTTGGTGGTGTGCAATAAAAAGATGCCTAATCTTAGGTGTACCTAAAAATGACAGTTTTATACATCTTGGGTTTGAAATGATAACTTTTGCGGCCTTAAAGCGTTTACTATTTATTAAGGAAACCTGTAACGGCTCGCTTTAATACTCATTTGTAATTTTAGTTACTTTATAAGTACCTAATTAAATCACAAAAAGCGCTTTGTAAAATTTAATGTGTCTGCTATTGCTACACCAAAATATGACGATGACGCACATAAAAAATAATCTGTTGGAGTTGCAAATTGGCTACAATAAACAAGGTCTTATTGTACAAGTCGTTGCTGGTACTCACTCTCAGGTAATTCAGGGTTCCGTTCGCTGAAAACCTAAGAATATTAGGTATGTGCGGACCCTGCCCAAAATAAATCATTATCATTTTTATTTTTATTATTATCATTATAATAAATTATTATTATAATCAAAATAGTTCGGAGGTACCAAAATTAAACTGACATGAAAAATGAGTATCGTTGAATAACATCCAAACACGTTTGTTCAGTATATTTACTCATGCAGATGATCAAAATGCATTTTTAGTTAATCAACCTGTTAAATCTTGCTTTGCTTAGTTAAGGACCGCCTGCCATAAATATCTTCATCTCGCGTTTTTGGGTACACAAAATACAAAAAAAAAATCCTTATAAGATCAATTTAACTATGTACAATTTAATTGTCCTCTGCAAGTAAAACTATTAGTATATTATTTTCAAACATGAACTCTTAAGATAGGTACTCATAGTTGTAGATTTATGCTAATCTAAGTGGTCTGCCAAGTCTATAAGTTAACACTATGTTTACAATCTTACCGAAAATAGGATGTTAGGTAACTGTTCAAATTTTGTAGATAGTAAAACAAAACTGCTCTCTATCATTACATTAAATAAACTGTAATAAAACCTATTTCAAACAAGCGGGCCTCCACAGATGTTGTTATGCGCTTTGTATTTTAAAATTCTCTCTGTAAGAACGAACCCTAACTTCAAGGAATATACCTTAGATAAAAGAATTAGCGAAATCGGTACAGCTGCTCTCGAGATTTGCGCTTAGCAACCATAGATATATCTATTAACCATTTATGTGAAAAAACTGCATACAAATGAAAAAATTGATAGTGTTTTTGCTTGTGCTAAATTACAGGGTTTGGAAAACTGCAAACTTGAATATACATTGAATTGAATGACCCTACAACATACTAAAAATGCATATTAAAAATTTCATTTTTTTAATTATTTTGTATATAATAGCTCTTTGACTTAGAATTATATAGACATATGCAGAAATTGATTTCTATATTACGATAGAATGAGTACGACTTTAAAAATAAAATTAAACCCTTTTTGTATATAATACTTGTACCCATTATGAAAATTACAGATATTCATAATCATGCCGATGACCGTCTAACAACTGGTTTAGGAAATTTTGAATAATTTAAATATGTATGATTTAATTTCGCTAAGCAAAAGCGTCTGATCACGCGCGAAAAGAATGATATTTATGGCAGTCCATTTTTCTTTGAGTGAGTTTTAAATTTCACATTGTAAAATAATTTAACTTAATGATATTTGAGTTGAAACTTTTGTAAATGTTTTAAAACTTGTGAGTCCTTGTTTAAAGCTTGTCCAAAAGATGGCCAACCAAGTTTATGTCACCAGTGCTTAAACATTGCTAACTTTAATATGATACGACATAAAGCTTTTACGATTAAACAAGTCGAATAAAATGACATGTCTTATTTCCGTATTTGATTAAAATTAAAAAAAAAGTAAACTAGGTGGCATTACCATTGCATTACCTAGGGCGAAAAAATATTTAAATGCTTATTGTAAGGACTTAAAGTATCTTCTATTTCTTTTTAAGCAAAGATTCTTTGGCAAGTACTGGAGCTCGGTAGAGACAACTTTGAGCGGGAAATTGCCAGAAGAGTGCAGCTTGGCTGGGCAGCATTTGGGAAATTGCGTCACGTCGACCCTGCCACAATGCCTAAAAAGACGGGTTAACCAATGCGTCTTACCAGTCTTAACCTACGGAGCCGAAACGTGGAAAATGACAGTCAAGCTGGCTCACCTACTACACGTCACTCACCGTGCTATGGAAAGGTCTATGTTGGGGATCTCATTAAGGGATTAGATCCGGAACGAGATCATACGACATAAGGTAACTGATGTCGTCCAAAAATGTAGCAAGCTGAATTGGCAGTGGGCTGGCCATGTCTGTCGCAGAACCGACGAGAATTGGAGCAGGAAGGTTCTTGAATGGAGACCACGCTTAGGTAAACGTAGTGTGGGACGCCCCCCGGCTAGATGGACAGACGACCTGAAGAAGGCAGCTGGTAGTGACTGGATGCAAAGGGCGTCTATGTCCAGCAGTGGACTGTAACAGGCTGATATGATGAAATATTTCTATGTAAATTTGTCTGAGAATTATATTTAGCGCACAGAAGGACATTCAATCAAAGGTTAAGTACTTCACAACTAAACATGTTTTGGGACTGGGTACTATAAATAAATCAAGTTATGATAAAAGTTTCCACAGTTTACTAACCGCTGTGACGTCATACTGTGTGGATAAGAGAATGGAACTTTCGCTCGAATGAAACAATGTGATCTTGGGACATTCGGGAACGAAAACCATTCAATTAATAAGTACCTACAGGCGATTAAAACATCTTACTGCCTTTTTTGTTGCAAAATCTCCCCTAACACAAGTCCAAATAAGATTGTTGTAAATTAAATAGTGAAGCTACCATTTTGAATTTCTCTCATCAAAATATTTTAGTATGTCTTCAACATCAAATAGATTTCAGGACATTATTTATTCAGCATGTTAAATAAAAAAACATTACAATCATACAATAAGATATATAAAAAAATATTCAATAATAAAATTTAAATTAAACAAACTCAAATTAAAGTTAAATTAAAACTTTAAACTAGAACTCTAAAAACATTTAAAAAAAAACAATGTTAGTCCATGTCTAAATGTACCTATCACCGCCTATACCGCCTCTTTGAATGGCTAAAGCTAACTTTTGAATTAAAAAAAATGATCCCGAACGCAGATCATTAGTCCTCACCTTTAAACGCCGGCCTATATCCGCAATATTATTTTGCCTCAGTTCCCAACAACCCGAAGTCAATAAAGCAAATATAATGTTTTATTTAAATCTTTGTATTTTGAATATTATTGAAGTATCTTTTAGTCAAGAATTGGGATACTAACGATATCAATTTGATGTCTGTTGTTGAGTAGGGACAATGCTCATATATAACCATTCACGTTTTGTTAATGGATATAGTAAAAACATCGAAATGTGCTGTGACGTCAATGCGATGGAATGGAAATGACAGTAAGACGCTAAAAATACACGTTAATCAATAATTATAACTGGTCTCGGCTATTTTTGCCACGAACGAAAAAATATAATATTTACATCACAAGGTTGTAAACAATACTGCTTCAATAGGCAATTTAATAGGCAAGTTCGAGATGGTTCTTAACTCTCATGTTTGCAAATTTATTATTAGTAAATAAAATTTACTATAAAAAAATCGTGCTGGTTGATAGGTTATCACTTTTTAAAAACCTTAAGCCACAAGACCGGTTTTTATTTATAGCATGCTAGACCGGGCTTGTAGCGCACATTTTTATTTATGTAAACCAATTATTGTTACTGTCGAATGATTTCATTTAACACTAAACTATCAACAATATTGATCCAATCATGTTTACAAACGAAGGTGCATATCCAAACGTAACGTAAATTTGTCCAAGTGATGAAGATGTATGTAGTATGTAGCTCTATCTACCTGACTAACAACTAAAATCGTACTCACCATTATTCTTTAAGCAGGATATACAGGTATTTGTGGTATGAATATTGATGAAGTAAGTAGGTCCTTGTGATCTTATTAAAAAAATACTTTAATGAAGTTAAAAATAGTAGATTGTTATACAAGGGTGGAAAGAAATCAATTCCCATACGAGGTATTTAGACGCACGAGCGAAGCGAGGGCGGCTATAGTCCGAGTGGGAATTGATGACTTTCACCCGTGTTAAACACTCTACTTTTCATTTCAAATATAAGGAAAGTAAAAAATAGTAGTTTTTCTAAAATATTTATTGATAGTAATAACATGAGTCGTACCTATTAGTTAGTATCCCGCCAAATTATACATAAATAGTCTTTTTTAATTTAAATTTCAAATATGGAACACACCGCCCGCGTCACCGCCGCGGGCCATCCCACTTTAATAGGTTTTTTTTTTAATTCACATTGGCCGTATACACTCACAAGACCGCAGCATTTTTTTTAATCGATATTTTTCTTAATTATGTAAAAAAAATTATAGCCGACTAAATAACCAATTTTAGTTCTATTTTTAAAATTCATTCCCGCTCTAGGGAGGGAAGCAATTACTATGAGTCTTTCCCGCCTAAGGGAGGGAAGCATCGTTTTCGACCCGCTGCTCTGATCAAACAAACACTACTTTCCGAGTATGAGAAATGAAAAAAATATTTCGTTAGTACGTCAGTTTTTTTTAACAAAAACCACAGCTCTTAACATTGTTATACAATACAATTTTTACATGCAAAACATACAATATGTTTTGATAAACAAACGTTTTAAAATATTTTTTGCAACGACCATGAGAGCTTTCTCTGCAAGATCAGGTTTAAAACGAATAACCATATTTGAACGTATTATCGATACATTTTTGGTGGGTCACGAGGTAACTTCCTTGATCAAAAAAAGTACTGCAAGTAGGTCTAAATACTGCCTTGCTTCTTCATTACCAGGCGTTATTCGGTATTTCCCATTTGCCTTGACCATGAATGCCAGATGATGTCAATAGCTTCTCAACTCATATAACTTTTATTTGCTAATTGGCAAAAGTAAATTGGCAAAGAAAATTATACAAGTTTTTATGTTTTATAAGAATTATAAGTTCGTTCGCGTGCTGTATTGTTTTATTAGTGTCTTATGTCGCAAACCCTAATACTTTTTGTTTGATTTCGCAAATTGCTTTGGGGTGACCCCTGCTGTATTTAGGTACGGTTTGAAAATCTCTTTTAGCGTATGATTATTTAGTTTGATATTAATGATATTATAAGTAAGTAGTTGACCTATTTTGGTTAGTAATTACCAGATTTAATAGGGACTAAGTTCCGATTTCAATTGCTGAGAAATTGAAATCTGGGAAATAAAATTCCTCTCCTCTGATCCCTTTGACCTTTCAGATCATACTGTCATGTAGTAAGGTGACCAGAACATCACGGTAAACACTGCAGTATCTTATGCGCTTGTGATACGGTCCATTTTACAACAAAAATGGTAAGCCTGATGTGCTGGCCACTGTATCTAGATAAATCATAAAGTACGGTGACATAATTGATTGCAATTAACCGTTACAAGAAATTTGTTCATATCGATATCACGTATTATAGATAAATTGTTATAAAATAACTATATAACTGATAAATGCAAGACATTTCTAATTCTATGATTGGCATTATCACTGTAGTCATGGGTGATACGTCACTGCAGAGCACAGGGTTCACCACAACTGTTAAGTATTCTATTTTGCACCTTTTATTATTAAAGATCGAGATATAGCGTAGCTCTCTTTCGTTGTGCAAATCAGTCCACAGTTATCTACATCGTTTTTCATTTTGCTTCCCTTGCTGGATCAATTAAACAACCTAACTTAGGCAATGCTAGGTATGTATATGTATCATTGTGTCGTAGTACCATTGACACAATGATATAATATATGAATACTAGCTAGGTAGTAGCTAGGGTGCTCTGGCCATAAACTATGTAATGTTATTTAAATTATTATTTTTTTTGTAAGGACAAGCAGGACGACATTATTAATATTCATAGTCTTTTTTACTCTTAATAAAAAAGGAACTTCGTTTTACATTTTTAAATATATTATTTGGGTTTCGCAACGGATCATATTTTATACTGAATAAGTCATAAGTCATGATGTACAGGATTTGTGACTCAAGAGGTATAAACATAATTACCAAAAAATGACATCAGGTATTTTAGTCTAAAAATGGTCGCACAATTTTACTTTTTATATAAAATATGAAGAAATATTTCATGATTAAATTATCACACATTTTAATGTAAAATGTTGCCAAAACATATTAGATCCTATGTGACTTCGTAACTTGTATCGAAATCTTCTTAAAGCCAGGCGGGTAGCCCTAACTTCACCCACATGATAATGATCTCAGACTCGTATAAAATGTGTAGTTTTGTCGTTTTGTTTCCGTCTTGAGTTCGTTCGTAATTTTAGTCACAATTTTCGTGTACTGCAAAATAATGGCAGATTAGTTTCTGAAGTATAAAAATGGCCATGTCACATGTAACGGGTAGGTAACGACAGTTCGATACTGCCCCAAGATCCAAAATGCCTAATAAAAATGTTCGTCTTCGTAAGGCAGCTTACTTTTGCCCTCATTAATTGTAATTTTGATAAAAATGACAAAAAATTTTTTTTCAAGAGCAGGGATGGAAACAAACAAAACCGCGGATAGATAAACAGGCACCAGTTTCAATTACTAGGGTAGAGCTAAGGCGCCTAGTTTCTAGTCATAAAAACTGCCAAGTACGACTATGTGAGCCCCGATTTGATATTTATTTAATTCTTTTCTAGTTTTATATTTTTATCAGCTACAAAAATACATAATCTGTTAATTTTCAACGTCTGGATAACTTTATGAGCCGGTCCGGTGACAGAGAGACAAACAAAGAGCGGTGTCTTAATGCGTCCCTTTTTGCCCTTCGGCAGCACAACCTTAAAAAAGGATTGTTTTCTGACGCAGCCAAACAGGACACCCGTAAGCCGCGCGGCTCGAATTAAACTATGATGACGTAGAGACCGCGTATATAGTCGCACGCGCTGGTTTCTATCCAATAGTCGAGACCGCGACACGCTGCAACTCCTTTTGGGATAAGTTCGATTTGTGAAGGAAGTACCGAGGAAGGCCCCGACAAGACTTGTTGTTTTAAAAGGTAGGGGAGTGATACGGACGTGTGTTGGGTTGCGTTAAAAATATAATTAAGTGCATTTGAGGACTTTTTAAATTTGTATTGACATTATTATTTTATTGTGCAGTTTTCTGGTAAGTACATAATAATTGTTTATTTATTCAATTAATTAATTAATTATTTTTGAGGTGTTTAATTTACCCAAAAAAATAAACACTAAAATATTAAGAACTTTAAGCACTTATACAGCCTTACTGAAGAGTTACCTATAAAAAATAAAGAGATTGTTTTAACAACTATTCAACTATTTTGTGGAAATACAAGAATCATGTTTTTCTTATGGGTGCCTAGATTAGTCAGTGCCCAAATCATTTAAAATAGTAACGTACTTTCATATTAATCTAAGAAGATCTTGCTTTCCGCTTACTGGCAGCGTTTTTATTTTAAAAAAAATGATGAAAATAGCTTCTGTTGATCGTAATAGAGAGAGCCCCTGATTAACTTTCGTAAGTAAGTCGTTCTTTACGACAAAAGCCGATATTAATATAAGTTGAACTAACTTACACGTTTGATCTCAATAATAATGTGATGATGAACGTAATATTTATAAGCTAAGCTAAGTTGTATAACACATTACGATGGCAAAAATATATTCGCATTGGGGCGAATTGAGGTCATGCAAAATGTTTATTTAGAGAAAATATACCTTAACTGTTTTATGAGAACTAGTTTTATATAGTTACATAATCAAGTCAAGAGGACTTGTTTAATTGCACATCATTGGATTTGAGTCGACAAAATTGTTAGTAAAACTATATTTAACTTTAACTTCTGTCCTCGATTTAATAAACATTTTCAATTAGATCGAGTTGAACACAATTAACCTAGAATCAAGAGTTCTTCGACCTAAAGACGGTACTTACACTTGGATTGTATTTCGTTTAAGCAAACTTTCATTGTTATCGTGATAAATACTTTAGTACCCGTACCACTAATAAAACCAGTAGCTTTAGACCAATTATAAAAACAATATTTTAAGAAACTGCCTTAAAAAGTAAACAGGAATGGTGTAAGAATTTTAAGAGGACCGGCCCCACATAAAGGGCAAAGGCAAGGAGAGAAGAAGAGAGCCTCGAAAAGTTGTATGCAGAAAAGACAAAATTAGTCTTTGTGATATTTTTAGGATAATCATGAAAATTCATTTGATTATGTGACAAGCAAAGTCAGGTTTTTCATCACAGGCCGTCCGATGTCTTTACTATTGGCAAATCCTACAAAGCATACATATTTTAATTGAGGCATTATACAATCAACAAATACACTGGCTATACTATTTGAATAGGCAGTTATATATACTAAGCAAACATCTGTTTGATATGGTGATTAGCACACAAATAGACTCAAATATTCACACACATTTTAACTATATTAAATATTTGCTAACTGTCTTAGGTCAAAAAATTATCAAGAAGTAATGTTAATATTTAAGATCGATGTGTGCAAATGTGAATGTAACATTCGCTTAAGAAACATTCACGCTATTCTTTTGAGAACGTTTTTGCCAGGATGGTTTTGGTTGGCTTTTATGGTACACATGACAGCACGTCAGAGTAAACTTTGCGGTATCTTCAAGAGCGTTTTTGCAACAAAAGTGGTAACTTGATTTGCTGTTATACCAAAAACTACACCCCAAGTAAACATGTTACTTTTTTACCATACGTTTAAAATGGGTATCTACAATTAACTTTTAGTTTGAATAAGCAAGTAGTAACATCATATTTATGCATAAATATACACTTATCATGTGTATATTGCATGATGCGTGCATGACTATATTGCAACTACTAAATACAGTTAGCTATATAATTTGATGATCAGATGATAGCCATGATGATGTCATCAACATGAATCTTGTTTCATACTTTTGAGTAGTCGGGCTTAATTTTTTATATTTAAATAATTTTGGGGATATATTCATCATCATAATGTATGATTATATATTTTTGAATTGTACAGGGGCATCGGAATCTGATGAAAATTCGAAATGTTAGTTAAATAAAATTTTCATTAGACATTAATGAATTTCCATTGTCATTGTCCATGTCAGTCGATGACATGCTATGCCATAAAAAGTCATTGATTTATTTTATAATATTCTTCGACTAGCTAGATAGTGCTTGATGAAATTACTCCCCATTTATGGGTACCAAAAATTTTTATGATTACCTATGACATTTTAAGATTATCGTAATGTATGTTTCATAAAAAGAAAATGTTTTATAAGATTGACCGAAGTCTATAAGTATTATATTTGAAGAATTAAGGTGTTTATGTAACTTAGGGGCAAGAGGACATTGAAGAGACTTAATAGCAAACAAGAAACATTTCGAATTCAGTGTGGAAACTTATCTCATAATGAATGGAATTAAATAAATGTGTTTCTTCTATTTTAGTCCTTTTATTTTTACACATGTACTTATGGTTAACATTTTTTGCAAATATTGATATAAAACGCAAATACTATCGTCCAAAAAGCCTAGGCAACCGGGCAAAGGAATTTTCTTGAAATATTTTATCGGTCTTCTTACTTCTGGATACGCGATCGGCCGAATTTGGCCGGTCCCGTGACCATCGTACCATTAAACATACAAACGAAAGTATAAAGCTAATTTATTCCATTTTACCCAGTGCTACCACACAAAAATTCAAATTTCCATGAGATTCCGGTTTAAACTAGCCTATAATCAGCGGGCAGCTTAGGCGCATCAAATGACACCTTATTTGTCGAAATACGATGAAGGGCTTAAAAGTTATGAGGGAACAGATAAACATACATACATACCGGTCAAAATTATAACCCCCTCTTTTTGCCTCCGTAGTCGGGTAATAACATACAAATACCTAGTACTTCATGAATATGCACATTTTGCTGGTCAAAGCGTCATTATTTTATTATGCTGATCCATTACAACCGTGTTGCCTCACATTCGAAGAAACTAGGCAGTCAGCATTTGCAAGTATGCAATTTAATAGCGCGTAATATTAATTTCTTACGCCAACAACAGTCTGTATTAATTTGAGCTGTTTTATTACTTAAATGATTTTATTTCTTTTATCTTACGAAAAACGTGAATGAAGCCGTCCACTAATTGGTGTCAGATTTTCGTATCTAACGGTTAATAGCGGTCTTTCAATTGTGTTAAACTACTGAAAGAAATCAAAGAGAAAATCACATAATATTTAATTTTAAATTCCGATTGTGACTATCCTTATTATCCTATTGATGATGTGAATCAAATTTTAACTTTCTCAAATTTTGGTCCACAGGTATAGGTAGGGTCCGAAGATGAGTTATTCGGCGGAGAATGTGGTGCAGACCAGCACATGGGCTGCGACGAACTTCTTCTATATGCTGCTAGTTCCAGCCCTGGTGCTATGGTACGCATATTGGAGGATATCCCGGAGACGCATGTACGAGCTCGCTGATAAACTGGAGGGACCACCTGGTTTACCTCTGATAGGAAATGCTCTTGAGTTCACTGGAGGGTCAGCCGGTAAGTGAATTTTAGCGTCTACTAGTATTCATTTATCATACTCGAAGCTGCTCCAAGCTTAGCTGTTTTTCGGTATTCCTAGACTATTCATAACTGATTTGACTTTTTTCGTTAAAAAATCTTAAAACTTCTATCTTATTAGATATCGAAATAAGCTACGAGTAAAATTGATCTCTTTATGTTATTACATATTCAGTCATTGCACTAAGATATTAACAAAAAATATATGTAAGAACTATAGTGAACAACCTCGTTATATTTAAGTGTGTTTTGTATCTCAAACAACCTTGAAAGTTGTTTTTGTGATACAGATACCGTATTGCATGTGTTGAATATGTGCGATTTCTCGATAAATGCAATTAATCGAATATGTGGTATTCCTTCAACAGATATATTCAAGAACCTTGTACAGAAGAGCGCACCGTTTGACAAGGAGGCCGTTGTCAAGATCTGGATAGGACCTAGGCTGTTGGTCTTTTTGTATGACCCTCGCGATGTGGAACTGATCCTCAGCAGTCATGTCTACATTGACAAGGCTGACGAGTACAGATTCTTCAAACCTTGGCTCGGAAATGGACTACTTATCAGCACCGGTAAGTGACTGCACTATTTTCTACATAATATTAATGATTGTGTGTATGTAAATTATGGATAATGTTTATCTGAAATAAATGTATTTTTTAATATGTCTTGCTATATACTTTTTGCATTAGGTGTTGTCCTACATGAGCGAAGCGACGCGACAGGACTTAAACTTGTGTCAATATCAATCGTGCTTCGTCACAAGGACACTATTAATGACGTACGAGTATATACATTTAAAATAGTCGCGACGCACTTTTCGTGTTTTGTGTCACTCATGAAGGACAACGGGCACAAAAGTACCGCCAGTACTTTTTTACAAGGCATTTTACTATTCGCTGTCAACAACAAATAATATTAAAAACGAGTTCAAAGCACAATGGAAATCTCACTTGTACTTAAAAGGTTTTATAAACTTTCCGCGTTAATGAGGATAGACATCATTTACATACAAACTGGTACTTATTTTGGTTAAAAGTTTGGCGATATAAGGAAACTGGCTTGTTATTTACTTTATTCTAGATCACGGTCACATCAGCCTCGAAGTTAGCAACTTTACGGAGAAGAGAACGTGTTTCTTTGATATGACCATTACTTAAGGTTTTGAAATATTTAATTAGCGAAATGGCGCAAAAATAAATTTAGCGGTATAATTTTATTAGCTAATGTGACAAAATATTAACATGATTTTTTAGGTCCTCTGACTTTCCCACGCGCAACTCATAACCGCAACATAACATATTCATAAGGGCACTGTTGTAAGCGCAATTGTTTTACTCGTAGGTTAACTTAGCATGAAGCCAAAATTGTTAAACATAAATCATATAACGACTAAAACTAGACATTTGAAATATTGCAGATTTGCAAAATTTCTACGGTCTGCGCATAGGGCGGCGCCTATCTAATATATAAAATTCTCGTGTCACAGTTTTCGTCGCCATACTCCTCTGAAACGGCTTGACCGATTTTGATGAAATTTTTTGTGCTTATCCGGTATCTATGAGAATCGGCCAACATCTATTTTGCATCCCCCTAAATGTTAGGGGTAGTCCACACTTTACATTTATACGGCAAAACAACGTTTGCCGGGTCCGCTAGTAATATTATGTTATTGGCTAGGACGTGAGTGAGCATAATGAGATTTCAGAACTAACAATAAATCTAAGGTATCTGAGTGTGCAGTCACACACACACAGCTAAAAAAAATACAGTAAATAAATTGTTTCAACGAGCACACCAATTACCTAGCCCCAAACTAAGCGTTAGCTTGTTCTTTAGTGAATAGGATAACGGATAGAAATAGTTAAATACATTAATAACACTAAATATACCCAGGACTCAGGTAGAAAGGGTTGTGCTCATCACACAAACAATTATAACTAGCAGGATTCGAACCCGCTACAGCCGGTTTTGTTGTCCGTACCTCAGACCAATGCTATCATCACTAAGCTTCATTATATTGTTTCAGGTCAAAAATGGCGCTCCCACCGCAAACTGATAGCGCCTACATTCCACTTGAATGTGCTGAAGAGTTTCATTGATCTATTCAACGCAAACTCCAAGGCAGTGGTCGAGAAACTGAAAAAGGAGAGCGGAGCCTTTGACTGCCATGACTACATGAGCGAATGCACGGTCGAAATCTTGCTCGGTAAGTGAATTATCTAAAAGCTGCATTATGAGATGAGGATCTCTTGTTGTGTAGTTCAAAGCCATTAAAGCTACCCAGCCACTGATGCCGAGTGGAGAAACGGAGATATATTCAATCAATAAGACTGCACAAAAACTCCACTCCTTTTTTTGCTTGTGCAATGCTATTGGTTAAATTAATTTTGTTTCCCAGTACCGATTCGATTCGATTCCGATTGCCTACCCGTGACTTTAGTTCAACTTCAAAAAACTTAGTCGATAGTGTTTATCTATTATTGCCGTTCAATCTCAGGTACTTCGCCAAATATGTGAATACGTCAGAAAATTTATCATTATCCAAAATGTCTTTAGGTACGTGCTTAAGTAGGATGTGGTGTTGATCATACTAAACAATCACATATTCATAGCACAGATAAAACTTCCAAATAAAGAGATGTTTAATTCAACATTGATCTTACTTCGATCGAATTTATAGTCCACTAGAGCTAATCTGAAATGCCGTCAGGCGTGCCTTTGGATTTATGGGCTAAAGGGTGGACTAGTCCAACCGTCTATGAGTTATTCGTTAGACACGCATTATGGTTGTGGATTGCGAGTTGAATACTAAAATCCGCTAACTCTGTCAAAGCAAAACAAAGTGTGTGAGTTTTCTGTATCGATTTCCGTCGCTCAACCGCGGTGTTGTTTTGAGACTCTCGTTTTTCAAAGATCGCACGTGAGATGTGTTACAGACAGTGGAATCATTGCCACTGTATATTGTTCATGAAATAAGCTACTACAACTTGCGGGAATCTTAACCTTGACTTGTTTTCTACAGGTTAAAACGGAGAGCCAGTAAAGTTATATCTTATAGCTAATGCATTTTACGCGAGTGCTGAAGATGTTTGTTTTTTTGTAAAACATTTACAAAATCAAATTAATCAGAAGCTAAACTTTAGTAATCACGTTTCTGCTGGCAATATTTCGAAATTTAAACACGTGCTTATGACGCTATAAGATATTCGTTGATACAGTAATCGATTAAGTAATTAAGTTGCTGACAACAGTTTAAGAAAAATCACTGTATCAAAATGTTGTAACATTATATCATCACAGCGGAAAGGGCCAGCGAAAAAAACGAATATGCAGAAATAGCGTATTAAAAATCGTTTCAAATCTCAAGGTTTCCACGCGAATTTAATACAGGATAATGGGTGATTCGTCAGCAAAGTCACGTCTCGTAGTAAGTGACACACAGGTCACGCCGCGCCACCGGAACACCCGTCGGCGTTCGAGCGTTCTTGAGCGAGCGCGATTTAGTTTGCGAAACGAACCGCGAATTGCACACCAATCCCACATACTTAAATTCACCACATAAAACTATTGACGATTACGATATTTACATCACTGCAGAACTGATTGATGCTGATTCTGTTTATTGGTTAATATCGAAATAGCCTAGAACAACGCAACGGCAATGATTTCTACCAAACGCAATACTTGTGATACAAGTAATAACAGTACTTATTTTAATGATATTGCCGGTGTTAAATAGTGCACCAAATAACTATGTGTATTACGTCCAACAATTTACGGAACCGATTATGTTGTTTCCTTGCAATAGTTTGCCTTCTATTCTTGTAGAAGTAGGCGCTAGTTATTGAATCATTTGTTGATGACACGTAGTATTGAAATGAGTTGGGCGACCTCCCACGAGACACGTATTAATAATGGCCAATATTCGCCATCAACGGTCACTGAATGTTACGAGGACCTGTCACGATCTGCATTACTCAACGCTTTGACAACAATAGAGGTTAATAGCTCTTTCTTTTTTTAAATATGAGCTGTGTAATAATGAATTAACCAACTGGTGTCATCTGTTTGTTATAGAAACGGCTATGGGTGTGAGCAAAAGCACTCAGGACCAGAGTGGATTCGAATACGCGATGGCTGTGATGAAGATGTGCGACATCCTACACTTGAGGCACACAAAGATCTGGTTGAGGCCAGAGATTCTTTTCAACTTTACCCAGTATGCTAAGAACCAGACGAAACTTCTTGACGTTATTCACGGATTGACTAAGAAGGTGAGCTAATTACTTAACACCTAGCTAATAAGTACTAATCAATTTGTTCTGTGGTCTCTTCATAAAACCGTCTTTGAATATAAACGAATAGCCTACACCTTTTTTGAATTACCTATAAATTGCATTCACAATTGACTTCTAAGTGTAATACCTAGGTCGAACCTAGGTAAAACAAATATAATACATTTTCAAAAGTTCACATAACACATTTATTTGGGACTAAGTACTACTTGTAACTTAAAGAAATCTTTACTTTGTGTTCATAGGTCATCAAGAGGAAGAAGGAAGAGTTCGAAGCTGGAAAGAAGCCCTCATTATTAGTTGAGAATGTTGAACCTACAGCTACTACAGAAATTCCATCTGCCAAATCCACATCTGTGGAAGGCTTATCTTTCGGACAGTCATCCGGTCTCAAGGACGATTTAGACGTAGATGATAACGATGTCGGACAAAAGAAACGTCTCGCGTTCCTTGACCTCCTTTTGGAGAGTTCGCAAAGTGGTGTCGTCATCACCGATGAAGAAATTAAGGAGCAAGTCGACACCATCATGTTTGAGGTACCTACATTTATGAATATTGTTATTTTGCAATTGTATTAACATATTTAGTACCCAATCAAAAGGTTAACGATTCGCGAAACCAAATGCATAATTTATTCTAATTTATGCAGGGCCACGACACAACAGCCGCGGGCAGCAGTTTTTTCTTATCTATGATGGGGATCCATCAACACATTCAAGATAAAGTCATTGAAGAATTAGACCAGATTTTCGGAGACTCAGACCGCCCCGCAACCTTCCAAGATACGCTTGAAATGAAATATTTGGAAAGATGTTTGATGGAAACTCTTCGATTGTATCCTCCAGTGCCAATAATCGCTCGTCACCTCAAACAAGATGTCACTTTACGTAAGTTTGCGTAATTTTTGCCTTCTGACATGCAAGACAATATTCATTATCAGACATTTTGATGAACCTTGCGCGATATACTGACATACTGTTCGTCATAAAACCCATTCTAACTTTCTCCCTTTGCCTGCAGCTTCAAGCGGCAAACAAGTGCCGGCTGGAACCACAGTGATTATCACGACATACAAGCTGCACCGCAGGCCTGACGTGTACCCCAACCCGGACAAGTTCAACCCAGACAATTTCCTTCCAGAGCAGTCGGCCAACAGGCATTACTACGCCTTCATACCCTTCTCGGCTGGGCCGAGGAGTTGCGTGGGTAAGATATCCCAAATACTTAACGAAACTAGAAATTACTGCGCGTTAAAATCACAGTACCTAAGTAAGTACAAACATAGCTAATCACATGGAATGCGGCGCTAGGTTAATGTTAGAGTTTGCAAATGTAAACATTTCACTAGCATCTAACTATTTAAAAATCTACATCAAGGAAAAGAAGAATTTACGTTGAGAAATATGTATATTAACTAAATCAAAAGTTTACCATCAAATACTCATGTAACAAACAACTTTTCTTTTAACATATCGAAGAGATGACTGTCTGGTAAATAAGTTACCTATGAACAGTATATGTGTTGACTCAATTAAATGCTTATATCCAACCAGGACGCAAATACGCTATGCTGAAGCTGAAGATCATTCTGTCCACCATCATGAGGAACTTCCGGGTGCACTCAGATTTAAAGGAGTCCGACTTTAACCTCCAGGCTGACATCATACTGAAAAGAGCAGAGGGTTTCAAGGTGCGACTGGAGCCGAGGAAAAGAACCACAAAGGTCGCAGCGTAAACTATAATAGGTTTATTTTAAAGTGCAGCTTACTAATTTTTTATTTATAACATTGACGGAAATATCTTTAGATCTGCTGATTACATGTTTTTCTAAACTATTGTATTGCCAATTTGTATTTATTTTGTACTCAAAACATACAAAATGACTTTACCTGATGTGATTTACTTGTAATTTGTAATTTCGCTTGTCAACAAAATTTTAAATAATAACCTAAATTTTATCTTTAATCATGAATTCAAATTTAGTAATTCATATGTACGTTGTTGTATTTATCAGTAGATATAACCTTTTTCTTTTATATTTCCTACAAAAAAAGTTGATAATACAAAAAGCAGCATTTGTGATAAGTACGTACTGAATAAATTGATAAAAAAATATCTTATTAAAAATAGGATATTTAAATTAAAGGTGGCAGCTTCACATGGCTTCACATTGATGTGATGTTGGTTACAGGTGGCATTTCGGTCAAAATGAACTATTTCATGACATTGTAAATATTAAGTTTAAGTTTTTGTGATTTACGATTATTTTGGTTAAAATAAAATATCATCAAAATATCTTGCGCAACTTATTTGTTACACATATTTTCACTATAAGAAAGCCAAATATATTCGAAATGAACTCTTTTCTCAGTTGATGAATATGATACATGATGAATATGGTTAGTAATTAATAGTGGAGTCACTTAATATAAGGCTCCAGTAACCCTTGTGAACGGCACTTATCGACTATTTTGATGACCAAGTAATGAAATATGAGGATAAGGCAATACTGACAGGCGAAAATTGAGATTCGTTGCAAAAGATACCCCATACTTAAGAGAATTTCGAGTCGCTTCACGGCTTGAAATATTTGCTATCACTAATGACTCCTATGGCTAAACCTTAAGTACCCACATTCTTTCATGAACCTACGCAGAAAAACATAGAAAAAAATTTTTTTTTACTTCCTACAAACTTAGCATTAGTTTATAATGACGAAAATGGTAAAACATTTGTAAAAGTTTGCGGCTATCATAAATACATTAATTTTACAAATGAGTAGTTAGTTATAACACAGATTACTAAATAGTGTTATAATAACGAATCATTGTTTTTATGCACACGCTAATACAACTTACTTTTATGAAAATTTTATGGATGTATGCAAATATGAATAAACATGCGTGGGTAAGTACAATAATACACGTGTCACATATGTAATTTTGAGAAATTGTTAATCAAATAGCTGTATGTCTTCGCCGTAATAAATTTCGAAATAGACAGTAAATAATGACTATTGTTGTAGGAATGTAGGGCAGTTGAAAACAATCGAGCTAAGTCCTACAAATAGGAGCTAGTAGAACAGTATTTTGATGTGTAAGCAACTTAAAAAACGATCAGATAAGTTTAGAAAGGTTGGTCAATACAAAGAAGTAACCTTTTAATAATGCCAAAAATTAAATCCTTATTCTAATTTTGATCTCTTCATTAGCTTATGTCATCACTTCATCAGTGATATCTGTAAATGTGCGCATTCACATAGAGACGAATTTTGTTTTTCATTTATTAAATTAATTATAATAATTTTCCTAATTTGTTATTTTTTTGACGAGAACTATGCTTTTTAAATACACATGTTGACAAGCTTTAAAAAATCGTGAAAAAAGTCGAATATATTAATTTATGTCGTATCGTCTTTTCAAATAACCCTTCGACAAAATGACAAATCGTGACAGTTTTATGACGGGACTGCCGCCGTTGCCTATCACGAAACAAATGTGAACAGCAATTCAGGAATTTTGAGAAATCGAGTGAACGCGCCCTAACTCTAAATTAGTGGACAAATATCAGCATAACAGAGTACTCATTTTTGTTGCAATGAGTACAATTTGTAATAATATTAATCAAAAGATATTAGATACCGCTGTCAAGTGGTTACCTTGGCGTGCTGTCGTGTGTGCATAGGTACTTATATTTAGACAAAACTTAAAAGCTAATAAATATAGGCCGTAAACGTGTTTTAAGGTCGATTTTCATTTGGAAAACAATCCTAGCCGGATGTAATATGTTAGGTATAGGTCAAAGTGAACCATTGGTACCATTCCCAACAAACAAGTCTGACGGGCCTAATTGAAATATTAATATACTTGAACCTACTGTTTAACCATTAAATGACGTTACTTTTAGGTTTTAATGTCTCAAAACCTTCACCTGCAGGTCAAAATACAAATAAAAATGTTCCGTCTTATTTTTTTATAGTAATGTGGTACTAATAGCTAGTTTAAGCACAAAGCTTGCAATTATGACAAAATAATGGTCCAAAATCTAGTTTATTGGGTGTAATTCAGCTAACGATAATTATCATAGACGATGTTAAATCAATTTTAAACTGAGTATACACAAATAACAGCTTCATAAATATAAGTTATTTCACATGACAATACCTCATTGTATTGTGTTAGGTAGTAGTTTCAGAATCCATTTTCTGTTCTTTGGAATAATAGCTGCTCCTTAGTTTTCTCATGTCGTCCACGGTATCTGTCCTTTCTAGAAGAACAGATGTATCCGATCCTGTTCCAACCATAAAGGTGGAATCTTTGGCATCCAATTGCATTCTGAAATAAATAATTAGGTAGGTCAGTAATTAAATTGTCAATTTGATTAAGTACACTATTACTTTTTTTTAAGTTTTGTTAAGCCATTTTAACGCTCCTTTGCCGTTGCAGTATCTCATGCTTATTTTCAATATAAATTTGGTGGCGTAAAGTTTTTGAATTAAAGAAGAACGCTCATTGAAAGGGGTAATTTACTAGCAGCAATGATGCCACGCAATTAATTGGTGTTTTTAAATCAAACAAAAAACATCTTAGGTACGGCATAGATTATGCCAAGGATCTTTAACTCTTTTTGGTACTTTTCTTTTAATATAATTATTAGCCTGATACCTCAGAATGTCTAGCGGCGTCCGATTATGCTTTGGACACATGCAAGGCACGAGGTCGTGCCTCTTCTTTCTGATCCACCAGCCCGCGTGCGAGAGCTTCCACTCTATGGTCTTCGTTTGGGCCACAGCGCACGCGCCGGCCTCACGCAACAGCGCGAAGTAGCTGGCCATTAACTCTTGGCCTATTAGTATAAAAAACTAAAGTGTTACTTGCCACTTGTTATAAAAACTTTGAAGAAAAACTACTCGTACTTATTGACGTGACAACGTCTTATAAATTGGTTTGCCGGGTGACACCTCAAGAAACTGCGTTACGCTGCTCCGCTCACGTTTCGCGCGAGAGAGACAGAGCGAGAGAGAGAGAGAGAGAGATAGGCATACACACCGGTTCATGTTATACGAATGAATATTCACATTAAAATTATTTTACCACTCAGAGTCGTTGTCACGTAAAACTTTCGCGCGTATACCGACTTTACAGGCAACCAATTTTTTTTTAATCGTTTTGGTCAGATGGATTCAGTCAGGTGCGTTGTTCGAAATATTTTATGCGATTTTCTACATATTCCGTGATACCCAAATCCTAACAACGCTCGTACGAGCCAAAATGAATGCGGTATAAACCAAAAGGCCAATCTAGCAAGATATAAAGGGTAAAGACATAAGATTTTTACAAGAAATGATGGCAAATAAACCAGTAGGAAAAGTAGGTAACATTACATTTCTCTAAAATACGCAACAGCCGACATCGTACTTCTTACTAGTAGGTGTATCATCAGTCGAGTAACAAATTGATATTACCGGCAGATATCGCCATCATAAGTCGCGACTGCTCAGCTTCTTCTTCGTATATTTCCTTCTTTCGTCTTTGGTAAATAAATCCTTCGTCGTGATCTGGCTGCTCATTGCTGCTTACTTCGTATTCACTCTAAAAATGATAGTGCAAATTAATATCACTTAATACGAATATCAATTTCAAAGCTAAGATAACACAATCCCTGCTGCCATATAAAAGGGTTTGGAGGTCAGATAGCGAATTGGTATTCGCTAACAAAACAAACACCAATAAAGTCCACTTCAAATCACACCGTCTCTTTAATGAGGGGAGAATGCAGCCAAATGTCTAGCTAATCATAATTGAAAAAAACTTATAAGCCTCTCAATTTTACGTGATGATGATTCAAACAAGAAGACGTTAGTTAAAAGTTCATCAACTTATCTTCTAAAACAAGGGCAATAAGGGAGAGCTGATAAAGCAAATAAATGCTTCCAACAGGTGCTGCGTGCCTACTGGGCACTGCCCAGCTCAGGGCGTTCCCTTCTTAAATGCAGCTCTCCTGATGAAGATGGAGAGCCCTGCCCAGCTGCTTCTGCAGGCTGTGCTCCGTGGCCAGAGCGCTCATCTCAGTAAGAAACTTTGGCCGCCATCTTATGATCTCCTCGTCTGGAGAAATTCAGAAGAAGGTGGGAAGGCTTGCTTAAACCTACCTTCTGAAACGTGGTACCCATTAAGCAAGTGAATGCTTCCGAGAGGTGCTGTGTTCCTAGCTCTGTGCGTTTTCTTCTCAGATGCTGCTTCTTTAGAAGATGGAGCCACCTCCGCAAGCTGTGTCCATGAACAAAGCTAAAATTTCGGTGAGCAACTTTGCCGCCATTTCATGATTTCCTAGCCTGGAGAGCAAGGTAAGAAGTTCTTCAACTTGCCTTCTGAAATGTGGTCCCCATGAAGCAAGTGAATGCTTCCGAGAGGTGCTGCGTGCCCAGCTCAGGACGTTCCCTTCTCAAATGCAGCTCTCCTAAAAGATGAAGAGCCCTGCCCAGCTGCCTGCGCAGGCCATGCTCCATGGCCAGAGCTCCCATCTCGGTAAGCAACTTGGCAGCCATCTCATGATCACCCAGTCTGCAGAACAGGTATGATAGTACGACTTAATTGATATCTAGAGCCACAGTAACGAAACAATATAAATATTAAATATCGGCTTCTTGGTAATTAAGGGGTGAACTTGCTATTTCTTAAAAGATCTGTAAACTATAGGCAATGCAATAACTTTTGCTATTTATTTGTATTGTCTACAAAATGTAAAGTGCCATATGATAAAATAAATGCAAGACCTGAGGGAAACCTACTTAGGGCTAACTCCTAAACCTGTACTGTTCCAGCTAAGCTGCGTAGCAAGTGTTACGTCTACAAGTATCTTGACTACCAATGAATGACTTCATTAATTTTGATGCATTAATTAATTATCTCATAAGTGGCCTCGGACAATACACATCGTATGACTATCTCATCCTAATCATACAATGATTACTCTATTAGCACTCAATCGCCTAAGCACAGATTGATTCTAGGTAGGTGGCCTGAAATCACTTATAATTTAAAATGTGTTTGTCACAGTTATTTGTCGTTGGTTTGGATAATTAGTACATAATATAATGAACTATGCTGTCACGTAAACAAATAAATATTGATGGAGTTGCAAAATGCGCATTACATGAATAGGTACGTGTTAGCATAAAGGTGCATCTGCATAAGTTAATTTAATTATGCCGTAAATCAGAATATAATAATCCACTGTCATCATGGTATGTTTGTTACAAGAAAGAAGGAAGTTCACACGAACTTACGTTGACAAATGGGTATTATACGGTAAAAATACAATTTACGATGTTTTGTCAAAACTTTAAACAAAATGTATAAACATGGGTGCTAGTTACAATAAAAAGGCAATAAAATATTCGGTCTTTACAACATGACATGGGGTATGATTAAATTTATTATGATATGTAGTATGTTAAGAGAATGTATACCTTTGCATAACAGCGGCAAGGTGCATTCTCGTTTCGCACAAGCCTTCGATGTTTTTGCTTTCTGTATGGATCTTGAAGGCTCTATCGAAAGTCTTCTGGGCATTGTTTAAATTATTCATCATTAGCTGGCAGATGCCAATTTCAATTATCGCTTCTGCTGTTTTGTCAATGTCGTTAGCTAAAATACAATTGAAAACAAAATCATAAACTAGGCAATAAATGCTTAGCGTAGGAAAAACAACTTTTTTAAAGTTTTCGATACCAACTTACATTTACATTGGCACAAAGTACGAGTAAGATACAATAAAATTAAGTGCGACAAATTTCCAATTCATCATCATCTTCCGCCTCTAGACTTCATTTATTTTACTAGAAAAGACTGAACTTTCCTATTTCAATAATATAATCGGAAACGGAATAGTCCTTAACCTAAACAATCAGTAAGTAATTGGGGACTGAAGAGTGGACTGATCCTTTAATACCTACTGTCCAGACAGTATTTCATTTATGTCTTTGTATAGTTTTATCTTTGGCCCTCCTCTCCACCAGCCGCGAGAGCCTCCCCGACTTGGCCGGGTCCCTTTTCCTGACTTTTCTGACCTTCATCAGCAGCACCTAGGATAGTTGCACCCGGAATATGGGAACCCTGATTTAAAACAATGATGACCTCCTTATTTGTGTGACTGTACCATCTTTGGCCCTCCTCTACGCCAGCCGCGAGAGCCGCCCTGACTTGGCTGGGTCCTTCTTCCTGACGTTTCTGGCCTTCATCAGCAGCACCTAGTAGAGTTGCACCCGTAGCCTGGGGACCCTATGCTATAACGATGATGACCCCCTTATTTGTGTGACTGTACCATCTTTGGCCCTCCTCTACGCCAGCCGCGAGAGCCGCCCTGACTTGGCTGGGTCCTTCTTCCTGACGTTTCTGGCCTTCATCAGCAGCACCTAGTAGAGTTGCACCCGTAGCCTGGGGACCCTATGCTATAACGATGATGACCCCCTTATTTGTGTGACTGTACCATCTTTGGCCCTCCTCTACGCCAGCCGCGAGAGCCGCCCTGACTTGGCTGGGTCCTTCTTCCTGACGTTTCTGGCCTTCATCAGCAGCACCTAGTAGAGTTGCACCCGTAGCCTGGGGACCCTATGCTATAACGATGATGACCCCCTTATTTGTGTGACTGTACCATCTTTGGCCCTCCTCTACGCCAGCCGCGAGAGCCGCCCTGACTTGGCTGGGTCCTTCTTCCTGACGTTTCTGGCCTTCATCAGCAGCACCTAGTAGAGTTGCACTCGTAGCCTGGGGACCCTATGCTATAACGATGATGACCCCCTTATTTGTGTGACTGTACCATCTTTGGCCCTCCTCTCCGCCAGGCGCGAGAGCCTCGCTGACTTGGCCGGATCCTTCTTTCTGACGTTTCTGGCCTTCATCAGCAGCACCTAGTAAAGTTGCACCTGGAGCCTAGAAACCCTGAGTTATAACACTGATGATCCCCTTATTTGTGTGACTGCATCATCTTTGGCCCTCCTTTCATCCAGCTGTGGGCGCCTCTCCAACTTGGCCGGGTCCCTCTTCCTGACTTTTCTGACCTTCATCAGCAGCACGTAGGACAGTTGCACCCGGAGCCTGGGAACCCTAATTTAAAACACTGATGACCGCCTTATTTGTGTGACTGTACTATCTTTGACCCTCCTCTCCTCCAGCTGCGAGAGCCTCTCCGTCTTGGCCCGGTACTTTTGCTGACGTTTCTGGCCTTCATCAGCAGCACCTAGTACAATTGCACCCGTAGCCTGGGGACCCTTTTCTATAACGATGATGACCTTATTTGTGTAACTGTACCATCTTTGGCCCTCCTCTCCGCCAGGCGCGAGAGCCTCTCTGACTTGGCCGGATCCTTCTTTCTGACGTTTCTGGCCTTCATCAGCAGCACTCGGTGCAGTTGTATTGCTGTCATGGCAAAAACCGTGTCGGGAGGAACCTCTTCGCCCTCCTCCTCTGGTTCGTAGAGTGGCCAGTCCTATAAGAAGATTCATTTTGGTCTTATCCCCCTTATGCTGGCCACACACGATACTTCCTGTCTTCCAGTTTGGTTGATGTCACGCGAATTCACGCCTATCTATGATCAGTTGTAACTGATCCAACCGGTTGCGACATGCCAATTGGACCATTAGGAAGTATAGTGTGTGGCCAGTATTTCTGTGATCCACCTCTCGTGAGAACGTACTAAAATCTTAAAATTATAGTGATCTACCAAGTGTATCACAACGACGTGGATAATGACCCCGAGTACCGAGTAGTGTGAAAGTATAATTTAGCATAACAAAGATACGGGGCATTAGTTTGACTTCTTGCACAAAATCTCGTTGGTCTGATTCTATATTAGTCAGTTTCTGTGGTCGCGGTTAAAGACATGATGATGTGTTAAATCCAATTATTATTAGACATTTTTGCAACTAAACTAGTAAGCGTTAGTTTATGCTTTATAATTATTAAGATTATCTAATTGCAACATTGTTTTGTTTAACTGCAAAGTATCAATACCTTACTGAGACTGTAGTAGTTGCATCGCAATGCAATTCAAACCACAATTACTTACATTGCAAAAGAGAAATGATGTCGAGCGTATTACAAGCATTAAGCTAGTGTTCTAACTATTACGTAACATATTTTATTTCAATATGTTCTTAGCAAACACAAACGTCCTAATCCTAAAACATTGTTGTAAAAACTTATTAAACATCAACATCATACAAAACAAACTAATGAGGGGAAAATTACTGGAAACATACCAACGTACTTGCAGTTACCAAGAATCCTGTCCTACATGTTCAAATTACCTACAATAAAAGTTAACCCGTCATTTACAGACCCAAAAAAAGGACATACAAGGCTGTTTAACGCGAGTCCGTGCGTCATGACAATATTATATATCTTGTTGTTAGTATGTGACCGACATTCTTAGTAACAACTATCTATGAGAGCTCAATTAGAATCAGTAAACTAGCGGGAGAAGCTTCGTATAATATCAGTACCCATTTCCGACAGAATTTCACTGATGTTGACAAATAACAGTTATTAAATCGATTACATGTTTGTTGCGAAAGATTATATCACTCTTGTTATTCGTCTAAAAGTTATATGTCAGCAGTGATTTATCTTAGTTACGCCCGTATATCAATCAACCAATGTACCCAATGGCGACGACAACAAACAAAACTATTTATGAAAAAATAATCAAGTTCAATGTTTGATACATAAAATGTTTTTCCTGATCCTACTTTTTTTTTAATATTCTTAACGTTTTCCTGTTTTTTTACTAAGTGCTATAAATACGGGGTGTTAAAAAAACGGGGAACGGCTATCCCATAGTAAATCGATCAGCTGATTGGCAAAACATTTATTTTTTGAGATTTCGACCCAGGTTTTTTTGGGGAAGTTACCCGTTTTTTGTAACATCTGTATAAAGGGTCGACATGTACGCACCTTACCAATGGCGTTGTCCCTAACTTCTGTCAGTATGGTTGAAGGCTCTTCCGGGTCTGCTCCTGGAACTGATATTATGATTAGATCCTAATTGTTTCCTCTGGTTCCTCTTCTAGTTAAGGAAATTTCTCGGATCTTCTTCTTATAGGCAAAATTAATTTTTAAAGACCAAACTCTGCTACCGACAAAGCATTATGAGTGGCCTTGTAGAGGTCCCCGCGTGTTCAGGTGCTGGGACACGCAAAACGACTCTTATGGAAAAAAAAACTCGGATTCGTATTGTATAACTTTAAACTAACAAGTACTTTATTAATATAATATAATTTATAAGTAGGTATTTGATTGGTCAGCAAGAATCAAGCTGGGCATGTATTACCTACCTAATTATTTACTTTTGTTTTATTATTTGCGAAAAATAAGTTAGTAATTATTACGCTCAACTCGGTCTCAGGTAGGTAAATGAAAAAATAGGGCTTTATCGCAATGAGGTATGTTAGTAATTAATGGCTTGAACTTGACTCGCCAAATAAACTGCGAGATTGTAATCTCTTTTTTGGCAATAACGTGCCCATACATCACATCGAGATCGCGAATATCGTGATAGTAAGTGAGAAGGCCTAATCCGAAAAACTAAATCCGTCAAAACGATAACGTATAAAGACGACAGCACATCAAGCTACTTATTCATCATTCCTTATTACACACCTACTCATAAGATGCCACAGATTTAACCTTGACGTGCTGTTATGTGTACTTGCGTCATAAAACGAAAAAAAACGATTATCGTTTTAACGGATTTCGTTTTCGGAATAGGCCTTCAGTGCTGGTGAATTTTACTTATCTACATGACTAATTACACCGTACTTGAGAATCCAGCTTGTCTTACTTAAAATTATGCAAGAAAATAAACCTCTTCTTGACACATTTCAGGTTAGCGAAATTTAAGTTGAAATTATGAAGTTTCTATATTTTAGCATTAACAATGCTAAAATATATTATTATTATATATTATTATTATTCTTTACAATGTGAAATTAAACACACTTAAAGGAAAAAGTCAGTTTTTTCTTTATGTGTTTTAATTTCACATTGAAATTATGACATCATCAAGTCTTCGATATTTGATACAAAATGAGACTACAATATTTACCACGGAAGAAATCAGTACTCCAATAAAGTAAAAACTAGATTACTAGTTTTACTTTAGTAAAGGAGATCATGAATAAGAATTTCCTCATATCGAAGGATAACTGATCACATTACTTCCTCTTCGACGCCTATTATTGACCTATGTGTATCCTATAAGGAGTATATATGCAAATAATGACCTTTGCGGGAGCTACTATTTTCTACTTTTTTACTATCTTCTTACTAGGGAAGGGAAACAATTATATTCGTTTATATGAAGAGGTATCTAGATTCTCATAACCTGATTGATTGGGTTGACATCTGATTCATAGGACGTCCATAGACGTTGTTGGATGTTTTGGTAAACTAACAAATTAAAGAAGTCATTTACGTTATAATATGGCAGAAACGATCGATAGTCTTTAGTCGATAGTAGAATCTTTGATGAATCTTTGATTAGCTGAAAAAAAAATGACTAGAAGTTTTTCTTACATTTATCCAGTAAAAATTTGGCGTAGTGGTATTTACAGCATGCCTTTTGGCGTCCTCCGTCTATCAAGTACTGGCTGGACACCGCGATCGCTGCCAAATAGAACTTCTCTGCCAGCCAAAGTATGCCCTTTCCCTGTTCAGCATAATGCATTGCCAGGCTTAGAAGTTTCAGACATTCCTTTTTCGTATTTCCTAAAATCAACGAAAATAGGTAAAACATACGACCCACTTACTGCTTCGCAAACACCCGGTAATTTATGCAGATCCATACTACGAGTATAGAATTTAGATGGATTATCTCATTCATGTTGGTAATTCATAAGTATGTTGAGTAAAAAAAAACTTGAATTCAAATTAGGTTGTCGTCAAGTTTGTTCAATTAGTAGTTTATGTAAGCAGGATAAATCCCATAAATCCCAATGTATAATAACGTAGTCAAGTCTCGAAGATGATGGTCCGAAAATGTTTTTTTAATATCAATGCTTACGCAACTAAAGTTCGAAATGTTGTGACAGGAATTTATGGACCATTAAGAGTCCAGTGGCGAAAATCACGACAATAATAGAAATAAAATGAACGGGGAATCGCCTGCGGATATCTTTTTCATAATATTGCTTTGAGATCAGTTTAGCGAAAATCGATATCTTATTGTAAGAGTAGAAGAGTATCACTAAGAACCCCGCAACTAACGGCGAAAATATGATATTCTCGTACAAAGTTTTATTTCCTAATTCAGGCTGCATATTACCACGTAAAATTATGTGTTGGAATAAATACCATCTATTTTCAATCTGTTTAGTAGTTCCAGAGAAACCGAACCTAAGATGAAGTCCATAAACTAGGCAATGATAACGCAGTTTTATTCCTAGTCAGCAAAATGCGTAACTATTCAAATGGGTGTACGTAGGTACAACTATAAAAACGTCAGTGACAAGTACGTAGGTAAAGTACTACGACTTATGATTGGAATAGATTATTTTTGTTATTTATGTCGCGGTCTGAAAGTATTTACCTATCAGTTTTTTAATTAGATTTTACATCACACTTCTATCACTAAAGTCCAAAATGCTTAAGCAAGTTCCTTGTTACCCTTCAAAATTGATTAGTCAATTGGACTCATGGAGAATAACAATAAGGTTTAGATCACTTTTTGGTAATGGAACTATTTTCTTAATTCCTTGAAATGACACTTATGTAGTCAGTGTTAATCAACATCATAAAGGAATGATTAATTCTCGTTTAATTATAATGATCATCAATCAAATTATTATGAAATTTAGAACTTGTGAATTAAATGTGTGTGTGGCGACCTCTACCGTTCACCATCACAAACGCATGCCTAACGGTGGCAAGCACGACAGCGAGCACTGATAAGGCTCTATAGGCTAGATAGCGCTGTTAGCCCTATAACCGCACATGAGCCGCGGGATTTTACTTTTATTTTATTTTATATAATATATATTAGGATATAATATTAGGATCCAGAATAATACAGATAGACAAATTAAGATGATGTCTATCGGACCTTGGTACCCGACCATAACACCCGGTCGGTGGGAAGCGCTTCCCTTTAGCTTCCTAACTCTAAATCCGTTGCGCCAAATGTGCAAGCAATTGTGATTTTACCACTTTCTGTTGGCGACCGTATGTACCTAGCTCAAAGTTTACATTAGCATCATTCTTAGCCCAATTATTTTTAAAAGATAAAGGTAAGACGCGCAGGAAATCTTTACATTCATTAAAAATTTGAAAAAGATAACTATGTAAAGGACCAGCGAAAACAAATGCCTTTGAATACCTTTGTCTCTCTCCTTCTCAGCTTTCTGCAAACCAGAGCAAATGTGCTCCAGGTAATCGACTCTCTTTCTCAAATCCACGACAATACCGATGTCGTCCTCGGCTACGAGTTGAATGTTGTCGTAAATAAGGTCCTGCAGATAAGTCGCCGATTCTGTGTATCCGCCCTCTCTCAGCTCTAAAATGAGACATTCGTGCAAAGGAAATTTCCTCCTGTAATGAATTATACATTATTGAGTTTGAATTTACGACGGGTAACTTGGCAAATATCTGTTCTTGTGGCTTGGCCTGGCTGCCCTGAATTTTTTGGTACAAGTTTTAAAACCAATGTTATGTTAATGTCTGACTTTTCTGTCTGATATTATCTTCCTCATGAAGTGCTCACTGAGGATAATGCATACGAAAAAAAAATTTACATAACAACACATAAATTCCAACACACAAGTTTGAACAAACAAATTCCGGGGGCCATTTAATATTGTACGGTTACTCGTTCGCTCATTTAGACCCAACACATCTTTCATGACCTAGAAGGGTCTAAAGTTAACGTTATTTTAATATCACTTTATGTGTACCAATAAAGTTTTTTGAAGTGAAAACTTCTTTAGCGGCGTTGAGCACTTTTATGGCGTGGGTAGAAACTGTGAAACTCGCGTCAGGTCACGTGATGCTGATCGAAAAACCGTAAGACGGTTGTTAAGTTTTCACTTCTGCCGGCACTCCCGGAGTGCAACCCGTGTTTTTTAGCTTAAATAAAGTTTAGTACAATAGTATTCCCTCACAAACCTTCTTATTCCTTTCGCATCAAGCATGTCCAAGCTGAAAAGGGCTTTGTTCCTCATGTTCTCCAAACTAGTTTTAGTCATACAAGCCATAAGTTTCGGCAGCTGGCGTCTCTTCAGCGCTCCTTGGGACGTCATGATTGTTATTGTATTACGACACCCTTCTCAAAACTTTTTGCGTAACATATCTATCACCAATAAAGTTATTGGAAATTGAATTAAAAATATGTTTACAAGTTTGATTTTGTTGTGTTGTGACGTTTGTATTTGTCAACATTGTCAATGCCAAAATAATAATTTTTAATTGCAAGTTTCCGCAACTACCTATATCGCCAGGATCAGTGACGAAAGAAAAAGTATTGTTTGGCCTTAATTGCCAACGTAGTGTATAAAATACGAGCGTAACTTACACATTCAGGTTATCGAAGAGCAAGTCCTAAGTCTGCTTTAAAGAGGTCGACAAACAAAATATTCCACTGTACATTTTAGGGTTGCGTCATGCATGCGTTATCAAAGGGTGCGAAAAACTTTGATACATTAAAGTTAATTTTACTTACATTAAAATAACTATTTATTGTATGTACTAGTCATGAATTTCTTAACATTTTGTAAGTTTTATTTCATATTGTAACTATTTTTACAAATATTAAATATGGAAATGCAATCATTACTTAGGTACAATCAAGAAGAACATTTAAAATACGCCAATTTCACGTAATTTATGAAAATACCCAGAAATGTGGAGATGCTATACGTTACTTTTACAACTAGAATATTCAAAGACCAGACTCAGAATTACGAGGGCTTGCTAAAAGAAAATATAAAGGCGTTACGTTTTCTTGAATTTTTTCTCCATAAAATACGCAACAACGCCATTGTATTAATGGGGGTGTGTTTTAGGGAGGATTTGCTTGTTATTTTTTACGAGTTATCTTGTTAAGGTTTATAGGTTTGCCATTTGACAAAAGGCACACAAAAATATTTCGTCGGTTACTTATTCTAAAAAATAGAGGGTGTTATAAGCCTTGTATGCATGAGGCAATAAATAGTCCTGATATTCCGGCAGAAGTTAATATAATAAGGTTCGTTCATAGACATGGCAATGGCGCTTCACAAATTGTTTTTTGTCGATATTTCCGGAAGCTTAATAAGAGTACTTAACATAGGTTTGTTTGTTTGTTAGTAATATTTCCCTATTATTATTTCTGAACATTAAAGGACATGCGTGATTAACAAGTTATTTCAAAACTAATGGCTGCTTGTGACTACGTCCACCTGGTTACCCTTCATCTTCACAATCGATATACTATATAAAAGAAAGTGGTGTTAGTTACACTTTTTATAACTAAAGAACGGATAAACCGATTTGGCTGAAAATTGGTGGAGAGGTAGCTTAGAACCAGGAAACGGACAAACGGTACTTTTTATCCCGTTCGACCGCGATTTCGAAAACAAAAGGATACCAGCGGGGGGCCACTAGTTCTTTATAAATTGTAGCACATGTATTATTCTGATGTATAAACTACGAGTATATTTTGGTAAAATTTTATTAAATCCCTATGGATTTATATAGTACTACCCTATAGTTATTTTAACGTTAAGAGTAACAAACATCCTTCCAAACTTTCGCGTTAATAATGGTTTATAGAAGGATGTAATTTCCTTTTGCAGAGAATTCAGACGTTCGGCGTCAACTCAAATGGGCAAGATTACCTGTTACTGCGTGTTAGTGGAATTTCGGCCAAGTTGCCGGAATGGGGGAACTTATTACTTCACACCTAAGGTACCCTTTGGGAATGTCTCAAAAACCTTTGTTCTGCAAGTTCACTGTCGCTGAGATGAAATTTAATACCTATTTCTTTGGAGAGTTACTTAGTGTAACACTGTACTGCTGTAATATTTTTTTTTTAATTTAAAATAAAATTAAAGACAAGTGGTAAAAGAAAATTTAATACAAAATGACGCGTCAACTTCTCATTGACTGTCAAAAACAGCATCGTAAGAATTTAAAGTTCAGATTCAGTACAGAGTTTGCTATGAAATACACCCAAACATAAGCTCAGAAACAGACATAGAAGTCAAAACTTTTTACTTTTTTTATGGGGGTTAAAACAGGTTTCTTATATATATACTAAACATAAATTAAAATTATTAAAGCCTCATGAGACGTCAAGTTGTGGTAATATCCCCAGAACATCCCCAGAGTCAAGTAAAAGGGACAGTTATCCCAACAACACAAAATAATGAGCTTTGTTAAAATGCCCTATGATGAAAAGGTATGACATTAACTTTCCTTTTGTGTATTTCCTCATTATAAAAGAGCGTAAGCGCGAGGATAAGTTGGATAACATTTAAATGAAATTGAATTTACGTATTTAATAAGCACCGTTGTTTATTACATGCAAACAGTGGCCCTGGATTTATATCACTTTGCGAAATGAATCCAGTACTCCTGTTGCATACTTCGCTGTTATGAAAAGAACTTAAGAAGGAGACTGTGAATAGCCATTCGGGAATATTTTTAAAGATTCGCTTTTATCCCAGACTAAGCCCATCGATGCACTGAATGCTTCGATGATGAAGTGAGTTCACTAAGATGACTGCCTAGTTGGTGTAGTGGCAAAGTTTCTGCCTTACATCCGAGAGGTCCTGGGTTCGATCCCAGGTCAAGCCAAAATTGTTTTTGAGATTTTCTGTCATGAATTTCTCAAAAACAGCTCGGAGTCGGGAAGTTGGCGCTGTTACACCCCCGTGCCTCGGAAACGTGCCCCCGTGTCTTAACGTGTTAAGCCATTGCTCTTGCGCCTGATCTTTCTTCGGTCATGTTGGATTGCCGTCTCACCGAACTTAGAGAGTGATGGAACAGTGTGTGCACCTGTGTGTTGCGCTCATACTTGTGCTCTATAATATCTCCTACGTAGTTGGCTGATCTCTGTTGAGATTGGCCGCCGTGGTCGAAATCGGCCACGAGGAGGAGGACTTTTACTATTATTAAGATGCCTGTTCATTCTAGCTTCATAGATTTTGGCGTCGTTACTGCTGGGTAAGTACTGACCACCACACTAAGCTTTCCACATTTCTCTATTAACACCTATCTGTTTCTACAGGAACTCTTACTAAGTCACATATCTTTATTAAATAATATCAGCTTGAACAGAGCATTTGTCACATGCTGAGCAAAGCTAATTTCAAAGGTTACTAGCGCAAGTTGGCAATCGCAACCCTCCCCTAAGGGATCACTATTGACACAGTATCAATTGATTCAGTGACCTTTGCTGAAACATTGTGACGCTAACCAATCGAACCGATACAAAAATAAACTAGTCCCACAACATTAATCCTATTTAAATACACACAAAGCACTTATGACCAGAAAAAAAGTTATTCGATCTATCTAATACGTACCTACCAAAAGTGTTACATACTGAATTTCCGTGCAAAATTTATCGTAATTGCTACTGGAAAATAGGAGACATAAAGTATCGTGCGGGAAAATTTGATCGTACGTTTGCTTTATATAATAACACTCTTTCCATGTAACCGTAATCTAAATAATATACCAACAACGATGTACTTAAGTATTATAACAAACTGCAAATAGACCATAATCTCCTGGATTTTAAAATCTATAGTTACTTTGCGGAAATCTTTTTTTTAAATCTACTCTATTTGAATAACGACATGAGCACGTTACTGCACTTGGAAATCGTTTGTACCGTAACCGTACAGTCCCATTTCCTAATGGCACTAATATTCTTTTAATAGCACCAGCTATACCAGTAAGCCACCGTTCCTGAATAGGGGAGAATTTCATTTTGAGATTGTTTGAATGCATTTGCTTTATCTTTGTATTTCTGCCAGGATCTAGCATACGCCAACAGGTGGCAAAAAAATAATATACCTTTTGTGACTTGGACATAGTCGCCCTATGGCTAAAGTACATACCAACGTGCTCATTTCCAAATACCTTACGTCCCTACGAAAATAGGTAAACTATAAAAAAAGCTTAAGTGTAAGTTTTGGGGTCATACACTCGGCTTGAGTGGTATTATTAAACTTCGAATTTATTACTCAAAGGCTTTGTTACGGGGTAAGCGCATGCATTGTAAATCAACCTTAGAGTTTGATGTGTTTTAGTTCAGTGGAAATCTGGCTTGGCGCCAATCTGTCGTGACGACGCGATCAATTCCACCCAAGCTAACTTAGGTAATACGTGCCTGCGACTAATCGGGGATATTCTTGATGTTGCCTTAGATTAGCAGGTGATCTATCGGACGTAATTAGTTGTTCTAATATCTACATATTATTTAGGTAAGAGCATTTCTTTCCCACAAGCCTGTGTCGCGGTGCTAGGGCCTAAAAATATGATTGAGTACCGTTTCAAAGGTCTCGGCGAGCAGACTAGGCCATAACTATTTGTTCGAACTTTCTTTGTTTATGAACAATATTCTCTGAACTAGAAAATTATCTGTACTTGAAAACAAAACACTGATTAAATTATTGGTGGTCATTCTACAAGGAATAATACTCTGTAATTTTTATTATTTAATTAAAATTTCAAAGTGCGAATCTTCATACTTAACCAAATTGCGATTTTCCAAAGAAAACAAAGCATGCAACCTTATCACACACAAGACTTTTGTGAGGAAAACATGTGATTTTGCTGATATTATACTTTATTAAATATTAAATAGAATTAAATTACTTGAAGTTGTCCATTAATCCATTGCTTATTTTTTGGCAGTCTTAGACACAACACCATGCGGCTTTTCTTCATATTTCTCAGCAGGTTTAGAGCTGACTGCTCCACCTAATGCTGACAAATTGGCATCTTCATTACTCTTCACTTTTTCAGGATCTTCTGAGTCTGCTTCTTGCTTTTCTTTATTCTTCTTTGCTTGTTTCATTGCCACTAACATTTCTGAAAATTGAACGATTGACAACAGATTGCTGATACTGCTAAAAGCTTAAATTAAAATCTAAATGCCACGAGATTTTATCCGGATAGGACGGGAAGTTTTGGATAAATCGTTTCATACAAAATGTGTTTAAAACACCGGCGAACCGACGAGACGGGAATGTGGGCAGGAACGTGGACGGGAAAAATATCGTCGGCGACGATTCTTAGCATATAGATACCCGCATCGTTTCGTTCCGGGACGTATTAAGGTTGTGCTTTGTGCGCTACATGTTTATCGTCTATTGCTCCTAAGCAATTGGGAAATTGTCACAGTAGTCAAATACAGATTTTAGGTAATAACGTACGCGTCCCGCTCACGATTTTGAAGGCAAGTTTTATCTCGTCACGAATGCAGTAACCTTTAATCAAATCTTGGATACAATTGCAAAAATACTTTAGTCACCGGTGCACACTTTAAGCTTAATGAAAAATTCCTTCAAGATTTATTTAAGACAATCTAGTATAACATTCGTGTAAAGTGTTATTGCAAGGCGAATTTCGTAATGTAACTTATCTTACCACGTCTGAAATTTGCAGAGAGCGGCATGTCTGCTTTAGAGTCGAATTAATCAGTTCATTTGTTCATTTTCTAGGAGCATCTTCCTGCCATATTTTTTGAATGGTTAAATGAAATTATGGTGAAAATCTCATTTTTTACAATTTTTATCTACAATCATGTCATCTGATGACAGATTCATGTATCCGAATAACTTTACCATTTTCAAAATAACTTAACGAAAAAGTTTGGAATAGAAGATAAGATACAAAACCTTACAATCTGAAAGAGTGCGATATCTTAGATTTAATCATCAATCCGTAGCATAAAAAAGATCCATTGATAAACTGCTGAATCTAAATCTCTATGCAACAAATCGTTATCTCACGAATAACTTAAAATTATTAACATTCGATGGTGTCACAGCCTGACCTATTATTGAATTCGGTAAGTGGATATTACCTACTTATGTAAACATACTGCAATGAAATTAGCATTCTTACGGCATATTCTCAAAAGAAATAAAAAGCATTGGAACTTCGACATTTCTAATGCAAATGAAGAGTGTATTTGTACGAAGTGGAAAAGTTTACGACTGTCATACTAACGGGAGTAAAAAAGAAAATTCCAGAGCAAACGTTTCAACTAAATTTTTTATGCGAATACTTGGCACACCTACTCAACTAAACTTTTTCTTATACCATTGAAATGGAACTTGCGTTGCCTGAGCAGAGACTCAAAGCGTTAAGCTAAACTTTTATTTCACTAACATGTTTAATCCAATAAAACACGATGTAAACATTAAATACCAACTTTTTTTTAAATGTTTAGTAAGTTTTCTCATTTTCGTTCATATCTATCGGCTATCGTTTGAAAAATGCTTATCGTAACTGCAAAGAGTTGCTTCGCAACCTCTTCACTCAGCTTAGTTATCATTACATGACTGCAATAAATTAATGGATTTACCGACAAGTTATGAGAATTTATATCCCTAATACATTACCTCATCAAGAAACGCAAATCCCGCGTTTACGCCACAAATTGAGCCGCGGAATCTGTAATCGAATCCCTACTAGCAGGATAAATTTATCTGAACATTTTATACCTTCGTGTTTCGTATCGAGATGGATTTCATCTGAAGCTGTCACCATTGGCGGAGCCTGAAGCCTGTCTGATCCATCATAAATATGAGGAGATAAACTGTGGCCGTAAATAAGACGTTAAGGAAAAGCTATGGTAGGTACAAACAATAAATATAAAGAAAAACATGTATAAATATCGGTTTGGGTTCTATAGAAGAGGATACATTCAAATATTTGACGAAATGAGAAATCCTTGTTTAATTAACTAGGCACTCGTATTTTTTTTATTATTGCAAGTTAAGTACTTAATAGGGACTTTTAACGAACAACGTGATCACTTAAATACAGGCTGGAAATTATTACAACAACTGTTACTGCTACTAATTGGGACCATTTAAACTGAGGGTCAGTTCCTCCACCAACACGAAACAGCACAGTAGCACAGATTTATAATTATTGTTTCCATCTCAGACACCCAAAATAATAGCCCTTTTAAAAGCCTAGAACACTAGAATAGGCTCTATAATATTATCAACACCTCATAAGAGTCGTGAGGAAGCGCAAAGCCAGTGAAATGTGTCAGAATGTTGTAGCCAAGGGCGTGCATTCCTTAAAGGCAGTAAGCAGAGCCTACCTAATCATTATGCCCATTTTATATTACAATATAGCTGCATAAACTATGCTACAAAACAAAACCAATTTTAATTATTTTTTTTAACATATGTGAAAAACTGTCGTCAATTTACACGCATTAGTACCATGCGCCCAAGTTAAAACCGAAAATAATCAGGCAGTAGGCTGCCGAGTGATTGCTTGCTAGATACACGCACACATTTGAAATCCCGTCTCATACCTACAACGACACACATACAAATTAAAAACCCGAACAAATTAAAAATGACACGTTGTTCATACAACTCAAGGTGACAGGTGACATAGCCATTTTATACCCCTAAAGTAGGCATGCATACTGAGTGACGGAGAATACTTCGGAGTCTATTTAAAACACAACTTATTACTTTAAACTTTTGGATTGAATTATGTTCAAATAATGGTTTCAAATTGGTAAATCATGTTTTTATTTAAACCTTAATAATTGTATTGACAAACTAATAAAATATTGAAAATTTGAGATAAAAATCTTTAAAAAAAGATTGTGTGTGTGTAGGCGGAAATAGAAAACGTCCCGCTATCTAGTATCGGGTTAATCGGGTAATTGAGCTACTATTAGCTCTATCATCTAGTATCGAGTAGGTCTATGACCTACTCGATACTAGATGGCACGACTGTAGCTGTTTCCTGCGCCTAGAATTTTCAAAGAATTTTCTTACTTTTATGAAATAAAACTTCACAAATCATTTATTTATATGATCAATATAAATGATAATTTTATAATTTAAATACTAAGCATTTTTTTGTGAAATTAGTGAAATTAGTTGCGCTAGATGCTATGATTTTTTGTTTAAAAGTAATGCAAAAATTGTTTTTAAAGAAACCTTTCGCCGGCCATTTTTTTTCTATGTAGTTGCTTTCGACTTCATCTCCGCGAGTGTTTATAAAATTGTAATTTACTAACGATTCGGTTATTAGGTGCTTTTCAAGTGTATGAAAGTGTTTCTAAGTTTTATTTTGCATTCGAAACGATGGAGAAACTGCAGTGTACCGTTTGTGTTGGCAATTCTAGTGTTTGTCTTGAAAAGTTACGCGCAGAAAGTAACAATTAACAACGGCTTTTCTCTTTCTCAAAGCCACTATGGATATCAGTTATATGATATGTCATTATGTATATATTCATTCATTTTTTTGATGCCTGTGGTGGTAAATTAAATCATCAATTAAAGAACATACTGCACTGAACATCAAGAAAACTTGGTAAGTCATTTTTTGTTTTGATGGTGTTACGCCATCATTTAACAGAGCTTTAACTCAAAAAAAATTATGTGCCTACTTCAATGAAAATCCATTGCATGCCCTTGGTTGTAGCAATACACCATAGCCAGTGCAAACCGCGAGTCTAGGCTCTTTGATATTTATCCACACCTCGCAAGGATGCGGAAAGCCAGTGGAATGTGTCAGAATGTCGTGGACATAGCCAGCGCCAGCCACGGGCGACATCACGCGTCGACGCGACACCGGACAGCCTTCCGTTCCAGCTTGGTTTATGATCCACAAACATGAGATGTTTTATGAAATAAAATATGACCGTAAAGTCTATGCTTTTCTACAATGCAGACGAAGTAAACTGTAAAAAGTTATGGTTTGCTGCAACACAGGTAGAATTTTTGTATGATTTATAAAGCTACATTTGAGTACGCAGGCTATTTAACGTGTTTTGTTTGGTTGGTGATACTAGTTCTCCACTTGCGTTACTTCGACTGTAAATGCTTAATATACATATAACTTAAATATTTCTTACAAAACCACTAAGGTACCTATAGAATAGAATATAGAAAAATATGATTAGGTAAGTACGTATAAAAGAGTACCTACTGCAGCACTGTGATGATAACTCAATTAAAAGGAAGGGACCGTTAAATCGAAAACTGTCAAAGCCTTCAACTCAACTAGATATCCTAAGGAAAATTGAGTGTTGTTCACTGAACTAGAGAAATTGCTTCTCTCCAAATCTAAAGAACACTTCAATATAAGCAGAGCCCCGAAACTTCGTCTGGTCACGCCAATCTCGGTTGTTCCTTAGATTTTGGATGTGCAGTCAAGTTTACCTACATATCAATCTGAGGTCATGATAATCTAATCTGTACCTACTGTTCAGCTACTTCAGCCCAAATAATGGTGTGTCAATCTCGCTAGGTCAAACAAATAGCATTTTTCCTTTCAGTAAAAAATGAAATGTACAAGAAATTATAATTGGCATTCATCATTCCATGAATATGCTAATACACTACGGCGATCGTTATTTACTCGCGGCTCGAAAAAATTGCAAGTTATGGAGCTTAGTTCCCGACAAACTACTGTAAAGAGCGATTTCAGGGACCGCAATAAAACCGAGCTCAGGGCACGAGTAAAATTTATTTCACAACTTCTAAGCCCATACGAGACCTCGGATTTTAAAGTTCAGAAGTGTGCTAAGAGTAGGGACTTTAATACTATAATCTAAGTGGCTGTAATTTAAATAATTACATTTTTACATAATAAACGAATATAAAATACTTTGATCCGGACGATGTACTGCATGCTATTCTTACGTAGGTACATATCGTCACAAGACACCTGGGGTATAGTTCCGTTTTGAGCTGAGCTGACCAAGCTTTTCAGTGTTGGCGTGCATTGATATTTGCAAAAATATTCGCACTATTAACCTATGTAGTGTTACTTACTATTTAAACTATTAAATATTTACCGTTATTAAATAAACTAACTTACACATATTATTATATTTTAATATATTTTCAATTTATAATATTGATAGAGAAATGTTTTAAGGATAAAGCCGTGGTCGTATACCACTTTTTTTAATTTATTATTCTTATGGCATACGACCACGGCTTTATCCTTAAAACATTTCTCTATCAATATTATAAATTGAAAATATATTAAAATATAATAATATGTGTTAGTTACTTTATTTAATAACGGTAAATATTTAATAGTTTGTACATACTAAGTAATTTCATTGGAGAGTGTTTTCTTGTTTCGTACTTTTTAGAGCGTGTTTTTAAGTAGTCGGGTGTTAGTTTTTAAACTTTATTTTTATTTAACATATTTTGGAGTTCTAAATAGGTTAATCTTGGGTTCATTGATTTCTCAATCTTTCCAACTCCTCGAACGATCTTTGGTCATGTGGATTCTTTAGTAATTTGCTAGATTCCAGTGAACTAATCCATAATCCATCTATGGATCTTACTCTGCTAAGAGCCACATATATAGTCGGGTAAAAAAGATGTGAATTATATACAATCAGCCCATGAATACAGGTAAAGTCACAAGCAAATGCTAGTAATATATATATATTCAAAATGTACAAGTAAAGCGCTTTCAAATGATACCAAACACGGCATATTTATCTTAACTTAATTTTTTACTTCGTATGTTTTGTCCGCCAGAGGGCGCCACATTAGATTTTGTGAAATCCCATATAGCCTATAACCAGCGGACAATTAAGACGCTTCTAATGATGTCATTTGTCGAATTCTGATAAGTAGTTTAGAAGTTACGAGGGAACAGATGAACATCCATACCCACATACATACATACATACATACAGGTCAAAATCATAACCCTCCTTTTGCTTCGCCGTAGTCGGGTAAAAATTAGCTTCCTGCCAGCGGCCTCGTCAAATTCGGTTAATAAGCGTGTTATTATACCTACATATAAACCTTCCTCTTAAATCAAAATCTATCTTTTAAAAAAAACTGCATGAATCCGTTAATTGAGTAGTTTAAAAGATCTGAACCATACATACGGAGTACAGACATAAGGACAGATACGGGAAGAAACTATGAGTTTCTTCTATGTAGTGAATTAAATCCAGATGATATTAAGTTACTAAACTAATATGCGAGTTGTGGCTAGAAGCCTCCTTAGAGTTCTGTTTTAAGTGAAGCTGGCTTTTATGTGTTGGTTTACTTGCATTGTTAGATAAACGGAACAGAAAAGAACATGTTTTCTTTCTTTCTTTAATGACTAAAATGAAAATATAGGTCACATAACCGCATAAATTAGGTTAAACGTAAATAATTTGTTATTTCTGCACAGAGATAGATGGTCACCTATCTATTAGTAGGCGAGGGGACGAAGATTAATAGTTCTGTGTCACGAGATGCGGAATCCAGGCGTGTGTGTGTTCACATGTGGTCAAGGCATTAGCATACATACGCTGTGCAGATTATCTGAAGCTGATTTGCATATAAGCTATCGGCCTGGCTATTCCTGAAGATGTAAGAACTCAACCACACCTATAAAACATTTCTTAAGGAAATACTAGCGTAAAATATTGTACTATTAAACACGCTTCTACGAAAGGAGGCACGGTTATAAAGGAAACAGTTTCTTGGAATTCGTAGCGCAGAAAAATGTTATGCTGCAAATTTTTTAGTCCTTGACTAATCCTGAGTTCGTGTAAAGTTTCAGCAACATAATCTGCTTGATGCAATAAGCTCTTTATTGTGAAAAAGTGTTGGAATTAGGATTAATGCTGCAAAATAACAGTTTGCACATGACAAAGTGTAGGTAAGTAAACCCAGTCTTTTTTATCTCCGCCACCCACACGGGAAGCAATTTGCATGACAAATATAAAACCAGCTCCAGGGTACGGTAGACAGCACGTCACTGTAAACACTGCGGTACATTATGCGCTTGTCATACGGAAGATTTTGAAACAAAAATGGGTAGCCTGATGTGTTGGCCCCTGTACATAGTGGAGCCATATGTAATGCATGTGTGCTTTTTTCTATTTTTGCGTGCATTTCATGTCGCTAGAGGATGAGGTTACATCAATTTTAATTCCTTATCTACAACTTCTGAAACCAAAAGTTTTATCGAACAATCGAAAAGCCTCTGTGTCTTTATCCATGAAGCGGTCGGTCTCAACATGGTGAAATCCTATCATCCCTACTTGCAAATAAGTGCCGGCTCAACTTTAACAGGCAATTTTTTAAACAACTACTATTAATGGCTCAAATCTGGGTCAAATCGTGTAGTTTATTAACTCCATCCAACATCAAAATGCGCGCCGTAATATGCACGCCGCGGGGTGGCTCACAAAATCACTGCCTGCCTGTTATTATTATAGAGATTGTACAGACAACCACGACGAGCGGCGCACCGAGGCGTCTTAACTAATAGCTGAAAAAGGGGTGATTTTTTTAAACTCTGCTGAGTTGCCGCCGACTGTACACGATGAGCATTAATTTTTCCTATGTCGAAAGGGTTGATTTATCAAACAAAGTGCAGTGAACAGGAACCGTTATTTCCTTGAATGGTTCCATGTTCCGAATACTTCCATAGTACTAGTAGAGGAAATAAAGCCTTTGAATATCGAATGAAGGCACTTCGTATGCAAAATATGAAAAATTTACTGCAGTCGAATTCTATCGTTTTAGTTTGGAACAACAACTTTTGCATAGATAAAGTACTCAAAGAAAAAGGAAAAACTGTTGTTAACATGCGGTTTCAGTCCCGCCGGGACGGTTCCGGCGTAGTGTACACGACACCTAAAGACAAGCTAAAGTCTTACTGAGTTAACGGATGTAAAAATTAACATGATAATAATTTCATAGGAAAAATAGCCTCGAATGGATGTTTTATTTGTTTTGATCGCGATTGAATGGCTTGTAACATAATGACCGTTACGTAATAACTACCTCAGATTACTGAGAAGTGACAGACAGAGAAACGGTCAGTTGTTTACTGCGTGAGTTTATGACGTCTGATTCGCGGAAGAAATTAGTATGGAACTTTGTAGTCCAACAAAACAATTGAGATTTTAACATTAAAAAAAATCCTTTTTCAATCTAAAATACTGATTGAACATAAAAAAAATGGCAGCTGATACTAATGTAATTTTGGCAACAATTTAACCTACACGAATGACGTAACTCTAGTGATATACATACTCGTATACATACATACATACAAGTATTCCGCATGTACAGCTGGGTAGCAGCATGGCAGCTAAATTTGATGTAAAATCAGTATTTTTGGTGTAAAAAAAATATGTTTGCAAATTAAACCATTTTTAGGTGCGCATTTGAGGAAAATATAAGGCTGTTGATAAATGTTTTCAAATTATTCATATTTCTAGTACTATAAACAGTTGGTTTATTTGCAATGCAATAACTTATTAGATGTAAAAGAATTTTAATCGTGGAACATGAATTGATAGGTAATTAGTTATTTGATATACCCTGAAAAATATCCCTTTGTATTATGCGTAAAACTCTACGTAAGTAAACAACAGAAGTAACACGCTTATAATGTATACTTACTATAGCACAGTATAAATTGTTGGTAATTTTGTGTGATTTTCTATCATTGAGAATAACGCTTATGATATACGAGTAGGTAACGTTTTCTTATAACAATAGTTCAGAAGAAAAGTGTGTAAAATAACAGAGTATGTACTTACAGTTAATTCGAGGGTGACTGATATGTTGTGTAAAGTGATGCTGCTCAATTACATGTGATGTGTGTGTGTAGGACTAACTTTACTATATAGGTAAGTAATTACTGTATGTTAATAAATTGTGCGAAATGTGACATGCGACAACATCAAAAGTAATAAAGAAACCTAAAACATTAAGTTCATTAAATTCCCCTTAACCAGGCGATTTATTTTCAAGGCTGTCACATTAAAGCAGGAGATACTAACAAGTGATTAATTACTTTAGATTTAAAAGAAAATCTTATCAAAACAGATTATGATAAATGTATTCCGATTCTAAATAAACGAGATAACGAATGCAAATTTTAACAAATACAATAATTTGGCTTTGTCATCTCATACACCAACATCATTCTGACCTAGTCTACATCGATGCAACCGGCGTCGATAGTATTTGTTTAGATTTAGTTTTATTTTATTTTATTTTTTATTTCAGAAACTATCAGCTTATTACAGTTAAACATATGCAGAGTGAGTACTTATAATTTAAATTTAAAAAATCTGACCGAATATAAAAGAACAACTGCCCGAAACAGATTTTGAGGAAAAAATTTGATTAGATTTTTGATTCTAAATAAAAGTGAAAACACTCATACACTAAAGATCGTTCGAATAACCTGAAATAAATTAACAAATTATTTAAAATGGTAACACGCTCATTACTAAAATGAACTTCTGTAGCTATGAAAACAATTTCTGCCATAAGCGAAGCTTTATGTTGTAACCGATGTTACGTGTGGTAAATGGTTTTTAAAATAATAAATAAAGACTTACACGCAAACTGTAATTAAAGTCAGTCAACCTTATAACAATTTCAGCCCCTATAAAAATGTAACGAGTTTTTCTAGCACCAAGCAACTTACACGCCCTAATAGTAACAACCAATTTAATGTTATGAATGGTTTCTTGTGGTTTACAGGTAGAGGTAGAACCATAGTTTTGTTTAAGTTCAAGTAAGGTATTCAATCACTATAGTAATTTAATATTCATAGTCGTAACTTCCAAAATAAATATTATTTCAATATCAGTATATCCTACTAATCTGTACCCTATACGCTTTTTCCTGTTTTTGGGACATAGGTTATGTAGGTACAATACATTTTTTTACATTACACTGTCTACTCTGTCTTTTGAATAAAAATGATTAATCAGGATATCTATAACAATGAATGTCAGTAACAAACAAAGAGTTTTATAGTCGCAAGAATTCCTATCTGGCGGCTATATATTAAGTTTCACGTACTTGATCTTATCGGGAATTTCCCCCTTATTCCCCAACCTTAGAGGTTAAAGTTATTTATCGCCAACTTGAAGGAAACTAACCATATTTCATCCATATCGTGTAAAGAGCTCAATAAATGTGCCGCAATGTAAAGCCATTCAATCCAGCAGTGAGCATAGATAGTGATGTTATTATGATAGGTAGTAGTGATGTTCCGGATATCCGCATCCGTACCCGCGGATATCCGACGGAAAGAAAGATAAGAATCCGTTAGTTGTCTTTCTAGATCTTTTAAGTTGTTAATTTTCTATTGAAATGGTGAAATGCTTAGTTATATATAGGTGATTAGGTAAATAAAAACAAAACTATTAAATTGAATTCAAGTATTTTTTATTTCTTAAAATAAAATATTTGGCACCTTTATATTGCATAGTTACCGTAGTAAGTTACTATACCAATAGTACATAAGTCAAAGGTACTAATACTAGTCAAAGACGTTAACTAAGGTCTTGCTCGTTGACACAGATTGAGTAAAGAAATGAAGATAAGTATCCGTATCCGCGGATCTCGTCACTAAATATCCTTATTCGGATCCGTATCCGCGGATATACATTTTTTTAATAAGTAGCTCACAATATTAGGTGCCTGCCAATTTCGTGAAATTTGAATTGTGCACATCACGTAGGTAACTTCCCAGCAAAAACCTGAACCTTCACTCTGCAACCAACAATCATTCTTCTTTTAAAATGAAACAATAGCAGTTTGTCTTTTTAAAACTCCTTTGGCACAGAATTAGAACAGTTAATTGATCTGGCTTACCACGAAAACTTTTCCTAACAAATGAAGCCATTTCATGTAGGCAACTTAGTAATTACCTACTCTATTAAAATTTTATCAAAAGCTAAAGAAGCTCAATCAAGAAGTTTTTGCTTTAATTCTCTCCGAGAGCATTTGTTGTTCCATTGGATAGCTCTGCAAGTTTAGATAAAAATGTTTTTATTCATATATTTTAGGCCTTATAAGCACTAGTGGGTTTACGAATAATACAACAACTAATATTTTGTAATAGGTACACTGAGTTGCTTTTAATAAAGCTAATATCAGTTCCATAAATCACACAGAATATCTTACTGTGTCATACTCGAACATGCTTACTTTATGACTTTCTTTTGAATATCGTGTCAGTGTTATTCAAACCGATTTCAATGTTAATTGAAGAAATGTTTGAAACAACAACACTTCTTGTACTTACTAATCCGCTCTTCAGTTGTTTTAATCAATCTAGATAAAACAATACCTGCAACTAAATCCACTAGTACCTACCTAGTTGCAGTCAAACGAAGAAAATTACTCGTTGTTACAACTTTCCTCACTTTTTTATTCGCTATTTCATCTACCTGACACGCTGTTTACTTGCCTTCTCGAGGTAAAAACACAAACACTTAACAGTCGTTAAGACACCCAAAATGGTGGCAGTTTCGGATCATTAATACATCCAAACATCAAGAAACGTTCATCGTAGCTGAAATGGCGCAAAATACCCATTTGGAAGAGTAATATCATATTGCGGTATATTCCAGTCCATTGATATAAAATAAAGTTCACGACATTTGTAACGACGATCGAACGTGAATGTCGTCTCTTCCTAGCCGTAAATGTACAACTTGAAATATTTCATTTTGTAAGTAAACCTAAGATTTTCCACAAGAAACTCAGGACATTTGCAGTGTTCAGGGAGTGAGATTTCTTTCGTGTTCTTATTCTTCAACCAAGCATTGTTTTCTTCAAATGCGCATATTCGGTTAGTATCATGAAAATAAGTAACATAATCTACGTTAGTAGGTAAAGGTATTTGTCGCTGTGAATAAGTGATGACAAGAAAACCAAGCTGAAACACACTATCTTCGTATTTTAAACATCCCTATTTAACTTAAAGTAGAACATAAGATTCAAAGCATAAGTAGAGATAAGTAAGCTCCAAGCCTTTTTTTAATCAAGAAATGATTTCCGCTTAGGTACTTATTTTATAAAATGCTATCTGTAAATTAATTATCCGTGATTTTCAGGATACTATAAGCTCACTGAGCGTAATAAAGCAATTAGTCTCGTGAAACAACGAAAAGTGCATACGTCTGTTCTGGAATGAATGAATGTTGTATTCGCTTATGCGTTTTGAAGACAATTACTTAGTTTCAATAGATAAGTAGGTTCAAAGTTGAGTCAACATTAAAGTTAACAAGTTTGTGAGTACGAAATACAGAACAAACAAAAATATTACTTCATTAAAGTTATTACTCGGCGAGAAAATGTCGTGGTCTGCAAAAACTTCGTTAATAAGTCCTGCTTACTTCGGGGGTATTATTTCAGTCTGCAAAATAAGAAGTCATTCACCTTTTGTAGCTGCATTGTTAAATACGATGAAAATAATGGTAGTAAGTTTTAAGACGAGTTCGTCAAAGTAATGAATTTTAAAATGCTTTCAGTCAAAATTAAAAATGTGGGTGCAGCATAAACCACCACTCTCACCTAAAACTTTTGAATACCAATCCCTCGCAATATTAAAACATCAATACCGCACCACTAAGGCTTCTTGCTATCACGGAAATGCAAGGCAGAGCAGATAAGTACTACTTAGAAGTACTGTTTTTTTATCATGGATTATGTTTTTTTTATCTTATTCGTGCAAATGAATTAAAATGATGAATACTGCCAATCAATTTTTTTTACAAAAAAAAAGGACAATGCTTTGGTAGGTGACCTACCTATGCCATGGCTTGGCATGTACTATATTGTTTGATGCAGTCATAAAATTAGTATTCAAAAACGTACGTTTTACAAAGTACGTTTTAGTTCATTCCCATATTTGATGTGAGGTCTCATTACGGGTTAATTATAAATAAAGTTTTCACCGCAGTTCCATTAATTAAATAAACGTGTTCTTTTCTCGAAGGTTGTCTTAAAGAAATTGCTTTAAGCAATAAGAAGACCTAAATGGTACACCTTATGTAAAACTATTTTTAATCTTTTTTATGTGTGGTGTGCAATAAATAATATTCCATGTATATATTTATAAAGCCACTCTGCTCAAACATGGCTTGGGCAAAGTACCCACACGTATGCCTAATAGCGTCCAGCCACACTTCCCCTATGTACACATGCAGAATTACACCAATTTGGACACTCCCCGCTTAATTACGTAGTCACACCCGCACGCCCAGATTGGTTTTGTGGTTTGTCAATCTGCGGTACTGATGGTTGTGTCGGTTAGTTTTGATTACTAAAATATGAACAAAACGCCGATTTCATGGATTAATTGATGTTTTTCGTAACAAACCACCTACACATTATATTAAATACACTGCTTGCTTGTTGTTGTTATGCTAGTGTTACGTTCTAGGGGTGTGGGATCTAGATTGAAATGCACTTCTAAACCGATGAAGTAGAGTAGGATTTATTGTACACACTTTACGTTACAACACTTAGTACACAAACACTTATATCGCACTCCAAAATCTTCTTGTCGCAGTTTTCGCTTCGATGTTTACTCGTCGCTTTCCCAAATTAAACTCCAACTCGGTCGCATTCCCGGGCTCCTTATATACCGGCCGTCAAGGACTCCCGAATATTCGGTAGGTACCTACTACCCAGTACGAGACTGTTCGGGATCCTTCCAAATGCCGTCTTGCCTAGCCTAGACCTTTCTCGAATGTTCGGCATCATAGTGCTATCCTTGTCTTGTGCTGTCTCTGTGACACCTTTCTGGAATGTTCTTAGTATAGCTGCCTCTCTCTAATCGTGCTATCTCTTTCACTCCTACTGAAAATTACGTCATATACTGAAGTGGGCTTCAAAGGCCCATAAGGGGTCCTGAAAACGCCTGAAAACGGGTTTTCAGGTTATGGCGTCATCTGATAGAGGGTGGCCTGAAACGGACTGAAAACATGTTTCAGGCGCCTGAAAACAACGGCAACTTGGGTGAAATTTCGATAAACTAGTATGTGTTAGAGCACTCTCTGAAACGGCCTGAAATGGTATTTCAGCCTGCTGAAAACGCCTCCAAGGCACGGAAAAACACGATCAAAGTTTTAGCACTAGCCCACCGGCGTAACACTACCCCCTCCTTAGACATGCTCGTCCCGAGCATCATTCGTTCCATGGTACTTGGCCAACCGATCAACATGAACAATCTTACAGGGGCTACGTGCGTTGCGCTGTATCCGATAAGTGACGTCGTTGATCCTTGTGACTACTTTGTACGGCCCTTCCCAACGCGGCGACAATTTCGGTGACTTTCCTTTTCGACGCATAGGGTTATGTAGCCACACGAATGATCCTTCCTCAAACCTCGTCTGGTTAGACTTCCGGTCGTATCTGGTCTTCACCTTCTCGCTGGCCTGCAATCCATGTTCACGAACATGCCTGTGAACATCATCAAGCCGGTTTCGCAGTTCACTTGCATACTCCGAAACCGTCTTTGGTGCATCTGGAGGTCGTCCGGTCAGAAGGTCTGCAGGTAAACGTAGTTCTCTTCCAAAATTAGCACACGCAGGAGTTACGGCCGTGCTTTCATGAACTGCTGTCCGATATGCCATTAAAAAGAGCGGAATATGCCTGTCCCAATCCTTTTGATGGTTGTCAACTACTTTGGCCAAATGTCGTTCCAGAGTCTGATTGAATCTCTCAACCATTCCGTCTGACTGTGGGTGATAGGCCGTAGTCCGAGTTTTATGAATTCCCATGACTCGGCAAGTCTCCTGAAACACCAGAGACTCAAAATTTCTTCCCTGATCACTGTGGATCTCAAGAGGCACACCATACCGACAAAACACTTCAGTCACTACAGTTTCCGCTACTGTGACTGCCTCTTGATTCGGAATGGCAAATACCTCAGGCCATTTGGTGAAATAGTCCATGACCACCAGGATGTACTTGTTTCCACGGTCAGAGGTCGGGAACGGGCCTGCGACGTCTAAAGCAATTCTTTCCCCAGGTGCTCCCACGTTGTAAACTTTAAGCGCACCTCTACTGCGTGTATGTGGTCCCTTAACTGACGAACAGCTAGTACATTTCCTACACCAGTCTTCCACGTCGTCCCGACAGTTTATCCAGTAAAAACGTTGCCGAATCTTCATCAGAGTCCTTTTTACTCCTAGGTGTCCACCGGAAGCGCCGTCGTGAAAGGATCTTAAAACATCGCTAACTCTCTTTCTTGGTACAACCACTTGAAGATGAGCATCCTTTCCGTTTTCTGACTCCCATTTCCTGCACAGTACGCCATTGTGCATAACCAGACTTTCCCATTGCGCCCAGTAGCTCTTTGTCACGGTACTCATCGGAGCTACCTCACACCACCTTGGTTTGGGCGCCCCAGCGTTGATCCAATCGTAAATGGGCTTTACATCGCAATCTTCCTGTTGTGCTTCTTGCATTGCTTCATCACTCCATTCTTCGCTAACAGTGTCTGTCCTCAACATCTTCACGCAGTCCTTACCCTCTTGCCTTAAGCAGTGTTTGCAATCATCAGGACAAGGTCTTCGAGAGAGGGCATCTGCGTTGCCATGTGACTTTCCACTGCGATGTTCGATGACAAAGTCATATTCCTGCAGTTGTTCGATCCAGCGTGCCACCTGACCCTCAGGGTTCTTAAACTCTAACAACCACTTTAGAGCAGCGTGGTCAGTTCTTATTCGGAACTTGCGTCCAAGCAGGTATTTACTAAAATGCTGCAGAGTTTTGACGACTGCCAGCAATTCTCTCCTAGTGACGCAGTAGTTTCTCTCCGGCTTCGATAGCGACTTGCTAAAATAGGCGATCACAACTTCCTGATCACCCTTCTTCTGTGACAAGACTCCTCCAATGCCAGTATTGCTTGCATCAGTGTCAACAACAAACTCGTTCTCTGGGTCTGGATATCCCAAAATCGGTGTTTCACAAAGTCTCTGTTTGAGGTCTGAGAAAGCTGCTGCACACTGATCATCCCAGTTGAATTGTCTTTTCTCTTCTGTCAGCTGGTGCAAAGGCTTTGCTATATCTGAGAAGTTCTTTACAAATCGTCGGTAGTACGAGCAAAGTCCCAAGAAGGCACGTACTGCTGTCTTGTCTTTCGGTGTCGGCCAGTCCTTAACTGCACTTATCTTCTCAGGGTCTGTCTGGATGCCATCTGATGAAATCACATGTCCCAAGTAGTTAACCTTGCGCTTGAAGAATGAGCATTTCTTCGGACTTAGTTTTAAGTTAGCATCGCGCAACTTGGACAAAACTTGTTCCAGCTTCTTGAGGTGGTCATCAAAATCTTTGCCTACAATTATGATGTCATCCAGATACACTAGGCACGTATCACCCAGGAGACCAGCCAGTATTTGCTCCATCAACCGCTCAAACGTTGCTGGTGCGTTGCACAATCCAAACGGCATTACATTAAACTGCCAAAGTCCTTTACCGGTTGAAAAGGCTGTTTTCTCTTTGTCCTTGTCTTTTATTTCCACTTGCCAATAGCCACTTTTCAAATCCAACGTGGAAAACCATTTCATTCCATGCAGAGTGTCCAAAGTGTCATCTATCCTAGGCAATGGATAACTGTCTTTCTTAGTCACATCGTTGAGTCGACGATAGTCTACGCAAAATCTCATGGTTCCATCCTTCTTTTTCACCAAGACTACTGGAGAACACCAAGGACTTGTCGACGGTTCTATCACTTTATCTCTCCTCATTTCCTTGATCATGTCTTCCACTTCCTTCTCTCGAGCTACTGGAACTCGCCGCGGTCGTTGTCGAATAGGCATGACATCTCCGTTGTCGATCTCGTGCTGCACTACTCCAGTTCTCCCGATATCACTGTCATGTGCAGAGAAGACGCTCCTATAGCGTTTTAGCAAATTACGTGCCTTAAGAAGCTCTTCCTTTGTGAGATCATTTTGGCAGTTTTCCAATAACTTTCCAATTTCCACAACTTCTTCTTGTAACTGGTTCTCTTTCGACCCATGGCAACTCCGTATCCAAGAGATTGCCTCGCATGTTCCCATAAGGGTTCCTTTACTTATGACGTGTTGAGTGTCACTTAGATTTAGCACCCTTATAAATGCTGCAGATGACGTCGTTACCACTGTGCGAGCTGGCATCCATGGTTTACTGCCGTCCATTTTCTCTATTAACACGCAGGAATGAGATCCTTGTCTCGCACCGTGCGGCAATGTCACCGGAACTAGGGCTTGCGATCTAGGTTGAAGTGTAGTCCTTCTAGCACAGAAGACATGTCCACTCACTCCACCTTCCATAGGAACTTCATAAGCCCCAAATTTCAGCACGCCTCCTTTCATGTCGATCTTACACTCGTACTTCCTCATAAAGTCAAGACCAATAATGCAGTCATCTATGATGTTAGCAATGATGACTTTGTGCCAGTACTTCTTTTCTCCAATCTTCACTGACACTTCCTGCTCCCCCTGGACGGAGATGTACTGGCCAGTAGCCGTTTGCAGCTGAAGATGCATTGGTCGGACTAGATGATCCCTGGACAGGTGTTTCAGCAGTCGAGAACTGATCACGGTCCGAGAAGCTCCGGTGTCAATAGTAAGGTGACATGGTACTCCACCAATTTCTCCTTTGACAGCCAGACTGTTCCCGTCGTTCGCCTGCGAGATCATAACTGGGACATTTTGACCACCAGCCAGCACTCGTCCCTCAGTCCTGGCTTGTACTCGTTTCCCTGCTGCTGCCGCTTCTGAACTATCAGAGCTTGCTGGCCTCTCCGTTCGGTCCGAGTCCCGTTGCCTCCAAGATCTTTTTGGGCAGCCTGATTGTATGTGTCCTCTTTCCCCGCAGTTGTAGCATCGAGGCCCAGTTTCTCGAGGTGGAGCAATCGGCTCCCTGGCCGCAACTTCGCGCACCCTAAAGGATTTTGTTGAGTCTTGGCGTACAGCTTCCACCTCCAGGGCATGGGCGAGCGCATCCTTCAAGGTCCCATGGTGTCCCAGCCGTACAGCAGCCCTCACTTCAAAGTCCCGAATCCCATCTATGAATGCCTGAACTAGCGTTCCATCGATGAAAGTCGCTGCGGAACCTTGGTACGCCTTCCGGACGAGCTTCTCTATCTCAAGTGCCCACTTTTGTAACGACTCATTATGCCCCTGAGTCCTATTCTTCAGCTGAGCTCTGTAAACGTGCTCTAGATGGCTGTCACCGAAGCGTGCCTCTAAAGCTTCAAGAAGACGGTCGTATGTCTTCTCCTTTCCTAACGCTTCCAAAACAGTGAGAGCTTCGTCCCGCAGCGCCAAACTCAGTGCCGTTTTAGCATAGTCCTTGCTCCAGCCATTCGCTTCGGCAACCATCTCGAATTGGAGCTTGTATGCGGCCCACGAAGAGGTACCATCGAATGGAGGTACCTTTAACTTTTCACCTCCTGTGGCTGGTGCACCTGATACACTGGTGGTGCCGTTGGCCACTTTGATCTCCAACTTCTGGAGGCGATTCTCCTGGCCCTCCACTTTTTCGTTCAGTCCATTGAGGCGCTTCTCGTGGTTTTCAACTTTAATTTCAACGCCCACAATTTTGTCTTGCACCTCAGCCATCTCCTTTTTCCATTCTGCAGCTACTTTGTGTACCTCACGGAGGACTTCTTTCTGGTCCCGTAGCTCTTGCTGCAAGATTTTGGCTTGTTCCTCCTGCTGAACCCGTAGCTCTTGTTGCAGGATTTTGGCTTGTTCCTCCTGCCTTCTAGCCAGTTCCTCCTGCCTTCTGGTCTGTTCCTCCTGCCTTCTAGCCTGTTCTTTCAGGAGGATCAGAATGGCGTTGACGTCTATCTCCGGCGTCCTTGAAGCTGGTACCGCTGTGTCTGACATTCCGGCGGTGCCCGCAGAGTCTCCAGCAGCGGTGCGGCTTCGGGTCTGCATCCCCTCCTTCTCTTCTTCTCGCGGAGTAATCGGCATTTTCAATCCCACTTCTGACACCAAATGTTACGTTCTAGGGGTGTGGGATCTAGATTGAAATGCACTTCTAAACCGATGAAGTAGAGTAGGATTTATTGTACACACTTTACGTTACAACACTTAGTACACAAACACTTATATCGCACTCCAAAATCTTCTTGTCGCAGTTTTCGCTTCGATGTTTACTCGTCGCTTTCCCAAATTAAACTCCAACTCGGTCGCATTCCCGGGCTCCTTATATACCGGCCGTCAAGGACTCCCGAATATTCGGTAGGTACCTACTACCCAGTACGAGACTGTTCGGGATCCTTCCAAATGCCGTCTTGCCTAGCCTAGACCTTTCTCGAATGTTCGGCATCATAGTGCTATCCTTGTCTTGTGCTGTCTCTGTGACACCTTTCTGGAATGTTCTTAGTATAGCTGCCTCTCTCTAATCGTGCTATCTCTTTCACTCCTACTGAAAATTACGTCATATACTGAAGTGGGCTTCAAAGGCCCATAAGGGGTCCTGAAAACGCCTGAAAACGGGTTTTCAGGTTATGGCGTCATCTGATAGAGGGTGGCCTGAAACGGACTGAAAACATGTTTCAGGCGCCTGAAAACAACGGCAACTTGGGTGAAATTTCGATAAACTAGTATGTGTTAGAGCACTCTCTGAAACGGCCTGAAATGGTATTTCAGCCTGCTGAAAACGCCTCCAAGGCACGGAAAAACACGATCAAAGTTTTAGCACTAGCCCACCGGCGTAACACTAGTTTTGGATAAACTATACAAGTGTGCTACTAGCAACAACCTTTTTTTGAAGTGAAAACTTCTTTAGCGGCGTTGAGCACTTTTGTGGCATGGGTAGAAACTGTGAAACTCGCGTCAGGTCACGTGATGCTGATCGAAAAACCGTAAGACGGTTGTTAAGTTTTCACTTCTGCCGGCACTCCCGGAGTGCAACCCGTGTTAGTTTTTTTTTAACGTCAGAGAAATGCTGTTACGCATACCCACCAGCTGCAGGGGCAGCTGGAGGTTATGTGGGACTCCAGGCCTCAGAGTGAGAACCCGCCTACTCACTAAAAACCTGACGGTGCTTTCCGGTGCTATGTGAGTAGGGGACGTGGCGGGTTCACCGTAGGCCGAGAGGCCACAGGCATTCACCGCAATTCCCCGGACTCGGCCGACTCACTTTGCAGCGAGCCCCTACCGGTTGCGACGAGGGAGAAACTGCGCCGTTTGTTGTTTATGCGACGGGGTCACCGTCGCATAAACAACAAACGGCGCGCTAGCAACAACCTGGAACCTGGAACCTGTCGCTGCTAACTTCTTAACTTGGGTTTTACTACTCCTGGATCGTGTAAAACTGGGCCTTAAAAATAAATGGTACATAGGTATGTATCGTTTGTGCCTAAAAGATTTCTATGATTCACATTCCTTAGATAATGAGCATACAGCAGCATATAAATAATTTGTATAACATTAAATACTACAAACTCTGGCACGCTCATGTCTTACTATAAAACACAAGCAATGGCTTCTTACTGTGAGTTGCTCAGTAACAAAGTAACAGATCGTAACTCCCGTAGCAGAAATACTGAAATAATACTTAAAGGCAATGGTATGCACCAAAATATTATTTAGACGGTAGACACAACTAATTTACAGACTGTTTACAGTGGATGTGTAGCGAAACATCTGTTGTGGAGCATAAATCAGACGGTTTATTGCAAGCTCGATAATGAGAATTACCGAATAACCGCGTATAAATACACGCATGGGCGCAAATTTATTGGGATATCGTGAAACTCGTAAGTAAATTATCTACATTACGTAAAAAAATAAATCATATCATATTCCGTGATTAGAAACTTTTTTTAAGTACAAACAACTGAAAAATTTTGTTTGATCATGTAGATCAAGAGTGGGGATTTTCTTACCTTTGTCTTAGGAACAAACTGGTTCTTAACGCCCGACAAAAAAGGGGGGAGAGGGTGTTATAAGTTTGGCCCCTTTTCAGTTTGTTTTTGTGCGTGTGCGGTTTTTTGATTCCAATGATAATTTGATCACGGTGGTTCTTAGCTTTGGCTGGTCAAAATTCTTCCAGCCATTGAAGCTGCTTGTCTTGGGGGGGTTTTGAAATTTTAATTGGGATGATGACACCTATCTTAAATATAGTCAAGAACATGGTGTTTAAAAAACATAGCCCCTATGAAGTTAATACAACCAATATATTTCAAAAAAGCTGTAGAAACCAATGTTTAAACACACAAAACGCAATAAATATTCGGTCAATTGACTCCGATTTCTGACACATGACCGTGACGTCACAATCATTTATTACCATACGAAATCTATGGAGGCAGACCGTTTTGACAGATAATAAAAAGTATGTCAACGATTGGTGGTGTCGTCTAGCCAATTCTACTTTTAAAACTTACATTTAAATGATACATGAGTTGACACATATCAACTTGAACTAAAATATTAGTCAATATAGACAATCCCTCTTTCCCTCTCAAAGCTTTAAGGTTTTGTCCTAAATCGTCGTGACCGTAGGTCCGTTCCTGAAACACCGATTCACTAAATATCTATTAGAGACATAAATTACTGTAAAATACCGCCCTTTCACTTGACTCTACCGACAACACACAATGAATTATGTGCGGCTGCTGCAATAGCAAAAGTAAAAAAAGAGAGAAAATGTATGATCACAGCTTATGTGGCCACATGAAACTTTCATATTATTCCAATTAAGGGCTTTGAAAACCAGGCTTGGTAACGTGCGGATTTTTATATGTATCGCACAGTTCTTTAGTACGAAAGGAGAGTTTTTAGAAAGTTGTTATTTTCACACCACAATCTTTTTGCACCACGTGCATAGGTGTACCTACCTACAATAATAAAGCCAGACTCGCGTTTGTTCTTGGGGGTATTGTCTCCAAATTTGTGAAAAGTAAAAAATGTTGTTTTCGGTATATTCAAAGTATTAGAGACTTTTGCGGACCTCTAAATTTTGTGAAATCTATTCCATACAGGGGATAGATGTCCGACCTTTATAAATTGCGTTTAGGATAGATGACTCACCGGAAAAATGGGAATCTATCCTTCAAAATCTTTGAATTCATTTTGGCATAGCATGCTGTCGCTACGAGACATACAACTGAGTCAATTAAGATATGTTTGAAGATTCTTTTGACAGATATGAAAAAAGTAATCGAATTTATCTGCAAAACTAATGTGATTTATCGGGTCATCTATACCGCTGGGGCATCTATTTCGGCTTTACCCTAAAACTAACACCATTTTTTCAATAGCAAGAAAATTTGGCAGCTAAATATTTGTTGGTCGGCAGTCAAGCCTGCTCCCTCGGCCTATTTCATCTCATTCAGAACTGATCTTTGTTTTTGTTGGACTTTCTCGCCGTCGTAAATCACCGTTTTATTCATTTCCCCTATCTATTTCGATCGCAATGGTACAAGTCAGTTGTTTTTATTAACTGATCGAAACCAAACAAAAAGTGTCCGGATTTATTTTTGTGATAAAATTAACCTTCCTAGTCCGCGACAGTAACCGCCTATTCCAAAGATGAGTTGTTTAAATGCATAAGGAACCAACATCAAATCTACTATATGTACTTATTTCACATTATTTACCATGTACTTACTCACTGCACTCATTGAGGTACCTAAATAGACGCCATCTGTAAACAGATTATAAACAGATGTTTCTCATCAATTTAGGGTTTAAAGAAAAAATAAATAACTCATTTAACTAAACTAATTTTCTGTTATGAATTTGCTGAATAAAGTAAATGAGCATTTTCAGTTCCGTTCAATAAAAAAGTCACGTCACGTATTTATTGATGCTTTTGTATTCAAGACAGGAGTTCATGATCGGCTAATGAAAACATAAAATTAAATAAGCGTTTTCTATCGTCGACTATCTAAATAGGAGGAACCTACTTAGAAACCTCCTTTTAATTAAAATATATATATATCAGCTACAACATACTTTGTTTATTTTGAAAGAAATGAGCAAATCGTGAGTGTGTTTACTAGCACCACAGATTACTAAATAGTTACTTCGTAACTGGATTGTGTACAATGAACCACTTTGAAAACATGCGTTTATATTGGCTTATAAATCATTTTAGTTTATAGCGAGCTAGGGATTAGTAGGCAAGAATAATGCGTTGGTAGAGATACACGCCAAACTACATATGTATAAGAACACTCTGTTAAAAACATGTCAAAATAACATATTTCTATTCAAAACTGTGATTTTTTTATATTTTGACATAAGTACTCTAAAGTGTTTAGATATTTGGTCAAGCTGTACAACTAAGATTTTAAGCGGTTTTTTTATAAACCCAGTACAAGTTTCGAATGACACTATGCTAGGTTACAATGTAGGTTACAGTTGATAATGGGAATCAGGTAAATAACAAAATATATTCAGAGCTTGATGCTAGAGTTTTCTTCCGCATGTCTTCTTTAAGCGATATTAAATACAACTGCCTCTATACCCTTCGCAATAAAACCTATTATCGTAGTTGACATAGATAATTCGACGTGCTGCCGTCTGTACTTACAGATGAATGTGGAAAGTCACGTATAAAATTAAACTGTTATAATTATTTAATCACTTTATTTCGAAAGTGCGTAACTTACGACTAAAACTAAAACTAAAACAATTCTTGTTTTGTTTTGTGACCACGAATGCTGTAAACCGTCCGAAACGTATCTAATCCGTAAAAAGTGTAATCATTTCAATGTCTAGTTTTCGCGTGAATAAAAGACAACAATATTAAATAATACTGTTTTAAGTGTTAGCTACTGAATAATGCCTAAAACAGGAGTTATAAGCAAAGCTCGTGTCACAACTATAAAATAACTAAGTATTCGGGCATTTATTTGTTGTAAACTGTATGAAGAATCGCAAAGTACGACCATGCTGAACTCATACTCTGCAAACAGAAATATTACATGTCATCACCGGGAAGTATTTACAATAACACTTATTTATTTATCATTATTTTTTTATTAATTTTCTAAAATTATATTTAGGTATATGTTAGACAACTTACTTTACTAAAGAGTCTCAGATTGAGATCAGTGAAACCAGCCGCGGTTAGCTTACATGGCTTCTGTGATCTGAAAAAGGAAATAAGTATTATTCACTGTCTTAGAAAACTCTTCAGTAGATACCTACAAAACTACGTGAGTTTATACTGTAGAATGTAGGTACGTTAGGAACGAGACTTAAATTATCTATAGTCTCATTAGTCTCATAGCTAATTATTGGTAATTCTAGTACTCGATACGATAGGTACTCTTACCTTATACTAGCTACAACTTCGCCCGCGTGGAATTCGGTTTTCTAATATATCTAAGTATTGGGAATGTTATTTCAGGTACACATAAAAGTGTCTCTTGAATCATTCTATATATTAAAAAACTGCATCAAATCCGTTGAGCAGTTTTAAAGATCTAGCCATACATACAGACAAGGGCTAGACGCGGGAAGCGACTTTGCTTTATGCCATGTAGCGAAGATATAGACTTAAAAGCTTAAAGTTTTCGTTACCTGGTAAGAACGAACAGCAAATCCTTCATAACGGGAGAACTTGCAGTATACCACTTACTCCTGTAAACTGCATTACTCACTTCTGTACTCTGCAAATTAAGTGCAATTACATTTTATACAGGGTGTTACAAAATACCAAATAAATATTTAAGGACGTTGTTGTGCCCGTAATATTGAACAACTTTCCCCAACTTTTTCAAATATTTTTGATGAATCATTGTGAAATGCCTGCATATAAGAAAAACCTGGGTGATCCTTATTAATTAAAAAAAATGCTTTTCAAGCATTGGGGCAAACTTATAGACGTATAACTTACAGATTCGATAAGAAGATCGCTGAAGTAGCACAAAACAAACACTTGAATGGTCCACATAAAAAAGAATGCCATGAACGCTGACATGTAAAAGGCATCAGATAAAGTCTGAAAGTTATTAAACAGGATAACATGAGTTCCAACTCAGTCACAAAAAAACAATAGCAATATCTACAGGTTCTGTGACTTGAGGTAAAAAAAAAAAAATAAGGCCCACCATTATTAATTTCCAAAATATTTTCAAGTATAGAAGAGCTAATAAGAGAAACGCATGGAACATTCATTCTTTGATTATATTGTTTTATAAAAACTTACACAAATATGGTCAATTACAAAAAAAAACCTATTTCTGAGCAATAATAAGAAACATATAGTTTGGGCCGAATTAAACGCTGTGAGTATAATGAGGCTCACCAAGGAATTAAATATTTTGCGAAATTTAAGATGTTCTAAGAATTTTAAACAATGTAAATGGGTATAATCTGACATTTAGGAACGTGGCAACTAAGAAATTTACTTAAATTTAAAAGAAATATTGCTATGGACCTTATTTAAAAAAAATAAAAAGTTAAGAAAAAACGTTACATTTGAATTAAAATGATAATAATTTAAAAACAGCATATTTCCTATTTCTGGAGATTGTGGTTATTTTCTATGAAGTCAAGGTGCTGTTACGAGTTAACCTTGAAAATAAAAGCTGTATCATGAAAAAACTATAATTTTATTATAACGCTATGAATTGATCTCATACATCCTATAAGGCCCGAGCCTTTTTACCAGACCCGGCTCTGGACCTTATTTACTGAAACACCCGCTTCATATTATTGGACAAATTTGCATTAAATGTTTTGAAGCAAAATTATTTATATGATATCTTTTGTAGCTGGATATATCCCAGTTTCAATTATGAATAAAGAAAGGTGAAATAAATAAACTTTCAAAAAAACACTTCTATTAATTTAAATGGAAAAAAAATTAAGAGGCACTGCCGCAAACATTACTAAGACTACTTTGAAGTATGTGACAAGATTGCGGTATGCACAAATGCTATCAACGTTGCTAGCTCACTATATTTGCAACTTCTACGTGTGCGTGAAATGTTGGACTGTTTTGGTTATCCGAAGTGCTTTTTTTGAATAGTGGGCCTTATTACCAGCTGGGCCTTAAATCCATCTACTACCTGTTTAATAAGTTAAATAACATACTGTGATATTAAAAGCGGATATGCATATTACGATGGAGCTGACAGCCACGTTTGAAAGGCTCGATTTTGAATATATTGTCTCTACAATATCAACGCATCTGCAAAAAAAATGTTAACTAAGATAATTAAAAGGGTCTTTCTTGTACAATACTCTTTTACTAATACTGTGTGTCCGCTTAACTGTGGCCTTTATAAGACGAATAAATAGAATTTAGGCTTCAAGAACACTTCTTTTTCCATCTAAATAAATCAGTAAATTTTTGTGGTTCTTAAATTGTACTTAGTACATAGAATAACTTTAGATTAAATTGATAGAAGTAAGTACTCGAATTATTTTCTACTTAAAAACATTTATTTTACACGTGTACAGGTTACCTACCTCATAAGCTCGAGATGTCGTCTTACAATACTCTTAAATCGCGCTTTAAATTCATCTTCCGTCCCCAATAGAGCGAAATCCGCATTTTCGGGAATAATCCTCTCAATATCGTACTGAAGTGTTCTGAACTGGATTATAAGGAATGTGCAGGCCAACATGTAGAAACCATCTGTACCGTGCATTTTGGATACTGCAACTGCACCTGTCAAATTACATGTGAAGAGATAAAATAAATCAAATAAATTGTTTCAACGAGCACCCCAATTACCTAGCCCCAAACTAAGCGTTAGCTTGTGCTATGGTGACTAGAATAACGGATAGAAATACTTAAAAACATATATAAACACCCATGACTCAGGTACAATGCTCGTGCTCATCGCACAAGCATGTGCCCCTAGCAGAATTCGAACCCTCGATAGCCGGTTTTGTAGTCTGGACCTCAGACCAGTCTGTAGACCAACGCTGTCGTCAGAAAATTAACAAACAGTTTTCTTTATGAAAGTAAAAATTTTTGTTACCATTTCGAATAAGAAGATACTACTTACTTACCTGCCCAGAGCTGATGTAAGTAAGCAAACGGCCAAAACGCTATGTCAGTCTTATCGAAAGGAAACTTCGCTGGAAAAGGAAGTTGCATTTCCAATTCCCCAGTCGATTTATAAATCAGCCATGTAACCACTAGCGGACCTACTGCAAACACCGCAAAACCAATGGAATCAAGAACGGTATTCGCAGTCATAATTGTATTGAAAATAATCATTCGCATGTCAACCTCTTCCTCTATTTTAGTTTTAATGCCCGATTTAGCACTTTCAGACTGGAGTTTTTTAATCGTCCCCATAAGTTCAACGACCAGGTTACTATTCTTGATGATATAAAACGATTTTAAACAACCTAGTAAGCTTAGTGTCGTGCAAGGAAGAAGGCACGTCACTTTCACGAAATTAGTCTCCTCTGCCCCCAGTTCATCGACAAACCAAAAGAACTCTCCAAGTAAATGAGATATTAGCCAGATGAAGAAAAAGCAGTAGAGTTTACGATTAGTAAAACGCTGAATGACATTCCTATTCACGTCTTCGTCTTCGAAATATATGTCTGAGACTTTAAGGAGAGTGTTAACTTTTTTTAAAGCCTTCGCGAAAGCAATATCTTCTTTAGTCTTTTCAACCATCTTTTTTATGATAAACACGTGTTTAACTCACAAGAAAAAAATGTAATGTGGACTCAATAACATTTTGATTGCCGATGTTAATTTCAATCAGACGAATCCTTTATAATTAAAAAAGAAAAAATCAAGAAAGTAATAAACAGCTATTACCAAATTACAAGTTAACTACCCTATTCAAATTACTTAATTACTTACACCCGAGTTCATTTGTATTCTATGAACGACACCACTCATTAAAAGGTAAACCCTTCTTTAAGCATGGATTGATGGGTAATTTCTTAACATCAATTTTCAAAGTGTTTATAAACTTACAACTTCATTCTCGTTATACTTAAACTAATTTTATAACCCACCTTACTGAACGTCAAAGTCTTTTTAAAACATTCAATAACAAATACGTCCGTCGTTAGACGAAACTTTTTAAACTTTTTAAGCATGGATTGATGGGTAATTTCTAAATATCAATTTTAAGGTGTTTATAAACTTACAACTTTGTTCTCGTTATACTTAAACTAATTTTATAACCCACCTTACTGAACTTTTTGGAACATTCAATAACAAATGAGTCCGTCGTTAAACGTAACTTTTACAGGCACGCCTACCCCTTCCAAATCACAATACGTTGTTGTGATTGTACCAAAATGAGGTGTAGCTCTTGATTTATGGACATGGGGTGACATTTATAATTTAGCAATTTGATTCAGCAAAAATTTAGGCCAAGGAAAACATTTTCGAGTCGCAGATAAGTTAGTGATCGCATAAGTACTTATAAATTGCGATCAAATGAAGCCTGAAACCTAACCTGCAAACTATTATTCTAGTTAGGTTTTAGGTTTACTTTGCAGGCATTGTTAAAGGCAGTGGTAGTGCATTAATGTGGTTTAATAATGTTGTCCAACAAACTATAAATAATTTAAAGTTTAAAATGAAAAAAAAAACTGCAATGCACCTTATGGTGATAGAACAAATATTATCATGAGATGGAACTTCGTCTTCATTGTCTGGCCTTTCCATGGTCTGGCATGACAACCGTGACTCCGTGTAATTGACACTTTATGTAAATAAAGAATTTTTGTTATTATTGTTAAAGTTTTCAGAGTAAAAAATAAGAAATACAATAAGTAACATAAATCTTCTACTGTATTAATTACAAAAACATGCCTTAATACGGGTTAAAAACCAAAACCAACCGTTCCAGGATTGTTACGGTATTAAGGCTAGTTCCAGGCCTACAATGTGTTCTACAAAATCAGTTTTAACAGTGAATCATTAAGTCCTACACCCGGCACCCGAGGCAAGGATCTTCCTCGCTTTAATTTATGCGTTCAAAATTGATAATAATGAAAAAAACACATTTTGAACTGTTTTGTTTTTCATTTAGGATATAATCTAATAAATAAAATGTGAATAATTCTGAGTTTTGTAAAATGTACACACCCAATTGTTTATAGAAAACGACTAGCTTTAAATTAAGAACTCCATATTGGTGACTATTGCGTAGGAAAAGAGTTTGAAAGAGTCACTTTTCATTAACTTGGCGCTTGGCGCGGTTGCCAAGGCGGCATGTTTGTTTTAATAGTAGGTATTTATATTTTCTTGGTTTGTTATGATTGACAACTTGATTGTGAAGATATAAAATTATAATGTGTGTTGTATTCGTAATAATGTGATAAAAATACAAGAAACAAGTTAAGATACACCCTGCGGTTTTATTTATGACCTCTCTGTTATTTTTGCAAAAAAGACCTCACTGAACAATAAAACCCTGCGCAATAATCTCAAGAACAGCTGTCAAAAGTTATTCCACAGTTAAACTAGGGGTCGCACGGGTTTAACTTTAATATCACAGTAATTCAGGACTAAGAGATAAACTTCGCTTTATAATAACTAATAAGGTATAATTTTATCCACTGATTGATCCTAGTTTAAGCCTGGAATTGTTGAACCATGTTTTGTAATAAGACGGATTGTATCTATTTCAGGTAAGCATCGATAATAACTGAGTCACTAGCACAGCAGACGACCTGCTCACATGGTCGCATTCATCCGAAATAGATTCTGAAGGATGCGTCTAAAAATAATAAAGTTCTACTTACTTAAGAGCGATCAGAAAGCGGTGCCTGCTAAAAATAGAACTGTAATACCTGCAACTGTTTAGTGTTACTGCCGAACAGTGAACTACTGACACTCTTCAAACGCTTCGGCGGATATCGTATTTTGGCTACTCTACTACTCGTACATACATTACTATTTACAATGACGTAGGTATAAAACATTGTATAAACTTCTTAGATAAAACGCTACATTAAGGATGCCGCTTGTTAAATTTTTGTTTGCCAAAATATAATAACTATCAATAATATTTTGTCCGAAATACTTACAGATCTTCTTCCTAAAAATGTCTGTCGTTGAATGAGTTTCTTTAGTAGCAAACCTTATTGCATTGTGTAAACCTTTTAAATCGCCATCATAATATCTTAAAGCGTCCATAAAATGGTTGAATTACGAAAAATAAAGCTCGTTTCATCGCTCACCATTACGAGTATATGCTGCATTCGAACAAACTTACGCACGCTCGGTAGAGTTACAGTGTGTGTTTACTCGATAAATTATGAATTATACAAACAGTAGAATATATTTTATTACGCTATAAAATCGAAAGACAGTGTACATGGGCGCACCACGAGTCGATCGTAGGAAGTAGCAAAATGGACCAAGGCTATGCTATATACGAGTCCATACAACTTTTTCGGAAAATAGTTATTGTTTTGTCTTACATTTTATTCACGTCTTATGAAAATATTAAGTCCTTAATATCTGTTTACTAATATTTGTTATTTATCAAGGAAATTTAGAATGATCAATTATCATCATCTCTACAAAAAATTAATTATATTATTTGAGGTCTAGACCTCCGCAAGGTTTGTTACTACGACCAGTCTCTTACTAAACTACCTTCTTATTTTATGACTTACTTAGTCTTCTTCTTCTTTCTCAGTTATAGCTAAAGAATAAAATAACCTTTTAGGGATTTCAAATAAAAATCATTTTTAGATATTTAATTTTATTGATACATTAAAATAATATTAAATCTACCTAACAGTTTATATAATAAAAATATGGAAGTAAAAGTGTCAAATTTACTGTTGCTTTTGTTTTTTCGTAATTTGCGAAATCATGAAATGTCTTTAACACTTTTATTTACGCCACACCCGCAAACAATTTAGACCGGGTCTAAAATATTGGACAACTAGTGGCCCCCCGCTACTTCGTCCGCGTGGAATCTCTTTTCCAAATCGCGGTCGAACGGGATAGAAAGTATCCTATGTCCGTTGCCTGGTTCTAAGCTACCTCTCCGCCAATTTTCAGCCAAATCGGTTCATCCGTTCTTGAGTTATAAATGGTGTAACTAACACCACTTTCTTTTATATATATAGATGTGAAACATTCAAACAAGGAGTGTTATCTTTATTTGCCACTAGCCCGCCCGCGACTTCGTCCGCGCGTGTTTATCCCAAGGGATAAAAAGTATCCTATCACCTGAGTCAGCTCATACCCTGCTGTATACCAAATTTAATCAAAATCCGTTCAGTAGTTTCAGCGTGATTGACGGACATAGATCCAAACATCGAAATATCCAAACATCCAAACAAATAAACTTTCACATTTAAAATATTAGTGTGATATTGTGATATCAGCAGATATTTTTCTAGACTCACTTTAGAACCAACTACCGAAGGGGGTCATGTTTAATTTATGGGAAGTAGTTTGCTTGTACGGCGATAAAAATAGCTAAGCTTGTAAAAAATATGTTCTTACTTTCATAAACACTCAAAGTAAATCTTATTCTTTCAAGTTTATGAATTATTTTGTGACTTGTACTTGTACTAAATAATTACTGTAAGAAAAGTGCACTAAAAAAATGAGAAAGGCTAAAAATCATTTTTGAAACAATATTGCACTGTCAATAATCACACCACTTTTCTCACACATTAAGTCTGTCGATATATTTAAACTTCCAATATCATTCGAGTATAATCTAGAATCCCTTAATAGATACATTTAATTTATCACATGCTATGTTATGTCTAGACAATAGGCCGCCAAAAACATCTTAACGGATCGTCAAATATAAAGTTCAACGTACACAAAACAGACGGTCACATCTTTTTCTGAAGTTGGCACGCGAGAGATGCCACATGCCATCGCTAAACTCATTGTCTGTCACTGGCCGAATTTACACGTTACATCTTTCGGAAAGAAAAACAAATGTAAATCACAACTTTATTAGTGCTTCCTTATTGAAACAAGCTATAAAACACTTAAATTATTCGTTGATTTTCGAAATGAAATTTTGTTGAATTTTTTTATGAGTTTCGTGAAATACCTATTCCCAGTTTTATTTTAATTTTGAAGTGTTCGGTTATGCCATGATACGTACACGATTTTTATAACTTGATAGATAACTTCGATAGAATAGAATCTACCTTTGCGTAAGACTGACTTTATTTCCCAGTTTTATTATAACTTGATTACATTCAAAGAAAGATTTTGACTTGTCACAATTTCAAGTGTCATGCATCAGTTGCAGGGCCGATCGAATCGGGCCTTGAACTTTTACTTGTAAGTTCCTTAATGTCGAAATGTCACGCGGAACCGACGCGTTCGTTTGTGTCGTGATCAACCCTCGTGATTGAGCCGTAATAAAATTCACAGCGGTTTGGGCGCACCGAAAAGATAATATTCATTACCTCCGCTAATGACATAATTTGCTCAAAGCTTTATGAATAGAGCGAACAATTGAAGCTAGACATTATGTACACGCTATTTCCACGATGACGCCTGCCGGACGTATGCGGTTTTTTGAAACATGAATATCAGAATTTTTAGACGCGTAGCTTCCTGTTAGAAATGAAAAATATTTTCGTTGGTACCAAAACCAACAAGCACATCACGTAGACTTCAAATTTATCCACTGGCCATTTTACATGCGCGTACCGGCAGCCGCCAGCGCCCGATTTCTATCCACTATACTGAGGATTCGTATATGACTATTTGGACCATAGGCGGCTTGGCTCGTGGAGTTGTCGGTGACGTGATGTCCCTTATGACCGCTTCGACTGCCGCCTCCCATTCCAGCTGACGTTTGTCTGACAGGCCGTCTTTGCCGGCGCTAAGCCGGGGCATCGTCACCTGCGAAAGATGCAACTGTGAACACATTAAAATGACGTGTAAATAAAACAAAAATATAAAAAGTGATGAATGAGTTTTCAAAATAGCTGAGTTTCACGCATTAACTTGTGAGATACTAAGAAAAACGTAAAGATCAGGTAAAAATAAAAAAAATGGAATGGGTATTCTGAAATTCTTAAAACAAATGCTATGAAAGTGTAAGTGAAAACGTAAGTAAAATGAATAAGGTTTAATTAAAAACGTTTTTCGATAGCATTTCGACTGCAGTGCAATTATATGGGTTCTACAAAACGCTTAACTAAAAGGTTCTGGCAACGGAGCTGAAAATATGACCCAACATCTTGGCGCCGAAACTACTAAGCCGATTTAAACAGAGTTATCACTTTAACGACTTTAATCTGCAACCGTTAAAACGTGAACACAATATTTATTAACATTAGCGAAGCTGTGTTCAGAAGGCTCGATGGATGGCGCAAATTACAAAACAAACAAAAGGCATCATTACGATATTATCTCCCCTGTACGAGCGGCAGTAAAGCGAAATAATTACCTATATCGTTAAAAATTTAACGCCTAAACTACTTGTCGGAGTGATAGATCTCTCATGTTTGTAATCAACGTGTAAAGATCTGAAAACAGGCTGAAGCTTTGTATACGTTTAAGTACCTTCTCTGCAAGAGTCTCTGTGCCCTGGAAAATCAACATTATTTTTAGTTTCATCACAAACGTTTCTTCGTGATTAAAAGGTGCAATTAATCGCACTAATCGCGCATCGGAGGAGTTTGCAAATATAAGGAGCGCTTCGTTTCACATAAATTGGACATTGCAGCAAAACTATTAACTACAGAACTACTTATATAGCTAAATACTGGCGCCTAGCGTGTTGAAAATTCGCTATATCACCCATTTCACCGGCATTCGAATTTTTAAAAATCCCCGGCGTGATTGTAGTTTCTAAGATACATTTCATGCTAAAGCTTCGAAGTTCGTTCGCGGTCGGTATCGGCCACTGTGCAGCTAATGCGGTTTTTACATGTCCAATGGGAATCAGCTCCATTTCATTAAAACACCCTTTCGTTTATGCCATATGCCGTGTCAAGCTAGATTTTTTGCCGCGGTTGATTAACATAGATAGGTAACTAACGTACATTTATTTCAACTAAGTAAGTTGTATTTATATGTATACTTTTTATAGAATGTAAATCAAGCATTAGCCGTTTTTAAATGAATGACCGAATGCTAGAATGACTAGACTAAAAATGTTGTTAATTTTTTAAACTTTTACTCATCAGAGGCACGAAGTCACTCGTAATTTTCTATCTCCCTTGGGGTTTAAATTGACAATGATGGTCAATGTTAGGGAGGTTTATATCAAGTCCCTACCCTAATTCTGACCTACCCCGGTCCTGTTCCCTACTAATAATATGGTCTTGGGCTCAGGTGGCTCTCTAGAAGACAACATTAGCAAATTGTGTTTTGGCCGGGACAGCCCTTTAACAAGACCATTGCCGTTACATAACAGCTGGTGAAGTCACTTTTGCATCATTTATGTTTATGAAGATGAACCGGACTACGATAAGCCAGTAGAAGATCAAAGTTCTATAATTCATAAATCTAAAGTATAATCAATAGTCACAATCCGTCCGTATAGTGAAAAATTTGATAAGGTCAGAATCGTCAATAGATATCCGATCGTCGGAGAAGTCCTTAGCTAGGATAACGCAGGTTTAAAAAAACAAATAATATATCTGATAAACATTAGTTAAGTCCAGTTACGTTACGTCCAGTTTATTTAATAAGAGAAGTTCTCTTATATATACTGGACGTAACTTTGGAATAGCTATTCCGTATTTTGTCTCTATTACTCAGAATACATTTTAGTCAAGCAAAAAGACAACAGGTGGAATAACTCCCGTCAGTTTTCACCGTGTTTATTAATAAGGCGGTAAGAATTTTGAATCACACTATATTTTGCTACATTGTATGTATTTAACATCAACAAGTCCACGAGTCTTTCAAGAGCTTCCTTTCCGAGAAATTTGTACATTGAGACAAAATAAACGTTCCTCGCTATGAATTACGACCGAAAGTATTTCAGTCGGCGCGAGGAACGTGACTGACGCATCACTCTTCCGTAATATATTAGAATATTGACTGTACTATCATGAAAATACTTTCGCAAGTAGGTTATACTTATTTCTTGGCAAATAAGGCACCAACGTCTTTATAAACGCAAAAACTGAACTAACACGAAACTGAACTTCTTTAAATTTTTAATTCAGTTCATTATGCTTAGGTACTGTATTTTTTTTACACGAAAGTTAATTTATTTCTTATAGTTTGCGTAGTACACGTTTTTCTTTTATCCCCAACTGGATTAGTTATTTAAAAATTTAAATACAAATGAAACTCATAACATGAACTTATTACTCGTAAAAAAAATAACAGACCCCAGTTGTTACAGTACACTCCACTCAAATATCAATTTCAAATAAAGTAATAGTACATTATGATATAAGTGCGGATAGTTGAAAATTACAGCCGAGGAGATATTGCTATAAGAAGCATAGGCTGTAATTTTCAAAGCGCACGTATGTGATACGACGTTTTATAACATATTTGCGAGGAAATAAATAAAAGTCACTATCTTAAACGAATAAATGTAAAATTACTTGTTAAAGCAGACAGGAGATATTTTCTACTTGTCCACAAAATAGCGATGCATGCGCAACAACGTTTTTTTTAGGCAACGGTACAAAAACAGCCAGTACTCGTATTACTAATAAAGTAAATGATTGTTTTTGTGTTTGCCTTCGACCTTATCTCTGCCTATGCGAACAGCCGTGGGATCTCTAGAGTTATAGGAAGTATTCGATCTTTGCCATTTGAAGTTTCATATTACCGTTTTTGACTCTGACTCCTTACAAGTATTCAAGTGTGTGGCATGACCTTTATGCCGCGATAGTGGCTGCACTTCTGTGCCAAACCCATATCCTAGAAAACAGAAGAAATCTCTTCAGCGGGGAGTTTACTTCAAAAAGACAGTAAGAGTGTCCACAGCGAGATGACCTTTTGCCTTTCAGGTTTTGATCGGTACTCCTTCGACTCCGAAAGCTTACGATTCTTTATTCAGCGAATGGCAATAAGGGCTTCTTCAGACCTTAACTGGCATTTCTAGTATATTTTATAAAAAATATATTAAACTGTGGAAATTGTTATGAAATTTTTGTTTTTTTTAGGTATTCTATTTAATATGCAGCAGCTTCTCAAAGTCGGTCACATGCAGAAACCTACGTGTATTGGTACTTTTCCAATCTGACGCGACGTTCGCTCAATCCATAAAATAAGTACAACTTAGCGTAGCTTATTCCTTCATTATTCCCGTCGACGTAAACTTCTGTAATCTTTCCTTCGAAGGTCAGAGCATCTCTGACGTAACCCTCACAGTTGCTACACAGCTAACAAATCGAAAACTTATAAAAATGTACACCAACGTCCGTCTTATGGATTGTAAAATCCGAAATAGCAGTAAATATATCATCCGCTCCGGATCGATATTTCTTATTTACCACAAACAATCTCTAATTCTGCAGTGAACTGTTTACGACAGATTGTAAAACTCATGTGTAAAGCGACGAAAATTGAACTTCTGTAAACTGTGCAACTTTGGTATCGGCCAAAATTACTTTACTAATTCTTACTAACAACTGACATCTATACCTATAATAAATCTGTATGGCGGTCAATTCTGTACATGAAATATCTTTCGAAAATAACTATCAAGAGGGAACAATACTAATGCCGATACTGTATACCTAATTGTTATAGACACAAAAACTACTCGACGGATTTTAACAAAACTTGGTAAAAAAAATTTTTTTCACACTCCTGGACTAGTTATAGTATACTTTTCACCACAATACAATCAATAGGAGTAAAGCAATGAAGGCAAATGTTGGAAAAACGGGAGAAGTTTCTCAATTTTTAAGCATCCGTCGCGTGTGCCTTAATGATAAAAGCCACACAAAAATTATGTATGACGGAACTGTTCTCCTTAAAATTATAAAAAAATATCCCATCATATGTTTATATTTTAAGGTTGACTCACAATAACACGTGTATATCTTGATAGCTTAGCAGTTCGAAACTTTCCGATTGTATTTGTCTTCTCCTACTTTTATTACACTTTCAGTCATTCCTAATTGAAAAAGTTAACAAATTTATCTTCCATAAAAAATTGTCTTAAAAATCGGTATAGAAGCACCAAGATAAACATGAAATACGGCTAATAATAAGTTATTGCACTAAATTTAAATATATAAAACTCAAAGGTGACTGACTAACTGACTGACTGACTGACTGACATAGTGATCGATCAACGCACAGCCCAAACCACTGGACAGATCGGGCTGAAATTTGGCATGCAGGTAGATGTTACTCGTGTGTAGGGGGGCTAAGGAAGGATTTTGATAAATTCTACCCCTAAGGGGATAAAATAGGGTATGAAACTTTGTCAATTTTAAACCGATCGGGCTGAGATTTTTGAATGCATGTTTGTATGAAACTCGGTGGCAAAAAATTAAAGTCCACGCGGACAAAGTCGCGGGCGGCCGCTAGTTGAAAAATATTGAAAGAACAAGGTCAAAATATAAATTACTAGCTGTCCCGGCAAACGTTGTTTTGCCATATAAATGTTAAGGGTGGACACTGGACACCCTTCTCACTAAGGGGTATGAAAAATAGATGTTAGCCGATTCTCAGGCCTACTCAATATGCTCACAAAAATCATGAGAATCGGTCAAGCCGTTTCGGAGGAGTAAGGGAACAAACATTGTGACACGAGAATTTTATATATATAGAGAAGATATATCGACGAGCAAGTTGGTCCTATAAAGATCGCTTGAAGTCTATGGGAAAGAACTACTCATAACCATGAACAGTGGACGCTTTGCGGGTGATTCTATGATTACTTTGTTTTATTAAAACTTGCTACATTTTAATTAATATGAGTCATAATAATTATGCTTGTGTAATATTCGCTAACATTTAATTTACAGAACATACAACATTAACATTTTGTCCAAGTGTATTACAAAACAATTTAATTTTATTGCCGTTCCGGTATTCTAGTGACACCGTCGCGACCCTATCCGCGGCACTCCGCAGATTTATTATTAGTCGAGAGAGTCAGCCTCATAAAGCTGATCGTTCAATTAAAAAACCGTCCAAGTGCAAACCGGATTCGCGAATGAAGGGTTCCGTCATGGTATTTTTTTTTGTATTTATGACGTAAATTGACTAAACCTTAAAAAAACATTTTTTTTACGCCTATTTTGCAATTATGTATTATATATAATTCATACACATACAAAATAAAAGCTTTCTTACCACTTATAGTCTCTGAGTAAAACCGCGTATAGACGCACGACGGACGGACAGACATGGCGAAACTATTAAGGGTTCCTTATTTACTACGGACGCCTAAAAAGCGGGCTTATTTACCTAAAAGTTGAAGCATTAAGAAATAAAGTAAGTATTACTGAGCCGTGCGCCGAATTTTATTGGGCACTAAAACTAAAAGGGTGGCCATTGCGACATTGAAACACGCGGCCTCGGCCGGCCGCCCGGTCTGTGTGTTTAGGCGTTACCGGTGCAATAGAGACGCACATCAAATTATATTTGAGGCTAAGTGGTTCTCCCGACCGCTTACGATACCGCTATTAGACTGTACCCCGTAGTGACTCACTATTTAGTTTGGTACGTTAAATGTAGCCGAAAGTCGAATTGAACTATTAAATATGTATAAATAGGTAAACAACGTTTTTATTTTATAAGAAATAAAACAAATTCAGTAATAAAATGATTAAATGAGTTCTTAAAAAATAACACAAAGGGCAAATGATGCTATGAAGTCTTTGTCAAAAATCAGTCGTATTATATTCACACTCGTACCTACAAAACATTACTTCTTTGATCTTCATTCTTTCATTGATCTTTACATGATACATCGCGGCACTCAGGTTTCTCTACGTTGGGAAAGCTAATGTATTTTCTCTACGTAATAAAATCTGAAACCGAATGATACTAAACGAAGTTACTGGATGTTAATGGCAATATAGGTCTAGTTCTATACTTAGCGTCGTCACTTAATCTTTCGTTATTTAATCACAGTTCATGTTTTTACCTGACATAAAAACATGAACTGTGATTTGAATTGAAAGAATTTGAACTGTGAACATGTTGAACGATATCGCTCGGAATAGTGGGTCATCATCAAGCGACTTATTTTATATTACAACATCACATACATTGATCTGACTCCGTGGTAAGTACCTTAAGCACTTGTGTTACAGATATCAGAATCAACAGTGGTATTACAAATAAACTGAAATAAATACATTTAACACCCAGACCAGTACAAACAGACATGTTCATGCAGACAAATGTTTGTACAGTGCGGGGATCGGACCCGCGGCCTCTTGGTGTAATAGTCAACTTTTTAACCATTTACACCAAAGCGGTCGTCATTTAGCTCATTAGTGACTTAATGTTGCCATGTGTTGTGACGTATGACTGCGTGACGTCGTCAGCGACAAATTCCGCGCGACTTTGGGGCTACTGACAAGCCGAACCAGCCAAGTTTATTTAAATATAAAAGTGACTCAAGAAACAGAAACAACAAAGGGGCTGGGCAAATATATTCTTTTCGACGAAAATAAACGCACATGCCTAAGTTCTTAGCGGAGATAATCAGTCGCAAATAAATTAAAACCCGGTCTGTTTCACAAACAAATAAAGCCGAAGGATCACGCTGACCCGAATTAACCCCCGAAATAAATAGGATTGTTACATTTTAAAACGAATCAACGGAACGGTATTTTTATAAGCGATTTCGAAAACTAAATGGACGCGATATAGTTGGAACAATAAACAAATGTCCCGTGGCTTTTAAACTACCAAATAGCATTTACAACACAACTCGAAACTTGGTAAATTTTGAGATATTGTCAGGTCGAGCGCGTAATTCGTTCATTGCCATAAGTAACTCTATTAAGTCAAAAGATACCCTTCGAAATTAATCCTTCGACGGATGAAACCGTATTTCACATTTAAGAAAGTCAATGACTAGTTGAACTGGGGCGGACCAATTGAGTTCCAAGCGAGTTATAAGAATGGAAACCATTCTTATAAAAAGCCGAGAGAGTGCAAACCGTCTTATAGAAGATGATTAAATTAGTACGGAAGAAAATATGTTCCAAGACAACGAATACCAGATGCATCAAAATACCTAGAAGAAAAAATTCGAACTGACAACAGAAATGAACGGTCATAAATCTCAGTCACTCCACGTAACTCACTCCCACATACAATAAATGATTTTAATTTTCACAAATGAATATGAGAGAGTGAGGTAGAAACCTAGTAACTACCTGCCTTCAAATGATTTTTGCAATTTCTATACCTACATAGGTATCAGGCAAGTATTTATGCAAAGAGGTTGAGTAAGGTTATGGCATGTGAACGTAACGTATCAATGATTATTTATGTATCCAATTACGAGGGCGTTTTGATAACTCCATGACTTTCAGGCTGAATAGAAACTTTTTTTATTTTTAATGATATTTTCTTAAAAGTAATATTTTTGCGAACCTAAAATAATTCTATTTTCAAATATGGCGCGAAAACAATATTTAATAACAAAATAAAGTTTGGCGGCTGTGAAGGTGTTCTTCGAAAATGGAGAAATCCGAGTTTCGAGTCTTGATTAAACACTATTTTTTACGCGGGAAAACCATTAAGCAGACCGAAGACAAGTTGAAAAAATATTACGGGGATTCAGCGCCGTCTCATGGAATGGTACATAAATGGTTTACTGAGTTTCGTTGTGGACGTATTACAACCAATGATGCCGAGCGCCCAGGAAGGCCGATTGAGGTAACCACTGAGGACATTGTTAACAAAATCCACGATATTGTTTTGGCTGACCGTCGAGTAAAGATACGCGAGTTAACTGAGGCTGTGCACATCTCAACTGAACGAGTTTTTCATACTTTGCACGATATTTTGGGAATGAAAAAACTTTCTGCAAGATGGGTGCCGCGCTTACTGACAGTCGACCAAAAGCGAAAACGCGTGACTACTTCTGAGGCATGTCTGGCTATGTATAATCGCAATCCAAGTGAATTTTTGCGTCGGTACGTAACCGTGGATGAAACGTGGGTCCACCATTATACGCCAGAGACTAAACAACAGTCAAAGCAGTGGACTTCAACCGGCGAACGTGCACCAAAGAAGGCAAAAACGGTATGTTCGGCTGGTAAAGTGATGGCAACAGTATTTTGGGACAGTCAAGGGGTTATTTTCATCGATTTCTTGGAGAAAGGCAAGACAATAACCGGTGCTTACTATGCTGCATTGCTGGAAAGATTTAATGAAGAGTTGATGAAGAAACGACCGCATCTAGCAAAGAAAAAAGTTCTATTTCATCAGGATAATGCTTCGGCCCACTCGTCTGCAGTCGCGACTTCAAAACTTGTCGAATTAGGATACGAATTATTGCCGCACCCTCCATATTCACCAGATTTAGCCCCCTGTGACTTCTTTCCCTTCCCAAACATGAAGAAATGGCTTGCTGGGCAAAGATTTTCATCCAATGAAGAGGTGATAGCTGCAACCGAGGCCTATTTTGCAGGCTTTGACAAAAAGTATTTTTTGGATGGGTTGAAGAGATTGGAGCATCGCTGGAAAAAGAGTGTAGAGTTGAAAGGAGAGTATGTAGAAAAATAAAATGTTTTTTTACACAAAAAATATGTTTTTCTTTTCAAAGTCATGGACTTATCAAACCGCCCTAGTATGTAGATTAAACATTTTTTTTATGGACATTCATTCCGTTCTAATCTATCTTAATCATTAACATTGGTATTTATTTATGATACACAAGGCCTTTGTTTAATGAAAAAATTAAGGTGTGTTTATTAAATCACGCAGATGGTGAATTAAATTTATTTAAACTTTAATTAAAACAGCATTTTCTTCATGAAACCACAATGTTTACTTATATCTAACAGTTTGGCTACATCGTTGAACATTCATATGCATATTGGCTATTCATCTTATGACAAATACTTTTTGTGAAACTATCAAGCCTTCTATATGAAAAAGTAATCAATTGCGTTACCATACAAAAGCTATTACATTACGTGATCTTAACATTTTATTACTTCATGAGAATCATGAGCATTCACTGGAAATCCAGTTTATAGATGGAACATACAGAGCGTCCGCGTCAGTCATCGGTTCGCAAGATTTCTGTTTACGGAACAGACAGGCGTTGTCGACGCAACGCATTGATCTCTGGCGAGCTTCGCTTTGCTAGTCAGCCCTCCCTACTCTCTAAGCCATTGTCGTAGTTTCGGATGCAGACATCTCTGTCACTCTTACAAACTCGACCGTGCGAGTGAACGCACATGACCACATCTGAAAATACGGACGAAACGTTAGGGAGTAAGGTCTGTGCTTCTATCGCCAAATGCATCATTGTATTATTAGAAATACGTTCTATTTGCAATATATAGCCCCTATTTCAGGTTTAATGTAGGTACTCAACTCATAATTCAAAAATTATCCTAAACGTAAAATTTCGTAGTCGTAAATTTAGTAGAGTTCCCGTAAAATTCAAACAAAAATATTTCTGACTCATTTTGCGGCAGAATTATCGACGGTGGACAGTTGTCCCGATAACTTCGTGTCAAAATACCTGGCAAAAGTAGTCTCGCTACACTTTCAAGTGAAAATTTTGTTGTTTGCATTAAGCAATAACAAGATAAAATATGGCAGCAGTTTTAAAATTTTTCTCTCTCCACAATTTCAGCGCGAATCCCCCTAGGTCCTATCACGCAATGTATCATGTTACAAAAATGCAAATCCCCTAACAGCCAACTGATGCGATAACAATTATTTCCCGATCCCCATTTACGATCAGCCATCTCGTTAACCCGGCGACCTTGCCCCAAAAAGACGTGTAGCGACACTTACCACCACAGAAAAAGTAATAACCTAGAAATAGCATTATCGCTGATTTGTACGAGAGCCGGTGAAACCAAACTCACAAGTGTATTTTAAGTTACAACTATGAACCCTCGAGTTTTGATTGGTCAGTCGTAGCGCTTACAAAAGAGCTTATAGCATACACCCAGTAATGCAAACTTAACCTTATTGTTAAGTGTGTTAAGAATATAAACGACGATTTTTTAAATTTGTTAACAAATATCATTCCCGGTTGCATGCCGTTACAAGCTGTCAATCTATACATATAATAAAGCTGAAGAGGGAAAATACTGTTCTTGGGAGATAATTTAAAAAAATTGTCTAGGGGCTAATTACTTAGAATGACGAACAGAATACATTTCACTACTTTTTAGATTTTTTCTGATTATCTGTTTATATGTACGCGTATCAACTAAAAAAAGCTGAATAGATTTAAAATAAAACTTTACCGAACTGTCAAGAAAAATCCCGGCTACAATTTATTTTGGAAATCTGTATATCTGATGTGGACGCTCCAAACGCACACACGCTCATCAAATGCGTCTTCGAGAGCGCAGTTAGTTTTACTCGCGCCCCTCCCACTTACGGCTTCTATTCTAAAGTAGTTTCCTTATTCTGTGGGCGACACTTACCACAGTGAGAACTTTCCGAAGGTCAGACACGTCGACTCCTCGCCCGGCGTCGCCGAGTCTTCTCAGCGTGTCTGCGAGCGGGCCGGAGAGCGCTCGCAACTGCTGCCAGGATTGCGCGTACTGCCGCCGGACCAGCTCGATGATGGTCGAGGTCAGAGCCAGACCGATCAGGATGTATAGCGTGCAGAGGAGCATGTACTTCGGTCTCTCTGTTGGAAAAAAGGTCAATGACTTTTTGGAAAATGTTGTTGAAGTTGACGAGTTCGATGCATGTTTTGTTTATTTGTGATTGGGTTAGTTGACACTTTTAGACACTTTGGAGATCAATTTTTATTATTTTTATCCGTAAAACTAACGAGTGAAAAGCTAGTCGAACTTAGCAAACCGTCACGCCACTCTCGGTATAATCTCGATATAATTAATTGACGAGTTTAGCATAAACAAGAAAACATTATTAATTTATTATTAACAGGTAATTAATTTACTATCAATGAAAAGTTTTTATAAGGAAGTATTCAAGTATTCAGACATTATTTTAAAAAAATGTCGTTTTGGCATAAAAGTTAAATGTATGGATACGGATAGGTTCAACGCCCCGGGTTTCCACCTTTTTTGGCACTTCACTTGCTCAAACAAAATCACCAGTAAAATAATGTTTTTAGAGCAGTGATAAATGACCGTGACAGGAAAGGTCATGGTTTGCTATCTCAAAGCTCTATTTTATGATATTCATATATTTTTCGCGTGATTAATATGTTGTTGACTCTTGAAAATATTTTGCCATGTTCTCTTGACATTTAGCGATGCTATCTACAAAGTTGATTAATTTTACCATCGATCCAAAATGTTTGCATAAATAAACTAAAAAAAGTTAACACACCGAATAAGAAAGAGCCGAGAGCGCGTAACTTCTTAAAATTTTAGAATTTAGAATCTATTTATTTGACACACTAAAATGCAAATTCACATAAAACAACACTGTAAGTGCCGAAACGGTCCTCGCTCAGTGTGGTGAGCACGAACTTTATTGTAGCGTATTCGTGCCGTACAAACGTCAGAAACTGTCAGTTTCCGTCTCAGTGTCAGTTAACGATGGGTAAACGCTACGAATACGTTACAATAGTTATTCGTGCTCACCCCACTGTATACGTCATGGTAGCAAATGGACAGCATACCACGACAAAGATTTTCAGCGACGACCATCGGGCACCAAGTTCGAACACAGGACAAGTACAACCAACGTCGTCAGCGTAAAACTAAAACGAAAAAACTCGACACACTGTTATGGAATAAGGCAATATCGACAAATGTATCTGACCCAGTGGTTGGTTACGCGTTGGGGCGAGGACAAATGACTGGATGAAATAGATATTCGTCTCTGCCCGAGGTGTTTGCTTTGCGGTCGTTGTTTATGGTTGCTATGGTAACGGTAACATCCCACCCCTACTTATCACGTCTGATGTTACATTAATTTGGCGTAAAATGTATTGTTTGCTTGGCTTGGCTACATTATTTAAGTAGTCTTGATTATATTCCAAAGTTATATTTCGCTTATGATAAAATTACTATTTGTTCTCGATTTTGAGTATAGAGTTTGCATCTTAACTTACTTGGTACAAGATCCCCAAACCCAATGGTGGTCATGGTGATGAAGCAAAAGTAGAAGCCATCATAGAAGCTCCAGTCATCCTCCCACATCTTGAAAAGGCCTGCACCAGCTGACAGGTACACGAACAGAAACCCCACAGCTCCAAATGCGTAGAGAGACCTCTGGCTTGCGGGATTCGCTTCACTCACTCTTTTACAACACTCTGAAATTAAAAAAAGCTTTAATTTCTGATGTTTTTTAACAATCTCATCATTCTTGGGTCGATAACACTAAACTTAACAGTAACACAACTGATACCTAGCGCACATAGTCAACAATATAAGGTGAAAATTATATTATGTTACATAGTGTCTATCCTGTTTTCAAACAATCCGCACTGATAACTTTATTTGTGCCAAGGGTATCATAACTAGGTATCGAGCAGGTATCGTAACTTTGTCCACGGAACGGCTTAAACTCAGCCCCTAGTTTCAGATACCCTACTCAGGAAATCTTGTACAACCGTATTTTCGACTTAATCACGCCCTGCGACTTTTAACTGCGATGCAGCATAGATACAGTCACAAATAGTCCACTTTTACACACCGGTGCTACATACTGCTGCATACTGGTGCGTTTAGCATCAGATAGATACAGATATATGCAGTAGCAATGCTGTCACGAGTTTAGCATCAGATAGGTACAGATATTTATAGAAGCTATGCTTCCACGATACAGTAGCGATGCAGAAGGTGGCCATTATCCTGTAACGATGCAGCAGCGATGCTGTATCATCACTGCTTAATCTTGCAGCCTAAGACATGATTGGACTATCATCTAGAGACCGGATTATATGCAACAAAGATTTTTTTTTATATGCAGAAAATATATTTTTAACATAAACTTTTTCACAAACTCATAAAAAAACTTCAGAAGAAGGACGTTCTTCGTAGCACAACTCATGTATTTCTTAGAAACGTTACCCGAATTCTGCCCCACCACAAAACATTTCAAAATATAAAACTTTTGTTACCGTGCGTTTTTATAGTTCGATTTTGAGCTTACCAGTAATAACTGCAATAATGGCGAAAATATGCATTATCAGGGGATTTCGGCAAAATATGCAATGACCGCTAGGATTTGACAAAACATGCAATGCAAATAGGCAAATGGATATCATCCGGTCTTTAATCATCAGTGATAGGGACGGATTCATCGGAAACTACAGACACTTGCTTACAGAGCACAGCCTCAAAGGCCGTACTACCTAACTTTTCGTTCGTATTTTCGGATCTAGACAGCCCCTTTCCATTATCTTTGCCAGCGCGTTTGCTCGCAAGGTCTAGCTTGTAATAGTGAAAAGGAGCCATCCTTTTATCATCCATACTATGGCATTGACTTACAGAGTAGAGCCTTTAGTAGAATTTACAATACTCACGTGGCATGGCGGGCAACTGTTTGGCGATAAACGATACGCAAGTAGCGAACACTCGGCCGAGGTCGGCGATAACTGTCAACGTCAGTGGGATCCCAATAAGCGCGTAAGCGATGCAGAATAATCTTCCCCAAAACGTTTCTGGAACTATGTTGCCGTACCCTGAAAAGAAAGGCATTTTTTAACACTTACATAATAGAAAAGTGAAATGTTGAACACCACGGGTATTGCAATAAAAAACTTAAGAATGTACGTTATTAATCATTATTTTGTAAACTTGTCAGTTCCAATTTTAGGATCCATCATATTGACCTTGATTCAAACTGTCTAGTTGACCATGAAAATGATGCTAGTGTTACATGTCTCGTAAAACTTTTTTACCTAGTACACATTAGAATAATAGAAGCGATGACTCAATTTTTATCTACAACAGAACGCTATTTTACTATTAATGATAATAATCAGCAAGTTAATACGGACCTGAACATTTTTTTAGTGAACACCTATATTTAATATAAGCTTTAATGCTTACATGTTCTTACACACCTATTGTGGTGAGCACTGTGGAGGAAAAGAAGACAGCTTGTAATATACTCCATTTCTCTTCAGCTGGAGGGAAATTCCTTTCTACTTCTAATGATAAACCACTTGAGGACGCCTCTTCCAAAACCTACAAAAAAAACAACGTAGTATTTTGACCATAAAATGAAGCAGGCAGGTATAGTGCTGACAGAGTTTGATGTAGCATTCTACAAACCTTTTCATAAAGTGCTAGTTGATCGCTGAGTATTTTTTCGACTCCAGCATCTATAGTTATATTTCCGTTGCGTTCCGAAACGAAACGTATGAGGTTCCATCGTTCTGCGAGCAACCTTTCCCGGTGATACTCCTGCTTGGCAAGCTCAGCAGGATACTCTAATGCCCGGAATACCTATGAACAGCAAAAATATAATTTGTTACATCGCTACAGAGTTAATTATGGGAGGTAAATCTTGTTCTTGTTGACATGACCTTGAACGGGTGCTAATGTGTTGGGTGTAAATTTATTGATGATATTTTTTCGGTATACTTAGATTAAGATTGAAACACATGTACTACGATAGCTAAAAATAGTATATTTATCAAAATAAATAAATAACAGCGCCAATAACAATTAATTGTGTCTAAAAATCAGCAAACTCCTTCTCATAGAGACATTTAGGAGCTCTCTCAATTATATTGTCATCAAATTCCGGAAAATTTGCAACATCTCCTGCATTCTTACAAACAGGTTTATACGGCGGAGTAACCTTCTGGTGCAATAATAAATTCCAATTTATTTCGTGAAACCAGTTATGATTTTTTATATCAAATACACCAGCTTTAAGAGACCCGTACCGTTTAGTGGGATCGACTTCTAGTAAGCTCTTTACCAAAGACTTACACACCGGAGTCATAACATCGGGCGTCTTAAATTGACCGGCCAGTATTTTCTCATATAACTTCATTGTGTCTGAACTGTAGAAAGGTGGATAACCTGCTATCATTTCATAGATCAGAACACCAACAGACCACCAATCAACGGAATAAGTATACCCTTTCGACGTTATTATTTCTGGAGCTAAATACTCTGGCGTACCGCATAAAGTCCACGTTCGAGTTTTCAAAATCTTACAGAAACCAAAATCAGCCAACTTTATGAAACCGGATTCGCTAAGCAATATATTTTCTGGTTTCACGTCCCTGTGAATAACGTTACAGTGATGAAGATATTCTAGCCCTAAAACCATTTGTGCTGCGTAGAACTGTGCCAGAGGTTCTGACAGAACTCCCAATCTCTTGATCAAACTGTACATTTCACCACCAGGTTGGAAAGGCAGCAATAGATAGATGTATACATTATCTTTACAACAGTAATCCAGTGAAATAACAAAAGGAAAATGCACGCCTTGCAATATTTTCTTCTCCAGCATCAGCTGTTTTATGGCTTTTTTCTTTACTACGACAGCTTTTTGAACGGCTTTCATAGCATGATACACATAAGACAACTTATCTCTTACTAAGAACACTGTACCAAAAGCTCCTGTGCCTATAGTTTTTAGTCTATCAAAGTCCTCAGGTGACCTAGGTTCATATTCGTCGGTATTAGTGTATCTTTGCACAAATTCTTGTTTTAAAATATCTAAAAAGCGGTTGTGGGTTACTTGGAGATCGTGTGAATAGTTTACTTTAGGTTCAGCTTTGTAAATACTCATAAATTTTGTCAAAAATAAATATATCCAGATGCGCACTAATGTTTGCCTTATAAAAAACTAACTTTTCCTAACTTATCCCAAAATACAAAATTGCAAAAGGCAAAAATAATTATGAAAGATTCATTATTATTTTGACATCAATAATGACAGAAAAGACATCAAAGAAGATGACACGATGACTATTGATGTGTTGTCATTCATACACACGGATGCACACGGTGATTGATACGAGTATGAATAGACGTAAACAGACATTTAAAACACCTTTATTTTAAAATGATTATGTAATGATATCTATTTTGTGTTTATATATTTTTTTTCCCTTTTTCTGTCTATTTTGCGATTGCTAGGAAATCGAAAAAGAAAACTTCTCAGGGTCTCTCTTGATGTTTTATGATCATTTCTTTCGTATACCGTGCCTGCGAAAGCAATAAAGCACCCACACTATTAAATAGTCATGATTTAATTCACTTTGTTATCTTTAAATACTACGAGTATATGTCATAAAATATAAACTAGCGAGACAAAAATATTCTATTTGTGTCATACTTCTTTTTACCCATATCATATGAGATTTGTTTGATTATATTTCAGTAAAGATCTTAAAAATCAGCAAATTCCTTTTCGTAGAGACACTTTGAGGCTTTGCGTAGCTTAGGTTGTGCGATTTCAGGAAAGTTACTCGTATCTCCAGGAGATGGACAAATCGGTACAAAAGGCGGCTCCACACGTTGATGCAAAATTGATTGCCAAATAATGTCACTGAACCACTTATGACTTTTTATATCATAAACGCCCACTTTCGAAGATCCTAAGCGCTTCGTTTGGTCCACTTGGAGCAATCCTTTGATTAGATGCTTGGCATCAGACTGTATCGAGTCTGGACATTTGTATGAACCTTCAAGTATCTTCTCATACAGTTTGCTCGGGTCCGATGCAAAAAATGGAGGGTGTCCGGCCTGCATTTCAAAAATCAAAACCCCTAATGCCCACCAGTCTACTGGAAACGAGTACCCTTTAGACATTATAACTTCTGGCGCCAAATACTCTGGAGTTCCACATAACGTCCATGTCTTCTTTTTTAATACTTTGCAAAACCCAAAATCACAAAGCTTTATGTATCCATTCGTATCCACCAAAATATTTTCTGGTTTTAGGTCTCGATGAACGATTTGACAATAATGCATATATTCTAAAGCTAAAACTACTTGACTGGCGTAAAATTTTGATAAATTATCTGAGAAGTTTCCGTACTTTTGTATATACGTAAACATTTCTCCACCTGATATGTATGGAAGTATAAAATAGAGATATAAGTTATCTTTGAAAGCCACATCTAGGGTTACAATAAATGGAAACTGCACACATTGCAGAATTTTCTTCTCTAATATCAAATGTTTAACGTGTTTTCTTTCAACCACGATCTCTTTTTCAACAACTTTCATTGCATGATACGTGAAAGTACTTTTGTCTCTTACTAAAAACACTTCTCCATAAGCACCGTTACCAATGGCTTTAATCCTATCGTAATTATCTGGTGTTTTCTCAAATTCCGGAGGATCTTCAAACTTCTTTTCAAATTCTACTTTTAGCATCTCTAAATATCTGTTATGATCCTGGTGGTTCTGTACAGTATAAAAAGACTTTGACATGCCCTGCCGATGAAGTTAAAGCCCATTTAAAAAATACTTCTTCACAAAATAACCTCATAAAAATAAATTGGTATAAAAATCATTATAATAAACAGATTCCAAATCACAATAAATTATTGTTGTCGCTATGACATAAATAACTTCAGTTGACTTTTTTGAAGTCTTCTGGGCATTTACTATCTGAAGGTTTTAGTCCGCGTTCAAGTTCCAACAAATGTTAGAGTTTTGGCCTAGTCTACACGCCGAGATCTTCCAAACGATACTTCAATCATATTTTTAGGCCCTAGCACCGCAACGCAGGCTGCTGGGAAAGGAATGGTCTTATACAAATATTATATAGAGATTAATTACCTTAAATTAAATTGACTTGGCAAACAAAGCGTTTAGTCGGTATATCGATTGATTATTTTATACATATAGGGCCTGCGGAATTTCAAGACATTTGTTGGCTAATGTGCCCTTTTTGATACAAAATTTATCTTCAAAGACAATCAAGGAAGAATTTCGTTTGACACTAGTAAGCCGTCATTTAATTTTTCGTGTGACAAAGAAGATTTATCGAAATTATCAGACTTCTTAGTTTCATCATTTCTTTGTTTCGTATTAAATTATTATAGATTAGATTTGAGTGCATACAGGTTGTACCAGAAAATAGTTCAAACTGATTTCAGTCGCAGATTTCGAGCCCATGGCAGATGAACCCAAGCGCCGGGTCATTTCCCCGTACACTGGAGGCTATTCGCATGCTAAACAAGAACAGTATTTACAATACTTGAAAAAGCTACACCAAGACTTCCTAGAAGCTTGGAACGAAAAACCAGAGAGCAATGCCAAGCTAGGAGACTTTGAACTACACAAAATCTTAGGCACTGGTGCATTTGGTGTTGTGTATTTAGTAAAACACCAAACGACTTCTAAATTCTATGCCATGAAAATGCTGGAAAAAGAAAAAATTGTCAAGCTAAAACAAATAGAACACAGTTACTACGAGAAGAAAATCCTATGTGGTCTGAACTTTCCATTCGTGGTATACATGAAATATTTTTTCAAGGACAATGTCTATCTGTACTACATTTTGCCATTTATTGCCGGCGGTGAGATGTTTACCTATCTCCGCAAGATGGGAAAGTTTGAAGAAACGGCATCGAAATTTTATGGCGCTCAGGTAATCCTGGCTTTGGAGTATCTGCACGCTTGTGAACTTGTGTATCGTGATCTTAAACCAGAAAATATTCTCATAGATAGAAATGGGTACATTAAATTAACTGATTTTGGATTTTGCAAGCTGATCCGCGGTCGCACTTGGACACTTTGTGGCACACCAGAGTATTTAGCCCCAGAAATAATTTTAAGTAAGGGTTATAACATGTCCGTCGATTGGTGGTCTCTAGGAATTCTCCTGTTCGAGATGAGTGCTGGCCATCCACCTTTTTATGCCTCCGACCCAATGAGGATTTATGAAAGAATAGTGGCGGGGAAGTACCGATGTCCGTCACATTTCTCACCTGAATTAAAAGATTTGATAGCTCATGTACTGCAAGTTGATATTTCAAGGCGTTTTGGGAATTTAAAAGAGGGTGTCTTAGATTTTAAAAACCATAAGTGGTTTAGAGACATGGATTGGGACGCCCTCTTGAATAGTCGGTTACATGCGCCCATCATACCCAAAGTCCGCTCTCCGGGCGACGCAACTAACTTTGACGCTTTCGAAGAAGAAAAGATAAAGAACAGCCCAGTGTGCATGTTTGAAGAAGAATTTATGGACTTTTAACACACAAATAACATCAGCAATACACAAACTTGCTAACGAAGTTTTGCTCACTAAGAATATTTTAAGTTTAAATAGTTTCATAAGACTTATTTTTGTTTTTAAGTTGGAAACTAAACGTTTAGTTTCTTAACAATTAAATTTAGCATTATTTTCATATGTTAGGAAGGTGACGAGCTACAATAAATACATGAGTTAGTAATGAAACTTTTGCTTGTTTTTCTTTTTTTCAAATAAAGGAAAGCTTTTATCACAGCTCAGGTCTCCACATTATTGAAATATATAAATACATATTCAGATGTTAGTTCATTACATGATTTATTTGTTCCACGTACAAACTTAATTTGAATAAAGTGTGGGCTGATATTCCTAACATTTGTATTACAAACATAATGAACGTGATTGACCGTCGGCTAAAATAAATTAACCATTGAAAGGGACGTGTGATAAAATAGAGGATTAACTACATAGAAAACGAAATGCTACAAAGGTCTTTTATCGATATGTGGCATTTTATGTGTGGTATAAATGGTAGCCAAGGAACATATAATCACTGTGATGGTTGCTTTAAAGGTGCCACTAATAGGTTGTTTGATTATGGAGTAAATATTCTATATATAATTAGTGGGCGTAGATCCGAAACCATAAAACTGGAAAAATTTGATAGTAGGATACATTTTGCAAAAACCAAACCATTATAGGTTCACCATGAGTGCCCAGCAGCCCCACGTGGAACAGCGCCACCCTGGGACAAACACGCCGACGTCTTTTAGATCACACTATGGAAGATACAAGTCACACATACGTACTAGCCCGCCTTTAGCAGTGGAGTGCCCATCAAAGTCTCTGTCTCCCACATCACACTTTGAACGATACAACTCAAACATACCAAACCTCCATCAGCAGTGTACAGCATAAGCGTCACCAGCAGCACCACGTGGGAAAGCGCCGCCCTGGGACAGAACTGTCCCCAGCGCATCTTGGTCGGCGTGTCCATCAGAGTCTCTGTCCCCAACGTCACACATTAAGGTAAGATTTATAAGACTTACCATCCTTTCGTCTGGCGGTATACAGCATGAGCGCTAATAGTAGCCCCACGTGGGACAGCGCCACCATGGGACAGAGCTTTCCCCTGCACAACGTGGGTTGGACGGCCAGCTCATGCCTATGTCACCCACATCACACTACGGTCTGCCGTGTAATATAATACAAAACAATTACAATACCAATACAAATTAAAAACATACGTACCAGAACTGCTTCAGCAGTGTACAATAGCGCCGTCCTGGGACCGGACTGTCCCCGACTTGAGTTGGGCGGTGGCGTGCCCATCAAAGTCTCTGTCCCCTACGTGACACTAACATTAGACTGAATACTATTCATGTTAAGGTTATGAGACTTGTAAGACTTACCAGCCCTCCTCAAACAGTGTACAGCACAAGCGCCAACAGTGGCCCCCTTGGGACAGCGCCTTCCCTGAGACAGAACTGATCCTGGCGCGGCTTGGGTGGCGTGCCCATCAGAGTCTCTGTCACCTACGTGACACTAACATCAGACTGAACACTATTTATTTAAAGGTTAGAATGTATGTAAGACTTACCAGCCCTCCTTCAGCAGTGTACAGCATGAGTGCCCGTAGTAGACCCCGTGGGACAGTGCTGCACTTGGATAGAACTGTTCCTGGCGTGACTTGGGCGGCGTGCCCACCAGAGTCTCTGTCCCCTACATCACACTTACATCAGACTTCACACTTTCTTTATAAAGGTTAGGATCTTTGTAAGACTTACCAGACCTCCTCCGGCGGTGTACAGCATGAGCGCCACCAGCAGCCCCACGTGGGACAGCGCCGCCCTGGGACAGAACTGTCCCCAGCGCGACTTGGGCGGCGTGCCCATCAGAGTCTCTGTCTCCCAAGTCACACTTTTCACGTTTTTACACATTTTATCTCGCGGTCCTTTTCACTGATAACATTTTCAGATTTACACACAGTTCAACATTTTGTACTTGTTTCAGTGGTTTTCATAGTTCACATCTGTGCCCCGTAGAACGAACAATACTACAAAATTCAACAAAGTCAAGTCGCTACTTCAAATGATTACACATCTACTAAGACTGCAGATAGCAAAATCAAAGCATGAGTATTCAATGTTACAGACTTTAAGTTTTCTACATTTCTAGTGATAATAATAGTACAAATTCCAGCTGTCAAAGAAGGCGAAAAAAAATAATATATAAACGAAGCAGCTTACTGTGTAATTGTTTCAAAAGGTTCATTCGTCATTGTCAGCAACTGTCTGTAATTAGTTTCAAAGTCTTCGGAAGACTAAGGAAATATTTTAATATTTCCTTAAATAAATATTATGTTTTCATTGTATTTTTGTTACGTAATTACGATCGTTTATCGATCGTAGCTTAAATGAAAGGTTTATCTAAGTATTTATTTACTTCCTACATCAATACTAAAAAGTTTATGGTTGTATTTTTTTTACCTACCCAAACTTTTATTCATACCTACTGTGACTAAAAGTTTCGTTAGGCCCAAACAGTGTCCGATCTTTTCGGCTTCGGAACTCAAATGAGTTTTATCTGAAGGTAAACTATTCATTAATGCCTTTGGGAATACGACCTATACGCATAAGATAAGGTTGATTGAGCTGTAGACAAACTTCGTATATGCTCTGGACCGTCCGACCTGCACGCTTATTTGCAATGATAATAAACAACGGCTTGGGATGATTTGATCACGGGTCGCCGGGACTATTCCATCTAAGTTATTTTATTTCGTCTGGTGGTCACGTACCATCGTAAAATACTTTCTTGTGGGCACTGATCCTTTGTGGTTTGTCAACTTTAGGGAATTGTTTTTGTGCGTTAGAAAATGTTACGCCCTTTGCACAGCTTAAACAAATATTGATGAATTTTCGCATCCATGATCCCAGATGATGACAGACAGAGCAGGACAATATCTTTTATGAACGGTTCGGGCTCAGAATAAAATGCTAAAGCAAATTGTTTGCATATTTTATCAGTCCCTCCTATAGAAATTGGTTTGTCCAAAATACTACCAATTCAATGTTCACAGGCTGTGCCAAGGACTGCCCTCGATCAAAGTTGAACAATTAAGTAAGTACCTAAGTTCCTACTTTGTCGCGTCTGGGAGTTCATTTTAGTAATCCAAAGCTGGGACCTTTTATATTTCAAACACTCTATGATTTCAAACTGGATACCTTATCAAAGATAAGAGCATATTTTTATTTTCACTATTGGTTTAAAAGTTTTACCTACATAGAGTCTCTTGGAATCAGATTCGTAATCCTAATTCCGTCAAATTAAAAGCTAAAATGCCTATAAGATGTACGCTTTGTTGACCTAATAAGTTCAACGAAGCCGGTTTTGGCAGCCTTTACTGTTGTCTCAGCAATAAAAATACATAAGTATATGGTTGAGCAACCGTCCATAGCTATAGATGTTAGATGCGTAGAACACTAAAGTTTTTTGAGGAAAGAGGAGACTTGTAAATAAAATCGAAAAGAAATATTAATACAATTTTACATGAGTACATTTCTGACAGAATTTTTAGTATTCTTTCGCCTTGAAAACATAGGTAACCTTCGAAAATAAATGATGATATTGATAGGAAAAATAAACGCATCGTCGATTTTATGGCGAATAGCACTCTGCAAACTTTGAAGTTTCGATTTAGTTAAATCTTCAATATCGCTATGTTTTCAACAATCGTAATTTATTATCTTCGAGTTAAGTATCAGTGATGGTCATATAAAAATATGGTAAAAATAAATATGAAATAAGCACAAACCACCATAGAGGTTTCCTTCGTACAGTGTTTTTCTATGTAACGTAGAAAAAAAATATTTTGTAACTAAAAAAGTGTGATTATCACTAATTAATTGTCAACCGCAAATATTTGGGTATATAATGGACTTCAAAGGATAAGAAATCTGGTTTCGTATTTTTAAATCTTATTTGACCTAACCAATTAGTTTTGGTTGAGGCAGCTTTCGCGACGTAAAATCCTGAAGTAAATAACCTGCAATGCCGTATTTCGTTATATAAGTTCGAAAGGACTAAGCACTGAACCCAGCCTAAGACCTAGATAGAAAAACGCGGTATCACAGAAGGATGTCTGATACGATAAATGAGACAAACTGCCTTGACCTACAACTTAACATAGTTGACGGAAAAGCTATAAAACAAGTACCTACCCACAGTGATAGATTATCGGACAAGACTTGACGACATCAGTTACCTTTTAAACTTGAGCAATTTTCAAATTCAATTCATTGCAAAGCATATCTTGTAGGAAAACACTATATTTTCCTATTTTTTTTACTTAATTTTATGTGAGGCTTCTATTTCTTAATGCCAGTTGATAACGATTCAATTAATAATAAAATTTTAGTTTTTAAACCAAATTAAAATAAAAAGATATATAACAGAGTTCATCAGAATTGTTGAATACGGCCAACAGAATTTTAATTACAAACTGTATACACAACTCGATTAAAAACTTTATGAACTCAATTTTCGCGTTAACCCAACACTAACGATATCAAACTTTGCAAGACTCAACTCATCACTAAGTTGATAATGTTAATGGCTGTCAGTCAGTGAGATAACGATCTTCGCGGAACTAATACCATTAAAAATGGGATCAAAGTTACGAAGTATCGCTCGCGAATTCCAAGGGCGGGAACGCGGACATCCTACCGCCCGTACGGAGCGCGAATAACTGAGCTGAAACTGTTTCAGCAAAGCTTACTGAACAACACAATGGGTTCACTACAGGGCAGCTTTCAGCTCCGCATTATCAGGCTGCCAAATTGTATAATCCGAACGTCTAAAGGAGAAAGTTGAGCCAGTTATGCACTTAGGCTACTAGTTTAGTTTGCCGTTTTTAGGACCAGTAAAAGCGGGCTCAAAAGGTTTTGCTTTTCGAAACTTCGGCTTACCCGTTTTTTATTACGATTGGACAATGACTCTATTTTAGTTGTAAATCAAAATTATGTTGTGGTCATTATTTTAAATAAGGGGTCTGCATTTGGTTGGTACATTCCGGAGTATATTTTTATATCCCATCATTTGTTTAGTCGGTAGATAGAAAAATAAGTACTTGGTAGTCATTATAATGATGTCTAACGGCAACCCTTGTACCATTAAACAGATTATGGGAGCCCCAACAGCAGTTAGTATTAATGTTCGCATTTTAGTCGCATAACAGGCTCGATTAACATGATTTAATTGGAAACAGGCTAGAAACGCAGACTGCAGAGTTCCTACTATGCAACGTATGAAACGTATCGTATATATTTTCAGCTCTACACATCCCGCTTGGTAACTAACCTTTAAAAGCTTCGCAGACGGGTCTATACTCTGGGCTGAATAGTTGCCCTAAAAAAGTTACGCTATTGGCTATTCGAAGAATGCAACAATCACCTTGATACCAATACTTTTTCTAGATTCACTCGTTCGGCGATGGACTTTCAGGCCAACTATTGGACCTGAGCGTGGATCTGGGGTAAAAAGGGATAGCAAATAATTTAACTATGGAAATCAGTAATTAAAGTGGGCCTCCGAGGTTCATTATGATCGGTTACTAGCACGCGACGCCTGATCGTGTTCACAGCAAATGGCTGTATACCTCACTTGTGTGAGCAGCAGACGCAAAAACCCAGGCGTTCAGTTTATAATTAATTCTACCAGAACCGAAACAAAGAAATACGAGTAGCAAATGTTGTTTCCTATTTTTTGTACGTCGCGTACGCTGACAAAAATACCGTGATGATTTAGCGAAAATCAATATCGAGGATTTGTTTGCCGAAACTAGTTAGGTAGAGTCTACCTAAGACGTATACCAAAATAATATAATAATACGTATGTATAAGTTCTTATAATTACATCTTGTTACTGCGTTGGAAGACATTCAGACTTCCTGGTACTAACCGTACGATGTACTCGTAAATGGATATTTTTATAGACGTAGTGACCACTTATGTGCCTTTTTGGTGATTTCGGCCACCTTTGCGTGGACCAGTGACCACTATTACTTCGCTCTACCACGTTTTTATGTCGTAAACACAACACTAGCAACAGTTTTATCTTTGAGCCCTTGTTACAACCGAACCGCCACCTCTATAAAGAGCACGGTCACATTCTTTCACAATAGGACTGCCTTTTTTGTTCTGCATGGATAGGTTCAAGGATTTATTTCCAGTGTTTTGTCTGTTCATTCTGACCACGTTATAAGACCCATATTGATATCTCAATACATGAAGACCTTAAGTATGAAACATAAAGTCCTACGACGTTATTTGGGACTTAAAAGCAGTTGAAACTGGGAAGGCTTTGCTGAATTAGACAGACATGATCCATCCTCAGCGACATCCTCACTTACCATACGGTGAGATCGTGGCCAAATGTCTGTCTAGTTACTTATTTAAAATAATTATAGAAAAAGATTGGTACCGAAGGTAAGAGCCCATTTTCAAACAGGAACCAATCACGATTTAGAATAACAAAACGCAGACATTATAAAAAAATCTTTATCAATACAACATTATAAGGCCCTTTACCTTACACTACACACTTATAATCGTGCATTTAGCTCTCTACGAAGAAATCTTTTTTTACCTTGTGCCTTCGTAGCATAGCAATAATCAATTCTCTGAACTAATTATATTATTGATTGTACTATGAATAGATTACTGCAATTGATAGGCAAGTTTTATTTAACATGCATATTAATTGCCGCAACCACTACAAAGGATGAGTAGATAGATAAACATCTTCCTATATCGGCACTAGTGTGGAGACTGCTCATCTCATGACGAGATCCCATGAGTCACTCTTTTCCGATCAGTTAGATTACTCTACTGATACGAAAAAAATTACAATTTTGAAAACTCCAGAAATGAGCCAGGAGAAAGCTGGTGAGCTACAACGACTGGACGGGTTTTGATCAGCCTTTTTCTTTTTTTTCTGGCGCAAACAGTCATTACAAAAATGATTACATGGTGTAAACTTAAATATATAGTGAAAAGACAACGAGCGCCGAAATATACATATTACGGTTTTACAATTTCATATGATGAGCTGTTGCTGTACAAGTGGTCGATTTTAAGTAAATAAAATGACTATTAAGTTGCTTTGTCATTTAGGCAGCCAGTTAAGAAAACACGTGACAGTAATAAACTGTAGATTATTATAATTCGTACAAGTAGGTACACAAATGAGTATCATGTGTTTCCGACACTGGCCGCGGACAAAATAAAAGATTATTGTTATGACGTTCTAAGTTGAGGAGTATTTTTTTTTACAAATTATATATATTGATTTTCTTCAATCTTTCAAATACTAATTTAAAAAAACACATTGAAATTGGTTCATCCATTCGGGAGCCACGATGCCACAGACAAATACACACTAACAGAAAAGAGGTCAAACATATAACACTCTTCTGTTCCATCGAGGGTTGATGAAATATTTGTGATCTATCATTACGCACGTATTGTGTGTGGAACTAGTAGCGATTTCGTATGTAACAAATCCGATACTAATATGCTTTCTCGTTAAAGCTTTCGGGAATGCCCATGCTAATTTCAATTTCAGCTTCATTAACCATGACTGCGATTACTTATAAGTAGTTACTATTCTACTAGGTTCTACTATCCTACTTGTTCATTTGACGACCACATAAGTGTAATGGTCTCAAGAAGTCTATTAACCAAGAGATGGTGGGCTCGATCCCTGCACTGTGCAAAAATTTGTGTGCATGAACATGTCTGTTTATACTGATCTGGGTGTTATATGTATTTACTTAAGTTTATTTGTAATACCACTGTTGATTCTGATATCTGTATCACAAGTGCTTAAGCTACTTACCACGGGGTCAGGTCAATATATGTGATGTATTTTTTTTATATGCTTTTAGTAAATAACTCTACTTTCGAACCTAATTTTTTCGATTCGGTATTATTATCATCATGCAATAATAGATCTAGATATTTTTCAAAATACCAACGTTTTGTAACTTTTACGGAGCCTATTTCAGCAAAGCCATTAACCAGGAAAAACCACTTACCTTATTATTTATCGCCCCCAAAAGTGTAATTAGGCTGAAAGGGCTTCAGTTAAAATCCTCAAATCTCGGTACACAGTCGTTTAATTTTATAATAAGTATTCTACTCAGATCGAATTTATGTAGTCACTAGGGAACTACAAAAGAACTTTTCCTGGATACATATATGTACTAACTCGAAAGCTATATCTGGAGGACCAAGCCCAAGACCATAATACAAGCTCAGGTTAAGAAATTTCATGAAACTATTATTAATAATAATTAGTCATTCCTTTCATTTACTGTCAGTTTTAACACAAGAACCACGTCCCCGACTCCCATGGCACTGGAGGGCACCGTCAGGTTTTAAGGGATCTCTCTGGTAGGCGAATTCTCTCTCTGAGGCCTGAGTCCCACATAAACCCAAGCTGCCCCCGCGGCTGGTGGGTATGCGTAACAGCATTTCCCTGACGATAAAAAAGGCACTGTACCAAGTAATATGAAGCCTATAATAATTGAATACGACCCTGAAAAGTTTACAGATCCTTTGAATCGTTTAATCCCATTTAAGCGAAGAGATCATAAAATCATTCTCAACTTCGGTATGGCTTTGATGTTCGCGGATTAAACAATTTAATGGTTTCAAGTGAAAAGGTGTTGCACGCCAAGCAGGATAATTTACATTTTATTATGTGTAGAGATTAAAGATAAGCATTTACACACCGGAAACGGAAACAAGGAGGGCCTAGGTACTTAACGTGTCAAATGTCAATGCCACGAGAACAACAATTTGTGGCTTCATTTTACATTTTTCCACGGCTTCAAGCGCTTTCAATTTATGCGTTTCATGCCGTACCGCTGCAATGCCACAGCGGTACGTTTGGCGTACAGTGCACGCACGGTCATTTGTTTTCATACAAAATGTAACGTGCGGCAACAGAGCGGCATCAGACGATGTAACGAGCCCATAGGTATGAGTGGTAGAGAATGCCCTACGGCGTTAAGTCCACCTTTTGTACAAAGTATTGTTGTGCAATAAAGCTTAAATAAATAAATAACGAGAACGTTCGGCAACCGCATTACTGCCGCACGTTGCGTTTTGTGAATTGAAAGCGCCCTTATTTTTACCAAAGTAAAAGAGTTACTTTTACCAAGTTACCTATTTTTTTTTAAATGTAAAATAGAGACCCATTTTACAATAAAAAATAGGTAACTTGGTAAAAGTAACTCTTAACGTTAAAGTTTTTAACAAATATTTTTGGCTGGTAATAAAATAAGTTTCAAAAACCAATTTTTAATGTTGTTTGTGTTAGATTAACATAACATTTTCCGGATATCGATCTAAAATTAGCCACCTACTAGAGAGAAGCTTATTTATCACTAATCTCGGACTGGACTTTAGCATCGCATTGATGTATTCATTATTTCCATAAATGTAGGTAGGTATACATAAATAGTTTTTTTTATGATAACAGGGTTCTAATAAAAATTCAAGGATTTTATTTGTCGATTGTTCAACATCCAAGGTGTGCAGGAGTAGGCAGTTTATCAAAAAGTAGGTATTAAAAAAACAAACCAAAATTACCAGGCTAACCTTGACAGTAGACATATGATCGCATAAATAATCAAAGTCGACCTAATCAACATTAATAAGATTTTGGTCATAGAAGAAAACGTCGCACGAAAATGAATCGGTAGCCTTATTGACTTAAATCAAGATACATTGTGAATGATATTGGCAAAGAAAAGAGGGAATCGTACAACCAGAAATATTTTTGTAATTTAGCCTATAACTCCACAACATATATATTTCTGCCGAAATAGGCAATGCCTAACTTACAGGCGTAGCCATCAGAAATTGCTTTATAAAAAATTATTTCTTAGTATTTATAACAAACTCATTTTTATGGAAACCTTTAAGTTACTTTGTATAGAGCATTTTTAACTAGCTTTAATAGCTATCCATATCCATCTAAAAAGCTCTACTATCACGTTCATGTTAGAAAGGTGTCACGTCACAATAAGTTATAAACAGATAAGCAAACCAGACGAATATGCAAAAAACGGGCAAATTTATAGTAAACTAGCTGACCCGGCAAACGTTGTTTTGCCATATAAATTATTGAGATCACACCCGATAACTAAGGGGTATGAAAAATGGATGTAAGCCGATTCTCAGACCTACTCAATGTGCTCACAAAATTTCATAAAGAATCAGTCAAGCCGTTTCGTAGAAGTACAGGAACGAACATTGTGACACGAGAATTTTATATACATAGAGATTATTCCTTTATCCTCGTTACCTATTTATGTGCAAATTATGGAACAAAATTTTTATGACACACGGGTCACTGCCTGAACGCTGTAAAGCCTAGACACGTGTAAATAATAGCATAATTGTTTTCATAAGATTGATGATCTTTGAGTGTCTATTTAATGTAAAGTGATCACAATGTAATTACATCGCACATAACTGATCATTTTATTGCTATAATTACAATGAAACAAGGAAGATCTGTTTTATGAGCTGAAAAAATTGCAACAACATTATTTATTAATATAAAAAATATAACTAGTTATACAATCTCGTTAGCTGAAAAGTGTTTGTGTAGGTATATCTAAACTTACTCTCATCTACTAGAACAATATTTTTTACCTCCTAAGTCCTTACATACAAGTATGTAGGTAATGCATAGCATTTTAACATTAGGTAGGTACATTGTAAATATTAAATAGAGATGCACTTTAATAAATAGCAGTTTCTTTGAGTTTCAGTGACCCCACTGAAATCGACAAACTCAAAGCACGAACATTGTCGTAACGTATTTGTATTGTCAAAACGTCAGAAACTGACAGTTTTTTTTATACGAATTTAAAACTTAACGCATAGACGAAGTAACGCTACGAATACGTTACGATAGTTGTTTATGCCCATCCCACAGAGATATTGTGACGCTAAAGTGTAAAACTTACTTAAGATCCACCACTTGCACAGAGACAGCTCATCTCATGAAATTGTAAAACCCAAATACGTATATTTCGGCGCTCGTAGTCTGTTCACTATTTATTTAAGTTTCCACCATGTTATTGTTTTTGTAATAATAGTAATAGTAAATAAAATAAACGTACAAAAAACTAGCGACCTACTTCATAGTGACACCATGCGACGGTCAATCAGACAAAATAAAAAAGACAAAAATGAATATTTGTCTTAAAAATAAGTTTTAAATCTTAAAGAGTTGTGGGCACAGGACAAAATGTATTGACTGCGTGCTGACAATGCTCTGAAGTCGTAAACTTCATCGAATCATATATAGGACGAGCAATGCCGGAGGCTCCACAGTCGGTGCGGGGCTCTTGAACTAAAAACGTTTTGGCGGATTATTGGTTTATTTAAAAAATAAATACTTCAAAGAGCAGCCGCACCATGCATTCGGTACCATTAAGTTTTGTGCTTCTAAGCTTTTTCTGCGTGACACTTGGAGAAGAAAAAGTGTTCTTACGTATGTATATACTTACTTATTTTTGTTATCGTGAACTTGTGAAAAATTGTGGCAAGTGAACATGTGATTAACACACAACTTGTGCATTTAATACTTTTATCATAAGTCCAACGCTAAGTCATTTGCTAGTTTGTTTTGCTTATTTGGTTGTATCAATGTCAGCGTGATAATATTGTCGTACTAAGATCTCTATCTAGAATATCTAAACCGGTTTTAATTAAGTGTGTATACTCACATTGGGAACACTGATTTTTTTTAAAATAAAAAACAAACTATTTTGAAACAAACTTAAAGAAAATTAATAAGCCCTTATTCAATTACACTCGTATACTACGAGTGAGTACTTTAAAACACTAGGTACTTCTTTGAAAAACTAAGGTTACCGGTGAATTTTAAGCAAAAAAATAAGTAGGTAATCTTTGTACATATTTATAGCAAGAAGTATACAACCAACGGAAGATTTTTTTTTTCAATGAACTTGAAAAATAAGTAATAGTAGCACGTAAGCAATGATACTAATACTAATACTTAAATGCCTAAGTTACGATGTAATTGTTATATTCTAACTCACAAGATCTCATCTACTGGTCTGATATGTTTTTTTCTCACAACAATACGTTGTAATTATTAAATTGACATCCGCACATTAGAAAAACATGAAAACTGTTTCATTAACATAACAAACAATGCTAAAAAGACTAGCCGTTTTTAACAGAAAAATATACTTCTCAAATCCTCTCAACTTGCAACGTATCAAGTTATGCTTATATAAAAGATCATAATTATTATACGTTATAAAGTCTGTGTTCTTAAAGATTTGAACCAAACCTACCTCAGGATATTTTGTAGCAGATGTAAATTATCTCAACAGAAGATACCTCACTAATACAGAAATTACCTACCTTCCTATACAAGGTGTAACAAAAAACCCGTTATAACTGAAGGGCGTTGTTGTGCCCGCGTAAACCTGAACAACTTTCGCTAAGAAACCTAGGTCGAAATCTCAAAAAAATCTTTTGGCTCTCGCATAGTAAATAGATCAGCTGAGTGGCAATTTTGTATGGGAGGTCCGATTTTTTTTTGAGATTTTGACCAAGGTATCATTGGGAATGTTGTGCAGATTTCCGGGCACAACAACGGGGTTTTTTGTTACACCTTGTATAGAGACAGTGCCCTTTTTCGGGGGTGACGAAGAATGATGTTCATGAAAACTAGAATTTAAAAACCCTCGACATGACGGCTTTGGACCGTGATCAGAATATCTTTCAAATAAAAAGCGCACTGATATCGGTCTATTCATTCGGTAGCCTTGACGCCACAGACCGACAGACACTAGGAATAGAGGTCAAACTTACAACCACTTTGACGACAGCTTTGGTCTAGTGGTCTGAGGTCCAGACCACAAAACCGGCTGTCGCGTGTTCGAATCCTGCTAGGGGCAAATGTTTGTGTGATGAGCACGAGCATTTGAACTTGAGTCATGAGTGTTTATAAATGTATTTAAGTATTTCTATCCGTTCTTCTATCCACCATAGCACAAGCTAACGCTTAGTTTGGGGCTAGGTAATTGGTGTGTTCGTTGAATTATTCGTTTATTAACCCCTCTTTTTCGTCGCGGGTTAAAAAACACGTCGTAATGTCAAGATTCCTTTGGTTGAGCTGTCTATTCATAGGTCCGTCATTGTCAATCTAGATCGTATCTTTCGTACATACGACAGCACCTCAAAATAAACACTGCAGCATCTTATTATCAGCCTATATACGTCTCACTGCTGGGCACAGGCCTCACCTCAACTATGAGGTGGTGCGAGCCATACTCCACCACGCGGGCTCAGTGCGGGGGTGTGTGTAAGGTAAGTGACCAACCTTACTGTCAGATGTTATTAAGCCGCCCGAGGGCCTCCACCAAGCTTAACGACTAATATCTATCGATATTAAACGGGACCAACAGCTTAACGTGCCTTCCGAAGCACGGAAGGCACGTTAAGCTTACAAGCAAGCTTTTACAAGCACCTGCTTGTAAATAGACGTCACTTTATTGGTCAGAATGATCACCCATCCCAAACATGACCGCGCTGTAGGTTGCTTAACTTTTGGTATCACTACCAAGTGCTGCAACCACTGCGCCACAAGCACCTCAACAGCATCTTACGCACTTTTAATAGGAGAGATTTTCCAACAAAAACGCCTGAAGTGCTGTCTGTACAAGCATTGATGTGATGTGCATCGTAAGCACACACCAGAGCACCTCAGGTTAAAACACTGAGGTATCATAATCACTTGTAATAAGGACGATGTTGCATCAAAAAAAGGGTAATCTGATGTGCTGTTGTGCGCACACTGACTAGATCAGGTGCGATGGCATTGTGCACGCACGTGCTCAGACTAATGGAAAAGCAATCGTGGTGTATCATTTCCTCTTGTTACGAACAATTGTTGACGAGAACAGCTGGTTTATCCCATGACGTAATAACAACATTTGCAGGCAACTTCTTTCATTGTCCAATGCATAAACAATATAAGCTTCGAAAAAGTACTTGACTTGAGATATTTCTTCAGTTATGGTCCATCTGACAACCTCATATTAAGTAGTACCTATCAATTAACCATTACATATTCTCAGTTGGCGTTGTAATTATTGCAAAACTAGTCGGCTATTGTAGACAAATCGATTTAACTGACCGTTTTCCCAAGAGTAAGTCTAGGGCCTCTTACTTAGTTGCATAAAATTCTAGCCGATTAGAATCTCATGGGCAATTGTTTGCTTGCCTTTAATGTGTTATTGAGAATGTATAAATAACTACATAATGATGTCAAGTGATCTTAGATTTCCTTGAAAAACGCTGTTCTTTACTCGTACAAAATAACGTAAATCTGATTGAAACAATTAAATATCGTAAATTACCCTCCTATACTTGCTTTAAAAGCCATGCCCGCCGATCTCTAGTTTTCTGATAACAAAAACGCAAACCTTAAAGCTCATTTAAAGCCGAAAAAAATGAGATTATTAGTAAGGAAAACGCAAGTCCACTAGTGCTAAGGTCGCACTCTTTGAGGTCAAAGCACAAGGGCGCAATACACAAGGCAGATTGGAATTGGAAGTTCAAGATTGCGTTCAATTTCCTTAATTTAATTCATCGTTCCAATAATTCTCTCGTCGTGGTGCGAAAAGGTTGATAAATGGCCCTTAATCATCAGGATATTATCATTTAATTAATCAGTTGCGGTCCGAGAGACTCGATTAAATGAAGTTATGATATAAAGTCTGCAAAACCGGTCTCGGATTATGTGATTTTAAATTATTTGGATTCACATAATTCGAGGTAGGCGACGCTTTGGTAGTGATACCAAAAGTTAAGCATCCTAAGGCGCGGTTATGTTTGGGATGGGTGACCATTCTGACCATATAAGTGACGTCTAATAAAAAACATCTCCGTGCTTCGGAAGGCACGTTAAGCTGTTGTCCCGGTTAATATCGATACCCTTTAGTCCTTAAGTTTAGTCAGAGGCACTAGGGCGGCTTAATAACATCTGACAGTAAGGTTGGTCACTTTCCTTACACACACCCCTCCACCAATCCGCAATGAGCCCGCGTGGTGGAGTATGGCTCGTACCACTTCATAGTTGAGGTGAGGCGTGTGCCCAGCAGTGGGGCGTATATAGGCTGATGAGATGAATCCGAGGACTTTAATATCGATAAGTATTAGATCCTAAAAAGTATTAGGTACAGTGGCCTGCAAATCAGGCTACCCATATTTGTTGCAAAATCACCCGTATCACAAGCGCATAAGATACCGGATTGTTTACCGTGACTTGCTGGCCACCGTACTTCCTGCTAGTGATAATTTCTCAGTACCAATTTGTGAGATGTGGGTAGGTAATTATGCCATTGGGGAGGTATTATATCGGTCCGTCAACACTATTTTTATATGTTTACTAGCTGTCCCGGCAATCGTTGTTTTGCCATTTAATTTTTTTTTATCACTTAGAGGTATGAAAAATAGATGTTGGCCTATTCTCAGACCTACTCAATATGCTCACAAAATTTCATGAGAATCGGTCAAGCCGTTTCGGAGGAGTATGGCAACGAAAACTGTGACACGAGAATTTTATATATTAGAAAGACTAGCTGACCCGGCAAACGTTGTTTTGCTATATAATGTATTTGTCTTATCACTAAGGGGTATGAAAAATAGATGTTGGCCGACTCTCAGACCTACTCAATATGCTCACGAAATTTCATGAGAATCGGTGGAGCCGTTTCGAAGGAGTACGGAAACGAACATTGTGACACGAGAATTTTATACATATATATATATATATATATATATATATATATATATATATATATATATATATATATAATATTATTTATATATATAGATACTATTTTTTAAATATCTTACTAATATTGTTTATTACAGCGCCATACATCCAAAGATGTGATATAGACGAAGAGAATTTGTCGGAGTGCATCAAAGAGCAAATAGTAGCTAGTCTTCCACACTTCACCAAGGGTGTTCCGGAGCTGAAGGTGCCCTCGTTGGACCCTGTCCATCTGGATGACATCAAAATTGACGGCAATGGTCTACTCCTGAAATTTACTGAAGCAGCTATGCACGGGCTCAGCAATGCTGAACTAACAGATCTGAAGTAAGTAAAGATTTACAGGAACCTAAAGAAGGTTCACAATGGTCAAAGCCACCATCTTTAAATACTTACAATCTGTAATGTTACTCGGTGAATTGTATTTTCAAATTGATTGAAAGTAATCAAATTCAAAAAAAGGATTCGGCTGTAAGTTAAACAGCTACGCTGCTAAGAATAAAATATGTAGAAGAAAATATCATGACCAAAAATATATGAGCAACTACCCAACCACCAACAGACATCCAATTGAAATCGATAAGATATTTAGTATTTTTTTTCAATGGGTGTACGGTTTACCTAAAACCGCACAATTAGGACAAGACAACGCGTGCATTTTTGCACATCAGCGTTTAGCGCGACAATGTGTTTACCTGTACATATTAGCCAGTTAAGCGCGAGCTTCCAACAAACAAACAACTAAACTATGTGAACATAAATAATAAACTTTAACTTAAAACGCCGTCGTTTAACTCAAAACACAACTAACTAACTTTCTAAGGTGCAGGGTACTCCTACATCATAGTGGTCCTTCGAGCCGGATTTTACAATAATATCGATGACGTCGTCATTATTCACGATGCTAATTTGCCGCCTGGGAAGTGGGCCTTGGGAAAGGTGATCGAGTTACAACCAGGAAAGGACGGCCGAGTGGTCACCATCAAAACAAAAAACGGAACAATGAAACGGCCGATTACAAAACTATCGAAACTACCTGTATCAAAACCTGAAAACCAAGAAAAACCTGTCATATCAACAAACAAAACACGGAGCAATGAAGAACAAACCAACAAAACAAAAACCAAGAAAACATGTAACTTCATCAAAAGATCATGCAATTTGATATGGACAATTCTATCACTATTGACAATTATAACACCGGCTCGATGCAACTACAGCCTTACTTACCTGAATGGTAACCAAAGTCTCTACTTTGACAAGGTCACGGACATGCACCTTATGCGCGACGAATGGAAATTGATTGTATTTTACGACATGGATCCCTATTGGCATGGAATACAGACATTCAAACACGTTATCACAAACTTAGAAAGCATGTGCGCCTCGTCCGTGAATCGTAACCAATGTGACGTCATCCTGCTGCAGCTACGTCACGCTTACACCGAACTGAACTACAACAATGATATGCTGCTTAGTCAACAAAATACAAACTCGAGAAGGCGCCGAAGGGGCTTATCAACGGCATTGGGTCAATAGCGAACAGTTTGTTTGGCTTACTTGATCAAGAATTTGCTGAAAAATACGAAGCAGACATAAAAACTATAAAATCAAACGAGAAGAACCTGGTTCAGCTTTGGAAAAATAAAACCTCACTAATAGAAGCCGAAAACAACTTATTAAAACGAGTAGAACAAACCATCGATCGACATAAAATGTACAACCAACACCTCGTGCAACTTGATAAGGCTGTGAACACAGTGGCAACTGAAGTGAAGACGGTACAAAAACTTAACGATTTTACACTCACATCGATCATCGCTAACAACATTCTGGAGAATTTAAAAGGACTTCAGGATACACTTCTGGACACAATCACGGAAATTCATTACGGAAAGTTTGACATTCATCTGTTGAGTCCACAACAGCTAGCTGAAGAGCTGAACACAATATCAGGACATCTTTCGAGCGATTTAACCTTGCCGATCGAAAACATACAAACTGATTTAAGAACACTTTACCATTTGCTGAAAGTTAAAGCTAGAATGACGAAAAATTACTTCATCTTCGAAATCAAAATTCCACTCGTATCACGTGATAACTACGAGATCTACAATTTGATTGCGATTCCTCAAGAAACTGAAGAATATGTTACGAAAATGAGACCGTTCGCTGAACATATCGCCATCAACTTAAAGAAAGACGCATACATACCTTTAACGGAATTGGAACTACGATCCTGCACACCATACAATTAAAGAACTCTGATGTGTCCGTTACAACAACCAGTTTATCGCCTGAGGTCAGATGAAAATCTTTGCATCAAGATAAAAGACATTAACCTATGTGAAACTATACGCATACAAAATGTGCGGACATGTGGACGCAGCTTAATAAAATAAATACAAACGAATACGAAACAATACGAATCATATGCGAGAGTCAGGTGGCAGCCGAACGCGTCAGCAAGGCCGGCGTTATCGCGCTCGGGGAAGGCTGCGTCATCAAGGGCGAAACCTTCACAATATATTCGCATACACAGCAGTCTAACACTATGACAGTTCAGTCATCTGTTCTCAAGGTTGACATACATCCGATAAACAAACTCTTTAATACAAGTATCCCTCTAGTCCAACACACAAGAATAAATGGTTCAGAATATGGAAGTTTTGCAAAGGACTTTATCTTTGTTGACAAACAGATTCAACAAATGAAGAGCAAAGAAGATAGTGAAATAATAACTGATACAAACAGCCTAACCATACATGACGTACACCAGTACATAGTATTGTACATACTGGCCAGCGCGATACTGATCGCAGCGGGCACCTACATTTGGCGGCGCGGCAGAGCAAGTTGCGCGGCGACTATCTCTTCAACTGTAAGCCGCAGTCACCCTGCAGAGCCTCCGATCCCACTGACGCGACGCCTGCACGGGTCTACCAACCAAGTACACACGAATAACGAGACAGCCGTAAGAAGAGAATCGGTTGCGGGCCCAGCACCACTCTACGGCCGCATACACAAGTCAACGTCACCGGTCATCAGAAAAATATTCAGCGACAGTGATAGTGCTTAGTTGTAATACGTGTTGCGTGAAATAAATTAAGTACCTAACTAGAGACTTTAAGAGAAATAACTTGTAACTTACATATGTTTTGTATGAATTTTTTATTCTTTGCTTTTTGTATTGCTTTAACGAATCTTTCTCGCCTCGGGAGCATGTACGGTTTACCTAAAACCGCACAATTAGGACAAGACAACGCGTGCATTTTTGCACATCAGCGTTTAGCGCGACAATGTGTTTACCTGTACCTACATATTAGCCAGTCAAGCGCGAGCTTCCAACAAACAAACAACTAAACTATGTGAACATAAATAATAAACTTTAACTTAAAACGCCGTCGTTTAACTCAAAACACAACTAACTAACTTTCTAAGGTGTAGGGTACTCCTACAATGGGGTAGTTCATACAAATCTAAAAGTTTTTTTTATTATTTCCATACAAAATTAGTTTCAGTACAGACGAATTAAACATTTATCACATAGAATTCAGTCTTACAAAGTTACAAAAAAAATCTTATTGATTTGCTCGATGTCGCTATACTTAAAATAATTTACTCGATGAGATCTACCATTTCAATACAATTTCGTTTCTGTTGGTTAGTGATGGTCCTTTCAGAATTGCAGCGGTGCTGAGTATTATGCTAAAAGCAACATGACTATAGCCAAGATTGCAGAACGTTTTTAAAGACATGGAAGACTTGAAGACTACCTTTTTGTTTTTGTTAGCAATTAATAGTATTCATTTAGCTTACGACAGATAAACAATAGCCTAACCATAGTTATAATTTGCACTTTATCACAATCATTGACGCAATTAGTGTCTTATAACGTGTCAATAAAGGACGGAAGTGTATTTGAATACGATGTACTCGCTTGACGCATTGCCAATCGATTAATTATTGATAACAATTATTATGATGCGACGCATAGACAAACTTGCGCAAAGCCATGTATACGGTTCTCATTGTATTTAAATCATGCTTGTCATTATTTCGTCACGTATTATGCCTTCTTAACTGAGAATGCTAAGACGAACATTTTACTTGTCTATTAAGGCCTGTACACACACGTTTTTTACGCACACTGTATCAGGTTTTTTTGAGTTTTCCGATTAAGGATTAATCTCGCGGACTCGCGGTGCTTTCGGCTTACACTTGCGAACACAGCACCTAATTTTCCTTCTGTTTTGAATTTCTGAATGCAGTTAGCCCGTTATGTTATAAACAAATTTTCGTTTGGTTTTAGGTTGAATCTGGGAGAGGTCGACGAAGAGTTTTCCTTGTCATTCAAAAGCAATTTGAGTTTAACAGCTCAATACGAAGTGGACGGTCGCATTCTAATTCTACCAATCAAAGGGAAAGGCGACGCTTTAGTATTTGCACGTGAGTTTTACTATCTTAGATTTGAAACATCTGAAACTAAGAATTTTTTGCAATTCAAATGTTATAGTGTGAGCGCACCTTACGTTTTCATTTTTAAATAAGTAGATAAATATTATGCAACATGCTATTTTGCCATGGGCGCAAAGATAGAAATCCTTGTTTACGAGGTTAGCGACTTAGATTTCAAAAGAATTCACATCGACCTGGGAGGCCAATTCCTCTAATCAATCGTAACAAAATCGTTATTGAATTGTCCGATTTCGTCCTTACTAGAAACACAGTATAACCATTTTCTATTAAAACTGTGCTAGAACGGTCAAAAGCGGGCGATTCAATTACGATTTTGTGTCGTTTGATTAGCGGAATTGGCCCCCTGGCATACATGCAAATAATATATATATACACACATGGCATAAAACAAGCAGAATTTTCATCGATTAAATAAAATAATTATTATAGGGGTTTTATTTATTATTTACTAGAGGACCCGGCAGACGTCGCCCTGCCCGTTGTTTTCTCAATATTACCATATTATTTCACCGATTAAACCTTTCCTGAACTTCCACAAATAATTCAAAACCAAAATTTGCAAAATCTGTACGGCCTTTCTTAAGTTTTAACGAGACTTAAGAACTGCAAGAGAGAAGAATTGATAAGCAACACTTTTTTGTTTATTTAGAGGGAGTCCAAGTGCGCATTGACAGCAAACTCATCCACGTAAAGAACAGCAAAGGAGAACACTTAAAATTGATCACACCCACATACAAATATGACATCGAGCGGACAACGTTCGATCTCAAGAACCTGTTCAATGGAAACAAACAATTGGGTACGCTAAGTATTTATTTCAGGTGCTTTTAAAAATTGCATCACGCCCACATCAACTTGCTCTGGTCCGTTATTTTTAGCAAACTTTGTCCCTGATATGACATTGTGATATGATAAATATGTATCGTGTAAATCATCATCTTTGGGTAATATATCTTCCTGGGACATTCACCAACTCGATACAGGAAATAAACTCAGAATCCCTTAACTGAGACGGTGACTTGGTTGACCTCGTGTCGTGACGTAGTGTCGTGTAAATTTACTGACCATATATTTTACCCATCACCATGTTCATTACTCATTACTCACAATATCGAAATGAATACAGACAGAATAAGATACCTTAATTTAGATCTCGAATTTAGATATGTGACGTAAGAATATTAAAAGCAACCACTTAATTAACATACGACTGCTTTTTTTTAGCGGAGACAACTATCAAGTTCGCAAACGAGAATTGGCGTCAACTTATGGACGAATTAGCTCCACCTGCCATCAAGCAAATCGTGGTTACCTGCGTCAAAGCTATCAACAAGTTCTTCTCAAACATTCCCATTGGTAAACTCGTCATAGGATACACAGAACGCCTATAAAGTGTGATATAGTTTTTTTGCATTTAGGCTTAAAATTTGGACAGCGATATGAAATCACAAAGGTATTATTACTGTGTGCTAATTCAGGCGTTGCAAATTGTAAATAGCAAAAACATTATTGATTAACGAGCTTTCGGGCAATATGATAATATGATCCGTTTCGTTAAGTCAGGTTATTTTCTCAAAAGAATCAGATTTGGGAAACTGTCAAGAATTAATTTGGAAACTGAACAAAGTTGAATTCTAAATATGGCAAGAAGAAAACAGGGACTTATTAATCGATTTGTAGATCGATAAAGATAAATAAGGTGCATAAAGTTGCAATGCCATCCGATGAGCACGTGAAAAAAAAGAGTAAAAATGATTGGAGCAACCTGAGTGGAAATTGCCCACTAGAATGTAAACAGGTTTTTGCTACACGATACTTTATAATTTATTTAATTGTGAGTAGTGATTATGATAAATTTATCGACTTTTTAGTTGGCTTTTTACATGTATTTAGCGGTTTAGTAAATAATTGATAGCACTTGAGATCACAAATTAAATTAAAGCAGTCTTTTAAGTAATGATAGGAAAATACGATGACACAGAAACACCATGTTCGTAAACTTTTGATAAAATTATTGTTTGTTAGTGAGAATTTTTGTTGTATAACGTAAATAAGAATAATTAAAAGCTTTTTTACACATAGCACATTTATTTTATTTCATCCGATCCATGAAACATATTTAATCATTAATACATAGTTGTTAAGTGTGTCAGGAATACACAGGTGTTTCTACGAACTAATATCACATATTATGAGCAAGATCAACAATTAATTATAATAAAAAACAGAACGTAAAAGTAGATAACATTATTAGCAAAATAATGATTTCATAATCCTCTCTTTGTGATAAATTATGACTTTATAGAGAAAAGTCTGACCCTGGCGAGCTTGCGTAATCTCCAATGGCGCGAAAAATTAATGGACTGTCATTTTGAGACGTAGTTTATATTAATTTTCTCATAATCCTACACGAAAAGCTTTATTAATGGTCTTCAGTCTCCGACGAACAGCTAGTACTCCCACCTTTCCTATGACTTAATTTCTAGGATAGGTCGATATGCCTACATCTCCAATACTGTCACCACTGGTAGTGGAACCATCATTGCTACTTATAGTAGAATTACTAGTTCTAGGTACTGTGCTCATGGACATCAAATCTAAAGGTATTATTCCAGCATTTGAAGGCGACGGTTGATTCCTCCTCCAAGGTATCCTCTTGTACAGTAGGACCCCAGCTAGCAAAACGACTAGTGCCGTTATACCGCTGGCCATACCGGCTATGCCAGCCTGCGATAATACTCTGGGTGGTTGAACTGAAAAATTCGTTGTAATTAAAATGTGTACTTTAAAGCATCGTCATCATATATATATATATATATATATATATATATATATATATATATATATATATATATATATATATATATATATATATTGACTAAATTATGTGTTCGGCGAAACATAAAATACCGTAGATACGTCTCTGGTAGATATCTACCAGACGGTGTTGATAGAATTACTTTGAATGTAAGATTAGTAGGTATCTGAATTTTGAAAAACACACATTATGCAGATATTTTTAGTTTGGTTTTATGATAATATTTTTGTAATAGAAAAAATCAACCGTCCCAACTTAAGACAATTGATTTTATCTACTTCAATAATATTTGCAACTGCAATAATTTTTGACGACCACTTAAGTGTAGTGGTCAAGAAGTTTACTAGTAACCAAGAGGTCGCAGGCTCGATCCCCTCACCGTACAAACATTTGTGTGCATGAAAGTGTCTGTTTGTACCGGTCTGGGTGTTATATGTAATTATTCAAGTTTATTTGTAATACCACTGTTGATTCCGACATCTATAACACAAGTGCTTAAGCTACTCACCACGGAGTCAGATCAATGTATGCGATGTTGTATAATTATAATTAAAAAAAAAAAATTAGACTGATGACAGCAATCTCTTATGTATGGGTGAGTCATTTTACACATTATAAAACATTAAATTGGCTCTATATTGCACTAATGCACTAAAGATCAACGTTAAGATCCAAAGACTGTATCGTGTGTATCTATCCACCAGAGCTTCGGACGCTATAAGCCCGCCTCTACTAACTAAGCCGTTGACCTTAGTTTCGGATGTAGCCATCACTGTCACTCTTACAAGTTGGACTGTGCGAGCGAACGTACTTGCAAAACCCGAAAATACGAAGGAAACGAGGAAGAATGGCCCCAGATACAAGCATGTAGTTTTTTTTGAATCAACAAAAAATACCAACTTTTTAAAAAAATACCAAATACGACGTGATACTTAACTAACTTACTTGTTTGATCGACATTAAGCTCAATAGTATCCCTAAATTCCGCGAGCTCAGCGTTGATCATAGCGGCGCAGGTCCAGGTGCCTACATCCTCTGGCTGCACAGCTGCTATGGTCAGCGAACAGTCGCCGTAATCCAGGCTACGACCGGGCGTGAAGTAATAACGGTCTAATATAGCACTAAAATAGAATAGAATAGAAATCATTTATTTGGAAGAATACAACAAATTTGCAACTCTACAAGATTCTACAAAGAAGAAATAAAGACAATAGTCTTGTGAATTCAGTCTGCGTACAGTAAATCTTTTTAATTGTCATTTACGATATGAAAAATGAGATTTCATAGCTCCTTATTAAAGTATAGTTTTTGTGCTACCGATGTTTTATCGAATTTGAGCCGCAAAACGGAAGGAATTAGCGATCAGTGGAAATAATTAGGTTAAAATGTCGGAATGTTACAGGACTATAACTAATATCTTTCCATTAGCCTTTACATGTCCCACTGCAGGGCAGAGGCCTGGTGGTATCACTCTTGAAAATTCTTAATTGCATTAACATCCTTTGTGTCGTGAAAGTGTGGTAAAACATGGCACATGATATTTAACTCTTACGAATGTCTTTTGTTTAATACATTGAAGAAAAAAACATTTTCTTTTTATGCAATGGAAGCACTAACTTTTCTGGGCTTAAGGAAGAAGATGCGTGAGGCATTACGAAGTGAACAAAAATATATTTATAAAAGCCCGTAATTTGTCAAAACCTGCACATACATCGAAAAGATAATTCTTATTTAATTTTATCAATCTGTTTGATTTTAACAATCAACTGTCAAAACCTGTATTCACTCTAAACTGTTAATAAAGTGGATTTACTTACTTCTCACGTGTCACTGAAGAGTCCAAACTGATCCCCAAATAACTTGGAGACAAGAACCGGCAATAATCCAAAGGTCGATTTCCATTTGACGTGTGGCAATACAGCGTGGCGTTCTGGCCAACCTCACCAGTTATATTCTTCTTGTTCGCTGCTATCGGCCCTGTCACTCGCACTTGCACACGGTCCGTGAGTTCAATACCCGGCTGGTTAGTGGCACCCATGTGGCATAACCAGTCACCACCATCGTTTATGGTGGCATGGGAAAAGGTGATGCCACAATCGCCAGTTTGAAGGCTTTGACCCGTGTACCTAGGGACAAAGATTAATTAATTATTAAGACAAAGATTAAGAATTTTACATCAAACTAAAAAGAAGTCGTCATTCTAAGGCATGGTTTCTATCGCTCACGGAATATAATCCGATGAGGCGATTTCGCTGATCGTCTGGCGGAAAAGGTGTGTTTTGGTAAAATCATGAGAAATAAATATATTTCATACCAATGTGTTAGAACAGGAAGTTTGCACTTGACGACAAACTGTTAAACGCGAGCGGAATAAACATAGCTGGCATGTCGCGTTGATTTACGACGCATAATACTAAAACTAGACGTATAATACTGAAACACACTACAAAATGTATGTAGCATACACATATAGCTAAGTCGCAGAAACACTAACTTAGTATCGCTTCCCAAAACTGTTGAACCTTATTGAGACCTGGCACCGCACTTTTTCTTCTTGCACGAATACTGTCTGGACTTCCTTGTATTCTTCGGTCGTGTATTTGTTTGACAATATAGCATAAAACTGGTACTGTTACTGTTAAAAAAAATAGCGATGAACTGCTAATAAAGCTGGTTTCATAGCTTTTCGGGGAACGTCTACGGTTTGTCACTACGGGCGCCCGGAGCGGGTGCACAAATGAGACGCTAGAACTTGTTCCTGTTAGAGCTCGCCGTGTAGAGCACTGAGAACGTACCGTAGTGGGGCCGTATTACGCTTTACTTTCCGTTCACTGGCAGCGTTCTCATTTCAAAAAAAATAGTAAAAATATGATTAGCAGCGCTACTGTTGTGCCAAAAATATGGTCATAGTGGGCCCTCTGAACGGCCGTTTCGGAGTAGTGCAGGCGTGACTAATACGGGTCTGTGTAGCGCAGGCACATCGTATGTGTCTCCCTGATAGCTGTGAAACCAGCCTTAATAATTGCTTACCAAAACTGCTGGTTAACTCATTAACAAGCGGTAACGGCAAGAACTGAGAGCAGTTAAAGTGCAGGAACCAACAGTACTATAGGGACACTTCGGCGTGGCACCGCACTGCGAAACTTTTGTATTCCTGCACCAATACTGTCTCCACTTCTTCGTATTCTTCGGAACGAGCTTTTTTATTCCTCCACGAATACTGTTTGGCAACCATCTTTAGTTTGGTCGGTACGAGAATTGTTTGTCAAAATCACGTAGAGCTGCTAGCTTATACTAAATGTGGCGACCTCTACCGTTCGCCGTTACAAGCGCATGCCCAACGGTGGCAAGCATGAAAGCGAGCGCTGATAGAGCTCCATAGGCGAAATGTTAGCCTAGTTCCGCACATGTACCGCTGTATATGAGATTTAGATCCAAAATAATATAGATAGACAGATCAAGATCATGTATATCGGACCTTGGTCCCCGACCATAACACCCGGTCGGTAGGAAGCGCTTACTTTTAGCTTCCTAACTCTAAATCTGTTGCGCCAAAATTACTTACCAAAACTGCTGATCCTCGTTAAGAAGCGGAACAGGCAAGAACTGAGAGCCGTTGGGGTGCAGGAACCAGCAGTACGACAGCGAGACTTCGGCGTGGCACCGCACCGTGAAGCTTTTGTCTTCCTGCACTTCTTCGTATTCTTCGGAACGAGCGTTGTTTGTCAAAATCACGTATAGCTGCTAACTTATAATTATGTGGCGACCTCTACCGTTCGCCATCACAAGCGCATGTCCAACGGTGGCAAGTATGAAAGCGAGCGCTGATACAGCTCCATAGGCTGAATGTTAGCCTAGTACCGCACATGAACCGCTGTATATGAGATTTAGATCCAAAATAATATAGATAGACAGATCAAGATCATGTATATCGGACCTTGGTCCCCGACCATAACAGCCGGTCGGTAGGAAGCGCTTACTTTTAGCTTGCTAACTCTAAATCTGTTGCGCCAAAATTACTTACCAAAACTGCTGATCCTCGTTAACAAGCGGGACAGGCGAGAACTGAGAGCCGTTGGGGTGCAGGAACCAGCAGTACGACAGCGACACTTCGGCGTGGCACCGCACTGTGAAGCTTTTGTCTTCCTGTACGAATACTGTCTGCACTTCTTGGTTATCTTCGGTTCGTGCATTTCTTTTGCCTGTTGGAAAAAATACATGTGTAAAATGATAATATAGGTACACCTGTTAAAGTTAAATAAGAAATTCGATGTCGCAACAAACTATCAAAAATTTAAGAATTCTGACTGAAGCAAAGCAAAAGCCATCATATTAAACGAGGGGCGATAATTGATAGATGCCATAGTAACGATCACATGCTACATCAGCATCACCCATCGCTCGTTTCTCACCCCTAACTTTTGACAACTAGCTTCAACGCAAGAGGGTTCGAACTTATTTCGGACCATACACTTCAGGCCCCCACTCTCGCTAGCTAGCGACAATTCAGATCATTAATCTGTGAATAGCTATGGACTGCATTGATTGCATGCTTGTATTTGTTATTACTGTCACCTTTTTAAAATTATATTATGTAGTTGTTTGCTTTTCCTAATAAAAAAAATATATATATATGTCACTCTTGAAAGCTTGACCGTGCGAGCGAACGCTCTGGCTAGACTCAAATTACTATCGAAACGTTAGGGAGCACTGCCCTCTTTTTGAGTATAAATATTCTTTGGCACTGCCTCTGTAGAGAACAAAACTATTAGATAGTTTTGTTCTCTACATTACCGTAGATTAAATTACCGTTAGTGTTGGCAATGACGTTGATAAGTGCTTGCATAGGGGTCTGCTGGACTAATGCCGTCCCAACCCACTGCTGGGATCCCACAGAACACCGCCAAGTACCATAGTCCTGGCTAGTTGGCTTTTCGATAGTCATACCACATTGTTTTGCCACGAAACCATCACCGTAGTAGCTGGAATGTTAGAAGGGTATTAAAACAGGATTCTGCCGCAAGAGTGCACTATAAGTGTAATGTCCTTTACGGCTCTTTGATTGGTTAAACATTAACGAACTGTCAAAGTGATCAAAGTGTCACAGTGGGTACTGCTGACCAACGTTAAGAGCAGCGAGCATTCGTACAGTCAGTTTATGTCGTGTTTTGAACGAACGCAAAAACAACGCAACACTCTCGATACGAATGCTACATTACATCTAGTACGTAACATTGGTTAGTGGGTCCTAACTAACCTATACAGAACATAAATACAGACTCCTCTACTACCAAAGAAATAGGCAGTATTTATCCCTAGTTTAAATCATAGCTGACCAACTTGAAACGTATGCCTCCTATAGGTTATGTCATTTGCGCGGCCATTTACTTTAAAATGGCCGGCTTATATTTAAACAAGGGATAATCGCAGCCTTGTTCTTTTGTAGAGGAGGGGAGAAGGTATAAGTACGGTCGCCAATAGAAAATGGTTACCACCTTAAAGATCACAATTGCTTGTACATATTTTTTCACAAGTTTTAAATGTCTATTTCATAGATAATAATTTGATTGGCCATAGATTATTTTTATTTTTTAACGAGAATAAATAACTCCTTTATGAGGTTGATTCACACTGCCTACATAACCGTCATTTCAAGCAATAAAGAAAATAGTCCCAATACCAAAAAGTGATCAAAAGCCTTATTTTTATTCTCGATGAGTCAAATTGATTAATAAATTTTGGAAGGTAACAAGTAGCATATATAGCATTTCGGACTTTAGTGATAGAAGTGTGTTATAGAATCTAATTCAAATACTGGTTAACACTTCCAGACCGCGACCATTCATGAAAGCTAAACTTTGAGTGAAAACCGAGCGCATAAGAATGAAACTTTCTTACCTGTGTACCCCATCGCTCAAGCCTTCCAAAACGTTATATCCCATAGAATCGCTTGTCTTCTGGAAGCGACAGAAAGTGATGTTCTTGGTTGTATGCAGAATGTTGCAGTAAAGGTGAACCTTGTTCGCGTTGGTGTCATGAATGAAACCGACGTCAAGTTGCTCAGCTGAAAATGATCAAAGATAAATTAAACCAACTTGTTTCGCGTTTATCCCCGACGAAAAAAATCGTCTGTCTGTAAAGTAGGTTTACTGACGTAGTTGAACGTAACAACGTCTTTGTCACGTTGCCTCTTTTTCGCTCGTTCCGCGCTCTCGCTTGCACTTCAATCCTTGAATGGAACGCCTCAGAGCGAGGTAACGCCGCATGCGTCATGCTTTTTGGTGCGTGCAGACGGCTCAATCGAGTTATAAGACGTTGTCACGTCAAAAGTGGGGTGTGATCAGTTTGACCCTATTCTGTTAGTGTTTTGTGAACGGATGGACAGATTGCAGGTTTTCTTTAATCGAGATTTATAATAATCACGGTGGCTATTAGATATGGCTTTTCAAAATCCGTCCAGCCGTTGAAGCTAACCAGATGTTTTTCTGTGCATGTCGCGTGTTTTTTTTTTTTAAATTATGAGCCCTTCACTCAAACGGTCGATATTGATATGAATGAGTGACTGAAATGGCTATATTCAAAACTAGGTAAGGACAGGTTAGCGTCTTTAGAACTTTCTCTAAAGATCGATCGCACAAGATAAAACAGTGGCACCGATAATAGCATTGTCAGTCTCAATACTATGACGTCGGTGGCTTGTTTCCTCTATAAGTGCGTGTAATTTATCAATGTCGCGTGATATCCTAAGCTAATAACCGATAAGTCGATTATTACCAATTGATTGAGATAACTTTTGCCGAAATAATCATACATCTTGATTATGTATTTTATTGAATAATTGCGTGATGTCAACTTTTGGGGTTCGATTTGTAAATTATAAAAAAAAAGTGAAACTTTTATTTTATTTTTGTAAGTATTAGATTTTTAAGATTATAAGTACAGGAATAACGGCGCTAAACTGATTTAATATTTTAGATTTTTTGACACTGCCGTAGAAAGCAACATTCTGTAACTATCGTTTTAAGCTAATACGTGTATTTATTGATGACTTGATCGAAAAATAAATATAAAATACGTCTCTCATATTATTTAATTATCCTACTGAAGGACAAATTACATTTCGGTTTCCTTGAATCATCTTAATTATTTTTGCTTTATTACTCTTGATGGAACAGTATTTTACGTAGTGCAAGGAGGATTTTGCAAAACTTGAAGAGGCGGTTTTGGGGTTGATACTTTTCGCGGGCAAAGTTGCGGGAGACGTCTAGTCCTGAACCTGACATACAGGGTGAAATTTTAGTGTTTGTTTTAACCGCAGCTGAGCGTTTACCATTAGTAGTAATATTGAATCAAGTATTTTTTTTAAATATGTACTTTTATTGGTGCTCAAATCCACAAGCGCTTCGTTAAGCGAGGCCGCCCATAAAAAATCTTGTTTTTTATTATTTCAAAAAAACTTCTTAAAAATTATTAAAGTAGGTACTAAGATCCCACCTCCACCAAGCCGCTTTGAGCCCGCTTGGTGGAGTATGGCTCGTACCACCTCATAGTCGAGATGAGGTCTCTGCCCAGCAGTGGAACGTAGATAGGCTGATGAGAGGCAGGTACTAAGAAATAATTATTTCACTGTGGGAAAACAACCACTAAAATTTCACCCTGTATAAAGAACTTACCTTGAACTGCAACATGCTTTTCCACGTGCAACTCAGCCATCCTTCCTGGCAGACCTATCAGAATATCCCAGTTCCCTTGCACCGCTCTAGTTGTCCTGTCCAAAGTGACTCTACAATGTCCAGGAATGAGAGAGCTCTCGGAAAACGGCTGGGCGACTAGACAGTATGAGTTGTCGAGACTTGTCAACTCAATGTTGGTGTGAGTGTCCCCGTCTTGCAGATATATTGGCGGGGCCGTGTAGGAAGTTGTGTCTTCTGCAAAAGGGAAACAGTCTCCTTAAGATCCACGTTCAAACTCTTTCGTTTCGGGTCTGAAGAATAATAACAGATATGGTTTTCGAAAAAGTAGCAGATCATACCAGGCCAGCCTGCTGCTGCTTTAGCCAGGAGTTGAAGTGAGTAGTTTCAAAGTGTATCCCGTGTTTACATCTGCATTGTTTAACAGAAAGGTAATGTTGCGAAACTTTTTAACAACTATAAGAGTTTTCAAAAAGAATGATACCAAAAGTGGTATTGTACAAAAATATACTTAAATCATTACATACCTTCCACATTAACTTCAATCCATCCTGCAAGTGTTTCCGTGTCTTTATGAGCAGTGAGGCGCCAACGGCCCTGATCTGACATTTCAACATTCCGTACCCTTAGCCCGCAACCGTCTCCCCATTTCTCGTATCTGTGACAAATTAGCGCGTAAGTCATTAAACTGTACCTGCATTACAGGAAAACTGCTGATCAGAATACGTGACAGGCCATTTTTTTGAACAAGAAGGAATTGAGAGTGTCTAATTGCGCTGGGCCATTAAGCTGGTACTATCGCGGTCAGCGCCACATAAACACCTTTAGGGCGAAAATCATCTGCACATCGCGCACAATCCCGCTTGCTAATTACTTCGCGTGTGTCGAATGCATGTAAACAATTTTCGTTATAAAGTGTTCACGCGGCGCGGACCGCCACCGTACATAGCAGGGCACCTACATATCGCCGTTGTGTCTAAGTGTTGAACACTATTTAAAGTGTTAACGGTGCAGTGATACAATGTAAATAACTACTAAGTTACTAACTAACTAATGTAAATAACTAATACATCAGTAAACTCATCAGAGCCTGGACGTCTATACAAGGCCCACCCTAGTGAAAAGCAGGCTGTTCACTTCAATATCAATGAAATGAGGATAACGCAGACGTTTTTAATACACGCTATGTTTAGTACACACATACACTATGTTTTATGATATTATATCATACTTTTTCCTTGGAGAATAAAATCAATTTCTTTCTGTACCTATGTAGACCCAAAAGGGGCACAATCAGCTATCTGCACATGACGCCTTTGCGTGTGTATAGATAATCGCAACCGTCATTACCTACAGATCTTTCATTAACAGTTCGTCATATTTATTTATTTCGTGTATTTTAGTATATATTATGTGTAGTTTTAAGTACAGAGTGTAAAAAAAAACCTTAACGAAGCCGAATACCACATGTCTACCACATATTCTACCAATTGTTTCGATATTTTTTTTCCTTTACACCATACCTGGGAAGTTAACGGTTAAGAGGTTAAAGTTTGAAAAAAAAATTTGTTGATTTTTACAGAAATGTCTTCTGTCCGTTATAACTTAACTTTTCTCCAAAGAAACATGATACAAATTTTCACTAGTTCTTTCATAAAAAGCCTCTAAATGGCACACTCCGCAATGAACAGCGCACACTCGAACCGAACCGCGTCGCGGCGGCGTATAGCAACACGCCCCGCGGTCACTTTTCAGCGTGCGCGCTGTACATTGCGGGTTAGAATTAAATTGTTTTTTTTTTTGATGTCAAAAAATAAAAGTTCTTTCCCAGCCAAAATTTCTTTTTCATACGATTTGGTTTGATGTACTTAACGCGTGGTTGACGGCTTCGTTAAGGTTTTTTTTACACCCTGTATGTATTTTTATATTAATTTATTGTGTATTTTATATTTAATCTCATGTGTCATATTTATGGTTTTATTATTTTTGTGTTTTCTCTTTTACGTATTTTGTCGCACCGCCCACTAAACATTTTTGCTTAGACCAAGGGTATGACTGGTAGAGAATGCCCTACGGCGTTAAGTCCACCTTATGTACATAGTTTTGTTGTGCAATAAAGCTTAAATAAATAAATATAATCCAATCATATCTTACCTATTACTAGGAGGGGATGACACATCAAACACTTCACCCGAAGGTGTAGTCACTTCGCACTGCAGGTTTGTAAGTGACGTGGTAAGCTTCATCAGCGCCTCCTGACCTTTCGCGACCAGTATCACGCTGGGCCAGCCCAGGCCTCTCTGCATCTTGAGCAGATCTTTCAACTCGACCGGAAAGTTAGGAATGTTAGCTCGGACTATGGTGCATCCTGAGATTTAAAGAAATAACAATAAATAGGGCTTAGTCTAAAGTTAACTTAGTTCTAAGAAGTATGATTCTAGTTCTACTGTATGGCCGGCCTGCTGCTCGCCCGCAGAAGTCAAACGAATTCCCTCTGAGGGATCAAGAACTAAAATTGTTTTTTTTTTCAACAAGTTTTTATAATCTACTAGCGGACCAGGCAGAAGTCCTGCCCGTTGCTCTTTTTTTAATTTGTTTATCTTTTAAATCTTCCCTGGAACTCCACAAGTACATTTAGTATTAATGTACTAAATTCGAGACTCACTCATCAGCCTATATACGTCCCACTGCTGGGCACAGGCCTCTAATTCGAGACTAAAATCATTCAAATCAGTTTAAGTTTTATACATACATATATAAGAATATTGGACCCTGCAGACGCTGTACTGCCCGCTGTTTTCGCAATTTTTCCATATTTTTTTCATCGTTTAAACCTTCCCTGGACTTTCACTAGTATTTCAAGACTAAAATTATCCAAATCGATTCTGCCGTTCTCAAGTATTAGCGAGACTAACGAACAGCATTTTATTTTTATTCAATAATTCCTTTAACCCAACGCTAGCCTAGTTGATTTTACTGGCACTGTAACCTGTCTTGATAAAAAAATATGTCAAAGCTAACGCTACGCTTTGAATTAATATTTAATGTTCACCTTCGTCAGGGAAGATGTATAAAAAGACTGTACACTGTCATCGAAACTAAACGTGTATACAAAATTTCAGCTCAATCGGACACTGGAAAGAGGGTAAAATTTTGTATACACGTTTAGTTTCGATGACAGTGTACAGTCTTTTTATATATAAAAATGAAATGCTGTTCGTTAGTCTCGCTAATACTTGAGAACGGCAGAATCGATTTGGATAATTTTAGTCTTGAAATACTAGTGAAATAAAGAGGGTAAAATTTAGCTTACAAAATTTGATTACAGAAACACGGGGTAAAGCTTAATAAAGCTTGTAAACTAGAATTATTTTTAATAACAAGTGTGTCACATTTTCATAACGTAGGTACAGTAAGCAGCTTTCACATACATAAATGATGATGAATAAAAAAATAATAGATAAAATAAATTATAACATTACTTACCGAGCATAATCGCCAAAATCGTTTTTAGCTTCGGATAAAACATTTTTCTAGCACACGTCGTCCGCAACCCAACATTGAAGACTGAAGACATCTTTCGTATCGATTTTAATTGAAATCTTGATCATTTTAGTGATAATTAGACTTTCCTCTTTTGGTTGGTAAGTACAGATTGAAACATTGTAATTATCTTAATCGATTTTGATAATAAAGATCAAGGATCATATAGGTAGTCACTATGTTTCATAATGATTACGATCAAAATTGCATACCTCCACGTCAAGACCGATTTTTGATATATTCATTAATATAATCATTGGACATCAGTTAATTTCTTTACAGTGTGAAATAAAAACACACTTAAAGAAAAATGGACCGCCCGCGCCACAGGCGGGACTCGAACCCGCATCTCTTTATAAATTACACATTGTAAAGAAATCTGCATTGTTAATGTTAAAAAGTATATTGTGTAAGTCTATGTACAAGCATCTCCGTGCTTCAGAAGGCACGTTAAGCAGTTGGTCCTGGTTAATATCGATAGATATTTAAGTTAAGCCTGGTCGGAGGCCCTCGGGCGGCTTAATAACATCTGACAATGAGGTTGGTCACTTACACACACCCCTCCACCTATCCGCACTGAACCCACGTGGTGAAATATGGCTACCACCACCACTTCATAGTTGAGGTGAGGCCTGTGCACAGCAGTGGGACATATATAGGCTGATGATGATATTTTGTTTAAACCACGTTTCCTAAGCCTCATAGCAAAATGACAACGCAATGTTGCAGAGCAATTTTTTTTTGTAAAGTGCTTGCATGTGTTTAACAAATGAATGACGAACTTAAAAGAACTTGTGTTTCAATATTTCTTAAAAAGTTATGTTCTTAAAAAGTTTTGCTTTGTTTGCTTAGTTTGTACTTAACCTTAATAGTATCTGCTTAGTTTAAGCTAATAAAACTACACAAGGTGCCTAATTCAAAATGAAACAGTGTTAATCTATATAGTCCAGGAGGTGGAGACCTGGTGTCTTGTACTACAGATTGTTTCACAATCCATCACAAGCACAAGTCTTCACAATAAGTTTAACAATTACACAATGTTTTGAAACAACATTTGTATTACCTACTGTTGTGAAGAAAATAAAATACTTTATTATTATTATTAGACATGGGGCGGGTAGTGGTTTTGCCGGGTACCCTTCAGGCGGGTAACCTGCACAATTTTTGGCAGGTACCTGGCCCGGGATTATTATATTATAATACTTTTTTTTTCAATTACCCGGCAGTGCCGGGTACCCAGCTCCATTACCCGGTACCCGGCCGGATCCTCAAAAAAGTGCCGGATCCGCCGGGTACCGGATCCATGCCAGGTACCCGCCCCATGTCTAATTATTATTATAAATGTTCATACTTTATGGAAAGGACACATTGACAGTGCTATTCAGAATCTAGCTACTCTAGCTCTTGGACACATAGTCAACCAAGAATGATGAGTTAGAACCGAAAGTACTGACACTCGCAAGATAAGGGCCAAAAGTACGTGAATACGGGATGTTAGAAACGGAAAAACTAGTCTTGAAAAATTTATCAATTCATTTTATTGCTTACCTATAAATAGAATACATCAGAGATCTAGGAAAACTATGAATTATTTTGTGAATTTATAACCAACTTTTGAGTAACTTTCTCTTTTACAGCAAGAAATGGAATCACATCATCTGCTTCTTTCATCTGGCTTGTTGGAATCTGAAACCAAGAGATTATTTAAAGTATTATTTTTATACACTAACTAGCTGAGGCCTTGAACTAATTGTTGCTTTCAACTAAGTTGTAGCTTCTTAACTAAGTAGAAGCTGACTTTTCTTTCATATTAACAAAAATCACTTTTCTATTCAAAGTACATTATTATTATTATTATAGCTTTTTTCCCATTATGAATGGTCCCCAAGGGTAAAAGCCTCCTCCAATCTTTTCCATTCTTCCTTATTAGTGGCTATGTTCATCCAGTTCTGTCCCATTGCCTTTACAATGTCATCACCCCATCTCTTCCTTTACCTTCCAACACTTCTTTTCCCCAACGGGCCAGGCCATTTTGTGGTTTGTAGAGTTCACCTTTTGTCTTTGTATCTCGCTAAATGGCCTGCCCATCTCCATTTCTGCTTTAAAGAATACTGAAGAGCGTCGGTCATTTTTGTTCTTTTGCGAATATCCGTGTTTCTTGTTTTATGTATTTTTCTAAGACTTAGTATACTTCTTTCCATTGCATGCTGGCACGATAATATTTTGTTCTTTATTTTTTCAGTATAGGTCCATGTTTGGCTTGCATATGTTAAGCTTGGGAGGATGCAGGAATTCATTATTACCTTTTTTAAGTTCAAGTTGTATTTTCCTTTAAGGATTTCTTTCTGTGCCCAGTTTTTTTCCATGTTATGCTAATTCTCCTGTCAACTTCATTTTCATTACTATTTGCTTCAAAGGATATCAATTTTCCTAGGTATACATCAAACTACTTATGATGAATTAAAATCTGAAATCTTATTTATTAGCACAAATAAGCCTCTTTATATTAGTACCTAACTTACATTTAAATCTTCTGCTTTTGATTCCTTGGCTGTAAATTCTCTTAGCACATAATCAGAGTTCAGCAAATGGAACATCCTGGTCTCATTTGTGCGCACCAACACATCATCCACACGCAGAAAGTATCTGAGCAGTATGTACCAGTAAGTTGGCATGACTCTCTGCAAGTGTAATAACATAATGGTTAATAATAAAGTATAGCCAAAGTGCGGCTACACCACCGGTTTTAGCCAGCTACAACTAGGTGCAGCCCGCCACATGCGGTTAATCTTAGGTGTATCCTACTTATCTTCGGTAACAGCTAGGTTTAGCCTCCATTATAGCTGCTAGGACTAGGTAGAGCCGCACACTGGTGGTTAAACTTAGGTAATAAAAATACTTACAATTTTTACAGAAAGCTTAGAAATGCCATGATCATGTAATTCATCTTCAAACAATGTTAGATCATGGTAAAATAAGATTTGATCCTTTTGTTTCAAAAGATCATAATTGATAGTCTCATCTGTGGGTATCACAGTTATGTCATCACTGAGTGTGCCTTTATAATCAGTTGAGAAGGTCCAATCAAATGATTTCTTTTTCCTTTCAGCGTCAGGGCTACAATAAAAAAAAATTAATAAAATTACAATTAGCACTTTCAACTTTTTTTCCATAATTTGGTTTGGTTTTGTTGAAAATTTCTTACCGAGCTTCCAACCATGCTTCAGAGCAGGACACTTCAATAGCTTTCACTGTATTAGCTACTAATTTTAAAGCATGTAAAGGGTTAAATAATATTTTAGCACCATTTTTGTGAGTCAGTGTCAGAATGTTCTTTGGAAAGACCATATCAGGAAAATGTGGGATCTCCAGCTCCTTACAATATCTGAAAACACAAGAAAAATATAAGAATTTAATATTTGAATTTAACTTTGAATTGAAATAAAAATTTCAATAAAAACTCATGTATTGAATTCTATAAAATGGTCAAATGAGAGGACTAACAAAATTTGGCTGATCCGAATTGAAGGTAGTAAACAACATACAAAGCAGTATGTTTATAGCAATAAAAATTGCGGACTATACTTACAAACAAAATTGGCAGAATTGATCATCGTCGCGTTCACAAACAACTTTGGTGGAACACACACTAGGAAGGATGCAGCTTACGTCGTAGTCTATGTACCAAGGCCCGAACTGGATAGATTGCGAGTTTACAGAATAGCGGCCGGAATCTACTCGGTTATCCTATAACACAAAACAGTAAGTACAAAAGAACACTAATGGAAAATAACCTATTTATACAGTCAAAAGAGTATTTAAATACCTCTGCTCGAAACATTTGATCAAAATATTTTGAACGATAGCACAAATATTTATTTTGTTCTAAATGTGGTATAAAATCGTGTAAATTTTAGCAATTTTCGCAATTTACTTTGTTTGATTGTTTGCTGTCATTGACTTGTCAAAACTTATAGGTCAAGTCAAACGTCAAACGCTTTGCAGGTAAACGAAACGTCAGCACAGATTACTAAAAATCAAGAACGAGCTTTCTTGAGCTCATTAGATCCACAAATAGTGTTGTAACTTTTGCAAGATTTGTCTTCATCATTCACCCTCACTTTATATTTTCTGTGGACCATAAAATGACAAGTGAAAAAAAATACAAATCAATATGGCCGCCTTTTACCGGTTGGTTTGACTGTTTTGATAAGTTGATTGAAATCTTAATTCTGATTACATAAAAAGGTTCAATTTCATCAATAAACGTGCTACTATTTGTCTTCACAATTATCTAAATAAATATGGAAGCACTTATACCAGTAATCAACAAGTTACAAGACGTTTTCAACACTGTCGGCGCTGATGCCATCCAATTACCTCAAATAATAGTATTAGGAACCCAGGTAAATGTTAACATAATCATAGTTAAATTTATGATGAACTATATATGACTTGTGATTTGTAGTTATGTACAGCATAAAGATTCTGGTGGTTATGTAAAGAGATGTCACCAAAGTTCTTTGTCCCCAATTCTATTCTGCTTCATGTCATTGACCATGCCCCTGTTCATGATCATTGAATATCGAATGTAGGCATGCGATCCATTGGCTCGTAACATAATAATAAATACCTTCACATGTTCGTTCTACATAGACTAATTTCGCATCATTGATTTTAATCTATTTTAACTTGGAATACAAATCTGTTGTTTCTTGCAGAGCTCTGGCAAGAGTTCAGTCATCGAGAGCCTTGTGGGGCGCTCCTTCCTGCCTCGAGGCCCAGGCATTGTGACAAGGCGCCCTCTTATTCTACAGCTAGTGTATAGCCCCAAAGACAGCAAGGAACATCGCTCAGCTGAAGAAGGTAAGTGACTCTCACTCTCAAACACATTTCCTGAGATTCATTATAAGAAAATCTTATCATGATATAATAAAAAAAAGTGTTTTCTGTGACTAGTTCATTGTGTTCCATACTTTTCATTGAATTGAGGAAATCTTTTGTTCTCTGTATTGCATGTGTTGTTCTTGTTATTCTTCAGGGTTACACTAACAACTTGTATCAGTTTTATTGTGATGTTCAATGAATTCAATTCATTGATTTTTCTATATTGAGGGTTAACTCATTCTATCTACAAATAATTGTTTTTCACAAGCAATTATTTGTCAAAAGAATGAGTTATGTATACTTATATGAATTTAATTCCAGATTCAATAAAGTTATTGTCAGTCATTGGTCAGAAAATAAAATGCCTGGGTACATTATACCTACTACTATGTACCTACTGCTTTTCTAAAAGAATTTTCTAGGGCTTATATAAGTATATGTAGAATAGGGATGTGGACTATTTTTGGGAAAGTGTTTAAAACCATATATAAGTACCAAAAATAGCACTAAATATTTTTATTTATTTTTTTAATACAACAAATACCTTTAAAATTAATTATTTAAAATTGTATTACAAATTTCGCGCCAGAACGAACGAACCTGTCAAAATACCGCTGTTACGTCACCTGTTCCAAAACGTTGTCGAAGTTGTATGTAAAAGAAAGCTATTTCGTAGTTTTGTGCTACTAAGATGGATTCTAAATTTTATAAATATTGTGCGGTGCCGCAGTGTGAAAGTACTACTATTAAAACACCTAAAAAACTATTTATTCACGTTCCACGTACAAAAACGACCATGTTTAGTTTGATTACAATCATCACACCTAATAAGGTGCTTGTGGCGCAGTGGTTGCAGCGCTTTGGTAGTGATACCAAAAGTTAAGCAACCTAAGGCGCGGTCATGTCTGGGATGAGTGACCATTCTGACCATTTAAGTGACGTCTATTTACAAATATTTCCGTGCTTCGGAAGGCACGTTAAGCGGTTGGTCCCGGTTAATATCGATAGATATTAGCCGTTAGCCTAGTCAGAGGCCCTCGCGCGGCTAAATAACATCTGACAGTAAGATTGGTCACTTACCTTACACACACCCACCCCTCCACCAATCCGCACTGAGCCCGCGTGGTGGAGTGTGGCTCGGACCACCTCATAGTTGAGGTGAGGCCTGTGCCCAGCAGTGGGACTTATACTATAGGATGATGAGAATCATATCTGATAGGTTTAGACTTAAGTTTTACCATGTAATGTTTTAACCCCCTACAAAAAGGAGAGTATTAAAAGTGTGACATACAAACAGACTTTTGTATGTCTGCCTGTGGCACCGTAGTTCCCCTATAGCTGGACCAATTTTAATGCAGTTTTCTTTATTTTGAAGCCAATTTAATCGAGATGGTCCTGAGCTTTGTTTCATTCAAATCGGCTCAGTAGTCTAGATAAAATTTAAGTGTAACTTTTGAACATTTCACAATTTCCGTGAAACAGTAACTATCATTTTAAATATTAGAAAGGCTGTTTGAAAATAAAACATTGTTAACGGAAAGTATTGTTTAATTTTTTATTGTACACTTTTATTCAACAATGGGTAGACAGACATACTCTTTCCAAAATGCTGAAAGTTGAACTAGTAAATTATTAACATAGTCAACATCCAAGTGAACACAAATGATATTCACATATTCATTGGTTTCAAAGTTATTATCTGCTACACAAAAATAACTCTTTTTCTTGTCAGACAAAAACATTTGTAACTGCACTTGTGCATAATATAATTTTGTAGGTTGTTCTTCCTGAACATAGTTCTTGTAATTATTGGCACTATAGTTGGGCACTTAATTTCGATGACAAATTCATCACTTATACCATCTGGTGAACCAGCGATCATCAAATACTCTTGAGAAATCATTAATCCACATTTTCCTATTTTTGCTCCAAGTTTAATCTCTACGATTTTGCGAACAGCATCTTCATCCACAACCATAGTGGCTGAATATGGTTTGCTACGAACTTTATGCTCCGGGCAAATTTTGCACTTAACTGTGCACAATTTTGAATCTCGACGAAGTTGGACATATCCCACAGCTTCGTCTCCATGTGACCGCCTCGAGGAGCTAAAAAGAAATGAAACAATCTGTTATAAAGATAAAACATAACCTCAAAATCATACATCAATCATTTAATTTAATCAATATAACTTTTCCAGTTTAAATACCTACGATTGCTATTATAATGTATCCTGAGTATATTACTTACATGGAGGTCTTCACATTTCTAAATTCAGAAGAGCAGAAGTTACTATTTGTTGCGAAGAAATTAGCCACCGTTAAGCAATCGATTCTTGGCAAATTTGAACTTATCTGCCTTTATAAATCCACTGTCCATTATGGGAAAGCCTTTAAAAATCGATTCAATAAGAAAATTTAACGAATTTCGAAGAAATTTCACAGGAATCACAACAATAATATTATCCAAATATCAACAAACACCATAGTAATTGACAGTGAAAATTCTTGTTTGGCAACAGGTGACGTGACGAATTTTGATTGGTGTTCATTGTCACGTGACTTGAGAGTGAAATATTTAATTACATTTTATTAAATAAATAAATATTCCCTTGTTTATTGAAGAAAATTTTGTGTTTTTTATGATTTGTATTATAGAAAGTACCCTTTTGTGGTAAAATTATATACTTATTTGAGTACCAGTCCACATCCCTATACTAGAATGTAAAGTTTTACAGTAAATATTAGCAAGTGCTTATATTAAAAGTAAGGGTGTAGATTTACAGGAATAAATGGTTTTTATTTTATTTAATTCTATGTTTGTACTCACTACCAGCCAGAAATTAAAAGATTAAAAAAACCAAAATTAAATATCTTAAAAAAATAATAATAAGTGTTTTAATAAATTTGGTGGTTGACAAATGTGCCACCACCCAGTTCCTTAATAGGGACTGTCCTCCCTTAATGCAATGGTGTTCAGGATGATATTGGCACTCCCATGCACCCTGCGCATCAAGGACCCGATTCTTTTGTGCATAATGGCATGAAAGCAATCCACACAGGCTTGAGCGAACATTAAAAAACAAAACTTCTTTTGCCTAATACTTTGCAATTATGTATTGTATATCTTTAAACTAACTGTGCTAGGAACACAGAGTACTGAAGCTGCAACATGGAATCCCTTAGCTCAGCTTTCAAACTAAATTTTCTCAAAAGGTATGCTATACAATATAATTTATACCTTTGTGTTGTGTTGTCCTTTATAAACTAAGTAATCTTTAATTTCCTTTAATCTGGTTGGAGAACTTTATTAACTTCTCATGGTGTACTCTTGTGCTTGCTGGTGTAGAAAAAAAATCAAAATATATTTGTTTAAAAATATATACTGATGTCAAATAAACTCCGCCTAAAACTCATTTTGTACTATATAATACATCTTGTATTAATATTGGGGGAAAAACGAAAAATAAACATTATTATTTTGATTGTTACAGGTACAGTCAACTTAGAAGAATGGGGAAAGTTTCTTCACACAAAAGACAAAATCTACTCAGATTTCGACCAAATAAGGCAAGAGATCGAGAGAGAAACGGACCGCATGGCCGGCAGCAACAAGGGCATCTGCCCTGAGGCTATCAATCTCAAGATCTACTCTACCAGAGTGGTCAACCTCACATTAGTAGATCTTCCTGGCATCACTAAGGTATGTAATCACTTAATAGATTATACAACTAACATTAACACATTCCATGCAAATTCTAAGTTGAATGTTATCTTTTTTTCATGCTAGTAAACCATATCAGTATGTTGCAAACTTTTGTTATAGAATATTTTGATTAGATTATATATTATAATTGACATTAATACCTACATTATTTTAATCAGCTATGTTGATGATGGCTAGAATAATATTAAACATCTATTCAGAAAATTTATTTGATTTAAGATTCTCTAACATCCTGATTCGTTAGCCTCATCAGTGGTACCCAAAAAATTACAGGATTACATTTTTTAAAGGAGTAATGCTAGGTATAATTTTATTTTTTTCTGTAGGTCCCAATAGGTGATCAACCAGAAGATATTGAGAACCAAATTAGAAATCTTATTATCAAATACATTTCCAATCCGAACTCAATAATTTTGGCCGTGACTGCCGCCAACACTGACATGGCGACTAGTGAAGCCATCAAAATGTCTAAAGAAGTGGACCCTGATGGCCGGAGAACATTGGCTGTTGTTACTAAACTTGATCTCATGGATGCTGGTAAATATTTGTTTTAATTCATCTCTATATATTATTTGTGTGAGAGCATTCCTTTCCCACCAGCCTGTGTCGCGGTGCTAGGGCCCAAACACATGGTTTGTGTGCCATTTCAAGGATCTCGGCGAGTAGACTAGGCCAAAACTCTAACATTTGTTTAACCTTGAACGCGGAAGAAGTCGCGGGCGACCACTAGTATTGTTATTGATGCTCTCTAAACTGTAATTTGAAATCACGTCATGATATTCGTTTTCTTATGTGCTACAGAAAAAAGCTAGTCTGTAATTTATGTACAAGTTATCTAGTAAAAATATATTTTATTAAACATGTAAAGCTAATAAAGCATAAAAATTGTGTGACAGTTATCTGCTAAAGTTGTATGCTATTAATAAATAACAACCACACTGTCCTTGATTTGCGGTGTAACTGGTGAGTTAAAATAAACATGTATGTCAATAATTATCATGTAAATTGTTCAGAAAATATTGCAAACAAAATAAACTTGTGACATCTTTGCGAAGAATTCATGTATTGCATAAATCGAGGACATTGAACTCTTGTGCGTGTAATGTTTTTTTTTTAAAGTTGCGGAAAATGCCTTAACGCTGTCATCATCAGTTCTATTGAGTTTTTTGAAAATCTTGGGGTCTATTGCCGTTGAAAGATTTTTAGGATACACTCCTGAATTGTAGTCATTTTGATATTCTCTAACTGAAGATATCCGGAGACGCTTATATAGCACAGATAATCATTCATGTTAAAAATAAATATCTAATGTAACAATTATAATGCAGGAACTGACGCGATCGATATTCTGTGCGGGCGGGTGATCCCTGTCAAACTCGGCATCATTGGCGTCGTCAATCGCTCGCAACAAGACATCATCGATAAGAAAACTATTACGGTCAGTATTAACTATACTTTTGTCGATAGAGATCGGATAGTTAAAAGCCTGACACCTAGAATAAGCGATTTCAGTGTTACAGATATTTTATCTCCCTACTAGACTTGGGTGATAAATAACGTCACAGTGAAAAAGTCACAGTGATCTGGTGCCTGCAAAAGTCACTGTGACTTTTTAGAAAATAACAACGTTCCAAAATAACGTTGTTACTTCGCGGCTTCCAAGTCGTTCCGAGCGCGACCGCGCCGCGCGTTATTTGTCACGGTTGGCGCCAAGCGGCCGCGCTCCCTCCCGCCCGGTCCGCGGCGGCGACCAATCATCGGTAGGTAGCTTTAGATTCGGCGATATAACCAATAATATGGCGATTATTGCAAGCGCGCAACGACGACAGAGCAACAAGTATAGTAGACACGGAAACTATAAAAAATGTCTTATTTGATTATTTTTTTTTTCGATACTTATAGGATAATGTAACAAATATTTAGTAATTACGGAACTTGGAATTATAACATGGTGACTTTTATCCTTGAAATAAAATAATAGTATTATGATAGTAATTTTATTTATACACTCTCGAATTGAATATCTATTTTTTATTAAGTCATGTATTAGAAATGATTTTCTCTAAATTTAATATCTTAATCAAAACATTTTTATTTATATAGATTGACAAAAATAAATAGACAAAAAAAGGTGTAAACTTGTACAAATGTAAAAATGTATAAAAATTCAAATCAATGTAAATAGTTGATCCAAAATAATAAACACGCCGCACAGTTAAATTATAAAAATGCGACAGTCCTAAGCCTGTAAAAAGTGTGAAGGATATTTTGTGATCAACTGTTCAGTCAGTCACTCTCGCCCGCGCTCAACTATAATCGACTATCGTTATGATTCCAAGTTCCAACCGTTCCACCTAGTTATCTAAGTTCCAAGCCCAATGTCGTTCCATGTAACCGACAAGTAACGACGTGACAAAGTCACGGTGATTTTTCACAGTGATTTTTTTGGAACTGGAACGACAGTCACGGTGATCGCAAAATAACGACTTAGCCCATGTCTACTCCCTACCCCGGCATCAATAGAGCAATAGTGATGTGGGTGGATAAACAAATATATCTGTGTGCGTAGTTTTTCCGCATGCAAAGATTTGCTAAAAAACACATTTGGTATAAAAATGCACGTGTCTTCTATACGCGTAACAACTACAAACATTAACAACTACAACAATTTAACTTGATAGTGGCTACGTCTCACAAAGCTTTAGGGAAAAAAGACAAAACATCTGTAATGATAGCTCACTTCTACAAATCTTCAGATTAATATCTCCACTTATCACTATTTTCGTATGTTTTATTGCCTTTAACAATGCATTGATGTTCAATCTTGTGATCAGAGTTCAAACACGCAAATGTGTGCGGCTGCGTGGCACTATTATAAGATTTACCGCTTGTCCAATAAAGAAGCATCCAATGTAATGAGCATATTTTTTCAGAGTTTAGTAAGTTCACTTATTTACTACTAGAACAGTAGTAGAAATAAAATTGAGTACCTTGCAAGTAAAATTTTAATATGTCGCTTCTCCGAGTCAAGGATTTTTAAACTGCAATTATTTTATTGCAGGATTCTCTAAAAGATGAAGCAACGTACCTCCAGCGGAAATACCCGACCATAGCCACTCGTAATGGCACGCCTTATTTGGCTAAAACCCTCAACAGGCTTTTGATGCATCATATAAGAGATTGTCTGCCGGAATTAAAGGTGTGTACTTTTTAATTATATGTATATCAGACATTCGCATGCTTTTATAATTTAGTCATATCGACAAGAACTTGCCAAGCTTGCAATGAATATTGCCAGTGGTACTAACACAAAATTTATCATGTTGATGGAATCAGGCGTTACTACGCGAAAATTTATCTGAAAATGAAATTATTTTTCTTTAAATTTCTACTAGATTTAGGGAACTAGAGCTCGAAGTCGCAAGACATACAATACAACTCACAACGTTTTATTTAAACAAAATGTATCATTTGCAATCTACAGTTTAAATTTATCTATCAAATGTAATCAAAACTTAAAAATACATGACGTTAAAAAATACTTAATTGATGAACCTACATGTTTGTCCACTCGCATTTACTAAATCAAAACTTTCCCAACAGGTCCGCGTCAACGTAATGATATCACAATTCCAATCTCTGCTCAACTCTTACGGCGAGGACGTATCCGACAAGTCGCAGACTCTGCTGCAAATCATTACAAAGTTCGCCAGCGCTTACTGCTCGACCATAGAGGGCACCGCCAGGAATATCGAGACCACCGAGCTGTGTGGCGGTGCCAGAATCTGCTATATCTTTCACGAGACCTTCGGCAGGACCCTGGACTCTATACATCCTTTAGTTGGTGAGTATGCTTTATATAGCTGCCAGCAATGAGATCGTTAAAATTGTACTTGCAATGTCTTATTTACTGAGAGAGAGAGAGTTGATGAGGTCTAGTTATTTTTAAGATCATAGATTTTTATGATTATGTGTTCAGAAATGCGAGTAGAAAGTTACACAAGTGTGAGCGGTATAAAATTTGACGCGCTTATTTGTAAACTCGGCGAGAAATCCGATACACGGATTGCATTGCATTTTCTCCACTTTCCGTTTCACTTGCACTAAACTATCTACTTTTTCAGCAAGACTGGCTATTAACTTTTCTATGAATGTACTCTCAACTTAAAAATTGTGAATTATAATATGGATACACTTGGTCAAGCTGATATGACACAGTATAAATGAAGGCACTTCCTGCTGTCTGTCCTTATGAAAGTATGTAAACTTAGAACTTTTAAGCTTCACAACGGATTTTGATACGTGTTTTTTTTTGTAATTAATTGTATGATTCAAGAGATAGGATCATAATATGTTCAACACACATGCATTATGTATGTGGCACACACAGGCACCCGTGCGAAACCGTGGCGGATTGATAGTGTGACACATATCAGCGAATTTGAACAAAAACCTTTTTCTTAGGTCTTACTCGCATGGACATACTCACGGCCATACGCAACGCGACCGGGCCTCGACCTGCCTTATTCGTGCCCGAGGTGTCGTTCGAGCTCCTAGTCAAGAGGCAGATCCGACGGCTGGAGGACCCCTCGCTGAGATGTGTTGAGTTGGTAAGTTACAAAAGTTGTATGGCCTCATAACTGTAAACTTTTAATAGATTCGTATGTGTAGTAAATACAGTTATAATAATATGGCAAATTTAGCATCAAATTTACATCGTTTATGTTCAATTTAAATAAGCTTACTAAGCAGGAGAATCGCTTTCTTAAAGCAGGCCTATTCGGAATTTCCATTCCATTCCTTTTTCCATGATCCTGGATCGCATCTCGCAGGATTGCCGATCGAATATGGTTCGGTTAGTGTGAAACCGGCCATAAGCGTTCGAGTAGCGTATTACGCGCGTCTACTTTCTACCTATTACATATGCGTCGCCATAATATATATGGATCGTTGAATTAAAATTTCCCCATTTGCGTCCAGGTGCACGAGGAGATGCAGCGCATCGTGCAGCACTGCGGCACGGAGGTGCAGCAGGAGATGCTGCGCTTCCCGCGCCTGCACCAGCGCATCGTCGACGTCGTCACGCAGCTCCTGCGCACGCGCCTGCCCGCCACCAACTCCATGGTGAGTGTACACCTGCAGGTGCAGCGGGAGATGCTGCGCTTCCCGCGCCTGCACCAGCGCATCGTCGACGTCGTCACGCAGCTCCTGCGCACGCGCCTGCCCGCCACCAACTCCATGGTGAGTGTACACCTGCAGGTGCAGCAGGAGATGCTGCGCTTCCCGCGCCTGCACCAGCGCATCGTCGACGTCGTCACGCAGCTCCTGCGCACGCGCCTGCCCGCCACCAACTCCATGGTGAGTGTACACCTGCAGGTGCAGCGGGAGATGCTGCGCTTCCCGCGCCTGCACCAGCGCATCGTCGACGTCGTCACGCAGCTCCTGCGCACGCGCCTGCCCGCCACCAACTCCATGGTGAGTGTACACCTGCAGGTGCAGCAGGAGATGCTGCGCTTCCCGCGCCTGCACCAGCGCATCGTCGACGTCGTCACGCAGCTCCTGCGCACGCGCCTGCCCGCCACCAACTCCATGGTGAGTGTACACCTGCAGGTGCAGCAGGAGATGCTGCGCTTCCCGCGCCTGCACCAGCGCATCGTCGACGTCGTCACGCAGCTCCTGCGCACGCGCCTGCCCGCCACCAACTCCATGGTGAGTGTACACCTGCAGGTGCAGCAGGAGATGCTGCGCTTCCCGCGCCTGCACCAGCGCATCGTCGACGTCGTCACGCAGCTCCTGCGCACGCGCCTGCCCGCCACCAACTCCATGGTGAGTGTACACCTGCAGGTGCAGCAGGAGATGCTGCGCTTCCCGCGCCTGCACCAGCGCATCGTCGACGTCGTCACGCAGCTCCTGCGCACGCGCCTGCCCGCCACCAACTCCATGGTGAGTGTACACCTGCAGGTGCAGCAGGAGATGCTGCGCTTCCCGCGCCTGCACCAGCGCATCGTCGACGTCGTCACGCAGCTCCTGCGCACGCGCCTGCCCGCCACCAACTCCATGGTGAGTGTACACCTGCAGGTGCAGCGGGAGATGCTGCGCTTCCCGCGCCTGCACCAGCGCATCGTCGACGTCGCTTTTTGTATTAGCAAATTGGCGCTCCGTAAAAAAACTATTACAAATAGTCTAAGAAATTTCTAGATGCCGTACAAAGGTAAAGGTCGACTTCTGAAAGGTCTGCGTCTAATCTAGGAAACACCATGAAAATTAAGTATACATATATTATATACTCACTCAGGCCACAATGTAAATTCACTGGACCCAATGAACTTTTTTACCTAGCCAACCCAAGTTAATATGTTCCGAATTATCTTGTCAATTAAAAAAAAAAGACGCTACACATCCTTGCTAGTTCCAGCATTGCATTAGCAGACACCAAAAATCAAGTATGTGATCTTACTAACAACATATTTTACATCTCTTACAGGTAGAGAACCTCGTCGCCATCGAGCTCGCGTACATCAACACCAAACACCCGGACTTTCACCGCGAGGCGGCGCTGGTGTCCGGGCTGCTCAAGTCCACGGATGACGACAACAGCCCCCTGTTCCGGCAGAAGCCCCCCCGCGGCACCCCCTCGCCGGTATCCACCATGATAAAAGTATATATTTATGTCTGTCTAGTTATTGTGTACCTGTTGCATTTGAGGTGTGGGACACTAACATACTAACGAGGTAAGCGAGGTGAGTATGAGTTTGTAATGGTTATGGTTGAGGTATTTGCCTTTTTCTTCAACATTTGTCTTGAAGCAGAAGATGGTTCTACATTGGGACGTAGCTTATTGGAACTTTGTGCATGAATAGGTATGATGAAAATAAAAAACTTAATGCTATACACATACACACACACGCACATACACATACACACACACACTCAGCAGTCTGAATTACCTAATCGTACTTAAGGAAAATTTGTAATTTAGTATTTATAACTTAAACGCTATGGAAGGGCGAAGACACCTAATACAGGCATCTTATTTGCTTAAAAGGTGTCTTCGGTCATTGTTTATATACTGTACATTCCATGTTACTGAAATAAATTATTATTTTTATCAATTCGTCAGTAAGGGAATTAAATAATAATAAATAATACGATTACTTATATTTTTCGATCAAGTCAGAAATAATATCCAAAAATATGTAGCTTAAAGTTACGCAGGCTTTTGTTAATGATCTACAAACCAGAAACTGATTTCATCATGCCTGTTCATTGGATTCTTCAATCAATATCAAGCACGATTATTTAAATTACGTCTAAAATTCAATCTAAATTACGTCTACCGCCTTCATCTTTTTCTCGTAGCTAACTCACGTTTAACAATTTGTCAAACATCTCTGAATTCACGTTATATTCTTCTTATTTTTTTTGGCAACAAATTAGCGTACGCACCGCAATTCATTTCTATTCTAGCTAGTGCCGATTCGTTCACCGTTTTAAATATTGTTGTTTATTGCACAACACTATTATTACTTAATTTACTTGTAACGAATATACGCACTCGCTTACTTTTAGCTGTACAGTTTTTTATTAACAATATATTGCAAATAAAAGAAGTAAAAATAAAAAGGAAACATAGCCGTGTTGGCTGTGGTGTGAAGTAAAAATTGGCATAAAAAATAAATTGTTCTAAAATATTGGGCACGAACCGCGGAGGTTCGTAGCGCGCCATAAATTTATGCTCATTTAAATAACTTAGGATTCCACTGTAATTATGTACTCTATTTCCGATCTGTTAATGAATAACTTTGTGCTGAATTTTTGTAGCTGTTTCTACGACAAATGGGTGAAAGAGGGTCCACCCTAGTATTCTTGGGAAGTGTCTGGGAAGCGTACACTGATCAGGTAACATAGTACAATAGAGACCGCTGTGCCTATACCTACCTAGTGCTGTAAACTACAGACTCATGAGTGACATCTTCCATAATAAATAAAAGTCATTAAATGTTATTTCAGCTTTGCAGATACAAAGTGGGCTCTCTTTCAACTTTGTGTTGCTCAACTATCACTAGATACCATTGTTTATGTTTATCGCATGGATTAATTTGGAGTAAACAACTTTTAAATGGAAAAATATATATAAAATATATTTTCATATGCGTATTTCAGCACGTAGCAGCGATTACGGATGGCCAAGAAAACAAGTCCCCAACTCAACAGTCCATTATGGAATCCCCAAACACACAACAGGTGGGTCATTTAGCTAGACCGCCCAAAATGAGAACCCTTATTAAAAATCTGCACTATAAAGTATTTAGTTAGACATTTTACTTGCTTTGCGGTAGTGTCGCAATTAATTCTTATACAATTGAGCCATGAAACCGATGCTTTATCATGATCTTAATCATACACCCAGGGGCTATCCAATACTTAACATCGTTAGACGGTCTATTTTCGTTATTTTTAAATGTCATGGTTACATCCAAATGGTAAATGTTATTAAAAATTTTGATAGAATCCAAAATTAAAAACTGCATGTCTGCAAACGGTATTGATAGACGATTTAAATTAAACAGGGAATAGGTCCTCAATTCCGACATTCCAAATCTGGTTAAGGTATCAAACATGTAACAAATCTAACGTTCCAACGACCCTTATCCCATCCCATTGATGCATCACACTGGGCTAGCATAACCCTACCTAAGGCCGCTTGTTAACGAGACTGTTTCGGGCCGTCACCTGTTGAGCTTGTTCACGAGCTGGTGTCGTCAATAACCCCTTCAGTGTTCCTTGCCCACCCCTAGGACCGTACACGTTTCAAACCGTACTGTGAACCGGCGGTAAGTCGAAAATAACAAGCGATCTTACGGTGATTTTAATATCGTGCGGGTTTTATCACGCAGGCGTAACCCGCAAATGTCCTTTTTATACAAGTATTTCTTGTAATGCGTGGAATAGGCACGCGGGGCGCGGGGTGTGATGCGTGAAAACAATCCAGTGTGCGTGATGAAATCCGCATGATATTAAAAACACCCTTGGTTTTTGAAAGTGGGTCATAGTTGCTTACACTAATTTAGCTAGTTATAAACCTCCGAGTGTGGTGTGTGTCATAGGTGAACGGTACACCCGAGAATAAAGTGTTGACACCGCAGAAGCCGGTCAACCTGCTCCCCGAGGTGCCCTCGCACACTTCGCGCAAGCTCTCCGACCGGGAACAGCACGATTGTGACGTCATCGGTGAGTTTACATACACACTATAAGTACGACCGACAGCACGTCAGGTTTCCTATGTCAACTACGAAAATAGTTTTATTGCGAAGGGAAAGAGACGGTCTCAAGCTCAAAGTGGGGTAGCCTGATGGGCTGTTGTCATATACACTTTGTACTGTCGCTTTTATGGGTACTAACTTTGAGCGAACTTTAACACATTGAACGCCATGGTGGTCACCGGTGACCCCCAAACAATATTATTTCTATTGTGTCTAGTCTCTCGGCAGTCAAAGGCCTCTTGTTATCTTTTTAACTCAATAAAACAAAAAATTAAGCCTCGATGTTATTGTTTTAAGAAAAATTATGAAAGAGTATAAATGGTGTCTAGTTCAGATAGTGGTTTTGTAAAATTATTATATCAAAACATCACTAATAAGTTGTATTTCTCTTTTCATTCATAAATCCTTAGCTTGTTAACCATTCATTGGTAAAATGACAAATATGTATCAAAAGTCATGGCATCGTTATTGATTTGTTTCTGTTATGATGTTAGGTGGACGGAGCGACTTCGCGATGTATGACGTATACTCAAAGAGTGTTGAAGGCATTGCGATGATGCATTTGAACCAAATGGGTGACCTTGTGGGTGAGGACTAGACTACTTAGAGCCGATATACAGCAACGCTTTACTCATTTGCTCACTTTTCCGACCACCTACCATTGATCTGTTCGCTTGCCGCCAGTGCTTTTCTTGCAAAACACTGGGCTTTGGGAACTTAATTTTTTACGTAAAGTGAAAATTAGATCTAATTTGCAAAAGTTAAACAGAAGCAGCTTTAACTGTGTAAACCAATTAGCTAACGTATTTTTCGTGTTTCTACATGTATTCTTTTTTTAAATTAATATTTAATTGCAGACTTGCAATCATCAATTCGTTTAATGTTAAAAATTGGTTGCCTGTAAAGTCGGTATACGCGCGAAAGTTTTACGTGACGACGACTCTGAGTGGTAAAATAATTTTAATGTGAATATTCATTCGTATAACATGAACCGGTGTGTATGCCTATCTCTCTCTCTCTCTCTCTCTCGCTCTGTCTCTCTCGCGCGAAACGTGAGCGGAGCAGCGTAACGCAGTTTCTTGAGGTGTCACCCGGCAAACCAATTTATAAGACGTTGTCACGTCAAAAACATTGCAAGAGAAGCCAACTGGATGTTATGTTATTTTATAGGCTTTAAATGTTGTGCTTAGAATTTTATTTTTACAACGATCAACGAAAAATAAATACCTCATATTTTATGCGTTTTGCAACAAACACCTCATTCTTATACGTTTTGCACATCGTGACTAACATTTATAATTTGTACGAGGGCCACACCGAAAAGATCGAGAATAGAATACTCAGGAATAAATTAGGTTAAAACCTCTTTGGTGTATGAAACGTAATGTTATTCTTAACACAATTCCATTTTTGAAATTTAAAAAAGTAAAAAACAAAAGTGTAGTTGTCATTGGAATTTGATAATCGGTGAGGAAAATGGAGCTTACGCGGGAACATTTTCGTGCGATAATTTTTCACAACTTTCGTCGAGGTTTATCTCAAGAACAATGTCTTGCCGAGCTTGTTTCTATTTATAAACTTGAAGCACCTAGTAAAACGACTATATATCGTTGGTATTCTGAGTTTCGTCGTGGACGTTCCTCTCTCACCACAGTTCACTGGTCGGCCAAAAACAGCAGTAAAACAAGAAAACATCGATGCTGTTCGTCAACTAATAATGGAAGATAGACATGTGACATACGAGCAGATTCGCGCTTCTATCAGCATTGGTATGACAGCCATTCAAAACATTTTGCACGAAGAACAGGGTGTCAAAAAGTTAGTTTCCCGTTGGGTGCCCCATCGTTTGACCGAGGAACAGAAGTCGGCTCGTGTTAATTGGTGTCGGTCTGCTCTACGACGGTTCAACGAAGGGAGCTCAAATGCAGTGTACAACATCGTTTCTGGTGACGAATCATGGATTTATTCATATGAGCCAGAAAGGAAACACCAATCGGCTGTTTGGGTCTTCGAAGGTGAGGTCAAGCCGACAAAAGTTGTTCGCTCGCGTAGCGTAAAAAAAATGGTCGCCACTTTTGTATCGAAAACTGGGCACGTGGCTACGATCCCTTTACAGGAATAAAGAACGGTTACTGCAGATTGGTACACAACAGTTTGTTTGCCGGAAGTCATAAACGAACTACGTTAAAATAATCCGAACCGTCGCATAATCCTTCACCACGATAATGCGAGCTCACATACCGCTGGCAAAACGATTGCGTTTTTAAATCAGGAAAACGTGGAGTTGATGGACCATCCTCCGTACAGCCCTGACCTAAGCCCCAATGATTATTTTACATTTCCCAAGAATCAAAGATATGTTACGTGGTCGACGGTTTCAAGGCTCAGAAGAGGCAGTCGAAGCTTATAAATCGGCCGTTTCGACTCATGTCCACTTCAGACTGGAATTACTGTTATAACAATTGGTTTGATCGAATGCAAAAATGCATAGATTGTCAGGGAGAATACTTTGAAAAACAATAAAAATAAAAATTTTGTATTATTTTGTACTTTTTTCTATTCCCGATCTTTTCGGTGTGGCCCTCGTAAATAACTTATTATCACACACATTTCGCTACCTCATAACTGTAGAGCCAAGCAAACCACAACTTAGATGTCAAAGGGGCTTGTAGCTCAACGCGGGATGCCAAATAACATAAAAAATATATATAAAATTCCGTTTAAAATTCTTACAGAGCGGCTGATCAAATCGTACTTCTACATCGTACGCAAATCAATCCAGGACTCCGTTCCGAAAGCGGTGATGCATTTCTTGGTGAACTACGTAAAGGACAATTTGCAATCCGAGCTGGTTACGCACCTTTACAAGTCGGACCAAGCCGAGAGCATGCTCAATGAGTCCGAACACATCGCTCAGAGGAGGAAGGAAGCTGCTGATATGCTCAAGGTATGACTTAACCACATGTTTTTTTTTCTTGCTTCAGTAAGCACAAGTATACTGTTGATGTTGCTATTCAGCCACTGTGATTACACGGCTCTTTTTTGTAACGTAGTCCAACCAGTAACTACATTGACAGTTGTAGTTCAGCCCATCGTTTCTCATGAGATGTTCTCGCAAAGCATCTGAGTTTGATCAGACAAGGTTATTTACGTCATGTTAGCATGTGTATTTTTTATCATAAACTTTTTACAACCCGATCACGTCAAACATCTTTGACCGTCCCAACGGCCAAACCAACTGGATGGTTTTTCATAGCGGTGTTTCATAGATGCGTCAGAATTGTAAAAATGACATTGGCTATATCAATTTTCGAAATGATTACCGCAAATGGAAAAATAATGGTTTTTCTCACTGAGTTTTTTTCATTTTTTTGTTTTGATTGCAGGCCCTGCAACGCGCCGGGCAGATAATAAGTGAGATCCGGGAGACGCACATGTGGTGATGGTCGCCCGAGCGGAGAGACTCTAGTCCTTGAGTTAGTGAATTGAGCCGCGGGCTCTGTACATACGCCTCTTAAATTATGTGCATTACGTCTTTTTTTACTTGCGAAGTTTCACACATCACATACATTTGCTTTTAGCGTCTTTTCTTCAGCTCTCTTATATAAGTATTAAGTATTCTGTTATTCATAATTAGGTCACCGATCTTCAAATGATTTTTATCATGGAAAATAAACCAAAAATTGGAGTCAAAGAAATAGAAGCAAATGCATGTAATATGTAGTTCAGATGGTTTTAAATAGTGCACTGCATGCTTGAGGATCCTTGTCTGAGGAATCCGTGTTTTGGTGATGTCATTATGTAGACTAATTAAAATAGAGTATGTACTTACTTGGCAATGTTTGTATATTCGACTGTAAGACACAGTGCCAATTTTTTTTCTTTAACCGATATTATTTAGACTTTGAAGGAAATGGTCGAAGCTACTTTATTATTGCACAAATAATGCTGTTTTGACTTCAGTTACCATTTTTCAATAATATTTAGTGATAGGCAAACTTTGAAGTGTACTCGATTTTACATTAGTGTAATCCAGTGATATTACTCATAACCTCACTGCTATTATTATGTATTTACGGCGTATTTTATCTTACAAATCGTTTGCAAGCGTCATTGGTAGGCGTGTTTAAATGATGGCTTTTTGCATTCACAGGGTTGGTTGTTTAAGTTATGTTTGCGAATAGGAATGTAGTTAAATTTGATCGTGCTGTATGTTTTAAGATATAGTTCCTTTTTAAATAATGAGTTAGAGGCAATCCGCTCTTTTTAATGAGTTAGTAGCTATTCCGCATGCTGTGTTATTTTTTTCGTACACCAGTTCGAGTCATATTGTGTCATTGTCAACACTGAAAGTGATTTTTTTAATGATAATCATCCATTTAGAGTAGCGAGTATTCCCATGTTGAAATGTATTTATTGTTAGTCCGAGGTGTGATGATTTGCTTTATGTATCAAACGAAACCAATTGAATGTTACATGAAGTAAGATTGTATTTAAAAGTCTGTTATTATTAAAATAGATTGTCATTTTAAACGTTTTCTTTTTACTTCATATCAATATATAATTAATAAAAAAATGAATCGCAAAATGTGTTGATGAGCACATAACTCAAGAACGCCTGGACTAATTTGGCCAATTACTTTTTTTATGTTATTCCTTAAAGTACGGGGATGATACTTACAAAGAAAAAATATTAAAAAAACAACATGCAGGACAACGTCTGCGGGGTCCGATAGTTATAAATGAAAGTAGTGTGTATTATTAGATAGTGTTTATTGGGATTAAAATAACATTCATGGTATGTATTTACAACCAAATGACAACACAATGTAATAATGACGAACGACAGAATTAATCATACAAACATTAAAATATTTTGGAATATATTAAAACGAAGCTGCGTCAATTTTAAAATCAGAATGAATATACGACTATTAAGTTATTTTTACTCAGTAACAAAACATTACGCAAAGTGAAGACAGATAAATTAAACCACAATAATCACATTACACGCAGTTAGGACCCTAAGAAGAAATGCTCGAAATGACACACGCACACAGACGCGTGTCTCAACAAGGCAACTAAGCCAGAATCAGGGTACGGTCAGAAGTGCGTGACGCGTTTGACACACATGTTGATACGTGCAACAAAAGGGCCTAGTTGCCAGACTGTACAGAAAAAATATCTTGGCTTTGACCACAGATGACCTCCAATAGATTCCGTATAGAGGGCCATCAAAAGTCACCGCACATGGTTGTTTTTGCTACCATAAGTGCCGATCTCTCGAGACACGAAGTTAGTAGCGACCAAACATTGGACCCGTGCGTTACGCGTGTTTTAATACCGTAGAAAATATTGATAGCATAATAAAGTGTTTCAAAATGGCTACATGTTCAATAAAATGGTGTGGAAAGTCAAAGAGAACATCAAATATGAAAAAAGATGGTACCACATTCCATCGGTAAGTATAATAATTTGTAATTCCCAGTCTCAAGCAGCTCAAGTTATAATGGTCGAAAAAAGTAATCGCGCATTTTAAAACAAGCGCGCGTTGAAGTCTTTTTGAACAGTCTCTTTCTCTCAAGTGAAATTTATAATAAGCTATCTCTTTCTTACGTAATACTAGTGATTGCTCAGTACTGACAAAAATATTTATCGATGTATTTTGTTAAAGTGCAATAAAATTTAAACTGTGTGGTGAAATTGCGACTATTGATAAATTTATATCAAGGTATAAGTAACGTCAATCAGTAATTATTAATTTTCGGCTTCTTACTGCTAATATGATGATGAATGATTAATTGCAAATAACTTTGTTTGAATTCATACAACATCTCAAAAATCGATCTGATTTCGTACTAAGTAGCGTACACTTGTGTTACGGATATCAGACAACAGAGATATTAGAAATACATATTTTGGAACGTGGAACAAACGCAAATTTTCATCACATGAATGTTTGTCCCAGGTGGAGATCGAACCCACGACCCGTGGCGCTCAAGGCAGGGCCACTACCAATTGCGCCATGGAGCCCGTCGTTTTAATCCCTAACTGCAATATATTTATAAAAAAATGTGTAGGGCTAAAATTTATTTCATGATTTATTTTGAAATGTTTGGATTTGTTGCACCTCATTGAGTTCAGTATATGTAGACTATATTGTATGTAAATTGTTGATCAAACATATTGAATGTATATGGTTTTTTTTACTTATCTTATCCAGTAAGTTATTGTGAGAATGCGATAGCTCGTTTTGCATAATTAAATCAAAACTGTCGATACACCGTGTCCCATCACTATTTGATTACGGGGGCGCAGCAAATGCAAGTTTGACCTTGAACTAACCAATCATAGCAATATGGTCACGCTTCCCGCAACCCGCACCTTCCTCAAACTTTGGTGACTTTGAGACAATACAAAACAATCAACATACGGAATCTATTGGGGGTGATCTGTGGCTTTGACTAATCCATGCACTAGAACCATTTTAACATTTAATACTCAGTTTCAGGTGGAACATACATAATGGCACCGTGGAATAACAAAAATCGTTTCATATCAGTCACAAAACAAACACAGCCAATGATAACAATTGTAAATTTTAATCTAGACTAAAATGTGAGTATCTACGTGAAATATTTTGCATTAACCTGGGCTAGTATTTATTATTCATGCCACTTGACTATGATAATACCTAAAATTCTAATTATCATAATATGTCACGATTCAAAACAACCAAGTCGGAAGCTCGAATAAAATTAGAAGAGCATTTAAACACATGAACAACGGTCTAAAATTTTTATGCAGTACACATACATATCTAGCACGACAAGAATGATTTAAAGTGAATATATTTGCATTGTCAGTTACAGTTGAACAATGTTTATAACTCCCACGACAAAACATATATTAACTATCCTAGAATGTATATTACCACATGCTAAAAAACTTGTGAAAACAACACAATCTATAATTGGCTAGACGACACCACCAATCGTTGACATACTTTTTATTATCTGTCAAAACGATCTGTCTCCATAGATTTAGTATGGTTTTAAAAATTGGTTTCTACAGCTTTTTTGAAATATATTGGTTGTATTAACTTCATAGGGGCTATGTTTTTTAAACACCATGTTCTTGACAATATTTAAGATAGAAGATAGTGTCATCACCCCAATTACTTGCCTAAATAGGTTCAATGTGAGAACAATCAATGTCAAAACTCTAGAAGTTACTTGTAATTTATTTTTTTGAAAATAATTGTATTTAACCTAACTAAGAAGAATTAAAAATGATAAACCAAAAATCCTTATCGATAAATTACAAACAATGTCATGGCTTTTTAATACTATTTTTGTAGTTCCTAAGTTTATGGCAAGGAATGAGATTACGTCCCACTTTTAAGGATTTCTCTACGGCTTTTAAAATGTACCAAATAGCTTATTTACCGTAAAGGGCGTTTTCACACCTTAAAAAATATGGTTCCTATGGAGTCTTAAATGGTACTTATTTGAATTTAAAACTAGTTTCTTTAAACGATTTTAGTATAGCACGTGGGTTATTTGTTTTCAAAAATATTGTTTTAATATTGCATTTAGAACTAGTGTTAGTTTGTACTTAATTCCGATTAGGAGTGTATTTTATTAATATCTAATGGCAATATCCTAAGGGATGATTAGCTTCGTAGTTACAATAATGTGCCATTAAAATACTCCTTTCTAGCAAATATTCAAAAAGATATGTATTAGTTTTTAACCAAAAAAGACACGGAATTTTCCGTACTACTTTCGGGTAATATCATTTGATTTTAATAATATTTATAGTACGATTCCACAACAGAAAAACAGGCAGACAGAACATCCTTATATTACTAATTTCTAAGAAATCAAAATTCGATTGAAAGTTTTGGACTTACATTGTTTTTGTACTTGAAATCATTGTACGGAAAACTATGATCACATCTTTGTTGAGGTTAGGTTTTATAATTTTAAAGCCAATATAAAATATAATTAAGGAATGGATTAATCGTCATACAGAATATATTATTCACAAAACATTTAAGAATCTGCATGCGCAGCTCGGAACTATAAATGACCAATATAACTCTACCCACTAACTACGAACTAATCTAAAAAGATCTGTAACTATTAAACTAGCGTGGTCAAAAAATAAAAGAACAGTTGTGACACGATTGTAACTATCCGTATTGGTTCCGAGTATATTATTACTAAGCGTTTCTAGGATAATTATAACTGTTCAGGGCTTGATTTAGGCTTACTTGTGAAGCAAGACATAATTAAAGTACTAGAATTTTCGAGTGACTACAGATTTAAAGGTGGTAACTAAGAGATACTTATATTAACCTCCAGTACAGACTACCCTCTATTCGACGCTTCCTAGACTATGTTAAGCCTATTGTAACATCAGGCCCTGTACTTTTGTTAAGCCTAGAGTATAGCAAATATCGGCGCCACTCACACCGCGGTGACCTTGTTGCGCGAGCGCGCGGCGCGGCGCTAGGAGGATGGCTTCTTCTCGGCATCGAGGAGTTTGTCATCCGCGCAGAACTTTTCGAGTTGTTTCACGTAGTAAGTGTTGAAATTCAATCTGCAATTCAAAAAAAAAATGGTTATATCAGGAGGCAGAACTAAGGAAGTCAGTCACTAACAAAAGTATGGATAACAATAAGAATATATTTAGGATAGAATAGAAATACAATTGCATAACGTACAGTACAGAAAAGCTTTACGAAAGCAAGCCGTAGCGGGACAGGGAGCGAGAAAACGAGTCAGTTGATACGCTGCTGGTTACTCACTTACCTGAGTCACTATCACCTACCAGTGGCTCGCTCACCTACAAGTCAGATATTGAGTAACTTGTTAGTAGTGTTTTCCATGCGTTCAATAATCGCGAGCAGGGGCAGAGGAGTGTCGATATTGAGTAGATTGTTGGTGTTGTTGTCGCGCGCCATGCTCTCTATTATAACGAGTTTCGATAGCAGCACGGCCGTAAAGCATAGCCCTGGCTCTGAGGACGTGAGGGTAGGCTACCTATAGTCCTGAGTTGCAGCTCACCTGGCGGATATATTGAGTAGTTTGTTAGTGTTGTTGTCGCGCGCCATGCGCTCTATGATGGCTAGTACGGACAGCAGCGCGGCCGTGAAGCGCAGCCCGTAGCGCGACACGGAGCGAGAGAACGAGTCGGCCGACGCGCTGCTCGTCGCGCCGCCGCAGCCCTGGCTCTGAGGGAGTGTGGGAAGCAAACGTTAATGACGAATGGAGGAGAAGATTCGTTGTTGGGAAATAAAAAATAAGATATTGGGCTATTGATCTTACAGTACCTTCTGTAAGAGTAAAGTTAACAATTTTTAACGATGTCAGAATTGTAGCCAGTTTTTTTTTTAATATACAACTTGTGAATTTCATAATTAATGACGACCGTTTGGTGCAGTGGGTCTACATATCGGACTTTAAAACCAAGGGTCGCGGGTTCGATCCCCGCATAGTACAAGCATATGTGTGCATCAACATCTGTGTTTGTACTGGTCTGGGTGTTTTCTATGTATATTATGTATTTATTTACAAAAAAAAGTATTTAAGTATGTTTATCCGTTGTCTAGTTCCCATAACACAAGCCTTGTAGCTTATTTTGGGACTAGAAAATTGGTGTGATTGTTGTGAAATATTTATTATTTATTTATTATTATTATAATGGTAAGATCATGTAACTCGATTTTAAAGATACGCTTAAGAAACTCGTAGACTGTCTCTTCCAAAAATTAAAGGATGATCTAATTTTATTCCAGTTTTGTAATTAAACCATAGGTCTCCGGTCTTTTTATGGTGGTTCTATTGAATTAAATTTTGTTTTATAACGTGTATAATTACTTCTATAAAAGATACAGGTAAAAAAAGGACTCACAACTTAATTAGTCTAAACTTATCGTTAAAAATTGTTACACTACATTTAACATATAACAATGTGATGGTGTAACTTTAAACACAAATAAATATGGGATGGGTTACCAACAGTTAATGACAACACAAACCGTAATATACTCACCGTTGTATTCTAAAACAGAAAAGTCATGAAAGAATAGTAAAAAAGCGATTAGGATTAGGAATGATTTAGTTTCACAAATACTACATGGAAGCAACTATTTATGTATCTCAACGACAATGTAGACACATCCTACGAATTGTAAAACGGACATATTTGACCAATCAATGAATTAGCACCTTCGTACGCAAGGGTACGGAAATACTCGACGATTATAGTCTCCAAGTCACTACCGCCATACAAATAATTGAGGGCCGTACACTAGTTGCGTCGCCGACATTCGAAATTTGACGGCAGTAGTGGCTTGGAGACTAAAATCGTCGAGTATTTGCGTAGGCTTATAGACAAAAGTTCAGTTATCTAGAGAAAGAAAAAGCATCAGATTCGCATTGCAGCAGGTAAATCAAATCCTTACGCGCGGTACGCACATACTTCCCGTATGTGTTTAATACATGGGTAAGCGTCACGTCTCTTCAGTGAGCGTAGAGTTCTATATGAAGGGAGAAAACTCGATAGCTTCAAAATATCATTCTTGTGTGTACATAGGTTCAAAAGAGTAGTAAAGTAGGTCACTGCGCTAAATATGATTGGTTAAAATGTTCGAATGACAATTCGAAAATAAGCTAAGATTGTGTTTACATTTGTGATCAACTTGATGTAGTTTAGTACTGAACAGTGCTCTGTGCCTACACTGCACATGTGCTAGTGATCTCTTGCGGTATACCTCACTATAGTCTGAACTGTCATACGTCGATCCAAGCATACTGTTAAGTTCTGCGTCCACGAAGTACTTGTGCATCTCCTTTTGCCAATTAACGTGTTTTGGTAGCGTTAAAAGAAAATACAAAATAAATTATTGTTAGAAAATCATATAATACTCAACGCAAAAGCGTACAAGGGTATCCCATTAAGCATATAAGTGTGTATTAGAATTTCAAGTTAAACTATAGTAAAATAAGAGCATACTTAAGTAATATAATACAACTTTAGGCATGGAAATCTTTTGCATTTAAAATAACAGGCTACTCTACTAAATGTAATATTAAATGTAATTTTCTGTCCGTTTGTTACCCAAGTTACCCAAAACTAAATGGTTAACGAATTTAACGCCAGCGGAAAAGCTTTGTCGATCACTTTGGTGTAATGGTTAAGAAGTTGACTATTAACTAAGAGGTCGCGGGTTCGATCCCCGCACTGTACATACATTTTGTTTATATGTATTTGTTTACGTTTATTTGTAATACCACTGTTGATTCTGATATCTGTAACACAAGTGCTTAAGCTACTTACCACGTGTTATATATGTGGTGTTGTCTGTTTATTTACTTGTATATTTATTTAACTTGTCTCCATGTGCTAAAAGGGATCAATATAAATCTTATTTTTAAAAAAATACTACACATTTATTTACAGCTCACGAAGCGCGAATGACAGAGCGCACAACACAACTATATCGTTCCTTGCACCGACGGGTTATTCTCTGAGTACCCTGATCACCGAGCCCCCCATCCCAGAATACCCCGAAGATGACTTAAAATCGAGTTCATCAAGATATAAATAAATCGGGGTCCTCCGTGACGTGAGTCCCCCGACTCGGAAACTAACTCAGGGAAAAACCCGCACCGAAAACACGGCTAGTCGTGTTGCACTGCCTTCCATTGCGCCTTTTGCTAGCCACAACCATACTTCCTATTGTCCAATTGGCACGACGCAACCGACTGGATCAGTCAAAACTAATCGTGTGTGTGTGCGTTTAGGAAGTATGGTGTGTGGCCAACATTACCTACATAAAATTACACCTTCTGTAGATGCGGCACATTCGTGAAGTGTAGTATGTGTGTAACATATAAAATTTAGGTACATATTAAAATACTACATAATAATACGGAGATCTAACACATTAACGTGCAATGCAAACGATATTGAGTGTTAACGCCGACACAAGCAATGCTCTTTAATAAAATAGCTATTACATAATTAAATTTACTAAGATTCCATTGCAGAACGATGTTGTCATAAACAGGATGGAAACGATACGACATACTAATCAGGATTGGATGAAATTTAGTACAAATACATAGCTGTCACCACTCTGTATTTGTACCAAATTTCATCCAAATCTGTTTCGAAGAAACTGTACCAGACCAACTGATAATTGTCGAACTGTCGTCTCCACCCTGTATTTCGTTCAAGGTGCCAAAATAGCAAAGCTTTTTCTGACATTGCTGGCGACACATATCATCTAACCCCAGACCTAGACGTTGGGTTAACAGTTGGCCGAAAAATGTATTACCCAATGAGCGACCTAGAATAAATCTTTGGCCTCAACGTTGATTGGTGCTTTGTCGTTGTTTTTATTCTAATGGCCAATAGCGTTAGTTTTCGGGCGAACTGATTGACCTACGTGTAGATCCGGCGTAACGTTTGTAACTTATAACTTTGTTTGGCCTAACACAAAAAGTTAAGCAAATAAAGCTTAGTATGTACCTGTATGAACGTGCAGAACTGGACACAGACGAGGCACAGCGTGGTGACGGCCTTCAGCAGCTGCGGGCTGGTCAGCATGCAGTCGCCGAGGCACGACTCGAGAAAGTCGTTATGCCTCTCCAGAACCTCGTCCACGTTGTTCACCTATAATGGGGTTGAGAAAAACGTTATTGAAGAAAAATGTCTGCGACAAGAATCGAACGTAAAGGCTTAGGTCCGGCTTACACCAAAGCGAAAAAGAATGATGAAAGCGAATGGAGTAGTGTGTTTAAAATAACCAATCAGATTTCGTTATTTCCCCGTCTTTTCTCCGCTTCGCTTCGGTGGAAATGGATCAAAAGAAGAGGAGATCAATCTAATTGGTTATTTAAAACACATCTCCTCTAGTCTCCTCTCCTCTCCGCTTAGGAAACGGGCCTTACACTACGAGATAAGCTATCCGTCAATACGATAACGTATTCAGACGACAGCGCATTACGCTACGAATTTCATGCGCATAAGATGCCAGTTTTTAACTTGACGTGCTGTAATGTTTACTTGAATTATAAATGGAAAAAAACGATTTGTGTTGTGACGGATTTCTTTTTCTTAGTAAGGCCTCTGGATCCAAATCACATCCGGACACGGGCCGTCTATAAACCACCAACCCGAAAATAATTATTTGTATTACTGTACGTCTAGAAACCTAAGCATTTAGGAATAGCACTGTTGTTGCGTTAAAAGTTCAATTTTTAATCAGATGCTTTTATACTAAACAAAATGACATTCTGTTCATGTAATGTGAATAAAATAAAATTAGTAGTGAAAGTCAGCTTTAGTTAATTCATCATATTATGTAATGTCATGTAGGTAAGTAACTAGTGTCTCGTATATTATAAACGGCTTTTACCTAAACACATAAGCACGGCCTCTCTCTCTCTCTCTCAGACAGTTTGCTCATCATTGTCAGTTTTGCATTAAGCGCTGCACACATTGCATTACTTTGAGTGAGCACAGCTTAGTCTGACTCATCAGCTTTAATGATCCTTACATTCCTCAGTAAACCGATCAACCCCTACAGCTAAGTGCTAGCATTGTTTACATATCTGACCAAAAGTAGAATATGAGTAATGCCTTGTGACGTAACGTTACGTTACAAAAGCACCGCCTACAAATTAACAGGTAACCGCTCCGCCCACAGCAAAAACTTATGCCCTTGCAAAAAACTTACAACATGGCTGACCAAAATGACCTTTGACAAAAGTTTTGATACAATTTCTAAAAATGAGCGAAATTTATTACCAAGTTGGAATATTAAATGACCCGTATATGCGATCTTTCATTAAACGAATGTGGCCGGTAATTGAGTTTGGTCAGCGAAGCAGGATCAGCGAGCGTGCCTCCCACTTGCGCGCGGGCCGCCTCGCGGACTCACTAACACGACGCAGCCGCGAGCGCCGCCCGCGCAATGAGAATCGACAGCGGAAACCAGTGAACAAGTGCTCGTGAACTGTGGTGGAATACTTTCAGTGTGGTTTTTGTTTTCAGGTGGGTTTTTCAGTTGTGATTTGATGTTTAGGTAAGTTCAGTGTCTCAAGTTACAAAGAAATGTGATAGTTAAAAGGAATTTCGCAATCAATGCATTTTTAATAAGTGCAATCATGTTTATTCAAACAAAGACGTACCGTACGTACCTATTGGAAGTTATTCAAATAAAATGTATTCAATAAAACATGTTAAGGCCGTGATTTAGAACTCATTTCCTTCTGGAAAATTCAAGTCAGTCGTAACGATTCAGGTGGTAGTAGGGTAAATAGGAAGGATACCTACTTAAGTAGTTAAGGAGATCACATATTTAGTAAATGTCGTTAAAAATAAAAATTTCATGAAATGGCAACACAAAACGTGTGTGACATACTCGTGTAGCAATTTACATAAACATTTGTTGATATTTTCTAGCTAATATTCCGAGTAACACAGCTGCTAACTCATGAATGCACAGTTTGACAGATTAAAAAACATATGTGGCATGTAAATATTGAAAACAGATCACCAAATGTGTTGGTGGTGCCCTGTGTCAAGGTTGGCCGGTGACGTCACCGTGTTGTGATGATGCGGGGCATGTGGGTTGTCCTCGTATCAGTTACAAATAGTTGTTTCCCTTTAGGCGGTTACTGGGATGCATATCCAAGTATAAACATGAACCGGAAAAAAACTTGCAAAATATTTCCTAATTAGGCCATTCTATAATTTTAAACTAATTAAATAAAAAATTGAATGAAAGGTCATCAAAAACAACCAGCTTAAGCGTACTTCTGCTGAGATTAGACTTTTACGATTTTGATGCACAGAACAATCACGGTATAGGCATAAATAGCATAATCTATTATTTTGCGAATAAAGGCAGACTAGGGCAGCAGAACTATCGAAATAGTTTCACCGCTAAACTTTGCACAGGATATTGCCTTAGCAAGTGTACCTAATTGATTGAGTGGCACTGTATCATCACTCATGCATACGCCGAGCTCGGCTATTGAAACGGGCATCGTATCCGGTGATAGTTTCAAATGTTTTCGAGACAATGCACACGTTTGGTTGCAAATGCACAAACGGCGAATGAATGGGATACCTATGCTAGTACTGTGGTTGAACCTTGCGGAACTGGTTATTCTAGATTTCTAGACTCTCAGTATCGACTGTCTGTTTATATTCGTTTGCGGTTAGACTTGCACTGATTTTTTATTTACTAGAAATGGATGACTGCAGCTAAAGTATACTGTTTTGTACAATAATAATGGTTTCAACAATAATACAGTTAGGTACCCAGCTTGGGCTATGACCACTAGGACAAGAATGATAGTAATTTTTTGAGCTTTTGAAATCCATGCCTTACCCAGATCGTTTAACGTCAGACAACGACCGTAAGTCGTTAATCATAATCGAATCATTTAGTTTTAAGTCATATTCACGAACATAATAAGGCATGACTGTAATGAAATTGATAATTCGATGCAGAGAAATGTTAATAAAGCTTGATGGACAGGAGAGTGACCTAATTGACCTCAGCCTTTCAATCAGCATTTCTGCTGACGGCAGGTGTCGGGCTGCATTGGAAAATCATTAATTTGAAACGCGATGAAACATCTGTTACTTGCGTATTAGATATTTTGTTCTCACGCTGATATGGAATCAGATACGGTGGCTTACGAGACTTGTAGGTCGTGGTTAATTTGAAAATTGTCTGTGGAACACTATATCGGATGATTGAGCATGAGCCTTACACACAATGTTAGTTTTGTACAATTAAGACTAATTATTTTTGAGAACTCTGAACAATCATTTTAACAATTTTTTTGTTATCTTTGATTTTTGTGGAAATTCTATCAGGCATCAACGCACAGTTTCAATATCAGTTTATGATATGTCAAAAGATGAGATAATGATATCATCCATAATAACCTTGACCCATTCCGGTTGCAGTATTTTATCGTTAACAAAAATACACCTTACTGCATCCATTTAACCTTTTTCACTTAGCGGTCATAATGGAGATCATAATTTTAATTTTTCCAATTTACACTCACGTTCGAAAATATTGTATGAATCACGGTATATGCATTGGCATATACCATTGTCAATGACAACGATTGCCCAAACCTATCGATGCAAGTGTAGACACCCGATGACGACAGTCGCCCACACGACCCCGCATCGCCAAATATATACCTTCGACCGCCATCGGACTTTATATCCTTTGCATTAATTCACCAACCCAATTGAAACGATCAACGGTAAACCAAATACGAACTTGCGCGACAGAACCATAAGCGTCAGCGTTGTCAGCGTACATCAATTAGACGCTGCAATATTTGGACTTGTCAAACAAAAGCCATCTAAACAAATGTCCATCGTTGTAACACTTGTGGATGCTTAAACAGAAGTTGAAGATGGCCCGTATTTACGTTTACACAGGCACGAGCGTTTAGCCATACCTAAATACTGTAGTTGTCGCTAGATATTTTAGTAAAGTCGTAGCCTTTATCAAAGTGAGATGGACAATACCACCATCCTTCCGTTGAAGATGACCGTGTGTCGATTCTACCACATCAACTGCACTCATTTAAGATCTAACGAGTAATATAGCGGATATAGCGTTCTTCTGAGGTAGCAAAAAGAGCAACAAGAGACAGCAAAAACTGCTAATTACAAATCGAGACCGCCGGCGCCGGTCCAGCGACTCGAAATAGAAACTCAGTCTTGCGCTCCTTACCCGCACTCAGGGTGTCGTAAAAGATCTGGCGTTTTCCCCAAATCTTTATGGGCTATTAAGCACTTGTTTATTAGAAACGAACTCATTAGTGAACGCCAATACCGAATCACAGTGCAGCGCAAACACTTGCGTTATCGACTAGCTATCATGAATTTATTGCTCTCTACATGTTGATACAGAATCAACACCGTGGTTATGATTCACGATGCCTGTACAGTAGCTACCTACTGGAATGTCATAACAGTTAATCCGTTTTTTGTTTTTATGAAGAAAGTAAGAGAAACGCGTAACGCTTTTTAGGGCGAAGCAAATTAAGCACAGAGTTGACAAAAAGCGAGGCGAAGAGGTCCCAATTGAAATTTCGTGTGCGGAACGGAAGGCTTTCGGCTCTTAGTTGGTCAAGTACCGGATATGTGGCAACTAGTGATGCCGAGATCACTAGCAATTTACTTCGCTTATTCTGAACGCGTACGTATGTCTATTATACGCAATATGGAAAGTTCATCCTCTCGTTCTAAGCATAAACTACCTTTATGATTACCCGCACTCCGTACTCACATACACTTACTGCATCACAGAAGCAATTTAACTAGATGGGTCCGATTACAAGACAACATTACTGGCATTAAAAAAATGTAGCGAAAGCAAAATTAAACACAACCTCGTTTAAATTCATAACAGAATGAATCCGTTAGAGCGATGCGTGCTAGCCGGTATTTCACTAAACTTGTTTAATTTAATATTTAAATGTAGAGTCAAGAGTATTCCGGAGAATTAAGTAATCTTTGATCAGTACCAACTCTTAACCCAAGATCGGTGAATCGTTTTATGTTAATTTATTAAGATCTAAAATGACAAAATTTTAAGCAAGTAATAACGTTAGCTTCCTCGGTTATATTGAGCAAGCGAGGTTATCAACATGCAAATCAGATAGGATAAGTGGTTGACTTTAAACTTCACAAAAAGAACAGTACCTTTTCATATTACATTATCTCTATCGATTATGAGGGCACCTAATCTACGTTAACATCACTTTAACACCACCTCATAAATTTTGCAGACTCCGTTTACCTATACTGTTTTAATTATGTAATTAGCATGTAGATTACTAACTTTAAAAATAAGTTCTGACCCTCTATGATTTCCTCCTAACCTAAACTTATAGCTAATTAGACAAAAATATATATATTGCTTGTATACCAATAAAATTGAAGAACGTGATGTAAACAATAACATATTTAGCCTAGTTTAAAGATTCGAAAAAGTGCTGACGCTCTTGACTTCTTTGTGATTTAGCATAGTGCTGACTTGTTAAATATACTAATGAAGTAGGAAGAAAATAGTTATAATATGACATACCTTAGATAATTACTTTGTTTTAAACAATTATTAGTTTCAAGATAGTGTTAATTTTTAATACCTTAAGAAAATATTTGTGCTCTCTTTAGCCTGAGACACAGGTTTGTTACCTAGTTCAGTTAAAGAAAGTCTTCGGTCTACATCTTATTTTAAGCTCATAATTATTTACTATTGTCCATTTAAAACTAAATAAATGATTATTATTATTATATGAGTGGTGGGTTAAATTTGGTTACATAATGAGAATTCACAAGATATGGGAAGCAAGATGTTGAGCACAACTGATTAAACCCAAATGAACCACTAAACATAACTAACATTAATATCATGATAACAGTTTCTAGTGCTATGACTATGACTTCATTAATAATTAAAGAAATAATGCGCAAGTTTTGTACCTACATCAAGACGTCTTACGAATTTACGAAACACCAAACCGCTAAATATTAAATCACGTCTTAAACTTAATCTCCGTTTGCTCCTATTGTGAACCGCATGAAGTACCCAAAGTATTATTTATCGTCATTGGACTACTTTCACTTAATACAAAAGTTTGTACCAACGGAAAAAAATAATGACATCAATTATTACAACTTATGATTTAGTTTCGGAGCAATTTCTTAGTAAATGTGGGCGTGGCCTGCAATCAAACTATCATTTTTACTACTGCGCCGGTAGCATGTTGTTCAAACCCGTAATATGGACAAATGTACAAGTACAGACAGCATCACTGTTAACTGCTCATTCCATTTTACGGTGAACTCTGGTTAAATGGTCCGCTTGTGTGTCTGAAGCTCAGCTTTTGTTGGAAATGTAATTGTTGGTGCAGTTTGTACAAAACAACAAATGAAGATTGGGAGAACGGCGGAAGCACCTAATTGCTGTAACGATTTGAGATATACTTTTTCGTTCCGATGGCAGATAAAACATGTTTTGTTTTCTGCTACATACAAATACCAGAGTATAACATTCTATCTTTAATATGTTGGTCTTTTTTTTTATAAATAGGGGACAACATCACATAAATTGCTCTGATCTCAAAGTGAGTAGTTGTTTAAGCACTTGTGTTATGGGACTCACAAACAAAATTGAAAATTGGTTCTAAAGTTGTCTCCGAGGATCGAACCCGAGATCTCATAGATGGTAGCTCCTTGAAACCGTTCCTCACGCCACTACACCACGGACGTCGTCAGTTTGTAATAAAAAAAGAAAATTGTAAGACCGTCAGGCGTTTTGTTTTAATGCAGAAATATTTGAAACAATATTTCAAAAAGTAATTTTGTAAAATGAAATTCAAACCAGTAGAGGTATCATATTTATAGAATCGACAAAAGGCCCGTTTAGCACATGAATCATTCCCTCTGACACTCACGTATACATTCAAACATAAAAGATGGGGGTTACTGATAGACAATTGTGAATAAGTGCTTATTGACACGTAGAGGTAAGTCAAACTGATTCAAGGTTTAAAGATCAACATTTGAAAGTGGAGAATCATTTAGATACATAATTTTGTCTACGAACATAACATTAACAAATAAGATACTAAAGTATGACTACTTACATCTTAAACCATTTTACGATTTAAAAAAAACGATATTTTGTTGTAAAATCAAAAGGCAAACTATAATTTTGACGTGACAACGTATTATAAATTGGTTTGCCGGGTGACACCTCAAGAAACTGCGTTACGCTGCTCCGCTCACGTTTCGCGCGAGAGAGACAGAGCGAGAGAGAGAGAGAGAGAGATAGGCATACACACCGGTTCATGTTATACGAATGAATATTCACATTAAAATTATTTTACCACTCAGAGTCGTTGTCACGTAAAACTTTCGCGCGTATACCGACTTTTTAAGCCAAGAGCTGTAGCTACTCCTAAAATAATTTGAGTTCCGAATAACTTTTTAAAAAGTAACATTTTAACAAAACTTGAGTTGTTTGGATGTTTCATGTTTGTTTGTTGTTTGGTGTTTGGCTAGCCCATAGCTGCATCACCTCATGTAAACCTAACCTTCACAAGTAATGTACAGTAATATTATCACATAGATTAAAGGTCTCAAGTAAACTTAACCTTCACAAGTAATGGAGAGTCATATTATCAAAAAGATTAAAGGTAGGTCCATGGCTGCCCTGATCTATGCTAAGCAGATTGTTATCTTCGCTTTTTTATAAATGCCAAGGCAAATCAAAACACTATCAAATACATTCGATTGCACTTTACCGCCCAGTAATGTTAGATCCCAGCATAACAAAATAATACGGTTTATGATGGAAAATTGTACCTACGTACGCCGATGTAGAAAAATCTGAAAAGTATTGAATTAGCACCACATTATCTCACATCACGATACTTGCGTCAATAATGTTCATATAATACAATCTTGTTTCTTGTTTAATATTTGTTCTTTTTATTTACAGTTGTTTCAGATCAGCTTCTTTGCTTTTTCTGATAAGATTTATTGATGACACAAAGGTGCGTTCATCGTTTTTCTTTTTGGAAATTATGAGACATTTAACATGACCCTAATATAACAAATTCGAATTGTTTTATTGCCATTAATTGTAGTCACAATAATATCATAAATGTGAAAGTTTCTTTGTTTGGAATTTTGGATGTTTGTCCGTCAATCACGCTGAAACTATTGACCGGATTTTGATTAAATTTGGTATACAGACAGGATATGAGCTGACTAAGGTGAAAGGATACTTTTTATCCCAATAAATGCTCCCTTGGGATAAACACGTTTTCGCGGAGGAAGTCGCGTGCGGGCCGCTAATTTTGTATAAATATTACCTATAGTATTTTATTAATATTTTTGACTGTGCTCCATCAGAAAATACTTTTTGTGGTAATGCGTTTTTAACCAATAAATCTAAAATTAAAAAAAAAACATATGATCCAGGAAATCAGCTGGTAAGCTTCGGGATGGATCTTGATCAGCCATAGCTAAGAACCGCCGTGATTAAATTATCTTTCGAATAAAAAAAACGCACTGAAATCGGTCCATCCGTTCGTGTCACAGACAGACACATAAAAATACAAACACACACAACATACAAACAGAAGAGGGATTTACAAGACCCCTCTTTTCCGTCGGAGGTTAAAAAACAGTTTACAATACAACACACCGACCATTGAAGCATTATCCGAAGGAAACTCCGCAGATGTTCTTTAAGCCAATAGCCGTTAATTTATCGACGAGTTTCATTATCACGACTGGTCTATAAAGCAGTGTATTAATCAAAGCTTTATTACATCGGTTATTCAACTTGAATCCAAACCAGAAACAACTGTTTGAAAGTTGTCGTTGTTATTTCTGTTACAAGATACCGATAAACACGTTTTATAAATAATATTAGTACTTGGTTAAAATCAAAGAAGATAAATGAAGAATGAAAAAAAAAACTTTTCTTGCCGATAAAACTTTTGTGAAAGTATTTACAGAGCATGGATATACTAAGCGCAGTCTTACTGTCTATTCACATTAGTTTTTAGGGGCAAAGGTTGTTTGGAAGAAATCACTAATAGCAAAAGACCGACCGCATAAATTGTAGTGTGCTATATTTAACATTTAAACAATTTTAAAACTAAGTACCTTTACGTAGATATTTGCAAGCATGAAGAATGGCATATGCTTGTCCAAGCTGTGGTCAATCGGTAGATCTTATTACTTTTAAAATAAGAGGCAAAATTGCGTGAGAAAATTAATCATCGGAACATGTGAAGCATCTCATCTTTTTCCAATGGGCGAGCATTGCTATTGTATGGTGTAAAGTAGTGTAAACGGTTTATGGCTCTTTGAACATTGTGTTTATTTTCCTCTATTTTGGCGATACGGCACAGTACACGGCCCTGACTAACGATAAAAGACTAAAACTATTTTGTATAGGGTACTATCTCATAATCACTTTGGATGTAAGGAAAGAGATCACCGGTATCAAATCACATGAGAAAGGCAATTTGTACATTAAAAAATACCTACAAAAATGGTCACAAGCTTTAACTATAGTATGAGGTGGCACGAGCCATACTCCACCACGCTGGCTCAGTGCGGATTGGTGGAAGGGTTGTTTGTAAGGTATGTGACCAACCTTTCTGTTAAATGTTATCAAGCCATCCGAGGACCTGTGAGCAGGCATAGCAACTATTATCTATTGATATTAACCGGGACCAATATTTTAACGTGCCTTCCTAAGCACGGAGATGCTTGGTGACAAAAACGGTTTATTGGTTAAAATTATTTTTGTCACAGATTTCAAATAATAATGCCATGTTACGAAACTTTATTCTGTTACCCTCATTATGCTAACTAACAAACATCCAAGGCGAGGTTTAGATACGGTGTATTCAGAATTAAGCTAAAGACAAATAACCCTCTTAGCTAATCCGACAGGCGTGTTCTATAGTATACATATTCGGTCAAATGAATAGTTAAGTCGATTTTACACAGCATTAGTCACCACTTGCATTGCTGATGTAACTTCCAGTTAGGTTCTTAAGAAACATAGTAGGTCCTATTTAGCTTCGTTTCTCTATATATTTTTGCTCTAAGATCAATCCTGTTGTCACAGCTTGCGTCGCGATGCTTAAAATAATGGTTAATGAAAGGTGTCGGCTCGGCGAGTAGACGTCTGCGAAATTCACAATTTGTTCGAACTTGAACACGTATGTGCGAAAGAAGTTGCGGGCGGGCCGCTAGTCTCTATATATTACCTGTGTGAGTGCATCCCTTTCCCACCAAGCTGTGTCGCGATGCTAGAGCCTAAGAATATGATTGGTGTACCGTTTTAAAGATCAGAGATCTTTAGTTAGAGTAGAGTGGGCCAAAACTCTAACATTTGTTCGAATTTGAATGCGGACGTCGACACAGGCGGCCGCTAGTAATTATAAATGATGCAATTAACCCCTATAAAACCTCAAGTAATAATAAAGTCTGCCATATAGAACATCGACAGTAACGTACACAGATCGCTCATTATGCGGGTGCTCTGCATGCAAATTGTAAAACAATAATGCACACAGCGGTATTCCGATTCATCTTCAAACAACAATTATGGTGCAATAAAGTCAAGCACAAATTGGAAGCTGAACAACGCAATGAAATGGTATTATGAAAGCTTAACATCTACACATAGAGTAGATTTTAGTAGAAAGGTAATGTAGCGGTAAAGCTTTGTGATACAATTAAGAATAACATAATAGAGAACGTAAATCGGTCCAATTACACGATTCAGGTGGAGGCGTGAAGCACGCGCGTAGCATTAATTTTATGGCACCAGGAGAAAATCGGAATAAAAGCCCCTTCATTATGGCGGCGTAGAGCAAATAGAAGGTTAATTTCTGTGGAAAGAGCTCGTTATACGCAATGACATCACCTGAATCTGAGAGCAAAGAGACCGCAGCTTAATACTGCAGGTAGCTCATTTTAAAGTAGACTTTTCGGCTAAATTTCATCATAATGACAGAACCTTTTGCTAAAAGAACAACACCATTTGTATTTCAATATGCTTATTATAAAGTTACTAGCGGGCCCCGTCGGAGGATATCTCCCGATAAATGTTTTTTATTTATTTAATTTTTAGAACTTTGGCCCAGTCTCCTCGCCAAGATCAATGAAGTGGTACCTCGATCATATTTTTTGATCCAAGCACTGCGACACAGTGGGAAAGGATTTCTCTTACACAGATAATATATAAAATTGGTTGGTACAATATAAAACTCGTGTTATGTAGTCTCTTTATTTTTATATAGAGATAGGAAAGGGTCACCACCAAAGAACTTCTCACGGTTCTCTCATGTTAAACAGTGTACTAATCATTCAACAGATTAGCTCAAGATAACGGAATCGACAAGATAGATGCCAATCATGAACGTTTCACACGAGAATGCTTATGCATCGAATTAACAATTTTAATCAAATCAACGTGTTGGTTTAAGTGTTTAGCCTCTGATCTTTCATTTAGAAAGGAATACGACACTCCTTGCATTATATCTTAAAAAAGTTAAAAACTATACCGACGTAAACAAAGAAAACCAGAGTGACATCACTGCCCTAAAACATTGACCATATGGTTATTAATTAACGACAATTGATCGCCCAGTTAAAATCCACTTTCGGAGTACAACATAGTACTAAAACAATTGTTTTTAATGAATAAATTGGTTTAAAAATATTGTTTTCTCGTTTCCAGATGCCAGTGCGACGTGAGACATGACGCGGGATACTTACGAGATGAACTCGAATCGCTTGTCGCGAGGCGGCTCGCTCTTTGGCACTGATCCCCAGACGCAGCTAAGAACAGCTCTCAGGACCAACGACTACGCTACGTTCAAGAAACTCGTCGGCTATGGAGCTGTAGACCTAGAGTACGTTTACCAATATCCAGACTACAAAACCTGCCTAGAGCTAGCTATCTCGGAACCTGGTAAAGATCAGTTTGTCAAACTTCTATTACAACACGAAGTGAGCGTCAACATTCTCAATGAAACGCATGGCGCGGCACCGATTCATTTCGCTGTGGAAAATGGCAATCTGGAAGGCCTCAGAGCTTTGTTGGAGGACGATCGCATAGACATCAACATTAAAAGCAAAGGAAACACAGCATTACTTTTGGCTATCAAGAAAATAGAAGACTTGGAAGATGACCGAGAACACGATTTGGGTGTTTACGAAGACATGATTGAACTACTGTTAAAAAATGGATGCAACCCAAATGCGCCAGATTCCAAAGGAATTACTCCAGTTTACTCCGCAGCCAAGCAAGGACTTGAAAGAGTAATAACTTTCATTTTGGACTACGCAAAGGATCCTGTTGACCTAGATACCTACAAGGACAGACGAGGAAAAACGGCACGTTATTTTTTGAAGGAAGCTTTTCCCCATTTATTGGCAAAGTTCGATTCATTTGGAGAAGTGATTGAAACCATAGACAACGACAAGTTATTTTCATATCTTAGCAGACATGAAGAAGACAATTTTATTCGAGATTTTACCAAACTAGTCAGCAAGAACGAGCATCGCACTGCGTTATCTGCAAATAATGGTATGAATACTATGTTACAGTTGGCAACGGAGAAAGGATTTGAAAGAGTTGTCAAAACACTGCTGGAATCCGGTGCAGACCCAAACGCGACATGCTCAGGACACACTGAGAGACCAATCGCAATTGCATGCAGGAACGGGTCTTACAAGATCCTTAAAAAGTTTGTTGAAAACGAATCTACATTGTTCGAACCAGTGAATGGTGAATCACTTATTCAAATAACAATAAAGGGTATGAGATCTGGCGCCAAAAACCCCAATAGTGATCACAGTGGATGTCTAGAAATTTTGCTCAAACATCCTAAAATTAATATCAATGTTAACTATCCAGATTTGAAAGACAATACTGCCCTGCATTATGCAGCAAGAAACGGCGACCATGATACTGTTTTGGAACTTTTGCGAAATGGTGCCTGTATCGGTTTGAGAAATAAATTCAACGAGCCTCCACTAGCGGATATCAACGCCAAAACACTGGAAACGTATCTAGACGAATGCATTGCTACGAATGGCGAACGACCCAGTGACGACGATTACGAAATACACATGAAATATAGCTTCCTTGTTTACCCGAATAACTCGCTCGAAAATGAACTAAGTAAGCCTTTAATGGACAACGCTAATAACAACATCAAAGAATATGATGCCATATTGGCTCCAGAAACGGATGCTTTGTTATACATGACACGGAATGAGGAACTTAGACAGCTGCTTAAACACCCAGTAATCACAAGCTTTTTATATTTGAAGTGGCAGAGAATAAGTTGTCTCTTTTACGCAAATATAACTTTCTACTCTCTGTTGTGGTTGTGTCTTATCATGTACATAATCCTCGGATACGGCGTAGAAAAGAAACAATCAGACTCAATTGAAATACTGAACGTTGTGACTCATGTTGGCGCTGTAATTGGTTTAGTACTACTGATTATACGTGAACTATTTCAATTGTTAGTTTCCCCAAGCAGATACCTGCAAAGCATAGAGAACTGGATGGAGATTGCTTTGATATTTGTGACAGCCTGGATAGTGTGCTACGATTCAGCGGCGGCGTCGACTAAGCAACAACTGTCTGCAATAGCAATATTGTTATCGTCAGCAGAACTCGTTCTGCTAATCGGCCAATTCCCGACGCTGTCAACAAATATCACAATGCTAAAAACTGTCTCATGGAACTTCTTCAAGTTTCTGCTCTGGTATTGCATTTTGATCATTGCTTTTGCCTTGAGTTTCTATACCCTGTTTAGGCAAGAAAATGAGGACGATCAGACGCCACCAAATCCTAACGAAACCGGCAAAGGTGGGGAAGAAGAGGAAGAAGACTTTTTTGAGGATCCGGGAAGATCTCTATTCAAAACCATCGTCATGTTGACAGGAGAATTCGATGCGGGTTCTATCAAATTCAGTACATTCCCAGTGACCAGCCATATAATATTTATTGTTTTTGTATTTATGATTCCCATCGTTTTGTTCAATCTTCTTAATGGCTTGGCTGTCAGCGACACACAAGAAATTAGAGCAGACGCCGAACTGGTCGGTCATATCTCCAGAATAAAGTTGATATCTTATTTTGAGAGCGTCCTTATTGGAAATACAAGTGAATATAAGCCATCAAGATGCTGGCTCTGGCCTTCATTTTTGGAGAATTTGCACATAATAAAACCGAAGATGTTATGCATAAAACCGTTTGCAAAACGTATAAGTTTGTTTCCATATTTTCTTCCTAAATACAGGATTATCGTAAAACCAAACCAAGACAATAAGATTGAAATCCCTCATGCTGAACCGTTAGGCAAGTTTGGAGATGACTACGAGGATATCGAAGGAGGTGGGTGCTGCTTTGAGCGCTGTCAGAACTATAGGTTGGATCGCAAGATTGTCAAAAATGCAAAAATCATAATAAATCAAAGAACAAACGTGTCTGAGTTTGACGAAATAAAGAACAAATTGACACAATACGAGAATAAGTTAGAGCACTTTGAAAGTACCTTGAAGAAGGTATTGCAAACATTGGAAGCAAATCAAAAGTATTAAATATGCTTTCGTTACATAATACGTCTCACAATTCCATTCGCCTTTTAAGTATTTTTTGTACTAATTTTGTATTTATGAATTAAGTATTATTATAGTTTTACTGAAGCATGCATTTATTTTATGTTTCCTAATTTTGTGTTTATTTTATTTCTTTTTTAATTATTTAACAAGCTTTTCATATTTTACATTTTATTATAACAATTAGAATTTAATTTATTGTTACGAGTAAATGACGATATATTACTTACAATGTGTTCGTTTTTTAAGTTTGAATTAATTGCCGAATTCCTGAACTTTTACTGGCTATTTGTTTTCTTTTTGGTTAAAAAATGGTACTAATGAACAAATTTACGTCAAAGTAATAATTAATTTTATAGAGACAAATGCCCAAATTGTGAGATAAATATAATCCGGCTATAAATCTAGACTTCTTCCCCCATTACTATTTTCAAGAAAGGATCGCTCAATTCGACTAGAGCTCTCATAAAAGGTCACATAAGATTAATATACATATTTTCGGGTTAATTATTTGTAATTTAATGCGAATTTGTCAGAAATGATATCAGCGTTAGGTTATTGCTCAGTGTGATTGCTAACAAGGAAGGCAAATAGAAGTAAAATCAATCAAGCAAGATATAAAAGTTTGCCGCATACTTGTTCGCAATGAGTGCGCTACATCAGCACCTTACAACGTATAAGGGTGGTAACACACCTGTCCGGAAGACGGTGTTTCACTACGGGCGCCCGGAGTGGGAGCACATAAGAGACGCCAGAATATCGTTTCAAAGCGACCCAACCCGCACCCGTAAAGCACAGTGGGGTGAGCACTAACATTATCGTAACGTATTCGTATCTTCAATACGTCAGAAACTGACTGTTTCCCATACACATTTACAAGTTAGCATATTACAAAATTTTGACAGCTCAGCAGTTTTTAGGGTTCCGTACCTCAAAAGAAAAAAACGGAACCCTTATAAGATCACTTTGTTGTCCGTCCGTCCGTCCGTCCGTCCGTCCGTCTGTCAAGACCGTTTTTCTCAGGAACGCGTGGAGGTATCAAACTGAAATTAATTTATAATACTTAGGTCTACTGTCCCTGGAAGCTGTAGAAAAATCAACCTCCTAAGCCAACGCAATCAAAAGATACAGCCATTTAGGCCGCAAAAATCCGCAAATTTTCGAAACTCGCACGGGAATCAAAACCTACAGGGTACTTCCCGTACACTTATAATCTTGAAATTTAGTACGAAGTCACGTCTTATAGTACAGATATAGGAAAAATTACGAAAACCGTAAATTTTCAGTTTCATCAAAATTTTTTTGACAATTTTGAAAATTTCAACGTTACTACTCCTTATCCACAGGTTTGTACGGAACCCTCGGTGCGCGAGTCCAACTCGCACTTGACCGGTTTTTTATTTGCCAAAAGCTTGGTTTTCAACGGATCAATCGAAATCGAAGGCCGCTCCGCTACGAAGGAGGAATTTCACACTCAAATACATATTAAATAATCTATTGCGTAAAAACATTGTCAATATGCAGATTGATGCAACAAACTGAATTTTCCTTACGGCCAATGGTACTTTGACAATATTTCTACGCAATAGATAACTTAATATGTATGCTATTACATAATAACTACTTCGTAGTGGCCTTCGGTTTTCGATTTATTTTAGAAACTTCATAAAACTGCTTAGCTGTCAACATTTTGAGATATGACCCTTAATAAAAAGTAAACCCACTTAGCAGGTATCGTGCAGAACTCACGTTTCAGAATCCGGGTCTGCCGGTTAACTCTGAAACCAGCCTTAGGTAATTCAGGCCTATAAAACATATGTTACCTTATCGAGGCTCTGTATGAGGTGGCACCAGGAGGGCTCGATGACCTCGACGCACATGTAGTACTGCACGTGCTGCACGCAGCTCAGCATGCGCTGCCGCAGCGCGAACGCGTCCGCGTACTGCCGCGCCTCGGAGAAACGCTTCACCACCTTGTTGTACAGCCACACCCTGGCACGAAATAAAACTCTAATGTCATTCGATTTAACGAAGATGATAAGGTCTAGGCAGAGAACATTTTACTTCTTTTAGTAGGTTTACCGTCCACGTCACGTCTCCGACAGAGAAGAAGGGCCCTCGCCCCCGCGTCTGATTTGTGTTGTGCTGAGACAGCTTTGCTACTAACGCGTGACAGTAGCATTAGCAACATGCTACAGTAAATAGAAGCGATTAGTACGCATTAACAATGCGCTACCGCATCGCTATTGAATTGCTACAAACGCGGGACATTTTCGGACGATATCGAGAAAAAAGTGGAGGGAGGGTGGCGCATAAGTGGTGAACTAAGCTTCATCATACTGAATCGCGCTTGCATCGCGACTAAATCTGAGCGCCCTGTGGGCGAGAGGGTTTACAGCTAGGGATCGCTTTGCGACTGTATCAAAGCAGATGCGCGACGGTATCGCTACTACATCGCAACGAAGGTTGCCGTGAGCGAGCGTCTGAAATGTCACCCGTTATTAGAAAACATTTTTGCCAAATGACACTAGGATGCGCTTTGATTGGTGAAATTCAAGGGCTAGTTAGTAACCCCGAAAAATCGAATATTAGTCTACTGCACTATCTATGACAGTAATAGGCTACTTGACTCATTTTTTGAGATGGTTTTAAATAACTTTTAAATAACGTTTTAAAAATATTTCAATTTTTTATATATTAAAAAACCCAAAAACTGTTATTTTAAAATTTAAAGTTCGAACAGAAACACTGTCCGCCATGTTAGCCTGTATTCTGATGTGATACATATTACAAACCTGTGACAATATAAATATAACAGGACTCGCTCTTAAAAAATGAAAGGTGCAGAAACATAGGTCTCTCTTTTAATTTTATCGTATGTAAAAAAGAACAACAATAACTGCTGTAAACTGTTGCAGCTGTAAACAAACGAGTATAACCTTACCACAGATAATTTTTGATATTTTACCCATTGTATGACGTCATAGCATGGCTAATCTGTTTAAAAATAATGAAACCGTGTTTTAAAATCTGGATTTTTAAATTATTCTTGCTGTTTTATTAATTAAAATCTTCAAAATAATTTGTGTCTATAAGTAAAATAATGTACGAAATAAACATTTTTCGTATGAAATTACATGAGTCACACAGCCTATTTAATGTTTTCTACCTAAGCGCATCGCTTTAAATAGATTATGTGAACTGTTCTATTCGATGCAGCGAGTTTGATGAAATAGTACATTATTTAAACTAAAATGTAAAGCAATAACTACGTGTTTGTAATCGTCTACATGCTTCAGTTACTAATGAGTGACTCACCTGCACAGCAGTCTCTCAACATGCTTGCAGTAGAACAAATGTCGGAATATCATCTGGTAGCACGCGATGGCCTTGTGGTTGAGTATTAGCGAGACGGGCCACTTCACCTCCATGCCGAACGAGAACGTCTCGATGCCGGTCAGCGGCGGGCAGTCTTTGTTCTGCTTGTATTCTGCAATATTTGAAGTATAATTACTACTAATACAAGTGACAATAACATTTGGCTGCGATAAGCAAACCCATTGAACCGTGTGAGAATGTTTTCTTAACCCCCGACGAAAAAGAGGGGTGTTATAAGTTTTATCCGTATTGTTGTGTGTGTGTGTGTGTGTGTGTGTTTTTGCGTGTGTCTTTCTGTGGCATCGTAGCTCTCGAACGGATGGAAATATTTAATCACGGTGGCTCATAGCTAGGGCTGGTCAAAATCCGTCCAGCAGCAGTTATCCTGGCACATGTCCGGGAGTTTTCTAAATTTTAGTATTTTGCAAAGACTAAAAGTACCAGAGAGATGACCGAAAAAGGACGACTAGCATTATACAGAGTGAATTCGTTTGAATTTTAATTTTTTGACTTTTTTTCTCATTATGATATGATATGATTAAGTAAGCACTCATCTTCTCTACTGCGATCTTAAATTGATTTTTATTCTTGTGATTTCTGATTGGCAAATTCCCTTGCAGAATCGTTCTATATAAGCAGCTGATCATGTCGTTTAAAGAATTACACGATTTCGTATTCACCCTGTATTTATAGGTAAAAAAAACTATCATGTGACTTTGTTCTTTTTAATTACATCATGAGAAGCTTACCTTTTTCATCCTCCGTTTCAATAGACAAAATCTTGAACATTTGGAATTGCAGATCGTAAGGTAACAGCTCCACCCTCATATCTTCGTTATATGGGTCGTGACTAGCAGCAGACAATCTGTTAATGATAGGCTCGTGTTTACTATCAAAGAAATAATTTATTTTCTTTTTCTGCAGTTCGTAATATTTCATTTTAATTGATCCCAAATTGATAAAGTCACTCAGTCGGCATAGCACGTGATGACGTCATAGTTCTATTCCCATACTCTAGATACAGTTGATAACAAAGTACGTCAACAATTGGTGGTGTCAACTAACCCTATTTACCTTAGTCTACTAGTATATAGTCGTTTAACGTAGTACCCACAATACAAGTTATAGGATGTAGTGCATAAGAATCTTGTATACTTATAATAAATCTGCAGGGAGGTCAATTTCGTGCATGAAATATATTTCCAAAATAACTATCAAGGGGTGATTTGAGATCGATACTGATCCCAAAATTGCAATCAGTAAAAAAATTGTCTGTCTGTATAACCGTTATAGAAAAAAAAACTACTCGACGGATTTTAACGAAACTTGGTACAATTATTTTTCATACTCCTTGGGCTGGTTTTAGTATACTTTTTATCACGCTACAATAAATAGGAGCAGAGCAGTTGAGAAAACGGAAGTAGTTTCTCAATTTTTTATGCGTCCGTCGCGTGTGCAACCTGTGTTATATATTGTTGATACTTAGAGGGTATTCTTAACATGACGTCACACTCAGCTGTGTCGCCCGCTCTGTACTACTGTCAGTTTCGTCTCGAATAAATAACCGTTACAGAACGACGCTGCGTATTATTTATCACTTAATGGTTAAAGCTTCACAAAAATCATGTATGACGGAAATGTTCTCCTTCAAATTATATAAAAATATCCCACGACAGCATATGTCCTTATCTTTTATGGTTGACTCCCATTAGCACGTGTAACTCCAGATAGCTTTGCAGTTAGAAGCTTTCAGATAATATTTGTCTACTCCTACGTTTATAACACTCTCTGTTATCTTAATACATAAAACTCAAAGGTGACCGACGAATCGGCCTAAAATTTGGCATGCAGGTAGATGTTATGACGTAGGCATCCGCTTAGAGAGTATTTGGATAGATTCTATACCCAAGAGGATAAAATAGGGGTTGCAAATTTGTATGTAACTCAGTAGCATCACAAACTACATAGGTTCATTCAAGGTTCATTTTAAGTTAGAATTGTTATCGAGTGTGTGAGAGTAAAGTGGTATCGAGAAAGTCAGAGTACCTACTCATGTAGTTTTCTATACGTCAGAATTGTTTCAAATCAAATATATCTCATACTATCAGCGGTCATCAGTCATCAGTTCAGCAGTTAAGCTGTTCAAATATCATGTCATACATAATTTATTAGCAAAATATGCTTACCTCAAACATAGTCCTAAGAGTGATTCTAACTTAGAAGGTATGATGTCATCAATTTTCTTCGACAGCTCTTGTTCAGTCGCATCCATAAACTGCACTATGAAGTCACCCTGACTCATCAGGAAATAGTTTTTGACGGACTTCAGTCTTCCCATCAGATCGTATTCTTTGAGTAATAGTTCTAGCAACGACTTGCTAGCGTAAGCATAGGCTTTCTGTATGGTGGCACCATAATTTTGTTCTCTTAGAGAATATTTAATTTCTTCTGTGTTTGTTTTTGTAATGGGTTTTCCTGCAACATAATGCATATATTTAGTTGTTTAAAAGGCTTTTCAGATGGTTGCTATTGATATCATACAGTGGGGTAGGCACGAACAACTATCGTTAATTATTCGTTGCGTTTAGTATTCGTTAACTTGTCAATTTATATAGGAATACTGTAAGTTTCCGTACATTTAGACGATACGAATACGTTACGAAAATGTTCGTACTCACCCCACAGGCACAGGAAGTAAAATGGTGTGTGCAAAAATCGTAAAGAAAGAAGGAGTAAGCGCAGATAAAGACGAATTCGAGGCAAGTGGTCTTTTATTTGGAATGCGTATTGTGTTTTAGTACTTATTAGCTATATAGCTTATGAAGGCATTGAAAAAAGATATTTTCTATTCACAAGTTTGTCATGGAACTTACCACACTGACTGATGACATTCAAATACTTCCCAGTCCTGAGTATGATGTCGGTGAACTTATCAAGGAACTTGGGCACTCTGTCCCTCTGCACGCTGTAGCGTTTCTCCCAGTAGTCGGCCGAGTAGTCCACCGGAAGTTCCTCTTTGTTTATCAGCTCATTGTCTTCAATCATGAATTCCTGGAATAATGATTAAATTTTGATTAATAAAGTTAGAAAGTTAATTGCCAAGTTTGTCAACATATTGCATACAATGATCATAACCATAGATGGTCCTGGTATGAGGAACATCTGCAACTTATCACTGGTTCATCCTGACTGATCCTTATCGAAGGTCCACTTTGTTGATGATGTAACACTGTTTGCTGTGTAATCATTACATATATTTATGTATTCACATGTATAATTACTTCACTTTTTAGATAAATTGCATTCCCATTTTCAATGAAGACCATACTATCTTCACTCCGTATGATTCAAGTACTTGGTTTTTGCTACCTAGCCTGTTTTTTTTAGGTACACACAGCCCAGAAAGCTTAAAATCGAGTTGACCTTATGCTGTTACTTATAACAGCTGATGATACAATTTTGATGGACAACTGCCCTTAGGCGGTTGTCCATCAAAATTGTTAGTCTGATGTGTAAAAGTGTATGTACCGGAGCTGATTATATAGTTTATCAACAAAGTACAAAACTAGAGGCAAAAATAATTATCTTCGCGTTACCTGGAAGGGATCAACAATAGTCCCTTTATGTATCCACTGGTCCAGTATGCTGAGGTAGGGCCGGCAAGCGCGCTCGGTGAGGAACAGCGATATCTCCTGCGCCCGCGAGTCGCCCATCAGGGCGTTCGTCTTGTCGTGAAGCACGGTCAGCACCGCGCCACCGCGGAGCTCGCTCTGAAATAAGTATGCGAATTGTCAACAATCTGCTCCTTAGCAAGTATCACCACCACTACACGGCAATATACTTAGGATTGTTTGGGAATCCTATATTTTAGCTCTTGAGAACCCAGAGGACAAAATTGATGCCATCGTAAAAAATATACAAAACCTTTATTTATCTAAGATAAATACAGCCAGTAAATATCCCAAAAAAAAAGTATTAATTGCTTTGATATTGCCTTGCTTAAATTTAAACTTTATTTATTATTTTATTCACCACTTATCAAGCAATGATATCATTATTAGTGGTAATATAAGTTGCCTTCTAAAATTACAATAAAATAATTTTAATACACTAACCTTTCCAATATTTGTTACAATTACGGCAAGCACTTGCATAGTATGCATGGTGGGTAAGATAAAATACCACAGTTTTTGCAGTGTGAGGTTTGCTGACATATGCTCAGTTTCCAGCTGAGCAAGCATTGTCTAGAAAAAGAAAAAACACAATGAAAAAAAAACATGCGAAAATTGGATAAAATAAGTATTTGTTTCGTAAAGTAATACTCACATAATAGTCTTTCAACAAGATCTCAATAGCTGCTACTAACGCATGTAGCACTTGACCAGACCACATATCGCATTGTTCTATAAATCTACGCACTATAGAGTAGTTTGAAGCCAGAGGAAGCATCTGTTGTACGATCTGCTTCAGCGCATCATCCAAATCTTCAGATATAAGAAAGGTCCGAGGGTCATACATCTCTTTCACTGGTTGGTGGACAATGTAGTTGGCAGGAATACCAGAAAACACATAGAGGAGTTCATCTATGATTATGTTTTCCTGGGAGGCAACTGGTACACCAGCTAAAAGCAAGTAATTTTATTGAAAAGTTTTAAATAATAAAAATACAACATTATCTTTTGAAGTTCTTTTTCCTTGGACAGAGATAGAGATATTTTACAAAATTGCTCAGAGATACATACACAGCTCATTATAACACTGCAGAATCTCATACACACATGTAATTAGGGTAACTTGCAATAAAAATGTTTAGTCATCTAGGGTCTGAATCTGCTGATCAATGTAACAAAAACAAAGTTCTAGCAAGAGTAAAATGTCAAAATTGGCAACTCAATTAAGATTGATTAGCAAAATTAGACCCCTGTACATAAAGTTGGTGATATTGACTTACATAAAGAAGCAATGATAGGCAGTGGTTCCTTAGGAAAATCCCAAGACATAGCTGGGTGATCTTTATGCCAGTTAGGAAGATCCAAGCTGCTGTACCAATTGGGACGGAGTTTGACTTCTTTCTCTTCAAAAGACTTCATGACTAGCTTTTTACTCTCATCTACAGCTTTTAGCAGCTTATCTTTAATCTGAAACAAAAGCAATTTACAAATAATTAATACTTGTATCTTTCACTCACAGTTTAAATAATATTGCAATATTCATCTTTATTTTGATTTGTTTTTGAATTATATTCTTAACTTGCTACTAGTACCTGGGGAAGGTCTTCTTTGGTTATTTGATGTTTACTGTCACCTAAAATTGGTTTAGGCGCAACTTTAGGTTTACTAAATTTTGTTTTCTTCTCTTCACAAACCAATTTATAGAAGAGTGCTATTAAATCTGCCAAATTATCAGTGCTGCAAAAAAATACACACAGATTTACATATAGATACAGAGACCATTAACCCTTAACTACCTGCCGGGAGTCTCTCAGACTCTGGCGAATTTGTTTCTTGTCATAACTAGTTGCATGCACTTTTTTAGTCCTGAAGCGTCCGTGTACCTTCCGCCCTCTACCCGCAGTATCTTGTCAGCGCTCGTCGAGGTTACACTTGCGCGCGTTTGCTTTCTAGTGAGTATTTTTAGTAGATTTTTTCTAATCATGCATTATTATTGTTTTATATTTTTATTGTTTTGGTGAAAAATGACATCTTATGATACAATTATTGAGTGCTGGTTGGAGCAAGAACTTGCTACTGAAAACGACTTACAAAATGCAGAATGCAGTAATATGAATGTGAATTTTGGTGACGATTTCATTCTGGGCGAACAGTCCGGATCAGATTCGGAAATTGATGGTAAAGAAGTTACGGATTTAGTAGTAGAAACTACCAATTTTGTGCCCCAAAACACGTCTTTATTATTTCTGTCTTCATCAAGATGAAGACGAGACGTAGATGACATACCCTGGACATTTTTGTCTAGAATGTTCCCATGTATTATGTGGGCTTTGTCAACTAAAATTGTAAAAGTTGAGGACTTGCAATTTTGTTCATATTCTGTCATTTCAGTTACAATTTATGAGAACATTTATAAGTTGATTGTTAAATTTGTATAAATTAATGAAGAAAAGTTCCCACTTTTTGTCTATTTTTTTAAAAACGGATCTGAAGATCATTAGAAGTATTTTTTTAACTTTTCTGAAGTGTAAGTGCATAATCACTTACACTTCAGAAAAGTTAAAAAAATACTTCTAATGATCTTCAGATTTCAGGCTTTTTGATAAATATCTAACATTGTTTACGCCTTTAATATGTTTAATTTGAAATAAAACTCTATAAAAATAATATTTTATATATTGTATTACTTCAGGATACCCTAGTTTTTTGATTAGAGACCTGAGAAGAGAGGAGTCTGAGAGACTCCAGGTAGGTAGTTAAAGGACTGAAACAAGGGGTAGGTAGCTAAGGGTTAAGAAAACTAAAATTTCAAGAACCCCCAACATGAGCCAGGAAAATATATGGTGAGCTTCTATGGCTGGATGGGTTTTGATTAGCCATACCTAAGAACCACCCAGGTTAAATTATCTTTCGAATAAAAAAACCCGCACTGAAATCGGTCCATCCGTGCGGGAGCTACGATGCCACAGACGAACACACACAAAAACATAAAACACACAAACAGAATAGGGGTTAAACTTATGACACCCCTCGCTTTCGTCAGGGGTTAAAAATACTCATAAATTATCCCTCTTTACAAGAAATTACTTACTTGCGATTTTTCAACTCTTCATACTTCTTGAGGAAAGTCTTTGCATTCGAAGCTTTTAGCGCCAATCTTTGGGCAAACTCATTAACTTGCTTTGTGGATAAATTGCTGTTGCCGTAATTGGGATCGTTTTGGATGTAGTCTAACACTGTGTCTGCTTCTAAAGTACATCTGTAATTAAATAAAAACTGATAAAAATTAATGGGAAACAAACTCTCCTCTAGCACCTGAAAACAACCGAGACAAAATAATTTACCCTAAGGCATCCAGCAACTCCTTGATGGTACTTTGCATTTTATCTTTCGGTAATATCCAGTTCTGATACATTTATTGCATTCAAATAGGTAATTTTAAATTTTTACAAAGATTTTATTCATACGTTTGACAGTTTACATTTCAAACACAAGGAAATGACATGACAAATGAAAATTGACACTGACAGACAATTTAATTTTTCAGAGTGTCAACTTGAGTCTCAACTGTCAAGGCAGCTCCACACGTTGGGTGAAAAGTTAGGCGAACAGTTGGCCGAAAAACCTATCTCCAATTACCTAGTAAAAACATAGTACAAAGCGTTGGCCTCAATATTTATATTTTCTTGGGCCTCAACGTTGATTTTTTCTTTTTTCTAATGGCCAATAGCGACAGTTTTCGGGCCAACCTTGGCGGGATAGTGTGGATCCGGAGTCAAGTACCCCCGGTTCCTGTCATACAAAAAGACTTACCTATGTAGCGCCCTCTCTGTAACTGTAGCGTATCGATTTCAGAATAAAAAAGTTTAGTAACGGAACAAGTGTCATCTCTTGACTAGACACGTCTACTCTACATATTACAAATAGCCTAGATGGCGCTAAAAGCTGTATATTGATGATGGATGCAAAGCAATGCGAAACATTGATAGCTTTGTTCGGGTTAACAATTTGCTTAAAAGTGTGCATATTTTTTTTCCAATATGCAATTTCTATATTATAACTGCAAGTCAAAAAAATAAAAAATCAGTTGTCAATAATAAGCCACCTAGCCTAGAGTGATATGACTGGAAAATAATGTTGCCGTCAATAGCATTATGTGCGCTCTTATCGGTTTTGAGAAAAACGCGGTAAAAGTTTTGGCGCGAAAATCTTCCATAAATCCCTTGTTTTTGATATGATCATGGTGATTGATACCTCAAATGAAAAAGGACCTCAGCACCTATATATTACTTATTTGGAAACCAATATTGAGCAATTGAAATACAAAATAAATTCATTATTTTTGTTATACTAAGTACTCCTAAAATTTTCTTAATAGGGAACACTTAGCATAAACACAGCAAGTGTGTTTTTTTATATTTATGCTAAGTAACCATATACATTTTACTGGGTAATAAGTTGTATTTATCAGGCTGATAAATGATAAAAATCCATCATTAGTTATTTGTTTTATTAATTTAATTTAAAATATTTATATACATGTTTCAGATATTCTGTTTTGTAAGTAATTACTACCAAACTAATGCCAAAAATAGGGTTTTAATAAAGTTGGACGGATCATGGTACTGTGTCTGTGTGGTGGGTGGTAGCTTACCGGGCTTGTTTCATTTAAAAGTAAGTTTTGAGTAGCTAACTCGTACTTAATAGACCATTTGTCTTTTCTTCGTACTCAATCTGTGAAACCTTAGTTTTAAATTGTTTTAACCATTTAGGAAAATAAAACATTCTTCTTTTATCATATCACAAAACTTAAATTTTAAATGAATTAACTCCTACAAAAATAATAAAGTGACACACTAATCCTCAAGATCCTTCGAAAGATTTAAGGATGCGTCTGAAAGAACTGGCAAGTCTAGTTAGAACTGCCTTCGGCTCCTTTTCGTAAAGAAGGGATACCCCTTGATGAAGATCTCTGTTTAGCACAAGGAATTTGTTTGCTTTTGAAAATTTTGGCTTGCAAAAAGTTAAGGGACCTGAATTCCTCATCAGCGTGAGATTTTTGAAAAACAAATTATACGCTCCACTGACAACTTTGACCACAGTGAAATTCTTTACGTATTAGTACTGTTTAGACAATATCATGCACATTACGACCTAAAATATAGGTATTTATAATATGGGCCTATTGTAGCTCGAAATAAATAAATAAATAAAAAATAAAATGGCTTCGTGCCATGAGACAGCGTAAAGTAATGTTTCTACTCGATTTACCAATATGTGCAAAAGTCTTGTTGTGTTAAATGCAATTATTCGAGGTCAGAATATTTCTAATTTTTTAGCGTGCGAGACAGCATTACCATTTTTTGAAGATCTACCTACACATAATGTAAACGGTGTCATCATCTTTATGATCTTCTACGTTTTTTTGTCCAATTTGTACGCTTTCCTGGCAGCTGTCTCTATAGCGTTGGCGATATATTAATTCGATTTCATTACTTAACATAAACGAATATCACATGGAATTGTCTATATGGTAAGTAATATAGATCCTACATTTGGGGCGTTACTAAGCATACATGCAGTATCGCCGTATCTTACTGTCAGTAGTCTATGTAACCTGAAGGCGATGATTATAACATATACTAAACAAAATAACAGTATCGCAGGATACTGTTTTTAAAACTAGACTACTCATTTAATACATATTGGGAAACTGCTTAGTATCAAAACAGTATATCTTCTTAATGTTTATTTGATGGTCTCGTATCCAATTTTCATACAGTAAGTGAATTAACATATAATTGGTATAGATGTCATACTGCAGTTTGGCCTAGAGACTATGAATAATAACTTTTGCAGTAAGTGTACCCACTGTCACTATGCCTGGTCATGTAAAAAAGTCCTCCTTTACTTACTGCAAATTTTAAATTGCTAACTTTTGATTAAAAAACGATTCAAACGAATAGGTGAGATTGAAATATAGATCCTGCTTTCATGATCACGACTATATATCTAACTCAGTTTCGTCAAAAACCCGACTTACTGTAACTATGCTATTGACGGCAGAATGCTACTCTTGCGCATGTCAACCTAGGTCATCCATTAAATAAATACCTAGTACAAAAGCGGACTCGTTTACGAAACTTACATTACAACCTTGGGTATTCAAACTTTTCATGTTTTTTCGTGGTAGGTTCCATCCAGACGATATCATGGTTTTTTTTTTTAAGTAATTCTAACGGGTAGAGCTTTGTATTTTGGTAGGATTCATATGTTTTAAGTTTTCACCACTAGATCGTAACGTCGTTACATCTGCAACTGCGTTGCAGTACCTACGTCACTGATGGTATTCAGATTGCAGCCCAGACATGTACATTCTGCTCCCCCAAAAAATATTTTTGGTAATATGTAAGTATAGGGACTGTAGGTATTTTAAACTATTATATAGATAGGTACTATGGGTACAGATTTAACTCGTAATTCAAACCCACGGACATTCCAAACTATAAGGTTTCGCACATGGGGTAGCCGAAAAAAAATAAGTTAACGCTAAGTACAACGGTTTTCAAACCTCGACGTAGGGAACTCGGAGAACCTAGGCACAGGCCGGATACATACCCGACAGATCAAGATTCGATCCTGACTCATACAGATGATTTTTTCCACTGAAAAATGTTGTAATAGGAACCTTCTTTATTGTATTTCATTTTAATCGCAACATTCGTTTTATCAATATTAATCAAATTCAGATAAATTGTAGAATAAAAAAAGGTAAAATGTTCATTTCACGAATTGCCTTCAAAAGAGCAACGCGATAGTAAACGCTGTGTAAATATGTTTTATTTGTACATATTTTGATCGACACGATCAAAGGTTATTTGAGTTGTAATCCGATTTTTGCGTAGTTTTTTGACACTCACAAAATGGTTGTAAGAAGTTTTCTCACGCGTGTCCCTAAATTTTTTTTCTGACGGGCGGCGATTTACAAAAGATTGACAAAAGTTCGGCATCCGTTTGTAGCGACAAAGAAATCTAGTTCTATTTTGATTGTTTGATAGCAAAACTAAAGAAAGGGCACTTGTGTTAAAAACTGCCGATTCACGATATAAGGCTGTGAACAATTTATAATTTGAGACGTGTTGTCAAACAAAAGTTTCCGCGCCGTGCCATTGAATGTCTCGGGTATCAAAGGAATCGCGAATTTGAGGGTTGTCTAAATATTTGGCGTATCAAGGTGTAGGTAAGTTTCACAAGCCCCATTACAGAGCCCAGCAGCACTGATATAATAATACCCTGTACCCCTGAAGCTATCTCTATTAGCAGTAAAGCTTCATCGTTACAATATCATTAACTGCCTACATCATTAAGCCACTAAATATATCGGTCGGGCCACCGTTAGGGAACGCAAAAATGACAATATCCCATAAACACCTGAGTTTATGGAGTCAATGAAAAACGGCGTGTCTTTGAAATCCGTTTCTCTGATGTTGGACGGGTATCGCCATTCTTTCGGCTCAAATTTATGTCTTTTATACGGCCAGTCTATAAATGCTGCACTTTTATTGGCCGCTAGACGTTTACTGATTAATAAAGTGGGCGAAGACGCGGAAGAAGCTAACGATGTTGCTTCCTAGAAACTGTGTATTTAAGTTAAAATGAGATCTGAACCACAATCACTTGCTCTTATGCAGAGAACTAACAACACACTGTGTGTAGGTAGGATATGCCCCTCTGAATTCAAATATTAGGCAGGGCTTTTAGGCGCTGTGCTGCAATTTGTAGATAAAAGACGCTTTTTAATCTACTTATCAGTAACTGGTAAATCAACCCTTAACTTTCCTAGGATGAACTTATTCAAAGTTCGAGGTGCGTGCATCCGCGTTGCCGCATGCCGACCCGTGCGTTTCGACATCCGATCTGAATTGCAATGAATGGAATTTACAGACTCCAAGCGGTTGCTCGCGACCGTATCCGAGCGGAATAAGAAGCAGTTTTACTGTTAACTCTATTGTTCTGGCATACACTAAACAATGTATTTTCGCCCAATATGGAGGTGCGATTATGTCAACGATTGTGTTTTGTTTAAAAAATAATGACCAATGCGACGCGCATCGGGAATCGCCAAGCGAGTTGTTTCGCTTGCAGCATTTTAAGTGTGTCCGGGAGCTGGTTATGTCCCTTTGACAGTTTTATTTATTCAAATAAGTACATACGTGGATAGCTTCTTGTTATTGCACGAATTAATTAACCATTAGTTCAATACGTTCCCATAGTAAGATATTTTAAACCATTTCGCATTAGCTGCTGGAAAACCAAGTAATTTAGAGATTCGACACCATGTTGACTCAATACAAAAGTCATCGGTTAATGCCGATTTGAATTGACCAACAATTATCAAATTCCAAAACGCAAATAAAAGTAGTAACTTATTAATTGGGTTAATATTATTACGTACACTGTGCTAGGAATATAGTTCAATGAACTTAACTCTAGTATACTTTTAAGTAGTCTATTTCCGCAAAGGCACTGTTCTTGGTCCTACCCCGCGCGTTGCGTCAACGGAAAGCCTGCGAAGCCTGTGGTTACATCAAGAGATTGCGTCTCCTGGTTACCCAACACACAGAGAAAGATAGGTGGAACTTTTTCTAACTCCATCATATTTACTGCATTTGTTTGACACACCGGATCAAAGTTGCAGTTAATTATTCACCATATGCAGTTACCGTATGGCAGCGATCCATTTTATTTATTTATTTAAACTTGATTGTATTGAAAGTGTACATAAAATTGGCGGACTATGTGCCATATTGCATGCTCTACCATTCAACCAACAGTTAAGAAGCGCTATCTCTTAGTCGTGAAACTGAACGACCAAAATGTGAATGATCGTAATGGTAATCTTTTGGTCCACCGAAATCGATGTTATTCCGTTAACAAAAATCGAGTAGAAAATTTTCAAAAGAACCGCAATAATAATGGTTGAAGTACTTCTTGTGATCACCATAACAATATAATAAAACATTTGGTTCCGGCGCGTTCGTGGAAATGCCCATTTTCGCAGCAGTATGCGCGGGCGCACCGCCGCACGTGGCTGAGGCACCGAGGAGGGGCGACAGCGCTAGGGCTACCAACTTTGACGAATGAGATGGACTGAATGGGTAAGCGCGCAGTCTCAAGACTGTATGTATACTCCCTAGTTCAAATACTGTTTGAAGCTGTTTTTCGCTAGTGCTACGGAGAGCATGCGTTGAGCGAACATCTATCGCACCACTAAAAGCGGAATGAAGGAAACCGCGAAGGTTATTTAATTGGTAAACCTGGACGAGGAACTTTTGTACGAATGTTATACCTACCTAAGTATGTACATGTGTTCCCGTACAAATTACTTAACAGTTTCGTACAAATGTTTTGTCTTAGCATTCTTTGTATAGGTTATTGATATCGCATCGATGTAAGTAATTAATTGGTGGTTAAGGCTGCCGAGTAACCGTTTTTTCACCGGACACCTTTAAACATGGGACTAAAGGTGTGGGCCTAAAGCATGACTAGGGTATGTACAAGACCATTCGTCAAGGGAATTCAAATTGTGATCCAAGCTGTTGACTCCTGGATGTTGAAGTACCAATACATCCTAACATTACTCCGTGAGGGTCACAAAACAATTCAATGTTCTCTGGTGAGGGTTGGGGACTGGGGTATAACGAAGTTATTCATAATGTCACAACTCACAGCCCTGGCAGCAAGGAGTCGCTGACCGCGCGACGCCTTGCATAAGGAGCCGCCCGACTTTGTATGCTAGTAAGGTCGCGGACTCCCCAACTAGCCCGAACGGTGCGAAACTATTCATGTTGACACTTCTCGAGTACCTGTTAACAATTGTCTTTTTTTTCGTCGCCATCACCATATTGATGAGCTAACGTTCCACGAAAGGGGCGCATAACATTTTGGGCTACTAATCAGAATATGGTTCGGCAATGAGTAACTCAATTGAAGTTTAAATTAATGCACACACCCTTTTGTGAGACAGGATATGAGATCAGAATTATGGAGCCCTGATGAAACTAAGTCCAAATAACCATTTAGGATGATAACAAAATTATATCTCACCTTTAAACTTTATACGCCTCAAACAGGTGTAGAAGGACAAGTGACCTTTCCGCATGCTAACATTTTGAGACCACTTCGGTAAACTGGTCTGCAATGCAATTAGCTGCAGAAGAACCCAATCTTCGTTCCAATTCTTTAAAAGAAGCTTGTTTATTTTTATTTTGGTAAATCATCCCAGATATAACTTTATTTTTCATACGTTTATCAGTGTTTAATAAATAAGAAAACTAGACAATTTACATATTGTTTAAACCTTCTAATAAAATAAATAAAAAATTTGAACTTTTGAATAGTGTCACAATTAGTGTAAAAACATGCTGAGGTTATTTACCCACAAAATGAGTGGCTTTACGTGAAATGTTCACAAAGGACATCACATCTGTATGCGGTGAGGAGTGTCGCTTCCTGCTGGCCGCGTTCCTGCGCCGGCTATGGTAATTTAATTGTACATTACAGCACTAGAATGGATTACCGTCAACTCGCTAATGCGAGGGGAACGGGAAAACCCTCCTTTATGCATTCCTGGTAAAGGTGCTGACTAACTCGGTTGACTTGCAGTGCAGGCAGTTCCGCCGCTATAAGCAAATTAAACGCTTACCTAGGCACCACAGCACAGGGTGATGACAACTTAAGCTTATCTAGCTCCTTGTAAACTGAATGTGTGTGGTCTCTAATAAGTAAATTTTAATTTTAGGAAAGTAAGATTATTTTTCCTGTAGCAAACTTGATCACGTGCCTCCTATTTCTAAGTAGATCAAAGTAGGTTTCATATACTGTCCTGCAGTGCCTCTAACTAAAGTAGGTACCTATAAAAGATTTTCATATCGCTGAGAATGAAAAAGTTTAAAGGTAGGTAAGTATGTATTAAGAAGTTATAAAGTTTACAATTGAGTAACAAGTATCTTTAATAGAAAGTAATAAGCTGATATATTCGTCGCTCAACTGGAATTCCAACACTACTTTGTGGCATCAAACTTCCTTGATTGTTCCCTGGAAAGGGCGTTGACACTGACTGTTGTGGTGATGATACTGTGCCAAAAGCAAAGAATTACTATAAAGGAAAACCCACACGTGTTAGTAATAAATAATACTCATAAATTGGAATGTCATTGTTTCTTCACTCCGAATTCTTAGGCGAACGAGTAAGACACGGAAATGGCGGCATACTTTGAGCAAAACGTTAATACTGAGACCGTACGTAGTACGTATACTCCCTAACGTTTTGTGCGTATTTTCGGTTCTACCCAACGCGTTCGCTCGCATTGTCAAGCTTGTAAGAGTGAAAGGGTTGGCTACATCCGAAACCAAGGACAGCTTAGAGAGTAGGGGGCTGGTTTTGTTGACGGCATGTAAGAAAAAGGTTTCACGTCTTCATCTAAGGAAGATCACAATTTTGTATTCAATTTCTTTTAGAGGATACGTGGCTTCAATAACGTGGTTGTAGGTATGAAAAATAATGAAACACATATGAGACAAATGATGAAGTGGTTTGCGAACCTTTTGCTTGTCATATCTAAAGTAGCAAAAAAAACAAATATCCGGTCAGAATGCAGTTTTCCTCAAGAATTTAAAGTTGAAAAAGTTTTAGTGATTTAAAAAATGTTAAGCAAGGATTAAACTGCGTTCACACTTTTATTGAAATAATAAATGTCACATAAATCGTCGTAAACACAACGATCAAGTATTCAAACATTCAAATTTATTTAGCTAGAACGTTTAGAATGTACGCCATAGTTTAGGCATCGTGTGTTTTACAAGTCAAGGAACAATAGGACCTCAGGGGTAAAGACTCGACATTACAGTCTATTGCAGTATAATTCAGTGGTCATTGTCTTTTCACAGTTTTAATAGGCAAACAAAAATCTTTATGGCGAAACCTACGAACAAAAATGTATGATAATCAAACTGTCAGGTTTATATTTTGCGTTCGACATTGATGTTGACGACAGGATGTTGTGATAAAACAAATACTTACGTGTATGAATGCAGAGACATAATATGCTGCACCAACTAACCTCACGTCACAAAAAGGTCGTCTGAAACTTCTGAAAGTTCGCACATTTGGTGACGACCGCTTGGTCCATAGGTCGGACTTCTAAATCCAAGGGTCGCGGGTTCGATCCCCGCACTGTATAAGCATAAATGTGCATGAACATGTGTGTTTGTACTGGTCTGGGTGTTTTCTACATAGAAATAAACAAATACATATTTATTTACAAAAAAATATATTTAAGTATGTTTATCCGTTGTCTAGTACCCATAACACAAGCCTCGTAGCTTAATTTATGACTTATGACAAAAACAAAATAAAAAATAAAGTGTATGTTAAATTAAATTAAATTAAGTTACTCATCATATAATATATTCATTGTTATGGAAGAGAAGATGTTCCTAACACAAGATTGTCGTAGCTCAAAAGGAGCTTCTAACCAAAGTAATGTATTTATTTTTAAGTTGATGAAATAAATTATTGTATTTGTATTTGTAATTTGGGACTAGAGAATTGGTGTGATTGTTTTCAAATATTTATTATTATTTAATTGAATAAATAAATAATAAATGGGGACAACATCGCATACATTGCTCTGATCCCAAAGAAAGTAAAGCCTAAGCAATTATGTTATGGAAATCAGAAACAACGAAGGTACCACATATACCCAGACCCGTGACAACATTGAAAATAGCTTTTCAACATTGTCTCCGTCCGGGGATCGAACCCGGGACCTCATTGATTAAAACCGGTACTCAACCAACTATACCACGGAGGTCGTCTTTTGGATAAAATAACCAGCTAACATTGCACGTTAAAATGTATATGCCGCAGCCAAATGGTAAAATAGCCGTGCCACCAAACAACTAGCTAGCCCTTTGACAGAACAACGCCATTCAATCACACGTCTAGCTTTTTATTTGAATAGTTGAGGCGCTCAAAACGTTCTAAATGTTATCTCTCTGAATTTTAGTTATAATATTGGAATGGAATTTATATGAAAAAAAGCTTTCGGTGCCTATAGCCTATATTATATACTCGTAAAGATACAATTTAAGGCCACTTTAAAAAAATTGGCAAAAGATCCACTGTGATCCACGTAGGGGTACAATGTGGCGCTAACTAGCCGGTGTTTATAATTGTTTCGGAAAGAAAGTAGTACTTGTATACGTTACTAGTTTTAAAAAAGAGAAAGAAATTATTGAGGCACATTTAAAAATAATACGAGAGAACCAAAATTTAAACAAATATTTGAAGATAAATTACAAGATAATGATCAAGAATCAAGATATTGCAATTATGTTTTTAATAAACAAGCTTTGAAGGAGTTAAATATGTTCCAAAATAATAAGAATACGTTTCAAACAAATGGTCACCCCATTGACCATTTAACAAGGTGGTGAAGCGACGGTTGCAGTCAAAAAGTCTAGCGTTCGTATCTAAGTGACGAATAGCCGTGGGATTGAATTTTTTTGTTCAGTCAAAGGTCTAGCTAGCTATTTGATTTATTTTTGCTATTTTAAGCAGTTGGCTGTACCAGGCCAGTTGATATATACTTAATAGGTACTCGCAGGTAAACATCAGCGACAACATCAACGAGCTTTTACATGAAACAAGATGGCTAGATAATAAAATCAATACCGACCATAAGTTTACCTATTTACTAGTTCTTAGAGCTCGGTAGCAAGTCAAAGCACACTTGTATCGAGTAAGTGGAATACAAATGACGATATTTGGCGGTCACAGCGGTCACATACTGCTAGGTTTATGGCTTTTGTACACGGTAACATTACACCGGGTCCACGTATTATTAAGTACACCATGTGAAAAATCAACGGGCAGCGATTGGTACCTAGAAATCTTCTATGATTGCTTCCGGTCACATACGTTCGACGAAATCGCAGTAAACGAATAGATTATATAATTTATTTTTCCTCTAGGCTGGCTATCGGCTCAAGATAAATACTTTTGCCTGGAAACTTATGGTGCCTCGCAACAAGAAAGTTATTTTCACAGAATCCTGAGGTCCTCAAACCGTTTACTTACATATGATAAATTAGATTACGCAACTGACGTTCACGAAGTTTGGTATCTATTCTAAATAAGTACTTAACTATAACATACTGCAATCATATTGATCTGGCTGACGCAACTAACGATTTTTGATTTAGCTTTAATTTATTTTTTAAAAGATACTAAATCAAGAATATGAATACAAAAGATTTTTGCTGCTGGAACATTATTTAAAATATTTATTTAGCCTGTCTATTTTCTGACATTCAATGTGTCCCATCATTCCCACGGCTTCAGGTGTTTCAAATCCAGTGCCACTGTTCAATAATTCCAGTCACGACCAAAATTATAATAAGCATAATTAGGCTAGTTGTTATGCTATGGGCGTATCCTAGCTCCAAATTGGGAAAAGCCATCAAGTGGCTACGAGCATAATACATCAGTTTATGTCAATGTGAATAGTTTGGCTGTCGGAAGAAGCGCCCACCACAACAATGGTTTAATTTCCATCTCCTTAAGTTTATGGATATTAAATAGACACGCCTTGTAAGACCCGCGGTATTAAACAATACAAAACATTGAATAGATCGCATTAAAAACTGATTGATGTTATCTGCAAATGTCCTACTGTGTCCCTTTATAATCATATCATATATAGACAAATAATTATTTCTAAACTGTGCCATTACAGCATTTTAGTAGTATCAACTTAGTATCCTGAGTAATAGAAACCTGTTATACACTAGGAACTTATCTACTACTTACTAACTTACTAGGTTTTAGCCTGAACTTGAGCAGGTTATTAATTATAATAATAGTTTTCATAAGTTATTTTATTTTAAGATAAGTTAAGAGAAGTTTTAAGCTTGAATCGGGAAGAAGTTAAGTATTAGTTCGATGCAATGCATATATCGCAGGTTAATTGTTGTTAAAGTGAAATTATAAAAATTACCGATTTTACTATTTCCCTGCAACACATATGAAAGGATTCTTCTTCGTAATTATGATGGTAAAGAGAGATAGGTTCCTATGGTATGATGGGTAATTTGGTCGTTACCAATCTAATTGATTTATTCGTCCACTCTTTGCCTCATCATCTAGCAGCCATCAAGTCTTTGATGCATGAAAGGGTTTTTTTTCTCCCTGAGGGCTTGTCGAGGCTTTATTTTATCTGTGGTCTGCTGCGGGCACATTGTTCCTGCCATGCCCCAATGCGCGCTGCGAGGGACTGAAAGGGGCTCATTGACTTTTTGTTTGCTTATTGAGACATCATGAGCTTTGATTACCCCAATAGCGATGCAGCCGTATGTTCAATTTTATGTATATGTACAGTTAGCAATATCAATATAAAAGCATGATACGCAACGGTTGTAGACGGTAAATAATTAAATTTGGTCGGTGACTTGTGTAAAATGCTGCTCAATACACGTTTTGTTGAGGATTTCTACAAATTATATGTAAAACAGTCTATCTATCTTTCATTAATACTTAAATTCTAGTTACTTAAGTAGTACTCTACTCTAAGAATTTAAATAGTGGATTGTTGGTATGTACTTAGCGAACGTGTTTGCACAAACTTCCAATATTTATTTGCGGTGCATTGTGCCTTCTAGGAAATGATGTTCACTTTGTAAAAAATGTGCAAAACCTTGAGAAGGCGGACATGTCATAGCATCAGCAGTCACACGGTGCAAATAAGCTGCTTGTGTAGGGTCACCACCGACTCTAACTTAAACATATATGAAGGTTTACCGAAACTATTCACGTGAATCAAAAATTAAACCAAAATTACTTACCCGTACTTAATTTCTCGTAGGTTAGATCATCACTGGTAAACAAGAGTCAAATCAATCACTTCTTTGCCAGAAAGACTAGGTTTTCAATTCAATCATGATAAAAAGCCACTAGGGAATCCACCTTTTCCCACATTATTTATTACTGCGACTTTTTTTTAAAATTCTTGTCAAGCCAAGTGACAAGGCAATGGACCTTCTACGGAGCTAGCAAATTTTACCATTGCGCTTGTTACACTTTTTGGCAGTCCAACATCCCGACAGTATTTCGTCCTTCGCAGTGTGTGGTAGCCCTGATCACAACCAGCGTTCCAACTTCCTAGTGTAGGCAGGCAGCGGCAGCGGCGGCTGGGCTGAAATGTCAAGGGCGCGCCCGCTCACTTCCTTCGCCACAGCCAAGCGGAGCGCCCGTTGTGCCTTGCACCGCCCCCGTGGACCGTCACCAACAACTGTCAAGAAAACATGGATCTGTCATATTGAAAACAGAGCATTTGTTATGTAAAAACTCGAATCGAATTTGAACGTAATCCAGCATTCGGTTTATGTGAAGAGTGGTGAGTGGTGGTGAGATTTAAATGGAACATTGACCAATACCCGCGACCGAGTCGAGCGACCACTACCTTATAGAACTGACATTCCAGTTAAAAAACCCTCGAATGAGCCAGGAAAACAGGAGTCACTTATCACAAGTGTCTCATGCATGAGACTCGCTCATTGACTCAAAAGATGTACCTACATGCGAAATGCACCAAGAAAGTTTTAATAACAATTTTATTAGCATTTAAAAAAAAGGATAAACACAAATTACAAATCCGAACATTTGAGATTATCGGAAGAAAGAAAAAGAAAATGAAATTACAACTCAGTCCGCATATAAATCTTATGAGGTAACTTTTTTTAGCATTTACAATGATAATTTATTACCATGTGAAATTAAAACACACTTAAAATTACATTTTTCTTTCAATGTTTATGTAATTAATTTTAAAATGTTTTTCTTCCTTTTTACTGTGCAAGAAACACTACTCAACACATAAATACATATATCCACGTACAACTAGACGTCAGAAGAGTTGGTGTCATGATGGCGTCAGATGGGCATCCTGTCAGTGGGACCGAAGGGCCCAGCGTAACGACGAGTCCAATGGAGCGCGGTTCCCGTGAGCCTTTCTTATTACAAGCTGAGATTTGAACAGCGACGTCTGTGGAGTCGCATACAACTGAAATGTATTTTAGTATCCTAGTATTAGGTTAAAATTATCATTTAAGGTGGTAACCTATGAGGCCTTGGCTAGTTCTTGATGAGTGTAGGTCATCTACTCTACCTTTCTCTTAACTTATAGACTATTCGATTTTGATTATTCAAATATATTTATCTATCAATCAAGTACCTCAATGTAGAAAGGAACCATTTCCTGCATTATTATATATCATGTCCCATACTCATAATAATTAGCCTCAAGACGTTCACTGATCAGGTTGTCAACAGGCAGCTGGCACCCAGTTTAAATCTTTATTACTCACTTCCTTTTTTTAATTTTCAAAACAAAACGTCTACTCCACACCATTTCTTATTCTACATGCGAAGCAGTTTTCGTGGTCGGTCGAGCGTCAAGTGCGTCCAAACGCCCACACTTTCCCATCCATCGGGAGCTCCATGCCTCGTCAGGCGAAGCCTTATTGTTTAATTATTAGCTCAACCACTGATGGAAAAAACAAAGACATGGAATTGTCTGTATCGGGAAATTAAATCAATAACGTACTAATTAATTGACTGTTGATTTCGTTATTTTATTATTGATCTAATGTAAATTAAGGAAGGTGAGAAAAAGCTTTTTTTATGAATCAGCCTTTGTAAATTCAGCGCGACGGTATTAACCTGTAAGCATTCTGCTGCAGTGATATTATCACCACAACAGAATGCTTCATTCTCAATCAGTTCTACGGAGATAACCTACAGAATCAAGCCATGATGTAAGACCCTCCGGACTTTCGGCCTTAACCACAAAAAGCTCGGCGATTCCTTAAGGACGATTTTCCCTTCCCAGTAAAATTTTGAGACTTCTAAGTCGGCACCTTCGAGAACAATACGAAAAACTTGATGACGACAAGAATTTTCTAACTAAGTATTTTCTCTCGCATATTTCAGTATCATTCTAAGCAGGTGTTAACCAAGACGTGTAAGAGTTGCGCAATTGCGTGTAAACATACATCGGCGTGTTACGCGAGCGAGAGCGCATTCCCAGCTATCTAATGACAATGACAGAGCATCCCCGCTTTCCAAGTTCATTGACAAGACAACGAAAGTGTGGCGCATGCGTGAAAACTCGCGGCGATTACGAGCTGGCGATGCGCGGGCGCACTTGATAGGGTTGTCACCTTTTTTGCAATTAAAGTACATTCGTTGTTATAGGTACAGAAAAAAGTACATAGAATCAAAATAAAGTATTATTTATTTTTCTTTACTATTAATCTTAAAAATACATACTTATATATTTTATCTCTTTTTGCAGTTAACAACAAATTATTATTTCGATGAATTGTAAGGCTTACTTGCGATCTATAACTATAATATAAAAATGAATGGCAAAATGTGTTGATTTGGTAAGCGCATAACTCAAGAACGCCTGGACTAATTTGGCCAATTCTCTTTTATGACATTCCTTAAAGTACAAGGATGGTTCTTACGATGAAAAACCCGAAAAATACTTGCGAATAAGCTTCAAAAACACAAACAAATCAAATCATACTGTAAGTAGGTACTTTATTGATCAAATGGAGTATCGAGTACATTGTCTGAAATCACGACTTTATTATAAAGTACGCGTGGTGAACTGGTAGCCCCACTCGACGGCATCGCCGCGCGCTCCATTGCCAAGGCCGTGTGCTTTCTCCACGATCTACAAGTTACGTCGGTAAATTGAATAATCTTATGTAATTGGAACGTTTTGCTGCGCGGCCTACATTAGCGTAAAGATGCCATAACGCGTACTTTGCTGAGAGCTAACACGATAATATGGAGGCCGAGAGGGCTTAAAGAGATATTTCATATTGACTACCTATATTATCTTGCCTTATCGAAGCACGCCGGCTAAAGTAATTCATAACCAAATCTTTCAAAGTTGAAATAATGTAAAACTAATATAAGTAACTTTACACTTTTTAAGGACTATACTTGAAGTCGTTTCAGTAGCTTTCATACCTACGCTGAAATAAAATTCGTGATAAATAGCATTAATATCAATGGTTTAAATGCTATCAACTTCCTATTAACAAGTCATTTTTAGTGGCTTACATAGAATACCTACTTAAAGTGATGTGAAATTTATTATGATGTAAAGTGGCTTGTCTGTTAAGTTATTGAAGATTTATATAATACCTACTTTACAGCTTTAAATAATAACTTGAAATGAAATTTCGTAACAAGAATAAAAAGTTTCTTTTAGCGCATTGTTTAGTAATTTATTTTTATTATTTTAATTTTTTCCTACTTAAAAATATTTCCAGTGACGATTGTAAATTATAGCTGGTTGTTCTTGACCTACACTATCAGTGTCACAAAAACAACTCAATGATAACTTGAACTCATCATCACATCCGTTTTGTTAATGTACTCTGATTAACCTACCGATCTCGTATTAAGGCGAAGATGTTCCCAAACACTAATCATTAATCCATTTAGGGGAAATTTTCAAATGTCAAGCTTATAATCAATAAAACTAAGTACTGGTGTTTATGTACCTGGTTGTAATACTTATGCAATCTTCAACCAACTTTTTTTAAACCATGCAACGTTATGCTTAAACTAATTAATAAGGTAATACTAAAATGTAAGCCTAAGTTATCAGATATTTTGCAAAATAAAAGCTATTGCCACACATTTATTTAGGTATATGCATATATTCAAGACAGTTTTTAGCACATAATTAGCACTTATCTGTTGCAATTACGCACTAAACTGTTGCAATCTACTGCCGGCATTCAGAATATTATTTAAGGATGTTAAAATTACCTAACTGACGTATGTACGAGTATTTCCCTACAATTTAATTGCTATTAAGCCCACGGAAGTCGACGACTGTCGAGATTTAGTAGCTTTTCAAATTCAACTGTGGAGTAGATACTTAGTACCTACCCACGGTCGTGGATATACGGTACTTTTCCGGAAACCAAACCTGTTAAATTTCAAGGCTATGACGTAATAATCACTTCACTTGTCTGATTGGAGAAACAGAAAAAAATATTTGACTAGTCTACTGGTAGGTAGTACCAAGTCATGTGTGACAATTCGGAGACGTAGGTACGTTTCCACGATCTAATTGCCTGGGAAAACATGGTCGATGAAATAAATCAATATGTATGCAATTAATATTCTTACTAAAACCAGTGCATGATAATATTATAGGAGGGAAACTTTGCCTCTATTACATGTTTTCAGCATTTTGCAGGATACAACTATACTTTTAAAATACCTTTAAAATACAGATTTTATTGACAGCATTTAGTTTATATGTTTTAGTATTAAAGTTACAAACCTTTAAAATAATCAATTTCATAATAATATTTAACTTACCTAACTCTACATAATAATCCATGGTCTGCCCATGATTTTCTGATGGCATTCTTTATGAAACACGGCTAGATAGGTCAATTGGATCTTCATGCGACATCTTTGCTATGCCTCAAACGGGTTAAGTAATTTCAGTGTTTCGCGGTCATGGTTTAATTTGTCCAAAATCGTCTCTTACAAAAGGTAAGGTCAAAGATTCAATTTACAAAACATTTAAAGAAGTATTGCGCGGTAAGTACTTCCCGGGTTAGGTGTTAAGTCACCGTTTGGAGTGCGATCTCATTGACGTGCGTTGAACCGGGAAGCGTCAGTCGAGAACTCAAGGCGACCTACGCGACTTAGTGGCTGTGTTCCTCGCATTCATGCTGATTCCGGGCCATTTGAATTTTATCTACACAGGGAGATAGTGTCAATGTGTAGGTATGTTTCAAACTACTATAATATGTTTGGTGTTCTCCATGATACATGGTGCCCCTCGTACGTACGTATTTTTTCACTCATTCATATTTCATGAGAATTTGAATATACGTTTATAACTATCTAGCTACTACGAAAATATTTCACGAATATCTAGGACTACTTATTTACCTATAATAGTGACGAGAAATACGAGTGGGTGTATCTTTACAATAACACAATAGGGTTGTTGTAACATCTGCATACACAGTGTCGGCAAGACAACGCGACAAACACTTCCGTATTGCTTCTAATTATCATTGTCAACTTCACTATTCGGTAGAGGCACATATAAACTCAAATAACTTAACAACCTTGATAACCTAGTCGTATTTAGTAAAAAATATTTGTGAAACAACAGTTTAATTCAACTTTTTCACTGCATGGAAGGAATTAAGTTTTTTCATTAACTTCAGCTTCTGAAACGACATACAAGTTATCCTTGACCAATGCGTGAATACAAATATAAACAGACATTACAGCGTATCCAAGTCGCTCTATTGAAAAGATTTTATTATACTCAATGTATTGACAACAAGTAAACACACAATATTGTTCGACAGGCGCTCATTTGATATGTGAATATGAAGGATGTTTGGATGCACGCGCAGCTCACAATCCAGAAATGCGGACTTATCGCCTATTGCCGACGCGTCACTGGGCGTGTTCTTATTCTGTTCATTGACAAAGCGCAAATTAATGCGCCTCATCGCACGAAACGCTTTTGCCTAAGAAAGTGGTTCCCAAACTGTATAAGCACAAACATTGGTCGTAGAAAGAAGTGACCCAAGCTTAGGCTGCGTTTCCACCAGATACGTGCGTAGCGAAAGAACTAAAACAGTCGCTTCATACAAATTCAGCGAGGTAAATGAGGGGAATCTATTGGTTCTGAACAAACACATCCGTCGCGACGCATCCTTGCACATCTTTGGTGGAAACGCTGCCTTATGGGAGAAGCGAAGTAAAAGTTACTCGAGCATTAGCGATCCTAGAATCCATTTCATTGTTCCATTACTGAATGTTCAAACAAATTATACTGCTCAAGTGTAGATGTCAGAATTCATTGAGGCGATAAAAAGTTTGAGCAACATTGTCAGTTGGGAAAAAAGTGCAGCATAATGCGTGCGCAAATCGGACACCCACGTTGCAGATTCCTTCCCATTATCACGGCCATCCCACGGGCTCGTATGACACACAGAAGCCAATCCAGGGCGGAGCATGCCAGAGATTTACTTTTTGTATGAATGGTCATTTTTCTCAACACTCCGCGTGGAAAGAAAGCTTTGAAATTTCATTGAAGGTTGAATGAATAAGATTTATTGCGATCTACACTAGTCACTTCATTATAGTTAAGTATTTCTATTTTAGATACGTTTAAGTTTTCGGTTTTGTTATTAATGTTCAAACTTATTAAAGTCCGTGCATAAAACTTAATTGCTTTATATTACAAACACATAAAGCGTAAGCACACTAAAAATCTCTTCAAATCCTCGTTTTAAATCAAAACCACACGAACCTTCACTCTACTGGAGAGCACGCAGCGCGTATATTATGTGGTTTTTTAATTTACACCGCCTATATACAAGCTCCAGTGTTTCGTCGTAAACTCTCGTCATAACTAAGAGAAATAATTCAGCTTTATTGTTTACGGACCACCAGGCTCGAGATAACTTGTAGGTGTATCACGTATCCTCCCCTCCCGCGAAGCTACTCATCTGCTGCCACCTACGTTTGTGTTTTGTTCAATATTATTTTTAAACACACCAAATGAGAGTGCAACACATGTGCCCCGCAGCCACCTGACCTCTGTAAGCTTTCCCACGCTGGCAGAGTCCTTGAAACCGAACAGCGCCCGTTAAAGTTCATCCCGTAACACACTTTTCTAAACAAATTCTAACGAAACCCAAAATGCTTTTAGGCAAGCGAGAGTAGCAGGTTTGTTTACGAGGCAAATGTCTCGGTGGCAGTGAGGCTTACAACTTTTTCTACGCGCTCAAATGATCTTGTGATTGTTTTTTTGTTTTTTTTTTATTAATTTCTCGTTCGGCGCCGTCATGTGGTTTCAATCACAGTCCGTCGAAGCTTTTTATTTTTTGTGACGACAAAATTTACTTTAATTTAGCTTAAATTAAGATGCGGAAGGATTAGTAAAAACATTTTAGAATTGAATGATGCATTAATATGCAGATTTGGACCTGTATTTTTGGGTATGCAAGTGTTTGAATTCGGATACAATGGCAAACAACAAAATGGGTACTTCAAAAATGAATGGATTGTTATTGCTGTTTTTGACCCTTTTATGGTGGAGCGGGGGTACCGAGGGTTTAATGAAAACAATAGGAGTAATGGTGAATGTACCGCGTCAATGGACCGTCCATAAAGACGGCCGGCGCCCCGCGGAGTGAACCCTCATTGCACCATCTGTCACCGAACGGAACAACTAGTTCTATGATTTTTGATACGTCACTTGTCCAATGAATCAAGAGGGTGGCGCAACTGGTTCGACAGCATAAGGTTACGAAATGTTCCATATCCATTGAATATCTATGTTTCCTACTATGTACTGCTAGGTATGTACTTAAAAAGTACACGTTACGTAACAAGTAAGAAAATATTTATCGGAACTGCAACATTATCAATTTTAAAGAAAAGCTTATCTTAGTTTAATGTCAACCATGCGACCAAACTTTTATTTAGTGGTAGACAGTACACATTAACGGGCATTACCTACTTTTTTGTAACGAGTCGTCAGAATTAAAAGTCTTTTTACTCTGGAATCGAGTCCTAAACGACAAAACTGCTAACACTTACGTCACCTAACTCATTACTTATTCAAACAAACATTTCGTATTCCCGACTGTCAGGAACCGAATAAGTTCAAATATTCATTATAAACGATCCGTATTCCGAACGAGGAAGCCGCCTGCCCAGCGCCTGCGCCGGTGACGTCACGCACCGAATTAACCCGATTCCGAGAATCGAACTGTAGCTGCACTTGTCTTGATCGCCCGCACATGTGTCGACATCCTAATAACTTACGATGTAAACGAAAGAAATCAAAATACAACTACCGAATGCCTAAAAACATAATTTTCAGGGCTTTGATCTACACAAAGGAAGGTAGGTGCTATGTTTCTATTTTCATTTTAAATTTGATATCTCACTTAACATTTCAAAACCCCTTTTTTATGAAGGAAAATCTCAGCGTAATATTTTTGAAAATGACAGATGCACTGATTCTGATGCATTATTGCATTATGGGTACACCAATTTGAGCATGTACCTGAATGAAACTAGCGCGAATGAAACAACCAATTACTGAACAAAAACTGTTTCGAACGCATTGAGTTATTATTATAGTACATTATACTTCAATGTTCGAACGGCTTATATCCCGGTAAACACCACAATTTACTTTCTACTATACCTATGAGTTTGTCAATAAACCATATAAATAGCCGGAGATACGTAACAGGTCGGCATGCGTAAGCGCGGCCATAACGCGATGGTATCTTAGATCAAAGCAAAAAGAGGCAGATACGGTATGAGCTAGTCGGGCGTGGCCGTACTAAATCGAGTCCAACGGACCTGCTCCGCTCCTAGTCGTCATCAGTACTGCGAGTTGTTAACATCCCAGTAAGCACAAAACTATAGTAAAATGCCACATCGGTAGTTCAAGCATTTATAAATATTTATAAGAGTTCAATTCACCAGCTATAGCTACAAATTATGTTCTTGCTGTAAAACGATGCTATTATATGTCACGGCAACCCATTAAAAAAATGTTCAGCTCTTGGTGACGGTTACCTTCAATAATACTTAAATAATGCAAATGTGACAGTTATTAATCTAAACGCTGTTTAATTTGTGCCCAAAGTGGAGTTATAACAGCACTTACAGCGCTTATAGCTCTCTTATTCAGCATGCTTGTAACGCTCAGGATAACGATGTGAACAGTTATTCAACTTTTATACAGCATGTCTGTGCAACTTGAAATAGTCGTGCGTGTGCGTGATTGGCACATTTTTAAGTTGAAGATTTCAAGGAAATATTGTATCTTTCTCTGTTTAGTTGTATCTAAGGATGGCATTAATAACACGCGCTCTCCCGCGGTCTCCTTATGGAACTGCCAATTGTGCCCCGTTTTGTCTTATTTGTAAATGAATAGTACGCTGTCGGTGCATCGACTTAGCCATTTATATTGTGTGGAGCTTTATATTGGTTTCTAAATAGCAAAACAGAAGACTTAGGTTCCAGGCGACTATGATAGGACTAAATAGAGAAATAAGTTGTTAAAGGTCCGTTTTCAGTAAACTGCATACTGCAACATCAACAGCCCCAACATTCAAAGTGTGTGGATGAAGGACATGAATAACATGATACTAAGTACAGTTACATAACAAGTTCCGATCCGAAATGCTTATTTATTATTACTTTTATAATAATTATTTATTTTATTATTCTATCTCAGATATTCAGATCTTCAAAATAAATTGTAGCCTATAACCATAACTATTTAGTAATCTGTGCTATAACTTGGCCCGGAGTTTTTTTTGACAGATTGTTAGTTTTCATTTAAATCCGTTCAGCCATTTTTAGGTGATGCGCGTAAATATACACAGAAAAACAGAGATACGGACACACAGACAAACATACAAAAATTCTAAAAAGTTGTGGAATGGGTTCTGTAGTCGATTCTGAGTATCCCTAGCAAATTTTTTCAAAGTACAGACTTTTATTCCTCTTCAGCTTTTTATATGTATAGTTTTGTTAGTTATGTGTAAAAGATTGAATATTATTTAATGCACAATAAATTTAAGAACATAATAAACAGTAAATTTACACGTTTTACAATATAGGCGGTCTAATGAGTCTTTTTAAAGTTATTTTTTAAAGTAGGTAAGTATTTTATATTCGGATCATTTCCAGCCAGTAAATTTTGCTTGATACCATAGTACAGTCGGCTTCATAAATAAAGTGGCACCTTAGTACCACGTCCATAACAACATTTTGAGCAATCTCCTTGTCAATCTGTTGAAATCTGTTATACTCATTATGGCAAGGTACTACCGTATTACTATTTATATTATTATTATTACACATATTACTATTTTTGGTGTTGACTGTATCATAATGGTAGCCAGAATGTTCTGAGCATAGTCTGTGCCTTTACGAATATGTAGGAGATAGGACGTAAAACTGTCATATTTAAAGCTCTATGTATATTATATGTACGGAATTTAGGTTGATTAAAATAACCCCATGACCACACACACATTAATGATTACTTTTAACTACACATCCGAATAGCACTTACTAAAGTACAAATATATGTAGGTAAGTAATTATCTCATATTGTTTTTCAATCCAACGTAACCTCGTCATCTTGCCCTGAATGTTTGTCTGCCCCACGTGGAGCAAGCTCCGGGAGATGTGAAAAAAATTATGTTTATGTCTACGAGTGGAATCATAACAGAGTGATCGAGCAACGCATTTGCTACCATCGTTTACGTTGACACTTTGACAGCTGTTGTAACCGTGTCCCGTACATTTTCAAACGAAGTTTAAAAAACATTTTCTGTTAGGAATTTGTTCTTAATTGGCTAGGTCGGTTCAATAACCTTAGATTCTTAACAGAAAATGTCAATGAAAATGGTTTTAGTGCTTTCATGTAGGAAAACGAGAGCGGCGCGGGCGCGAGCTCGCTATTTAGTCCGCACGCGCATTTCGTTCGTGAACACTCCGACGTTATGTTATTTATTAAATATGTTAATCTGTGACTTCGATCACTACATATGTTTGATATGTAGTGATCGATAGTCGTTGATAGCCTCGTTGGTGTAGTGGCAAAGTTTCTGCCTTACATCCGAGAGGTCCTGGGTTCGAATCCCAGGTCGAGCCAAAATTGCTTCTGAGATTTCCTGTCATGAATTTCTCAAAATAGCTCGGAGTCGGGAAGTTGGCGCTGTTACACCCCCGTGCCTCGGAAAGCACGTTAAGCCGTTGGTCCTGCGCCTGATCTCTCTCCGGTCATGTCGGATTGCCGTCTCACCGAACTTTGACGCACCTGTGTATTGCGCTCACACTTGTGCACTATAATATCTCCTGCGTAGTTGGTTGATCGCTGTTGAGATTGGCCGCCGTGGTCGAAATCGCCCAGGAGGACTATTATGTTTGATATTTCGTTACCGCTCCCGCCACCGCGTCCGTGTCTACGTGAACAAGCGCTTAGTAATTTTTCTTGATGGAAATTGAGGTTACGTAAATTGTCATGATTTCGGTATGAAGAAATAATGTTGCCGATAGCGAACCTGAAGTGACTTCCCGGAAGTTCCGGAACCGGCCGGAACGGACGTTTCAGCCGCCGGATGTCCCTCCCAACACCCCTCCGCCCACGACCTTCGCCCACCTACCCTCTCACTTCCGGGAAAGGGACTTCCGCGCCCAACTTTTGGCACAGGGCGGAAAATAAAATGTTAATCGAAAAATCATTAATTTTTTACCCCTTTAAGATAAAGTAGGTTATTTAAAGCTCAGTTTTTAGTGGGTCTAACATTTTAAAACGTTTCTATTTATAAATGACATTGACTTAATTAGTTGGAGAGGTAATTAAATATTCAAGCTACTTCACAACAGTTTATGATTAACTAAAAATCGGACTTCCGTTAGTTATTCAATATTTTTTATAAAGTTATAATAATAATAGGAAATAATTACTTGTCGATTGGTTTTGCAACTATTGAGACCTAGAAAATAAAAAGCTTAGTCATACTTAACTTACAGTTCCAAGCCGAACTTGTTTTCTCTAATAACCATTTTGGCTTGATGTGATGACTGTCGTACTTAGCTGCAAAGTTGTTACCAAAAATGAGGGATTTAGAAAGATACCATCACCACACCAAAATCCTTCTTAATGGATATAATAACTCATAGCAGTCATCGCCATGTGTCACGAAGTTGGGTCCCGGTAGCGAGGCGCGAAATCGGACACTAATCCAAGTGGCTGAGTGGCGGCACACGAGACCGGCCGTTCGCCGGCAAGCGCGAAACCTGATACGCCCTGCTACATTATGGTTTGAATAATACCAATGAATTGGCGTCGTAGATTTAAATCACTCTTTTAAAGTTCGTCGACTTGCTATTAAAAGTCTGCTTAACAACTACATAGTGTCACTGTGGAACATGTTGGAAGATACTTTGAGTCTGTTTTGTTATAGGAGGTTGGTTATTTTTAACAGTGTTATCTGCCTACCTAATGTGGAATGGTCACTATATCAGGAAGATACAAGTAGGTATAATAAAACTCTAAAACTATAGCAAGCAACTTTAGTGATCAGAAAAGATATTCATTGGATACCAGTCATACTTGATAGTCAACATAAAGGTCTAGTTAGGAACTTATAGGTTATAAATAATTCCAGTTTCAAAACAATCACTCAAACGCAGAGCGAGACATAGCGCAATGAGAATGCCTTGTTCCCTTCAGTACAATCGCTGCAAAAAGAGCAAACGCAAATTTAAATGCAATTCAACTTCAGACGGTGTACGTTACAAGACCACACTGTCTGCGATCGATTTAGCGTGAAAGCATTCTGAACGTTGCCCCTGGCTCATTTTACGTTTTTCTTATTAATGAATTCCTTTATTATCTGTCTGGCATTTGATACTGCAAAGGCAGCTGGCGCCTATTGCTTCCGTAGAATGGGTGCGGGTTGTAGAGCATCGTGGAATCCGATATTTTGTTGATGGAAGCTCGATTCTGGCATATCGATTATCGGAGACAATCTGCCTCGTGCTCATCTTCGGTAACGTAACACGGAGGGCTTTGTGGTGGGTGCACAATGGGCATGTGCGGTCTGACAAGATAAAAGACAGCTTTAGATTGTCATCGGTCATCCGCATATCTGATAGGACGTGATTGCTCCTCAGTAGCAGAGTGGAGATTATTGCAGATACGGTAACATGCTGTGTGGAAGTGTTGATTATGTTCATCACGTGGTGCTCAAAACAATGTGAACTGCATATCATTTGGACAATAATTATATTATAATTACGTGTAAGTAGCAACAGGGCAAATCTTAAAAGTGATCCGGTTTGCCTAAAAGTGCAAGTAGATTATTGTCTATCATAATTAAGATGAAGGGATTGACTAAAGTAATTATTAATTAAATCTGATTGATGCTTACTAAGTAGGTGGATACCCGAATGAGGATTTGGAGGCAGAGACTATAATGGTGACAAAGCTTTTTCATTTTTATGTCGAATATCTTCAGTGAACTGTCAAAGTCGACAACATAATCAAGTTTAGGATAACATAATATCGAAGCCTATTAACATCAAATCAAAATATACTTCGTCTGAGCGGGTCTATGTGGTATGTTGGGCTCTACCAACGCAAGACTCAAATCTAGCTTACACCTGTTGAACCTTAGTTGAGAGAGAGACCTGTGCCCCCAGCTGGACGTATTCAGGTCTTACTACCGGTAAAGTACACTTACCGTAGTCGTCGAGTTAGCGCCCTACATGAATAATGCGCGTTGTTACGGCGCGTTACATGCCCGCCGTTATGCAAGCGCGGAACCGGCGCGGGCGCAGCGCGTCGTGAGAAGCGGCGCAACACCTGTAATACACAACGCTAAGTGCGCACGATCACGCTTTGCGACGGCGGTAACGGCGCGGTGTAGTGTTGTGTAGCTGCCCAGGTTTGTGGGACGTCTCTATTTAAGACCGAGTTGATAAAATACAACGATGATATTTCTTAATTTACAATTATAGCAAATGGCGCAGTGGAAGTTATGCCTAGTCTCCTGCCTGGGTTTGTGGCTTTGTGGTTCCTACACGATCCAATTTTAGGAAGCATAAATCACAGATTTTCAATTAGCATACCTGAGTTTACGTTGTTGTTACAGATGTCAGAACGAAATCGAAAACTTTTTTTGTTGAAATAGAATTCAATATTAGTAAGCCCTTTTTAAACGGATGCGCTGATGCCCGTCCTTTATTAATGCATAGATAGGGATGTATTCATCCTCTTCTCTAATAAACTAGATAGGTGCAAGTGAATAACTTAACAAAAAAGGAACAATAATTTATAATTGCTGCCGGGCCTTGACACTGTTGTTCTATAGGTAAACACCATAGTCAAACAAGGTCTGACAGTAGTAAATATTTTAGGTAGGTATCTTATATATATGTATACGTTACGATAGCTTGTCATTACTTGGGAAAACTTTGTTTTTTTATCCTAGATCTAACCGTCCCTACTTGTCGCAAGTTCTTTACATGTTCGCATCACTATAAACTGATAACGTTTTTTTACCAACGATCACCCACTGTCTCACCCTATTTATTCATACCGTAATGCGCCAACTGCATTCGTATGCCAATAAGTTACAGTCACAACAAGAAACACCTATGTGAAACAACTGTCTGTGATAGCATTTGCAAAGAATATTAGGTAATTAAGTTTCAAAATAAATTGCCCAATAACATTACTTAAGCGCTCGTAATTTTTAGCCTACGTTACATTTAAATAAACTAGTTTGATAAGGCATGAACAAACGTAATCTATGTTGTAAACACAGCATATCAACAAGAGTAAAGTAAATCCTACCTTGTGATATGATCACTTCTTTATTTATAAACAACAATCTATCTCTGAATTCAATTAATTAAATGAAAGAGATGAGAGGGACTACAAACTAATCATGGAAAATCGTGACCCTATCTTATTAGCAATGTTCGTAAATAGTAAATAGTTAGGTACTGACCATTCGGCGTTTGTATGTAAAAGTTATAAGTCCTCAGTCATCTAAATAGCGATAGAATAGGTAGTATTTTACAAGGTATACATTTTAAAATAAAACATTCTACCATTTATGAGTGCAACCAGACGGCAAAAAAAATCTAAATTGTAAAGAAGACTCGAATGTTGAACAAACATGTGCGACGCAGTTCCTTAAAAAACCTGATGCTCTGAACAAATAAAAACTAAGAAAAAAAACTCTCCAATCCTGAAGCTTGCTTCGACTGACAGGAAATATGATATTTTATTTTGGGCGTGGGATCAAACCGAGTCGATAATTTGTGTCTCGAATAGAACTTCACAAGAGGTGGAGAAATTAAATTGTTAAAAATGTTTAATGTCATTAATAAGGAAGGGAGAGTTCTTTATTGTGTGAAATATTTGTGAACGTTTGGATATCAAAGGGAGCCAAACTATATTGATTCTAACATTTATGTGGAAGGTTTTCAGATGCAGGATCAAAACAGTCTTCGTTTTTCATCCAAATGTTTTACATTCTTTATTAACCCTTATTTTAACTTGGTAAGGCAATCGACTGAATTAATATTTTCAGTTTGTAGATTTTTCAGTCGAGCCAAACTTTACTGTAAGCATAATGCAAAATTATCTCAGCGCGTAGGTACGTATTTCACTTTTGTCAAAAATAATCAACTTAAGTTTAACGCTGAGCGCCAACAAATCCATCTCAAAACTGAAATTAGAATGAGTAGACGAGGCGACAGAAAAGACAACGTCCCATCTAAAATGATAAGCAGCCGTACGAGTGTCGGACCCGCCACTGTAATAAGAAGAATCAATATCAATCAGGTCCAATCAGCACCCGGAAGCCATCGCCGGACCGACACGATGACGCCGGACGAGTTATACGTATAATTGTGATACTAAATAACAGGGGAGATACAGTTCATAGGAGTTTGAGAATAATACCAAAGTATGTAGGTAATAGTATATCTTAGAAATTGCTGTTCAAGTACACAATGCAACGAATGAGATACAATGTGTTTATCTTGACATAAATTGTAATGTTAGCTACCAAAATTATAATTACACGATAGATACCTAGTGCTGAAAACTTAGTAAATGTGTATAACTGTAACATTGACTTTGACGCTACAGACCTATGTGCTGAAGAAAGATAGGTCAATATTGCAAATAACATTACATAGCATCAGTTTATTTGAACAGTCTTTAATGTAGGTACTCCCATTATATTCTTTATCTCTGAACACGATGAAAATAAATTAATAAACGCAATTTTTAATTACTGAGCCACTTGAAGGTGATGCTTTTCACACTAGGTAAAGTTTGTTTTATGAAATATTTAACGTGCTTTCACTAACGTCCGAATAGTTAAGGGCCGCAATGACGCGAGAAATAGATTTTACGAGTGCGTGTGCGCCGCGATATTTACGTGTGTTTACACTTCAGACGATTTTATAGGCTCAACGACACCGTCACCAGCCTATCAACGAATAAGGAGCACTCAACATCAGTCTCTTTGCATTGCGACTGCGCAGCGCCCGTTTTTAGGGTTCCTTAGCCAAAAGGCAAAGACCGGAACCCTGATAGGTTCGTCATGTCTGTCTGTCTGTCCGTAAAAGTGTCTGTGATACAACTTTTTTTCGAAACTTTAAGAACTACAGATACTGTTGAAACTTGGTAATTAATTGTATTCTGTGAACGGCATTAAGATTTTACACACAAATTGAAAAAAAATTGGGGGTACTTGAAACTGTTGTTGATATATGATGTCACATTTCCATCTTAACTTCTGAATATTGGGTTGAACGAGATCTAGTTAGTGCTTTTCTTTTATTCGTCATAAATCTAAAAGAAAGCTTAGAACCAGGAAACGGACATAGGATACTTTTTACCCCGTTCGACCGCGATTTCGAAAACAAAGGGATTCCACGCGGACGAAGTCGCGGGGGGCCACTTGTTGTAAATATAATAACTTTATATCATATACTTGCTGCTACGGATGATGCTACCCTTCATGAGCGAGTCCGACTCGCACTTGGCCGGTTTTTTTATTTTTATTGCCACATTGAGTAACTGTTGTGAAATCTGTCCGAATGGAGAGAAATATCGTTTGTTTTCGATTTAAGTAGGCTCTTATTTTAATTTTACGGCCAGATAATAGAAAACGGGAGCGGTTGATGCTTCCCGCGGGCCGGGCGTTAAGATGTTCACGTCGAAAGTATAATCAATAGATCATCGCTTTTATTAATAGAGGCAGTCAACTCTTTATTTTTTTATCGAATCTATAGGTCTATTTGTCATGCCTTGCCTAACTCTGATGTGTCTTCTTGCAAAGAACACGAACTTCCATCAGCTAAAGAACCATTTACTTAACTAAGTACATAATCTTGACTGAATGCAGTATTAGATACTTATCCTCCGGATTTCCCCTTCAAACACTTGTGACGTTTATCCTCGTAAAACCAAAGTCCCTGTCTGCATGTCTAAAATTCCAAATGAAATCTTTCACATATTCCAACAATTCATCATTCAGTGTTGCATCATGATTTTCTTCACCCGCCTCCAGGACAAAGGCGCTGACTCACCGCTGGGATTATTAGGCCTAATATTATACATGCGCCATGCCAGCGCAACACGGACAAAGTGATACGTCCCGATTGCTATTCCGGGCGACGAAGCATTATGGAATTTCAGAAGCTAGCCCGATGATGTCACCTGGAGCTTTGAATACACTTTTTGTTTTAAAAGTTTGATGAAGCTAAGTGCTCGCTAGCAAGTTATTAGGTAGGACGCGTCCTAATTAATTTTGAATCCTATAACATTTTCAGTGAATGTTTAAAATATTTGCTTAAAATGTTGATAACTTAATCTCATGTAAACCCACTAAGATGATGGCATCTAGCTTTTTCAAATAGTTTTTTGGCGCTTCTTGTATTATTTATTACACAGTTTGATTAAGGTATTTATGTTCTATCGATTTATATCAGTATACTTACTGAATAACTTAGGTAGGTACTTATTTGTGTGCAAAACTTTTTTCAATGTTGGGGTTAAGATTGCTTAAGTAGAAACGATGGTTTACCAATACCCTTTTTAAATAATGATAATATCGCACACCTAGAAAAAGCTCTTCGGCTGTAAGATATTTTGCAAAAGGAAATGTTAACTTGTAAATACACTGAGAAGTTCCTGGCAAAATTGTTGTAAACTTTACTTCAAAAATTGAATAAATAAGATAACATATACGGTACATACTTCATCCTCCGCCTTCTTCAGAGTATGGGATAAAATTGAGGAATTTCACATTGACGGGAACAGAAAAGTATCCAGTAACGTGGTCACGCTTATGCGCCGCTGCCAATTGCAAATTTGCGTTTGCGCAGGGCACGGGGGATATCTCTTTAGGGGAAGCTCTGAGGTACAGATCTGCTATAAGACCCGGAGCTAGGAGAAATCTGGTCTGTGGATAGCATTTCCATCTTGCACCAAGGTAAGCCGTCTCGTCCCATAGCTGGCAGCAGTGCACGTAGATAGAGCGCGTGCAACTGTTCCAGATCCTGGAAGTCAAAAATAATTCATACTGTGGCCTCCCGCGACTTCGTCCGCGTGGAAACCACAATCTCAATATATAAATTATAGCCTATGTGTTATTCGGATTTATAAGCTACTAGTGGCCCCCCGCGACTTCGTCCGCGTGGAAATCCTTTGTTTTCAAAATCGCGGTAGAACGGGATAAAAAGTATCCTATGTCCGTTTCCTGGTTCTAAGCTACCTCTCCACCAATTTTCAGCCAAATCGGTTCATCCGTTCTTGAGTTATAAATAGTGTAACTAACACCACTTTCTTTTATATATATAGATTATTCTGGTAAAATTTCATTAAATACCATACAGTACATAGTTTATACATTAATGAGTAAGAAACAGCCGTACATGTTTACAAACTTTCGTGTTATTATAGAAGGATAAAAATCCATTATGTTAATAAATACAAAATACCTAATTGGATTCATAATCTTATCAAACCAAAAAGACAGAGATACGGTACGAGCTAATCGCGCATGGTCCTACTAAGCCCAGGCTAATAAAATAAATAAAAAATAAAAATCTTTTACTTCAGACCAATTACGTCCATTTGTTAGTAACAATGTATGTACTTAAAAACTATTTTAGTAACGTAAACTTAGTACGAGAAAGAATTAAACGCAAGTACATAGGCTAGATAGGTTCACCTCTTTGCAACATTTAGTAACATGCAAAGCAATGGTCCTGCTCCACTCCTATTCGTAGCCAGTACCTGTTTTCATACACGTGCATATGTATGTAGTTGTGGATGCAAGCCCATTTTTAAGTTGAATATTGTAAGAACGTACAGTATTTTGGTATTCTGGTTGGTTTGATATAAAGTTGCATACAATGGTAATAAGTAGTCTCACCACAATCTTTTTACGACAGGTTTTTCATTAATTTCGAACAGTAACTTCTGTGGAGACCAGGCTAACGTTAGTGGGTGTGCCGGGACTGGCTGTGGAGGAGACACAGCTGGATCTAAAATATCAGGTTTGGCGTCTTCTTTCCGACTTCTGATTATGATTTCGCTAGTTGGTATCTGAGGAAAGAGTAAAAAACTTTTTCTAAATAATTTAGGCTTTTACATCTTAACGGAGTCGATCCGTTAACTTCTAATGACATATTGAGTTTAATGATTTCATTGTTGCTTCAGCTGTAAACCTGTAAACTAACCTCTTCGGGAAGTATTTTCTCGCGAACATTAGCACAAATCATGGGAGGCAGAGCGTTGACTATACTAGGACTGTCAGTTCCTGGTAAGCTGTCCATTTTAGTTAGATTTATTATATTGTTTTTGTCTAATTACATTATAATTTTAAAATCAATTTTATTCCAACCCATAATATACAAAAAACTGTGACATACAAAATACTGTGACAGTGACAATTCGTTGTTTCTTTTAACAAATAAACTCTCGCTTTTACTTCTCGGTCATACTAGCTCGGTGGCATTTTAAATTATCAAAATTATTCTAAGTTGGAACAAGTACCATGAAAAATATGGGGAAAAAAGACCGCTTGCCGATGCCCGTGAGCATATCTAATCCCTAATTCAGCACCGACTGCATTCTAACTATAAATAAATATCGTCAACTCAATCACGTGCATACTGTGTTAATTAAAATAGTCGTGAGGGCGTCGAATCGTGAAAGGTGGCAAGACTGCGCCGGCGCCGCGGCGCGTGACGGCGCGGGCTCCCGCGGGACCGGAAGTCTTGCGCGCTTCCTCTGCCCGCGCACCGGCCGGAGATCCGGTTGCGAGTACCAACCGCGCCTAACGAAATCTTCGCTGTTCACTGGTTGGTAACGAGAGGGTAAAAAGGTGTTTCATTTAGCCAGTCAAGCCCGTCAAATCGAAATAGCCCGCGGTGTCTTATTGTTGCAAACAAACTATTAAGTAACAAAGCAGGATGACAGCTGCACAACTGATCTGCACAGTCTTTTGGAACGTGGCCTGCTAGGTTTGTCGTCGTCATAAAAGATTCTAATAGTTAGTAACTCCTGGTTTTATAACAATCAAATTCCGCATTACATAGATAAACGAGTTTTGCTAGAAATACAAAGTACCATGACTTTGGCTAAGACTCGTTAGTGTCAGAAACATAAGTAGGTACTTTCTTTCTGTTTTAGTTAGAAATGGATCTTGGTATTTCAATACATAACCCTTTGCTTGTTGCATCAAGTGATGATTGCTCCGCAAGACCTCGGATATCAATCAGTTATTGTAACCGTGCAGTTATTGGCTTCAGCTTATTGCTAAAATTAGACATGAATAGGGTATTGAATGATTATTTTGTAAGGCATTTAAAAATACTAATTAAAAAAAAGAATATCTGATAGTAATGGTAAAAATAATAAAACAGGTTGCGATTTTTAAAGTGGGTATTCTAAGGTGTATTTATTTTAAAAAGTTTTTTCTTACTTTGACGTGACCTAGGCAATCCAGCAAGTTATGAAAAAAAAAAACAAATAAGAATCTCTATAAGACTTTTTGGGAAATATTTTGACTCGTCCACCTTCAAGTGATAAAAGTTAAATCCATGCCGCAAATGCGAACTTTTTTGTGCAGTAATTATAGTGAGGTTTGTTTGTATTAATGTGGTCTACAATCAGTGGTAGACTAAACAATGAGCTCAACTGAGACCGACCCGATGGTGTCACGTGACAAGCCTAGTTTTGAACAACGAAACCCACTGTTTAGGTTTCAGGGATAAAGCACGGTGGAGTTGAAAAAAACCTTTGGACAGATTTATAGAGGCAATAAATTTAAAGTCTTGTAGGTTATGTTATATTTATAAGGATTATGTTAGAGATAGGTATGCGTATTCACGATCGAATATGCAAGATAATACTAGTATACAAAGCTACACAACAAGACAAAATAATACAAGATACTCGTAGTACTAGATATACAAAGCTACTTCGAGCAGTCGCTAAGATGTTAACAGGCATACAAGTCATAGTCCCACCTACTCCTTCCTACATCTTTGTTTAGTAATAATCCTGTATGCTAAGGGTTCTGAATTAAATAACGTTTAATTACAAACTTCAAAATTTCAAATTACAAAATTTCAATTTTGTTTATTTTGCTTAAATAGTGTACTACCTCCATATTTGTAGTTTTATGTTTATTTACTTGTAAACGAAAATAGTTTTCGTTGTAACTTAAGAACAGCAGGTACAAAGTTTCCAAAAGTACTATGATAATTAATTACCAACCTATTAAGTAAATGGCTCATGCCGTAGATCAGTAGCTACCTGCTAACCATTAATAGATTGCTTCGCCTAGAAACTAAAGTATGTACTGCACCACGTACACCACGTTTAAGATCCATTGTCTTCGCCACTTCTGGTAAGCAATAAGCCGCGCTTTCCCAGTGCATCGGAGTACTGAGGTGAGAGGAGGGCAGGGAGGTGAAGTAACGGATGAATGTCCGTGGGAACGGTCACCACTTCCGCTCCAGAGCACTCATGCGCCGGCACTCTCAGCTATTTCCTTTGCTGTAGGGTGACCCCTGGCAAGGAGGTGTGGCGGAAATTTGTCTTGGGAACTGCAGCACATCATGCTCACTTGACAATAGAGCTAATGGGAATAGGACGTTATTTGTGGATTAATGTCCTGGCAGTTTATTACTATCCGGAAAATAATTGATCCTTGTAAATAGCTCTGAATGCAATGTAGCTTATTGATAAATCCCATATGGAACATTCAGGATCATAAGTAAATGCAGCTAGCCAGCTAGATCGCGTTGAATATTAAAAATATGATCTTATATTATGTTCTCCGTTAGTTTACCTTTGAACATAAAGATTGGTTCCACTACTTTCGTTAACGGATCGTTTAAGTATGTTGCACAACAGGACTGTGTTGCAATGTCCCTCTTCTTTTCGCTGTAAATGCAATACATATTTACAATCCGCCAGCAAAAACGATTCAATTCAGTTAAGGCTTTGTACATTACGTGCGTCGCTATAAATGTCCTTTTACACAGGCTACATCCATCGTACCTACCACAAAAATCAAACACAGATTTACGCCCGCTTTACCGTTCAGCGGTAGTAGGGGGGACTTTGTGTTCATTGTGTTTTATATCATAGCCTCCATGGCATGGAATATTAAAAAAAACTGAGAATACAAAACTCATGTAGTATCTTAAAGAAGATTGCATCGAAATCGTCGTTGTTGCCGCTCTGAACTTTTTTCCTAACTGACAGTAAGCTTGGTCACATACCTTCCACACCAACCCGCACTGAGCCCTCTCGTGGTGGAGTATGGCTCGTACCACCTCATATATGGGATGAGGCCTGTGCCCAGCAGTGGGACGTATATAGGGTAACGAGTAGGATTCAACAGTGATGTTATGGATGAATCTAGACTGGTTTATGTGCATCCAAGTATGTAGCAAGTACGTTGACCGCTGTCGCAAGTCTGGGGTCTTGCTGTTATCGCGAGGCCGGAAGCGGCGCGACGGAAATACGCAATCTCTACCAATTGGACGAGTGCTGTCACGCCGCGCGCGCATGTGGCCGGGCGAGCGACTTGCTTTCCTAAACTCCTACCCACGCGTGAGAAAATATTATTCTTTAACAATAGGTAGCTAATGAAATGGTTTACGCAGATGCATTCGGTCACCGATACATCGATAAAATAACCTATTTAAGATCCCGTTACACGATTGAAAATGTCAAAACTGTTGGGCGCGGGAGAGAGAAATCACGTGCTGATTTAAGATATTTATTATCAAAAGAAATACATTATTATAACTTATGGCAATGGTTCCTACACTAGGATACCCTGTGTCGTGGATCTTCCACATAGAAAAACTACTAATACCTAAAAATCTAGCTCTTCGCTACAGAGGCCGTAGGTAGGTACTCCCTAAAATTTCGTTCATATTTTCGGATCTATCCGGCGCGTTTGCTCACATGCTCTAGCGTATATGAGTGACAGGTTTAGTTACATCCGAAATTATGGACAACGGCTTAGAGAGTAGGAAGGCAGTTTATCAGCATTACAGTTTAAAAAATTTGAAAGATAGGTATTTTAGTGCATACGTAGATGCTTTATAATTGAGTTTTATGTTTGAACACAAATTTTGAATGTACACAATCGATTTTGACCTCTAGACGCAAACAATGATGAAACTCGACAACTATGTATTTTGCAAATGGGACTCCCCCTAACAACTGCAGATGTCAATACACTATATGCTGTATGACCTAGCATGCCAGCCTTCTTATAGTCTTATGTCCTCCATTGTTATCAAATTAAATTAAATTAATTGGTTATTAAATTTAAGTTGACTCGTACTCGTATACATACATAGTACCTACTGTTTGAAGACGGAATCAAAATAGATTTATAGAGAATTTTTATCTTATTTTAGTATAACGCCGACTTAGCACTTTATTATGTGGAAAACCTAGAATCTTGAATCCGGCTTGATAAAAATAAGTGATATCAGATTGGGTACTAGCCATTGAAAACATAATTAATAAGTAAGTAAAAGAAACGCCACTAAATGAACGGATTTGGAAAAAGGATTTCAATAACAAATAATACTTTAACGACGATATTATGTATGCACGTGCTCCTCGACAAACCGGTAATAATAAATGTTATTACGTTTCCATATAAAGTTGTCTATTTGATGTCTTATTAATGGATTGTCTTAAGGATTTGCAATTAATTTAGAGTTTACGAAAATTAAAAACTTATTTTGAAGTTTCAAGCAATATTTTTACCTCTGAAAGTGATAAAATTCATCAAGTTGAGCATTGTAGCTAGTGTAGATTAAAGCGGATAAAAAATGTAGTAATCTTTAAGGAAAACCGTTCAATAATGTTTTATGACGCGACCAGGAAGAATAATATCTAGATTTAGCACCTAGGTACTTACTTACCTAAAAAATACCAAGTTTTAAAAGCGACATAACACTTAAAAAAAATCTTTTCGGCTCCGGTCATCGGGGAGGAATCGAACCCCCAACCTTTGGAAGTCCGGTCCAATGCTCTAACCAAGTTTTTGGATAAGATGTAGGTTTCTAATTTCATTTTGTAACTTCCTTAATTGATTATTATCCTTTTAAACTTAAAACAAATCACAATTCGCTAAAAGTTTTACGAAACAACTGCACAGGGTTTTCTATCTTCTTTGATTAAACATCAAGTAAAGCTTTATGCTGACTTAACATCGACATTTGAACTCTACAATCGAGTAATACTACATGACAACACCAAACCCCATGTACGCACAAAACGAACCTAATCACAAAGCGGAACCGGCAGTTTTGGGTTTCCATCATAAGAAGATCCCTCCAACTTCCTTTGCCGTACCAGTGTAAATGAAGGGAAAGGAAGTTAAATGTACTGAAGAGGGTCTTCTTCTAATAGTCGCCGGTCGCCTGACATTGACCTCCGGGCGCGGACTCGGAGCTTCTCTCGATGGGTATAAATATTCATACCAGTTATCTACATAATTACTAATGTTTGGACGAGAACAGAGGATGAGATGATCTGTCTACGTATTTGAATCTGTTTTAAACTTTTAGGTTGTTCTTAACTTGTAAGACTTATTTTTTAGATAAACCTAAATGGATAATAAAAATTTTATGTTTAATTTTACACGTATGTTATGTAGCTAAACTTTGCTGCGTTGAGGCTGTTGTTATTCACGGAAATGTACACGGTTGCTAAGTATTCTTTAAGTCACAAATACTACTCCACGTGTTGTTTTAAAAAATATCAAGTTTTATGAAAATCTAAACGTGTTCTGAATCGGTACTAATCAACTCTTTTGGCTGTGCGTCAATCTATTAATACCTACATAATCCGCATATGTTACCAGCGTAGCTTATTCCGCGAAATCAGTTTTTATTACTTCCTTCGTGATTTAAGGCAAAAAATCCCGTCGGACTAGACAAAGTTCCGCGTGACCTTCGTTGGTGTTCATCTGTAAAAAGTCGTCGGGGACCAACATACGCGAGAGACACAAAAAAGCGGTCAAGCGTGTGTGCCTCGCGTCGTCAGAGGCCCGTAGCAATATAGCCAACTAGTGGCCGCCCGCGACTTCGTCCGCGTGGAAAGCCTTTATCTTAAAAATTCTTTATGAATTGTAGCCTATATGTTATTCTGATGTATAAGCTATATTGTGGTAAAGTTTCATTCAAATCCATTCAGTAGTTTTTACGTGAAAGAGTAACAAACATCCATACATCCATACATCCATACATCCATACATCCATACTTACAAACTTTCGCCTTTATAATAGTAGTAGGATGTTAATCTTGTTACTTACTTGTCTGTACAATGTTATCGTTTTGTTCCTACTACATTTATTGATATCCGTTTCCTGGTTTGATTTAATTTACCTACCTACTTCTTTTGCCCTTAAACTTGGACACAGAATTGTTTTTTCTTATAGCCAAGATAGAATCTATGGTACAAAGTGAAGCAAGCATAGCCAATCGATGTAACATGGATTGATTGTCGGGATTCTAAATTGAAAATGCGACACCCTAAAAAAATGGTAAATAAAACACAGTGTGATCGGAAAGTCCCGGCAGGAGTCATCTTGTTTTCCGAATAACACTTGCGAAACCGGTCGCGCGCGACGCCAAATATCAACGTGTTTCCTTCCTCGAACCGCGTCCAAGCTGGTCGCCCGCGCACTGTAGGCTCGGACATTTAGTTTGGAAATGGATGGATATTGAAAAAGGCGAGTATCCATTCTACCGGAAAATGGTTTTTTGTGATCTTGACTTTCAAACGAAGTTTGAAAGTCAAGATCACAATGAAAAAAACTATATATTCCTAATTACAATAACGAAATAACAAGTCGAATTGATTAATGTTAATAATACGGACTGTTGGAGTATTAAAAAACTAATATTATTCAGAAATATTTTATTCCTTAATACTGAAATAACATAACAACACCAAAAGGTCATCATTTCAAATAAACGTTATCGTATTTAAACTTAACCCTTCATTTTACTTCCAGACTCCTCTTTAAATTCTGATGACATAAATTTTATACTAACAGCTAAAAGAAAATTATTATTCAAATTGTACCTTATAATAACATTCCGATTGTGTATCTGTGAAATGTTGACACTTTTAGGAAACTCAATCACAATTACGTCATTTAAAAAAATGCATTCAGTGTGCGAGGTATTAGCAGCGCGGACTTTTGTCGTCGTTCCTCGATTGGTGTTGTCATCTACTGAGCTGAAAATAAACACGTAACGGAAGTCGTACATAGCCGCGGCTACATGCAAAACCGAACGGATTTATCGATTCGACTCCGGCAATATGGCGACGGTTTATTTATCTTCTATCTACCTTCCTGGTGCCGCACTTCCGCCGGAAACGGGCGTCGTCTCCGCTCTAACCCTTACCGAGGTTCCGGTTTCCGCCCGCCTTTGAAGTTTCCTTTTCGCTGCCCTTTAATGGCACAGGCTTCTCAGTTCAGTAGACGTCACAGTTAACGAGTTCATCGATAATGATCGTTCTTTACGTAGGAGTCAGGGCTGTAAATAAGTTTTATAGATTTAAGAGCAGTTTTTGATTGTTTAAAAAAAGTTACCTTCATTTTACGGAATATAAATATTATCTGAGATTTCGATCTCACAGTGTAATCTAATCTAATGGTGGCCACGTAAGATGGCGATGGATAGGTAAGAATGATAACATTAAACTTCCCCACCTCTTTAAAAACTTCACGATTTTAATGTTTCTACTTGGCGGTACGTCGTCTTACAGTAATATCATAAGATTGTGTTATAAAAAACTGTTCCGAAGAGTTAATCCCCGCTGTACACCTAAATAAACAACCGTTGCATCCCAAGCTAAGTGGGTAAGTTTATTGAGCGAAGCTTCGGTTATAATATCTGGGGAACAAGCATCTAAATTGGCACTAATCAAGCAGAGCAGTCTACAGTCGTGCGGGTGTCAGCGCGGCCCCGGTTTCACAACGCTTCCTCAATTGCCCAAACCGAAAGCGCAATTTCTACGGTCGGTTCGTGCTAGTCGGGTAACTGCTATCCTGTAAGTGTAATGCACATCCTGTAAACATTCGCGGATAGAATTTTCCAGAGTAAGCGGCAGTTATTGATACGTAATACAGGTTTTGCCCTCAATAACCTTTCATTATGCATTTCCAATAGCTTGCAATCAAACACACTTTTTAAAGTTTTTAATTCTGCTAATAAGAAGATGACGTTAAAGTATGTATTGCATAGACAAATACCACGCATCGTAATATTAATTTAGTAGTTGTACCTATGAGTACTTATCTTACCAAAAAAACCAAGTATCATTCGCCTTGCGTTTCAAGTAAAATGTTGTTGCCGTAACTTAAAATGGTGTTTAAGCACTCAGCACTGAAGATAACTTCACGATTAGTCTTAACTGGACCTCATCGAGCGTGAGTTGAGTGTTGCACACCCCGTGCTAGAATTCAAAAAGCCATTTCCTGGTAGAAGGTGGTTTTGCAAGCGGCGGCGCTGTCGCAAGCCCATCAGCTCCCCGCTTCCTCCATTGCGCGTGCTGCCACCGCACCGAGCCACCCAATTTCTTCGCTTGCGAGTTGCGAGCCACCAGTACTTCCTGCCGACTGCAGCAACTTTGCGGTCATTTTGCAAATTACACACAACTAGGTCAAACTCGGTCGGAAACCAACAACTCGTGACAGGAAAGTCTGGCCACCAAACATAAATAACTAACATCAGACAGAGACAGCTCAAAATAATTATAATGGCATAATCCAATACGCGGACGGTGTTAGAGTGTACAAGTAATAAGACTAGTTTTTGAAAACGAGGGAGAGCGTAATAAATTGCAAAGACTTCACAACATTGTGCTCTTGCTTGGTACATCGTAGATATTGCAGTACATGTACCTAGGTATAAATGAAGTTAATTGGTCAAAATAATGCGGTTGCTCGCGAGCTCACATGGCGTTGCGCAAACGATTAGTTTCGGCGCATCTCGTATCTCGGCCTAGTTCGAGCGCAACGTGTGCGCCGTTGTTGTCGCATTACGTCAGCGCGGATTGGGTCAGCGGCGCGGCGCCTAGCGCCTACGCTGCGCTTGTCCTCACCACCGCGTTATGTCATACGGACTACGTGCGTAACAACGTACGTGCCGTAGCTACAGGCCCTTTGCTTTATTGTAATCGAATTCATTACAAATTACATAACTTCAGATTAGCTGCACAGTTCTCGCTCTGTCCTCACAACATAGTTGATGCCTTCATCAGTTATCCAATTTATTTCGCTATTGTTACGGTCGCCAGACCAATTTGTGTCGCGACAAAACAAGTGAGCCATTGTTATCAATTACTAGCGTCATTATTTTGGGTCCTGTTCCTGTCGCCGCGGCCGCAGGTGTTCTCGGCACAACCTATATAACAAGTGTGTAGACATCAGTATGCAGGCGCGTTGCCAATTACAGTGGAGACCTACTTTCTTACCTTCGAACTTTTACTTCCTGCGGGCCAGGCGAGGCAGCCGGTCGCACCACGCAACGAATTACGAAAGTAGCGCGAAATGCTCGGCCGACATTCGCGCGGCGCTTGCGCCACGTTTCAGGAAGTGCCGTTGCGGCGGGATTACGTAGCGCGGTGTTGCTGCGAACGCGCCGCGCCGTCCGGACACTATCCTTTACTCGAGAGGCGGGAGTCCGTTACCTCACGCACGCTCCGACTCGACTACCCGGTGACATAAATCACGATCGTTACAACACTGCCACTTTCAGCGCGCACCACTGAAACTCCACGTGCTGGACACATTCGGATATTTATTGTTCATCGTGACTTGCTTGTTAAAACTGTCCAAATTAAGTTATGTGACAAATAGATGACACTGAGTTATTTTATAACTTAAACAACTTTGTAACTGAAAAGATTCATCTCGTTCAACTCGCTGATGTCACTGTAGGTTGTAACTTTTAAATGTCCAAGTTTTCATTTCACAAGTGTTGTTACCAAGTATGTAACTATTTTGTAATCCAGAAAGTGAACGTGCAGCGGTGAAGAAACAAATCTTATGGCTTCGTCCGCAATGCAGGATGTATAATCTCACTCGGAACTATGCTGCGTTACCTAAGCCTGGAGGCTTGCCTAACATTCTATAATATGGTTATTGCGAAATCGCCTTGTTGCACCATCACTTGCTCAATAGTCAGATTGACAGATCCATATGCAGCCACAACTATTTTTGCAACCTGAATCGGAACAAACGCTTATTAGTCATAGCTGTAACAATATAACAAGCTGACATTATCAATAAATGAAGATATTGATGCCACTATTGCCATGTGGATGAACATTGATGTTTGATTTCAGAAACATGACACATTCGCTTATTTAGTTTCTTATTTAGTGCTTTCAGCAATCCTGTGCAAATGCGATTCTGTAATCAACGTTTTTAGTGTCTAATCTCACATAATCGGGCTCAGCACAAAAATACTTGATTAGTGATTCAGCGTGCAATGGTGACTGACAAACAATAGTACATACCTATTAAGGTTAACAGTAGGTAAGCATTTGTCAAAATACGTTATCCAATTTTATCGTTTGGTCATAGCGCTGATAATATGCTAATAAAGTTACTTATTTGTGGAACTGTTTAAATACGACTTCTTCTAAGCAACACAATACTTAAGATACCTAACTGACGTTACATTACCTTTCATGTAAAAGAAACGAAGTCCCTAAAACGCAATTCATGAAAGGAACTGGTTCGGCTCTACAAAAAGGCGTCACGCAGATAAGTTATGTCGAATTGCACCGCGCCGCTTGCGCAAAGCCATCGCGCGTTACAGAAGTCGGAAAAAACGATAAAAAAACGTATCGGGGCGAGAAAATTCACATGCTCGTTCCGTTAGACGGTTAATTCGCTCAGTGCATAACCCCATCTTCTAAACACGTAATGTGCAACGGTGCGCGCCCGATCCCGCACGACCGGTCCCGAAAGTGGGTCATCTCTTTTTGTTCCACCACGTATTCCGTAATTAGAAGAGGGGGTGAGTGCACTTACGACTGTAGTGGGTAGTTGCAGGTACCTACCTACTCCACATGCTACGCTATTTGAATATGATCACATAACGTGATGTTAACTTATTTTGCAATCGCTAAATTCTGGTTAGAAGACCGATGTTATCAGCCTAACTGATTAATTAAGGTATCTTCGTAACTCATTTTAGGTATTTTGTTTATTATACCAAAGAATCATTCAACACTTAACTTGATTTTCTAGCTTAATAAAACCATATTACCACAGCTTACAATTTTTCTCTATCTTTTGCACACTGGCATCAATTATGAAGTTTATGAGTAGTCAAGGGGTTAGTTAATCTCGTCGTCATTGATGTAGTCAGTAATTAAAAAACTAAAATCTCACTACTTCTCTGTCCAGTTGTAAGAACCTAAGTGTTGTTACTATACTAATTATCAACTAAAAATCCTACTAACAAACATACAAGAAATGTACCGAGCAAGATCAGAGGCGAATCTCACGGGGTGCCAGCCAAGATGGCGGCACGCGGAAGTCGTACACTTCCGCGTTGCCCTGCGCGCGCGCCGCTCGCCGCTCGATGTAGCGCATGCATTATTATAAAACGGCACACAATTATTTTAACATTACAGGACATTATTTTGTAATTGCTGTACCTAACACGACATGCAGCTGTTTGTCTCCGAAAACAGGCGGTAGATATAGCTCCATCAATCGATATTTTTGTTGATCTTGTGCGCTCAAAACAGAGTACCTATGTAGGTTGTCTTTGTTGAGAGACCATTTCCCGCTTATAGACATTCACACCACGACTAAGTTTGGTGCACTTTTGAAACTATTTTAAATCAATTTTATTAACTTACTACGATGACATCAAATGGTTAGAATTCCAACAAACTAGATTGCTCTCTATCTCCATCAACAATGAGAAAGTCCCTTTCCAAAATCACTACAAAAAAATAACTTCACAGCTTACAGCAAGTCACATACTTAACCTTTTCCACTTGTAAAAGGAGCTCAGAGACGCACATTTAAACTCGTGGTTTCAGTGGATGAACGTACGTGCTGTGGTCACCACTACAACCTATCCTACCTTATCTCTTAAATTTAAAATCTACCTTATGATCATGCTAGAGGGTTCAATATCATTCGAGATAGTTCACTGATTGGATAGGTTCACAAGGCGCAGTGTGTACGAATATGATAATACCTATTAGTTGATTGTGTGCAGTTCTGACATGCGACGTGAATGTGACGCAGCCAGCAGTTAACCACAGTGTACAAATGAAAATCAGAAATCTATGAATGACTTCTAGCTATAGATGTTTTTTTTTACAAAATTCCAAACCAAAATTTTATTAATATGCGCATCTGCACCACCACCATCGTATACAACAATAAGTCAATTAGGCTTAAACATGGCAACTATGAAAAACAAAATATAATTTGCCTAAAGCATTTAGCTAGAAGACCCAGAAGGGTGTCGTAGCACGAAGGATTTTCGTAGCGTTGCACTTATTGCTACGAAAAAAAATACCTTAAAAAGACATCAACGGGTTCACGTTTTTCAGATATGGATAGGCAATATACCTAATTTAGTTTTTTGTTTGAGTTTTAGGTTAAATCCCTTACCGATTTTTCTGTTTCACCAGTAAAATTGTATCTGTCCGTAGCTAATTCGATTACTCATTTAATCAAACCTTATTACTTGGTATACTGTCGGGTAAGCTATCCTGTGCGCAGCCGAGTTTGCGGCGCGCCCGGACATGCCGCCCACAATTACAACCACTTGGGCCAATTGACGGCACTGCCTCCCTTCCGCTTTCTACCGAACGCTGCGTCGCCAGCCGAATCTATTGAGCATCTGCGACCCGGGTTATTTATGGCCATTCGGCCTTATTTTATCAGAAAACTTCTACTTTTAGAAGTAACGCTAATTAGCACTCTTGGGCAATAGGGGATAAATATTCAAGAACCATTTTGGAGTCAAAAACACGGTATTACGGAAATTGTACAAGTACTCGTAACACACGAGGTATTATGCCACAGTTGCAAATTCAAGTAACGGAAATTGTTTGACATGATTGATTATTTATTAACATATCAAAGGATTTAGCAGTTGGTAACTACTCGATATGCTTGCTAGATATTATCAGTGCAAAGGAATCGATTTACGTCACGCATTGCACAATAACAAGGAAATATCTCGAGGAAAAGGAACTTTTATGGTGGTTATTTCTAGTCCTTAGCTTTAATCGTTTAGTAAGAAATATATCATATTTCATTTCATTTCTTTAGATATTTAAAGATCCCGGGTTTGTGGAGGTACCGTTGGGACACTCCCGCTTTAAAAAAAATACATAAGTAGGAATAGGTAGGTCAGAGACCCAACCAACTGTGGTGCCAAACGCTTGGAGCTTGCAGGACTAGCGTCCATCGACAGGAATTTGAGGTTTATTAAAAGTCTCATGTAATAAAACACAGCTGTTTTATGCAAAGAAAAGAAAAGAAAAAAAAAACTCATAGAAGTAGAAATTTTAATGAACTTTGTAGAGCTTCAATACAATCAAGAAGTAGAAGCAGCCTATGCTGATGCAGATGATGATGGTATAGGCAACATAGTAAATAGGCATTTGCAAAACAATGCCTAAGTAAGTAGATTAAGCGCAGCTGCTCTGCTCTTCAACCAATCTAATCTACTCCGCAATGTTCTCCCATCACTAAAACGCCAATTGAAGTTGTTAATGGGTACAACATTTTCAGTCCTTAAACTAATGTTCATAGGATTGAAAGTTATACAGCTTCTACACCGCAGCAATTGGTTCAATTGATCAAAACCACCGGTCACCCTTCCGCTTACAAGACGGGTATCTAAACTTCGCTACATGAATGCAGACACGTATTGTAATCCTGGGTCAACCTGTCATGTTAATGTAACATTTATGATACGGACAAAAGCGGAGAATTTTCCTGTATCCATTTAAAGAAACCCCTGAGGATGTAGCCAGCTACCCAAAGAAGTCCGCGTTGTAGGAAGAAAGCCGTGAAGTTTTTTTCACAAATTAAACACATTCGAAATACACAAATTAACGTTTATTTTACACACTCTTAAATGAATATTAATTATTCATTTATGGCCAGCCGTCGACAGTTCTACAAAGTCGCGTTTCCGTGTTTACCGACACGTGTACTCGCAGATGTGTAGACGTTATAGCGTTCAATGTGCGAGTATTATACCTACTTGCATTTAAATTATGATTATTCATTAAAACTTTTGCCGAGTTTACCTGATGAACATGATATGGTCTCAATTTTTTGAAGGGCAAGTAAGTATGCCTGATCCTCTGTGACCGGACCAGATACTATAGTTAAAAATAGCAGCTACGTTAAGTCTACTTTCATCGGAATATATAATTTTTAGTACTTCAAGAAATACCTTTTAAATTAACAATTTATGTGGTCCGGCCGCCTAGCAGTACTCTCTGGCCGTGGCACCTCAAATTTAATAGAGTATAAATAATCAATATCAATAAACTTCTTTAGTTAAGGAGCTATTAGTCGTACAGTGTGGTCCGGTTGGAGAGTATACTCTGCAGCAAGTAAATTTTGCAATATCAGGCTTGCTTAGATACTTATTACCTTGTAAGAAATTGTTTTCTGCAGGAAGAGATTCAAAGACATCGCATTTACCAATCTGTTTGTAACATCATTTTGACCATGTTTTGCACAAATAAAAAAATCATGCATTCATTAATTTTTAATAACGCCGTGCCGTGATAGTAAAATATATTTAAGTATCCAACAAATATCGTGACATGCTTTGATACCATTACTACAACAATACTACGATGTTCAAGCCTACTAGCACTACACTCAAAATGCTCTCTTCGTTTTCTCCTGTTATTTCAGGACGCGCAGTCGGTTGCCTTAAAAATAGCAGTTCTAATCTCAGACTTACATCTTTAGCATGCTAAATTGTTTCCTCAATTGGCGAGTGGTGGGGGGATGACGTCACGTCAACCCGATAACATGGCACTGAAACCCTACTGCAAAAAGTTTTGTCCGTATTTCCGACTCTAGACATCCCGTACGCTCGCACGACTCAGCTAGTAAGAGAACAAGGGATGCCTACAATCGAAACTACGGACATTGACTTGCAGAATACGGTCTTTGGTCGGTTTCCGGGGCAGCTGCGAACCGCGATAGCTCTTATCACGCTGTCAGCGAGGTGGATGATCGATATATCGCGCCGCTTGTACGCAATTATAATGTTATTTGTTTACCCTTCGGATCTTACCGATTCATCCCACGATCCACCCGGATCAAACAAAATCAAAACTTGTGTCAGTATACTTAATTAATAAATAAGACGCAATCGATAAGCACGTCGCTATTCGCTATGAATACTTTTTGTGATCAAAAACCTAAGGCAAATATTTAAAAAATAATTTTACTACGGTCTCTATAATACACGAACCAGAACTAGGTGTAAAAAAGATATTGCTGGAGAGTAAACAGTTAGAGTAAGTATGTCGTTCAAGAAAGAAATAAAAAGCAGGATAAAGGAACAACTAATCAATAGTCCGACAGGAGGGCAAAGGGTTAGGATATAAAAACAGATGCAAAGTTCAACCGTCTCATAATTACTATACTTATTTGTGGCGATTACGCTAACACAGAACGGTTAGTGCATAGATAACAATAATTGCAAAATAATAAGGTGCAGGAACTAGTTCAGTTATCAAAGTTAAACATGTTTAGTAATGTTTGTTTACCAGACACAACTCTAGTTTAAGTTTAAGATTGCCTTTTCACACTCCTATATAAAGCTAAAACCTATTTACTGCGATCGTGTATGTGCATGTGACTCCATTTTTAGGCACTATTGTGAGCACATTAGTAATCGGTATTACTTGCTTACAAATCCACAAATATTTGACGCGGAAAACTAGTAAGACGGAAGACGCAACACTAATTAAATGTTCAAATAGTTTCGGTTTAGTGCGAAACGAATATATCTGGGCAAACATTCGCTATGGTAATTGGTTCAGCTTCGGTTCTGTTCGCATGACGTCGGCTTTTTGTGGTGTTTGAAGAAATCACATTGTTTCTTCTCGGCAGAAGAGAGTGACAGTCCTCGCGTGAGCGCCGCGGGCGACGCCCCCGGGTTTCTAAGCGCAGCATGCGTGACCAATTCATATCACGACTTTAATTTATGAAGTGTAATAGCGCCGTGTAATATGAACCAAAGTTGAAAACGCATCTAGATATTACATAAGAGTTGTTTAGAAATAAGGAGTAAGTACATGAGTCAAGACTTGTTCCATGCCTTCCGATTTTACAGCACTACCATTTATCATAATGTTTAAACTGACTCTTAAAAGTCACAGTTATTATATTATTCAGAGTATAAACAGGGTGCAAGGTGTTGTTGTCACATGACCGGTAGAGAAGTAGGTACTTTTGTTGTTATAAGATTTTCAAATGAACCGTAAAGAGTAGGTATGCTATGCCACCCGAAAGAGAGTTGAACGCAAAACAATTAAGTAAGATATCATTAGCCCCATCCGTGAGACTCAGAAAAACACAGCTTTATCTATCATCCGATTTCGAACCATATCATGAGAATCTTTATGAGGTACCAATACTTAATTGATTTCAATCAGCCGTTTTTGCAACAGTCGGTCTCTAACAGAAAACAATACGATGTTATGCTGGCAATATTCACTCTCACTGTGTGGTCGCGTGTGCACTAAGCATTCCACTTTCTGCCGCAGATAAATATTTCGCTTCAGTTAATCTTGCGAAACTCGGCGACAATGAACTTGGACTGACTGAGAGAGCAGCGAGATCAGGCTCCCTACTCTCTAAGCCGTCGTCACTGTTACTTACTCGCTTGACCGTGCGAGTGGCCGCGCTGGCTACACCAGGAAATACTAGGAACCTTTGCGAGGAACGAAACTTTATGAAGAACGGCCTCAGTACTTGCATTCCTGCGCTCTGTAAGAGTGCTATCAATGCTATCACTGTCACTGAATCTTGCCACTTGAAGGCAACTTCACTCTTTACTTTACTTTATAGCACGTACAAAATCTAAAATTACACTAAATGCTATTATAAGTAAGTACTTACTTAGCAAAGGGCTTCTTTGGTGTATTTGCTAAGGGTATTTGGTAGAGCAGGTAGAGCTTAATTAACTTAGGGTAAAAAGTTACAACATCTATTAAATCAAGACGAGAATGTAAAAAAGAAACTCAGAAAGAGACTCTCCTAGATAAATTAAAAAAGGATTACATAGACCCTAAACAAGTCTGGCGTCACATAATGCATACTTAAGTACATGAAAATATGTACGGGAAGTTTATCTTAGTGTATATTGCTATAGAAACATTTGAAGATTTTAGGAAATTGTATGTATTTTACATAATTTATTCCAAAGGATTTTAAAATTGTACTTCCTCAAAACGCAAGAACTTGGCTAACATTAAAATGACAAGTGTGTCGGTTGCTTACTACGTGTCTACGTACAAAACCTTGGACCTGCTCATCACTTATGCTCTAACATCCTGATCAGACTGGTTCAGAAGACAATTAGCGCAGCCCGTTTGTATCCTGCACCGAGGAAGTGCAGGGACGGCGGCGCAGGCGCAGATGCCTTACCCTGATAGGCATAGACCGTAGTTTCGAATCTATTCGTCCCTTTTACTCGTTCTATCTTAACTGCGAGTGCAAACATGATGGCTGCAATAGAGAATACGGACAAAACAATACCCAATCAGCCCTTCGACTCCTTGTTCGTTAATTGGTCGTGTGAACCACGACATCCGGTTCGGACCATTTATTTTCCTCGGTTGCGGAGTTTTTCTCAACGCGTGACGCAATAGCGGATGTTGCAAGGGGCTATTACATTTTAACGGCGACTATTTGGTCACTTATCGCTTAGTGACAAGGCAGTACACAAATGAGTAATCTTCGGTTGATTTTCAGATATTCACAAGATACGTTACATAATAGGTACTTGAAAAAAATTGATGTACCTAAGGATGTACTTGTTTAGTAGGAACCTACTTCTACCAACTTAGCAATCTAGGTGCTCTTTTTTATTTAGAAACGAGTTTAAAGTAAGTGTCAGAACTTGACTTTAATCTCGCTTTGGCACTGAGAAAGGTTTTTGTTGCTGTGTTTTAAATATTTCCAAATTATGCTGGTCTATTTCGTATTCAAGCAAGGCAGAGAAGTGAGAAGCAGTGGAATTTTGTCAGAGGGCTTCAAAAGAACAAACTTTAGGTGTCACTTCTTCCATTCAATCTAATTTTAAGAAAATAAAAAAGGTGAGATACAAGACGTAATGCAGTCATACGTCTAGCAGACTAGGAATTTCAAAGTTTGTTACTACAGGTTTAATTTCTAATTATAAGTCAGTCAGGCACAAAGAAGATCGTCCAAACATTTTAGTGTTGTAGACTAAACAGTATCTTGCGACATGGATCGCCACGTACACATCGCTAATTAGTTTTTTCGTGTTAGTTTTTACCGCGTTCTGTATAGCTGACGCACGCGCACCGTAGAAAGCCGAGACCTTGGCATTAGCCTTGCGCGTGGAAACGGATTGAAGACGCGGAAGAGCATTGTTTTAGCGCAGATTACGTAGATCGATGGCGGCTGAACGCGCAACGAACAACGACCTGACATGTTTTAAGTATGTAAATAGGTACATCGTGTATTTTGAAACGGAACAACCGAAACAGGAAGGTATACCAACTGCCTGGTTAAGATCCGTGTATAAAAAAAAAAACAATTAAATACCAGAGCATTTGGTCTCTGAAAACACAAAACAACGTACGTATTATGTACCTATAAACGTGTCTTCTCATTTTCCTTGTAATTTATTTATGTAGCTAAGATAGAAATATGAAAAATGATTTTTTTTCAGTATTACGTACAGTAAAAAAATAACAGGTACTAATTAAGGACTATATATTGACTCGTTTATCCGGTATTTACACCGGTAGTAATGTAATAATGTTTTTCACCGGCAGATTCACCACACATGTTAAAGGTATGTATTGCGAATGCATCAAACAGGCTTCGATTACAAAACATTTCAAATAAAACTTGCATGTTTACAATATTCCAAAGGAAATTGAACTTGTGTTTACGAATACTTTAAAGACTTTCAATATCTACATGGAGAAGAAAAACTAAGTCAGAGATGACATTTGTAGATGTATATTTATTTCCTACATTAAATTCGTCGTCGTCGTCGTCAGCCTATATACGTCCCACTGCTGGGCACAGGCCTCACCTCAACTATGAGGTGGTACGAACGAGCCATACTCCACCACGCGGGCTCAGTGCGGATTGTGTGATTGATTGAGTGACCATTCTGACCATTTAAGTGACGTCTATTTACAAGCATCTCCGTGCTTCGGAAGGCACGTTAAGCTGTTGGTCCCGGTTAATATCGATAGATAATAGTCGTTAAGCCTGGTAGGAGGCCCTCGGGCGGCTTAATAACATCTGATAGTAAGGATGGTCACTTACCTTACACACACCCCTCCACATTAAATTCAAGTTAATTTAAAGTAAAATATTTATAATTTTGGAATACATAGAATAGGTTCATCAGGTAAGTAAGAAAAATTTGTATGTTTTTTTTATTTACTAATATACTTTTTATACCTAATAATAATATGAACAAATCATGGCACTAATCATACAAAAAATAAGTAAGTGCCTATATAATTTATTAAATCCGCTTTACTATGCGTTTGGGAGCCTTTATTAAGGCACGCACAATATCATGTTTAAAGTGCAGTAGATGTCCGTGATAACTCCTTCGGGGCGCTCGTAGTCGTATTACGTTACGGCGACCGCAGCGCAACAAAAACAAACCGAGAGAATGTCCTCAATCGTGCGTGTCCTGCACTCCAGCGCTTGCGCAGGGGTTTGAAAAACCATTTGCTACTTGGCTTTAAAAGGATTTACAGGTTGAGGATGTCTTGTTGAACATAACGATGTCCCAATCATTTCACAAGAGAAGAAGTCACACTAAAAACCCCAAGCGCATGGAGAAATTCTTTGAAACGATTCCGACAAATCCACTATCCTCAGTTCTGACGCAAGACTCTGAGGTCCAGGAGGATAGGTTTATTCTTATGATGCAATGTAACTATAATAGCACTGGTGGGAACGTATTTATTTTGCACAAAAAGACTGGGCTCAATAAAGATTGAAGCCGAATTACTAAATGAGTTTTCACGTCAAAGGATCCATCTTCAAAATCACTCCAAATTCTTTTTTTTCTAAAACTTTTTTTTCTAATTAACTTCTCATAAATTATAATTCCTAAATACATGATAGTTAGCGGTAAAAAAAAATGCATTTCGTCACTACGAGAAATCGTAGCATCTTTTTCGTAGCGTAGTTTCGGACAACTAATCTATGAAAAATTTGCAAAGCTAGAATTATTTCTTAAATCTGATAAACAAATAAGCGCCTAAGTTTTTACATATCTATTACGCTCAAAATTTAAATAATCATATACACAGTTGAAACACTAAATGCTTATTCAATGCACTTGCGTAAATTAAAGATAGTTTCACTGAATACAACAACCATTTATCTAAATTAAATACGTATAGGAAAACAAATTATGTAAATTATAAAATACCTTTAGGAATTAAATGGTACGCATGCATATTACTTATTACGTATTACTTATTGTTTTGATAATACATACATATTTGTCAACAAAATCAGTTTGATTTCTAGTTTCAGAAGAAACATAATATTTCTTGAAGAACACAACTAAAATTACGGCCCAGATTAGTAGAAATGATCGGGTCAAATATTTCTCAATATTCTTTATGGCAAATGTTTTCTTCTGGTATCTGAAAGCATACATCTCAGTTCTCACAGCCCTGGCGAGTTATCCCATCGCGTGGCCAGCGAGAGGGGGCAGGAAGCCGCAGGACATCCGACACGTACAGGAAGCAGAACCAGTCCCAGGCTTTGTCCCTCCCGACCCTTCGCCCTCCCCCGCGCCCCTCGCCCGCAAGACCGCATTCCTGTGGAGCCTCCGAGCGCCTGCGCACCCTATGCGTGCGACTACGTTGATGATGCCCGAGAAATAACTATTTTATGTTAAAGAACTCTTAGGTGGGAACGTAGGAACAAGAAAGACAGTTATAAAATATATAAAACGCTACACACTAAAATTGTAAAGTGGTCGGTCTTGTAGCAAGTATTATAGACTGTATCTACTTTTACATTTCTATTAGTGATGCCATTTGACAAATGATATTGTAAACTACATACAATTAAACGGAATAGGGCTAACTTTTCTATAAGTGGATGCGATACAAGTTGGGTACGTGCGTGTTTTTCATAACAACTTGCCCTACGAAAATGTTTTTTTAAATAATGTCAAAACCGATCTGTCACACGAATTAAATCAAAGCCGTTTACCAGATATCTCACAAGCTATAAAGAATCAAACCGAATAAAATGAAAGGGGAGCCACAGTAGAAGAATGCGTGGGTATAGTGCAAACAACATACCTTGCTCGCCACAAACAACTGGCCAGACAAATTACGAGTTTCTAAATACGTCGCAAACTAATATCGCTCTCTATAAATACAACGGGCCCCATACTCATGATTAACACTGTTCAACGTCTCCGTGAAACGGAAAAACGTCGGCACCGAAAATAGTCGCTGAATATTTCCGACTCATATTCCTCTCGCTCGTGGAAATGGTGTCTCAAGACGGTCGGCGCGCGCGCCACTTCCGGAACGAAGGAATAAACATGGCGGCTGCAGCGAGCCAACATGGCGTTATTTCCGGTCGCGCTGAATCACGTATGAAGCAACTAACACTCGCTTGCTCACTGCATATCTGGATTGTGATTCAGACTTACGCAATATGTGGGTGTCCACAATATTGGGTGTTTTAGAATTCGCCGTCTGGCATACGTAACGTAGGAAATCAAGGTCGACGCTGATTTCTGAGTCTGTCTGTCTATTTGATGATGACCATATGCACGAGCATAGCGTGAATAGTTTTGCATAGAAATAACCCTTGAGGTGAGGCGTATTTTTATCTGCGACGTAAAATACTCATAACACTTACAAAGAGTTAGAAAGATTTATCGAATAGCCTTCCGAAGGGTCTTCCAATCCAAATGAATTTCAGCAAGGGCAACCTAATTCGTTAACCTACCAAATGAGAAGCTTTATTCTAAAAACATACGCAGCAGCAGAAATAAATAGCGTCAATATGTCTGAGAACATAATATTACGCATAAACAATATCGATGCGTGAATTACGTTCTTGGAATGTTTCGATTCCAGTCATGTCTGAGTCATTTCTCATGTTGGTGGAACTCGTAGGTATATCTATACAAAAACAAATATAAAGAATACAATAAATAGTAGAATACAATAAAAATAATGGGTTGGGTAATCAAAAGAGAGAAACAGTAATCCGCCAAAAGATTCAGAATAGCCAAGTTAGTTGGAAATGGGATATTAGCTGATGCAAGTAAATAGCAAACAGCAGAGCACGTTGACAAGATTTTCCCCGTAACGGGACGCATGCGTGTAGGTACCATGTAGGTACCTGGGACGTGAACCGGATCCACGGACATTCCGCCAAGCAACGGTGCAATGGCCCAGCTTTACTTCCAGCAACAACCGTGGTGAACAGCCATCTCAGTTAAGATAACAATTCTTTGTTGCAGTTTGTCTATTGCGACGTCCGCAGCCAACGGACTAAAATCGTCTAAGTAGTAGCGCACATTGGAGTTAAGTCGCAAGTAGACCCGAAAACATGCGAAAAAGATAGCAACTGGCAAAAAAATATTTAAAAAAAGCAACTGGAACAAAAGCCCCTGTTTCTCCCTGCTTCTGTTTTTTGTTACAATGTTCTTTCGTATGTTTTTTGGCTGTGAACGCAGCGTTCAATGTTTACGCCATAAGCCTTTGATCGCCCAATAATACGTTTAGTTTTCGCGCATACAGACATAAAGTCACACGTGCTGAACTGCTGACGTATCAGATTTAGACGCTTGCGGTTTATTGCTGTAAACCCACTTGATTAAATTAGACCTACTATTTAAGTACCTATACTTAAACAGTCTCTTACAATATCTTACATGATTAACATTAAAGGTGATATAATAGGAGGCAAGGCACACGGATAAAGACCGCCAAAGCGTAAGCTATGTTTAGGGTGTTGAATGCAGTATGTTCTTGAACCACGCTTAATACGGTAATTAACAATTATCAGGTTACAATTCCAACAAACTGACATTAATAGTAAGTATCTAGTAGGGTATTTTTTTCATTATTTAAACGTAAGGCAAAATAAGTGAAAGTCGCACGTATATATTTAAAAATATATATACATTAAGTAAGTTAGGTAACCACATCGACTGCCTCGTTGGTGTAGTGGCAAAGTTTCTCTGCCTTACATCCGAGAAGTCCTGGGTTCGAATCCCAGGTCGAGCCAAAATTGTTTCTGAAGTTTTCTGTCATGAATTTCTCAAAAACAGCTCGGAGTCAGGAAGTTAGCGGTGTTACACCCCCGTGCCTCGGAAAGCACGTTAAGCCGTTGGTCCTGCGCCTGATCTCTCTCCGGTCATGTCGGATTGCCGTCTCACCGAACTTTGAGAGTGATGGAACAGTGAGTGCACCTGTGTATTGCGCTCACACTTGTACACTATAATATCTCCTGCGTATTTGGCTGATCTCTGTTGAGATTGGCCGCCGTGGTCGAAATCGGCCAGGAGAACTATTAAGTTAGGTACCGATGACTGTTCAAATCACATTGACATAATTTTGTTTCATTCCAGTCGTCATTTCGTTGTCGTTTGTTAGCATTCAGTTCATCACGCGTGAATACCAAAATTAGGTCATTTAAACATTATGCGCATAAATTATCTGAATGATAAAGTCATTTTGAACATTAAGCGGTCGTTGTGTTAATATTATAGCATAATTTTGGCAGTGGACGTGTTACGTAGGCAAGCAAGGTTGTCGCACCGGCGGCCGTGACAGTGAACTTGCTTTCTATGCGCCCGCGCACCCGTCAACCGTGTCCAACACCAACCATCGAAGACTATGCGGGCTAGGAAAATTCTGAGCTAACAACCTGGGAATGCTATAGGAGAGGAAATTATAGTTAATACTTCCATGTAAACTTCACGATTTGTAATCTTATCATGCATTTAAATTACAATTTTAATCATGAGATTTGCTATCACCTACTAATCGAAAGTAGGTGATAGCAAATCTCATGATAAGGAAATAAATTATTTAGCAAAATCCTACCCGGATGTGTCAATTTTGGTTTTTTAATACGATATTACAATTTTTTTATTGTGTTTCGTTTTTACTAAATACATGTTATATTAAATTCCAAAGATTTAACACATTTCCAATGTTTGTCTCAGTTTCAAGTGATGTCAAATATAACGAATTTATAACATAGGCTTTTTAAATATTTTTGGAAAAATAGTTCTTAGCTTTCTCATCTTATATTCAATCTGCCGAGACTCAAATAAAAACTCAATCGTTACAGTTGAACGTAATTGACGGCCCAAAACCAAAACAGCTCTTCACAAAACCAACGCGGAAGTCGGCTGTATAAGGCTTTTCAACATCTGAGTCTGATAGCAGTCAGCTATCCCATTTCCGCGTGCATCATCCCGCTGCGCGGCCTAGGCCGAGCCTCCGTTAGGGCAAGCCCGTTACGTGAAGCGCTTAACCCGGATCCGGTGCCGGCGCAGCCTGTGCTGTGCCAAACGCGCCGACGCAAAAACAACGCCGCGACAACACCAAGGGATGATTGCTGACGAAGAATTCTTGAGCTAATTGCACGTAATAGCGCCAAACAATTTATAGGTTAATAGATCGGTTAGTTGCGGTAAATACTTTTTATGAGATACGCTACCTATATTCTTAGTCGTTTACTGCTTGATATTGTCGAAAAATTATCACTGACGTAATAAATATGAGTAAGTCATCAATATTCAATTAAAAGTTAGTTATTTATAATTACATAAGTTTTAATCTCAACGACGTTCAAAATGATTACGAAGAATTATCTAAATCCACTAACGAGGCACAAAATACCTAATTAAATAATCACAATATAACAAGAAGACACTTAAAATAAACGGTTTCTCAGTTTTAGATAATAGAGAAACTACTCCTCGTAGAGAAAGAGTATTTCAAAGGACTTTAGGCTATTAGCACTAACACTGCAACGGTAGGTATAATTACATTTACTTACTTTTGCTATAATAAACCGACATGGTATGTGGTTAAGAAACATTTTCTAAGATACCCGTTTGAGATAAATGTAATTCAAAAGAAACGAGCAAACAAGTACATATTAGCAGTATCGCAAAAAAACTAACAATAATATTAGGATTGAACACACCACGTACGTGCACAGTAGCCGTACCAATTAAAATAAGCAGCAATTCGTTACATTCCGCACTAAAATGGTCCCGAAGTGGCCTAATTACCGCATCATCCTAATAACTGCATTGCAGTTACAAATTACTGGCTACTTGATCAGGTTCGATCGTCCTCAAGGCGGTACGCGGTGGGCGCCATTTTCAGGGCTGGTAATCAATTAGTAGCACTTTTAATTTGTTTAGCATATTTATTTTTATTAAAAAACCCCCGAGCGAGCCAGAAAAAAGCTGGTGAGCTTCAACAGCTGGACGAATTTTGATCGGCCATATCTAAGAACCATCGTAATTAAATTATCTCTCGAATAAAAAAACCGCATTGAAATCGTTTCATCCGTTCGGGAGCTACGATGCCACAGACAGACACAAAAACACAAACACACAAAGGCATATGGGTCAAACTTATAACAGTCCTCTTCTTCGTCGGGGGTATTTATTATAATAATAAGTATATAATAATAATTATAATTAGTAGAAAGTTAGCCTTATATATTACAACCCTTCACGACCCTAATAAAATGGTTCATTAATTTTGTGCCTGCTAATACAAGACAAAAAGTCACATTGATATTTTTTACCATTAGCTAAGTCACAGATTACTAAATAGTTACAATACTTTTCTGCTGGATGGAAACAAGTTTACAACATCACAACCAATAAACCGTGAAAGTTGGTCTCCTATTTAAATACCAATAAGCAAGATGACTATTAGAAAGACCTTAATTTCTAAACACAATTTTGCACGACCCTAAAGACTGCACAGTTCATAATGACAGAGTACAGTCCGTGGTACAGTCGAGTGCGGCCATAGTGCGTCGCACGCGCAATTACGCGAGCAAGTAGAGTGCAGGTGAGCCGCTAGCCGCCGCCTCGGGTGACACTTAGCAAGCAGACTGGATGGGGCACCGCCAACCGTGAACTATGTCGCCGATCGCGGGCTGGTGAACAAATCAACAACTACTAGTCAATATAAATTAAATTCTAGAAATAGTGAATACAAGATAATCATGCTTTTCGCTGCTCCAAGAAACGATTTGGAGCACCTTTACTTGCTTCTCTAAGGCGGAAGTACAATAGTCTTACCTACATTATTTAAAAGCATTGAAGCAAGTTGCGTATAGTCAGCTCTCATTAAAATGTGTCACCCAGAAGCAATGAAGAATGTTACTAGGTATGCCAAATCCCTTGAAATTGTGTCTCAGTAAAGCCTGTATGTATACAAATACACTAGTTTTTGTCGTAGTCAAAAATACTAAGTAGTTTTGATTTTATACGCATTCAAAGTTTCGAAAAATATCGAGTCCCGCTAATAGTCACGTGACCGCTTGTGACGTCACGTCACAACGCGCCGCGCCCCCGCGCTTAGTATCAAGTCGGCAGCGCTGTAGTAGGTGTAATAGCTTGCGCAGTATTTTGATGGGTTTTCGTCCGCGAATTACGTTAATAGTCCAATAATAGTAATTATTATTCGTTTAATAAAATGGATGAAGGATTCGAAAAAGGGCGATCGGATAATCTACCTAAAATAGATGGATTAATGGTTGCGCATTATTTATCAACAAATAGTAATTTCGTTGCCACCGAAATGCGAGGAATAAAAATGCAAAGGTAAGTAAACTTTCCTTGCTACTACCTACTCATGCTTAATAGTTTATCTGTTCTAAATCTTGTTTTATCAAACAAAATATCCAACTAATGTCGTAATGGAAGAATGCAACTCAAACAGTAAAAGTAAGTTCGTCCAGATCCGTTCAGTATGCTTTGCGTGAAAGATAACAAACACACACACACTCACAAACTTTCGCATTTATAATATTAGTAGGAAGTAGGATAGGTACCTAGGATGTAGAAGTAGTGGTTTTTTTTCTCTTTATTTAAGGAACTTTGTCAATACTGACCATGTGGCTCCGTCAGGTTTACACGTTGTACATTTTAAATATAAGATAATAAGCTAACAACAAGGTTACGTATTAAACAATAACATTTGGTACATCTTTTTTGCCTCATCTGACAGGGGGGCAGCCAGAACGCTATTGCATCTAAGTAGTGGGTTGAACGTTACAGACGTACTAAACATTTTTTTTATTTGTATTTTTTTTGTTAACAAAATATGTAAGGCCATTTTATTTTATTTAATGTTAATTGCAAAATGTAGATGTTTGAGCAGATATTCTCAACCTTTATTTGTAGTTTTTACTAACGAAATACGTAAGGCCATTGATTATTTTAAACTTATTTCAGATCGGCAAGAGACAACTATGGCGATGATGCTATTGGTTATGTTCAAGTAAAAAGAGTAGGTGACGTATGTACAGTTAAATGTAGAATCACTCATTAATCAAAATATTATAATATGTAGTACTATGTAAAAACATGGAAAATTCTGACACTAAAGTTTTTGCACCTCTGACCATTTTTTAAATAGGTATTAAATGAATGTAATCTACAAAAGATTATAATAGTACTGTAATTATATTGAAACTATTTTAATCCGGATTAATCGCGTACTTAATGATTTTGCATTTTTGCTGCCAATATAAAATCAATAAACACGCGATTAATCCGGTAAAAATTGTTTCTTTGTAAGATGAAAATAATTATTATTACTAATGTACCTTTATAAAATATGATCACTATACTGACGTCAAAATGGTCTTTACAACAATAAACTGTATCTCCAAATGGATCTAACCTCTTCATAGCTTTTATCCATTTTTTTCTCATTTTAACGTCCTTTGGAACTATAAAAAACAACTTATCCGGCGAATTGGTAGTTGTATTTTTACCGGCACAACACATGATTTTCTGGTATTTGGATTGGACATTTTTAAAAGTATTTAATTATAATTTGGACGGCACAGGCGCGCGATCGCTAGCGGACTGAGTGATACAGATTGAGCGTGTTGTGGTGTGACGTCACACCGTCACCGGGCGTTTACAACTTGTTTTACTTCTAATCAGAAACTAATTGACGTATCGAAGTAATTTTTTCACTAGTATTTTTTATTTTTGACAGAGAATATGGAGTGCTAATAATCAAAATTAGTTAACATTCTTCATTGGCCGAATATTCCCAGCTCTCTCCCTAAAATTTTTCCATGGTAGATATTTGTTTTTTTTTCTTTTCTTTGTACTAGGATAGAATAAAATCTCTTGTACATCATCTTGTTATTTTAATGATAAGATATTATGCGATGAATTCATAAGTTCAGTAATCATCATCTACATGTTTCCCCAACCTTAAGTTGAAACCTATAGTTAGAAAGAAAACATTTTTATTATCTCTTGTACATCATCTAGTCATTGAAATGATAAAGTATTACGCGAAAAATTCATAAGTCCACTAATCTTCAAATCTTCATCTACGTTTTTCCCCATCCTAGTAAGTAATGATAAGATATACGAATGGACTTTAAACACTACGGCTGATATCTACAATCCGGAAACTTGGTGGTTCACTAAATGTTTGAATGTTTTTAAAGTCATAAATCTTCACGTATAATACCTATAAGTCACTTTTCTCGTACAACCCACTGTATGGATTGTGATGTTTTTTTTCATCAGAATATCACATAGGCTACAATTTATAAAGCATTGTGAAGATAATAGGTTTCAACGCAGACCAAGACGCGGGCAGCAGTGGCTGCTTAAAAAACTATATGTAAATATGGTTTAGTAGATATTGGACCTATTCGCAAAATGACTTACGCCAAAAAACTACCTATTCTCGAAATGACCTAGTCTTCAATAGACCTCTTCGCATAATATCTCGTTCTGCAAAAGACTCATTCCTACAAAGCCTTATTCGTGAAATGGCCTATTCTTAAAAGGACTGACTTTTTAAAATTCCTATTAGCTTCAAGTTTAACATCTAATTAGTTATGTTATGTTTTGAGCATAAAGCCAATAATTAGTATTTATAACACCAAGCCCCAGCTAATCAGAGCCAAGGCAGCCAATCAGAGCCAAGCCAGCCAATCCTAGCCAATCAGAGCCATGCCAGCCAAGCCAGCCAATCCTAGCCAATCAGAGCCATGACAGCCAAGCCAGCCAATCCTAGCCCTGCCAGCCAAGCCATCCAATAGGAAGCCACCGCCATGCCAGTTGACGCTCCCCACTACAACTTCCGCCAGCCGTGTGCCCTAGGGTGGGAGCAAGCCCTTATAAGTTTATTATTATTTTAACTAATTAATAAAGCCATTTAATTAGACAACAGTGTTAGTGTTGTTACAAGGTATATATTCGTAGAAGCCAGGAAGGCTTGCAAGCATGCAAGCAAGATGTCAGGTAAGAACGTAACAAGGCAAGCATATAAGGCAAGATAGCATTTAGACAGTTACGCAAGCATGCAAGCGAGTGTGCAAGTATTCAAGCAATCAAGCATGCAACTAAGATTTTCAAGTGCTTATGCTTTTTCGCTCTTGCGTGTCGAATAACAGCATATTCAATCGGTTCTGCAACTTTATAATTTCAATCTTACATGCTCGAAAATGATATATTTTTAACATTACACAATCTTTGCTCATTGGGTTTTCTTTGATCAAGAACATACCTATTTAATTTTTTTTAATAAGATTACACCTATTCGACCCATGTTCTAAGACACAACCAGTTTCCAGTCAGCCCGTCATGTCCATCCACATACTGTCATTTCCTCGTGATGGTTTTACAGTTCATTCCTACAAGCTATGTTTACAATTTTGATCTGGATCAGTATGTTGCTAACTAAAAAGCTGGGTATTTACATTTTTATTTTTATTTTATCACAACGATAACGATGTTATTATCATGAATGACGTCAATGAAATGAACACGTTACGAAATCTTAAGTTTTAAGTATGTATCATGACAATACTTTTTCTACAACTCAGCCTATTATCGCATAGAATTACGGATATTAATCTACATAACATTCCAATCATCTATCGTATTATAATAATGAACTGAGACTTCTACGAGTTAAATTAATTCAGCATCAGTATTTTAATGTCTTTATTTATTTGATGTAAGTACAAAACAGTACTCAACAGTACAATGCAATTTAAATTCTATCTTCAGTTGTTTTTAAATACGAGTACGTAGGCGACAATTAATAAAATAACTATAGTTTCTTTCAACCGTACCGTAGGCCAATTGTAAACTCGTCGGCAAGGAGTTTGCATACATTTGAATTTAATTTCTCAAACAGGAAATAACGTGGTGGCGCAAAAATCGCGAACGAGCGATAAAAAAAGATACAAAGCGAAGTTAAATATGTCGCTTAGATCCAAACAAGATGAGCAGTGGACGATTTCTGGAAATTGAATTTAAATACAGTTGATATTCATGTTATTTGGACAAACGGTGTTATTTGGAATAAGTCTTTTCATTGTTAACTACCTACTACGAGCATACTCCTCATCAGAAATATCGAAACACGTCTGATGAAGTTGTTCGTCCAACCATATTGTGACCGTGTTTAAACCCAAGAAAGATTCCATTTCGTGAAAGAAATCAAATGATTGGCCAAACTGTCAGCTAAACAATCTTGTACCTTTTTCATGAAGGCTTTCTTGGGTTTAATTAGGAGACAATAAACATAAACGGACGTGTTTCAATTTTTAAGTGTATTCTTATGCAGATAGCTCAATGATCTTCACATGCCGTGTGTACTTTTAGAAGTTTATTTTATTTAGAAGTAACGTGAAGTTAGATCTAAATAGTTCTTAATAGAAATCTATTCTATCTAGTAATAGAATTTATCGATCTATCCTTATTCGAATAAGCTTCGTCTAAGTGGATTTATTAATGTAATAGTTATTAAAGTCAAAGTTAAAAATAGCAGCAAACAAGTACAATTGTACACGCAGCTTGTTTGTTATACAATCTGAAACACATTTTATGATATTTATATTTTTATCGACAAACTATCGATAGATCGTTTGTGTTAGTGTTAGATATCACACTTATCCTCCTTTCGCCCTTAGCGATCTCGTCCAAACAACCTTCGGGTAAAGAAACATTAAAATAATAAATAATAATAGGAAAAGGGAATTTAAACAAATTATATATGGAAAATGTAAAACACTTTTTTACGAAACAACTAAGATTTATAGGACAAAACTTTAATACATCAATATAAATCATACAATATGTTCTACTACATAAATAATGCAGATATACAATATCGCTGGGAGCGATCTTTTAATATATACATATATACATATTTGCGATTTAAACGTACTTGTTGTTTTGGTTTATTTAAAAATCTAGGCCTAGAGAAGTAACAAGACGACATGTGAGAAACGAGCTCTTTTAAGTACATTCCCGATTTATTCAACGTATCGAACGAATGCATCAATATAAACTTATACGTCTAAATAACACCTGAATACAAGATAGTTTCTTAAAAGACACTGACAAAGAGTCCCAAGTTCTCGTAAACCGAGTTGACAATAAGTGAACTCGTAACGCCATTCAGAATAACGCAAAAAGCAGTCTATCAAGGTAAAAACGCAACAATCGCCGGGAGTTCATCAATCTTCCCGTGACTATGGCGAGGTGCGCGGGCGACGTGACAATGACTCTGGTCATCTAGCCAGAGAAATTATTAATTGGCTCCAAACTCATAACAAAGAAGCGGAAATATAAAACTTATGCGATGGTACCCCGCGGCGAGAGGCGCTCTACCTGACTCTTGCCCTGCCATTGTGTTTTGATTCCAAAGAAGGTATTTGCTTTTGATACCCTGTGGGAAAATTGCGCAACGATCACTTCACGTTATACGGAATCCATGAACCGTCACGTTATCAAATACCGTATCATGTCCAACAGTGAACTCGAATGCCTTGTTAGAGAAGCGAAGGCTTTTTTAACGAAACCCTTTCGAGCATTTTACCTGGGGGTAATCCTAGATAAGAAAACAGTTAATACGGCATACTGCACATTAAGTGACGACAAAGAGGCAGTCCTACGCGTGAACAATAAAATTGTTAGTCAGTAAAAAATATACTTTGCTACATACCTAGACAGATCGTAAAAAAATAATACCCTTCATGAAATGATAAGAACGGAAAAACTGATTTCGGTCTTCACTGTGGCTATGGAGTTTTGTGTCGATTTCAAGAAATCACACATTTATCGCGAAAAACAGAGTGCCTACCTACACTTCACGTACCTTCACGTACCGCAAATAGGTATTTGCGGTAAGATGACGAGAAGTGAAGCATACATTGATGCACTATTTTGAAAAGGGCTGCTACATAAAATCGTAAGTATGGGAAGGTTATGTCAACGATACCTATCTACAACGGATGAACAAAGAGCAACAAATGTTCCAAAACAAAACAATATCTTATCGTGTATCTTTGTACTTTAAATCTCCATTGGCGCCATATCTACAATCGCTAAGCGCTAAATTGTAAATTCACACCTCTTTGTTCCCTGGTCCAGCAATCCGATGTCCGCAGTCCACTGCAATAGCCGCTCTATATCTCACGGACGAGTGTCAAATAAATCCAACAACGCTTCCTAGAAGGGATACAGCGGCGCTTTAAAGGCCCACCATTTTTTATACCCTTTTAAATATAATAAATGATGCCCCTACGAAAAAAATCCGACCTGCTCACGTAGATAACGATCAGGAACGATTTTTATGGAAATTCTAGCCGGAATTATAATGATCAGAAATCCTTTGGGATGTGATGGAGCGAGTAGACAATATGTCGGCACAAGGTACGCTTTGAAGTAGACACAAACCTAATATTTGATCAACATTTCTGATAAAACACTATTTAGTTCCATGACAATAGCTGCAAATGCATAGTTTGATTATGGACAGAACAATTTGAATTATAATTATATATTACTAATAATACTCAATTTGGCCACAAACTTCGATTGCAACCGAATTAAATTTATTATGTCACTTGTTGTAATGGTACCAACTATGTGACATTATGTAAAGAGGCCAGCGCAACTTAGCTAGCGGTTTTCCTATGCGTATGGAAATCTGAAAAGGTCGGCTTTGAGAATGAAAAGAGGAATTTAGACACAGCACCTCAAAGCGTATTTAAGGAAACGCCGGCGTCTAAGAGACAATGTGTCTCGTCTCGTCTCATCTGAGACGCCTCTTAACCATTTCGCCCGCAGCCTTTTGTTATTCTACAAAAAATGAAATTCCCATAAAGCACTCGAACCTTTTATTTCCTCACTTCTTCCATGTGAATGTTCAATATTCTATTAAGGCTTAGTTTGTTCGTTCTTCGAAAAGGGACTTATGTAAGAACTAGGTTTCTTTGTTATGTTATGAAAAAATATAATGAAAGTATGTTTATAAATACAGAAGCCATTACCAGATCGTTTTCTTTGAAAAGCTGTTTATTGATTGAAAGGTTTAGCGATATTCTTGAATAAAACTTTGACCAGCCGGGCTGGTATGCGCAGCGCAGCAAACGTATCGTCATAGCGCCAGGTCGTGAGTAATTTGTATGGCCGTTAGTTAGTTAGTTAGTTTTGCAGGGCTTTTTCCGCACTTAGCCTCACGATTGGGCCATTGTGCGTGTTTGCCTCTATTCCAACCAGCCCAAGTCCTCCCAGAAGGCTAGCAGCCTGCCTAGGCCACTAAAGATTTCTGGGAATGATGTTGGGTTTTTTAGAATGTCTGCTCGCTGTTTTTCCACACTTGTGCACTCCATGAGTACATGCTGTGGCGTTTCCTCTTCCTCGAGGCATCCTCTGCATCGAGGGCTGTTTGTTACAGGTGTATTTAACAAGCACCTATTTAACATAGGTATGTTAAATAGGTGCTTGTTTAGGAGACAATGGCCCGTTATTATCCCTATAACTCTGCGTAGATTGTCGCGCTTTAGTTTGGCGAGGTTGCGGGCAAGCTTTTTAGATGGCATCTGAACTGCATTTTTAGTTTGCCTGCAGCCTTCACTGTTTGTCCATTCTAGCAGATGGTTTTTTGTGGTGTCTTCTCGCAGCCATGTTTTTATTTGGGCCTGCGGTATAGGTAGTAGCGGTTCTGGGCCAAACACTGTTGTCGCGGATCCCTTTTTCGCGAGTTCATCGGCTGCGTCGTTGCCGAGAGAGTTACTGTGTCCCTTGATCCACTGCAAGGTTACCTTATTTTTCCTTGCAATGTGTTGGAGTGCGTTGTGGCATTCCAATATGAGGGCAGAGGTTATGGTGTTGTTTTGTAGAGCTTGAAGCACGGATGCACTGTCCGAGACAATTTTGATGTCGAGGTCTCCGACGTCTCTGGCTGCAACCGCCTGTGCTGCTCTGATAATTCCGATACATTCTGCTTGGAAAATTGTGTTTAGTTTGTCCAGGGTGGTTGATATGTTGATGTTTAAGTCGTACGAGAATACTCCGGCTCCAGTTCCTAGTGAGGTTTTGGAGCCGTCTGTGTATATCCTAACTTCTCTGACGCCAGAGTTGTCTTTCCGTTCTTCGGTAAGTTGGATAATGTATTCTCGATCAAAGATGTAGTGGCATGGTATCCTGTCCATGGGTGCATCTAGAAGGGGTCTTTCCTTCGTGATGTCCTCCATGATTTTGGAGTGCGTTGTCATAGTGTTTTGTTTCCATAGCCCATTTGCTCTTAGTCTTAAGGCAGCTGCCTTTGCTTCTTCCTGTATGACCAGATGAAGAGGTCTGAGGTTCAATAGGAACTCTAGGGCGGCTGATGGAGTGGTTCTCATACATCCTGTAGCTGCCACGCTCGCTAGGCGCTGCAAGCTTTGTAGTTTGGATTTGATAGTGGACAGTTGCGTTCTGGGCCACCACACAACTGATCCGTAGGTTAAGGAGGGTCTGATAACTGACGTGTATAGCCAAAGTGTGATTTTTGGATTAAGACCCCATTTTCTGCCAAGGAGTCTTTTACACTGATAGAATGCTATACAGGCCTTTTTAATTTTGTTGTCAATGTGAATTCCCCAGTTCAACTTGCTATCGAGAGTGATGCCCAGATATTTTACTTGAGTTGATAGGGTTAATTCGGTGTTAAATAATTTTGGTAGTTTTAGATTTGGTAGCTTCCTTTTGTTAGTGAAAAGGATGAGCTCTGTTTTTTTGGGGTTGACTGACAGCTGGTGTTCCTCACACCATTTTTCTACAATCTGAAGAGCAGCACGCATTACATCACAGAGGATGTTCTCTGCGTTCCCATTTATCAGAATTGCTAGGTCGTCTGCATAACCAATGGTAGTGTAGCCTCTTTCGTTCAATGCCCTCAAGAGGCTGTCTACTACTATGTTCCATAGGAGTGGTGACAGAATGCCCCCTTGGGGGCACCCCCTGACCACCCTTGCACGGGTGATCGTTTTTACCGCAATTTGGACCGCCCTTTTACTGACCAGCTCATTTATCCATTCCGTTATGACTGGTTCTACTTTCAGTTTTTGTAGGGCGTGGTTGATGCTGTTGTGCATTGTTTTGTCAAATGCCCCTTCTATGTCAATAAAAGCGGCAAGTGTTGATGCTTTGTTGTTAATGGCCGATTCTATTTTATGCACTACCATGTGTAGTGCTGACTCTGTTGATCTGCCTTTCCTGTAGGCGTGTTGCTGTGGGTGAAGAGATCTGGTCTTTAACACATCGTCTCTTAGGTGTCTATCTACTAGTTTTTCTAGTGTTTTCAGGAGAAATGAGGTTAGGCTGATAGGCCTGAAGGATTTGGCTAGGGTGTAGTCTTCTTTGCCTGGTTTAGGCAGGAAGACTATTTTTGCTTCCCTCCATTGCTTCGGTACGTATTTGAAAGCTATGCAGGCTCTATAAATTTGTAGTAGGTGATGACTCATCACCTACTACAAATTTATAGAGCCTGCATAGCTTGATGAGTGATTTGGTTCGAGTGCCATTGTAGAAGCGCTGGGAATATGCCGTCCAGTCCAGCGGATTTAAATGGTTGGAAGCTTCTCAGGGCCCAGCCAATTTTATCCGTGGTTACGATTCTACTTGCAGTTTACTTATTAGTTATGTCGTAACACTGCCAGGATTCGACTTTGTACCAGGGGTTCTGGGCACAAAGGACTTTCTGCAGTATCGCGGAGTCGGTGATGCGGGTATGTATCAGGAGGCCTGCTCTGAGCCTCTTTTTTAAGTCTGACTGTCTGATGACAGCCAGAGTGGTTTCGGGTATAGGTGACTCGATGTTGTATGGCCGTATCGTTTTATCAACTGTTGCTTACATGAGAGGCTAAGAAGAAGTCTTCGTGTGATATAAAAAAGCTAATATGAACAATTTTACTTATCGATTTTTAACATGTAGACACGGGTATGTATCGTCGAAACTAACTGATAACGATAAAAATCACACTATAGTCCATCATCTATGTGCATCTACCATAATCATCTTCATCAATCTTCATCATCATTATCATCACCATAGATGTCAGCTGCTACGCACAGCAGCCTATTAACGCGTGCCAGGTTGGGAGATATCATCATTGAGTCGTCATCATCAACATCACCATTAACATCATCACCACCACCATACATGACGGCAGCCTATGCGCGCGCCGTATTATGTGAGTCATCATCATCATCATCATTCATTATCATCATCACCATGATCGTGGCAACGGTGGACTCCCTACGCTGCCCTTATCTTCACGAATGAACTCATCTATTTCCACATTATATCATTATAAACTCCACAATACTAAAAATGTATTTCCAGATTGTTTTAAATTCAATAAAAAAGTAGTTTTATATAATTATCTTCACTTGTGAATGGCAGTAGGAAATAGTTTTTATTTCTTTGGATATTTTATACCAACTCAAAACGGATTAATGAAGAAAGAACACAATCAAATCTACCAAACGCCGCGTCCGCAAAAACCTGACCATATCGCCAGAAGATTGGGGAACTGCAAAAGAACCACTGTTTACCACTTCGTTTCCCATTCAATGTATTGTTCGGAAGTGAAGAAGTGCTCCATACTTGGAAATATAATGCTTCCTTTTGTACGAAAGTTAATATTTTAGACGAACGAATTTCGTTTCTATTGTTGCCCCGAAGCGTTACCTGCGATTGAAAAGAATGAGCATGCGGATAGCACACTTACTTTAGGGAGAATGTTATAAATAGCGCAAATATCCACGAATAGATAATGCACGTAATGCAAAGCACATCTCATAAGAGGGCTGGACAATGTAATTGATCGTTGTTGAAAAAATCTCTCCCAATATGGAATAAACCCCGAAGTTCTTCTATACTGACTGACTGAACAAAAGTTGTGAAAAAAAGATTTTTCCACGACTAATACGTGTATAAGGTAGGTGTATCTTTAGATCTACAGTGAGGAAGCTCTGAATTTAAGGGAATAATCGTTATGATCCCTGACCAGGAACGGCAAACGATCAAATAATCCATGGAGAAGGCGGATGGTAAACTATATGGCCGATCATATTGATGGCTGCACAACGATATTAAATTCGTTGTGGCTGCATGTTCACTCAAAACGTCTAGAAGAAACAACATAGCACCTAATATGGCTGTAGCATGTCAGCAAAAAAAAAACAAACAAGAAACTAACTTTTAGTACCTACCTAAGTATATGTGGAGATGCCTACTTTTTGTAGGCACGTGAATAAAGAATTTAACCTTGAATTGTAAGGAAGTGAAAAAGTAATTGTTTTCGTAATATAAACTGCTTATTAGATCCACCGAAACGTTACCAATTGTAAAACAATGTCTGTCGCGATGTGACGACACGCCTTCTAATGGCATGCGAGCTAGGAGACCGTCGCGTGCTGACCTTGGATGACGCTAGTACGTTTTCCTACTTCACTTCCTGCTCGATGCCATCTTGCTCGACTTGATCTTACTTTGAATACATACTGGCTAAGTGCTGCGCGCGTCTTTTATCTCAGTAGGCATGTATGTAGGTAAGTACTAAATATATATCAAAGTTTGTCAACCAACAAAAAGGTGTCTATGAGGGAAATGAAGACAGGAAGAAGAGACAGATACATAGGCGTTACTTACGAGTATGCACATAAAGAAAAATAAATATTTTTTGTAAATATGTAGTTCGATAAAACTACAACAAATACAAAAAAAATGTTTTCATGTTTTAACACCCAAAAGAGTAAGACGAATTTCAGTAATGGCCAGCCTTACAGCATTCGCTCACTACGCCTTTTGTTTAACCGAATGTACTTGCGTTACAGCACAGCGCCGTTTCTTTTGTGCTGAAAATCATAGGGACTTCCTGAGAGCAAGCAACAGAATAGTGTTGGCAACAGAATCGGGGATCATGACATGCAGAGACAATGAGCAATGCGACGCTGGAGCGCGAGGCGCGACCAGAGACAATGTTATGCCCCACTCCGCGCCCTCGCAATCTTCCTAATGAGTGAACCCTTTCACACTCAACACAAAGCCGAGGTTTCACGGGTGATGTGACATGTATTCACGCCTTCGCCCCTTATTAATCCGAACTGAAATGAGTTTTTTACCTTATATGTCGTAGGTGACAGTGGTTTCTATTGTTTATGAAAAAAGTGGAAAAACGTAGACTTTAATTTGTTCTTTGTTAAACCAAATAAATAAAAAGCCCTCTAACTACACAGTACTCATTTGCAAATCATCAGCCTTGATAATCAATAAACATTTAATTTATCTATGCCAAGACAGCCCACTAATCTCTTCCAGGGAAGTATTAATCTAAGTCATTTGTTTGTAAGTCAAAGCCGGTAAAATTATCACTAATTCGAAAGGCAATTACATACGTAGATATTACTTGTTCTATCCTTTAGTGACACATGAGTAAAATTTAAATTGTACCCACTAATGATTAATGGTATGGTCCATTAACACGAGAACCAACACGCAGAGCCTCACTTTAACCAAATCTGTCGAACTTCTGTTGTCCAAAATAAACTGGGATCCACTGGGTATCGTTAGAGTAAAATATTATACCAACCAATTCATAAGTTGAAAAGAAAATCATTACGTCCGCCTCATGTTCGAAAGGTCAACAAATTCGATTATCTATGAATCTCATTCGTATCACTAAATAACTCCGTTCGTCGAAAATAGTAACGGTAACGAAAAAACAATTTAAAAACAATGCCTTTTATTATTGTGTTTTGTAAATAAACTATTTGCCTACTTATTCAATACCTTGGTTTTCAATTTGGAGAAAAAAACAGGGTAATTAAATAAACATAAAAGTCCAGATTAAGAATAAGTTTCATGAACCTCTTTGTGTGTGGATAAGTACTCGTACTGACATAATAGTTGCATCACTAGTAGAGTAAGCATTGATGTAATAACAAGGATGTTAGCAGTTCTGTGTAGCGCAATATGCCGAGTTCGCGAAATAGGAAGCCAAGAGAATGTGAGACAACGTACAAAGTTAAGAAACCTACACTAGAAGGGGTCATTTAATAGTAAGGATATAACATCTACTACAAGCTTTCAAGCTTTATAAACATACTACAACAATAGAAATCGTTTCAATTGATGCTTAAAGAAAGCAACATGACTTCCATATTTCTCGTCAAAACAAAAGAAGTATGTAATAAAATGTGTAAATCTAACAACTTCATCTTAATCAATCTTGTTCTGAAATATTGTAAATAAAAGTTTCAAGTATTAATTATTTGTAGAACTACACCATCGCATAGCAAATTATTACAATTTGTGAATGGTGAAAAGATACCTATAAAATAATAATAACAAGTAATCTGTTTGAGTACCTACTTGTAAAGGAAGGATACATAATAAAATATTTACACCTGTAAGTTTGATTAACAATGATGAAATCAGACATTGTACCCTTTTAGTTACGTTGTCGAAGGGTCTCCTCATATTCGATAATCCTTGTTAATATTATGAAAACTTTGAATAAAACACAATGTATTTATTATTTTATTTTATGGACAGATAGATAATTCAAAAAGATTAAATAACTATTTTTAACTCAAATAGTTTTAAATCGTTTTTATCGCTTCATAATAATCGTCACCGTCGCACTAAGGTATACTCGTAGTACTTTATTTTTAAAATCAGGGTTAAACACCTGCACACCAGAAGCCGCCATTGAACCCACAGGATCAAGTTGCGGGAAGGGTGGCACAAATGCGCTAAAGAGTCGACCATCTAGCTTAATAAATTAAAGAGTCGCATAGATACCAAATTGTAAACGTAGATACTTTAATATTAATTCGTTGAATACAGCATCCTACCGTACATATGTCGTCAGTCACAGATAAATAATTTAAAACGATATCACTCAAGTGTAATGGAAACTGGGGATAAAATTATGAGTACAAAACAACGATATAGTAATCATAAGGGAGACGGGTGAACCGATTTCATGCTAATTAAAAAAGATTAGAAAACGTCCTTAACTTAATAATAACGATTAAAATTAAATAGAATTGTCGACTGTATTGCACTCGCTGTTCCCGCTGGGGCAAGGGCACACAGGGCAAGTTACGTCAAATCGAAGCCCAACAAGTGTTCGCTGCATCCCTCCTTAGAGAACAGAAACACGCTTAGTCGCAATGTGGTTAGGTATTATTTAATTACATTACTGCAGCTACGTAATCGAGTCACTATGCGACGATGACGTAAAACCGCAGCCACATTCGGAAGCTGGAATTCATTTAGAATTAGGCACGAGTACCTACTGCCTACGAGTTAATAGGTTATTGCCTACTTCCTTACTCGCCTCAAAGATGAAGCCGAACAATTATTACATTTGGCGATAGGAAGTCGTTACAATTGAATCAATTGTATGTCCTGTTTGGACAGAGATTTCTTATGTATGTAAGATAGTATGTACGATAGGTGGTAGGAGGTCGTGTATCACCCGAAAGAAACGAGGTAGGGTGGACCTACGCGTTTGAAGAAAAGGATTAGTTAGTCGCTGTAACTGCTCTCCATTCTCTGCCGAAGCTGGAAGTTAGATTGAAGTAAAAGATTATGACTCATTCATTACACACTCGACAAAAATATATTATTAGCTTACTTGTACCTTGAGTTAGTGGACATTGATAATTATAAGTTTGCAATAACCACCCCAACCCTTTGCTCTGAACGAAATCGATAAATAATTTAACTTAATCCGACACCGATAGAGGCGACAGATGTGTACGACAGGGCTTTGGCAGAGTATTCATGGAACTCCCTCCGAGTACAAAGACCCTCCCGAATTGTGCAAACTGCTAGCTGGAACCGCATCTGTCCACTTGCGCTTTATACAGATTTAGTGCTGTTACAGTTCTATCATATCGATATCGACCTTCTAAACAGACATAAAACAATCACCCATAAACTGTAAAATGCTCAGAATATCATGTCACTATTAATAGCATTTTACGTTACTTGCATCATATAACGGCGTAAAGTGTACATCAGTAATGTTCTATCAGTAAATCGATCGAGAACGCCAACTTCCTGAAAACTGTACGGTTTTGCAAACACAGCGGAACTGGCATTGTTTCATTACCAAGAACAGTTTGTATTTGAGACATATTACAACGGACTTAATACTTCCTGTTTCCAATGAGAAAGTAAACATGAGCTCTTTGTTTGGGTGAAGCAAGTACCTAACGAGTTAGAAATTGAAGCATCAAATATCAAAGCTGTACACAAGTCTAGAAGACAGCAGAAATTGCAACAGTTATAATATATCATGGTGAAAATGCAAAGCACTCTTTAACTCGATAAAATACAAATATCTTCGTGTCTATCCTAAAGTAATCGGACGCTGCACTCTGTCCCTCACTGAGATAAAGTCGCCCTAGCATTCAAACAAGTGGCTCACACACACATTCGAATAATCAGGAAGTACAATGGAGATTAAAGACTTCTGACACACACACGTGTCATTAATATAATAATATTCGTGTACCATTTATAGAGGTAGCTGCGTATAAATAATATTGTGCACGCACACAAAGGAGGAATTTAAATAAAGCGTCTCTCGCTTTGTACCAGGAAGTAACAGCTCAGTTACCCACACATAGGAAGTGTGATACGAGTTAGTAGGTATTTCGTGTGGCGCTGGCGCACACTTGTGCGTTGGCTACGCGTGGGAGCGCGCGCACATGGCCCGATTGGGACATACCGAGTGAGCCCCCAGACGATACACTTTTTATGACGCCCTACGTGTCACAAAATATTTTGGATGCTACTGACAAACTACCACGATTAACGATGTCAACATAATATCATCCAGATTCTCTTAGACGTTGGTTTTAGTTTGTTTGAGTTTATTTCATGAATTTTGATTGAACGAGCAACACCAAAAGCAACGAAAGAGTAATAAAAACACAACTGTTTAAAGCAAAGCAAATTAAAATAAAAAAAACGTATGAATAGGTATCTAGAGCAGCATCCTCGGGAAATTTGTCTTTTAATATATAACCTTGCATCTGATCTAGCGCACATGTTTGATGCAAAAGTCCTTATTATTAGCAGGCGTTGTATTCTGTTGCTTCCTTGATGTCTTAAATATGTGAAATAGTCTAATCATCGAGATAAATAACTACGTGTGCAACATATCACGGTAAAAAAACGTTCGCTGCGTATAGGTATACTTTTGAACCCTCCATCAATACGGGTGCATTCCCAACCCGGTTTTTTGATCCCATATTCGATCCCGGCAAGCCGAGGGGTCGTTTTGTCATGTGACACTTGTGCGCTCAAAACTCGCCCAGGGGTTTACTCGTTAAAATCATGGATTAATTGTCTATTCACTGGATGCAGCTAACAGAATATTGATTTCGGAAGCTAATGTAAGCACCGATGCACATTAGCCAAAAACTAAAACCTTTCAACCAAGCAAATGCATGTGACAAATTTGCACATATTATATACTTACTAGGGTATTTATCGAATGTCGGATGTAGTAGGTACCTCGAATTCGAATATCGAATTAATAACTTTCCATTTATTCCTTCTGAGATAAAAAGTGCTCCTGTTAAACAATCTAGTAAATCTATTTAATGGACATTTCGATTAGGTTATAGGGTCACACCGCGTAGTAACAAGGAGGCATGTAATAACGAAGTTGAAGTAAAAAAAATCTCGAAGTCTCAAATTGCAATATTTTACTGGGTTGCGTGACCACAAGTGGACGCGCGTCGCCTGAGGTCGACGGAAGTAGACGATTTCTTTGCCAACCATAACTACGAGCTTCGTGAAGGAAAAGGTTGCAACGGACATTTGCCCATTACATCCAATCTTTGAATCTACATCACATTAAATAATTTTATATCCGTTTTTATATCTCGTATCTCTTGTTTTTATATCCGTGCGTAGAGTTTAAGTTCCAGCCGAAATGAAGTCAAGAAAATAGTGGTGCGTTTTCAGCGGATCAAAGTCAAAATAAGTAGTGATAATTCTTTCTGACTTTCTGTTTCCCAATAAGACAACGGTAAGTGGCGCAATTTTAGCCTGACATCATTGCCTAGTTTTGATGTGGCACCTCATTATGTAACAGACAAAACGAGGCCGCAGTTTGCGAACCAGCGCGCGGCTCGGAAGTGCGTCTGAGGCTTGCCATTGCAACATTCATTGTTGTTGCAGCAATAAACCGAACACATCTTGTTGCTTCAAAACATATTGAGATCATTAAGTAAGTAGGTATTGATGCCGTGTAGCCTAAATCAGTTATTTTTATTATTTCTGGTTGACGATGAAGTGTCAAGGTCTTGAGTTATTTTCCAAATATTCACGTCTTCAGCTGGTGCCATTGATACTGTATAATAGTATGAAAGTAATTACGAACACTTACATATTAATACAGTTTCTTGTTGATTGACTTGAATGGAATTTCGTTGCGGGTCAAGTCAACACACAGGAAGCACTGTCATTTCCATACGATTGCAATTTAAAATAGTTCGGCATTCGTAGCAGACTTCCGTTAAATTTGCAACGCTTTTCCTTCCTCTGGTCCGACAATTTTGTTGTTATTGTTATATGTAGTTGATACTTTCGTCAACTCGTTACTTTTTGGTTTTTGTTCTACTATAACGGTATATAGCAATGTAGAAATAGAGAAATAGCCAGTATCTAAAACATATAGGAATAACGGGACGACGGATCCTGGCATCCGTTATGGACCCGTTCCTCTTCCGCAGCGCGGCCATCATCGGAAGTTGGTTCAGATTCGCACCCTCCACCCCCACTCTTCCCCTTCGGCCCTCACACGTCCGCCGCCCGCGGGCCGCTGCTGCCTAATTTCCTCTTCCCGCGTGTATTAATTTCCGGCTCAAACTATTCCATGTATTCCATTTCCTATTAACGTTCGTTCCGAATTTGGTTAGCGACTCTCGTGATTAGATTAAGGGTGATTTGATTATACTCGTATCTCATCAACACCCTTTTTCTCGAGGACGGGTGGGATTCCAAAGGGTCACGCTCATCGTTGACAACATTTTAATTCAAAGCTCGAAAGATTCCTCTCAGAATTGACGCAACTTTAAACTATGGACCTTCTTAATTCCATTTGGCTATGCTCTATCATTCATTACGCAATAGATTTTCAAATTATTACAAATATTAGTTGTCAAATTATGAAGCTTGCAAAAATAACGGAGTACCCACGCTCTGCTGGCTGAGCATTTGCGCACACGCAATGGACTTATTTCGAGCACTTCCGCATGTGTTCGGGATTCGAGTCCGGCCGTTCGTCGCATTCCGATGGAGCCACCACCGCCATCTTAAAATGTACCTTTGCGCTGTGAATTTATTATTGAGCAAAACAGTTTTCAATGTGCCAAAGCGTCGGATTAAAGCAAGTAACTTAACGAATTATTACTGGTGGTACTAGCTCGTGGGATCAGGTCATGGTCAGAGACCTGATCCCACGTAGGTAAATAGAATATACTGAATACAACAACAGGAAAATATTTAACTCCTTCAATTAATCAGATCAGAGAATCAGATGAATAAGAGGTACTTAACTGACGATTAGTGAAAAGAAGGTAAAAAACGATCATACAATCAGAAATATCGATATGAGATCCATCAGATGTCTTAGACTCTGTGCTTGACGGACAGACAGAGAATGCTAAACATAAACCTATACAACGGTACCTAAAATGAAAAGATAAGTACCCAATATACCTAAGTAAACAAACTGATAAAACATGGTTATGTGAACCAACGTAACGTTGACGAAAGAAAGTAGCGGGAGAGCTGCGGTCACGGTCACGTATGGACGCACATCATACTCTTTTATTCTCTAAATTACTGCACATGTCTCCACGATGCGGCACGTCGGCTGCGTGCCGGCCGCGCACCTACAAACGCCGAAATACCAACGAGCGAAAGAGACAGACTGATGGCGGGAACGCGGAGCGGGCGAAGGGAGCAACAGGTAAAGATTCCGAGGCCACTTCCGTCTTGGCTGCCGAATATTTCTGTCTCGAACCGGTAGTAGGACGGCGGCCAGCACACAAGATAACCCGCCCGACACGCATACTCGGACGAGCAACACACATGGAACGTTGGCTACCCACCGACGCTTGCCAGCCGAGTTCAAAACAAGGAACGCTGCCCAACCAGTACCTCAACACATATACATACAAACAATGACTCAACTCTGAAATGCAGACGCGTCTATTTTACAATATCAGTCATAATCATTTATAAATAAATATGCCAGGTACACCCAGTGCAGTGCAGGTAATGATGATCAATGCTGAATCACATGTATCTAGTACTATTATATTATTGAGCAAACGTCGGGTCGTCTACTAGGTGGTTATGTTGTACTTGATATACATATTAGGTCCTTACCTATGAAATTGGCGTTTTGTATGGGAGGAACAAAAAGTCGAAATTTTTTTATATAGCATATTTATTTAATCAAAGTATGAGCCATTGTAATCTATGCACTTTTGCCATCTCATAGGTAGTTCATTGATCCCTTTACTAAAAAAACCATTCGAACGGGAATCAATAAAATCTTTGAAGGCGACTTGGACTGCCCCATCTGAGTTGAACTTTTTCCCTTGCAAGAAGTTATCCAAATTTCGAAAAAAATGGTAATCTGTTGGAGCAAGGTCCGGGGAGTACGGTGGATGCCTTAGAGATTCCAATTGAAGTTCTTCTAATTTGCTAGCCGTCTGTTGTGCAGTGTGTGGTCTAGCGTTGTCGTGAAGCAGCAGTGGCGTAGAGCGATTGACCAGCCTTGGTTGTTTAGCAACTAGCTTTTCCATCATGGTTTGCAATTGCTGACAATAGATATCTGCCGTAATCGTCTGGCCAGATTTGAGAAAACTGTAATGAACGACACCGGCCCCAGTCCACCAAACGCTTACAAGTAACTTTTTATTGGTCAATTTTCGCTTGGAGCAGGCTTTGGCTGGCTTGCCAGGGTCCAGCCATTGCGATGAGCGCTTCCGATTATCGTAGAGAATCCACTTTTCATCACAGGTAATGATTCGATTTAAAATCCCCTCGTTATTGTGCCGGTCAAGTAATGTAACGCAGCAGTTGACGCGCGTTTGCCGGTTTGCTTCACTCAATTCGTGAGGAACCCACCTTTCAAGTTTTTTAATCTTCCCAATTTGCTTCAAGTGGATTAAAACAGTTTTATCACTAACGCCAAAGCCTGCAGCTAACTCGGACGTGGTTTGCGATGGATCCGCTTCCACAATAGCCTTCAATTCTTCATTATCAACTTGGGTCTCCGGCCGTCCACGGGGCTTGTTTTGCAGGTCGAAATTTCCAGAACGAAAACGTTGGAACCAAAAACGCACTGTGTTTTCTTTTGCGACACAACCGCCATACACATCATTAACCCTTCGAGCCGTTTCCGCAGCACTGGTGCCACGGTGGAACTCGTACTCGTAAATAACGCGATATTTCAAATTTTCCATTTTGTAAATTGAGCGATGCAAACAGAAAAAAGATAAGTAAAAAAACAAATGAATGACGGTTTACGAAACACAACTACATGTGGAAATAGCTGTATAAATTTGAATTTCGAATTCCTAACCAAATAGGAAAAATTTGTGATCAAAGTGGCCAGTACGACAAAACGCCAATTTCATATGTAAGGACCTAATATATAAATCAAGTTTTGGAATACAAACAACCAAATGTTTATTTGGGTTAAGATTAACTAAGATGAGTTTACCAAACAAAATCAATTCAATCAACGATGTAAACATGCACAAGGAATCTTCTGTATTAAAGACAATTGTATCGAAATGTAGTGACGAGACTTCAACATAAGAAACTGATTTAAATACAGACAGACGTATAATATAGCCACTTAACTGAACCAAATGAGCTCAGCTCAAACCGGTCGGCGATCATATTGTCTCGCTCTGCACCAGGAAACTGCCGTCCGGCTGCTCAGACGTTTCCTGTGCTTTGTCTCAATACTGCCACGACATCATAAGACCCCAATCAAAAAGTCTACTGTATGGATAATTACAACTGTGTCGTAATTGGAAAATATAAAAAAAATAAAGAAGCTGAGAATCACACAGTCAGAGAGTTAAAAAACGACGACTAAACTTAAAAGTAGTTCGTAAGTGTTTATTAATCTCTGCGAAATTAATTGCACTGATATCTGCATACGAACGTATGAACGAGAAAAAACAAGTACATAGTATAATCGTGTCGCACTCACGATAACTACAAACAAGGAAATAATGAGAGTTATTAAAAACTGGCACGCTGACGTAATCCTACCGCACAGCTAGCACTTCCGCGTGCCCTAAGAATATGTTGTTATACCAACCAACTATCAACTATCTCACCCATCAAAGCTACGTCAGTCAGAAGACAACAGACCATAGGCCGTATGTGAACGGCTATCTATCCTTAATTCCTGATAACGGTTTGCGGAACACTGTTGGCGGCGTACGTTTAGTAAAAAAATGGGTCTTGGTCTCGCTCCCGAAGTTTTATCTCGGCAATATGTGAGGCGGAGCGGCGCGACGGGCGGACGGGGCGCCGGGGGGGCCGGCGTGCGTCCGCCCGCGCCACCACCGCATCACCAGTTCGCGTCGGAGAGCTGGTCGCGACGCTTGTCTGCGAGCTCGATCCCTCAGATTCGGTGCTGGTTTACGGCGAGCCGTAACACGACACGTTTGGAGGGACTGCCGCTGCTACGCGTGTGCCTGGTGCTCTGTTAACTCTGGATTTTGTGCTATTTGTGTTGTGACGATGTTTATGTGCTGAATACCCCGGCAGACTTCTATTAGGATTTTTAACGACGCAACCAGTTCCGGATCAGCTCAGCGGGTAAGTAGCGGTGCTTATCGCACGCCGCGATATCGGACTCACGCATTTCCGACCGCGCCCGATAAGGACGGAGGTGCCTCGTGATATGAACTTCAAATCCGGCGCGAAACAATAAACATTTAAAATTGAGTTATCAACTTCAGAGCTCTAATAATCCAATCAATCTAAGAATCATAAACATCAAGCATTTCAATTAATACTATCAGTTCAATAAACACACTATTCAACCCTGAAAACTTTGAGACAATAACAAAGATACGTAAATTACGCGGCTCATTCTGACTTGCTGCCCTCTAATATTTTTTTCTTTGAGACAATCCCCCTCGGATTAGGCATCATATTATAATAATAATACCCTCCCCTGAATTGTAACGATGTCCCATTGATCCCTACAAAAATTGCAACCAGCAGGTGTCAACCCTAAATTTATTTATAAAAGAGCCCTCTTTGTAGTTTTTTTTTATTTATTAGGAATGATACGGACCTGAAAAATAAGATTTGGAATATTTTATAATATATAATTGAAAAATTTATGTTTTCCGCACATTCTACATTCGTCTTTAAATAATATTTGTAAACCATTTAAAAGATTAAAAAGGTTAAAATCCGACCTTGCTTTAAAATTTAAAAAAAGCTTGCCTTACACACTTGTTTTCCTAAGCAGGATTTCAGATTCCGGAAATCTCAATGCAATTTTTTCGAATAAAATGTTCGAACGGAAGAAAAATCGGACGGTTGGAAAAAACTAAATGTTTGCGGACTTTTTATCCGCAATCCTAATCACGAAAAGAGATGTAGCCTAAGTATTTATTTACATATGAAACTTTTGGGACAATATTTATTAAATATACTTAGCTTTTTTTTGGTTAACTGACACAATGTATTGGACACTTCGTTGTTGATGAATTGTTTTAATGTAGACTTTTTTACAACTTACATAAAATATACCTAGTAGGTACATATTATGTAAGACATCAATATTTTACGACACATATTTGAATAAAACCTTGTTACGTTTATCGATAAGAAGTCGTAAAAATATACAAGGAAATCTTATACATCGTAATTTTTTTGTAAGAGTAAGATAGAAAATCAACTTTTTTGTATGATATTAGTGGCATTTGGCTCTTTTTTCTTATTGACACTTAAATACTTCAGTCTATACTGAGACCATTACATTGAACGTATTGCGATTATACCCTAGGCAATAAGCACAGAAGTTTAACAAACAACTACCTAAGTAATTTAGAAAATGTTTGGGGCGTTATGAAACTTAGTTGTTTGTTTGTTGTTAGTTAAGTCTAATCATTTTAGTGCTCAATTCTTCTAAATAACTCATACTACATTATGTTTTTACATAGTCCAATCCAAACATTTACTCATATTAAATTATGTAAGATTCTGATGTCAGAATCTTAAAACCCAACTTACGGAAATCTATAACGTAAAGCTCCGACAGAAAATTACACCTCATAATCAATGTTACAATGCAGCGTTTTGTTTGTTACAGACTGTCGTGATGAAAGTAGTAAGCTTACAACTGCCTTCCGGGCCTAGCATGGAGCGTCTGCCGCTGCCATTCAGCCCGACGGAGCTGCTGTGGCGGTATCCCCTGCCGTGGGCACCGCCACCCCCGTCACCACTCGGCGATACCAAGGCCCAACTGCCAGCCGGTCTACCCCCAGAACCAAGACTATGGACCAGAGAAGATGTTGTGGTCTTCCTCAAATGGTGTGAAAGGGAGTTCGATCTACCAAATTTTGACATGGACCTCTTTCAGATGAACGGTAAATAGAAGCTATTATACTAATAGGAAACATATCAAGACTTACGAGGCATTTCTATATATTTCTCATTTAAATTTATTTTGTTAACAGGTAAGGCATTGTGCCTCTTAACGAAGACAGATTTAGGGGAGCGATGCCCAGGCGCTGGCGATGTTTTGCACAATGTTCTGCAGATGTTAGTGCGCGACGCTGCTTTACTGGGCAGAATGCCTTCGTCCCCAGTGACACCGACGGCACGAGCTGCCCCGTACCCACCCTCCCCACACTCACATCCTCCGACTCCCACATGGGCTGTGGACGGTTTCCACCACTTTCACAGTGCTGCCGTAGCCGCAGCTCAACCCAATTCAGTGACACTAAGCCCAGCTCCTTCAGTAGACAGCTCAGGAAGTCCACAGCGCGGAGACGCTGTCACATACGCACCCAACTATGCTCCTTCAGTTCAAAACCAAGCCCAAGCTGCTAGCTCTGGAAGTAATCACTCCGATTCAGATGAAGAGGCACAGTTCGTCCCACCTCCTCGTTCACCAAAAGAAACCCCACTCACCAGCCCTGCGCCGCAAACCCACCCCACGCAACATTCGCACTACCGCGCTCAACATAGGGAATTCTTTCCTAATGACATGCCCGAATCAAACACAAGTAAGTATACTTTTGAAATGTCTGATACAATAATAAACTCGTTTTATAAATAACTAAGAAATGTTGCTAACTATTCCTTTTCTTTCATTAAAGATGGCAGACTTCTGTGGGACTTCCTTCAACAGCTACTTAATGACCCTACCCAGCGTTATACAAACTACATCGCCTGGAAGAACCGAGAAACTGGAGTTTTTAAGATCGTGGACCCAGCTGGACTTGCTAAGCTATGGGGTATCCAGAAAAATCACCTCTCAATGAACTATGACAAGATGTCCCGAGCTCTGAGATACTACTACCGTGTCAACATTCTTCGCAAAGTACAAGGAGAACGACATTGCTACCAGTAAGTGTTAATGTTTTTTTTTCAAAGAGACATTTTGTAAACAGTATTGTTATCCGTAAAATATCAACGATTAATGGAATGTTTTTTTTTCCAGGTTTCTGAGAAATCCGACGGAACTGAAAAACATCAAGAACATTTCCCTTTTACGCCAACAAATGAGCCCAACTAGGGTAGTACCACAGGCAGTGGTTAAGACGGAAATGAAAGAAGAGCGATGTGATGAAGAGCCTGTGGATGAAGATATGCCAACTGACTTAAGTATAACAGCATCGGAACCGTGGCGGAAACGCGCGCGGCCCGACCCCACGTCGGTAGCGTCGCAACACGACAAACATCGCATCAGTGCCCTCATTGGTGACAATTTGATCCCGAAACGCGAACCAGAATACAGTGCCGAAAATTATGCTCTTAACTTGCGAAGTGAAAAATGTGAACAATGATTTGTTAGAAGTTAAGACGCTGGATATTTAGCGCATAGTGACGTTTTAAGTGTGCAACGACTCCACCCACTAAAATACTAGTCAAATTCCTCTCAAAAAGCTAAAAAGTCTTCCTATACATATATAATTAATTGTTTGATAAATCATCAATTTATGGTAATGTTAAAAAATACAGCTGAGAGAACTTTGACAGATTTAGATGGATTATGGAGTTAAACAGGGTATGGACCTTAAATGATGCCTTTGTGCCAAGTGATTTATCTAATAGTGTCAATTACCTACATAGTTAGCAAAAGCGGACAAGAGTTTACGTGTGTTAAAGTCATGAATAAAGACTATTTTAATATTTGTGCAATGGACCACTGTCATTATTGTCACCCCGCAGTAAAAGATGAAAATATGTTGCCAAAAGCCTGTGTAAGCGTGGCATTTGTTTGCGCGCTAATTAATGCATTTTGTAATTTAATTAGTTTTTACCCTATATTATAATCTTGATTGTAAAATTCTTAAGAGTTTAAATCTAAGCTCAAGAAGAGAATATTATTATCATAAAAATGTAGAATATAGTCTTCCATGCATTCGATTTGGGAAATAATTCAATTGTAGCATGATCAGAAAACAATCAATCTACCACATTTAGTTCATTAAAAAGTTATTAACATTACTTAATTGCCGCTATGTAGCTGATTCAATTATTACTTTACATAGAGCTTTAAAATAGTGTTTGGGACATGAAAAGACAATAATGCAAGCAATCTATTTACCTTACAAAATTGCCTTTAAATCTACAAGAAAGAAAAACGTCCACTGTGATAAAAAATAAAGTGGTAGACATAGAGTATGCTAGGGCTTTTACTCAAAGATTTCCAGCTACAATTTTCTGTGATCTCTTTTATCAATATAGGTAAATGTCATAGAGTATAACTATGTTTTTGTATATATTACTTTAAGGTTTATAGTAAGTTAGTATTAGTAAACAGACTGTAAAGAGAGTATGTATGATTTGTAAAACAAAAGTGGAGCTTTATCAAAGTACCTAGTTTATCAGTAAGAATTGCAACTGAGTTTGTATTTTTACAATAATTTCTATTTCGGCAAATGCATGCCATAATTTCCAACTTGTTTGTACACAATATTATAAACAAGTTTCATATTAAATATTGTGTCAGATTTATTATAACTTAAATAAATGGAAATAACGTTATCTCATTTAATCATTTTATTTATCACCCAATATTTATTAGCTTTGATCATTAGATGCTTATGACTTCTCTACAAGCTTACAAGCCAGGATGAGTGCGGCGAGCCTAAGATTTAAAATTTGGATTTATTCTTTAGTAGTTTTTCTTTAACTATCGACCTTTTTAGCCAGCGAATGCTGCAGAAATAATCGCCGTGAGAAATCGCATTATTTAAAATTAAATCCCTTCATTAATTACCTGACTATTACATAACATAACCTAAGCGAACTATGCGTCTGCATCACTATTTTTGATTTTAGGTATACTAGGTACCAGTGAAACAACTAACGCGTCAAGAATTTAAATTAAACGCGAACAGGTACCGAAACGTAAGAGAAAAGAGGACTTGTCGCATGGCTCTATGCAGGTCAATCTATAGTCGTGCGTCTGTTTTCGTGTGTCAATACGGTAGTTGACACCACCAATCGTTGACGTACTTTTTATCAACTGTCAAAACGCTTTTCTTCATAGAGCTTGTATGGGAATAACACACTTTGACGTCATCGCGTGCAATGCCGACTGAGTGACTAATTATCATTTGAATTCCAATTAAAAATCAAATAATACGAACTGCAGAAAAATATTAGTGTAAAGGCATCTAAAATTATGAATTATTTTAGAGAAAATCAGTTTTTGAATATTTCTTTCATAGTGGAAACAAGCCTATTCGGGGAGTGTCTTTGATTCGCTACTGCTTTTGCTTACATTGTATCTATTTTATTTAGTTTCCAAAACAAGGTGACATGTCCAAGCAATTTCGCATGACACAATCAGCACCAAGCATGCGACATCGTGCTCTGCGAGGGCATGACGGGGCTGGGGGCCTGTTGCGATGTTGCTTTAGGTTCAGCATAAAAAAAAGCGTATAACCCAAAGCAAGATCCTTTTAGAACCTAGCTCTGAGGGCACCGTTGCCAGCGGTGTCGATCGCGATAGTCAAGGCACTAGCCAGCACCTGTAACACCGCCATCCGGCGAAAACAGAACGCCGCGGAGGTTTTAGTGGGAATATCCAATGCAGAGCAGAGCCAGTGTTGACCATACGTAAAGAATTTCTTAGTGTGTTTGTATCGGTAGTGTAGTGTCTCTCTTGGAGCCAAGGCTGGATGGATGGACGGATTTTTCATCGAATGGAACAGAAGGACATAAAGAGTTACCTACTATGTGCTTTAAATGTTGGACTTACAATTGAAATAATTTGATAATCAATAATTTATTACTGACTTGTTTAACATCTTAATTATGTAGGTATATGATTAATTATATTCTTATGTAATTACTTAAAATAAAAATAATGAAACTTGTAACTTTTAAAGATCTTAACTGGATTTAGTTTAGTTTTCAGTAGGCTGATTCTGAAAAAATATTACATCATCAGCTATAACTGTTGAAGCGGTTCTTACTTGTCCATCATCAAGTTTGACTTCTCCATAGGACAATTTTCCAGTGACATACACTCTTTGTCCTTTTTTCAAATATTTATAAACTGTGTCACGCAAACCAGGTTTAAATATACTGACTCGATGCCAATCAGTTCTTTGAAGAATATCTCCAGATTCATACTTGTAGTGAAAATGTGTGGCAAGTGGGAAGTTTATTACAGGATGTTCCTCAGAACCCCGCTTTTGAGGATCAGCCCCAACTCTTCCCAATAGTGTCACTTGGTTTATAGCTGCAATTAAAATACTTAAATTTAAAAAAACATAATCCCAAAGCAGTTATGTACCATATCTCATTGATATATATAATAGACTTTACTTTTTTCTGACTTCTGATTATCTTGTGCTACTCTCGAAGTATGGATTCCAGATTGTGGCACTCTAAAAAGTTGCAGAATCTGCCTTGTTTTCTGTAAATTATTAAAATTATTATGATATTAAAATTATTTTTTAATGTTCACATGAGTGCTTTTGCACATTTTTTTAGCAAACCAGGATTTACATAATCAAATTTTTGGACAAGGTACTATTGTCTGTATATAGGTTGTAGGACAAACTATGGGCAACATATTGTTCATAATGAGGAGTTTGGTATACAGGACTTACCTTCAAAAACAAACATGAGTGGTCTCACTTAGCCTAGAATCCTACTTCATAGTAGTTAGTGTTTGAGGTTAGAAACAGTTAAAGCATTTGATGAAAACCAATTAGAAGAAAAATTCTGTAGGACAGGTCACAAACAGGTAGATAAGATGCGTTAATGGTTCCTTAGGGTAATAAATAAGGCGATCCATGATCAAGCAACAAGAGATATAATGCCCGGCACCGGCAGTGTTTAATTTTATCAATCACTTACCGGTAAGTAGCTTAACATTTTGTTTAAGTAGTGAAACTGTATTTACAGCAAACAAACTCTCCAAATTTATTGTAATTGCTTTTAAATTTTGTACTTAAATTCAACAAAACAGTAATTAATTTCAATCTAAGTTCATAAAATCAAAAATAATCTACCAACTTCAATCAAACTTCAATTCATCCGACATCCACAAAAACACAGATTAGTAAGATATGTTTACAGAGTACAGACTCAGACAGACGAGACGAGAAACGAACCATAGATAGAGCTGATTCGAGTTATTCGATTTTTAGTTCCAAAACCTACTGTCCAATTTTTGGCGCTAGTGTGCTAACCACAGATGGAGTCAGCGTGTTAAAAAAAACACCGAGTACGCCGAGTACCGAGTACGCCGAGTACCGAGTACGCCGAGTACCGAGTACTCGGCATATCTCAAAAAAATACAATTAATGAAAACTGCTTACTCTAGTTACATTTTAAAATAATTGAATTTGATAGTTATTCAACAAGACACAAGAGATGTTTTATTGTTGCATTAAGAGCATATTATTATTAACATTCTGCTAGTTTTTTTCATACTATGGAAGGATCATAGTAAAAACGTGAATTCCAGCTTAAGCTATACAATTACATATATATACTTTAAAATTCCAAAGTTTTTAGAATAGAATATCGAATAAGAATGGAATAATAATATCAGATCGAACAATATAATAGGTATTATATTATTAGCATACCTCTGTATGACTTATTTTATTTTTGCGAGTTACCCCACCAAAGCCTATAAATACGGCTGTAGTGGCTCTGGCAAGCTCATTTGCCTGAGCGACTCCGAGCGGTGAGGTTGGTGGTTTGGTGATCGACGCGATTTATTGTAAGTCATACCTACCTACTTATTGTTATTTTCTCGTTTGTTATAATTTGTGATTTGAGTGGTTTTCCGTACGTTTTTGGTTGCTTGAATTATTGTCAACTTGTTATTCGATTGTTTTGTTCTAAGTAAATTATTTAGGTTGTTAAAGTTGTTTTTTTTTAATGAGCTCCGCTTCTGATTGCTAAAATCAGAAGTGGGATACACCTGTGCTCACATTTGGCTATTTTTTGGTAAACATTTTTCTCACGTTACTTTGAAATCAAGCAACCAAAAACTTGTTTACGAAAATGCCACGAGTGTCGCGTTCTCGAGAAAGATCTGGTTCGGGCGGTACGCCACGCCGGAGGGCAAGGCGTAGCCGTAGCAAATCGCGTCGATCCAACCATAAGCCTCGTTCGCGGTCGCGTCGTCATAGGTCTCACACGCGATCGCACCGCGATAGATCTCGTGTTCGTGATAGATCTCGCTCCCGTGTTCGTGATAGATCCCGTTCCTATGCTCGCGGTAATTCCGTTAAGCAGGCTTTAGGCTCAATTATAGCGCGATTAAATGCAATTGAAGAAAGCAACACGAGTATGTCGCCGCCCCCGTTACCTCCTAACCGCGTCAGTATGCCTAGTCATGATAAAGACCCCCCGTCAGTTACTCAAGCTCTCACGGACGCCATTATGGCGATAAATCGATCAAAACCGCATAGCTATTATGTGTCGAATTTTGACCCGGCTTTTAACGATTTCGATATTTGGTGCGACGAGGTGGAGCGTGCTAGGTTAACGAATAGATGGGATGATTTAGAATGTTTATCTCGCGTCACAAATTGCCTTAAAGGCGATGCCAAGTCCTGGTTAAACGATTGGAATACAAATGACCGTTCCTGGCCTAACTTCGTAAAAGAATTTAAGTCTCTTTGCCCGCGGAGAATAGACTACGCTCAGACGCTTTTCGAGGTTCTGAACACGACGTCGGATAAATTTCCTACCTATGCCGAATATGCCCGTCGGTCACTGTTACGCCTACGAATAGTTAAGGGCATTAGTGAGGAACTCATGGTGCAAATAGTGATTCGTGGTATTAGCGACGCACAAGTGAAGGCGGCTGCCGCAAATGCTAATCTCACTACGGAAAACTTAGTTTCGTTTTTAGCTATATATGTCAAGCCTGGCCGTGGCAAATTTGAAAATAACCGTCTACCTTCCAATGCGTCACGCAAACGGAATGTTGACAGGTTTGAAAGTAAGTGTTTTTCCTGCGGCCAAACTGGACATATCAGTGTCAACTGTCCTAAAAAGACTAAGAACCCCGGTAATTCAAACGTCGCGTGTACTTTTTGTAAAAAGACCGGACATAAGGAGAAAGATTGCTTTGCTAAAGCCCGATCGGAGGGCCAACATAACAACCAACGTAAGATTAACCTCTGCAAAGAGCTCTCGAGTTCCACTGGTAATAATGACGTATGCGCGGCCGTGATACAGGGCATACCGGTCGATATTTTGATAGATAGTGGTGCGCTTAATGTTTCATTGATATCGACAGATATTCTTAAGTATTTTTCTTGTGCGCGGCGACGAATTCATTGCGTTTTGAAAGGAATTAGTACTAACGAGATTATTGCTAAAGAGTGTGTCAGACTAACCGTCGAGTTTAGTGAGATCGCGTTAGATGTTGATTTTGTCGTCGTACCCGCATCATGTATGAATACACCCATAATCATTGGAACAGACGTTCTTAATAGGGATGGTGTTACATTCGTTAGAACCAAGGATAGGCAGTACTTGACTCACTCCTCTAGTACCACCTCAAAAGTTAACTCGGTCGATATTGAACAGCCTGCTAAAATAAATACGCCTCTTCAAGGTGATGAGCTCATCTCACTTATGTCCGTCATAGATGACTTTTCATCATTTTTAATATCAGGCACCGCTACTTCTACGGTAACTACGGGCAAAATGCACATTACTTTGACCAGTGATGTTCCCATAGCTTACCACCCTTACCGTTTGTCTTACCAAGAAAAGCTTAAGGTACGCGAGATTGTTAAAGACCTACTCGATAAAAAGATTATTAGGGAATCGAACTCTGAGTACGCTAGCCCCATCATTCTGGTCAAAAAGAAGGATGGCGCCGACAGGATGTGCGTTGACTTTCGGGCACTCAACCGCATCACTGTTAAAGACAGATATCCTCTCCCGCTGATCGAGGATCACATTGATCGCCTTGGATGCTCGAGGTTCTTCACCAGCCTGGATATGGCATCGGGCTTTCATCAAATTCCGATTGATGAAGACTCGATACATAAGACCGGCTTTGTTACACCGGAATCTCATTATGAGTACTTGAAAATGCCTTTTGGCCTTTGTAATTCTCCGACCGTATATCAGCGCATTATCAACAATACACTTCGAAAGTTGATTGAGGCAGGGCACGTCCTCGTATACATAGATGACGTCCTTATACTAAGTATGACCGTAGAATCGGGCATCAAGCTGCTTCGCGAAGTCTTAGATACGCTCACCACAGCTGGTTTCTCAATCAACCTTCGGAAATGTTCATTTCTCGGCACCGAAGTTGAATATTTAGGCCGCGTCATTAGCCATGGTCAGGTTAGGCCGAGTCCCGGTAAGATCGAGGCCCTAGTTAACACACCCATTCCAACCAATGTGAAACAAGTGCGCCAATTCTTAGGACTAGCCGGTTATTTTAGGCGTTACATTAAGGACTACGCGACAAAAACTGCAAGTATATCACGTCTTACGAAAAAAGATGTTAAGTTTGAATGGGGAGCTGAGCAAGACGAAGTTCGCCAATATCTTCTTAAAGTTTTAACAAGTGAACCGATACTTGCAATTTTTGACCCTATCCTACCGGTAGAACTTCACACGGACGCGAGTAGTGCGGGCTACGGCGCCGTTTTAATGCAGGTTCATACTGATGGTAGCAGGCGAGTGGTAGCCTATTTTAGTAAGGTCACCCAGGGCGCGGAATGCAGGTACCACTCGTATGAGTTAGAGACACTCGCGGTTGTCAGGGCATTGCAACATTTTAGGCATTACTTGGTCGGCGTGACCTTCAAAATTATAACCGATTGCAATGCTCTGAAGGCCACAGAGCGCAAAAAGGATCTCCTCCCACGAGTTGCTCGCTGGTGGATTTATCTCCAAGATTTTAACTTCACCATTGAATATAGGAAAGGTGCCATGATGGGCCATGCAGATTATTTGAGCAGGAATCCACCAGCGATGCAAATTAACCACATTGACCGACCTTTAAATTGGGCTCAAATGGCTCAAAACGCTGACAATGAAACTCAGGACTTGATCCAAAGGTTGAACGATGGCCTTTTGGACTCGAGTCGCTACGTATGTCAAAATGACTTACTTTATTACCGATATTCACCAACAGGTGAAGAGTCGCGTCTGTTATGCTTTGTTCCAAAAGGACACCGACTCAGCTTGTTGCGCATCTTTCATGATGAGCATGAGCACATTGGTGCAGATAAGACACTGGATCTCATACTGAAACATTTTTGGTTTCCTGGCCTAAGAGCATTTGTTCAAAAGTACACCTCACATTGTCTTACCTGCATTTCAAAAAAGCGAGTTCCTAGAGCCCCGCTTCAGCCCATAACATCATGGGAAAAGTCTGATGTACCATTCCACACTGTCCATACTGATGTGTTAGGACCGTTACCGGAATCGAATGGCTATAAGTTTGTGATCGTTATTGTAGATTCGTTTACAAAATACTGCTTACTTTTCCCTATGTACCGTCAAGACACCGATGAACTTAAACGTGTTTTTAATGTAGCCATTTCATTGTTCGGTGCGCCCAAAGTTATAGTCTGTGACAGAGGTCGCATGTTCGAAGCTTCCAGATTCACAAACTGGATATCCGAGTTAGGATGTGACATCCACTACATAACGCCAGAAATGCATCATGCTAATGGGCAGGCTGAGCGTTATGTACGGACAGTCCTCAACTTGATTCGGGTTGAAAGTCACAACAAACTCACAACTTGGTCTGAGGCTTTACGTAAAATTCAATTAATTTTAAATGTAACTAAACATAAAACCACTCAAGTGTCTGCTTTGTATTTGCTAATTGGTACACATGCGACCACTCCTGTTATTCGTGCGTTGGTCCGAGACGTAGCCATTGAAAACAGTAGCCCCAATCACGAGGCACTGCGAGAGATGAGCAGGAACCGAGCGAGGGATCTGCTCAAGAAAAACCAAGAACAGCAAGACTCTCGCGTCAACCGTCGCCGACACCCTCCACGTGTTTTCAAGCTGAATGACCATGTCTTCGTCATAAAGTATTCGCAATCTACGGGAAAGCTGGATCCTGGCATGAGGGGCCCTTACCGTGTGGTAAAAGTGTTACCCAGTGGGCGCTACGAGTTGAAGCTTCTGGGTGGTGCACGAGGCAAGACCACTCAAGCGGCGGCACAATATATGGTGCCCTGGAAGGGAGAATGGTGCCCTGAGAGTTGCGCAGCATTCTTTGAGAGTAAGTTTTACATGGTTGTTGTTTAACAATTGTATGTTACAGCTTATTTAGATATGCGCATGCACTGCGCATATCCGACTGGCGTGAGTGCGTGTGAGGCGAGGTGGAAGTCGACCACGCCTATCGAGACTGGCAGCCGGCGTGATCAGCGGTGTCAGATTGGGCATGCATCAAGCATGCCTCTGCCTTGCAGACGTATCTTTTGATGCGTAGGGGCTTCGGCCTTGCAGACGTATCTTTTGATGCGTAGGGGCTTCGGCCTTGCAGACGTATCTTTTGATGCGTAGGGGCTTCGGCCTTGCAGACGTATCTTTTGATGCGTAGGGGCTTCGGCCTTGCAGACGTATCTTTTGATGCGTAGGGGCTTCGGCCTTGCAGACGTATCTTTTGATGCGTAGGGGCTTTTGCCTTGCAGACGTATCTTTTGATGCGTATGGGCTTCGGCCTTGCAGACGTATTCTATATACGTGTCACGTTTGCTAACATGCTGAGTTTGCTTATGACGAGTAAGCGAGCCCATGAGATCGAATGACGCACAGATGAAGAATGTGTGTAAGATGTGTGAATGTAAGAAAATTAAGGCGACTTTAGATAAGTGTGGACCATTGAAAGAGGGCCTTGTGTGTGTGATGAATGAAAGAATAGGCATATGCTTCTATTGCTGTGTCATAACCCTTGTTTTATTAACAGGTAATGAGGACGAAGATGATGACAGCCAGGCTGGTCCTTCTGTCATACGCGCAGACCCCGGGAGTCCGCCAGGCATACGCGAGGAGTCAGCTGAAGACATACTTCGGGCGGACCTGGCCCTCAGCGAGGACGACGACGCCGAGGCTTCCACCTCCTGTTAAAGATACTCTTGAGGGTGCCGCCGAGGACGGCGCACGATCAGGATAGGCCGTATTAGCATACCTCTGTATGACTTATTTTATTTTTGCGAGTTACCCCACCAAAGCCTATAAATACGGCTGTAGTGGCTCTGGCAAGCTCATTTGCCTGAGCGACTCCGAGCGGTGAGGTTGGTGGTTTGGTGATCGACGCGATTTATTGTAAGTCATACCTACCTACTTATTGTTATTTTCTCGTTTGTTATAATTTGTGATTTGAGTGGTTTTCCGTACGTTTTTGGTTGCTTGAATTATTGTCAACTTGTTATTCGATTGTTTTGTTCTAAGTAAATTATTTAGGTTGTTAAAGTTGTTTTTTTTTAATGAGCTCCGCTTCTGATTGCTAAAAATATTTATATATAATAACATTTCACAGAAGATCATTTAAAGAAATTAATATTACTGTTAAATGTTTTATTAAGCCAATGCTTAAAAGATCTCAAATTCATACAACAGTTTTCATTCAAAAATTGTAACAGGAAAAAGAAAAAGTTTCAGATTGAATGTTTACATTATTGCTCTGTAGAAAATCTTGTGAAAATTGTTATTTGTTGCTAAGGTAGATAGTATTCATACGATAGTTATGAATCTTTTGTGTCTTTTAGCCAACCAATAACACTTGCGGAGAAGGTTCTGTACAATACCAACAACATTGATTGTTCTTATCGACGACATTAAGAGTGAAGACCTTGGAATATGATAAAAAACAACTATACTGTAAGTACTCTGTATGAAGGTTTTCTATGTCTAGTTATATAATCCAGGTATCATCTTTATAAGAAATAACCGAAAATCATTTCAACAACAACTTACATTTGTTTTGAAAAAACATTATAACAAACGATTCAATTCGATGTTTATTTCATCGGTATGCGTTGTTTAATTTTGTCAACTAAAAACTAAAACTATTTTTATTATAGTATAATAAATGATAAATTAAAACAATATTTTGTAACGTATTTTCTTCCAACAGGGTTACCAGCTCTGAAACATTTTTGTAAATTGAAAAATATTTAATTTCATTATAAAATAAATAATTTATATTTAGGCATCTAACTGAGCAGCAGTCTACGTGTTCATAGCTATATAAATGCTGACAGGGTGAACATAATTAAGTATGTATGTAAGAAACCTTCCGCGTGTTATTTAATTTTCATCTATTGAGTTTTAAATATGCCCTTCCTATTATGATTTGTTAACTTTTTGATGATGCTGCATAATGCTTTTTAAGAAGATCCTATTTTATTGTTCTCTACAATCTTTCACCAATACAGATTTTGATTTATATCCAGATGATTACACTAGCCAACATCAGCTGCTCCGAAATAAAACGGATATTTGGTTCCTATCAGTAGTAACCTATCATTAGAAAAAATCTTCAGGTACAATTACGAAATATTTTTAAATGACCAAAAAAAACAGTTCCATGGTAAAAACTAATATTTTTGTAAAAATTGTGTTTTGCAAAAATATTACCGTTTTTACCATGCTCAAATTATCTGGAGGTTGTCTTGAAGAGATCGATTCAAGCGATAAACCGCCTATATCATTTTACATCTTTCTTTTTTGAACTTGCCTGAAATTTTGTTTTGTGTTGTAGAATAATGTGTTTATCTATCTATCTTTTAAAATCTAAACGTCTTATATCACTCACCGTTATTTATTCCTGCTAAGAGTATCTTCCCACATTCTGATAAGTAACTTCGTCAGCTGTTGGTTTGCTTAAGTGAAGTACCGTCAATTACTGATAGTATATAAATTAATAACTCGAAGCTCATATGGTTAGTAAATGAAAAAATCTTAAAAGCGAATGTTAGTTCTGATTTATTCAAATATAACTCGATTAAAAATTTAAATTCAAATTAAAATCAGACACAAAATGAAATTGAATACCAAAATTAAAGGCAAAATTAATATGAAATTAAAATCCTTAATTAAATATTAAAATACAAACTGAGTTAAAATTAAAATCGCAATTTAAAATTACAGTCATAATTAAAATTCAAATAATTAAATTACACTACGAACCAGACACTTCCAGATAGGTGAGGTACACCGATCAGCCAGTCTTGAGGATGCTGTTGCCACTGGCACGCAATCTGCTAATCAGGGACACTGTCTTTTTACGAATGATGGTATGGAAGTCATCAGCTTAATGACAAGCAAACATCCCTGACGTATTACAGAAACGCGGCAGTCCCAACAGCATTCTAAAGATGTTGTTATATTGGATGCGCAGTGTATCTAGAGACAGTATCAGTTATGACTGACACATAGACATCCCGTGTAGAAAACCTGACAATACACTTTGAAAAGCGTGATCTTGACATCGTCGGTACAACGGGTGAACCTGCGAGTCAGCATGTTCTCTCTAACGGCTAGCGCCGTACGCTCGGCCAGAAAGTGTCCCAGGTATTTGAACTTCGTGACGCGTTTTAAGTTTTTGCCATTAAGGGTAATTTCACGCGGTTTGGAAGGAGGCCCACCGACGGCCCTAAAGACCATGTATTCAGTCTTTTTTGACATTGTAAACAAGGCCATGAGCAGCAGCGTAGCCCTCACACACTCTCAACATATCTGTAATGGCCCTCGACTATGAGGTCATTAATATACAGATCAAAAAGCTTTGGCGATGTCACGCCACCCTTCCTCACTCCACTCTTTAATCTGTACTCTTTCGAACAGCATTCGCCTACTTAACCACATTTGTCTGGTTAGCATACCAGTACTGAAAAATATCCAGGATTTCATCAGGTACATGCCGGTCAACAAAGCACGCTTTGGAAGAAGTTTGGAAGAAAGGGCAGGGGGGGGGGGGGTTGTCATACGACACTAAGTCAAAATCCTTGGCCAGATCCAGGAAACAGGCATACACCAATGTCCTTCGATCAGTATAATATTAGTCAGTGTGCTTGAGTCCCACAATCGCAAATCTAAGAGAAGACTGCCCAAAAACAGGCAACCAAGAGGGAGAGCCAAGCGGAGACTTGACACTGAGGTGCTTCCGGAACATATCAGCTATCTCAAACGCATCACTTTTGCCTCCAACACTCACTGGAAAGTCAGATTTGAGGTCATGCTACCCTGTTTTCTTCCAAAACTTCCTAAATTTTTTGAGGATCTATGTTTTGCGAGAATGTCCATCTTTATCTGTTCTTGATTGCTCTGGCACCATTATAACCTTCTATTAAAAATCTTTTTAGAATTATTGTGCATCTCATCAACTATGAGACCAGAGGATGGACGATTACTCTGAACCAAGATTTTAAACCTCAATCTGGCCTCACGATGAGCGATATTTTTGACATTTTTCATTTACGCATAACTCTTGCGCATCTCAGTTGTCCTTTGTTTTTGCATTAAATCGTTTAATCAAATGTACAGAAAGTGTATAAATTTGGCAGATTTTTTTTGGTTTAGTGATTTAACTCCACGCTCAAATTCGAAGAAGTTTTCGCCGCGGCTGTTGTAGCGTTTCGTTCGTATTTTGGATTATGAAGAAATATAAAGAACTGATATCAAGCCTATTATCATTATTTTTTTTTGGCTTTGGGGTCTAACATGTCCCCATAAAAATATTGAATACATTCTCACTTGGATTTCTTTTCTTATAATTTAGGTGCAGTCAGTGATGAAAATGAGTAGAGCTCTCACCAAGACATATTGAAAATAGAGAAAAGACATTAAGGCAAATGGACTCCAAGCATACTAGGCAAACTATTGCTGGATACGAAAAGCCTGACTACCCATAAAGCAGAAGTTCAAAAAATATGAATTCAGAAATAACGATTTGAAACAAATATTCCATACATTTCTTGCAAAATATATTTTATTTATTTTTCTCTTAACATGGACCTAGCAATATTTTTATACACATATTATACGATTATTTATGTACCTTATGGGCAGATATACATATAATTGGAATCAGAGACTGAGCATATCTTTTATATTTAACATGTGGACGGCTTGCGAACGGCCAACGCCATAGATATAGTATATAGGCCAACGCGGATTTTTTTTATTTTCTTTTCATATACTAAACCAAGACCCCCCCCAGGGGCTGATCACTTCCGTGTCGGTGAGAGCACATAGACAAAATTATGGTAGTTATTAAGTATGGTATCTAGATTGAGTGTGGCCACGATTTGTACGAATTAAATGCATAGTAGATTCATAACAACTTAAATTACTCAAAAATCATTAAGACTGTGAAATTTTTCAACGAACTGCCTAAGCTTTACAGGGATAAAAAAGATCACACATTAATTTTGCAAAATCAACAAGTTACGTTATGCCTTTTCGTACAATAAAATATTTGGTAGACGTTTAAGTAGAATTTCCTAGTTATAACTGGCAACATCGTTAGGTATTCAAATGTGGCATTTGTTTTGGATAAAAACGTTGTGTGTTTTGCCTTAAGGTTTTGCCGGTTTTCATGCTTGCTCGGTTTTCTCAAAATTTCATCTTGCAATCCCCAAGCAGCAGCAATACGTAGAGATGAGGACCTGTGTCTCCTGCGTTTTGCTTCTTAAGGTGATTCAAGGCTCATGTACTTACCATACGGTGTTGTGTTGTGAACTTGTGACTGACTACTTTTGTGCCAGTTTTACTGAGATACTTTATGAGAGATGACTCCATTAGTTTTAAGTACCCTAATCTGTGTGTTATTTACTTCGTTTACAATATCTCATATGTACCGGAGGTTAGTAAGTTCGCATTATTACATGACTACGTACATATCATTTGGTATCATTATTAGGTCTGTGAATGGATGCTCATGCTAGGTATATTTTCCATAGAATTCGCCAAAAAAAAGCTGGTAAAAAAATAAAATGTTAAAAAATTCTTTATCATTGTTTTATTAAGCAGTCGGGCAAATGTTCATTCGTTCGCAGTCTGTTCCTACTTCGCAGAAACTAAAATTGACAGTTAACGTCGGGGTATTTTTTTTATTCCTAGTGGTGCTTCTTCTCTTTTGGAGTATAAATATTCTTTGACAAAGACTCATTGGGCGAATATTTGACCATAAGTCTGTCGCCCAATAAGTGCGCGAAAAAGCGTTGTTACAACTTTGATTGGTACTTTTTTTTAACGGCCAATAGGTTTACTTTTTGAGCTTACGTATGGATCCGGGGAAATGTAAAAAAAACTGTGAATCAGAACTACCAACATAAGACTTTACTGACAGTTGATTGATGTCAGTCAGACATGTTTGCAACTTGCGTCGTTTTCTCAATGACAGTTGAATTTGGTGGATAGATAGATAAAAAAATCTATCTCTATCTGCTGTTCAACCACCACCACCATACTTAATCCAGGAAAAGTTGTTGCCTGTGAAGGATGCCTTCAGCTGCGAATGCAAAATCTGAAAAACCGGCCTCTTCGGAGGCGGTGGATAACTCACCCATTCGACAAATTATCACGATTATTGAACACAAAATCAGGAATTTGGAGAAAAGAAAGGTATGTAAACCAGTGATAGAAACAATTGTCCATACATGTTGTTGTCCTTAGTTTAATCATTCATCCGGATCGCACATCTGATGATATTTGTAATCCGACTATAAGACTTCCGGCATTTATGTTGTGGGGCTTCGTATTTTGTATGTAAATATAGTTGCCGAGAACCGCTGACGCCATTTTTACACATGTGCTCTTTTCAATGTTGACTATACAAAACGCCCAGAATACGATATTAAAAATACTTGCTTACTCCATTCTAAGTCATGATATTCTCTCCTATTTTATACATTAGATTGTATTGAGTAGTTTTACAATCTTCTACCTACTTGCTATAATTATTGGATCCACTGGGCTAGGAACTTTAACAAATTGCAAATCATAATTAACAGGCCCTTACACATTTATGCCTAGTAATGTAGTAGAAGTAATGTTAAGCAGATCTACTAGTAGTAAAATGTACCTTGTAATTGCTTCCATTGTACATTCAATAAAATTTGTATAGTATTGTCATCATTTAAATTCTATCTTAATTTAAATTCTAATCTATGCTTTATTTGGTGCTTGCAATCAAATTATAAAAATTTACAAGACTGAATTAGTTGTAATGCATAGCTTATACTCTGAGACTGACTATGTGACTGAGCAGTAGTTGGTGAGATTGACATCAATCTAATGCTATTAATTTCATAGACCAAACATGTACATACAAATTGTGAGATTTTTATTAACTTTTAAACTGTGGAAAGTTTTTAGCTAATCAAATGGAATATTAAATAAACATGCAGTTTTTACAATTTCATACTGGTTCATAGTCATAATTTTTGGTACTAATTCCTTTTTGTAATAGTGCTCTCCTCCAGTTTGTTCCAATAGTTCCCTTTCTGCATAGCCACTAATTTAAATAATTTTTGGTATTTCAGAGTAAGCTGACATCATATCGTGATTTGCAAAAGTCTGGGAAAGAGTTAAACTCTGATCAGAAAATAGCTGTTGCTAAATATGATGAAGTGGCTCAAACTTTGGAGTTTGCTAGAGATTTATCAAAACAAGTGATGTCTATTGTGACGGCTGCTGAAAGAGATGCCAAGAAACAAGCAAAGAGGGTAAGTATATGGCTATATAAATTTATTCATTTCCTATAAATATTACAAAAATGGTATAAATAGTCATGATTTTCTTTAATTCTGTCATCATTTCTTTTTAGGAAGCCTGGGTCTTTAATTCTGTCATCATTTCTTTTTAGGAAGCCTGGGTGCGGTATGCTGCTGACACTAATAAGATTCGTGAAGTCCTACTGGTTCTAGATTGTCTCATGCAGATGGGTAACTCTGAAGCTAGAGATGACTTTCTTAATGGTACCAATGGTGCTGTTAAACTCACTGAAGATGATCTTAAAATCTTGGATGATTTGTGAGTGATGTCATAATTTGTTTAAAATTTTTCAATATCCTTCGCTTTCATGTAATAAAGAAATCATACTTGTCTCTGTTCTTATTTCATTTCTTGTTTTTAATTTCAGATACCCTGAAGTGACTCCTAAACACGAACCAGGCGAAGATGGCCTGCCGGCTTTTCACACTCATACAATTAAAGCCGCCGAGCATCTTTACGCTATCATCGATGGTAAACCCAAGGAAATCCTCGGCACTACCTACACACACATCAAGGAAATCGTGACCTCCGTTCACGAGTGCGGGTACTTCGACAAAACCGGAGCTCCGGAAACTGTCGCGGAGGCCGAAGAGAGTCAGCCGGCCGCGCCCGAGGAGGAGGCTCAGCAGGAGCCGGTCGAGGACGAAGTGCCGGCGCCCGCCTACGCGCCCGCCGCGCTGCCCGTACCGCCCGCGCCCGCAGTCGTGCCCGCGCCCGCCTACCCGCTGCGCCCGCTGCCGCCCATCACCCTGCAGGAGGTCGAGCACGCCTACTTCGCCCAGCAGTATCCCCAGCAGAGACCGATCGCGGAGGTCATCGGCTCCCAGAACTTCTTCTTCCTGCAGGACTCCGAGATCGACAGCCCCGTCGGCACCCCTCAGCCGCCCCCGATCCCGACGCAGGCGTCGCCGGCGGGCCCGATCCCGACCCAGACGTTCACCAACCAGCACTTCGTGCCCGGCGCGATGGCGCTGCCGCCGCAGCCGCACTTCCCGCCGCACCCCGAGCACGCCTACCCGCCCGCGCCCGCCGCGCCGCTGCCCGTGCCCGTGCCGCTGCAGCACCCCGCGCACCCCGCCCCCGCGCCCGTCGCGCACCCCTCCCCGCCCGCGCCCGCCCCGCACGCCGCGCCCGCCGACGAGCGCAGCCCGGTGACCTCCCCGGAAGACAGGAACGACGACGAGTGGAAGGAGACGCCCAGCCCGGAGCGCGAGGAGGGCGGCGAGCGCAAGACGCAGGGCCAGGGCGACGGACAGAACCGCTTCCGGCGCTACGGGCGCGGCGGCGCTCGCGGCGCGCCCAACGGCCATCGCGGCCGCGGCGCCTTCCCCGCGCGCCAGCCCGGCGACCAGTACCGCGCCCGCCACGCCACCGACTACCAGGGCAGACCGGCGAAGGAAGGCTACCAGGGCCGCCAGTACGACGGCTACCAGAGCAGACACAAGGACGGCTACCAGAGCCGGACCGCCGACGACGGCTATTACGGCAACGGCGACGCGGGCGACCACCGCGAGAGCGAGAACGGTCGCGAGCGGTACGACAACGGCTACCAGGGCGGGTTCAAGAGCCGCGGGCGAGGCGGGCCGCGCGGGCGGGGCGGCGCCCCCCGCGCGCCGCGCCCGCACCACTACAACCGCAAACCCGAAAACGTCGAATAGTTCACGTGGACCGCGACGATGTGCCTCGTAATCGGTGGCCGCGTCGAGTGAATAATACCTATGATGGACAAAATCATTCGTGGAAGGCAAATTTCACCGGCAACAACGCGCTGTGGTAACAACAAACAGAGATTATGGTATAAAAATATAAAAAAGAATAAAAAAAAAGTAAAATAATAAAACATGAAACTCGATAAAAAATAAGTTACTTGAATTTAGATGTATGATATATTGCAATTATTATAAGTTACGTAATTCTAGATTCTTGTATAGGTTATGGTCACACAAGTGGCTAATGACGCGGTGTGTAGAGCGGGCCGGGCCGCGCCCGTGTTAGTCGCTCAGTACCTCTCGCGTGCCTCGTCCTCGTGATAAGTCAAGTACAGGAGCTGCACACAACTGATGAAGCACTGTCTACCGGGACCTTGCCAAATCTCATTAATCTTTGTACTTTTCATACGGTTGATTTTAATGATAAATGTATGATATGTGTTTAAATATTCTGTATGTACGTTAATTTTTCATTAAATAATCCTATAAAAGAAACATTTTAATTTTGCTTCTATTAGGTACTTATTTTTGAGTATTTTCTTTTTAATTATTGTATATTTCATTCATCTTTAAAGTGCACGATTGCATCTTGAATATTTGTGTAAATTGCAGAAATTAAGGGGAGTTTGATTTTGCATCATAATTAAGCTAGCCACATTTTTTGGGAATGTGCTGTGGACTTTTATTATTTTTGTTTTGTTCTCGCTTCCTCAAAACATAATTCTTAACATTGTTCTCAATAGAGGCTGTGTGCAAGCAAATTAAAGTATTCTACAACAAACATTTTAGTTTTATTCACAAAATAAATATAGATAAAAATGATTTGGTAGGTACACTTGCTGGATATGAGATTGACCACCCGGTACGCTCAGGCTAAGGGCGAGTAAAATTTCGGTTACGTATAACATGATCAACAAAACTTGCTACAAGTTACAACTATTTTCAAAATACTAGATAGATTCACAAATGTTTATTTTGCCTACTGGGTGACTAAATATTGTTTAACTTAGGTTTACCGAGTTTGTTTAAACTAATAGATTGGACTAACGAACGATTGATTTAATGGTTGTTCAAGCTATTGGATGTTTCTACTATGTACGATTTGTTGTTTTTACGTTACATAGATGAAAACCTGTAAATGTGTGAGTTTCCCCAAAGCTGTGCGATGAAGATGCTGATAAAATGCGCATTAATGTGTGTGCGCGGATGCGTAGCAAAGTATGTAAAAGTATTCTCAACACAAATCCAACGAACGATTCTATTGGTTCCTTACAAACACATACCTCGCCACGCATCCTTGCACATCTAAACGCAGCCTTATAATTTTTAAAACTTTGGTAGAAAGCACTTATTTATAATAAAGGGGACTTGACTACTATTATGAAAAGGTAACTATTGCGTGTTCTAATTTGTTTGTAGGAGGTTGTCTCTGGTACTAAATACTAATGAAACTGTTTTAAAATTCTTTCACCGATAGAAATAGACAAAGATCGTGAGGGCTCTGGTTATCAAAATTTCAGAATATGTATCGGTACTGGGTAGGTAGTTTTCGTTGCTCCCTCCTAAGTACCTACTTAGGAGTAGCGACTGTACTAGTATTATAGTAAAGGTAAATGAGGGTAACAACAAACATCTCAACTCATGAGATAACTCATTATTAAATAATAACGCACTATGCTATTGAAAGGTTTTACTCGATAAAATTGCGATTTATTAGGATATCTTAAAATAAGAAATAATGTCGAATATATCAACACAGACCTGTCCAATCTGAACAAAATAAATAAAGTTCTCTTTAACTTTAATTACCAGAAAGAACCTGTTAGGTATTTCTTTACAATGCTACTTAATTCTACTAGGATTACGAACCACTTATGTGTAGTTGACATAATCATAATTCATAACCTATACAACCTAATGCAATTATACAAAATATCTTCTCATACTGTACTTATTCAAAGTAGAAATATAATATCGCCACATTTTGTTCATTTATTAGTTAGGGCAGACTCAATAGATGATTTTAGTAAACATGTCTTATCTTTTTCTCAAAAACTGATTTTTTTTGTCGCTTACTTTTTGCCTCCCGCATATCCGGAATGTTTATCAGAGCCGATTAAGGCCGAAGTGCTGTCACCAAGGTATATTGACTATCATTCATCATTCCCTTTTGAAAAGGGTCCGAAACGTCAGGTTAAAATAAAATGAAAACTAATCGCGAAATAATCCTTAACAAAGTCATATCATTTCAATGTCTACTGTTCGCGTATGTAAACTGAAGAAACAAATGTATTTCATTCATAATTCGGTTAATATCATTCTTGGTACGGAAATTAAAACTGTCACTAAACGGCTGATTAAGACTTAACCGGTCATTTAAAAGTCCTTGAATTCGGACCTAAGTAGTTTATCTGAACTGTTAAATTAGAAAAGGCGTACATAAGTCTTGCAGTGACATCTGTAACGGCTACATAATGATATGAACTAATGCTTACAATAGTGTCGGGCAGTGTACTTACCCGTTGTCCTATGAGAGCGACAAACGCGACAAGTGCGACAATGGCTTGACACGAAACTGAAATTGAGGCATTTGTCGCGTAGCGTTTCCCGCGTACGACAACGCCTCAGTCAATTTAAGGAAAATCTTGTCTTGATAAAATACATTATCACATCTGTCGTGTAACAATAGATAACATTATATACACACCGATGAAATTAGCTGAACAGAAATAAAATAAAGGCTAAATAAAGATCACAAATTAAGAAAGCTTTATTTATTAATCTTATTAAATGATTAAAAAATAATACTAGTAGATAATTATCCTGTATTTTATTGTTCCGTTTATTTTTCCGGTGTACGTAGTTTTGAAAAATATTCATATGCATGCAAAGTTGAATTTTGCTCGAAAATAATTTATTCAACGTACTCTACTACGGGCGGTAAGATTTTTTGTAACATTACTATTTCCAAAGTGGATAAAAGATAAACGCGTTTAAACGTTCTCAATATTCAAGAAGTAAAACCTATGAATTGAGTAAAAGTATTTTCGAGTACCGTGAGACTATTTCGTTTAAGCAGTTGTTACTTATCCTAAAGGAAGACCTTCAATAATTCAGACATTTAGAAATCAAGTACAACATTGATTTTTAATTGGTTGATGTAATCTACTGCAAAAATATTTTCTTAGATTTACAACGTAACTGTTTATCAAATAGAAACAATATATTTTTTAGTTAAATTCAGTTTTACAAGCAAAATTAGGTACTTCAATGGAAGGGACTGAAGTTTTTGCTCAAACAACCTTAACTGAACTATTAAAATATGTAAGACAAGTTTGGTTATAAAAATACTAAGTGTTGAGTAATTTCATGCTTATTTAACTGTTACTGTATTTTATGACCAGGATATATAGTAAGACAATTTTTTATGCATACCTACATAAGAGTTTATTTTGTAGTAAGCCTTCCTAGGGGGTGGCTATGTACATGAACATTGTGTACATAATTTGTAAATTAAAAACATTTTTTTAAAGAAATTTAAAACCAAACGTAATGTGTAATATACAATTTTATAGGGAAAAAGAGATTCTCAATATACATTGCATTGTGCTAAAGGTGCGGCGACAATATTAATATGCCACAGATATAGGTACTAGGCGACGCGATGTCGCACGATATGACAAACAATCGTGGCCTGTAGCCACCTTTTCGTCTGAAATAGCTGGCAGGTGGGTACTCGAGTCTCTATTTTTGTATTGTTATTTTCATTTAATTGGAAATTATGAGAAGAATATGAAAGATGCATTTATTTAGCCCTGAGGATAAGTTCCAATGACTTCTGGGTGCCGCTGAGCGCCACGGACATTTACTATTCTAAAAATAATTACAATTCTACAATAATTAAACACAAGAGATCAGTCTCTTTTGCTTTTGGGATAATATAAATTACATAAAAAAACACTGCTTATCGTTCTGTGAGACAACATAGCCCAAATCCATCAGCCATGTGTCTATAAATATGAATGATATCCTCTTCAATGCAAGTTATGGTTCTGATGTTATATTTGTTATATACAGGGTGTAAAAAAAACCTTAACGAAGCCGTCAACCACGCGTTCAGTACATCAAACCAAATCATATGGAAAATAAATTTTGGCTGGGAAACAACTTTTATTTTTTGACAACAAAAAAAATAATTATATTCTAACCCGCAATGTACAGCGCGCACGCGGAAAAGTCACCGCAGGGCGTGTTGCTTTACGCCGCTGCGACGCGGTTCGGTTCGACTGTGCGCTGTTCATTCCGGAGTGTGCCATTTAGAGGATTTTTATGAAAGAATTAGTGAAAATTTGTATCATGTTTCTTTGGAAAAAAGTTTAGTTATAACGGACAGAAGTCATTTCTGTAAAAATCATCAATTTTTTTTTCAAACTTTAACCATCAATATCTCAGTAACCGTTAACTTCCCAGGTATGGTGTGAAGGAAAAAAATGATCGTAACAATTGGTAGAATATGTGGTATTCGGCTTCGTTAAGGTTTTTTTACATCTTGTATTTTGTACTACATCTTTCTTGCTGATATTTGTTTTTTTTTTCTCATGTATTAGGTCCTTACCTATGAAATTGGCGTTTTGTATGGGAGGAACAAAAAGTCGAAATTTTTTTATATAGCATATTTATTTAATCAAAGTATGAGCCATTGTAATCTATGCACTTTTGCCATCTCATAGGTAGTTCATTGATCCCTTTACTAAAAAAACCATTCGAACGGGAATCAATAAAATCTTTGAAGGCGACTTGGACTGCCCCATCTGAGTTGAACTTTTTCCCTTGCAAGAAGTTATCCAAATTTCGAAAAAAATGGTAATCTGTTGGAGCAAGGTCCGGGGAGTACGGTGGATGCCTTAGAGATTCCAATTGAAGTTCTTCTAATTTGCTAGCCGTCTGTTGTGCAGTGTGAGGTCTAGCGTTGTCGTGAAGCAGCAGTGGCGTAGAGCGATTGACCAGCCTTGGTTGTTTAGCAACTAGCTTTTCCATCATGGTTTGCAATTGCTGACAATAGATATCTGCCGTAATCGTCTGGCCAGATTTGAGAAAACTGTAATGAACGACACCGGCGCTAGTCCACCAAACGCTTACAAGTAACTTTTTATTGGTCAATTTTCGCTTGGAGCAGGCTTTGGCTGGCTTGCCAGGGTCCAGCCATTGCGATGAGCGCTTCCGATTATCGTAGAGAATCCACTTTTCATCACAGGTAATGATTCGATTTAAAATCCCTTCGTTATTGTGCCGGTCAAGTAATGTAATGCAGCAGTTGACGCGCGTTTGGCGGTTTGCTTCACTCAATTCGTGAGGAACCCACCTTTCAAGTTTTTTAATCTTCCCAATTTGCTTCAAGTGGATTAAAACAGTTTTATCACTAACGCCAAAGCCTGCAGCTAACTCGGACGTGGTTTGCGATGGATCCGCTTCCACAATAGCCTTCAATTCTTCATTATCAACTTGGGTCTCCGGCCGTCCACGGGGCTTGTTTTGCAGGTCGAAATTTCCAGAACGAAAACGTTGGAACCAAAAACGCACTGTGTTTTCTTTTGCGACACAACCGCCATACACATCATTAACCCTTCGAGCCGTTTCCGCAGCACTGGTGCCACGGTGGAACTCGTACTCGTAAATAACGCGATATTTCAAATTTTCCATTTTGTAAATTGAGCGATACAAACAGAAAAAAGATAAGTAAAAAAACAAATGAATGACGGTTTACGAAACACAACTACATGTGGAAATAGCTGTATAAATTTGAATTTCGAATTCCTAACCAAATAGGAAAAATTTGTGATCAAAGTGGCCAGTACGACAAAACGCCAATTTCATATGTAAGGACCTAATATATATTTGAATTTTGAATAGATGCATATTTTATGTTTCTCATTAAATAAGTAGTACCTTCTATAAAAACATTTACGTAATCGCTTAAATATATTTTAACACTTAGATGAGTATTTACATAAAGTACATATTGTAAAAATATAAATATTAAGCAAGTATTGCGGATTGTCCGTAGCAGAACTATTTTTAACAAGAGCCACAATTTAATGACCTTAGATTGCTGGGTATTTCTAACTTTCTTTAAACTTGGTCAGTTATTAGGCAAGACATAGTAAGTGACGATTATCACCTCCCCCTAATTGATTAAATTGAAGCTGTTACATATTACCATCTAAGTACCAGCAAAAATAACTTGCGTATTTACGACCTTGTTGACAAATTCTAAATTTAAAGCATTGTGATAGCTTTAGACCCTTTTTGGCATAAATATTCAATGATAAATAAACTGAATTCACTTTTTTTTGCAAATATAAAACAAATATTTAGTACATACTTAAACTATGTATTTATGGTGTGATGGCATTGATGCGTTTTCAAGTAGATTATGCGGGAGCCTTTTTCTATGACGTATTGAATGTTTGATCTGTAAATGTTAGTGTCATGTGGGCACGAAAGTACCCTATAACACTTCTTTAATCGGCAAAGCTATATCTCTCAACGACTGACCTCACGGCGAAGCATGGCATAACAAAAATCATCCGTTGTGTTTTGCTTGTTGGGTCGGAGGGGTTAACAAGCTTAAGTCTCATGTTTCCAACAAACAGATTAAACTTACATTCTTCGTTTATCACATGGTGTCGAAATACGTCAGTAATCACAAAATAACCCTTTCTGACATGACACGTAATCCTGGCGTAAAATTAAACCCTGCCCGGTTTTGTAAAAATACGTGTTTAAATGCTAATACGTCCTAATAATAAAATACAAAATCAGATACAGCATATTTTAGACTCAATTCTCTGCGATTCATAACTTAATCTAGGTTCACTATCTCTTTCTATTTCGAATGAACGAAATGAATAAACGTCTGTAATCTGTTTAAAGGTATGGGCAACTAGAGAAGAGAACAAATTTCGCAACTGTAAATTCCAAGACCGAGTGAATGTAAACTGTTAAAAACTGGAGGTTTCATAGTATCAAATAAAAATAACTAATGCACGATGAGTGACGCGTTAATTTTTCAGATGCCTTTTACAAAATTGTCCAGGTATCAACAGATACTAATGTAAAGCCGTGTTTCCACCGGGCAACATCTGGCGAGCAACCCAGGACGTTTAACATGCTCAGCAGCAGTGGCCAAAAACGCGCGTCACCTTTGAAACCGTCAGAAGTTCCCCGCTAACTTTCCAGACTTCTTGCGCCAAGGCCGCGGGGCGGAAACGCGGTTCTGCGTCGGTTTTCTTCCTCGGAGAGAGCTAGGAAAGTCGTGGAGCTAGTATGGTATGATAGTTGTGTGGGTGTGTTGTGGAGGTTGGCGCGCGTTAGATGCCGTGGTGCGCGCGCAGCTTGCGCTCCCACGCCTCGGCCTCCGCCCACGCGTGCCGCACGTCGCGGAAGAGCTGCAATCAAAACGTGCATTCAATTATATTATTATTATTATTCTAGCCACCATAGCACAAGCTAACGCTTATTTTGAGGCTAGGTAATTGGTGTGTTCGTTGAAACAATTTATTATTATTATAATTGAAGATTGTTAAGAAAAAAAATGATCAACCCTTCTTCAAAATGCTGAAGAAGGGTCTTTTTTGGACGATCTGTAATGACTTGGGGTCGCTGGCATTTCTAGTAGAGAATATGAAATATTATGAACCACCTCCAACGAGATGGTTAACTAATGGAAAAAAATATCTAATCAAAAATGACGGCGACGTAAGTAAACTGTATACAAAAATAAGCGAATTTATGAGCCTGAGGAGCTATGTTTCGATGAAGTTTTTACAACACAGCTATCATTGTGTGATACATATGCCGAAATCGTCAGTCGTGCAAATCTGACAGCAAATTAAAACACTGGATATATGCAAAGATATACACAAATCGCCGTCCATAAAGTTGACTTGCGGCTATCTGTCACGCCTCTATATAAAACAGAGAACATAATAAACATGTTTAACCTGATGTGAATAGATTAGGCCAGGGGTTACCAAACTTTTTCAACTCGCGGAGCAGTTTCAAGTTTCGTCGTCGTTTGTTTTTTTTGTTAGTTTTTTCAATCATCAATGGCCCTCAAAAAAGATAATATTATGGCCTTTACGGTTTTTGGATTTCAAACCGTGCACAACGCCCCGTAAATAGCACAGAACAAGGAATATAACCTAGAATTAGCATTATCGCTGATTTGTACGAGACCAAGTGTAAACAAAACATAAAGCACAAACCCATTAATGCAACCTTTACTAATACCATGTTAAGAATCTAAACGAGACATTTTTAATTTGTTTGAAATATGTCACTCTCGTTTCCGTCACAAACTGTCAATGTTTCTATGCTTTGCTCAAAGTCAAAGGGTCCTTATTGAAGTATCAATCATCATGAAGAATGAGCTGTCAGTCCCGGTTCAAATCATCAAGTTTGTCTTCGAGAACTCAGTTAGTTATACTCGCGTCCCGTTCCCATCCCATTCTTACGCAGTAAATAAACTCTTTTGCAAAAAAAACGGGCACTTTAGATTTTTTCCTCTACTTTAATGAAGAAGAACAAGAAATAGGTTTTATTAATTTGACGATGTATTGGCATGTTATTTGAAGCATCCTGGCATGATTCTTTACGTTCCAAATTTGAAATTTGAAATTAATAAAAGAAAAATAATGATTATTGTGGATTATTCTAAAATTGCTTTACTAATGGCGCGAATTGCTGAAACGATTTTTAACTGATTACGATATTTTAAAACTTTTTGGACATTTTCTGCAAATTAAACAATTTAATCTTTATTTTTACATTAAATACCACTTTTTGATATGAGTGATAAAGCGATAAGGGCCGGTAAAATTATAGCCCTACTTGAAGAAGGTTGTTCGCAAACTTACGTGTCTCAGCGGCTAAATGTGAGTCGTTCAACTGTCCAGAGGACTTGGCAACGGTATCAAGAGACCGGTTCGGTCAAAAGAAGACCCGGTTCGGGAAGAAAACGATGCACAGAACCAAGAGATGACCGCTTTTTGGTGAGTCAGGCGTTGCGGAATCGTAAGGCGTCAAGTGTGGACCTGAAGAAGAGCCTTGAAGAAGTAAGAGGAGTAGAAGTTAGCTTGTGGACGGTCAGGAGGAGGCTTTTGGCTGCCAATATCAGGAGTTACCGCCCAGCTCGGGGCCCTAAATTACTCCGTGAGCACCGTGTTGCTCGACTTCAGTTTGCTCGGAACTGTGCTTCATGGACTCTGGAGGACTGGAATAAAGTATTGTTTTCTGATGAAGCTAGAATCTCTTTGTGTGGAGAGGACAGACGCCGGCGAGTGCTGCGAAGACCACGGGAACGCTATGCGGAAGTGTGTTTCGAAGAAATCACTCCTTATGGCGGAGGCTCCGTTATGTTTTGGGCAGCAATTAATTCGACGGAGCGTACGGAGTTAGTTTTCATAGAAAATGGAACATTAAATTCACATCGGTACATAATGGAAGTCCTAATTCCATATGCACAACCCACATTGACTGCACTTGGGGAAGATTCCATTATATGGACGACAATGCTCGCTCGCACCGTTCTGGCGACGTGGAAGCGTACATGCAAGAAGTTGGGATCCGTCGTTTAGATTGGCCAGCTCGAAGTCCTGACCTCAATCCAATTGAGCATGTCTGGGATGTTCTAAAGAGACGTGTAAGATCAGTGCAACCTGCTCCACAAAACATCAGGGAGCTAAAAAGAGTCATTGCAGAAGAGTGGGAACGAATTCCTCAAAACGTTATTAAAAACATCGTGGAAAGCATGCCCAGAAGGATTCAAGCTGTGATTTTGGCATGGTCACATTCGGTATTAGGTTTTTACATTTGTAACTTTATTTAATTAAAAAAAGTAAAAAAAAATCTTATCTTTATTGCCGACCACTTCTTATTGTTTGGGCGTGTACATCGGTTTTAAAGAATCCATCGTTTTTTTTTCTTTTAGTTGCCCGAACTCACTTAATTTACACGATTATAAGTATACAGACTACGTCAAAGAAATAAATTTCATTTAATTAACTCAAATCGACCTTAGAACGTAAATTTCCTTAGGTGCCCGTTTTTTTTGCAAAAGAGTGTAGTTGCCTTGTTTTGTGATAAATAGATTAAGATAATAAAATGTATGAAACGTACCTGTGATAACCAGACTTCGTCTGCCAATAATTCATTAAGGATAACTGTGGTGTCTTTACTGGGGTTCTGCATTCTCTTCTCGGCAACTCTTTTACTGCACTCCGCGTACATGAGGTACTTCTGATGCGATATCCTGGAGTATAGCTGCACACGGCCGCAACACGATGCACACACTAGGAATTCCTGAAAGAGCAATTGAAGGACTTCAGTTGCAGGAAAAAGTCTTCAGTAAACTAGCTTAAATCAATCATTAACGTCAATATAATCTCTAGTTACAAGAGTCTCTAATTTATAACATTTCGGAACGGTGTACAACTAAGACAGCTTGAGAACAGCTAAAGATTGTTTTAGATGATAATAAGCTATAGGGACCCCTAGTCAGTTTAAGTGACACTCGCAGCAATAGTTCATTATATGAGTGTATCAAAGCAAATCCCCCCCCCCCCCCTTCGCCTCTCTCCACTGCAGCGTTCCTAATACTTCCTTTTTTCTCGTAGACTAAACACACTTTTTCGGTAGTCAACCTGGCCTCTGGATGCAAGAAGAGTATCGTGCTGGTTGTACAATTGTCCGTCGCACAGGCACGGCAGACGCCTGCCCCTGGCACCACACTAAGGCCGTGCCACGTCCCGAAGGCCTCGTCTAACGCCCGCTACAAGCTAGTTACAAGAGACACCAAATAAACCTTCTCATAGGACAGTCTGGCATCCGGCTGGACAGGCTCCAGCATGCCAGGGTAGTACGGCTGCCAATATAGCAGGAGCTGATCTACGGCTGCTCTCGCACACGCGCGACATACGACGCACCAGCCGCTACACTAAGGTCGGTCTGCGACGGCCGCGTGTAACGCCCGCTACAACCTAGTTACAAGAGATAACACATACCTTCTTATGAGCCAGTCTTGCGTGCGACTAGTCCGACTACACAGCCGAACGTTTCGAGGTGGTGAGGCTGCTCATAGAGCAGGAGGCCGCTTTACACTACGGTTAGTGTCCCGTGTGGGTTTATACATATACAGAAATAAATGACTCTTATTATGCCGGGCCACGTCCCGCCGGCAGGAGCCGAGCTACGGCCTCTCTCGCACACGCACGACAAACGACGCACAGGCCGCTACACTAAGGTCGGGCCACGTCCCGACCAGCCGCGTCCAACGTCGGCTACAACCTAGTTACAAAAGAAACTACATACCTTCTGATACGCCAGTCTCGCGTCCGGCTGGACAGGCTCCAGCGTGCCAGGGTTGTAAGACTACCCAAACAGCAGCTACGGCCGCACTCACACACGCACGATATACGACGCATCGGCCGTTACACGCCCCGACGGCCGCGTCCAACGTCGGCTATAACCTAGTTACAAAAGAAACTACATACCTTCTCATACGCCAGTCTCGCGTCCGGCTGGACAGGCTCCAGCGTGCCAGGGTTGTACGGCTGCCCATACAGCAACAGGCGGGCTACAGCTGGCCGGGCACAGGCGCGGCACACGCCGGCCCCGGCGGCGACGCTGAGGCCGGGCCAGGTGCCGACGGCCGCGTCGAGGGCCCGCGCGCCCGCCCCGCCGGTGGAGGCGGCCCCGCCCGCCGCGCACGACACCCGCGCACGCATCGTCTCGGTCACTTCGTCGACCGTTTTCACGTTCGATAGGAAGTATTCGTCTGGAATGTGATGCGTGTATTACAAAATACGTTATTTATTACAAGTTGAAACCAAGGTTAAAAAAACTAATGTGATATGAAATAGGGATATTGGTGTTAACAGTTTCTGCATTTTTCCGGTAACTGAAAATATTTAGCAATAGAAATATATTGGTCATCATCACAAACATTTTACATGAAAACTCATGTTAACATGTCGTTTCTAGTCCTAGAAATCGGGTTTGTTTTTCGTAACATCCGGTGTAGTATCGAGTAGAATATGACGTTTGTACCTATGTCTTACCTTGTTCTTGAAATATTTCTGTAAGAAAATTGGGGTCCAACGCATGGGAGATCAAAGTCTGAATGTAGACTTCGAAATTCTCTTGGTACATTTGCGTTTCTAACATTCTTTTTTCTATAAAACTACAATCGTCAACTGGCAGTTCACTTCTAACTAATTCTACTATTGTTTCCAAATGAGATTGTGAACGCACTTTCACTGGTACTTGTGTGTACAACTTTTTATTTTCAGGATTCCATGCTGCATACTGTAAAACAAATAAAGGAATTTCCATCAGAACATAAATATACCAATAATATATACAATCATATTTTTCTTAATATTACTACTTACCGTAGATATATTTCTGTACAAAACTTTACCATTTTCTTCAAAGGGTTCATACTTTTGTAGCAAAGTCTTACCATCTACCCGCCAAATAGCTGGCCACATTTCATTAAGTTCGCTTTTTATCGCCACAAACTCACCAGACTGCAAAAATAAGTTTTGAATTAGAAAAAACACTAAATCTGAAAAACTAATATTTACTACGCTCTTCTTTCCGTGTCTGGCTGAATTTTTTTAATGTACTCTAAAGAAAATTATTACCTGAATTTTCTCAAATTTTTATAATAACTTCATAACTATAGAGACAAGTTATGAAACTTATTATTTCTTAATTTCTTGTATTAGAAATACAGGACTTGGCGTTTTGCCTGATATTTACCTGATAAGGCATTTCTTCTATTGGTCTATTGTCGAGTTGTCCGGTGTTGGAGATTTGTTGATGAGATTTTATGTGTTGCAATTTCCTGCTGGCATTGTCGTTCTCTGTCGAGCCGTAGATGCCATAGCCCAGACTTGCTGCATGTGCAGAAACTAAAAGTTATTTATTCAATAAATAAAACACATTTTAATAACATCAACTCCTTGCACCACCCGTTATCTATACAGAGCAACCATGTTCGTTGTAAAAAAAAAATCTTGAACTAACGAACTGGCTGTTTGCGACCGGTCTGCAGTCGGGCCACGCCCCTTTCGAAACTGCTCGCAACCGTCAGTGGGAACGGATTCTTTTTTATCCCGCTAGAAGGCTATATACCCGTATTGGCATTGATTATTATGACAAAAACAAATATTTAAAAAGTGCCAAATGTATAGAAATTGGTGGTCAAAGAGTTGTATGTTTAACTAAGCAATCAGGTTGGTTTGGATATTTACCTGTTACTTCTCATCTTTGGTGTTATGTTAATACTGTGTAACAATGACAGTGATACTAATAGGTAGGAAAGGTTGGGATTGGGAAGCCAAATGATGAACTAGTCATCATAGTGATAACATGTACACAATACAAACAATGTTTTCAAATTATTTTAAGATCATGACTGAATACAATAAAGAAAGATGTTACATAATTATACAATGTATGTACATGTACATGTTATCCCTATGTTGGCGAAGTGAGGGGTGCTACCAGGAATAATTACAAATTAAAATTATTTAACACATTATCAGTAATATACTTGTGTTTATTTTAGGTCTCCTCCTATTATACAAAATTATTTACATAAAATATTGAGAATTGTGCATAAACAAATAACAATTAAATAGAAATACAAAAAACTTATGTTCAGGGCATGGCCATCTAATACATTATTTTGCACTTACTTGTAGCTGTCATATTATTATGCAATTCATTTCCTCCTTATAATATAAAAATCACTTTCAGCTAAAGAATATGCATACACTATAGTAAGTACCTCCTAAACTCAAATACTGTAAAATACAATACAATATATTTATATATACAACAGACACCCAATGGTATTAATTCCATAAAAAAATATACCACAATTTTGGAATTATTAATGGTAGCACCCCTTCAATAGCGAGTATGACAAGAGTCACAATTACTATAATTTACAATAAAATGGCACTCATAATGTGTCATTAACAACAATGTGAGTGAAATCTTGTTACAGACTAACCCTAAAATATCAACCTCTACTATGATAGGTACATCACATTTTTTATAGAAATTATTTACAAATCAATAATCATAGATTTCATCTAATAAAAATTTACAATATCACAGTTAAAATGTAACAAGTTTTCACGGTACTGCCTAAGCGGCAGCTAGCTTGCTCCTGTCATACAAGCTTCAGGGCTAGCTCTTCACCATCGCGCTCTACTTCTTAAGTGGAAATCTAATAAATTGAACGCACCTTCGTCAGGCTGGTGTTGGTAATAGTATTGTTGCTGCGGCGCTGCCTGCAGCGCGCCCACGGGCGGCGGCGCAGGCGGTCGTGGTTTCTTAGGCGCGGCCGGCTGAGGCGCCACGACGGCCGAGGGCGTCGGCTTGTTTATGCCCGTCCGACCCTTCTTGCCTTTGTCGTTCAGAGGCGTGCTGGGCACGTTGAGGACCGGCTTGTTTAGCCTTCTCGCTTCCTCCTCTGCGTCATAGGCGGACTCCTCGCTACCGTCGTATTTACGTTTTCTGTCCTTATTCAAATTATAATAGCGTGGGTCGTCCAACTCGACACCCTTGGATTGAGAACCCAGTAGGTTAGCTGCCCCATGTAACTGGTTAGCACCCAATAATCCGGCTGTACTCATGTTCGAAGAATTCATAGGGTTGCTCAAAGACATCCCCGAATTTATAACATTTGAAGAAGACATGGCGCCATTAGAACTTTGTTGGGAAGAATTACCATCACACTTATTGTGATCGTTTTGTGAGTACGGTTTATTATTAGTATTGCTATTAGTGTTGGTTCTCGACCACGTGGACTTTCTGGCGCCTCTGCCGGCCGGCGGGGGAGAAGTATCGCGCTCTCCTTGGAGAAACTTCAAGTAAGAAGCCATGAACCCTGAACCGGGGCCCGTGACGGGAACATTGAATTTTTTTTCCATTATTTTTGAAGTAGTGTCTTGTGAAGTGCTGTTAATGTTCGGCTGCTGTGAAGTGGGTGCTACCGAAGATGCTGTATTTGCCCGTTGTTCTGCAAGGAAACCAAGTTCTTCCTCTATATTAGGTACTACCACCTTAGGCTGTTCCTCCTCACGTGTTTCAGGCGTCGAAAACGATGACGAGGAAGCCGAAGGTGGCGTCTCGCTAAATGACGAAAGTGGTGTTAACTCCACGGAGGACTGGAAATCAGGATGAGGACCTAGGTGGAAAGGCGGGAAATATGTTAGAGCGTGTCCGTGAGGCATGGCTAACTGGTGTTGGTTGGCGAAGTTTGTGGCGTGTAGGGAAGCTTGGGACCCAAAAGCGGATGTGCCAGGGAACATTTTGGGTGGAGGAGGTGGAAGGTTCCATCTTTCAAAATCAAAATAGCTGCCGTTTTGCTGTTGGTTACTAGTCGAGCTATGTGCTGGAGGAGGTATCCTGTTGGCCAAGTAATCAGCCATTACAGCATTGGATATATCATTCATATTAGTATGTGGAACCGGTTTTTCAGTGCTTTTCCGGCGCGGAATAGCTTTACTGATCGATGGAGTAGTCGAAGTTAAGCTTTTAGTTTTTGCATCTTGTAATTGACAACTTTGCTGAAGACTCTGTAAATTTTTGACTATAGTCATAGGATCACCTCGACAACTTGAAAGATCTTGCAAAGCAACATTATTGGCATCAAAATAATTTTGGGGTTTTTCAGGTAAATTCAGTCTATTAGTTGAAGTTTGAGTCTGAGAAGCAGGTTCTTCAGCATGAGTATTTTCTGACAAACTACTACCATTGTTATAATTGGTAGAACTGCTATTAATGGGATATTTTCTGGATGATTGACGGTCATTTTCCCAGCAGCTTTGATTGGAAGATTGATTCTGATTTCGCTCATACCTATTTTCCGAATAATTCTTACTCTGTTCAATACCTAGTGCCCTAGTAATTACTGAAGGGTATGCAACTTGACTATTTTGTGAGGGTGGACGAGCAACAGATGCATCAAGTGGGGACCGTGGTGCAGCATTATTAATTTTATTATAATGGTCTCCATGTTGTTGAGGAGAATTAATGGAATTCATCGGGCTGTGATACATAGGATAAGCAGGACTAGATCCATGGCCCAATGGAGAAGTCTGTGCAGGCGCTTGAGGACTATTTCTCCTGGCAGCTGCTGCACCACAATCGGGACCATTTTGAGAGCTACTACTGGAGTAGCCAGTATCTGTACTAGAACTACTCTTAGCTCGAACATGATAATCTGACTCGACATTATTTCCACTTTGATAATGTCTAAAACTAGAACCTTGAGTAGCTGAGTATTGAGAGTTGCCAATTCTATTTGATTTAGACGAGCTACCACTACTATTATTATAACTTAATCTGCCTGGAGCATCCATTATAGAATAACTTATAGGTGAAGACTGGGGTTGCAGTTTATCATTTGATTCACAACTCTTTCTTTGTTCATTACTTATCTCTGGATAAATTTTGCTCTGTGCTTTAGTTTGGACTTGTGGAGGCTTAGAAGTTGGGGACACAAAGCTACTGGTATTTGTGCTGCTTGTAGGAGGACGCGACGTTTTCTCACTACTTGTGCTTTTAGGGGACTGGGAATTGTATATAGATGCAGAAGGCCTTGAACTTATACTGGAGGAAGGTCGGTAATCTTTACTGGGAGGAGTAGGGGATGATGTCACAGGTGGAGTTGACACAATACACGATTGTTGGGAATGAGCAGTTGAACTTGCAGAACTTGAATAAGACTTACTTCCAGCATAATCCTGCTGTGACGAAAGTTGACCACTCTTTCCACTGCTTGTACTATACGAATTATCAGTCTGATTTCCAAAAGATGACGGAGATTGAAAAAATGTTGAAGATGATGTTGAAGACGCCGGCTGTTTTGATGCAGTTGCTGGGGATCCAGACCTATTACTTTGTTTACCAGCACTAGAAATCTGTGAGTTCAGATGATTATTTAAAGTTTGAGCTGCAGCAAAGTTGAAGTTTTCATATGATGAAGATTTTGTTGTTGCTGGGCTTGGTGAAGATGGTACAACACTTTCGTGAGGTAATATTCCAAATGGGCTAGGAAGTTGATTGTTTCCTTGCCAGCTTAATCCTGCTGTACTGCCAGGGGTAGATGGCTGGTCAAAAAAGGAAGATCCTTGAGCAGCTAATGTTTGATGAGAATAATTTTCTCTCAGAGAAGACAACTCTGTTTCTACAGAAGATTGCTTGGATGCAGCTGCAGCTTGTGCAATTACTTGTCGATGTTGCGCCTGAAGAGACGAACTATAATGTGCAGGTTTAGGGTTGGCATGATGAAACAAAGGCGAAAACACGGCATCATAGCCCACAGCAGGTGGAGAAAGGAATCCCCCTGGGTTGAAGGGTGATGCAGTTGATGAGCCCAGCTGCCCTGCTAGTGATGCTGTTGTATGCGCAGCTTGTAATAGCAGTTGGCTTGTAGTAGATGGCACTGACTGGCTGCCTAGTCCGGAACCACCACTTGCAAGGTGGTGATGGAAATCTCCACTTGCAGCACCAGCCTGGACCCCTGCTAACCGATTGTAAGAAGCATATGCTGACCATGGTCCTACTGGATCCATTACCACCTCCGTGATGTTTGTTTAGTGTCAATGTATGTAATATGTCAATAGAAGTCCACACTGTCATCCATAGTTTTTACACATGAATCTATTATATTACCACTAAATCCAAGCACTAATTGTCATCTTGACTTTGTTATTCAATCTTCACTGATAGAGAATACCCCTGAAAAGAATAAAGGACATAAGCAATTATAGAACAATACCTACATCTCTTTCATGATCTTATTAGAAATATATAGCATCAGTTGCTTCTAAAACACCAATGCGTGTAATAAAGTGCACCACAAAGATAAAAAAAAAACCAAATTCTAGGGGACATCAACACTACAACCATGTATTGATATAAAAATACCGCCGCTTCGCCATGGAAGCGTCAAGGGGCATGGAACAATACAGAGATACGTTATGTACAGATAGCTATTTTCGAGCCTGTATTTGTGTAAAGAAACATACCATCGCCTTTATTTTCAATAGATAGCGGTCAATGTGGTTGCAAGAGACGCTCACACGACAGCTAACATCATAAATATGGCCTCGCTAGGACTCCTCGAGTGCTCGCTGCGACGGGTTTTGTCTATTGTGAAATGAAACTCCACTCAAGTTTTATGATACAAACAACAGTCCACTTCAATGTTAACACTTTGCTACTATTATTGCTACGTTTCTGTAAGGGCACAGCGATATATTGTACCGATTACTTTATTTACAAGTAGAAATACGACAACGTTTCGCCTTTCACATTAATCGCCGCCATCTTACTTGTCGAATGTCTGTCGGTCGAACACAACCGCACAACACAAAACAAGCGGGACAACGCCATCTACACAAAACTTTATATTGTAAAAAATACTAAAAATATTAAAATTAATGATTTGGTAAAATGAAATTGAATAATTATGTTAAAAATAATTTTGGTGTACTCAGTAAAATGATTAAATCTTATTGTTCAATCAATTTGGAATCAAAATTTCAAATAACATATATGCCTATCCTGCTCTCTCTTTGGTGATCTGTATCACTGCATCTCTTTTCTCAGTGAAATGCGAGTGACCTCCCTATTCTGTGGTGGATTTTTTCAGCGTCACAGAATCACAACCAACCAGCAACGAATAATCATAACGTTTTATTAACGTTATTAGTTAGTGGTTTTTAAATTATTATTGGGTAAAAGGGATACCACAGACATGATATATTACTGATAGAGCTTTGCCAAGTCACTTATTACAACTTTTTATTAGTTTCAACCAATGTTTCAACAAAAATAGCTATGTGGATGGAAATAATTTCCTTAACCAGAAGGTTGCCTGGAAGAGATCGCTCTTAGCGATAAGACCGCTGGTTGTTGATTTTTGTATTATTTTGTGGTGTGCAATAAAGAGTTATCTAATCTAATTAAACTCTAACTAAAGAGAAAAATGTAGAACTGGAAATTGAGAACCAAGACGACGAACAATAAAGCTAGCATTCGAATCAATGCAACCGCGCGCGAGACCGCGACTCGTGACGACATCACATCATGAAGTTCAAAATTGTTTGAAGGTAGCCCATAACGTGTCGTGACATTACGACTCGTCGATTCGAATGCTAGACCGTTAGTTTCCTTTTTAACGATAAAAGTTTTAAATATTTTATCATGTCGATACAGTCATTCGAGTATTTTTTTCATCAAGCAGGATCATATTTAATTTGATTGTTTTAATTATGTATTTGTTTGCTTTTACTAATAAAATAAAATATTTGTACCTAACTAGGATAATCCCGCCGTCCCAATTTACTACACTCTGGAATATCCGACGCGTTCTGCCGCGGCGCAGCTTCTCCGCGTCTGTGTGTCTACGAATCATAATTGAAAAATGATGCCATTCCATTTCACGAATTGAATTGCACATTGCAGAATCGTCGACCCCATATGGATGGTTCAGCGTGGACAAGGCAGTAGCTGGATTTATACCAAATGATACGATAATCCTCTCGCGCGTGCGTGGGCGTACCTAAAAGCGCGCTCCACTCCAAAAGGGTCGAACTTTCATTCCATCCCATCAATGTTTCACGATGAACATTAGATTACAACGATCTTACATCACAGATTGTAGGATCACTGATCCAAAATGAATCGTGTTGACAAGGCCGGGTCTGGTATCTCTATGATCATTTTATTTATTTGTGCAAGAGCATTCCTTTCTCACCACCCTGTGTCGCGGTGCTATGGCCTAAAAATATGATTGAGGTACCATTTTAAAGATCTCGACGAGTAGACTGGGCCAAAACTAACATTTTTCCGAAATTGAACGCGGACGAACTCGCGGGCGGCCTCTAGTAAGTACCTAGAAGCCTTTTCCATTATCTTTGCTAATACGTAGCTTATATACTAGCAAAATTCTAGCCTAGTCAGCCTTACAAAAGGGTAGAATGATAAGAACTTGTGTGAAGTGATCATTTACTATCATAGTTCAATTAAGTATTAATTATTCATGTAATTATGAATTATGCCATCATTGATGTTTTTACCTTACGAGTTTAGTGGGTCTGCGCCTGCCAGTCTAAAAATAGATTCCCAGAAGCATCAAAAACTAAATAGGTAATCAAAGTATTCATGATGGGTAAAACTTTTATTGGACAAATTTTTACCAGTTACATAATGCATAAATATATGTAGATAAAAAGTTTGTTTGACCAAAAATAACACATGATTCTTTGGTTAAAAATATTAAAATAATTAAGTCATGCATCGACTTTACAGGAAGACCATTTAAAATATAATATACCTACATAGATTTTATAACTTTCCAAAACAGTTACATAAGAATATGACTAAAAAGCTTACTACAAAAGACCTCTGCAGGTTTTAATGCTTGTTTCGATATAAAACGGCAATTCAAAGTAAACGTCCCAAGTTGGTTAAATATTATTTAAACAAACGTTTGACACTGCCGAGTAGTTCTTTTGTAGTAAGTCTAAGAACTTTCGAAGCGTAGGACGCAAAAAAAAGTACAAAAAAAACTCTGAAGAGACGCTTTAAATACATTAACTAGGTGCATATCCCCATGCGTACTAGTAACATATTTTATGCCTTTGTTTACTAGGTTCAATATTCTTTAGAAAATAAAGCGGCTCTAACGCATTTTAAAGTTGTCGCCGCGTTGATGTTCTATCTTTCGAAGGCGTATCGTAACTAATATTACCAAGTGAGTGAAGTAACGAACAAAAGAAAAGTTAGATTGTAATTCAAAACATAGAACAACCACTACTCTATTCAATTTTGCATGTTTATTGTTAATATTTATTAAGTATACCTGCTTCTGCAATAGGCGTTATGACACCTATCGTAAATATTTTCAAGATCAGAGTGTTAAAAAAACATGACGTCCAAGAAATAATAAAACCAATTTGAATCCAAAAAGCTGTAGAAACCAATTTTAATTACACAAAATTCAATAAATATTCGGTCAACTACCTTCGATTTTTGATACTCCAATGGTGCATCCACACATGCCGCCGGGTTGCTGCCGGCACAGATTAAGTACGGGGAAAGGATGCATGTGCCAGCATCATGACCGGCGGCCTGGCCGCCGACCGTGCCGCCGGGCATGTGTGGATGAACCATAACGTGAGGTCACATTAGAGTATTCCCATACAAATCTACGGAAGCAAATCAGTTTTGACATAATAAAGAGTATGTCAACGATTGATGGTGTCATCTAGTCTTTTAAATACAGAATACGGTCACGCCCACTTCACATTACAACAATATCTTCTACTTGACGAAGGCTTATTAAAATCATAATACACTTGTTGAAATTTTCAATCGCATGGCAGAAGTAATGACCTCACCCACCCACACGAGACTTTTCAAGAAAATGTAATTTAATATTCACACAGTGTAAGAAAACTAATTGTCCCTGTGTACACTATCTTTTGGCACTAAACTTCTATACTCACTCGAGCTTGATCGCATTCTTAATAAACCAAATCAAATACGCTGATTTCGTTGGTTAAAATAAACATTATGTGGTTTATATTAATTGTCAGCGATAATGGGGACAATCTTTCTATTAGATAGGATTTATATCGAGAGATCCACAATACAATTTGCCAAAAGTATTAACGATTGCTCGGTGTAGTAATTGGTTTATCTTATTTTGGTCATACCGATACTAAGAAAAAGGACGGCAGGTGTTCTAAACAACTAACACAGTAAGGTGCTAATATGACATTAAAATTGCCTAGTGGTATTGACAGCGACAAATTTGTTTTATGAAACGAAGCTGTTTTAAACATATTTGTAAATGATAGCGTCGAGATCTTTAATAATAATAAGTTCTATTCAATTATGTTTAAACACACAAGAGCTACACATGCCAAAGAATAAAACTTGAACATTAAACAGGTTTTCTTAATAAGCTAGGTATATTTTCATAAATCATTATCAAAGAACCTACAATGTGTATATGTTGCAAAAGAAATTGTGCATTATTTGCTTGTTGTAATATATTGATTTTTATATAAGTCTCAACCAATTAAATTTGTTACACTATTTCAGGTAGAAGCTACTCTAAAACGATTAAACAATGAAGAAAGTCGTAATGTAGTTACAACATACAAGAAAACCTATTCACTGATATTAATATATCTTTGACCATAAAAACTAAAATAACATTATGCCACAAGCACCACTTTAAAAATATTCTTTGGGTTTAACTGGCAAGAAAAATAAAAACAATAATCACATTCAAAACTTAAAAAAAAAAATAGGTACGTTTAAGTCAGACCTTGATAACTAATATCAAAAATTCATAAGTTTGGTACATCTAGCACGAATAGCGCTACTTATAGGTAAGCAGTTTTGTTACATTTATGAAACTAGTTTAAAACTATCCGATAGTGTACCTCTGAGTATTATAACTTTCCTCTTAAAACTAAGAACTTTTTAACTATACAGGATGGAAACAACATGAAAACTACACTATAAAATGATTGAAATAAACCAAACTTTTTCATTTACTGGTGAATCACCATCGCTCTATTGAAAGCACCGGTGTCAAATAATAACACGATTATTTTTGTATCCACTGATATAAATATATTTAAAAAGCCGGGGTTCTAATATCCTGTTTTTTTTTGTTTAAGTGAAAGTGCATGAGCACAGCACTCTATTACCAGGAGGTTCATCCGTTGAAGGAGATATGTTCAGAGTAAAATATTTATTTCTTACAAAATTACAATTGAATAGGTATGTTTTAAAAATAGATGTCTTCAAAAGTAAACGGCAATAATGATTCATTTTAACCTTATTTTAGTGGATTGTATAGTGCTATAAATACCAACAAACTGGTTTCACCATTGTTTTCTGCTATGTATAATGTCGACCATACTAAATATAATTCATTTGCATACTAAATACTCATCTACTTTTTACTTTGAAACGGCAAGGAACATATAACTTGGTGAGTACTCCTTGAAGACTATACTACTAAATGAGCATAAAATCAAATATGACAATATTTATTATGTAAAGAATGAGTCGAGATTCAATGGAACACAGCCATTTTGTCTTCAGTCGAGTAACACAACTTTCCGCGGCAGTTTAAAGAACACATATACCTTGATTTCCAGTTCGTGTAAATAATTAAGGCGATACAATGATGTAGAATTAAAAATTACATAAACACATGATATGGTCAATTATTGCGTTGTTTCATTATCATTTGCTTAAGTTGCGTGGTAGAATAGTAGGGCTATTGTTACTCGACCGATAATAATCATAAAGGAAAATACCAAACAATTGATTTTGGTAAGATAATTTAACTTACTAAATTTGGCATTGATAATCTTATAACAGTTATTTAATTTAAATGCCTTGCGTGAGTGAGTTTTCTAAGACGATATCGAATTCGTCTAACGGCTCGAGTATCTGCCTGAGGAATGTGAGGAGGCCGCGCTTGCGCAGGAAGCTTTGCTCTTCGTACATCTCGGCGGTCACGCGCGTCATTGACATGGGGACAAGCATTCTGTGCAGCCAGTGTTCACTGTGAAAAAAAGTTTGCTTTTTAAAAAAAAAATACTAACGTCAAAAATCGAACAAAATAAATTTAAAAAGCGTGTTTTTTAAACTATTATTATTTTTTAATTTTTTTAGTTAATAAGGATAGTGGAAAACTCTTATCAAATTATTGCATTGTCATTGGTACTTAATATGTATGCAAAGTTTCAAATTAATCCGATTTTTGGAAGTTTAGATTATAAGGAAAATTGAGCTCAAAAATTCCGTTACATACATTCACCCCGATCTAATAAAAGCGTGTTAAAAAATAAATCTTTATTTTGGTTTGTTATGTATATAAACGTTTAATTAATACAATAATGGCCAGTCTCAATATCCTATTTACCATTGACTGAAAGTTAACTAACAATAAAAGTGACAGTTGACTAACTTTCAGTTAGCGGTAGATAGGGTATTAAAATGGGTCATAAATCAAGTAAAGTGTAATCTGCGATTTAAACACGCACGAGGTTAGTTACAACAGGGGCACAGTAAATTATACACACAGTAAGGTAGCTAAGACCAAATGCTCGAAAAGACACACGCACACAGACACTCGTCTCAACAAGGCTGTTCAGCGATAACCCGGGTATTGTCAGTAACACGTCTTGTGGTATGTTTTAACAAGAACGCCAAGTGTACATAAATATAAAGGCTGTGATATGGGGGTGCAATCTATAAATGTAAAAATTAATGCCGCTCTCCGTAGTAATTTGATACGAATATAACGGGCACACCTATCCAAACCAAATGTTTAGGATCTGTTTGGACTATCAGAAGATGGTTTATGTGAAGTTTCAAAATCGATGGAGCGGTTCTTCATCGACTTAACGATTTACCAAACGACCTGAAGGAGTGTGAGAATTTTAATATTTTTAAAAATAAACTTAAGTTACATATAGCAGCAGCATGTACCGAAGCGTAACAATTAGTACCTAATAGGTAATATAATTTATCTGTATCTCATTCTAAGTGAAATGTAAAATTTCTTATGAGAAATAAAAGTTCTATAAACCTAAACCTTATCAGATTTTTTTAAATATTTCAAGTAGCGAATCTCGTACCGGGCCGATAGTTGGTTATAAAACAGACTACGAAAACATTAAATGTGTTTGTTTTCTTACCGTAGACTGAGACAGATGAATAGTTGAAACTTGCCGTCCTTGCCGAGGGTCCGGCCCACGGTGCTTATCTCGTCCATCAGATGGCAGTAGCATCGCCAAATGGACCTGTGCTCCTGGTCTTGCCTGCAGTTGTACGCCATACCACAACTCTTGTTGCTTTGAGAGCTTGTTTCATCGCACAGACTCATTTTGAATTCATCTTTCACTCTTGCTAAAAAAGTAATGACATTAAATTTTAAAGCATTTTTTGAAATGTGTTCCTCATTCCCAATGTCTTTGATCGCATTTTTTTACATTATTGCTACATACCAAAATAATCCCAGATGTAGAGATTTTTCCCAAACAACCTCGCAGATTTGAACCCGCATAGGAACGCTTGCTCCAAACATTTTACTAAACCATTTTCGCCGCATAGAAGCACACTGAGAGAGTTGGCATCCTTTTCTCTTTTCGACTGGTAGTGCCACTTCACTATGGCATTAACGCAGTCCCCTGTCAGGTAAATTGAGAATCAATAAATTATTAAATTTATGCGGGACTTACTATCAGGCCAGTACATTAAAAGGCCACGTGGAAGATTGCCAGAGACTTTACACTAAGAGAATATTACTCGTACGCTGACTGCTATTAGTGATCTAATAATAATAGCTGTAGAGAGGCGGGTAGTTAGCTGGTTGGTTGGAGGATGAATACTTCAGCTGCGATAGACAGGTGGGGTCACGTGTTTTTTTTTGCAAAGATGTCTATTTCCCTCCTTCACCCCTCTAACATGTCTATCGAGTCTAAAAACTGCTAGACAAAGTAAATTCACTAATCAATCTGAATAGTAGCGGTAGAAAGATATGTAGTGGGCGTGGCCACGCGGGGGGCGGGTGCAGGCCTCTCTGACTCTAGCTGCTAACATAAATCTCTATCATAATAATGATAAAAATAATAATAGTCCTCCTGGCCGATTTCGACCACGGCGACCAATCTTAACAGAGATCAGCTAACTACGCAGGAGATATTATAGTGCACAAGTGTGAGCGCAATACACAGGTGCACTCACTGTTCCATCACTCTCAAAGTTCGGTGAGACGGCAATCCGACATGACCGTAGAGAGGTCAGGCGCAGGACCAACGGCTTAACGTGCTTTCCGAGGCACGGGGGTGTAACACCGCCAACTTCCCGACTCCGAGCTGTTTTTGAGAAATTCATGACTGAAAATCTCAGAAACAATTTTGGCTCGACTTGGGATTCGAACCCATGACCTCTCGGATGTAAGGCAGAAACTTTGCCACTACACCAACGAGGCAGTCGATCTCTATCATAGTGAACTCACCAATCATATGCTGTATAGTAGCAGTGGATAGGTGCGTGGTGGGCGTGGCGGGCTGGCTGGCGGGCGCGGGCGGCGCGTGCGGGGTGCGCGCGCGGGCCGCCCGCACGCGCGCCGCGAGCAGCAGCCGCTCGGTCGAGCCGTCGTCCACCCCCGTGCCGAGCCAGCGGTTGCAAGGAAACCTGAAAAAGTGTGTGTGTGTCAGCTCCGACGCACGACTGGTGTTTACTTCTTAAGAACGGCTATAAAAAGTAAATAGATTAGGGAATAAGGATAAATAAATGCATTATTTATGATACTGAATCTGTTAAAATACATAAAAAAACCATAGAAATATAAACAATAGTCTCCATAATACATACATACTACAAAACACCTATACAACACTCGGTTGAATGTGTCAGAAAATGACCGATGCGTCTTCGGGTACCACCGTTTGACATCGTCGTGTGACATTCTCGTGTAACATCGCGTGACATCGGGAATTTGATTTTACTTCCGTATATTTTCATACCCCGGCCTTATATATGAAAATCGATTCTTAAGGAGTATACCACAATAAACTCCAAATCCAAACAATATGTGCGATTTACTTTCATCCCCAACGTCACACTCTATGGCTACGTCTCCACAGACAAGCAGTTAGCTTAGTGCCTAAGGAGAGTTACCTTGCATGTAAGTAGCTCAGTAAGACATTGCGCGCTTGATGCCTAATTAGTCTTGAGAGAGACACTTATTACCGTTTCCTTACGGATTATTAAAGTAACGTTTTCCAAGGCTTAAAAAGTTAACAGCATTCGTGGTCGCTAGTAGACTTATACAACCATCTAAAGAAATATGTTTAAGTATGGTTAGAGCAACGAATATTTGATTTCACTCACGTGTATGTGTGTCCAGTGACCTCGTTTCTGACGTAAACTTGATCGAGCAACCATCTCGGCGATAGACCGGAGTTGTCATGGCCGATGCGCAGCGTTGACAGAATGCCCAAGTTTTTGTGCTAAAAAATTATACACGTACAACGTAATCATTAATTTATTTTTTCTAAGCCATAAGTATGTGAGATGCTTGGGGCGCAGTGGTGGCAGCGTTTTGGTAGTGATACTAAAAGTTAAGCAACCTAGGCGCGGTCATGTTTGGGATGGGTGACTATTCTGACCATTTAAGTGAAGTTTATTTACAAGCTTCTCCGTGCTTCTGAAGGCACGTTAAGCTGTTCAGATATAATATCTGGTCAGAGGCCCTAGGGCGCATAATAACATCTGATTGTAAGGTTAGTTCACTTACCTTACAAACACCCCTCCACCACACCGCACTGAGCCCGCGTGGTGGAGTATGGTTCGTACCACCTCATTGAGGTGAGGCCTGTGCCCAGCAGTGGGAGGTATGTAGGCTGATGAGATGATGCCTTAACTATGAAAAAAAAATTACTCACGTGAAAGACGAATTCGTGAGTATTTCGCGGAATGGGTATTTTTGGCGTAGACTCTCTGTTGGTCCCCGATATTGATATCCAACAGTTCGCTGTAGTCTGGCTTGCTTTTCTAGATGGCACGATGAGAACTCGGTACGGTAATTCTGTAGAGAATATTAGTAATTAATATAAACAAGCAGTGCTAAGAGAGAAAATATATTGATTCATTAGATGAAAGAGTTACAGAAAGATAAGCTTAGGAATTTCTAGAATTTATTTTCCGTTTAGTATCTCAAGGTCCAGGAAAGTCTAACCAGTTTTTAATGATGCAGCTATACATATATCTTAGCCTAATAGAAGTTGCAGTAGCAGAAAAAGGGACGTGAGGTCATGTTAAGTGATGAAGCCAGTAAAAAGCTCTACCAAACATAACTAACGGCCGACTTCAATATTCTACCTGCCGTTGATTGACAGTTCGATAACTAAATCTCAGAACCAGCTGCATAGCTTTCAGTATGAAACTGACAGTTATCTTACTTACAGTCAGTCAAAGGTAGATAGAATATTGAAACCAGCTATTAATGCTATACTTACTAGTGGTAGGATAAGTGTTAGTGAAACAGAAGTAATCCACAGCATTTAGAGTGAGCAAGTGATACAGGAACTGTTCTCTCTCTTCCTCGCACCGCAAAAAGGCAGTCCGCTTGTACTGCGAGCGAAGTAGCGTGGTATCGGCTAGCAATTCGCGAAGATGCTTCGATAGAAGTTTCTTCTCGAGAGATAACCGCACCCACGCGCGTGCGTAACCGATTTCAGTCTTTATATCTGTCATGGCTTGGACGTTCCTGTAAAAAAATCGACATTGTTGGATAGTGTATACAAAATACTATTTGTACGAGTATCTTCTTAACCGTCTGTTAAATGGCAGAAACAATAATAAATATCACAGATAGCACCTATGTCGCCATTAGACTTTTTATCACGGTTTTACATAGACTTACAGATAGACCAGCTGTTAGCATCTTAAATATATTTTGACATAAGTATCAGACTCTAGTGACTGCTCGCGACTTCATGCGCTTGGAAACCCTTTATTATACACAATTATTCGCTCGCGTGTTAAATGTGAACTAAATGCGGATAGCCCTCAAAACTTAACCGAATGGCGCCATCTATCGGTAAGCTATGAGTTGACTTTTCAATTTTTACATGGGATTGAAATGTTTACTCGCGGAAAAAAGTTGTGTATGTAGCTCCTACCTACCTACCACACAAAAAACACATCATTACATTGCTCCGTTGCCCCGTGAAAGAAGGACAAACAAACAAACAAACAAACTGACTTTCCCATTTATAATAATAGTAGGGATAGGGATTACGAATGTTCGATCCAGTGATCTTTACCTCATATCAAAGGTAAGACTTTCCGGCAGCGGCCGCATAGGGTTCGTCGGCTGGGACTTCCTCTCCAACGTTCCCGAGTTGCTAAGCCTATCCCGCGAGCTGTCCCGGGACCCGCCGCGGGAACTGTCCCGGGATCTGTTCCCGCTGCTTGTGCTCTGCTGCGCCTCCACCTCGGCGCCCACCGACGATAGGTCTAGAATTGAGATGAGTAATTATTAGCCAATTGCTTGGTCAAAATAAGGTTAGCTTTGAATCGGACTTGGGAATAGACTATGCTAAAGTTTAAAATGTACTAATCTAAAATCTGCATTTTTTTAGTTTATATTTTAGTACTATTAAATATTGCAATGAGCTGTATTCAGTGAAAGCTAAGGTATACGATACGTATCACAGATATATTCTTGCATGGACAAGTAAATATGAAAAATCAATGGAAATGTTGCCAAAGTAGATATTTATTTCATCGTCAAAACATATGAATTAGACACTACTGAAATGGTGGAAGGTCAAATATATAAATGGGTGATAAAACTTTATGGAAAACGTTTTTATTACAATTAATCAATTGTAAGTCAAACTTATTATTCTGTCACATACTCTCTCGATTTAGTAGTTATGTCAATAATAATTTTACTTACAATCCAGTCGCTTACGCAACACACACCAGGCCAAAGCTGCATGTTTAAAAGCAATGAAGACACTTAATTTAGTATGTTATCAATGAGAAATGAATGTATTTAATCACTGTAGAAAATGACCAACACCAATCAGTCCAAAGGAAGGTTTCAAAAATCAGAAAATTTAAAATAAAGCAACGGGCAGGTCAAAGTCTTCCGGGTCCGCTAGTCATTCTTATATATAAAAATGAATTGCTGTTCGTTAATGTCGCTAAAGTCGAGAACGGCTTAATCGATTTCAATAATTTTGATCTTAAAATATTCGTAGAAAACCAGGGAAGGTTTAAAAGATCAGAAATTTCAAAAAAGCAACGGACAGGACAACGTCTACCGGGTCAAAATCAAAATCTGTTCGTTAGTCTCGCTAAAACTCGAGAACGGCTGAACCGTTTTCAATAATTTTAGTCTTGAAATATTTGTGGAAGTCCAGGAAAGGCGACGAACGACGAAAAAATGTGGAAAATTTGTGAAAACAGCGGACAGGACAGCGTCTGCCGGGGTGTGAGTAATAACAACTTTTGTAGTAACATGATTTAGTATTTTGGACTTCACAGTGAAAAGTGTGTCATATAATAATGTTATCAAAAAGCACTAAAAGGTGTTAAAAATTCCTGCCTATGTCCAACGACCATAGATACAAGAATTTCAAAACAATTACTTGAAAGACAGAAACATAGTGAACTTCATTAGCATTATTTTAAAAACAAATATTCACCTGGCGTCAGATAGTTGGGGTCAATAGGTTTAGTGGAGTTACTGCACTGCTCTAACTCTTGGTAATTGGTAAGGTGCATCCATAGGGCAGATTTTCCCATCTTATGCTGCAGCCCGTGTGACCACAGCCTTTCTAACAAGTCGCAGAGGGACGCAATCATAGTGCTTTCCTCAACACCAGTTATAGACACCTCGCTTCCCAAACCTAGGTCACTCTCCTCCGTACCCATTTTCTCAACGAGCATGCGTTTAGTCTTACTTTTGCATTCCTGGGAAGTGCAAACATAAACGTTTTAGAAACATAAGCCTTTAACATAATTTAGTTAGACAAAGATGTTTAGGATTAACTTACTTTGAGAAGTTTCTCAACAAAAGTCCTGTTGTTTTGAGCAATAGCTGCAGGAGTGACGTCGGTAGACAGTTTTCTACTGATGTCGCCTAGCAACAGTTCTGGGGGACAGTCTTTTACTTGCCACTTTGCATTCTTTATCCGCTTCAAGCTGTTGGTTCTGTAATATTTGGACAAATTTAATTATTTACACTGAAAATGTAGTTTAAGTGAAAAAGCAAGCACCCAAAGCGTAAGCAAATCAGTTTTGAATTTGCATGATGTTGCTAATTATATTCTCATGCTCTAAAAATAAACTACCTAAAGGACTTTGTACATGATTGACGACGGATTCAGAAACAGTGGTCTAATCGGTCTGTCAAATGGACTTTGAATTTTTTCCTACGGAGTGTCTAACTCACTTAAGTCTTCACCATTTTGTTAACTTCCTTTTTCATTAGTGTTAGGTATAACATTTTTCAGGTGGAAATAATTTTTATGAATTTTAACATTTCATCCATAGCAGCTCGCATAATGGGGCTGTTCACTCGTCCAAATGACAACACAAATGTCACAAGTGTCGTGGTTCCCTAAAAAACGTGATTTTGTATAAAGATTTTCAAACTTTTGGTTTCATTTCTGTTTTTCTGTTAATATGTGGCGCCATAGTATCCCAAAATGTTCACGATAAGGTCATAGGATCTCAAAATTCGAAAGTGATAGATGAAAGCTTAAGGAATATTAAATTACGATTTTTCAGTAAATGCGAGTTTATGTCGGAAACATTGAAAATATGCGACTACAAAAACGATGTTAAATAAACAGGTAACATGTTGATTTTAACGTAAATAACACAAGATTCGTTGGTTTTATATTCAAATTAAGTAATTTGATACATTTTATTTTTAAGGTGTTGAAAATCAGCATAAATATTTTGCTACTCCTCTGCTTTTAGTCCTCTTATGGATAAAACCCTCTTATGGATGAATTGTCGCCAGAGAAGGCCGTCCTGACGTCCGCAACGCTAGAAAACGTTTGTGTAAAGAGTCATTGGAGCCATAGTGTTATTGAAGTGATTGAACAAAAAGTCGAATATTACACTAATGCAAGTTTTCTCCATTTTCTTTTAGGATTACCCTTTTTAATATTTTTTATAAATACATGTTTTTATTGACTATTTACTAAGATTTTTAATCAGTAAATTCAAAAAATACGTTGAAAATTCCATAGGTCGTGATATATACTAAGTTTTCCATAGGATTCTGTTTTCTTTCGATGTATATTGATTAAATCTATCTATTTTCCAAGGACTTTTATCACGCGGCTATGATTTTAACAAAATGGTGGCAGATAAGGTGAACCAAAATCCACTAATTAACTAACTAATAATTAATTAGTTAATTTATTAACTTTTTTTGTTTCTGAACCCGGCCGCTAATATAAAAATACAGACATACACATTTAAATAATTTTATTGTTTATAATTATTTAACTTTACACATTTAAAATGTTTAACTAAGCAGTAACATAAATATTTGCATAGAAAATGTTTTGTTTCTATTAGGAAGACTTTTGAACGTACATAATGTATAATCTTGTAACAATGTGGTAGTAAGATAGCTATCACATAGTTTATTTTAATTAATTGTTCATAAACATTATGGTAAAACATTCCGTTATCAAATGTGTGGTGCTACGTTTACCATCCATGCAACACTTTTTTATTAACCAGATCTAAAATGAAACCTAAAACATTTAGTAATAATAAATTTAACAAATATATTAACATGAAATTAGAATACAAATAATTAAAATGAGTTTAATTTTGGTAATATGAATTGTGAATGCTTAAAATATCTTTAAAAACTTTATAAATTGACATATTCAAAAGCCATTATATATATCTTGAAAATAATTTGGTAATTAAAAAAAGGTACAAGATCTACCGATATCGTATTTTGATTTGACACATTGAATTCTTGAACAATATCATTTCGTTTTAAATCAAAGCATTTTTCGAAATGTATTGATTTTTATAAGGCCCATCATTCAAAAAATGACTTCTTAAAAAAACAAAAAACAATAAAAGTTACTGGTGTAGATTAGCTATAACGAGTGCAATTTTTTGATTAATTAAAAACTTTTATTAATTAGTTGCATAAAGACGTCCATTTATAGCAAATGAGTATATTGAGATATCTATTATTTGAAAGGCTTTCTAAGACATAGATTCATAAGAAAAAGGTAGTAAAATTATTTCATCAAAAAAACAATATACAGATGTGGTCACCTAATTAGGGACAGCGGTGGTATGGTAAACTAATTGTTGAATCAATATGCTTGCCATGATTATTTATCGTCCAATCATATAAGGGGCAAAGTCCCAATAAATGCCAGCATTTCTCTCTGAAAATTTAGAGAATTTCTGAATTGATAGAAAACATTGAGCCACAACTTGATTCGTCAATTTAAGCCACAGGTTGTCGTTTCGGCTGAAATTGCAGAATTCGGCGAAAACACCAAAAACTAAACTAAAAACTAAAAAAAAGTATTTTTATACCATGTGGTTTCATCATGATAACGACCCAAAACATAAAGCACAATGTGTCAGAGCGTTTCTGTGACGGTACTTAATGGCCCGCTTATAGGCCTGATTTCAGCCAAATTGTCAAAATGTGGCTTAAATTGAACAAACAAGTCATGGCTCAACATTTTCGTGGAGGAATGCTGGAGTTTTATTGAGACTTTGCCCGCTCTGTGGCGATTCGTCTTAAATAATCATGGCAAGCATATTGGTATTTTTTTTATATTAAAAGTCTCATCACAAAAAGCACTAATAAGTAATTACAGTTATTAATTTTGAAATCATTAAATTTTTCGTTGTCCAGGTAACACATTGATATCAAAGACAGTCACTGATTATTTTTGATAAAACTAAAAATGTACAATAGATAAATTTAAAAAATATTCTTCTTAGTTTATGCGGTATTTAAGTACTTACTGAAAAACAACAACTAAAAATAACTACAATACCACCGCAGTCCCTAAATAGGTAACAACGAATGTAAATGTTGTTCTTGTGAATTAGTGTTATGTAAATTCGTAAAAACTGAGCATTTATTTATTATGCTACACATGCGCCCAGATATCATGCTTAAATTATTTTAAAAACCATAATGAGCATTTTTATCATGTTCTACAAAACAGCACATGCAGTTAACTATATAAGGTACATCACATAACAAAATGCTTAAATATTAAGTTGAATATGCTTTACGATACAAATTACAACCTTCCAGGCTATTAAAATTCGAATAAATTTAAAAGCTATGATTAATACACTAAAATAATCAAAAATATTTAATTAAAAAAAGTTTTAAAATTATTACAGGCTAAAAAAATATATGCAAATTAACTGTTTTAACTGTTGGTCAAACCATTTTTTTAATACTATTTATTAAATATTTTTCTACTTTTAATAGTAAGTTTTACTTACAAAATAAATTAAAATATCATATTAAACGAGATTCTACATTTAAATAATACAAACCATTTGGTAAAATATTAAAATTTTAATAATATAAATCTGTAAATACTGCACCGAGCGCTCGTCCCCTTGGTTTTCCTAATAAATAAAAATAAACGTTTATTTTGAGCCGGGGTCTTTATAGCGAAGATTAGGCTGCGTTCCGAAATGTGCAGTAAATGTGGCAGTAAGAGAAAAGCTCGTGAAGTTAAATTTTTCATTGATATTCCATTGTTTCTACATTGTCAATAGCAAGAAGTGCAAAGAAGAAGCGCTCCAGCAACTGTTTTATTTTTCTTGCATTTATTGAATTTAACTGTTTTGTGTACTGCGACATAATGATTTCGCAAGCAGGCAGCGACGTGTAAACGTAAAAGTACATGATAACTATGAATATTTACCCTTGTTGTCCTTCGTGCTCGTGCACCACACGATGGTCCTTAATGGTTCTTAATGCAGTGAATACTGTAATGTTGGAGACGATACACCTCAAGGATTTACCGAGAGTTGCGAAGCATGCACTGAGGCTTAAAAGTGAAATGGTCACATGAGCTAAATTTCGGAATGCAGTATCTAGAAACTTTCGATTTTAAAGTATTACATAAAAATATGGTTTCAAACGCTCGGACAGCTGTTATAAATGATAATATGTATATATTAACATAATCGTTACGACATCACATACACGCACTACACAGTAGTGCGAATTTACTAAGTAACAATCACTAACCAACCACTGTCTAGGCTGGTACAATCGCATGCTATCACATAAAGCCTTAAGATAACACTTTGTTTTACTACTTTACCTTCATAGAATTAACAATGCCGTTACGTACCTAACGGTAAGGTGCCCACCGAGTTAACAGCTATTGTACTAACGCGCGATTTAAAGTCGCTAAGTGCGGCGACATAAAATACGTAATGTTAGTAAATTGCAATACTTTTCAAATCTACTGGATGAACTATTCAGCGTTTTGGTTATTTATGTTATCTCGGTGCGCGTGTATCGCCTACGGGCATGCGTGCACACCGACACAATACATGTATAGATAAAACACAAAGACGCAAACAATGCATGAAGGTATACAACACGAAACAAAAAAAAAGTATTAATGCTTTCACAAACTAGTACGTTATCCTCAAAAGGCAAAGCAGGTCTTCTATGTATTCGGATTTCGACCAAGTTTTGCGACTACAGTCTTGATTATTTTTTTGTTGACCAAGCGGCTGAAGGGCTCTGATGAGGCAGCTAGGATATATTTCCGTTTATGGACTAAGAACGTCGTTTTTCGAAGGTAAGAATAACTTTGAGCAACTTTGCTTTACAGCATAATAGCGATTGTAACGATCTTAGCTATTAGTCAACTATGTGCATAAAAGCAGCTGTTATCAACCTCCCGGAGGAAAGACGTTGTAAACGGGTAATTTTGAAATTGGGCTAATACTCCAATAGTTAAAAAGTTAAGGTTTCCTTTTATTAGCTTTAATCAATTTGTCACACCTCAACAGCGTTCTACTTACGGCCAAGCACTAGTTTCGACAGAAGACCCTTGCTACTAGGTAATACTAATCGAGTGAAAAGTGAATGATAAGATTGTTAATTGACTTTTATTTAAAGTAAAATACCACCGGAAGCCGGATAGATGATTAACGGCGGACGGAGTATTACCATGGTGAGGTTCTATCGTAAATATCCCTATTTGGATTGGTGCACACGGCTCTACATCAAGCTACTCATTTTCATAGGAAAATAACCCTTATTACGTAAATATAAGATTTATTAAATGACGTGTGGCCGTGCGTACAATCGGGGCCATCCACAAGGTGCATCACAAGAGCCGCAGAATGGGGCAGGGCTATTGACCTGCCACAACGAGTCTGGCGGGGATGGCTCTATAGTAGGCGGGGCTGGAAGGCAGCCGTCGCAAATGCAAGGTAAGTTAGTTTTAGGAAATATATTGGGGAGACTTATCCTAGGACGGCCTGCGAATATTGTGATGATGATAAAAACAGCCAAAAATGCTATTTAAGTATCGCGTTCTCATTTTTTCCGGGTCTCAATAAAACTAGGGATCCAAATAAACGTATCCGCGTCGCACCAACTAATCGGGGCCATGCACTAGCTGCGTCACAAGAGCCGCGGGATGGGGCAGGGTTATTGACCTGCGCTCGGCGGTAGGCGGGGGCGCCAACGCTGCCACATCGAGTCGTGCGGGGAAGGCGCGGTAGTAGGCGGCGCGGTGCGGCAGGCGCTCGACCGGCGCGCCGACTTCCAGCTCGGCAGAAGTGGGTGCGCCACCCGCGCCGCCCGCCCACACGCTGTACCCGCGCGTGGCGAGACCCCCCTCGCCTAGGCGGCGTCTGGAAAACACGCCCGATTGTTTTTTTTTTCTCGATTGTGTTCCACGCATCTGGCTTCCAGCTAGTAAAACACGCGAGACACGATAGTTCTTTTTTATGGCTCGATTAGCGTTTGTTACAAATATATGTTCAATTGTTTTTTGTAGAGCCACTCTTTATTTCGATGATTGGTAAAGCCCGCCACCTTATACGGTATCAAAGTAAGTAAGCTTATGTTTTATTAAAGTGCTATGTTAATTGAACGCATTGTTTTATTCATGTTAGTAGTGTCTTCTTACATATCGTGTAATAAAATAAGTTCAACTGATTTGTTTTTGGATTTGTGTTGAGCATGCTGATATGCATTGAATATGACCAATTAAAGTAACCTTATGAAAATCCAACTCCCCTGCAATCGAAACCTATTCGTGCTCACGCATTCCATTTCAAATGTGCCATGAGATCCCAATCACTCAGCATTGGTCATAAGTTACAAAAAAAAAACAGGTAATAAAGGAGCTAACACTAACCTGACAGCTTTAATCCGGTGCTCGAAGACTTGTAGATTCGCGTCGTACTCTCCCCAGTTGGCCATGATCTTGTTGTCTATGAGCGTGGCGAACATCTGTGTCTCCAAGAAGCGGGAGAGGAAGGGCCGGTGCCTTTGCGGCTGGTCCGAAAGGAACGATGCTTTGTCGAAGTTCACCATTGACTCGCGAGCGGTCAGCCATGAGTCGCGGTCCTGAAGGAACAAAAGTTTTTTTGTGACACTTATGCCCAGTTTCCGTCTGGAGTACGGCTCGTGCCATCTCATAGTTGAGGAAAGGCCTGTGCCCAGCAGTAGGTCGTATGCATAAACAATATCATAACATCTAGTTTTTTTTTAAAATTATGGTGGCGTATACAAAGTTAAAAAATTTAATTTATCTACCAGATAAATCCGTGGTGACTGGTGTCACACCAGTCCCGGATTTATCTGGTAGCCAAAGCTTTTATAAGGGAACCTAGCGCGAAGAACTGATTGACTGCAGTTGGGGCAAAAGAGGTCTAGAATGGTAAAAATTTGCTAAAAAATAGGCGTCTACTGGCAAGATGTGCTGACAACCTTCTGAAGATGGCATAATCGAACTGAATGCAGGTTGCTTGAAGCTCAATCTGGAAGTCTATTGGAGAGGTGTGTCTATGATAATGCTATAAACCAACCCTATTACAACTGCATATGACTCCAGTGTTAATTTTGACATCGTTATTCCGCCTTTTATTTTTTTAATCTATAATATAATAATAAATCGCAAAGTTGGTAAGCGCAATACTTAAGAACGCGTGGACCAATTAGGCCAATTCTTTTTTTATCATATTCCTTAAAGTACACGGGGTAAGTAAAATACCCCGTGTATTTTACTTAAAGTTCCTTAAAGTGAAGAAAGGTTCTTACGAAGAAAAAAATTATAAAAACAAGAGGAGAACATAGTCTGCAGGGTCTGCTTGTATAGTAATAAAGATTTATTACCTGATCAGGCATGATCACAAAGTTCTCGTACATGAGGAACATGTGCACGAATCTGTTCAGGAAAGTTTCCCTAACGGCCACGTTGAAGCGGATGTCTTCGTTGTATTGGTCTTCATCGTTGAGTATCTTCTTCTTTATTGTGGGCATCACAGTCTCTGAGTCCACATCGTCTATGTTAACACCTGGAAATGGATTTCAGAAAGTTAAGTTAGAAAAGACATAGATTTAAATGATCCTAGATATCCCCAAACAAAGACTTGCAAGGCCCAAATATAAATAAATAAGTATTTCTCAACAATCACACCAATGCTCTAGTCCCAAAGTAAGCTACGAGGCTTGTGTTATGGGTACTAGATAACGGATATACATACTTAAATACTTTTTTTTTTAAATAAATACATATTATACATAGAAAACACCCAGACCAGTACAAACACACATGTTCATGCACACTTATGCTTGTACTGTGCGGGAATCGAACCCGCGACCCTTGGTTTTAAAGTCCGACATGCGGACCACTGCACCAAGCGGTCGTCAAATATTATCATATCATCAAATATTATATTATATATAATCAAATATTAAAATTCTTCTTTTATTTAAAAAAAATAAAAACATAAACTGAAAAAAACAAAAAACTGAAAAATTGTTTGAAAAACAAGAAGAAATATTTAACGTCTTAAAGGAGTTCCTCTGAATGTAATCTCCACTTTTGACATTTGAATGTCAACAGGGTTGTGGTGTTTCAGCCGTTTCTAGTTTATCGATTTTTCAATTGTCATTGCAGAATAGCGGCGTCCAAAGCAAAGCGTTGTGTTAAACTCAAAAGAGACTCAAATTAAAATGCTGTTTCGTTACTCAACAGTCTGTTTGACGATTTTAATTTCACTAGGGAAATTTTAAAAAACCTGATTTTAAAATTAACCTGCAACATCAACAATACGCCGTAGCACTTTCAATCTCTGCAGATGAGCCCGGATAGGACTTGTTCAGGGGCCGACTCTATACCCTCTCTTAATTTTGTCAAAATAAGCCTTACTTCTTCTAGATTACCTGGGACTAACTGAACCTATTGGTTTGCTTACTACAGCCCTGTAGCGCGTGCATACTCAGCGGGTGTAGCTGGTGGGGATGCGTTCAGGGGCCGACTCTATACCTACCAAGTCCAATACTTCACCTAGATAACCTAGGATAGGATAAGAATGTGGGTTTGCTTGTAACTGACTAGTCCGTTTAACGATATCGACTATGCGGTGTAGCGCGTCCATTCCAAGCAGAGCACGGCGCGTAGGCGAGGCCGGCGGGGTGGCATTCACTTCAGGGGCCGATTCACTTCCCACTCCAGTACTCACTAAGATTATAATGAAGATGTTGCAGCAAAGCTGTTGTTGTCTACTCACCAGTCCGTTTTACGATATCAACGATACGCTGTAGCGCGTCCATTCTGAGTGGAGCACGGCGGGTAGGCTAAGCCGGCGGGACTTGTCCAGGGGCCGTCTCTTTACCCTTTTACCCACTCCAATACTCACTGAGATGACATAGAAAAGCTTTTGTCTATTTACAAGTCCGTTTAACAATGTCAACGATACGCTGTAGCGCGTCCATCCTAAGTGGGGCAAGGCGGGTAGGCGAGGCCGGCGGTGCGGCGTGCAGGGGCCGACGCTATACCTACCTACACCAATGCTTCACTTAGATAGGATAAGGATGAGGGCTTGCTTGTAACTCACCAGTCCGTTTAACGATGTCAACGATACGCTGTAGCGCGTCCATTCTGAGCGGAGCACGGCGGGTAGGCGAGGCCGGCGGGGAGGCGTTCAGAGGCCGACTCTCTTCCCACTCCAGTACATCGTGAAACGAGTGCTTTCTACGAAGACCACCTGTTGAAATGTAAACTGAGTATTAAAACAAACGAAAACAAGCTTTTATACTCAAATTGTGCATTGTCATCCAAACTTGTCGTATTTACAAAATTTCAACTAAATCGGATATTGGGAAGTCAATAAAATTAAGCTTGCAAGTTTTTTTTTAAATTAATATAAAACAATATCACATCACATTGATACGACTCCGTGGTAGGTAGCTAAAGCACTTGTGTTTCAAATATCAGAATCAATAGTGGTATTACAAATAAACTTAAATAAACACATATAACACCCAGACCAGTACAAACAGACATGTTCATGCACACAAATGTTTGTAGAGTGCGGGAATCGAGCCCGCGACCTCTTGGTTAATAGTCAACTTCTTGAACATTACACAAAAGTGTTCGTCAAATATATTACAAACACCAAAGCTCGTGTAACTGAATAAAAGCTTGTATTTGATTCGATTTTTTAAAAGTATTGTTTAAATTTTTATGCCAATAACTCTGTCGAATACTGTTATTATTATTGCATTAGTGTAATATTACACAATCCTCTACTGATATATACACTTTCAAGTTTATGAATTAACAGTTTTTATCAAGTATTAAGCACAGAATATGACCTATATAAAAGACAATTAACGCTACATTAAGATGTGTAAAGGTACTATTTAAACTTTGACACACGACCCAAAAAGGAAATAGGTTCTCATTACTCAGTCATCCTTGGTACTTTTAATGTGCCTAATTTAGTTTAAATTGCACCTACGAAGCACGATTGGGCAGTGATGCGTTAATTGACCTTTGGATTTAATTACCTGATGGCAATGTGCAACTGCTACTCATGCTATCGTTCATGTTCTTGTATGAAGTACCATTCAAGGGTACCCCCAATTTTGTTGGCTCAGTCTCAGGTCTCTGGATCTGTTTAAAAAGAAAGTAAAATTTATATAAATTCTTCTTAGATTTATTCAATTGGCATGATGACACCTATCTTAAATATTTTCAAGGCCATGGCGTTTAAAAAACATAGCCCATATGAAGTTAATACAACCAGTATATTTTCAAAAAGCTGTAGAAACCAATTTTTAAACACACAAAACTCAATAAATATTCAGTCAATTGACTCCGATTTCTGATACATGACCGTGGCGCCACGTTTTTGTATTCCCATACAAAATCTATGGAGGCAGACCGTTTTGACAGATAATAAAAAGTATGTCAACGATTGGTGGTGTCATCTAGCCTATTGGGATGATCACAATTAATCAATGTTTTGTGAACTTAACAATGCTTAATTTATGTGGAAATTACTGTTTCGTTTAAATAAGTCAGAAAAATGAATCGAATTGTTGTTTGCTATTGCTATACAAAATTAAAGTGTGATAATAGTTGGTAGAGTTGAATGGCCTATTGTTCATTCAGATAACCCAATTTCAGCAACACAGCAGAAGGTTTGATTCCTCGACTTAAATTCAATAACGGAATACATTCCGTTATTGCAGTTAAGTAGCTTATTATGTGAAATCAAAACACACTTAAAGAAAAATGGACTGCCACAGGTGAGACTCGAACTCGCACCTCTCGCAAGCCGGGCGATAGCTCTACCAATACGGTAGTTGACACCACCAATCGTTGACGTACTTTTTATCAACTGTCAAAACGTTTTTCTTCATAGAGTTTGTATGGGAATAACACACTTTGACGTCATCGCGTGCAATGCCGACTGAGTGACTAATTATCATTTGAATTCCAATTAAAAATCAAATAATACGAACTGCAGAAAAATATTAGTGTAAAGGCATCTGAAATTATGAATTATTTTAGAGAAAATCAGTTTTTGAATATTTCTTTCATAGTGGAAACAAGCCTATTGGCTAGACGACACCACCAATCGTTGACATACTTTTTATTAACTGTCAAAACGGTCTGCCTCCATAGATTTGGTATGGTAATAAATGATTGTGACGTCACGGTCATGTGTCAGAAATCGGAGTCAATTGACCGAATATTTATTGCGTTTTGTGTGTTTAAAAATTGGTTTCTACAGCTTTTTTGAAATATATTGGTTGTATTAACTTCATAGGGGCTATGTTTTTTAAACACCATGTTCTTGACAATATTTAAGATAGTTGTCATCATCCCAATTGAACTACCGTGACACTTTCTCATCGGTCCGAATTTCTTTAAGTGCTCTTTAGGCTGCAGCCAGCCATGATTCATAAATTTTGCGGTCAGATACCTACAACCTCCGAAAGACCCACCTTTTCAGCTGTTTAACAAACAGTTAAGATAAATCAGCAAATTTATTAAGTTACTTTGTTTTTTTGCATTCACAATTAGCTCAATTGTGAGAGCAATCGCCCGGCTTGCGAGAGGTGCGGGTTCGAGTCCCGTCTTTGGCAGTCCATTTTTCTTTAAGTGTGTTTTAATTTTATAATGTAAATAAATTTGCATTGTGAATGCTAAAAAATAAAGTGACTTAGTTTATAGCTTTACCAATAAACCCATAATGTCGAGATGAGAATTGTTGCACGTCTAAACATTGTACAGATAAATGTATGTTATATAATAATATTGAATGTGCACTTAACTGGATAAATGTCGAAATATACCTGATGCTTATCCAAAATATGATTCAGTTCCTCAATGAAGGGGGTCCGATGCGGGAATATGGGCAGTTCCTCGGGTAGCTGTATGTCTGGCTTGTCGATATCCACCAAGCACAGGGCTGCCTCCGAGCCCAGCGCCAAGTTGCGGCCGTGGGGGCCAGAGTTCATGGCTCCGCTGTCTGCGTGCAGGCCTGGATAGTACAGTAATTTATTTTATTTTATTTATTTAAGTTCTGCACAAACATGTGTACAATGGTGGACTTATTGCCGAAGGCATTCTCTACCAGTCAACCATAGGTTCAAGCAGAGGAAATTCAGGCAGTGCACATAAAGTAAAAACAAACAATTTAACTGAAGTTATTTAAGTACAAAATAAATTTATAAACATACAAACTAATTACTTACATAAAATGAAATAAAAATACATAAAAAATCATAGACATACATTGTTACGTATACATAATAAGGATGGTACACATGGTAAGAACACAGTAATGCGAGACGCAAAATTGTAAATGGCATAGAAAAAAAACTACAGCTCTGATAATTTAAAAACGTTGCTAATTTCATAGTATGGACCCACTCTTGCAGGCATTTACCCATAACGAATGGCACTGGCGCGTCAAGGAAGTGGTAAAGGGGCGCGGGAAGAATCGGCACGTATACGTGAGCCCAAGTGAATGGTAGCAGCAACGACACCACACACTCGGCCACTAGCATCAACTTGTTGTAGTCTGAAATCAAACAATATACTATTTTATCAGTCGCATCACGTAAAAAGAATGCTGGAAATAGTCGCTATCTCTCGAAAAGCCCCTTCCTAACTTCGTACCTCCAATCATATTATACATATATCTTACCTAAACTTAGCTCTGTTTTATTTGGCGCGACTGCTTTCTTTTTGTATAAGTAATTATAATTTTTAGCAACCCATGTTAGGTGCAGTCTGTTTGTTGGGACTTGTACTAGTATCTTTGGAAATTGCATTGAATTATTTTAAGCAAATATGTTATTATGTATTACCTAAGTGTGTTGTGATGTATTACCTGAAGATCTCAGCAACACTTGATGTTCAAGCAGTACACATGTGAATAGCTGCACAACACACTCCACACCAAGGGTTTGAAACATTATTCGTAATGGATAATCAAGAAGCGGTAACTCCTCTGGTGGGTTTGGCATCCTTATGACCTAAAACAGTTTGGGATGAGACTCCATTGTACTTTTAAAACAAAAATATATATACTTCAAGTCGCGCCATATAATAAGAACGCAGGAGGAAGGGAGTTCGCTATCTCGCTCGCTCGCGGCGGCGCGGATATGCGGCGCACGAAATGCCCGCTCCCTTTCCACTTCGGAACACCAGTTAGACCCGTGTATCGCGCACAAGTAACCGTTAGCATTATTTTATATGGCGCGATTTATATCATAACTTACAACAGGAATAGGGTCGAGATGTGGTTCTGATGGGGGTACGTAGAGGCGTAATGTTTGACCTAACAGTGGCACTGGGACTTCATAAAGTAAATTGTAGACATAAGACTCTGGACTCAATCCTGGACCAGGTTGACGCGGCAAAGACCTGTTAAATAGTTATTACATTAAAAACCTTCACCCTAAGAGGAGGAAAAAAAGGATATTAAGTTATATATGATTACCAACTAGTAGAAAATGGCAATAAAAAAACTATAAATAAAAATATTTAAGTCTAAAAAATCATAAATTAACCTTTGGTACGCGTAAGCGCTGTTCAGTGCTTTCCTTGTTAAATGCGAGAGCTCTGATCAGTGCTCAGGTGACCTAGGACACTTTGACTTGATTTTGTAAAAAATGCCCTGTAATAAGTTCTATTTTGTTTTATATACCCTTTCCTAATAAACTGAATTAACTTATGAGAACTTCATTCATTGAGTGAAGTGAAGGAGCAATGTTCAACAGCCAAAAAAAAAGTTGTTAGGCTAGAAGAGTTGTACTTTGACATTTGTTTATTGATTTGTTATGCCCATTTGTGCATGTTTTTTTGCAATAAATGTTGTTAATTTTGTATTTTTAGATAGCTTACATATTTAACTTTCAGTGGGTAAGAGTAAAATTCGAAATAAAATAAAAAGCATGTTGAAAATCGCATATTTCCTAATGCATTTTCTGTACCTAGAAAATGCAATGTTTCAGTTTGGTGTAGAAAATCAATATGTCTTTAGATTCTTGTCACAAAACAAAACATACAAAAGGTGCATTGGATATCCTACTATTAAAACATGGCTAATTATATGTCTACCAAGTCATTTATTGGTAAGAATCACTTGATTTCGAAAATGCGATTTAACTCTTCCTACTTGCCGCCATATTGCCGCAGACGGCAGGTACGATTGACAACCCGTCCCCGCGTACCAAAGGTTAATAAATAGGTATTGGTTAGTGAACTTACCTAAACAAATTCTCTAGGAACAATTGTGCAACTCTCACATAAGGGTACTGGCATATAAGAGCTATACTTTTGGCTACATACAATTTATCTTTGGCTATATCATAATAAGTGAGAGCAGCCCCACTATGTGGAGTAAGCTTGAATGACCTGGGCAGTGATCTGGAGCTTTCTTTACCAGTACCCTTCCGGTAGCCAGGGGGTGTCTGCCCACTTGAGAGTTCAGTGATATACATGGCCTGTAAAAATGTGTTGTTATACAGTTTCTTGTACACTTTAGAATATGTTTTTGTTTATGGGGTTTTTACCATAATTTCAAAACAAAAAGGAATCTGGTGTAACTCCCATATACAACAACTATTCTAATATTAGTGACCATGTAATAAAACATACCTGTAAAGTATGCATTGCACTACAAATATTTCTGTTTCTAACTTCTTCATAAAATATGAGACTAAAGCCATAGTATCTGGAGGCATTTTCTCTGGTTACCACAAAACTGTGAAACTTTGGCTCTAATGGGTGTTTTTGAGTCCTAAACTGTAAGCCTGCTGGGAGACATAGCTGTAACATAACATAAGGATAAAAACCTAAAAAGGTAATATTTTTTACAGGTATTTTTTTATAGGTAGTTTTTTACTAGCTTTAAATTACATTTTCATCATCATTATCAGCTGCATGTTTTCCACTGCTGATCAAAAGCCTGTATTTACATTCCATAACATGAATTTTAGAACTTTGAATGTAATAAATAAACAAAGAAATGTTTGCTTACCATGCACACTGCATGTTCATCAAAAGGATTACTTTGAATATTGTCTGGGTAGTGGGCTAAAATCTTTCCCTTATAAGCGCGATCCAAAGGAGATACATGCAAATTATCGCCTAAAAAGAAAACAAACGTAGAAATTGTCTTGCTTAGAAAATCAATAAATCCAGGTACCGAAATATTACGAACCACACAGTCGGTCGGGCTCCAGTCCTGAGTCGAAGTCGAGGCCACATATTGAAAAGTAATCTGCGAATCGACATCCCACGGATAAATCAGGGACAGACATATTTCTATCGACCCGTTATTTATTTACGATACTTTCTCTCTGAAGCTTTTGTTTGATGGTGTATTGTCTGCATTTTACACTAAACTGATACTTTGCAGTTACGAAGGGTATTATTGAATCAAATAGAGCACTTCACAAACTTATTAGGCATTGTAAATTAATTGAATAAACAAAATTCTCCGTGAAAACACATTTTCAGTCCACCAAACAGCTGCCAAACAACGTCATAATTTTTCTTTCAAATTCTTCACTGCAAACCAGAATAGATTAAAAATATTAAGTCTGTTGAAAAAAATTAAAATACGAACGCACTCAAAACCTTTGGATCCAAGGAGCCCTGTGGTTGTATTGTTGGACCAACAATTAAGCCAGCGAGAGGATCCGGAGTCAGAAAAAGTCCTTTCAATCAAACCAACCCCCACCAAGTCTTCATGTCTAAATTCATTCATTTTCATAGCTTTACAGCTCACTCATTCATTCTAACGTGTTGTCAATTTGACAGTTCAAAATCAAATAAAAAAAATTAATTCGATTTTGAGACTTCGTTAGAGTGAGGCGTGTGTCGATTTTAGTTATGCATTAATATAATTTGTAAATTTAATTTTAAATAAACTTAGTTTTTCTTATTTTTGACACTTTACTGTATAGCCTAGGCTCTTAAATACTTTCCTGTTTCAGTGACTGTGATAATTTTAGTGATTTCATTAAGGTAAGCTCATCGATCGTTTTTATTTTGCACTAGCACAAATGTCGCCGGATTTTTTAATCCAATTACTCTCTCAGTCGAAGACCCTGATAAAAGGCTTTCCTAGAAACATACTGATTACATTGCCGGAATGTTAAATAACTTGTAAAATAGAAAAGACCGAATGGCGCTCATAGTACGCCGTATGGGCGTCGTCTAATTTGTTTTTATGTGCTTACTTATCCTTATTCAACTTGCTTCTTACCCATATTCAAGGTTCAATTTGAATCCATTTCTGTTGCGAAGTGAATTCCGACCAGTTAGCTAATTGCAGGATAAGTAATATCACATCATAAAAAAGGAAAACAAAGAACTTACATATGTCTTTTGTGAACTGAATACTCTATAGACTTCATTGGAAATGATCTCGCTTCAGTTTATTACAATGTAATTAATTTGTCTTCTGTCATTAATTTAATGTTTATAATTTTGATCAAATTTCAAAATAAATCACAATACAGCAGACAATGTATACACAATCCCTACTCAATGTAGAACACTAATTTTATATACTTTATTTGTTCCAGAATGATGAGAGGAAGAGTGAAACACTTACTGCATTGCATTTCGTTCTTATCTTTTATATTTTTTTTCCTTGTATTTGCTGGAGCCATACAACTGGATGATGTGCCGAAAGAAGAAGTTGATCCCTGGGAAGCATATGGGATATATGGGACACTTATATTGTACATTTTGCGGCTCCTAACACTTTTAACCATACCCCAGGTGTTGTGCAATTTTGCTGGCTTAATATTTTTCAATGCTTTTCCTGGCAAAGTTAAATTAAAAGGCTCTCCACTTCTTGCACCTTTTATATGTATAAGAGTGGTTACTAGAGGTGACTTTCCTAAACTTGTGAGGAACAATGTCACTAGAAACATGAATCTATGCATTGATGTTGGTATGGAAAACTTCATGGTTGAAGTGGTAACTGATAAAGCAATAAACCTGCCTAAACATAGAAGAGTTCGAGAAGTGGTGGTTCCCTCAGAGTACAAGACCAAAACTGGAGCATTATTTAAATCAAGAGCACTGCAGTATTGTTTGGAAGATAATGTCAACATATTGGCTGATACGGACTGGATTGTCCATTTGGATGAAGAAACACTTCTAACTGAAAATTCAATCAGAGGAATTTTGAACTTTGTGTTGGATGGTCAGCATCAATTTGGACAAGGCCTTATTACTTATGCCAATGAAAATATTGTCAACTGGGTTACAACACTAGCGGACAGCTTTAGAGTGGCTGATGATATGGGCAAGCTCCGGTTTCAGTTTTACTTGTTCCATAAGCCGTTGTTCAGCTGGAAGGGTTCATATGTAGTCACACAGGTACAGACTGAATATTATTTCCTATTGTTTATTAGTTCAATGTTTAAATTAGTATTATTATCTAACTTTATTATTTTATTTTAGGCAAGTGCTGAAAAAAAAGTATCATTTGACAATGGGTTAGATGGTTCTGTAGCCGAAGATTGCTATTTTGCCATGAAAGCATACATGGAAGGATATACATTCAACTTTGTGGAAGGTGAAATGTGGGAGAAATCTCCATTTACCCTGTGGGATTTTATGCAACAAAGAAAAAGATGGATTCAAGGTATACTTCTAGTAGTACATTCTAAGGAAATACCCCTTGTCAATAAAATATTCTTAGCAATATCATGTTATTCATGGGTAACACTGCCATTCTCAACAAGCAATGTTTTGCTAGCCGCCCTGTGCCCCATACCATGTCCTGTTACTTTGGATCTGGTGTGTGGATTTATTGGTGCTGTGAATATCTACATGTATATTTTTGGTGTTTTAAAATCATTTCCGATATACAGATTTGGTCCATTAAAATTCATTTTGTTTATTGGCGGAGCATTGGCCACAATTCCTTTTAATATTGTTATTGAAAATATTGCTGTTATTTGGGGGGTTTTAGGGAAGAAACATAAGTTTTATATAGTTAACAAAGAGGTCAAGATCCCAGTGACAGTGTGAGTCATTTTTAATCATATCATTTTAAATTTTGTTATTAGTGTAAGTGCACAAACACTTCTACTCCTGCACTCAATAGAAGTAATAATAGTATTACTCAACATTTGTGATTATTTATTTTAGATAGGTAAGCTCTTCAAAATTTATACAAGTGACTGAATATTATTATAGCTTTTGTTACCAAAGTGTGAAATTAGAAACAAATTTAATTAACATTTTTGGCTTATTTATAATTCCTTTGTTATAGACTTGTAGATATAAAACTAGTAATGATTAAGCACAATTCACACGGAAATGGAAGGAGGATAAATAGTGAACATGCCGTATCACTGACTGTTTATTTTATTTTTTGATGTTTTTGCTATTCAATATTTTTTAATTCAATTTTTTTATATTAAAACAGGTTTAGTATTCCTATTTCTATATGAGCCATTCTTCTTTGAAAAGGTATATTTAAACTGTCACAAATGACCATCTCTTCCATACAATTAATAAATAAGCATATTATGCAATAATACATAATATTACTATGCTAACATATAAAATGGTACTTATTAATCATGACATTAATTTCATAGTTACATACTTTTATGATGACAATATAAATAATTTTGGCTGTATAATATAATGCAAATTTTATAGATTACTCAACATTTATTTGTACCTACACTTAGAAGCTTGTCTATTAGTGCACTTGTGCTGTATTAGAGTATTGCAAAATTACATGAATAAAGTAACTAAGTATGTCATTGTCTAAGTACAGTTAGTGTCAAAAATATATTGCTAGTTTAGTGCCATGTCAAAATAACATATTTCAATTGACAGATTTCAATAGATTTCGTAAAAAATTGCTCTAAATGTTATTTTGACATGTCAAAACATGAAATATATGTGCCATGGCACATATATTTCTAGTGCTTATATATTTTTGCCGCTGATTTACTCTGCATGCATACATAGTGTTTTATGTCTGTCACTTCGTAAATATAGGTATGCTTTATTATTTTTGTATTACAAAATGAAGAAAAGCTTTATTATTTTGTATTACAAATTGAAGAAAAGCTTTATTACTACTTGCATTTTCATATCACCAAAGTAAATAGATACACATTTTCAATATTCAGTATTATATTTAATTTTCTGGTATAAAAATAGGGAAATACTTGCTTGATTTGAAATTTTAGTACTTACACTGAATTTTAACAAATTCATTAATGTTCAACAAATTGGAATTGTGGTAGAGTTATTATATTAGAATTAGTTATTTATTAAAAGACAATACAAACTACTAACTTACTTATTTAATGTTAATTATTTTTAATTACATTACATAAGCTTTATATTATTAATTATAATAGAAGGTACTTTAATTTCCAAAATTTGTGAACAAACAAGTATTTTTGTTCTATTTTATTATGTGTCATGAAAGAAGTGTTTTTGTTGAAGTTTAAATTTTGTTTACACAAATACGAAATATGAACAGCATTTACTATCTAAAATACCGCACACAAAGACAATCATTTATGCATTAAATATTTTGAGTACTGTAGCATAGCTTTTTCCCTCATAGACTGTAGTAATTTATTTCATTATTTAAAGTCCATCCCTAATACTATTCTACTACAATTCATTTTAACACTCAAGTACAATAAGCTCAAATCACACTATAATTATGTTTTAATTAAAATGTGAACACTTAATTTAATTTACATATTTTATTTTGAATATTCCATGTACCTAGTATGGTCCAATTAGTAATTGTAATAATTAGTATGTTATTGAATATTTGAGATTTTTGTTATTACCAATAGCACATCTGACTAGTCATGTAATTATTATCGAGGTGTGTGAAATAATTAGATTAGATATAATTTAGAGAGGATGATAATTAGATAATGTCCGTGTAATTGCTGAGATGTGTGCGACGCTGGAGGTCAGTCTAAAATTAAGATAATTAATATTTTTGTCATAGTTGCCTCGAAAAAATAAAAACGTACTTCAGGTATCTATGTCATGATCTTTTGTTTGGTGTATTGCTATGATAATGTTAACTTTGATGGTTCTAAAAAATACTTTTTCTGACTTGTGTGTCTAGTTTATATAGCATTTCTACAAAAACCGGTCAAAAAATAAATAATGACCTTGAAACTGAAACTTGTTTGTCTAATTTTGGACTGATTTAAATTCTCATGTCGAGATTATTCTGTCGCTATTTTTTAAATGTGCATTTTCATTGGCGTCGGCACTGATGTCGGATTGATACTTGGAAACTTTTTACGAACCAGGTTTTGGTTTAACATACAAACGTTTTGTAAATATTTTTCTTTATTATGTCCATACCTAATAAAAACAAAAAATGTGGATTTATTGATGCTACATTGGCTACTATCATAAGGGATTTTTGCCCATAACTCTCAATGTACACGTGTAGTAATTTATAATTGCGGGATTATTATTACGTCTAAATTAGTGCAAAAGGGTGGCCTTGGGTGTAACTATCAAAAATAAATTTTAAATTATGCGTTCAAATGTACTAATGCGTTGTAATGTCGCTTGTGTACTTATATTACAGGTTTCTTTACACTCGAGTTTTTATTACATCGCTTAATGTACATTTTATATATTATTCCACAATAGTAGCGTCAGCCCGTTCACATCTTGAAACACAACCACCAGATATTTATTGATGCTCAAATAAGATTATTAAATTTCAAATGTATATGTATTAAAATTATATTCAACGTGTAAGACTGTTTGGGACATGAACAGGTCAAGCGTTAGAATGTCGTGAAATCTATGACTACGTCAAATATTTATATAATATTCTTAAAATGAGTTTTGGTAGTCTTTACATCTGTGAGCAGTTTTATTAAGTTACGTCCAGGGACACCTGAATATCATCAAAGGTGTTGTATGTCTCTTGTGTGTGTTTGTGTACATGTGTGTTGCAATAAAGTTATTAGACTTAATTCATATTAAGTGGTAGTAGTATTCTACGTAAATTTAATGTCTGAGTGAATATCGCACTAAGGCAGACATATTCGTATTGATCCTGTTAAGGATGTGCAAAATTGTTACTAAGTATGAGTGCATCTAAGTACCTAAAGATAATGAACAAATAATTAGAAAGCTATGAATAAAGTTAATTGAGCATGTAAAAAATGTTTTTATTATATCTCAAGCTAGATTCTAAACGAACTTCCATTACGACTTGAATTGCTAAACAGTCCAGTGTGTGGCCCTTAGACGAAGTTACAAATAATGCGTCGTAGGCGAAGCGACCGAACGCTTCGTATGCTACACGTGTTGAGGTGACATTTGCCTACACTAAGTTGTCACGTGACCGTAGCGTAGGTAAGTCTCATTTCCATACATTATGCAAGCAAAGCGTTCGGTCGCTTCGTCAGTATAAGTTCGAATGCACGTATGGTCAAAAAATAATAGTTTAAAAAACTAAAAAGAAACACGCTTTTATTGCTAACTACCCAAAAAATAGAAAATAATTTCTGAGTACAAAGAATTTATGAGTAGAGTAAAAAGCGTGGGGTACTTGCTCCAAGGATTTTCAGGTTTTTAAACAAAAATTCGGTCTAGCAACTAGTTCAGTAGACTTGGGGTTGGGTCACTAGGCAGATTTGGGTGTACCTGTTATCTCTCTATTTGTAACAGAAGCCGGGTAGGTACTTATTCCAATAATTCTGACTGAATTAGCTAATATCCGCACGCATGTAGCCCAATATCTATGTATTAGCAGCTGAATAACGTTATTGTATGTCCTTGGAAAGAATATTGCGAACAATATTAAATTTTACTACTTTTTTTATTCGTGAAAATTCCGTGATATATTGGATTCAGACGTTCGTGTTAAATGCCATATGGTTCCTCTACCTGTCTGGTTCATAAATATATGCCGTTTTTTGTTGGCAATATAGACAATATTATGAAATGAAATGTATTCCTGGCATATAACATGGCACCATATGTAAGGATATACAATGTAACAAAAATCATGTGAGTGCCATATATCATATTTGTATTTGTTGTTTATAGCATACGTCGCTATTTCCATGCTACGCAGCTACATGGCATTCCTTCTTTCAATGCTTCTTACCGTCACTTTTGTAAGTAGTTATAATTTCGTAGTAGTGCATGATCCTATATTTTCGTAGCATTCTCGTAGTCGTAGTTACAGGATCTCCTTTTCTTCTATGACTAATTACGACGCGTCGATCCTTACGACACCGACACCTTTTTAAACCAAAAAGAGGTAGATACCTACGGTATAAGCTAGTCGTGTCCTCGGTTGGCCGGTCCTTCTAAACCAAGTCCAATGGACCAGGCTCTGGTCCTAGTTGTCGTCAGTTCTGCGAGTTGTTTACACGTGAGGGTGTGTGCGGGAGCGGCTTATTTTACAGTTGGCTATTTAAGGACGTACCGTATCTTCCTCTGTTTGGTATCTTAGTTTGAGAGTGGTGAGGAGTGAAACTCACATTTACTTAGTTCTACTTCAAGTACATTTAGGGTTGCCAGATCGATTCTCCCTGTTATCGGGATCAATAACCGATTTTTCGGGATTTTAGGGCTTTGGTCGGGAGAAATAATAAAATAAGTTAATAATATTAATTATACATAATATGTATAAATTCAAATTCAAATCATTTATTGCATGTCACATGTATATTAAGTAAACAAACATGTTTTTGCATTGCACTGTAGATATAAGAAAAAAAGCTTGAAAAATGTAAACTTAATTTATCTTGTTTTTCGGGGAATATTTGCTTTGTCGGGAGTCGGGAGGACATGCAAAAATTCGGGAGAATCCTGCCAATAGGCTTGTTTCCACTATGAAAGAAATATTCAAAAACTGATTTTCTCTAAAATAATTCATAATTTCAGATGCCTTTACACTAATATTTTTCTGCAGTTCGTATTATTTGATTTTTAATTGGAATTCAAATGATTATTAGTCACTCAGTCGGCATTACACGCGATGACGTCAAAGTGTGTTATTCCCATACAAGCTCTATGAAGAAAAGCGTTTTGACAGTTGATAAAAAGTACGTCAACGATTGGTGGTGTCAACTACAGTATTCCCGACCGTCTGGCAACCCTAAGTACATTCTTGACACTTCGCGCAGTGTATAATTTGCGTGCTCAGAAGGGGCTTAGAACCAGTTGAAATGAAACCAATTTTGAAGTCATACTTTTATTTATTGTTCTTTCAGTGTACTTCTTTAATAAGTTTATTTAAAATAGTGACTTTATTGAGTGCAAAAATAAGTATGTACTTACAATGAAACGAGTGCTCTCAAAACACTATTAAAATTACTTTTACAATTTTATCCGTGTAGGTATTTATAAAAGTACATTTGGGAAGTTTTTAGTAAGAAGGGCATAATGTAGAATCAGATATAAAAGTTCCATACTAACAAGGTTTTCGTGCATTCTTATCAAAACATGATATTATAATGTATAAGATGTTAAGTAGGTAATATTTGAATCGTTGTTTGTAGTTAACTAGTTATTAATGTGTAGCCGAGTAGATACTACACTTATAACATGTACATACTTAGTCATTAATTAATTTGATAAATTAGCTGGAAGGTAGGTATGTAATCTGACAAATCCAAGCTCAACGAAAAGGTACTGTAAAAATTTCGTTTTTTCGTCCGACTTTTTTATGTACAGAAATAAACATTACGATTGCAATTGAACGTAAACATTCACATCGCTACGGCCAACGATGTACGGTGAACCCTCAATACTGAACTGAACTAAGCTAGTTGCTATAATTTTATCACCAAATCCATAAAACCCGTGAAAAAGAAAAAGCGACACTCATATAACAACAATAGGACTTATACTCCAGCGAAGCATAACTCATCAACCTATATACGTCCCACTGCTGGGCACAGACCTCACCTCGTCTATGAGGTGGTCTTCATGGTCTAAGATCCGAACTTAAATCGACCTTCACCGAACTGATAATAGAATGAAACATATTTTATATTAAATTTAGTATATGAGATAATAAATATATTTAAAATGGGTTTGTCAAAAAATCCTGGACAGACTATTTTTAATTAATTTTTGAAAACGATTTTTAATGAAATTTTGCAACATCAAGATAATAAGAAAATTTTGTCATGACTGAAAGTAAGTTAATGGCCACAAAACAGCGCTTATGATGATATATATTTTTTCTATTATCCAATTGAGTCAAAGTAACTAACATTGACATACCTATTTATACCTGACTGCCCAGTAGTTTGCTCTGGTAAATAATAACAGACAACACAACGGCTGCACGTTCTATGGGTTCTGTACTTTCAGTCACGACAAAATTTTCTTATTATTTTGTTGTCACAAAATTTAAAAATTAATTAAAAATATATTTTTTTCAGTTTAGTTTTTCTGTCCAGGTTTTTTTAGCAAACACATTTTAATATATTATCTAATACAGGGTGTAAAAAAAACCTTAACGAAGCCGTCAACCACGCGTTCAGTACATCAAACCAAATCGTATGAAAAAGAAATTTTGGCTGGGAAACAACTTTTATTTTTAGACATCAAAAAAAATAATTTAATTCTTACCCGCAATGTACAGCGCGCACGCGGAAAAGTCACCGCGGGGCGTGTTGCTTTACGCGGCCGCGACGCGGTTCGGTTCGAGTGTGCGCTGTTCATTGCGGAGTGTGCCATTTAAAGGCTTTTTGTGAAAGAACTAGTGAAAATTCGTATCAAGTTTCTTTGGAAAAAAGTTCAGTTATAACGGACAGAAGTCATTTCTGTAAAAATCATCAATTTTTTTTCAAACTTTAACCATCAATATCTCAGCAACCGTTAACTTCCCAGGTATGGTGTAAAGGAAAAAAATGATCGTTACAATTGGTAGAATATGTGGTATTCAGCTTCGTTAAGGTTTTTTTTACAACCTGTAATATTAAATTTATCATAAAAAATGATTCATTCTATTATCAGTCTATTATCAGCTCGGCGAAGGTCGATTTAAATACGTATCTTATCTACGAGTATTTATCAATTTTTAGATCACAGATTCTAGTGTCAAATATGATTCACGCTTCGCACCACGTGTAGTCTACCATCTAGTCACATCTCATTGTAGTCCTCAATACAGCCAGTATTGTACACAATAGTGACCACCACAGGTGTAAACGTTATGGAATCCTAATTGTACCGAACCCACACGGATGCCTTTAGATTTTGTCAATGTAACACGATCATGGTAAGAATAAGGCTTAAACCCAATAATCCTGACAATATCAGTAGACTATCTACGAAAACATACGCGTTAAGAAAATGCTTTAGTTTTTTGGCATTTGAATTACTATTCATAAATCTTGATACGGCATGCTGATCATAATAAGTACCTTCATAATATTATGTTACTTGACATTCGGATAAAATTGAACAGTCGTTTAATTTTGATTTAAAATGTTGGTGTTGATAGGTAGGTACATACTTCTTTTCTTCTGCTAGTCATACTTACTTACACCTAATATTGACCAGATAAAAATAAAATATATCTACAAATGAATTACAATTTAAAAACTTATTTATTAGGACTTTATATCCTTGGAATAGGATCTCTTGATTTCACAGCAAGTAATTTTTGGAAACAGAAAGAAAATCAACAAGTACTAAACAAATTTATATCGGAAGTTGTCCTTTGTTATGTTACATGCATGAACAAGTAACTAATTGAACAATGAAATATCTTATTTTTAAGCACTGTGAAACCGGCTGGTGGGAAAGGAATGCTTTTACTCAAATAAAATATAAAGATGTTATTGTGACTCATAAATAACTGTTAACCAGGAATAAGTACTATCAAGGCAGAGCATCTGTTTCCAAATATTACGTGTAATGAAATACAAAGGGGTGAAAATATTCTATTGATAGGTAATACAAAATTTAATATCAACAATATTAAGCGATCGATATTATAAACGATACTAACTTATACCAACATATTTATTTATCAACAAATTAACAATACGCGATAACAAGGAAACAATATCCTAGATAATCTTATCATAATAGTTTCACATGAGTGCATTATATTATAGTGATCTGTTACGTGCTACTAAAAATAAATTAAACTTGGTGTGTTAGGTATGTTACATTCGAAGCTAGTTAGATCACATTTGACACCGACTTAAGATCTTGCTCTTCTTCGTTTTCTTAAAGGTACTGTATACCTACTTGCTTGTAATATGGATGTAAAGGTCAAGATTGGCATTCTATTCGACTATTATTTTTACAATAAGTTTGTATTTTAGCGAGGCAACACTTAATTACGTCTGTTTTTCAAAGCAGATGTCTTGGAGATTTTAACTTTAAAAAACGATATACTTTAAACCCAACAAATACAGTGGTCCCTCACTATGGGTCTCATAACAAGCCTCAGTGTCGCCCAGCAATTGAAGGGCGTCGAACGGCTAAAATGATGATGAACAAAAAGGAGCCATAATGTTATACTATTTTAGGATGTAGTTTTAGTTATTAACATTTATACTTTGGCTAGCAAATTCTCTTTGTAGTTGCCTATGTGCATTTTTGTGGTTGTATTGAAACCAGCATGTATGTCTAGCAGAGCACCAAACAACAACTTTCACGTGCTAATAAGATGATTTGTTTGATTTTAGGGCGTAAAATGCGTAAGCAGCTCTATTCTTAGAAATGGAATATGCTTGGAATCTTTCTAAATAAATAAGATCATTGCAGTGCAAATGTGACCGTTTACCAGATTCGAATATATGATATTGGAGGTAGAATGTATGTAGATTGTGGGTATACATTATCATTTAAAAAATACACGGGTCTTTGTCAAAACTCTACCAAAAAACTTATACAATCAAAAAGCATATAAGTATTTTTTTGCAAGTCCGTGCTCAAACTAGCTTAGTGATATTAATTTCTTTTTAAGATACGATTTTGGTCGAGAGACTTTACACTATGAAAATTGCATTATAAGAAATATATACAATATGCTACATTACACGAATGAAGGCCTCCAGTACAGTTTATAGGTACAAAGACTATTCAAATATTTCATAGGAAAATATCACTAATATTAAGATTAACGAATTGGCGCTGTTGTTGCTTGACCCAACAATCAGGACAGTCGATTTTAATACAAGAGTTTTAAATTAAAAATTACACAGCAACCACCGTCGGGAAAATATGACTGATTAGAAAATACATAATTTAATTCGTGGTAGTTAATACAGAATCGCTTATAAGTAGTTATATTATAGGTATATTTAATTTAAAGGGAAACATATATTCGTTTAGACAATCGTTCGTAGCAAGTTCATTATAACTACATAGTTATTAACGACAAACAGTATCAGATAATTAAGACGATATCTTTACACTAGCGAGCAGTAAATTTTATAATCCTTAAAACGTAGGTAATTATTATCTACAATCACAAACAAGGGAACTCACAAAATAGCGTCACGGTGTACATTCTCGCTTACAATAACAAATGAACTTACTTTTTACACTATGACCATAATTCTCACAGCTTTGTCTTTCATTGTTCGCTTGTCAGCGAGTAGTACGAGTAAATTCGTTAAATACTAAACTATTAGGTACATATCTATAAGTAGAGGTATTGGCGTTACAGTCACAAATAACCCTAACGAATCCTACCAATTCGCGCAGTCAATCGGCAGTTGTAAGATATTTAGTTGCCGAAGTTCCGGTCACGCGAAAACTTTCAGCCCGTTTCCCGCCCGCCTTGTATGTGGCGTGGGCGGCGGCGCTTCCTTCTTGCGCTACCCGAATTAATTACGATCTGCGAGCGTTTGTCATCTGATATATTTTTATACAAGTAATTTATTAAAAAATATTCAGAAAAAGTAGTTCAATACGTGCGATCAAACACACATAATTTATATTTTTATCTTTCAGAACTTTGAGATCAATAATAGTCTCACCGATTATATCAGTGACATAAAGAATATAAATAATGCTCTTAAATCTACTTTCCACCGAATATGGTCGCAATGATATTGAAATCGAAACCTCGCAACTAAGTAAATACATAACCAATATTGGTTTAGGAGTGAGTTAAGTAATAAGGCCTACATTTAGATTTTTAATACTCACTAAATTATAGTTACGTAGAAATATTTAGGCAAATAATGTTCATTCGTACGATATCATAAAATTTAAACACAATTAGTAACTTTGCATTATTACATTTTTAAACGGGGATCACATAATATATTGGCGTTTAGAATGTTTAACCAGATAGAGCAACAATTAATACTTAAGACGTCGCCAAAAAAGTACAACGTACCAATATTTTACGTAGGTACGGCCTATCTGCAATTTTCAACAAGACGACATTACTGACCGTGGGGTGTATTACTAGGCTCATTCTGTTTACTCGTGTTATTTGTACTAATCTCCTTGAAACGCTTCTTTGAAGTTCGAAAAGGTTGGAAAAGAGCCCCATCCGTACGTTTACTTCAAAGGGCAATAATAATAGGTGGATGCGAGAGATGCATTCAACCTAAATGTTCCGTAAAATAAATCAGGATAAAATGATGTATAAATAAATTATTTCTATATTTGGTAGGGGTATAATAACCTACAAAATGTTATATGATTCTTAAAGATCTAAGTAGTTTCGTTCGTGCCAAACTTGTATAATATTCTTTGTTACTGATTTCAAGAAAAAATTAGGCCAGATTTGGTCGATGTGTAGGCATTTCAAGAAGAAATTTATAGTTAACCTTAGAGTCGTTACCTGTTTGCTTCTAACATTCACTTAGTAATGTTATGTATTTTTGCATGTTGTCAATCGCAATTTTATCTATATGGCCTTTAGGTGTCGTACAGTTAAGCTTGAAGTGATGGTGATAGGTGGTGTGTTTAACAACATACACGAAGTCAAAGGTTAATCGTAACGTCTAAAAAGCGTGTATTGAGGTATGAGACTCACACATCATCCACCACGTAAAGCCCCACTTATGTAGTGCGATTAAGCACATGTAGCGCATTACTTAATTAGCATCGAAAATTAATTAATCAATAAATTTTTCATCATCATCGCTTAGTTTTAATATGTTCTTCGTAAGTACGTACAGTTCGATTAATGCTAAGAGAAGGCTAGTTTATTAGTGTATGAATCTAATAATATCGCAATTTATAAAGTAATCATAACGTTCTGCAATATTTAATTATTTGACTTACTTATGACTAATAAATCGTATTCGTAAATTTACAATATTAATTTAGAATAAAATTCAAAGTGTACTATCAAATTCTTAATGGAAAAAATCGAAACGTCACAATAAGAAGATCAATATCACTTTTTGGTTTTGGAGTATAATACACATGTAAGTTCCTTTGATAAGTTATTTATCACTTGCCATTCTGCTGCTCGAGCTACCGGAATATCCTCCAAGAGGCTTGTCGTTCAAACAGCAGTTTCTAGGTCTTCGGAGACTAATTGGAAATGCTCTTGACCTGAAATAGAATTTACGTGTAAGCTGGCGGGGCACAAACAACCGACGGAAATTCAAACTATAAGTAATCCTGAATCGGATTGCCGGAAGCAGGACTGGGACTGCCTGTGTGTTCGTTGTCAAGAATAAAGGAAGAAAACAAATGAAAATATATGATAGCTAAAAATTTCGTCACCATAAAAAATTACTAGCATTAATAAAACAAATAGCTACTCGCTATTTAGGAGACGAAAGATAACACTAAATAGCTTTGCCCTTACTAAGTAAGAGATAGGTATTAAAATATCTCGGTAGATTTGTCGCCCTACATATTCAATGCCTGAAATATTGTTTTTAACCTCTTTACTTCCAAGACAAACTTTAAGTCAAACTTAAAGTTAGTTGTTTCAGCAGTGTTTGATCTAAAACACCGCTGTACATACAAATGCCGATTCATGTTTGTGCAAGCTTAGTTGTTATCATTATCTCACAAACACGAGCTGCTTGGAAAGTCCATTGTTTAAACGCTGCTAGCCCTGTTTCTTCAAGAACTGTTCAGAATACAGCTATCAACACTTGGACAAGACCAGTGAGTTCTCTATCCTTTGGATTTCAATTTGCTGGTCTCTGGATAAAGTTATGTATCTACCTTCTCTACTACTACCTACTATTCATCTACTGGATCCACTCGGGCGAATAAGACGCTAAGCCAAGACTATTACAGAAGGTAATTAGGTCATCAGCGAATTGTTGAATTTTCGTGACAATGTATCTACGTTGCACCTTGTTCATTACTTTTCATGTAACCAGAAAGGTTGTGGCCCACAGCGAATCCTGATTCTAATGTAGCTTGTTAGGTAGCCTGCCTCATTCGGCTTAGTATCTACTAGATGTACGTGTTACGTCCTTTGCATAACTATATTCACTTTCTAAGTATTCTAGTACCGTCTAGCTATGAAGGGTTGTCATATTCGACTTTGCAACTAGACTGGATTATATTACGTACTTTTAATACTTATACTCACTTTCTAAGTAAGCGGCGAGGTCGTGGTCCTCCGCTCGCAGGGCAAGGTGCCTCGGGGTAAGACCGGCGTGGTCTTGTCTCGTCAGTGACGCGCCCCCAGCCACCAGCATGCAGCAAATCGCCCTCCGCTTATGAGACGCTGCTTTATGTAGCGCTGTCTGTCCCCGCTCGTTGTCCCGCATGTTGAGTATCGCCGTGGGCGCACTCGCTATCAGATACTTCACGATCTCTTTATTCCCGTACCGCGCGGCTATGTGCAGCGCCGTTTGACCGCTCGCGTCAATCGATAGCAGCGAATAGCCCGCCGCGTGCAACTCTTTCATCTGCGAGATGTACGTTAAGAGATTAATTTCCAGATTGGAAATGTTTATGGAAACCCTTCCATGCCATTTACCGATTGATGTAACAGGATTAGCTTAGAATAAAATAAGCCCCTTGTTGTTGGTGGTGGTAGGTAATATAAAAGTATGCAAATGCCCATCAAGTGATTACACAAGGGATAAATAGTTTGTTCCTACTTAACTAAGCATCTTTGATGTTGATCATCTCATAGAAAAATAATACTCCGTTCTGGTCTAAATCGTACAGGAAAACGGCGATCTGGATTTAAAAATCAGTAATTTTATAACCACGACGAAAATGGGTAAAGGCTTATGATATTTGAATTAGAGAAGTAAAATTTTGTAGGTGTTGATCGATTTCGTGGGTAATTGTAGAGCACTGTAAGAAAACTCCGATGGGGGATTTTAGTTTGAAAGTAAGAGAAAACTTCCGGTCTCAGCGGGGCGCTAGAAAAGTTTCCCGTTACCTCCTCAAATTTTAGAATAAGATTTTAGAAATTTCCCCGACATTTCTGTTGTAAAATCAAGTGTAAATTCATGATTTTACGATTACCCAACCAGCCGTAAAACACATCGCGTAAGTAGTTGTGTAGTTTAAATTTATTTAAATCTTACCATTTTCAAGTCGCCGACTTTGGCCGCTTTGAGAAGTGCGTCAGAGGTTTTTTCCAATAAATTTCTGAAACAATATTGAACCTTTACCCTCGGCCGAGGATTACTTCAAAGATATTTCTGGTGGAGTTGCTTTTAGAAACGTTAGTAAAAGTATAATATTCTTATGTTGAATAAAACAGACTAGCGCTTAAAGAGTAAGAAAGATCAAAGGATAGTTAAATGTTTTAATTGATTGGGTTATATTTTACCGCGCTTAAGTTAATATTCCTATTACTTAGAACAGATACTATACCATAAAAAGCTTATTGATGTAGCTTACGATTGTTCTAAGGTATAAGGTCTAAAACCTTAGTCTTACTATTGTAAGACTCAATCTAGCAAGTGAAATAGTAAGTATTTAGTAAGACTAAATTAAACTACATAAACCAAACAAGGACTTCACAAAGCAATTAAAGTATCTAACTACGAGTAGTTAAAGTGTGTCTCACCTATAGCCAAATACTTCTTGGTCAAGTCCAAAAAGTTTTTCATGTATGCTGCATGCAATAGAAGACAGGAGAAATAGAGTGCAGATTTGAGTACGGAGTGCGTCGTGCTTATTGGTTCAGATAGTCCTAGTGTTATATGTACTAACCAATCACACACTTTGCAAAAGTCTGAAGTCACACCACACCTTATAAACTAATCGACTATAGTCTTAAGCGTGCACATCTAAGTCTAAAGAATACCTACTGTACTAAATTAATTCGATAGAAATTTTTGATTCAGTACGGTAATCGTAAAAAGTTATAAAAGATTTTATGTAAGTAGGTAGGTAGTACAGATAATTAAGAAAAATAATGAATTTGTTTGTCACTTTATATTCGAAAACATAACCCACCAAAAACATTTTCATGTAAAATGTTGCCAAGACGAGCCCATATGACTCGCACTGTCAAAAAGTTATCAGATCTCATGTAGAGCCAAGCTTCTAACACTACACGCCCTAACTCTACAAGGCCTAACTTCACAAACTCTACACCTTAGTCCAAATATGTGGCTTGGCCATTTCGCTACATTCACATCGGCGTAAGGTGAAAAATCAATTCACTGTTCATTACTTTTGTGTTATACAATAGTTCTTGTAGTAACGAACGGCCAAGCCTCATATTTTGACTAAGGTGTAGAGTTTGTGAAGTTAGGCCTTGTAGAGTTAGGGCGTGTAGTGTTAGAAGCTTGGCTCTACATGAGATCTGACAACTTTTTGACAGTGCGAGTCATATGGGCTCGTCTTGGCAACATTTTACATGAAAATGTTTTTGGTGGGATTTCATTTCTTTTTGTAAGTTGTTTGCACATCAGAGACGCCTTTTTTTATAGCCCACTCTCTATCTTTGCCTTTTTTCTTTGTTGATAAAGGTCTCATACAAACTCCCATCCCCTAGTTTAAGGGGTTGGGGGATGAAAGTTACAAGTTTTATAATTTTTTTGTTGTTTGTGTGCTAATACTAGCTTACATACAAAATTTCAGCTTTCTAGGACATTAGGAAATCCCTTAGTAATTTTGATGATCATCAGTGAGTCAGTGACGAAATCAGCGTTTTTTAGATATAAATAAAATCTGAAGTATAAAAGCTAATGTAATTAAAACTTAATATGTTCAATAAGTCCGCTATTGAAAATATAGCCCGAAAATTTTGTTGATCTAGCATAATCCAAACCCAAGTTATGAGGGTTCAAAAAAACGACGAAGCGCTTCGAGAAAAGGTAGGTAGTGCCCGTGCGCTTCGCTTGGCTCGTCTTGGCGGGGGCACTACCGTGCCCCCAGATATGGAAATATCAAGAAATTTTAGTCATTCGTTAATAAATATTCAATACCAAATACCTTCCATGAACCTTTAAGGTTCATGGACAGTAGGTATTTGCGAGTTGACGTGGTTACAGTTCTGGCATTCAATATTTGTACAGTTAGCTGCGGGATTTTCACATAAATTGAATAATTTAATTTTCATAGTTGATATACGAGGAATGAGATATCTAACGTTTCTAATTAGAATTCCCCGTCGAGTTAGAATGGAGTAGAAACAATCTGGCGCAAGGTCCCCTTATCTCTCGTAAACAGCTCGTTGAGATAATATGTGGATCAATTCAAATACCGCGTTGGTACATAGGTACAGCATAAGTCATACCATACGATTTAAGTTTCTCATGGGCAGATATTAAGACCAACTAACAAGTGGCAACCCGCGACTTCGTCGGCGTGGAGACCCATTATCTTAACAGTTCTTTATAAATTTTAGCCTATGTGTTATGCTGATGTTTAAGCTATATTATTTTCAAAATTTCATTAAAATCCATGGGTACAGTAGATTTCACGTGAAAGAGTAACAAACATCCAAACATCCATAATTACTAGCTTCCGCGTTCATAATATTAGTAGAATAGAAACCAATGTTTGTACTTCCTTAACTGACTAATAAGATAAACTTGAATTTTAGGACCTTATCTTCCCAGGTCCATATAATCAGTTGTATTTATAATTTAAAATAATAAATCTGAATATTTATCAGTTTAAGTATTCTATTATGCTTGTCAATTATTTCAATTATATAGTACAGTTGAGTATGTAAATATCTACTTCTTTATCCAAATAAATAAATAAATTTATTTATTTATCCAAATAACTAAATAAACGTCTACGTTTTACTAAAACTATTAAGTACTGTCAATCAAACGCCGTGCTGCAAAACGCACACAAACACATAAAACTTTGGAGTCAGGGGCACTTACGTTTTGAAGCGCACGATGGAGTCGCGCGATGGCTGGTGTTCCTTGGCCGGGGGGCTGGTGCAGAGAGGGGGAGAATGCGACTCCTGAGGTAGTAAACATTTGGTTGAAGGAGGCAGTGGCGCCATCATCTTGGGCGTGTGTGGCACCGGGGTCTTGGTCGCCGGCGACGTGGGGGCCATGATGGCGGGAGGGGGCGTTTGCGGAGTTAGCATCTCTTCAGAGGTGCGCGCGGGACTGCCCAGACCAGACTCGCTGAACAAGAGAATTTATTTAAGTCGGTGTTTTGACGCTAGATCATTATAAACAAGGGTTGATTATACAAGACACAATATTCTATTTTAGACTTTAATATGCATACAATGTTAAAAACTATGTTAGTAGTACAGAGTAGTAGTAAACTTTGCTTTGATGATTGATCCATTGCAAGTTATCCTATTTATATCATACGAATCGATAATTTTCTGATAAGCTGCATTCGAGGCAATATATACTAACTGTAGATTTTGAGGTGAGTTACTAGAGGGTTTAGTAACAAAAACGATTGGTCTCAGCGACGGGCCGCTATAAGCACTTTGTCGAATAGAGATTTTACTCGTCAATGGGAGTAATTTCTATATTCAACAAAAAGATTGAAGTTACCCAGACATTATCTTGGCATACCCTATAATATTAACAAAAAAGCAAACATTTTAAAACCGGAGCGTGCGAAGCGAACACATTTTCTCTACTTGTAGATTTTCGGATAAGAGTGTACAAACTAGCGTCACGATTGTATTAAATTACTAGTGGCCGCCCGCGACTTCGTCCGCGTGGAAAGCCTTTATCTTAAAAATTCTTTATGAATTGTAGCCTATATGTTATTCTGATGTATAAGCTATATTGTGGTAAAGTTTCATTCAAATCCATTCAGTAGTTTTTACGTGAAAGAGTAACAAACATCCATACATCCATACATCCATACTTACAAACTTTCGCCTTTATAATAGTAGTAGGATTTTGGGTTGTTTTGTTAAATGAGGCGATGTAGTACGGTATGTGCTTTGCGACCGCACTGCTTCACCGTCGAAACAGCCACAACCACCTAGTGAAAGTAGACTCTTACCTGGCATGAGATTCAGGTACATCGAGCGACACTCCAGCGCTTGGAGTGTCGACACTCTGTGAGATGTCTAGTGAGACCGACAGGCCGGTAGTAGTATCCAGTGACACCGAAGGTCCAGTCCGATCCAGGGATGCAGTGGCCGTGGTGTCAGGATGTGCTGTAGATTCCGTGTCGGGAGTAAGAGGAGCCGCGTCGAGAATGTAAATGTTCTCGTGCCCAATGTCTGTCGGGTAGTGGAGGTTTTCCTGGGCCTTGTCGATCCGGAAGAACCGCTCCGCTGTTACGGCTGACAAAATACCAGAAGTTTGTTAGTCAAGGATTACTCGAATAAAAAAATAAATTGGGAGTTGAGTTTTCAAGTTATACTTTTGAAATTATAGAGAAAGTTTATTTTTACGGTGTTTTTTATTCCAAAAGTGAGCTAATCTCTAAGTCCAAATATAGTTTATCAAACAACACCACTTTTTATCTACGGACAAGGACGCGAAATTGCTTTTCGATTAAAAAAATAAACGTTCTACTAACGCTCACCGTTAGAAATCGAATGGTTGCTTCCTAGAAGCGTTCATTAAACTTTAAGCCCCTTGAGGTCGAACAGAATGGAACACCACTTAGGCATCCACGAGAGACATCTAAGAGATCTATAATGTACGTAGGTATGTAGCATTGGAACTCTGCCAATTCAAATACTCAGACAAACCAGAGACAGTATAGGCTTTTTAATGTTGCTAAATCGCATTCGATGTTGTGAGGCTTTCAATTTTAATTCCAACAAATCCAATTGAATTTGAGTGATTGCTTTGCTATGACAAAACAATTGTGATTGATTGATCATCGATGAATCTTATCTGTGAGTAAACAATAAATTACATATAAGTAAAGTCATTGTTGCGAATTGATAAGAAAATCATTTGATCCCATTCCAAACGTAATTCCGAATATGATTCATTGAATGGAACAAGGATGAATTTAGTAACTTAGTTTTTGTATCAATTTGTAAAAATACTAACCGAAGGGGTTGCACAAAATTTCTAAGATAACAAAATACCTAGCAGATATTATCCCCAAAATGTTTCCTCAGTCCGATCACTAATAATGTAAAATATCTGAATCCTGTCTCTTGGTCCATATTCCTTTACCGTGGCTTTGGTACGTAATGAAGGTAAATACAAGTTAGGCCGAAAGGAAGTGCTCAGGTAAACGAACACCCGTTTCCACTTTGCAAGCTTGTATGTGACGCCGGGAGACGGTTGACTTCAATGTTAGGTACTTAAGCACGGTTGATTTGTAATTAATTTGTGTGCCATTGCTTTCAAGATCTATTAAGTATTAATGATTGTTAGAAGGTATGTGTACCATGGTTTAAACTAATAACTATTATTTATTTATTTATTAGCTTTATTTGTATCCCTCACAGAAATTACATTCACACTTACTGTCTGTATTTATCTTACAAGGCTAGGTATTGAGGGAAGAGACACAATAAGAAACTTACTTCTCTAGTCAGTTAACTTGCATTATAAAACTGACTGTGATGGAAATAAAGCTTTGTCTACGGCATAATTACACAAGTGGTCCATTTTCTGAACAATCAACTCGTTAGAAGGCTAGTCCTTAATAGTTTCCCTATAATTACAACTTTACTGGGCGTGAATGGTGGTGAGCTGGGCTTCCGTCTTTTAAGAGTCAGAATATAGCATACTCCTCGTATTGTATAAGTTATGTTGTAAAGCATTTAACTCTTTTCCGACCAATATTTGAAAGTTTTAATGTAACGTGATAGTAAAGCGATTTAGTTGATTATTAGTAAGGATAGTTTGACAAACATCGATTAAGTAGTCCGTACCTCTGTTCCAAAAAGTCAAGTACCTATCCAGGCCTTAGGCATTGGTCAATGACATATGGTGGGTAACGAAGGTGAATACGAGAGGACCACAGCGAGTGGCAGGTAGGAGGGTAGGTACTTACAATCGACAAACCACCAGTCGACGAGATTCGAGTACGCTTGAGATTCTTTCATCATGTTCTGTATGAGGCCGCGCATTTGCTCGAGGTCCGCGGCCGGGTTCACGTCCAAAGTGCCGACGCGCTCCGCTGGTTAATGGAAAACATAAGTTAGATTTACAGATATAATCAGATTAAGTTATATTAGCAAAAAAGCAGGCAAACCTACTGAGATAACATTATTACGGAGGTTGCAATAATACTGTACCTAAACGAATGCGCCTGTATAAGCGTAGGCGTAGGTAAACTACTCTGCTACTGCTAAGTTCGTGTTCCATACACCAATGTCTTGAACGGTTATTCAATTGAAGAATTTTTGAACCTCCGTAGGAAAGGTATTATTAAATTATGTTTTTCTAATAAATAAATAAAACTTTTTTAAAGCTAATTACTTTTTCGGCTAAATAGGCTAATACGGTCAATTAAAATTGCGACGGAAAACTCGTTGCAGTGAAATTGCTTCTGAAAGTCGACTAGAAGCAAACTAAGTTCTTATTTATAGACTGGTAGGTGTACCTATTTCACTAAACGACTCCTGAAAGATAGCTAAGTACTTGTAGATAAGACGTCTGGATTTAGTATTAGGAATAGCTCGGATAGCAGGTCGTTTAGACTAAATGGATGGCTGAATAGCTCTGTTTTTCTCTGGTTTAGCGATGTAAGTCTTGTCTTACTTTATGAAGGTGACTTAGTCGAATGGTGACTGATTTTGCCCATTCGAGTTTTGGGACCTGCAGATTTGTGTCTGCAGGTGCGTCGCACCCAACTCGAAATAAGTACATGATTGATTTTTAATGGAAAACGACCAAAATTGAGAAAGGCTTGTTCAAGCAACAAAACATGCGGAAATTGGAGTGTAGCTAACAATTAAATCGGTAGCGGTGTGCCAGGAAATACAGGGTGACTTTGAAATCATTGGCTACCCATTAAACTAAGAACCTACTCATGTTTCATGTTTCATGGAAACATACTTTGAAACATAAGTATGTTTCCCAAATATGAAGCAAAACAATGAGGTTCAAATTTTTGAACACTACAAAATCATGTTATATACTTTGCAATTGATCATAAGTATAAATTATAATTAAAAACCGGTCAAGTGCGAGTTGGACTCGCGCACCGAGGGTTCCGTACAAACCTGTAGATAAGGAGTAGTAACTTTGAAATTTTCAAAATTGTCAAAAATATTTTTCACAAATATTTTTTTTTATTTTATGATGAAACTGAAAATTTACGGTTTTCGTAATTTTTCCTATATCTGTACTATAAGACGTGACTTCGTACTAAATTTCAAGATTCTAAGTTTACGGGAAGTGCCCTGTAGGTTTTGATTCCCGTGCGAGTTTCGAAAATTTGCGGAAATTTGCGGCCTAAATGGCTGTATCTTTTGATTGCGTTGGCTTAGAAGGTTGATTTTTCTACAGCTTCCAGGGACAGTAGACCTTAGTATCATATAGAAATTTCAGTTTGATACCTCCACGCGTTCCTGAGAAAAACGGTCTTGACAGACGGACGGACGAACGGACGGACAACAAAGTGATCTTATAAGGGTTCCGTTTTTTACTTTTGAGGTACGGAACCCTAAAAATTAAAAGAAAAGCAAAAATATATTGTTGTATTTGTGTGTGTGTGTGTGTGTATTATTTTAGGAATGTGGTCTTTTAAAAAGACCCAGTGTTATGCAGTGCCTGTGAGGGTATAGAAAATAGGAGGACTTGAGTTTCTTATATGAGATAAATCCGATAAAATGTTCAAAGAGCTACACACTTCAAATAAAATCTTAGAAACTACAAGTGCTAGAAGATTTTTTATTTAGCATGGGGGTATTATTTTGGTCATAGGTGCTCTCTCAAACGCGATTGTATGAAATTGCCAGTTAAGGTGTTGTTTTTGATGTTGAGACACAACTTTTGCATATGGATTTGTTTTGTACAAGTTTAATTCGACTCTGGACCAGACGACTACATAGAGCCACCTGGTGGCAGAAAAAAAAGCAATCATCCTCATTAAGCATTACGAGTAGTACATAATGCCTCGACTGCGTAATGTAAGGTGAAGTTAAAAGACTAGTGTATCAAAGTGAGATTGAATCGCAAGATGAACTTAAAGACAAAATAGTTTCTGGTTTTGAAACAGTGAAGACACAAAGTTTTGTTTTAAATCGAGTAAAAGACAATCACAGGCGTCTCGGGCTGAACTGTGTGTTGCGCAAGAGGTGGCGAACACTTTGAACACTTATTAAAATACGTGTAAGTGCAATTGCTATTTGACGACCCCTTTAGTGTAATGGTCAAGAAGTTGACTACTAACCTAGAGGTCGCGGGTTCGATTCCCGTACTGTACAAACATTTGTGTGCATGGATATGTCTGTTTGTACTGGTCTGGGTATTATATGTATTTATTTCAGTTTATTTGTAATACCACTGTTGATTCTAATATCTTTAACACATGTGCTTACGCTACTTACCACAGAGAGATCTTTTACTCTACGAACGAACTTCACTCGCCCAAATCAATATGATTATTTATTCATCACTTATTAATTAAAACATTTAAATGAATTCTTAATTTTATTTGGTTCATCTTAAAACATCTCTTAATATGAGTACTTCAAACTCATCCTGTATAATTTTGCCAAAGGCTTTTATAATGGATGTTACCGCAGCGTTACAATACAAACAAACTGAAAAAAATGTTATTTCATTTTGCGGAAAGGTAAATATTGTTGATGATCAACAGGAGATAGCTTTTTTGCGTCTGCGGAACCTTTTTTCTGAAATCTCTTCCGACGAGTAAGCAATGTGCCTAAATGAAGCTCTTATTATAACATGTATTTCCAGGTACCAAGAATTCCCAAAGAAAACATCAAATTCTTACCAGTTTTAGCGAGCAGCTCTTTATCGTAGTGATGTCTTTCGTAATCAGCCATAGTTATGAGATTCACAGTAAGAGATAATTTGTCTACCGTTGCTAGGCTGTAACAAAAAAAAATTTAATCATCGAAATATTTTGAAGAAAACTGTTCTAACAACCACAGCCGACATTCAACTATTTAAGTTTATTTGTTAATTTTTTTTAGACTAAAGTAATCTTACACGCGTCCGCCTTATCTAAGCCTAAAGAGTAGGTATCACCATCTTCTCATATTAAGAACAGAGCTTGCGGCGCAATAACACGGCCCGGTTTCTTCTTAGGCAGCGTGGTGGCCTGGTTGAGCCGCGACAGCGTGATGATGGAGGGCGCCAGCCGGCACGCCTCGTCGTCTGCCTGCATAGCATCATAGTACCTTCATAACGATGTCATGAGTCACCGAACGGAACTCCCGGAGCGATAATACGGCCCAGCTTCTTCTTGGCCGGCATGGTGGCCAGGTTGAGCTGCGACAGCGTGATGACAGAGGGTGCCAGCCGGCCGCTCGTCTTTCTCCTACTCAATATTATCTTCGTGAAGATGTCATAAGGCTTAGATTAGAACTCACGGTGCTATGATACGGCCCGGCTTCTTTTTAGCCAGCATGGTGGCCTGGTTGAGCCGTGACGGCGTGATAATGGAGGGCACCAGTCGGCACGCCTCGTCTTTCGCCTACTCAATATTATCTTCGTGAAGATGTCATAAGACTTTTAATAAAACTCACGGTGCTATGATACGGCCCGGCTTCTTCTTAGCAAGCATGGTGGCCTGGTTGAGCCGCGACAGCGTGATGACGGAGGGCGCCAGCCGGCACGCCTCGCCGTCTACTTGCATGGGGATCACCTTCGTGGTGACTATCTTCGCGGTCTTGCACTGGGTTATGCAGGTGCCGTGCCCGCCGGCTTGCAATAAAGGCTACGGAGAGGACGAAAAAATTGTGTTGGGAATATTTATCAAAGAGAATAAGGCAATAACACAAATAACAAATTTAGAGGTGGCCTCTTGTGGTATGGAAACCAGAAAAATCCCAAAAGTTTGTATTCCCAATCATTTGTGAAGAAAACATATCTAGGCTTTATGGAACCTAAAAGTCGTAAAACTTGGCTAAGTAATTTGTATGTTAACATAAAAATGGCAATAAAATCACAGATTTATGGGAAAACAAAAGTATCATAGTTAAGCAATAATGTTTACATAATAATGTAGTTTTATTGAGCGTAGAAAGTAAATATTTTATCATTGCTGTAAGATTTCATGAAAATATGAACATTTCGAAAATCAGTAAGTACGTAACACATTTTATGAGAGTTATCCTCGTGTTACAGTTCGTTTGATAATCGGAAGCCTACCCCCGGGGCGAGATTTATATTCCTTTGTAATAGATGGCATCTACAGAGCCACTATTTTCGGGTAAGCTTCAACTGAACACAGTTAATAAAAACGAATAGTATTTTAGCACCGACTGGCTGGATGTCTTTATGTTGACAGTATTATATTACCTAATGAAAACGAGAAAAATTGCAATGTTATTTTTACGATAGCAATAATAGGGTGTTACAGAGAACTCTCTCGTCTTAAAACCCTTAAGGCTATGGTTGTGTCACGTGAGCATCATAAATCTCCCAGATGAAATTTGTCGCGCAGAATACTAAAAGTTCAGCGCACGACTTTTCCCTGCCAGTCGATGTTGTTTTAATAGTTAACACAAACAAAACTACTAAATAACAAAGTTTCAGTGATTTATCCACGTGTGTTTTTATCTGAAAACCATAAACAATGCATTGGAGACAAATAGGTGGAATTTCAACGTCAGTTTTCATGTTATTGACATTTTTTACTTAGCGTAGGAAAATGGGTGTTTTGTAGCGAAAAGGAAGTTGAATTATCAAATGACGTTCAAAGTAATTGTAAGCATCTTAGTTTATAAAGCGATGTTTCTGCATAAATTATCTTTAAAATAGACAGGTGAAAAGTTCAATACAATTGCAGAAGTTATTAATCTTTATGGTTTGCGAGGTTCAGTTGAAAAGATCCAGCATAGGTACTCACCAATTGATATGTCGTTAAACCTACTACTTCTATAAGGCCGTCTTCAGTCGAGGGCTCGAAAGCCCCTCCAGACTTGTTCCAAGGGTGGGTGCCACCCCCGTAGCTGTAAACAGGGCGACTATAAGTGTTTTATGTTTGGGCTTATTGATACATTTCAATAGACCGTTTATGGCACTTGTAAAACTTCTTGTAAAGATTGAGCCGTGATAAAAAGATCGATTTAGTTCAAAACAATTTCGGAATAACGAGAAAGAAGTAGCAATTTGTCTAACATGATAATCAGAGTGAACAGACGACTATTTGTATGTAATTTACTACTTTTATCTAACCTTTCCTCGGAGCTCGGGGCTAGTAACATCTTCGTACACAAAAAGCTAAAGGGTTATCTTTTCAAATTACGCATTTTTTCGGGAAACATACAGCAACATTAGTTAGGGTTTTCAAGAGGTGCTTTGTAAGAGTACAATTAAGTTAAATAAAGGTCAAAAATGAAAACATATTCATTAACATACTACCTAAATAAGTGAGGTGGTTGCTTTAACTTGGTAGAAATGGATGGTGAAGTATTAGAGTAGGTAATATTTATTTAAGTTGAATACGTTCACTCCGACTCCAAAAGCAATCGGATAACCATAGGAATTGAATAATTGATAGGTTTTTGAAAATCGATGCATTGGGCTCTAATCCTGCAATCGACAAAAGGATGTTTGTTTGATTACAAAAATATTGTCATTCCTTCATTCTTATCGACATGGCATATTGGTAGGGACTTATATTGTTTAGCTTTGTCCTGGTGATCCAAGGTTTTCGTCAAATCATTTAAGTTTAATCGGTAATAAAATCAATAAAATCAATTTATTTTTGTAATTAGGCTAACAAATTAGCACTTTTACACGTCCCAACATATAAATTGACCCTACCACCGCTTCGGGACAGTTTGGGCCAGTGCTGAGAAGAAGCGGCGCAAGAAACTCAGTCACTATTGTCATTGCCTCTTTTCAAAATTGATTTACAATAATTGTAATTGTTTTCATTTAAACATTTCCATATATCTTTGTCATTTATATAATCATCAATTTTATAATATCCTTTCGACATTAATACATCTTTTACAACTGTTTTAAATTTATCTAAAGGCAATGAAATTAAATTTTCAGGTAATTTATTAAAAAATATTACACATCTACCCATAAATGAGTGACCAACTTTATGAAGCCTAAAATGTGGAACGGCAAGCCTATTTTTTTGTCTTGTGTTGAAGTTATGCAAATCGCTATTTTTAGGAAATAAGTGTAAGTTTTTTCGAACGTAAATTAGGTTTTCGTAAATGTATTGCGAGTAAACTGTAAGTATTTTAACTTCTTTAAACAATTCTCTAAGTGTTTCATTTGATTTAAGTTTATAAATAGCCCGCACGGCTCGTTTCTGCAATACGAAAATTGTCTCTATATCTGCAGCTGAGCCCCATAGTAAGATGCCGTATGACATGATACTGTGAAAATAACTAAAATAAACTAGTCTTGCCGTTTCAACATCAGTCAGAAACCTTATCTTTCTTACAGCGTATGCAGCGGAGCTTAGTCTCTTTGATAAGGTCATGATATGAGGACCCCACTGGAGCTTATCATCCAAAGTAATTTAAAGTATCGAGATTGATAGCTGTTTTTTTTTTACTTTGTAATTAACTTGCCTTGGAATGTTTAAAAAAACAATGGCATGCACTTTATGCTCGCGCAGCACCGGCGTGAGGTCCTTCCCGTCGCACTCCATCGTGACGAACTCGGCCAGCCCCTTCCACTTGCGCTGCATCAGGTCTTTGCCGCCCGCGGTGCCGTAGAACAGTTTGTTCCTGATGCGGGAGTTGAACTTCTCAGGGTGCGCCTCTGGGACAAATAATACGAAATGAAGTAGAACTTCACAAATGCATCTTTACTTTTGCTTTTGAGATTGTTGTCGGGCAAGTAAGTTCCTTTCCTTCCTTCCATCCTTTCACCTGTACATATTATATTGCAAGCTACATTTTAGGAATTTACCTGCTGCAATATAAAAGTGAGTTTAGACGTTCGGAGATGGTCATTCTGATTATAAAATTTTAATAGATTATAATTGATATCACAGTTTTGGGAAATGAACAATGGTGATATTGGACTATGATGAAGAGAAGTTAATTTTGTAATAAAGCCAGGTAAATAAAGAGACCTGATTTTAATTAAGTTTGCGCGATCTACGCGCGTTTTCTTTTTCCAGTTCAAAGATTTTGTAGCGTTGAAGCTAGTCGTAGCCAGCTTCACTGGAAAATTCAATTAGTTTATTCATTTCTGACATTAATGCATATAATGTTTCTACATCTCTTTCCGTAGATAGCTACGAAACCAGAATACATTTAGTGTTTCAGGCAGTAAATATGTAAGTTCTCACTGCTGGAAACACTAATAGGAATTTAGAAATAAGTGTTTCTGGCGGTATCGATTCGAAGAAAATTTAAACCAACTTATCTTACTAAACCCGCAAAGGAAATTGTAGTGTGTAATATTATTCTCAATATCTCAATCTAGACAGTACACTCATGCAGTAAAATACAGGACATTGTAAATACCTATTTATTAAAGATGCATGTTTAAACGATAATTGAAAAGAAGTTAAATTATTTATTACAAATGAAAAGCTCTTTCCTTGATAAATCGATTTCAAACTAGCGTGCAACATTTAATTTATTATTGCTAATACAACCAAGATGAATAGGCACCCTTCTTATGGCAATGAAATAATTACTGTCCGAGTATTTCATAAAGATGATTGATGAGGGAGAAATGTTTTTGCGAGTAGGTAATATTTTATAAGAGCTACTTACTAAATGTACGTTTAATTACGCATAAAATATTCTAGGTTTACAGAGTATTTGCAAATAACTGAAGACGTTTTATTTACTGATATTTAAAGCTAAAAAATTCACAGTAGATGTTCACGAAGTTAAGGACGGGCATCGTTTCGATGATACTCGTAGCTCAGATTTCCAGTTTTTTACAAAGTTATCAATGTGTGCGAACAATTCTATGTAATGGTTTGTTTTAAAATAACCCAATTGGATCGAATAGGTTTGATATTATGTCAGTTAATTCATACTGTTTTATGTAGATATACTGCATTTACGAGGCAGTTGGTCGGTTCCACTGAAGGCTTTTGGCATTAACTTTTATTATGCTTAATTACCTCATGTAATAATATACACAATAAAAATCATATGGGTATTACTATCCACTACCTAAAAATAAATTATATTTTAATGGTACATGTTATACATACAATATTATTAGTATGGTGAATTGGTGAAATCGAGCAAATTGTTGAGATTTTATGGAATCCAATAACTTAAAGAGATATGTATAGCAAATTTTTTTTTTCGTTTATGTGGTGCTGGCATATACTGAGGTCAAATAACTCATCCGTATCGTAGGCCACCATAAATCCTGAAACAAATCATTAACTATTTCGGACCTAAATACTAACCTTGATTGATTTCACTTAAAATAGTTATTTTAGTTAAACAAAGTTAAAACGTAAAACAAGGATAACACAAATTGACTGTAAAACGCCGGCACACTTACCTTAGAAAAAATTAACCAGCGTGACGAGCACGTTTTTGTGATGAGAAAAAAAAGTTCAAGAAGAAGTGCAATGATGTGGGGGTAAAACTTTCTATTGATATCCGAAACTAAGGCGAACGAAGTATTTGGGCAATATGCGCACATTTTCGTATATTTTGCTTTTTAGCAATGAAAAATCACCTAATTTTAAAATTTAAATTCTATAACTGATATAATATTTACTAGTTTTACTATCATTCCACAAGTATTTTGTCTCTGTCAATGATTGACAAAATCAGACGTGAAAAATTTAGTTGATCACAACTTTGGATTTATTTTCTATTGAAGAAACTTTTAGCAATAGTTTTTCTGGCCATTTTAACGTGAGAATTGTATGCTTAATTATGTTCTCTTGGAAATTCACATCAAACGCTTCAATAGTATTAGTAAAATCTGTATTTGAAAATTACTGTTCTGTAAGAGAAATCATCGAATAAAATGTGAAGCGTATTAGATGAGTACTTTTATACAAGTATCTATAATTGATTATATTATTTCAGTACTGTTATGTGCGATATTTAGGGAGCTTAATAAATCCGTCTATAATTGATGTTTCATTAAGTTTCAAAATATTTCAAGCGTTCGCAAATATTCCTTTATATCAGCAATAATGCTACTGTAATCGTCGCCTACATGGGTACTGCAGATGGAAAATTATTAATGATTTGGTTTCAAAGCTGGAATTAATATTAAAGATCCCCGACATAAAGGCTTTGCACGCCATAATACGTTAATGAGATAATCCTACAGTAGATTATGTCAGTATATGTTGTAATACAGTGCCCGAAAGCAAGCTATACTACTAAGAATACCTACCGCTTACGACATAGAATAGGTATCGCGTCACAAGAGATTGAATGCAGTTTTCATTCTTTCGGTTCGTGTAATTCAACGTTCCATGAATATGCAAGACGCTCATTCACACAGCAGCTTTAGAGAAAAATCTATCTCCGTTCCCATTTCTTATGCTTTGTGTTATTCTGTATTCAGAATTTTAGAGAGCTTTATCTATTTGATATTGAATTGTCAGATAGTTATTTTTAGTGTGAAATGACGATCAGTCTTTTTTTGTTTTGCAACTTTTAGTAGATGATTTGAGTGTGTCTGGAGAAAACACTTTAGTAAGAGCAACTCTTCATTGTGACATCGTTGCTTAGAGGGTCTGCATGTTATGACGTTTTAGACGTTTACTGTAGTTGTTCAGAGAGTTCGGCTGCCAGTTCATTGGGATACTTTGCGGACCAAGAGACACAAGATAGATGAATTCTTCAGACTCTTATTGTGAGTTATATTTAACCTTAACCGTACCTTAGGCATATAAAGGAAAAATAAGAAAAAAGTAAAATATTAATGAAACCCAATACAATAAACAAAATAAAGACAAAGAAAATGCTCTGAGTGACGTGGTTAATCAAAAAGATCTACGATTGGGAGGAAATTATATCGTTTCCCGTGGACAGGTTTTTCGTTTACGTGGGTTTCATTTTAATAATCAATGGTAAACGTGACAGCATATTTTATAGGAAAGTATAAACGAAGCCTTTGAGTAAACAAGGAAAACGTTTTTGTTTCCAAAAAACTGTTTTTGGTAACAATTTTGCAAAAACGAAATCTTTAGACCTATGTGTTTTAAGTTATTATTAAGATAACTAAATAGAACCTGCACTAGGTTCTAGACAAACCTAACATCGGCTATAAGACACTTTACTAACAAATCAAAAATATTTTTAAGTGATTGAATAAATTTATAAAATCGTCTTTGGTTGCGCAAACTCTTATGCTACAACGCCCTTAAGCTCAAAACTACCGGTCGCGGTGGCGCTTTGGTGCTCTGCGAGTACCTAATTAATTGTTCTTACTTAGTAAGATAGTAGTACCTCTCGCTTCATGAAACTCCAGCGCTATGTGCGCGTCGACGCCAAACGAGAAGTAGTTGTTCACGACGTTCAAAGGCAGTTCCGGCTTTGAGTTCTTCGTGTCTTCGCCCGTCGCAGCCGCGTTGGGTTCCACCGTCAGCTGCCACCGGTCCAGCAGCACAGTGTCGCTTTCACCGATGTTCGCCAGGATCTTCGATATCGGCTCGTCCTCGTAACCCTGATACAAAGTGTACGAGAAAAGTTTACGAGTGCTACAAAGTGCTGGATTATAAATTGACACTGAATATTGAACGGCAACGTTTCAAGCCCAAGGCGACATACATTTGCATTATAAAAGTTTTCGTGTCCAATAGGTATCCGCTTTAAATACCTCATTTACCTTTCACGGAAAAGGTCAATCCGTAGGGAAAATTAAATGAACATCATGGAAATGGGGGATAAGTTCAGTTGTTAGGAAATATCCCTATTTCAGTATACATTACTTACGAAAACTACCTATAGAGAATTAAATTAACTCATGGTATACAAAAAAAACTGCGATAAGTAATAAATATATTTTGATGAATTTTTTTTGATATAATCAAAATCCTGTTCTATAACTAAATAGGTATTTATCTATCAAAATACTTGTCTTGCTTAAAAGCGAGCGGCCTTCTGATTACTGAGTGACTGAGTTACAATTAATATTTAATCAGTAAATTTATTTTAGTTTATTTGAAATAAAACAACATGCTAAATGTATTCACTTAAATTTTAGATACCAAATTTAAATAAAGTCAACATTTTATATAAGTAAGACTTGATAAGTAGCAAAATACATTTTAAATAGCTAGAAAATTTATACAAGATTTTTTTTATGTCAAAATACAGTCGATATAATTTGTACTGAAAATAAGTACATAGGTAATACTGAAAAGAGGAAGTAGGATTTCCTACCTCGATTTAACAATTTATCGCCTGTTTTAGAAATTCCGATCCATCAGATTCTGAAAATTCGACATGGTCCTATATTGCGAGGGAAATACGATTTTATCTCGCGTTCACCCTTTCTCTTTGCTTTCAATGTAAGCTGAAAATTTACTTTTGTAATCTAAAATGTGGCATAAAATTTTGAGCAATACAGCTGTGCAGCTAAATCGAATCGAACTAACCAAGTATTTTGTTTGTTGAGTAAAGTAACAGAAGTTAAATCTTCTATTTTGTGTTCCAATAACTCTTATGGATAAAATTAATTTATATAAGTAAAAACAGATATGCAATAAATATTTAAAAATTTAGAATTTACTTCTAAGTAGGTACTTTGGAAAAAAAACATTGCGAAAATAATCATCGTTACAGGTGAATAGTCAAAAGCTTTACAGAGTCGACAACGAGAAGCGATTATGATAAAAAGAGAATTCAAATTAATTTGGAGTCTTTGTTTTGTTTCATTGTGGCGTGCGACTCAATAATATCCAAACAATAGGCGGCTCGAGGAGCCCTGGGGCTGCCGATACGCAGCAGACAAAATTTCCGAGGCATTAGCGTACATTGACAGTAAATTACGCTCATCCGGACTTGTTTGTCATTTTGGAGTATAATCAAATTTTGATGAACGAAGTAAGCGATAAACAGTGTTTACGAGCTCGTTAAAACACATTGTCGTTCGTCAAACGACAGGTAATCATGGCGCTTTACATATTCAGCGAATGCCATCTTCTAACTTCACAACGAGTAAGAGCATTCGAAGTATGAATTGATGAGGATCGCAACGAGTACGTTCATGTTGTTTTTAATGTTTTATTCGGAAAGTCCGGAGGTGTAATTTCTGGCGGCTCGAAACGATGATGTTTGCTAGGGGTTATGAATTGCTTATCATGACATCCAAAGCGAGTCGACACGGTGTGAGCGGGAATTACTTTACGGTAGCGGTCAGCCGACACATGTAGGTGGGTCACTGATGAGACCGAATTAATTATTATTTTCAATTACTTTTACATACGACCAACTATAATGTACAAACAACAGCACATCAGGCTAGCCGCTAGCCCACTTAGATCTTGAAAACTATTTTCGTAGTGGTAACCTGACGTGCTGTTGAACGTAAAGTTCTTATAATTTGTAATTTTAATTTTTTTTTATTAATGGACTAGAGGCGCGGTTCGTGCTTTGCTACGTATAAATTAAAATATTTAAAAAATGTGATAAATGAAGAAATTTGTTAAAACTTTTGCATATTTTTTGTATATTATTTGCTAATTGTAAGATAATTTATTGCATTTAAGTTTAAGTTGAGCACAGCTAATGGTTGAATCAGTTATTTTGTCACTGCTGCCACGGTATAACGTATCCATTCAGTAGGCCTACGGAGCCGTCTAGTCATAAAAATAGTACGGCGTCTGCGTGATGAGGGGCGCCTGCCAATTTGTTTTTTTTAATATTTTATTTTGCTTATTGGTTTTCTTGCCAAAATGGTACCAGAAACCAAGTTCATGTCAAAAAGTACTTCGTAGGAATCTTAAACTTAAATGATGAGAACGCGACAGCCCTTCATGAATTGTACTCAGTTGCATAAAACTCGATTCCACCTGCTCCTCACCCGCAGACACCGCACGATTGCTCTGTCTAGAGTTCTAGGCGGATTCATTGGCATTGTATGGATTTTTATACTGTGGTAGTAGTGATAAAATGACTGCTACAACCATGAACTGTGGTCAACTTGAACAAAAAAATTAATGCCATTTAGGCATAAATTTTTTTAATAGCATAGAATAACAGAGTATGCAAAATCTTTGACTAATTATACGATATGAAAATGGAAAAATTTACAATTACCACTTTCAGCAAATAATATAATAGGGTATAGCGCAGTTTTTAAAGGTAATCATAAGCTTTAAAAAGTATTTTTTAACATTTATTTATATAGATAAAGATTCCATTCTGTTCTGATCGTTCCCAAATTTTTGGATACCGATGCCTTTTTGAAATCGATTTTCAATGCAAGGAAGGAGATTATTCTACTCATAAAAATTCAATTAATATGTATTGTATTGCAAAAAAATCAGCCAAAAAAGATATACTTAAGTTTTTAAAATCGGCCAAAATTGAAATTTTCAAAAACAGGCAAAATAATTACAACTCGAAAACTACAAAAAATAGCTGAACATGTTTAAATCGATAGGTATAGTACTCAGCTATCACCCTGCACCGGCTTGTGCTTAAAGTGTAAGATAGATTTCGTGTACCTATTAAGAATTAAAAATAACTGAACAGAAAGTTTAAATAACTTCTAATTTTCTTTTTGTCCCATCTATACGGTATAATATTTACGGTTTATTTTATGGGAGGGACTTCAATATTCACAAATGACTAGGCTCATTTTAATAAAGCAATTCCTCGTTTCAAAGCGGGTTTGAGGTAGTCTGTATTAATGAATATGCATTAAAATTTTGAATGATGATTATCGCATCCGACATAAAATAAAGATTAACAAATACGTAGCACAATGTGGCAATATATGTATACACCAAATACGCTATAATGAAGCCAATATCGGCTTATTTTATCTAGTCAAACAATTAAAGTTGATACAGCTCATAACAAACAATCACTCATCCTTACGCGGTGTAGCAAGCTCAGCACCCAGCTAACAGACATCATCACTAAGGTAAGTATCTCACCCCCCCAGAGCTCTGGTGAGGTCATTGGCGGTGCCAAGCGGTAGCAGGTCGACCGTTCCGATGTTGTCCAGCACACTCAGGACCTAGCCGACAGTAAGTTATCCATCACTAGAGAGGTAAAGAAGCGTGTCATCTTACCCCTCCCCAGCCCAGCGCCCTTGCGAGGTCATTGCCCGTGCCAAGCGGTAGCACGCCGACCGCAGGCCGCGTCCCGATGCGGTCCAGTACGCTCAGCACCCAGCCAACGGTGCCGTCGCCACCGCAAGCCAGCACCCGCAGGTTTGGCACTTTCCGGAACAGTTCTAACCTGCAATGTGGAATAGTACTAACTATAATGAGAGGCTAGAAATACTGATTTTTATGATGAAATAATTTATTTAATTCAAACGCAGGTAGAAAGCTTTAATATATTTTATACAGTAGAATTTTACAACTATTTTCATTCACATTGGTTTGATTCTTGATAAATTGTGTTAGTGTATCCTTGTATTTTCAAAGCTAAAAGCATTGAATAACAATCATTATTTGACATATTTAGTAAGTAAAATTGCAATAAAAAGTAAGGAGATAAATAAGTTTGGTGAAATGAAAAGTGAAATGTCAGGTAGATTGATTTGTAAAAATTAAGGTCAGTTTAAATGCTGCACAAACTTACTATGTTCACTTAGTTTACTTTCTTTGATACCGCTTTTCTAAATATAAAGTTAGAGACAGTGTAGTTAAGTGCCGTAAACAACAAAATTATCTTTAACATGACATAATTAATTTAGTACGAGGATTTTAATCGTAAAACTTGATTGTTGACTTGAGGCGGAATGGGTTTGTTTGAATAAGGCAACAACTTGATAAATGAGAGAGAAGTACAAAGGCGAAGATGTGAACTAAGTCCCGATTCCTAGCGCCGCCAAAAACAAGTAAGTAGGTACATTTTTTGTTCGGAGTCCGAAAGCTATCCCACTGGTTGGTAATTGAAATATATTTCAAAACCACAATATCATTCATTTCATAGCGTATATTCTAAAAGTAATATGATTATACCTACCCAAAACCTTTTGAAGAAGAGCCTTGTTTATTGTCTCATTTTATCAACCCATTTGTTGTGTTGGATTTAGTTAAGTAAGCTAAGCGTAGTGAGCGACATTATCGCAGTTAGGTTAAAATGCGGGTGCCGAGAATTCGGTAGTTTTTGGGTCGCGGACAAGACATCCGTAAAGCGCCACAATTTTAATCAGCTTTACCGTGGCCTTTGAAAGCGATTAAATGGACTCTCACTCAAAGGGTAGTTTCATTACGACCTTAAGCATGAACTAAGCACTATGGTTCCTACTTTGAGTTATTAATTTGATAAAAAAACAACTCAGTTGTAAAGCATTTTAATTGTATTGCATTTATAGTTATGATAGAAATCAAAGAGGGTAAACGTATTCTGGAAATGACTCTAAGCAGTAGGTACATTCAATAAATGATTTAGCTGAAGAAGACTTTTGGATGATGCAGCATAATAGGATCCAACAACGTCTGACATGTCGTACTAAGTAGAAAATAATGTTTGACCCATACAGCAAAGCCCTCTCAAAAGGAGGGTTCTTTATCGGGGAATGATGTCGCGTTTTGTAGGTAAAGCCTATAAAGGATATCAATGTTTAACATAAGTAACCATCTATTTACAATTGCAGGTAAATAAATATGGGTCCGGAATGCCGACTTCCAACCAACTATATCAAGGTAGATGCATAATTTAATTGACAAGAAAATATAAATAATTTTCTAATTGTATACTACATTGAGAAGGGACGTTAATTCAAATGACCTCCACGACTTATAAATCGAACAATGAACATGACATTGACTTTGGCGGCATGAATAGAAAATTTACTCTGTCGCTATTGTAAAGCTAGAGTTAATTGCGTAAACGTTGGCTCGATCGGGACTAGAATATCGAATCAGATCAGTATACAGAGCAAGGATACAACGAAACGACTCAATTGTGTGGATCCATTCAGACCGAGATTTTTATTATCTTTTTTCACCACGTACGAGTATTATTAACAGATAATCCACATTTAGACATTGCTTGCGTTTCGATACTAAAAAAACAGCATGTTCCGTGAAACTATAATGCAATGTCAATTCGATGATCACTGGTAACTATCATATTATTCAGAACTAATTGTCGCGTTGACAATTAATTGTAACATTTTAAGCAGAAAATACGATTGATTAATTATGCATTGGATATCAGAATAATATTTGTAATCGCTGTATGAATTTTCCTGGCGAACGGAGGTGTTAAGCCTGCGGTGGTGTGTTTGAATAATCCGGTAATTAAGTAAATGCTTTCAATCATTCAAATAAAACTACTTACTTTCTCAGCTTGAGAACTAAATGAGTGAACTCGAATATTGATTTTCAAACATATGTTTACTAAAAACAACAACTATCTGACGCAGGGAAAATATTTTCTTAAGTAATATTCTTCAGTCATTTTATTCGATTAAAAATAAAATTAGTAATAGTGTCGCTATTACTAAAAATTATTTACCCAGGCCCAGGTCCACCTTGCGTGAGATCGAAGACCTGCCGTGGGTTCAGTAGCCACTGGAATTTCTGTAGAAGTTTGGCCCCTTGATTCCCCCCACTCTTTGGGTTGATGAACACCAACACTGGATTCACTTTTGCCGTCGGTATCGGTTTTATCACAAACGTTTTTTGTTCATTCTTTGAATCTTTTCCTTTTTTCTTCGACGCGTTTTTCTTTTTTGGCGATTTCCGTAATGACGATTTGAAACTACCTCTTCTAGGCAGTTTAACGATCCATGAAGGCGGCACTATGATGTTTGATTGAGACCCTGGTAAACAAAGATTAGACGTGTGTTGAAACATGTCGTAAACATATCCAACTACCTACTATCACATGAAGAGAGAATCCGCTATGTACATAAATTTATACTGCGTATAAAAAAGCTTAGTATTTTTCTTTGAACTTGAATACAGCAAGCGGCATGGTTTGATCGCGGTTCGTTTGTTGAATAGGAGATACGAGATAGATGTTGATAAGACCCCTTTGCGGAATGTGGGACTTAAGTTCATTTTGCAGTGAATTCACTATGAAAGCAAAGGCCAGACATGTTATTGTCAAATACAAATATCTTTATTCATAATGTCAGGCATTAAGTTTGTTTTTTTTTTACTGTCATTATTGTTATACAGAAGAAACTAACAAATCTTTCCTCTTTATAATATTATAAGTGTAGATCAAAACTTTAAAATATTTACCTAAACAACATTCTTCCCCTATCCGCTGAAGATTGAAGCAGCTCTCTTTGTTGTGGTATGCGTCTTTGCACCAGGAGCAACTCAGAGCCACGATCTCCTTCGAGCTAAACGATAACTTCGCCTGCAACGACTGTTGGCAAACATTACTACACGGTTAGATTCACGAACAAGGTAGTAGGAGAATTGATAAGCGGTTTTATTGCCGATAAAATTATTTACATCAGAGACCTTACTACGAAAAACAAAATCCGTCAAAACGATTATTGTTAGAAATCGACATTAGTACACATAACAGCACTAACAGCAAAACTATGGCATCTTATGCGCATGTAATAAGGGCGATGAAATGCGTAGCCCTATGCGCTGTCGTCTGTACACGTTATCGTTTCGATGGATATCGTTTCTAGTATCAGACCTTCAGAACTTCAACCTGTGCGATACAAATAAAAGAAGCAAGCAACGTTTCTGATTTAATGATGATAGCACCTGACTAGATGGGTGGGTAGGTACTAGGTATACGCACTCGGTCCGCGATTTCATTGTCTACTGGCTTAGTGCTGTGTAGCGAACCTCGTGCCGGTACGCACCACCCACAGCACCTGCGCCGGAGTGACTGTGACAACAAAACAACCATGCAACAAACATGCACAAAATAAAACTAAATTAAACATGAAACAACAACACATAACTTATACCTATTATATGGCAAATAATAAAAACATTGAGTACCTACTACCTTCATGACATTTAGACGCCTATAAAAAGCAACATAATCGTTAGGATGCATGTTATGATACTAACATAGATTAACACAAGGATAAGAGTATGTTATTCACAAAATCAAGTTAGGGATTATAAATGACGGTTTTATGATGGTACTAAAATGTATGATTTATCAGTAAGCAAAGTGCTACAACGAAAGTTTATAAATTACTTGCTACGAAAGTGCTACGAGTGCTACGAAACTACAACAACAATTTTCTACAAAATAACAGGTAATTCCAAACTTGAAACTAAACGCGGTCGGTTGACGCATTTAACAGTTGAAATTAGTAATACTTGTTAGTCGAAGGGTAAAAGATTATAAAAGCGGAATTTAACCCAGAAACCTCATTTTTTACGATTCAAAATTGTCAAGCCGTTCGCTGCTGTGTGGGCGATATGCTAACACGTCATTATAAATGAAGTTTTAATTTCGCCCCGTAGTTCGTGTCGTGTTGCATGTGAGGCTTATGCGAGGTAAATGCAAATCATTTCAAGTTGACAGAGCGTAGGGCGGGCGGCGCTCGGGGCGGGCGGGCTTCGGTCGCCGCTGCGAGCGGCTTTAGCCGTTTCCCTTCCCTGGTTACCCGCATCACTCATTCATGATATTATCCAGCTGACAGATTGCATTACGTACATGAGAAATATGCTTAAATGTGGTGTTTTCATAAATTAACGTTTCATGTATTTGCAGAGAAAGCGTGTTTAAATTACAATGTGTTGCTTTAAATTTATAACGTAAGCGCAGTTTTAAACGGGTCGTAATTGTATTTTTAGGCTCTTTCACTCGCCCTCACCTGTCATATCAATTTGTTTCGAAAATATATGACTCACTGCATGGAAGGTAGAGTCGCAATAAAAAACAGCCAATAAACCCAGAAGTTACGAAGTATGAAATTGCTTCGACTCCGCAATATTTTATAGGTAAGTGTAAAACGTGTTTTAGCTCTTGAACAAAAACAATTTAACTTTATTGTGAGCACGCATACGGGACAAGCGAGTTATCTGTAGCGCTATTATATTTGAAAGCACCGTGGAGCCATTCAATTAACTATTTCAGTGGCCATGTCTTATTTTATACTCGCAGAGTGGTGAATATGTTAGCACACTACTTTTGAATAATAACGAAACTTTTACATTCCTAAGTGCCTACCGGGGACTTTTATGTAAATGAGACACTTACGCGAAGCCAGGTAATTATTCAACTTTCGTCACTTTTCAGTGAGCAAAGCCCCCTATTTGTTTGCGTTGCCCATAAAAGCATACATACTTAGCTCTCGAGAAACTTTTCCCATTATGTGTAAGTTTCTTGAACGTGGCTAAGGTACACCAGCTCTAAGGTACACCTTAAACTCGTTTGTAAGACAAAAGTTGCTATCGATGTCTTAATTTATTTAAGACTCAATTAAGAGAGAGCATTAATAGCGTGGCTTTTGGGTCTGTAGGGACATCTGAATGGTGGTTGCTGAGTAACATTGGAGTGACCGAACGCGCCTTACATATTCATGAACAAATCTATTCGAGTAATAAACGAGGTTTTACTAATTACTTTTGATTACAGTCAGTAAAAGAATTAGCCGCAAAAAAATTTGTTAACATGTTTGGTTAGTTGTAGTTTAGTTGTAAGTATTTAGCACTGAATATATAAAAAAGATGAATAACTAGTAAATGCTTATTTCTGTATGCATGTACTTGCATTTCACAGCAGCGCCATGCAACTATTTGTGATTTTGAGTAACCACCGTTAGTGAGTAACATTTGTTAACGATTTAATCATCATAATATTGAATATTTGATACGACTGCTTTTTTTACTTCTCATTTATTTTATATGAATGTGGAGTGACATTTAAAACTGCAATCAATTTCAAGATCTGCTAACTTCAAAAAACTGTCAGCAGCAACAGTGATATTTTAATCTAGGCTTATTCCGAATTTAGATGACGAACGGCAGTCAACCATTAAAACGTTTTTACGCCATCATTCGAGTGTTGGGTGATACTTTTAAATGTGTGTTATACATGTATGTTCACCTTCCCGCAAGCCTTGCACTTGCCCTTCTCGGAGCGTCGATGGACCCAGTGGTGGTGGATGATGGTCTGTTCCCGGTACTGGCGGACTCCCACATCCCGAAAGGTCGGCTTGCAGGTGAACTGCACGCGGTCCATCAGGATGTCGATGCAGGCAGTGTGCGCGACGATCTTGCACGCCGAACACTTCATACGGGAGCCGTGTTTCTGGGGATAAACATGATACTGTTTGGTTAGTCAATGAAAACATATTTTCATTTTTAATGGAATCGTTCAGGAGATATCGATGGTACGGGTACAATGAACTGTAAATGTATCATTAGTGTATCTAGAAAACTGCACTAAAATTATGAAATGTTTAAGTTTCTCCTAGATTAAAATACTAAACACTAATTATATTCTAAACTAGCTGACCCGGCAAACTTCGTACCGCCTTAGCGTTGCAATGATTGAACAATGTCATCGAATGACATTGACATTAGTTACGCGCGATTTTTAAAATATGCAAAAGTAAATGTATTTTTTTCAATTTTCTGAGAGATTTTCTTAATATTTTTTTCCGTAAGAACCTTCTCCTAATAATAACAAATACAACAAAAAAGAATTAGTGAAATCGGTCCAGCCATTCACGCGTGATGCCGTGACCAAGGAAAACGGGTTTCATTTTTATATATATAGATTTGAAGGTTGGCTGATAGAAGGACTGATAGAAGTGCCTTAGAATTATGGTGATCGGTCAGTTAGTGGGTGACAAAATTAAGCAAAAATTTACAAGTTACAATTCTTAAACTCCTGGTTCAAATTTGATTAAAATTTCAATATACCGTGTTTATTCAATGCTTGCTTAGCAATTGAAAGTTCAGAATAGTTGTTTAATCAACAATGGGTCTATGAGGGCCTGAATTGCTTCGACTTTCGAGAAAAGAATTTTGCTTGACTCGGCGGGGGCACTGTAAGGGCACCCAATGTAAGGGCACTAATCAATTTGAAATTGTAGCGTAGAAGTTTTAAAGATCCGTGTGGTCGCTTCCATGTAAGTAATGCAATCGAATATATATCCCTACTCAAAGCGTATGGATAGGATCCACGATAGGAATATTAAAGATACTTCAATATGATCGCCGACTTCAGATTACCTACAATTTATTCCTATCTCTGATTTTACAAATAGTGCCAATACTCCTAAGCTTAATTTATTCGTTTGTTAGTCCACTGCACACTTAATATTGATTCGGCCTTTGTATAATAGTAAAGTTAATTATGAACATACAATTTGCGGACACTTCGAGCGTACGTAATACGCATCAGAAAATAAACAATAAAAGCATCGCTGAATGACTCGAACAAGACAACCACTATGTAATTTAAAGCTTAACTCAAATTTATCAATGTTGATGTTACAATGTTGCAGTAGTACATTTTGAAGCACTACAAATATTGATTTTTCGACAATGCTGGGCAATTCCCACGTTTTACGCTACCTGTAGGAATGCAAGTTCAGTGACACCGAACTATCTGTCTGTTGCATGAAAATGATTGCATGAATAAGTTCACGTGGGCCTCATTTTTATGCAGATCTGTAACCTACTCACGTTTGAGAATTCAATTACACCTGCATGACGTAATATTTCACGGATGCTAAATGGTATGTCCGTCACGATTTTTCCGCATAAGGTAAATCTGCTTCGTTATCCAGGTAATACGATTCAAGTGCTTAAAATAAGATTTAAAAACAAAATATTATTAGTTTAAAGTATGACGAATTATGCCACAATCAATCCAAAAGTTATTATTTATTGTCATAAAATCATTAAGTTCCTTAAAGCTCGGATAGTTTTAAGCTAAGCTAAACTTTAAGATACATGTATGAGGTCCTTTTAATACTATTAATTTATAAAAAGTTGGCTACAACATCATACCCCGGGTGGCCCGGGTGAAATAATTACCTAATAAAACCTCTTATCTAATTTTAATTTAACTGTTCAAATTGCGAGCAAAAATTTAGGTCAAACTTTTGATCCAGGTAAGGCACTTATTACGAACTCATTTGAAAGGGGTATTCTGTGTTGACAGGTGTATTCAATTACGTACTCATTAACGGATTCCTGCTGCGCAATGTCTTTGAACCACGTGAGAACTAAATAGCTTGACAAGGGTTAAAATTTTAACAGCAGTTACGGATGTTCGATGTTGTTGCACAGACTAATGCCAACTATTTGCAAGTGTTGTTGTTTCCTACTTCCAAGATAACTACTTGATCCGTGGACATTTTAGCTTTGAACTATCGTTGAACTATTTGAACTAAGAATGCCAACTACGTGATTGCAAATTCAGCATGTTGTTTTTTTTTCGTGGTAAAATATTAATGTGTGGAACTGTGGACATAGTATACTAAAAGCACTGTCACTCCGGTGTGCTCATACGCTGCATATTTTATGGTAAGTATTCCACGTTTCGACGGATCGTATAAATGTTCTTTAATGACTTCATTTATTACTGACTTTTGACTCGTATTGTAAACTGAACTTCCATCCATTTAATACCAGATAAAGCATAGATACTGAATTTAAGTGACAATAGTTGTAAATGAGGCAATCAACATTATGATTGGAAGTAAAAGCAAGCTTTTATTATATCGGCGATGACAGGTCATCGTGTCGATAATGGTAAAAACGGGCCATTAATCTTACATTCAACTACGGACGGACTACCCACCGGCACAATGGCCAGGAAGCCTGCTAATGGTTGTGGAGGAAATTACAAGTTCTTGTCATGACGCTCTGTGCCTACCATTCGCTAAACGTACGACGTTTGCTTGTTGAACAGTAATTCAATAGATTTTTACCTCCTGTGGCCGCCCTTACAATGTCGTACAAAGCGTCTTTTGTACCCACACCAAAGGAACAAATACGTATTTGGGGAAAGTGAAACATATTTACGGATGGGACGTAAGATAAGGCTTATTAAGCAAAGTAAAAGGAATAGATATCTGATTCATTGAGCACAATCGCACAGGAAAACATTTATAGGATAAACGCTTGTAGCGTAGTTTGTTGGTATTATTTGACTTTTTGCTTGCTGTTTATCTACTTACATTGATTCTAAATTAGTTTTAGACGTTAAATATCTGCAAATAATTAACACAAATTCTTGTCCAAGAGGGCGAAGTCGCCGCGAATGTACTCGCGCCAAAACGCGCGTATGTTGTGTCCAGACAAGCGAGATGAAACACGTGCTTTTGAGGAGGGATTCAATGGCCCAAAATATGGAAGAGTCGAAAACGAATAGAAACTAGAAGTACTCAGTACATCCTACTCTTTACGATAGTCGGGCACATACGAGTAGTATGATTGTTACATTATATCTAAATTTAAGACATCATGACATAAAGTTTTTTAATCCCTTCGGTATGTCCATGTAATCTTTTGATCATTTTGACTTTTCTCTACTTCGTCAACGAAAAATTCGGTATCAAAAATTTGCCACTCTATTGTCCTCCACTCTCGAAGTGCACGCGATGTAGGTACGCGCAAATTTTCAACTCTCGCGCGTTTTGTGGACGCAATGTATTAGCTGCCAGTATCTCGCAAACGCGCGTTTGATTTTACGTCCCTCCTGGTCAAGGCCTAAGGGCCGACATTTCAATAGACTGATAGCGCTAACAGACCGATAAAATTCCAAGATGGCTGATTTGAAATGTCAATCTTGATTATGTATAAAAACAAACCGAATGTCATCTTAAATTTGGTCAGCTTACATTCAACAGTCCGACAGCTTTTTATCTGACTATTTAAAAATTAGCCCTTAAACGGGTAAATATTTTCCTGTTGAAAAAACGCCGGGTTGTTTTTTTTTCTATGAATCACAATTTATAGGTATACAGCATGTTCTTAGTGCGCCGTTAAGAAAAGTTATGGCAAATCATAACGTTTTCTCTATTTTATGAGGTTAGAATTTTCCTTCATACCTCTGCTCCATTAACGCACAATATGGGTACTCGTAAATATATACTCGTAAGGACGCTTTCACGCGGGATACGTCATTGAAGATTCGTCAAAAAAACTCGATACGTCATTACGTATGAATGTACGGAATCATGATTCGTCAAGATTGATGTATTGATGTTCACATTCGTTTCTTGATTCACCTTCTTGAGTCGATTTTTAAAGGACGATAAGAGATTTTTATTAAGGTGAATTCGTTTTTGTGGATCGATCTTTTTTCACGATTAGTGAGGAGTGTGTAATTTTTTTGAAAAGCATAGCTCACGTCAAAAAAATAACGAATTTTGAAAAAAAGACAATTCATGAAAAAACACGATTCGTCTCCGTGTGAATGCTAAGCGCCGCCCTTAGTTCACAAAAATGACATTTACTTTCGGATTTATCTACGCTAAATCTAGTATAGCGTTAACACAACTACACATTTGATATTGTACCGCAATCCTGTTCAATGATATTGAAAAAATATTGTAAATGTACAATTTAAATGAATTCACCATACAGTCTCCTTCTATCTTAATGGGTTGCTATATCCTGCATGTTTAATTGCATCCACTTATAAATATTGGACAAAAGTTTGAATGTTATGTGGTCCTGACACCTTGTCAAGCATTGCATTACAAACAAGGAATAGGATACGTAAAAAGCCATTTGGATGTGTTTTTACTCAAGTTTCAAAAAGCAGAAAATACATATCATGTTCCTTACTCCACTTCTGAACGATGTTTTTTCCTTTTGTTGCTTTCAATTATCCTTTGTGTTCCGAATACGCAAATTCCGGAACACATCCCAATTTTATGAACTTCATTTTATGTTGTAAGGTATAAATCCATCCCAAAGGATGCATAACCCTATCTATTGCTCCAGTTTTTGTACTAAAAAAAATTGGTAAAACGTAAGTAGGAATTAAATAAGCTACTTATTGCAAGCTTTCCTTTCAGCTAGTTCCGCTACCTGCATGACTGATCCCCTGGGGTCAATGTAAAGCTCATTTTATTTTCTATACGAGATGTTGTCGTGTTAGCTACCCTCATTACGGAATCCGAGTAACTCACTTTACATAATGATACATCGGAGAGTCGGGAATACTCTCGAAGATACAACAGGGATTTTCGTGGAGTTATAAATTGTTTCACATATTAGTTGTTTACGTGCTTTTCCTCCGTATATCATCAAGATAACAAGATGGCGGGGGCGAAAGAACCTATGCAACTCTTATGTATAGCCTTCATTTCACACTCTTCTGGAACCAGTTAACCTGGAAAACTGAAATTGCATCGTGTAAAGCGAGGGGCCTGAAAACGACAGTACTTCGTAATTTACGACAGACAGTAAATTAACTTAAATTAGTTACTACTAATGATGAAGATGTTATGCTCACCCCTATTTGCTATGAATAATAAGTAGAAGTTGCAAAAATTTATGTGACGATGAAAAAAAAACGCGACTTGGCGATCTTAGTCAAAATTAATCGAGGCGAAATTCACTGTATCATGAGAATGTGTTGAAATGATTAAATCATGATGTGATCAAAAATACCATAAAGCCAAATTCAAAAGGACAATACACTTTACCTACTTTGCTGGCGTTATTACCATGCATGCTTGATCAAATTTAATAATTAAAATGTTTGGACTTCGACCTGAATTTCAAACTGATAGGCGAGCTTATTAAATAAGAGAGCTTTCATTTTCAGTAATTCTGTATGTGTTTTGTATTGAATATGTTTAGATGCACGGTAGTCATTACACAGGATAGGTAGTAATTACCCAAATGAGTGTAAAAGTTTGAGTACCTATATCAACCATTTTCTTGCAACCCTCGCCGATATTAGGACTTTAGAAAAGCTACAAATATTCGGCAAACTAAAAGTCATACCCGTGTTGGTGTTCGCAAAATAGTTAGGTAAATATTTATTTTCCGAACGAATGTTATAAAATTATTCGAATTTGGACAAAACTGGCACCTTCTGTGCTATGAAAGTTATGGAATTGATTGACTTAATGCTTTAAAGATTGAATTTAAATTTCATATTTGATTAGACCAAAGGTATGCTTGATATCGTTTGTGGTAACAATATTGGTTCACGTTAGGAATACGTTATTGGGCACTTATTTTTAGAAACATCATTCTTTGATCAAATCCATTAGTGATTTCTGTAGCACTTATTTATGAAGGTAACATTAGTAAGTGCATTTAAGTGCTTCGCGCGCTCAAGTCGGGTTTGGTTATTTTGCTTGTAACTTGAACTAACGTTAACTTTACAGCCATGCTGAAGCCACATTCTAGTCAAGTTGGAATCCCGTCAGCTTATTCCTTTTGTGAATGCATTTAGTGCCGCTATAACACTGCCATAGGTGGTATGGTAGCTAATGGTATGTGAACTAATGCTTGTGGGCTGCGGATTAATGCGCGAATGGCATTGCTCTCGCATGCGGGAGAGCCGCAATACGATTAAATCACTTGCTCTAAATAAACGGTCGCATCCAGGTCCGGGCTTATTAGCTAATATGAATGCTTGGAATTTGAACACTAACCTGCCTGGTTTTGATATCAAACTGAAGGCTGAGTTTTCATGCGTCAAACTTGCACTGCTTTTTGTGTATCTAACAGTTTCTTATTTAGCGAATTATAAAAAAAAACAACAATTAATCTGGTATTAATTTGAATATAAGCATTTGGGTGTGTCGTAGTACTCGGCTTTTTATCAATAAAAACGCGATGCCAGAGGTCAAATGCTTCATCTTCCAACGAGCTTCAAACGCTATACAAACTCAACGATCTGCATATAGATAATCTAAATAAGAAAAGCAGCTAATAAAAACGCACAGATTACTTGACATGTATCTAATTTCGAAGATTGTACGTCGTAGCGGCCGCTGATTTTTGATTTATCCTTTGAAATTCAAGTTTTCGAAATTCAAGTGACCAACCTAAAGCCTTTATCCTATTTATATAGCGAAGGAAATGCTTTATGCATACCCATTGCTGGAGAGCAACAGGCTATGTGGGACTATATCGTCAAGTAGGAACCCACCTGGCACTCGGCGTCTCCCACGTAGCAGCAGTCGCCGGAGACGGAGGTGGGCGACCAGAGGTGTTCCCCGCTGATCGCGCCGTCGCCCCAGTCGGGGGTCGAGCGGAGCACGCGCGCGCCGGAGTCGCCGGTGCGTCTGGAAACAAAAACACACATAAGTGAACATACTAAACATACACATAAGTGAACATGTTAATATAGCTTATTCGTCGAGGAACAGGGTCACGTTTTTTTTTATTCTCAAAAAAAATTTGGGACTTGTACCACAGGTAATGCCAGTCCCATAGTACCCTAATAAGGGCCACGATTGTGGAATAATACAACCTGTCAGCAAAAATCATCCGTACAGTCTAGACATTATTGACCAGGTACAGCAACCGAGAAACTCAATATTGTGCATCGATGGGCCCATCCTGAAATTGGACTGTGTCTATTTAATTTAATTTTTATATGCACTGCCAAGAATTCAAACTTCTTATATTGTTTAATCCCATCAATTAAGTAGAATTTATCCCTAACTAGTTGCCCCCCGCGACTTCGTCTGCGTGGAATCCCTTTGTTTTCACAATCGCGGTCGAACTGGTTCTAAGCTACCTCTCCACCCATTTTCAGCCAAATCGGTTCATCCGTTCTTGAGTTATATATATATATATATATATATATATATATATATATATAGTATAAATGGGAAAGTCAGATTGTTTGTTTGTTTCATTGACGACGCAACAGAGCAATGTTACGATATGTATTTTGTGTATGTAGATAAGAGGATCACTTACTTACTTATTTTTTTCCGCGATAAAACATCTCAATCCCATAAGGAAATTGAAAGTTCAAATCATAGCTTACCGATAGATGGCACCAATTAGTAAAGTTTTGAGGGCTAGCGATTGTGAAGATAAGGGCTCCCACGCGGACGAAGTCGCGGGCGGCCACTTGTAAGGGATAATTTTCAATATTAATTTGTGCGCCTTTCAATTAAGAGAAGTGCTACTAGCGGAATTTTCTTTTTAATATAATATACTTACCTGAAATTGACGTTATTAATTTATTTTCAGCGCTCATTAAAATGAGGAAGCGCGTTGTTCAATTTAGGAGAAGAAGATCAAAACTGCGGCCCCTGTGGTATCATTTGTCGCCCTTATAGCTCTTTTAGTTCGTTTTTTTTTAAATGTATTATAAGGAAAATAACTGAATATAAACATTGTAGTAAAGTTAGTACAATTGAGTAAGCAATCAACTATCTGGCTTTAAAAAAGCCCGCCGGCAACTACAGAAAACATGGTCAGCCCTTCTATTTATAAGTCGATCATGGAAAAATAATAAGACTAAAAAGGTACTTAGTCGAACCCAACAGACATCAACAGTAAAAGTTCCCAACAACAACAAATACTTTTGAACTAAACTTCTACATCAGACAAAGTCATAGAAACCGAAGCATTTTCATGTAAAAGTTCAAGATAAATGTTAATCACAACAGGCTAAAAATTTAGGGAATGAATCTTTACTTGGAATACCTTATATAACTTGCTACGGAAGTGAATGAACGCAATGTATTTTTCAGGGATGTCTTTTTTGTTTTCAATTCTAGAGCATCCTGTTAAATAAGAAGGTACGTTTCATTCTCTTCGTGAAATTATAGCACTTTCTGAATTTCTTTTCAGAATTTAGATTCAATTCGTTACTGTCTTCAGTTTTTGTGTACTTTTCCTGTAGGTTTTAACATAAATTATACACTGCTGCTAGTCAGCATACCTTCTAAACCATTATGTGAAATTAAAACACACTTAAAGTAAAAACGGGCTGCCGGGCGATCGCTTGATTGCGAAGAGCAATTGGCCGGCTTGTGATGCTTGTTATTTCGCTGCGCGACCGATTCAGAAATGAAGAGATACGCTGTAGAACTACAACCGTACAACGACTGACATTGCTCGAAGGATTGTTCAGCTGGCAGTGTGCAAGACAGATAGCACAGCGAGCTGATGGTAGTTGGGGCGGGAAAGTTCTCGAATGGCAACCTCGTACCGGACATGCTTCGTGGGCAGGCCCCTTACAAGGTGGACCGACGATCTGTTGAAGGTTGCGAGAAGCCGCTGTATGCGGGAATCCACTGTATGCGGGAAGCCGCTGTATGCAGGAAGTGCAGGACTGATAACGGTGAAAATCCTCGGAGTTTACGTCCCGGGCTACGTCCCGTCTTGTCCACGGGAGCAAAGTAGAGTAATAGTAATGAAGAAAGACTAACCAATAGAATTGCCCAAGATCCCCAATCCTCTTCTTTTGTGTAATCCTTTCGATAATATTTTAACCAAATGCTTATATATCTACTGGTTTGTTTTTGTATCTCTTAATGCAATCTAGTGCAGAGATGTAACTATTTTAACCGTTCGTCCGTTTCATTGCTTCGCTCCAATCCTATTAAACATTAAAGAGCATAAACAGCTTTCTAGAAAGCACCAATAAATAATAATTGAGAAACTTATTTTTCTACGCACGAAGATGAGGAAGATACCCCGTATGCATATAAAAGTCTTTGGAAGATACAATATACAATGTCAAAGAATGACAATGTTAACTCGATGTTTTTTTTAATAAAGTTCTTTAAAGTATCTGGCATTAAAACTCTTTGATTTAACTTGAAAATATACAAACTTTTAAAAAAGAAGGCAACTGATATTCGAATTTTTAATAATTTCGAATACACACTGACAAAAAAATTTCGTAAAATCGCCAGTCGTTTTTCATCTCTCACGCTAAAAATACTTCCAAAACAGTAAATAAAAACTTAAAACAATTTTATTCTTGAAAAATTGTTAAAAAACCGAATAAGGAAAGTATTCCTGTTAAAATTTACTGCGAAAAATTGCTGTGAGTTTTCTTATCAATTTTGATGTTTTGAAATGCCTCTGAATTTAACAGTTTAATTTACTACTTTTATTTTTCTAGTTACTTTAAATAATTGAAAATGGACTGCGCATTTTGCAACCGGACCACTGAGGGTTGCGCCTCCATCAAGTGCAGCCTCTGCGCGTCGCAGTTCCACCTGGAGTGCGTGAGCAGCGAGCAGCTCCTGCCAGGCAACAACAGTTGGAGGTGCTGCAAATGCGAAGCGCTGGCGGCCGCGGTAGCGACGCCCCTCCTCGACACAGTTCGTGCTTAGTTATCGCCCAGTGTAACAGTGTAATAGTGTAAATTGATTGTGGTTCTGCATAGATTCCGTAACGTAATAGATAGTGGTTCTTATTTGAGGCATTGATTTATTTTTTTAATTGGCTCCTGTGTTTATTAAGGTTTAAAAAGGCACACTGAGGACTTTAGGGCATCACACTGAAAGAGCTTAAGGAGGGCATACTGAGGGAACTTAGGAAGGGCACACTGAGGGATCTATAGGTGGGAATACTAAGGGAATTTAGGGAGGGCACACTGAGGGATCTATAGAAGGGCACACTGAGGGATCTATCGGAGGGCACACTGAAGGATCTATAGGAGGGCAAACTGTAAGGGAGCTTAAGGAGGGCGAAATGTGAGGGAATTTTAGGAGGGAACACTGAAGGCGCTACTCTTAGCAGTGGGGCTGCAAGTGCGACGCGCTAGCGGCCGCGACATAGTTCGTGCTTGACTACTAGTGTTATAGTATAAAAGTGTAAATTCATTGGTTCTGCATAGATTCCGTTCCGACAGTGGCTCTTATTCGATGGTTTGATTTATTTTGTTTGAATTGGCTCCTGGTATAAAAAGCAAGTCGAGCAAGGAGTCAGGAGGACACTTTGAGAGGGAGCGTCAGAAGGACACGTGAGGGCTTAGAAGAGCACAATGTGAGGGAGCTTAAGATGGCACGCTGTGAAGATGCTTTAGGTGGACACACTGAGAGGGCGCTTAAGGAGGACACTGATCGGCATCTTAAGCCTAAATCGACCGCATGGGCAGCGGGGCGGGGGGGGGGGGGGGGGAAACCGCTTCGTGAGTCCTTAGCTTTATGGGGGCACACTGTGAGGGAGCTTTCGGAGGCCATACTGTAAGGGCGCATTAGGAGGGTACACTGTAAGGACGCATCATAGAAGGGCGCACTAAAGAGCGTGTTACAGGTTGAGGTAATTAAAGAATGCACTAATACAATAAGTGGACAAAAGAGTGGGCACGATGCGAGGTGCACTGTGTGGCTTTAATTATGGAGCCAGCTTAAATTAACAGTTCGTAGTTAAGCTTACCTACGCATTATGGCGTGACCTATGCGATTTTCTCCGAAGCCGGGCGGAGGCGTGATCTTGCTTTATGCGCTCTGATGGGTTTCACGGCGTTACGCACTACTGCACTTTATCATTATTGTGCATTTTGTGCATAGGTTCAGTAGCTCTGTAGCTATATGTACTGATTCAATTATAATCTTTACAGTTAGTCTATATTACCTGCCGACAGTCTAATTGAATAATTTCCGTAGACAGTAGAACTGTATAGGTAGTTATCTGTGTGGTATACAAACCTCAATTATACCGTGACTTAACTAAAGTTACCGATATAAATCAGCCGAGGTTAATTGCATTTTGATGTTAGATGGAAATGTAGCTGGAAAAAATGTCAATGATATTGAAATCGACACCAGAACAATTAATGGCTCCATTAGAATAGAGCTATGATTACGAATATATTCACATATTGTGTATTGTCAAAATATGTCGAGCGCAAAAACAATCAAATTCTATCAGAGCGCAACTCGGTCTTTCATTATCTTCGCGCGTTCTAAAAGGGCAATTTCTTACTTTGCGGGTTGTGATATTATACGCTCGTTAAATGCAGGCCATGGCTTGTGTGAGAGGGCAGCTACGTTGCGCTTCTTATCCCTTCAGTATAATATAGTAGGTAGGTAGTCATTGGCTTACCCAATATTATCCTAGTCTGATAACAGGGCTGTCTACTGCACCAGATGGTTATGGTTTTCATACTTTTAACTGACCAATGGTTTCATAACTTTTTATCTTTACTAGAAGAATAAGCTCCGGATTGAAGGAGCTTATTTGAAAGTTTACACCAACTTTATCTCATACTTAATCATGTTACACAGCGACTTTATTAGTAAAACTAAGCGATATACAGGTTAATAAAAGTAATGGCCCTAAGCGTTTATATCAAGGGCATGACATATCAGTTAAAAGCTTTCAATTCTTCCCATTGTATTATAGTATCTAGCAAAAATCCAGTTTCAGTTCCAGGTTGGTTCGCGAACACTAGAATGGACAGCTAATCACAGCCTTTATTGATATCTGATGTAGCCTGGGATTAAAAAGTCAATTACCCTTTTGGTGGTTGATTTCTTCAGAGTTCAGTATAGGAAACCAGTGGGTAGGATATCCTTTTTTACAACCTGTATAACAAATACAAGGTTAATTTAAGCTTTACTACCTACGCAAAAACTTACATCAAGACATGTCTGTAACCAGCTTTTAGTTTTGATCCGGGTCTGCTAATATTGCCGTAAGACAAATAAGGTATCGGAACGAAATGACAGTCCTGATACACACGGATCCACACCAGACTCCTAAGTAGGCATTACTGTATGTGAGACGAGTGGGAAATCGGATTAGATAGAGCATATTTGCTCTTATCGGATTCGAGTCGCCGCAGGGCAGAGCCCCACTACGACCTGCTTAAACCTTGTTTTCAACTTAACTTGGTACTGCGGACCAACTGACAAAAGTGCGTTTCAATAAACACTTTAGATAAGTTTCATTCGGTGTGCTTATAATGTTGATCTTCGAGGATCACCTTTAGGGTAAGGCGCACTTAATTCTTTTTTTTATTGATCCACCAACATTTGTATCATTCATTACATGTTTCTAGTTCTACAACAGCAAAATGAAGTAAAATGTACAAATAATAACAGGCAGATACCACATGCAAATCATCATCATCATCATCATAGGCCTCATCCGTCTATAGCAGACGATTTAAGCAGTGTCTGCTGCAAGGCACTTCTTATTTTGGCTGAATAAGCCAATCCGAGAGCGACAAATTCTTCCGCATTTAAGGCACGGGAAGGCAGCGGCAGGTGGATCGCCGCTCTGATGCCTTTTTTCCCTTCTGTCAGCCAGCACATTGAACCAGGCATCGTCGTGAATTTTAAGTCCATCCTTCACACGTTTACGCCACTCGTTCCTGGAATCAGCAAACTTCTCCCAGCCCTCCTGTTTGATGTTAAAGGCGTGCATGTCCCGATTTGCACAGTCTTTAAAACGAAGCATCGGCCTCCCAACGGCTCTTTTTGCGTTCGCTACTTCGCCTAACAGGACACACCGCGGCAAACGGAAGGGCTCCATCCATCCGGTGCACATGCCCCAACCACCGCAAACGCCTCTGTTTGAGCAAGGCGGTAAGGCTCGGCAGCTGTGCTATTTCAAGAACCCTTTCGTTAGTGATCCTGTCCGCCCAGGTGATGCCAATGATGTTACGTAGACACCGTATGCAAATAAAATATCAGTTATATGCACTAATACACAGCAACAATAAGAGTGGTGCTATATACTATAACCTTGACATGCAGAAAAAAATAACTAAGAGAAGCTACTAGTCTGCAAGTAAATTTTCCATAACCTCATCTACCGGACAAGAAATTATATATATATTCTTATTATATATCCTTAATCTCAAAACTCAATCAACCAAACCAAAAAGACCTAAACGTTTGACGGGAAGAAAAAAGGTTAAGTCGACCTTTTGTACAGTTTTTGTGCAATAAAGTTTTTGAATAAATAAAAAGGGGTAGAAGATTTCATTCCAAATTAGCTCTATCAGCTAAAGAAGTAGGACCCCAGGGCTTATTCATTTATTGCACTCCACGTTCCCGAAAAGGTATTTGTGGTCACCGGACGAACTTCGCAAATCATAAAATTAGTTTCCTGTCAACTTTATCCGTGGAGCCAGCCCATTATATTATGGAATTGGAAATGCAATAATATTATGAAATATGTTCAGAGCTTTGCCCAGGAGATTTAGAGTTTCGTCATACTTTTTACTTTTCCATACATTTTGTTATGAACGTAACGTAAGTGTACCTACGTTATGCCTTCTGTGTCAATCAAATAAAAAATCAACAATATACGTGCATTGTAAACAAATTTTGTAGAATTATGACAAATATTGGTGGGGGTCGTAAGTATATGAATTCACGTGTATTATATAGTATAGGTACTTACTCTACGAGTAAATGAAAACCACATAATAAAACGTCAGCATTAATATCATTGTAAACACGATTGAGGAAAACTACCGAGAGCTAACTAAATAAGAGTCCTGTTCAATTATTGTGCAATCATCGGATATAATTATGTATGGATTTACTTCAGTGGCGTGTTTACTCTGGGCACACACCTTTATTATTCGCGCGTAAATGCAGCTTCGTGATTATGCCCAATGACATCGCTGTGACGTTAACTCGTGGTAGTTTAGTGCAATGCTAACAAATTCAGTGGCCATAATGTTCTGTGTCATTTTGCGGCGCTTAAAAGGTGTACCTTTTTATAAATTGAAATCTATATATCTTCTAATATATAAAAATAAATCGCCGTTCGTTAGTCTCCTAAAACTTGAGAACGGCTGAACCGATTTGACAAATTTTGGTCTTAAAATTATGGAAGTTCAGGGAAGGTTTAAACGGTGAAAAAATATTTAAAAAAAAATGCTATGAATATACTAAAAACGACAATTTTCTTTTCCCATACAAAAGTGATACGAATATTACCGAGTCAGCTAGCCTTATTCTTTCTTATATATAAAAATGAATTGCTGTTCGTTAGTCTCGCTAAAACTCGAGAACGACTGAACCGATTTGAATAATTTTAGTCTCAAAATAATCGTGGAAGTCCAGGGAAGGTTTAAACGATGAAAATTAAAAAAAACGGGCAGGTCAACGTCTGCGGGTCCGCTAGTTAATAAACACCTTAATGAGTAAAGAATATTATAAGTTAAGTGATAAAGACGCATGGACTAGCTTACAGCGGTACAATTCATGTAACTTATCCAATTATTTTTTTAAAGAGGCAATAACAATGGTGACCGAGTTTCTTCCGCAGGTTCTTCCCACAAATTGTGTAGGTACATACAATAAAAGTAGGTTCATAGGTATGTATTTATCGCTCCGATTTCGTCAGGATTGTACAACTTAAGTCTAAGTTGTAAGTTCACGTAGTTTAAATCGTCATTTAAGACCAATCAAGACGTTTTTTGACAATGTAAATGTCACTAACCGGCTGTTAATAAAAAGTCGGTTAAATTAAGTGAAATCAGCTCTAAGTGGTAAACATTTCTGACTAGAAGCTTTTGTTTACCGACTTCTAAAATAGGAGGCGGATTTCAATTCGACGTATTTTTTTATTAAAATTTCAATGCCTGAAAAACATAGCTCTAAACGCGCGTTAAAGTGTGAATACTTGTAAAGTTAACTGTTATGATATAACTAGTGCAATAGGCCGGTGCGCTGGCGCGGTAATGACATTGCTCATTACTCGTACAGACCGGTCGGTGCGCCCGATTCGCTGCACTTGCCACACGGACAAGGCTAGCGGTGTACGCTCATTGCAATTCAAACCAAAAAAAGGCAGATACGATATAAACTAGGCGCCAGTGATCCTTCTAAACGCAGTCCAATGGACCTGCTCCGCGCCTAATCGTAGTCAGTTTTGCAAGTTTTAAGTTGACGATTATGTAAGGACATATCTATAACAAATCATTAACGTCACCCCCAACGAACACTATGGTAATAGCCATTACCATAGAGTCGGTTTTATTGCGGATTCAGTATCCAGGCACCCTATCACATCTATGAGAATATATTCAGGGCTGAGTGATGCTTACTTTCCGAGATATCAATTAAGTAATGATCATTAACATTTTATTCAACGGACAACTAAATAGGATACTTAATGCGATTAATAACACAACAACATATTACCAAACCGTAACTGGCAAACTTTTATAGTAATACGCTATTACAATATTGTTCGAGTGAAATTTGATCGAACCGAATACTGTAAGCGTGATTGTACACAAACATATTTAATGCAACATGCATCCCACTCTTTTTAGCTATACGCGAGGGACAGCGTCAGTAGACAGACAGTGTACCTACTCATTAACATAAACATAATTACTCAAAGAACCAGGTAATATGTCTTTACCGTAATGTATACGTAAGACATGCCATGGAATAGAAAAGCAAAATAATTTTACGATAGCATGGTATAATCGTATTTAGCAATGAACAGTATTGCAAAACACGCTTACTGGTTTAACACCGCTTTAGGATTTCCATCGAACACTATGGCAAAGTGTCTTTACGTATAATTTTTTAAATAGCATTGTTTGGTAAAATACATTTTTGCTACTTTATTGGTTTTATTATTAAAAATTGATAAATTATCTCATCACAAATTCAACCCAAAAAATACCCTTTTTTGGTGATAAAATGAACTAAATAGGTGTGATAGTTATCAAGATAATCAAGTTTTTGTTGTTCCTGTAAAATTGACTTTTTTCTATTACGGTTTTGTTCGTTGGCGGTGACGTTATACGACAAAATTTGCTCACGATACCTAATACTCGTACGAGGATCAAATTTTCACATTGTCGCCTTGAAATCCAAAAAGTCTCATATTTTAAGTTATAAGTTATGTAAGAGATTACTCTGACTCCTGCAGATTCTGATCCTGATTTAGATAGATTTACTCTAACCCCTGCAGTAGTGCAGATGTTTAAAAAAAAATCTTACATGCCACTAACCTACTGATAGGATTAAATTAGAATCTGTTTTTTCCTAATCTCCTTGTCGAAAATATTTACGCAATTTATAATGAAAGAAAATGACCTGATATTGCCTTAGTAAGCGGAGCGCTAAATTCACTTTAACTGTTTCGAGTTTAGGTTAGTGAAAAGGTTAATTCCCTCTAAATTTTAAGTGTTATTCCTAGGGAAATCTTAAGCCGACCATTACAAGGGCCCATGCAACTTTTGTATTGTAATCAAATCATTCATACTGTCGGTAAAATTTAATGACGTATTTGCTTAAGTGAACCCACAGAAGGAGGGCAGTTAATCCAAATTTAAGTCAAGCCAAAAGCAACTCCAAATAAGATGATTAAAATTTTACTTCTTAATGCGGTTAGCCTTTATGCTTGCATAATTTATTCATACTATTCCCTGGAAAGGAAGACGTTACTAACAAAATTGTTGCTTTGAGATGGAAACATTGAGTAGAAATCTCGTAAGTAGGTCAAAAGTTTTACTTCAGTTTCGGTTACCACAAAGTTTCTTCTTTGATTTTCGAATGAGGAAGGAAGAGCAAATGAAGCATTCGCTTGCAACTGTGCCCTCTAGTCTTTTGCATAGTTGGCTTATCTCTATTGAGATGGGCAAGTGTAGGTAATCGGATTTTTCAAGAAAGATTAGGTATTACAGTTTTGTTTAAGAGTAAACTGTGCTACGGGTTGACCTATATATCGTAATATACTTGTTCTTGTGTGTACTTGCGTTCATTACAACTAACCAATTTGCATTATTTGTTACATCCAAACTTAGATCAAATAAAAAAGAGGCAGATACGGTATGAGGTAGTCGCGCGTGGTCCTACTAAACCAAGCCCGATCAATGTCCGCTTCTTGACGTCGTCAGTACCTACTGCGAGTTGCTTACACGTGCGTGCGTGAGTGAGTGGCCCATTTTTTGTTTAGGATTGCAGAACGTACCGTATTTTCCTCTGTTTAGTTTGATCTAAGAATCCAAATAAAGCTACACGATCACAAGCTTTGTTTTGAATCCATTACATTCTGCTGATGAGCCTTTACGCAACATAACAACCAACAAAACAACCTCTGTATGCTTACTGTAGTTATAATGATTTAAATATGTAGCAACGTTATTGTTGTTTGGATTGTCAGCCTTAGTTTTATTGCAATAGAGTTGCAGTTAAAAGTCACCTGTTTCGTATCCTCACAACGGTGCCATGGCTGCGTATGGTAGCTGTATTTTGAGTTAGCCCAAAGTTTACATGAGCTTGCAATTTCCATGTTATTCTCAATGTTATGTTGCGCCTCTAAAATATGTGAGGCAAGAAGCTTCAAGGTGCTTTTAGCATGAGAGCTTTCGTTAACATAGTAAACTTAACCGAAAACGCTGTGTTCCGTAAAGGATTCCATAATATTGTGAAATTCTAATATGCTTTATAGAGTGTGATTCATATTATAAAATCATATGGGATAATTTAAGGAACATACTCGCATATCGATTCGTGGAATAACTAAATGTTTAGTTAAATCATCTCAAAAAGGTTTACGTATAATTTATCTATTGAATTTACATATTTTATCTCTTGCATGTGCTTACACTCTTCCTTAGTTACATAATTTGTAACATTAGGTAACATATTAATTATTAGGTATTGTCTACAACTCATCTGAGAGAGAACCCACTTAAATGTCCAATTTGAGACAACGATGCAGACCTAAGACAAGCTATCTTAATAAGGCATTGCCTTACACTTTTCCTCTTTTGGCTCAAAAATAGTTTCTCAAGTTGACCTTCATAGTCCTGTTTGGCCATTTATTATATAGAATCTTTGTAAGTTTTTCTTTTTGATTTTAGGTTGATTACGGGTAGGTACATCATTTCTAAATAAAATCCAATGGAATTTTAAATCTCACAGAACGTTGCCGTTGGAATCATATTCAAAGAAGCAAAGATAAAGGAAAACAACAATGAATTTAAAAATATACAGATCTGGGAACATAACATTCATACAGCCAAAGACAAGGTAAGCCTGCTGAAAGTGCCGCAATCCCTGGAGTAATGCACAAAGAGAATACCAAACCTGACGTGCGTGTAGCTAGTACCCATGTAATGTATTCGCATAATACCGTCCAAATAGATAAACAGTCGCTTCTCAAATATTGTGCTAGGAATACTGAAATAAAGTCCAAATAACTCTGCTAAAGTTAAGTAAGATACACGCATTCTGACATGACAGGAATTCCTAACGATAAACTCGTAAATGTGATATATTCAACTTGGATGTTTTAACAGGCCAAGTCCCAAAGCTACCTGCACCTTAATATGTTTTGTATATGTGTGTTCAGACATCGGTATTTAATTAAAATATTTCTGCCGATTATACATTTATTCATACACAGAATAATTAAGATGAGTACCTATCTAGGCACTGATTACTTATCAGTAATCAAATGTAGGTTTCTATGGGTATTCCAACTGATCGAACAATCTTTCAAGGATGTCATGCTTGGCTGAGCAAGAATCATTGTTTTTGCTGTCGAACAATGTCACGAGGTCACCATTGTTGTCGTTTTCAACGGTAGAAATTATTGTTTTACGACTAAGTAATGTCCAGCGTAGGCGCTATTAAAAACGCATTTACATGCATATTTTAAGTAGAAAAACTAGTTGTTAGTCATAAACCGGCGCGATTAATTAAGCTGGTGTTAGTCAAATGCTCCTCTTTTAGCCATCATCGCAATATTATTCATTTTTATTTATTTAATTGTATCGATCTGTGGTCGAACGTTGATAAAATTTACGAAAAGACCATAAATGTGGTATATATATATACATAAGTCACCGGAAGATAACAAGATCCGCAAGTTTACACATTTGGGAGAATGAATCATTCTTGGAAATTTGTAAATAGAGTGTATTGTATATTGTAGTTATTGTATATTGTAGAGTCTATTGTAAGTAGAGTGATGTCTTCATTACCATATTACGTAAAAAGGAACCCAATAATGTGTGTAGCTATCTAACTTTAAATTAAAGATACTATGAGTAGAGGATTCGATCCCGGTCGATTTTTCTAGTCCCGGGATTTCGGGATTATCGACTGTTAATACCGGGATCCCGGGATAGTCCCGGGATTTGATTGGTAAAGAAAATGGTAGCAATTAAAAAGAAGTAAACATATCAAAATCAACCTTTTATTTTAAATCTTTACTTAAATCTTTTTAAATTTTTTAAAGTATGAACACAAGTTTCGGCGGTCAGCGATTTATCAATAATAAGTCCCAAATTCCACTTTTTGTTTATTGAATGAATATTTAAATTCATATATCTCTTATTAGACGTAGACGTCCATTCGTCAAAACTTAGACTAAATCGTTGTCCTTCTTTTTTCAATGTAGATAGTTCAGCTGTTATTTGTTTTTTTATCTTTACACTATAGTCTAGTACTCTGTTGCGGATTGTTGAAGCAGATTTAGGTAAGTCTGAGTACCCTTTTGCTAACAGTAACGATCTTAAATCTTTTGATGTCACAAATACGCTAAAAGGAAAATCATCTAGCGCAGTCATACGGGCCAAAACATCGTCAAGAGTATCAGATTCAGGTTTAACAAAATAGTCGGTCATTTTTCTTTTCGAAGGTGGTCCTTCATTATTTTGACTTGTTGAGGAAGATGCCTTAGCAGAATCTATTTTTATGGAATGTTTTGAAAATAGATGAGTATGTAGACCTTTGGTTGATCCTCCTAAGGTTTTTAAAATAGCTGAACAACGCTTACATTTTGCCGAGCTACCCATTTTGTCGACTAAAAAATGACTCCACACTGACGTAACGTCTTCATCTTTTTTATGTTTGACATAAACACTTTCCTTAGAAAGTGACATTGTTTACTTCTTAAACCTAAAACAATAAGAAAAGAACATTTGAATATGTGTACAAAATAAACATAACCTCTTAGATCAACAGAAAAAACATTCGCTGTTTTTCATATATACAGTATGTCCGGACATGACATACCGATATTTGAAGGGGCTGTTCTCCAGGTATTTTTATCGACAATTCAACCCCTCTACAGTCCCCTACCTCACCCCCCTCAAAATGGCCGCCATTTTAATCTTTACTTAACAATTCTGATAGTGAATTTATGAAAATTGCAATAACTTCGAAAGTGAGTGTCATAAAATACTAAATTTGGTTTTATTTGAACAATAACAAGTTGTTCTAGGGACCACTAAACAAATTTAATTGATAAGAGTGATGAAACATACTTTAAAAAATTCGAAAACCGCAAAAAAACATAAAAAATTCCGAAAAAAAATTACATTTCTGCACATAATTAAAAAACTAGCCCCTTATGATGGTATTTTTTTATTTTATTTCAATGGTTAGTTATGTTAGCTACAAAATGACACCAAATTTGTAAGTAATAAGTAATCCGCTTTAAGAAAAAAAATTCGGCGCCGTTCCACGAAAGACATTATCATAAGAACTGTTAAGTGCTTATTATGTAACGGCGGCCATTTTGAACAGTTTTCAATTTAATTTTTAGTTAGTTTAGATACATAATTTGTTTATGAATGATTTTTAATAAATGATTGTTAATTTTAAATCAAAATTTAAAAATAATGCCATATTACTTTCATTTCGACCTATGTCAGAGTTTTAATAATGTTTTTTTTTTCTTAAAGCGGATTACTTATTACTTACAAATTTGGTGTCATTTTGTAGCTAACATAACTAACCATTGAAATAAAATAAAAAAATACCATCATAAGGGGCTAGTTTTTTAATTATGTGCAGAAATGTAATTTTTTTTCGGAATTTTTTATGTTTTTTTGCGGTTTTCGAATTTTTTAAAGTATGTTTCATCACTCTTATCAATTAAATTTGTTTAGTGGTCCCTAGAACAACTTGTTATTGTTCAAATAAAACCAAATTTAGTATTTTATGACCAGTGATCGGAATAGGGTGAGTATATTTACCTACAGTTTGACGAACAGAGACGGAAATCGGAGACTTCCTTACGACTAAAATTTTTTTACCGGTAAATTTACCGGAACTTTGATATGCAACTTTTTAATAGCTAAATGCTTCAATAAATCTTAATTAATGTTAGATAAAAATAAAATAACGCATATTATAAAAAAAAATTATAAAAAAAAAAAATTGTTTGAACATTTCAATATAACATATAACATGAATATAATATATTAATGACTTTCTTATCCTAAAACATAATTATTTTAAAGTATAAATAAATATAAAGTTTAAATATTACACCTTTTTTCAGTTTTTGAAATTGGGTTTGCAGCTACGTTTGTAGCTGAACAATTACCAACACCGTGGATTTATACAAAATGTAAACGCGATTACTATAAACGTCAAAATAATAATTAATTATTTATTATTTTTACGTTAATTCTTTATTAAAAACATAATTTACTTTATTTAAATGAATTTTCTGACCCTAAACTAGACAGCAACTTGTATCTTAGAGATCAGTGACTTCTCCCATTCGTATGTACAAAAACAATAAAAAAGTATTTCGATTTTCACAAAAAGTTAATTTTAATATTCAAAACTAAACAAAAATATTTGAATGAGTGACATTCGTTATAGCTTTCTAAGTACAAACAAACAATAAAATACAGACATTTAGGAACAAATAAGTTTGAAGTGTTTACTATTATTTTTTTGGCTAATTAATACAATCAATACCAATTGAAAGCAAAAATTTCGGTCGAAGTGAGCGTTTGTGGCAAATATAGTAGCATATATTTGGATTCGAGAAGGTCAGCAGTTTTTCCGGAGCGACACTTCGGTGCAGACACTCGCTTCGAAATTACAAATAATCTTGAAATTAAAATGAAACTAAGTCACATATCTAACAAATGAAAACAAATACATTAGTCTTCAATATTTTCATCATCGGTACTGTGACAAATTTTGTTATCCTGTAAGAAATTGAAGTAGATGATCATTAATTTTTCAATATTTTCAACTTTAAGTTTAACTTTTGAGAGTTACGCCTTGATTGGCAGTCACGCGGACGGAACCACAAGCAAAAATTAGTCAAAATGAACAAAAAAGTTTAAAATAATTGTCAAAATCGTTACCTGAAAAATAATGCATGTGCATTTTTAATTAATTTGAAAAAGGATGTGTAAAATGAACCAAACAAGAATGTTTAAAAATGCGATATAAAGATTTACACATTAAGGTTTCAGCATATTTACCAGTAATTTTTTTTATAGTAATCGCGTTTTATTAAGTATTGAATTACATTTTGTATAAATCCGCTGTGTTGGTAAAAAGGTGTAATATTTAAAACTTTATATTTATTTATACTTTAAAATAATTATGTTTTAGGATAAGAAAGTCATTAATATATTATATTCATGTTATATGTTATATTGAAATGTTCAAACAAATTTTTTTTTTAATATTTTTTTTTTTATAATACGCGTTATTTTATTTTTATCTAACATTAATTAAGATTTATTGAAGCATTTAGCTATTAAAAACTTTCATATCAAAGTTCCGGTAAATTTACCGGTAAAAAATTTTTAGTCGTAAGGAAGTCTCCGATTTCCGTCTCTGTTCGACAAACTGTAGGTAAATATACTCACCCTATTCCGATCACTGTTTATGACACTCACTTTCGAAGTTATTGCAATTTTCATAAATTCACTATCAGAATTGTTAAGTAAAGATTAAAATGGCGGCCATTTTGAGGGGGGTGAGGTAGGGGACTGTAGAGGGGTTGAATTGTCGATAAAAATACCTGGAGAATAGCCCCTTCAAATATCGGTATGTCATGTCCGGACAGATTGTATTTAGCCATACACATTAGTGCATTGTTGTTTTTGAAATAAATTAATGGTTTATCACTAATCAACAATATAAATATCAATACTTACACGATCTGAAGCGTAATTTTTACACTATTTTACACACATAGGTAGGTAAAGTACCTAATCCAACAACGTTTGTTAGCAGAAACAAACGAAATCAGCTGTGTAAACAAGATGGCTGGCAAATTTTGACGTTTAACGTCAAATGAAAGTAAGCGCGTTTCGTTTCACGCACATTTTTAATGAATTATTTAAAAAATGTTTAAGTCCCGAAAATCCCGGGATTCATTGGATTTAATCCCGAGATTTTCGGGACTAAAATATGATCGGGATTCCGGGATCCCGGTTTTCGGGATCCCGGGATCGAATCCTCTAACTATGAGGTACTTCTTACCTCACAGTCGAATCGAAACTGATAACATATTTTGGCAAGTCTGATTGTACTAAAGTCTATGGACACAAGCATTGCTACTGATAACATCCAACCAATCAGAGAGCAGTGTGTTATTTGCTGTGTTTTGAAAAAGCGTAAAATTAAAAACGCTTCTGTGATTGGTCAAACCGTTTTAAATCTTACGTATGAATATCCGTTAGTTTATAAATTTACCACAACATGTCGCAAATTAAAAAAAACGAAAATTTGGGCGTAATAATAATACATATTTTCTTTCGTTTAGAATTCTACGAAAGTTGACAAATTTCCTAGGAAATGTGTAAACTTGCGGATCTTGTTATCTTTCGGTGACATCAATGATATCATTGGGTGACATATATACCTATTTATAATAGACTCGACAATATACAATATACTAACTACAATATACAATACACTCTACAAATTTCCAAGAATGATTCATTCTCCTTAATGTGTAAACTTGCGGCGCTTGTTATCTTCCGGTGACATCAATGATATCATTGGGTGACATATATACCTATATATCATTTTAGTAGTTTAATTCTTACGCATGCAATGTTTGCGATTAACACGATTTATTGTTTAATTTTTTAAGTAATACCTACCTTTCTACTAAGTCAGCGCAAGGAAAATATTTATTGAAAGACAATTGTGAGTAAAAAATTATAACTGCAATTAAACAGTGAAAAATCAATTGGTTTTGATTTAACCTACAAATCGACTGTAATTGATGTTCCACCTTGTGGAGGACGTCCCACGCTACGTCAAACGTCACCAGTTCAAGAACACTGCGACGATCGTTCATTGGCAGATGCTTAAATTTATCAAACTAGAGGCTCCCCGCGACTTTGTTCAATTGTATGTAGATTTTCGTATTAAACTTTTGTGCCCACTAAAGTTTTTCTACCCCGACTAAAAGTTACAGCAATCTTAATCTTAAAGAGCTTGTATGGGACAGAAGTTTGTGCTGTCTTAACGTTTCGCCAAGTTTCATTTCGTCCCATTAAAAGTTTGTCATAAAGAAAGTTAACATACAAAAGTTTGTTTAGAATAAAATTAAACAATTCTCACTATGTTTAGAGTTGAATAAAAAATCAAAAAAATAGTATGAATTGGTAGGTATATCTTATAAGTACGTTACACTTTTTGTCAAAAGCAAATCTGGCCTCACGCAGCATGGCACCGTGGCACGGATTACACATGCGAAGTCAGGCATTGACTATTTCTTTATTTTTGTGAGATATCTGTTAACCTTTTTGCGATGAACGAGTTTATACGATGAGTATGATAAAAATGAGGATGCCTACTTCAAGTGCTCATCATGACGTTATATTTTTTTAGAAATTTGTAGTTTAAACGGAAACGTTAATTGCGGTCCTGTCCATTCGCATTCTAAAACTAATTATGATTTACATCGCTACGTAAGTACCTAAGTATTCGTATATATCATTTTCATTACGTGTAATTCAAATATACAAAGCAAATCATTTATGTATTATTTATGTATTTATGTATCTATCCATGTTTTTGGTAATAAACGCTTAGTGCAATTTTGGTAATGTGATTATTTTAATTATTCATGAGTCATAATAGTATTATTCGAGTTATTTAAACGTGTATTAAATATAAAACAAAATGCAACCGTATTTGAAATGGTGGTTTCATTAATTAATTTCAATTCGAAAAGCCATGCAGAGTAAGAATGAGGAGATTTAAAAGCCTAGTTTTGTTGTCAATAAAGCTATATTAAACTGCATAACATCTAGATCGTTAAATATCTTCAGAAAAAAAACTAATATTACGAAACATAACATAATACGAACTTCGGTATGATTTCATCTCATTTGTCAAATATAATCACGGAAGTAGGATATAATGCTACACTAGGCCGAAGCTCAAGGACCGTGAAACTGACATTGCTTATCAGCACATAAGGCTACCCATTTTTGTTGCAAAATCTCCCTTATCACAAGCACATAAGAAGCCGAAGTATTTACATTGACGTCTGTACTTAGATACTTCGTTCTTATGTCTTTAGCACCTTAAAGTTGAAGAGCAAACAACCAAGTGGTACTTAAATGCCTATAAATACTTACATATGAACAAGCAAAAGTACTTTCAGAGGACGTGTTAAAACTATAGTTTTAAAGTTCAAGGTCCATTCACATAGACAGTAAAATCAATACGAAACTATGACTTTCTTATGCTTTATACTCGTACTTAGGTAGGATGTGTACAACGAACATGTTAATATGTTTTTTTACAAATTATTGTACGCACATTTTTGGCTAAGCATTAAATTTTTTGCCTTTTAAATATATTTCATTGTATATGTATTTGTAATAATAACTACAACCGAAATTGTTTTAGTAAATTACGTTCATTCGCTAACCTAACCTAATGTGATATGAGCATTTTGAGTTAAGTATTTTGAATTACGTTTGCTGACAAAAATATTTGCTTCGTCATTTTTAAGAGTTATTTAAGATTTTGAGGAATAGGGTTAGGAATAGATATAGAAGGTTGTAATAGACTTGAGACGCACTAATAAAGAAAGGCTTTTTAATTCTATAAAGCCAAACCAGGTAAACTTAAAAGATAAATGCCCACCGAATTCCGAGGCATGTTTGTCTGCAGCAGATTTGGGGTATCTTATCATCGCTTATCATATTTTCTGAAAATCTCAATTTCGCTAAACTGTAACATCTCAAGGACGCTGCACATAACAAAAATATTGTAAAATTTAAATTTCACCTGTGCCTTTTACGGTTCCTCTTCAACTTGAGGTTTGGGCACTTTTTAAATACGGAGAAAGATATGCCATCCAGGAATCCCATGTTTCTTTATCACATATTATCACAACGTTGAGGTAATGCACGTTTATTATCACAGATTGTGCGGTGCGCGGCGGTCGCGCCTGGTCCGTGACTAAGCGGTTAGCACGAGAGCGCGCAGGGCTACGCGAAGCTTGCCCGGTCAGCTGTCCGTGTCCCCGCGTGCATCGCGCGTTGCACGCCACTGGACGCGCACTGCACCCGCAAAACCACTTATTTACGTGCCGTTTTAATCGCGACTGGCTGAGAGAAGACCTTGTGCCGGTGGTATTGTCTAACAATGCGGCCATGCAGCGCGACATCCGTGACGCCCACAATCGCACGAAGTCGCTGGAAGTGGCCTACACTAATTTTAAATGGACATAATTATTTTCTAGCTTAGTCATCTACTGCTAGTGAGAGACCGTGTAATGGTTTATCAATATTAAAGGTTAGTGTAGTTGTTAATGGCACTTTGAAATAAAATTTGTCTACCTTATTAATTGGTTGCCTTTTTGTAGCAATACCAGCCATGTTCTTATTTCATGTGAATCAACTTTTCGAAATCTGCTTTTAATTTTCAGTCACCATGTTTCAATTATTAGGAGATAACTTTTTTTAATGAAAACTACGATTAACGACAAGATGGTGTTTATGTCAGATCATTAATTATCTTGCCAAGATAAATGATTAAAGGTACTTATGTGATCTCGCGTGTGGCTCTGTTGGGGAAGGTCGCGTTTGATTAAGCAAACTTGGTCTGGGTTCATTCATGTTGAAAAAACCTTTGATCCATCATTAATCGTCTCGGTGTAAGCTAGGCAAGATAAAGGTAAGATTACTAACATAAGCTTTCAATAAATTTAGTTGGTAAAATCAATGTAAACCTAACTTATTTCAGAGGAGCAGAAGAAGGTAATGTTGTTAGCCTGGGTCCCAATTTTATTTACGTTTATTTATTTTTAATATTCCCTTTGACAATATTAACGTGACAATAATAACAACCCTTTTTGTTTTTAAAAGCCAATTCAAAACAGTTTTAAATCTTAAATGAAAAGTTTGCGTAATACCAAAGCTTTTCAAAATGAGAGCTTTGCCCCGTAATTTAAAAAGTGCATAGGTAAGTAGGTAATTTTGTGCATAAACGTTTTAATAATTGCAAAGACAATGATTAATGAGGCAGTCCAATGCAAGGGGTGAAGGACCGCAGGCCACTGCCGAAGCGATCGACATTCGTGATGTGTGACTATGTTCCAGCAAAACAATACATATGTGAGTGATGTAAGTTCGTGTAACTTTTATAGTGCGCTGCGAGTGTAATATGCGTTTGCGGAGAAACAAGGTCATACCTAATACGAAACAGAGCACAATCTCAAACTAAGAAGAAATATTTGAAAAAAGGCGATGAATAAAAATTTCTCTTACTTAAAAATGCGTCAATATTTTTTTGCGTTGACATCATGGATCTTTAGTTTTTAGTTTAACATCTTCTCATACATTTTAAAAGAAAAAAAAATATCAATAAGGAAATTGATATAATATTAAATAGTTTACATAAAACATCAATTTTAAAGGAGAATGCCCATGCCCCGTACCACCTGGCGTCACAGGTAAAATACCACCGAAAATAATGTTTTATTTTTTTGTTTATTACTCTGTTTTCTGAGAGTCTTTTTTAACCGCATTAAAGAGTATGAATATAAAGTTGATAAATGATTAACAATTACCTACTTCCGCAAAAAATGAATTTCCGAAAAGTTTTTCGTTCCGATTGCAGTGGTCAGTACTTTTCGTAAACTGGCAATGAACAATAAACAGTTTTTTTAGCCAGTTAATAGCTATTAAAACAGACCACATAGAAGAAAATACGTATAATACTTCTGAAAATCCTATTAAATAATAATATTTTACCATTATACAAAAGAAAACAATACGTACTTCCAAACACAAAAGACACATATAGGACGTTTCGGAACACGGCGCTTTAGAACTGTCAGTGTCAATGTCAATTTGGTTATGGTGGTTTGTTGATGTTTACGATCAATGTTTTTGTGCCGCGTTTTAGTCGTTTTACTGGATAATTTATTTACTACGTCTATAAAACTATTGAATCTGTTGAGATAGTGACTCTTGTGTTGTTGTGTATCGAGATAGTGACTGCAGTGCCGTGTTAAGATAGTGATTCTGTATGTAACCGGCCGGCGTTGGTGGTTAGTTAAAATGGATCGAAGAGGCAGTGTGACTTCAGAGAATCTTTTTAATATGCAATGGACTTCTCATCAATCCGGCTACAAATGCATACCTATATATAATTAATAGATTTTAGTAATCTCGACTGAAAAATTGCAATAAAATATGACAAGGCGTTTTTAAACCTTTTGAATATTTCGAGAATGCGGTTAATCATTGTAAAAATCATGTTCGTTGTAAAAAGTTGAATAAAAAGTAAACTATTTGAGTGTAAATTTGGTTTGATGCCATTTGGTACAGATCTCCTAGCAAATCTGGGCATTCTCCTTTAAAAAAAACTATGGGATAATTTTTTTTTAATGAAGCCTGAGTGTGTCATCTTTGGAGATGTTTAAAAGGTGTTTGAAACAACATATGGGCAAAATTAACAGTTGAATAGTTTCTACCTTCAATAGTCTGTACAGTTCTAGTGTGGACAAAATGGCAAAATCGGGCAATTTAGTTACGATTTTAATAGCTTAGCAAAAGATTTAATAAAATGTTTGTTGGTTAAGTTTAATTAATTATTTTAATTTTAAATGATTGCTAATATAGGAAGAAAAGAATGGGAAATAAATAAAAGATCGTCGGTTAGATTTGGGCTATGGGGATCCAAAATAAATAGGGTTAAACGGAGACTCGGTTCTCGGTGACTCGGTTCAGCATCTGGTGAAGGCGGCGGTTGTCGATACCAAGGGCTGAGGCCGCGGCGACAAGTTGGTTCCTGGAGGTTAGGTACGGGAAGATGTTACTTTATACTACCTAAGTACTACAAAGACAAGAGTGCATCATGGTACATTCATAAGTATTCTGAAAAATGTTTTGAATATTACTGAAATAAGTATAAAATACATATGTCACACACTGTATTTTATCATGAAAATATGCCTACCCACCCAAGTGGATAGCCGAGTGGCATGCAAAGTCGCAAAGGTTATGGACTCGATTAAACATTCATTCACTCCGCAGCAGTACGTGGCAACACTGGCAACCATTCCCTTAGGACAGCTGTACACCGGCTTCGAGTTCACATCTCTATTATTCTTTATCAATCACTCAATTATTCAACAGATCACTCGTGTTATTCTTTATAACAGGCGATCCTAATATAAGACGTGATAGAAGCGATGCACTGTCCCCAGCAATTGAAAAGCAAGCGAGTTTTGCATAAGAGAACTATTCAGAATAATACGCAAAACGTTTCCACATCACACACCACATGATAACCGATAAAGAGAGTTATCAAAGTTGTGTTGTGTTGTAGCGCCAGAAATCGCGGAAAGCAAATAAATAAAAACCATCCGGAAAATAGTTGGCAACTGCAGCAACGTGCGATCACCCTCGGAGTACGACAGACTGCATATTCTTGTAGCAAATTCGCCCTTATTAAAAGAGCATAAAATGCAGTAGTATTTATCTCGATGTGTCGTCTGTACAAGTTACAAGTAAATAGACACCACTTTGGTAGGACAGTGACGTGAAGATTATCGATTTATTGTATTGATAACGATAACATTGGTGCTATCTTTATTGCAAAGAGTAATTATTTATATTTTTCAAAAATTTTCGATAATAATGAGTAATTTATGTGAAATTAAAACACAATTAAATAAAAATGGACTGCCACAGGCGGGACTCGTGCCCGCACCTTTCGCAAGCCGGGCGATTGCTCTCCCATTTGAGCTACCGTGACACTTACTCACCATCATCACTCATTTAAGTGCTCTCTAGACTGCAGCCAGCCATGATTCATCAATGTTACTTAATGTATACTTCGCTGCAGCCTAAAGAGCACTTAGAGAAATTCGGACGTGTGTGGAAGTGTATTTTAATTTCACATTGTAAAAAAATGCATTGTTAATGCTACAAAATAAAGTAACTTAATGAGTAGTTAAGGGAAATATCATCTTGTTTCAGGTCATCAAGTAACTTAAAATGTGTCGTAAACTTTTTACATGGCATACTTTAATATGTAATATCGCAGAAATAATAACACTTGCACTTTATAGTCGTTTTATAACTTACTTGCAAATCTTAATAGCCCATTAATTTGAATGTAACTTTTTCACTTTATGTTCATCATTCCTCTGTGCAGAGTCTACGATTCCAGCTTGACAAGTCACTGACGCAGTTCGAACCTAAATTAAACAATCGATAAAATATTATAAAGTTAAATTCTATTGACCGTTCCACAACGGCTGTGGCGGATAGCGGCGAGGGTCCGATACTGGGTCGTGACTGCGTGCTATTCCCGTCAAACTGTGCACATATTTTACTGAACAGAATTGCAGCAGCGACACTAGAAAGCCTCGATGGGTCACCCGCAAAAGGTTGGCTGCACATTATCACAAATCAAGAGGATTATTGTTGCTACTAACTGTAGCAACAAAATTGTTTTATCCATTTTGTTTACTTGAAAAGGATTTTGGTATACCGACCAGAAGGTAAAGAAGGTAACCGTCTTTCAACCATTTTTGGATGTAATGTCAAACACGAGATAAATTAATCCGTTAATTCTGCCATGTAAGAATGGTTTTACGTAATTAGCTACACAGGTGGAAAAAATAAAAATTTGGAAGTTCGTACGAGATGTAAATAATGGAATCTCAGTGCTGATCAATGATGTATAAAAACGGTGTAAATGGATGACTGATAGATAGACATCACGCTGAGATATTCTTATCTAATTAAGGGATTACGATGTAAGTATCTGTTACATTTCATGACAACTTTTGCTTATCTAATATTAAAAAGATTTTGTGATAATGCTCGTTAATTAGTAATGGATCTACTTATTTTTCTTTACTTGTCTCACATTTAGTTACCACATGATATTATTAATTAGTCAGCACAAACCTGATTAGGAGTAGGAGTTGGTAGCGAACTAGGGTTGATTAAATTACAAACGTCAGTTCTAATAAGCGGCGAGTTAAATTGCGTGATACATCGTCACTGTCGTAATGTAGTCTCCTTGTCTGTCGTGGTCGATAACATTGTAAATAACGTTATAATGTGGTATCGTTACGTGTCTTGTTAAAATAAGGGATATTTTTTAATTGTCTCTCAATCAATCTCGCAATTCAACGACAGCTTGGTGCAGTGGTTCACAGGTCGGACTTCTAAATCCAAGGGTCGCTGGTTCAATCTCCGCACAGTACAAGTGTGCATGAACATCTGTGTACTTTGCACTGGTCTGGGTGTTTTCTATGTATAATATGTATTTATTTACAAAAAAAGTATTTAAGTATGTTTATCCGTTGTCTAGTACCCATAACACAAACCTCATAGCTTAATTTGGGACTAGAGAATTGGTGTGATTGTTGTGAAATATTTATTGTTTATTTATTTATTTTATTTATTCTTCTAGTGCTGCTGAAAATTAACACGCAGGGTAAAAGCCGGATAGTTGCCTCGGGGGGATATATGCCCCGGTTTTTATTTACAAGGTTAGGAGTATGAGTTGTTTTAGCGCTTTACTACAATAAGTGGTGACTCCCCGCAGATCTTATTGCTGCATACACACACATATATATATACACATATATAAATGTCAAAAACATTGTAAGAAGGTTAATAGCGAAGAAAGCAATAAATAATAATTAAAAACGGAGTCACAAAGAATGTGACGATTCACAATTTAATAATAACTGCTATTTGTATTGCCTTGCGATGCATAACTGTATAAATCTATGGGGGCAAAAGGGTCGTTATTATGAAAAGTTACGGACACAAAAGTCTCCAGTTCGCGCTGGCACCTAGTTTCCCATTTAAATGGCATCTATTAGTCGCAACAGTTTAATTGTCAGTGGAAAATAACACATAAACTCGTTGCCACTGGATACTTTAACTGGATTGTTCACAACAAACAATCAAAGTTTGTGGCTGTCCGTTTTTCTTTAAGTGTGTTTAAATTTCATATTGTAAAGAAATTTGCATTGTAAATGCTAAAAAATTAAAGTAACTTCAATTTTTTTCCAATTATTAAAATTAGAGTCAAATGTGTTTCATTGTTTTTTGTTTAATTTTCACAAATAATTTTGCGTTAACAGTAATTATCGTCAGTAATTTATTAATCGGTTATGTTGGTAGAGGTATAAATATGGCAAGCAAGATTCCTACGTATTTTAACACTATTGGTTCTTTAATGGCTGTCAAAATTTAATAAAATCAAATGCATAACGTTGCATGCCACAATACGTTGTATTTGCGAAGCATTACTTACGGAATATGAAATAATTTATTAACATTTAAAGCTCGTTTTCGAAGCTCGAAGTTCGCTTTTGAAGCTTTATCTTTCAAGCACCAAGGTAAAGAAACTCATAAAAATTTAAGGTACAATTGCAACAGCAAAATATAATGTTTTTCAATGCACATAATGGATAAATAACACAAGCACATTTTTACCATTATTGGATCCCACACACTATTACGAGTACATCACTTTATATGAATAGCAAAGTTTGATAGTGATGACGACTGATGACGCATCTTAAAATAAAAATAGATTGAGTTGTATGAGGTGTTAATTCAAGGTTTGTTTCGTTGTTTTTAATTAAAACTTTTTTGTCTGTACTGGACCAGCTGTACAAGTGGTATTTACAAACACATCTTACGACACAAAATACGATGTATGTACTTTACTTATAAATAATGATTAGAGCGTGCAAATCTTCTTTACCTCCATTTCTCCAGTAAATTAGGCAGTCATGGGATGAGCATGACTCCCATGCCATTATTCTTACCTGAAACAAAATTTAAAACTTTAATGACTGAACAAAAAAGATCAGCTTGGAAAATGAAAATATAATAAATAATACGAAGAATAATTAGGTACTCCTGGACGATTTCTTGTTAGGTACCTATACTACTATCAAAATGTAGTAACGGGTTGTATGCGTCAGTTGCAGCTACAAATACTCAGTGAAGACGAAGGATATATAATACTCTACACAAAAATAAGTTTAGGTTACCACAGCAGATGATAATATTAAAGCTCAGCGGGCGTTGTAAGGTCGAAATTAATAAAATACCAAAAAAGATGTACGAGTATATGCTGATGAGCCGCGCAAAATTGCCGTATTCCCAGCATCTAGTCTGTGATCGAAGCGGAGGGCCTTAACCTGTAATCAGGCCGCAAATTGCGCAGCTTGTGCTCAACGTGATATCACACCAGGCTCATCCGCTAAGTCATGGATTACGCTAATACCTAGCTTTCGCTATGATCTACAGAACATCGTGATTGTACGTTTTGAGATAAAAAATTGTAATGGAAACCTTTGTGACTTTTTCAGAATGCTTTTTAACTTAAGCGCTATCGCAAAGTAAAAATTAAGGGTCACTAATGTCATCTCAATACTAATTTAGGCTTTTGTAGAGTATTTGATTGATAATGGAAATATAGAACAAATGGCATAGGCCTCACCTCATTTATGGTGGTACGAGGAGTTGTGTACATACAACTGTGACACGCGGGTTACTGATATTAAAACTGTGATTAAACTTTTGGTTGTTCCAGGTGTGAGAAATCGCTAAGCTTTGAATTGACATCGCGTTGGACTAAGGTGGCGCGTATTTATTTTTCCAACGTGAAAGTTTCTAGCTAACTGAATGCTAATTGATACGAATAATTGAATTTAAAATTCAACAGAACATTGTAAAGGGGAGCATTTAAAAAGCGAAAAATTCACTGGCCCGCGGAGCTAGGAGGGTCGGCGCTTAATTTATTTAAGGAGACACTGAAAATATTTTCTAAGAAAATTACATCCGGAAGAACGATGGTCTTTGTTGAATTAATTATGAATTTGCCATACTTTATGTTGGGGCTTACAAGGTCTGAAATTGGGATTTGTAGTAATGCTAGTATTCACGCGTAAAAATAGATTAAACAGCAAGTTTGGTGTGGCAAAATAACCATATTATTATATTACCGACGTTTAGTTAAGTTAACGACGAAGAACCAAACAAAAGTTACTGTAACGTGTGACTTGCAATAAAAATTATGATTATGAAAGTAAAGTGAAAATATTTTAGTATTTGGTGCTCTTTACATGTGCACTCAAAAGTGCACAAATCGTAGAAAACTCTAGTCTCACTGCCTCCGTCACGGCATCGCTCAGCAAGTGACGCCATTCGTTTACGCCTTTTTGATGTGCCGCCATTTCGCTACACGCTTCCGTTGCAAACGTGTATACAGGGTGGTCCCACACCTATATTTTTGCGATTAAGCTTATCTGGCAAGAACCGCTTAAAGAACAAGAAACATTCATTTTTGTTTTTCACTGTAAATATCAGGTTAAGGGATCAATGCTTAGCTAGAAACGAGTATGACTGGTAGATGTGGCTTCATGGCATTGTGCTCAATTTTTATACACAAATTGGCAATGGGAAAAAGCTGGAAGATGCATGGATTTCATGTAAATGTTCACGTAGTTCTAATTTGACATGTTCAATTTTATATAAATCGTATTTATTAGTTAAGAAGTTACTTTTACTTTGCATGTAGGTATGAGTACTGCATACAATGTTACTCATACATTGACATTCACTGTTCAAATCAATCTGTATAAAAGACGAGCACATACGAGTATTTAGCGTGATAGGTAAGTTTATTTTGCAGTCATCTTCAGGGAAATTGCACAATTTCAAGCAGTAAGCTTGAAATTGTAGGACTGAGCATATGGCTAAATTTCTATTGATTAGAGAAAAATAGTAGCGGCTCCTTTGTTACTTTGTATACTTACTTCATTATAAGTAACTATGTACAGACGACAGCACATCACCATACAAACTTATCGCCCTTATGACATTCGCATAAGATGGCAAAGTTTTTACCTTGACGTGCTATCATGTGTATAACTGTTTCTCACATTTTCTATTCGCACACGTAATTTGATTAGGAAATAAACCATTAAGCGCTTTCTCACCATAAATAAACCATTACTGCGCAACTTAAGACAATAATTATGACCTATCTTATTGATTCAGTGAATACGAGTATACGTACAAAGCACAGGTTACTAGTGTGCATATTACAAGCTTTTATTTAATTTCACCTGTCCAAGTATTTATTTGTTTCAGTGACCGATTGAGCTTTGTTAAGATAGGAAGACAATGCACAATTTGATAATAAAAGCATGCATAAGTCGGTCCCATCACTATAAATACATAACAGTGATATTTTTCAGCGTTTATGGGTGTATTATACGATAACACCAATAGTTTAAGATTTATGAGTTTTGAAACGAGCGCATAGCTTTAGTAAACTAACAGCGATAGCGCCCTGCGCCGCGCAAAGCGAACTTAATAAAAGTTATAGACCATAAGGCTTCGCCGCTCGCTCAAATGGGGCAAGACCACCTCCAGCCTCTCAAATTGCAGGAGACGGGAGAATGGTCGGAAATTTAAAGGGTTTGCAGGTATTTAAAAAGTCTGAGTGGCTGTCAAAATCGTTTTCGGTAGCGAAAATATTTTTGAGTTGAGGTAGATTACCTGCCAACCTCACCGATCGCTGAAGTCTCCTCTAGTCGTAATGTTATTGCTTGAACGTTTGATAGTACCTTAGTTAATTATTAAGTAAGGTCATATAAGCTTTCGTCAGGAAAGAGAGCTTCAAAGAACTTAAATCACATTTATATTTGTTTCTTTTAGAAGATCTGATCTTAAACTTTCACTGAAACGAAATCTGCATCGAAATAAATTATGATCTCTCAAAAATCTAAGTCAAACCACGAACAGTCAAGTCGAGCGACTCTGACGAAGCCGATTATACGTGCATACGTGCAGTCAAATGGTTTCACACAGTGGGTGACGCAAAGTGCATTTGACTGCGTCTATATTCACAATACACCTATATCGTCTGAGTCGATATCCGAATTTTGAGAGGCCCACCGGCTCATGCCGAGAGCACTTGATTGGCGGTACAATTTAATTTTCAATCATATTTGAGGAACGCAGAGGACATGCATGCCGCAGTATGCATTCATTTTGATTTAAATTCACGGCGCACTATACCTACCAATCAAATACTTGAAGGTAATTAAATTTTGAACTCAACAAATTGGCAGATGCCATGTTGCATTGCGAACATGCGCTACCATGCCGGTATTCCGATCATGTATATCAGCGGAAAACGTAAACTAATTTTCGTGGTACTAAGTAGGCATTTACATCATAGGAAAGCTTTTATTGAAAGTGGAAGCATTTAAGAACTGAATTTTTTTATTAAATTTCTGCTTACTGTAGCAAAAAAATTGTTGAGTTTGTGTTGGAAAATATTTGTTTGGCTAAAGGGCAACTAGGAAGCACTCCGTATGTTTTGTAAAAAAAGATTACAGCACCTGAGTGCTGAAAGTTTAAATCACCCGTCGCATTTTACGCGGCAGGCTACACGGTATGAAGCACCTGTGAGCCTGTGACATAAAACAGGAATTAGCTTTCAAAGTCGATGTCGACGAAGGGAATGAAATGTTCCGAATGGCGTCATCACAGAGAATTGGGATCGCTAACAGTAGGGTCCTAACGAATAACAATTGCCACGGCAAATGTATGCCAGATCCCCCGGGGGTATCTGATGGAAATAGCTTTTTCAACGTCGGTATGCACTTAATTTGTTGAGTTCGAAAGGAAAATGTAAAGGTGTATGAAAAGCATTTCGCGAATAGCTAACGAATTAAACTTCAATTCTCACCGTGAAGGGTCTTGTTTGATAAATATTTTAGGTTTTCATTATGAAGTACAAAACGTAGAATGTAGATCTTAATCTCCCGCATCGTCGTCAAGTTTAAATTAAATTAAATTAATAATACTGTTCAACCGAATTTAGTTTTTTCTATAACTTCAAGATTGCGAAGCACAGACTTAACTGCCTTAGATACTGACTATAATATTTACTTTTTTTATTGTTTATCAGCCAGGCTTATGTTGGCTTCACGGTTTGCTACCTAGGTTAGGAGATGAATAATATGGGCCAGATCATTTTTCAGATGTTTTAATTTGGGCAGACGGTACGTAATATCTCGTGATGAGCGACTTAAGTATTCTTCTTAATACCTCTATATGTAAAGGTAACAAAGATTTTTAAGTAAATTAAGCTCAGAATGGAGCTGAACCATTCATTCTTACCAACTCTCTTGCTCAGACAATTGCCAGCCGATTAATTGATATTCGACTGACGGATCGAAGAGGAATGGGCGGACGGAAACTAATTGATTCCGTAAATTGGGGTATCTGTTCGTATCTTGAGGTGCAAAACTATGTATTTTAAGTGCCATTGATGGAGTATTCAGCTGTACTGTATCGAGACCCGAACCAATTTGAATTCAAATGAGATGGACTTATAACACCTCAATAGTCGATAAAATTATTCTCATTTCAATTGGAACGTTTAACGTTCCTTCTATCTTTATGCGAGTAGACGGATAAAGTAACCCATTATTTTCATTTCTTTGTATAAATTCGAAAACGTTTTTGACGGTAGACATACTAATTGGATACATAAGAAGAGTTTTAATGTCGAAATTATTATGACAAAAATAATTTTTATTTTATTGCCTCATGAGTAAACTTAATGAAATATGATGGATGGCTTCTGATTTATTCATAACATTTCGTGCTGACAAATGTAACAAAAGCCTAAATCTAAATCAAATTTAAAACCTAATCGTGATACCATTCGCTTTGTGTGTGGTTTTCTGTGCGCTAATCTCTTAATTGTCCTCTCAAACGGCTGATAACTATCTCTAAAAGTTAATTAAAACTGGACTAAAGGTTACGCTGCTCGTCGGAAAGCTCTATGAAAAACTTGAAAGCTGGCTGCGCACGGTATGTTTAGTTTGTAGATTCATGTGCTTAGTACACGGGTCACCAACGTATAATTAAGATAAATAAAACGATTTAATTCATAATTGCAATGTTTGACTTGTTTCGGATGTTAGGATTTGCGCTTATAACAGTACGGTCTTGTACCTCTAATGGGAGGGATACAGGACATCTTAAATAAAGATTAGCATGTCAAAAGTTTCGAATTTTTTTATCTTAATATTAATCCCATTTCCTGAAAAAATGACTTGAAAGATTTAATTACGGTCCTACCGTATACACAAAGACTTCGTTGTAGCGTACGGGCCTATGTTCCAGGAATCAGAACCGCTCCCGTAGAAGGAACATTAAGCTAATGGGCGACATAGCGTGTTTTCGTTATTCACGTATGAAAATACGTAAATTCAGTATGTACATAGTCTACGGTGAGATAGTACTTTCCTTGTTGTGTTTAGCTAATTATTTATTAGAGAGAAATTGACAACTTATAATTTTGCATACGAAAAAAAAACGAATTTCAGTCTATTTTGTAGTGCGAAGCAAATGTGATTTTATCACTACGTTTTGTGCGAACTTCTCGTAGGATCGTCGTTACGACGTGACGTAACTAATCAAAGACTTGGTCACTTATTAAATTCGTTGCTTAGGTATGTTATTATTTACGAGTCTCTTATAATATAATCATAGAAGCGCCAACAAATACTACTTACTGCACTTAAGCTAACGACTGCCAAATAATTTTATCTCTGGCAAATTAGTCTTGATTGATTTGGTAAAGTGACCTACCTATCGGGGCTTGAGACATGTTATCGTGTTAAATATGTTATATTAAACAACACAATAAATGGAAAAGAACGATCCTGTTTTTTGTAACCTGATATTACCTTTACGTGTCTTTCAGTATTCAACCGCCTCTTACTTTGGTAAGTACGAGTACATTATGAAACGATCTTGAAAAGGTTTGAGATTCACATAAAGAAAAATCATATCATTAGAATATGAAATATGTCTGTTAAGACATAAAAATACTCTTCACAAGTAAAATGTATCTCAATCCTGTGGATCGGTTGCGTGAATTCCTTTGAGAGCCAGTCAACTGTACGCTTAACTCGTAACAGTATCAGAACTAACATAATTATTCAAGTGTAGATTCCGGGACGCGGCATAACGACCTTATTTAGACGTGCGTCTAACGCAAATCAATGTTGGGTTGTTTCGGTTTGGACCACAAGCCCTGTTAAATACATTTGCTCAGTTGGCGTCGGCAATAATACAGATCGGGCGTTAGCCGTACCTACCTGTTGCCGCGGCGCGACGTGCCGGGAATGCTCAATGGACTTGTTCTGCGGATGTCGCTCAGCCATAACTAAATTCTATACGGCGCGGTATATTAACGTTTTGATTGAACAACGGCTCAGAAGCCAATTTATATCGCGGTTTACGAACATGACTCGTAAAGTAGATTCGACGCGGTGACGTAGGTGTTTCTGATTTGTTTCATGACTTAGAGAAGGCTGCACACGTCATAATATAGAACGTTTTATTGTAAACTGCTCTCATTTTATTAATCGAGTACGTGCCTTCCATCACTTAATACCGATCAATTTGCATAAAAATAAATAGGTACAATACTCGTACTTGAGCTAATTTCCTATTTCCTATTTCTCGGCATAATATGTATTTTGTTGTTATTGACCTTGTAATACGGGCATTTTTGTAATTAGCCAAGAAGTAAAGACTTGAAAATTATGTTTTTAAGCAGGAGTTAAATCATAACTCAATGCGAGTTGCGGTCTGAGTTGTTCATTGATTGACCTAAATTGTCTAACAATAACATTCGGCCGCCTTTGTGAGGCCCCTAGCTCGATGCATAGGCGGATTGTTTAGATGGGTGTGTAGGTGTCGGGACTTATGAAGCGATATGGCGAAAACCGACCTTATGATCCTAAAGGTGATCTTCGATTTCCTTTTGATCCTTATGGCATGTCGTCTTCTAGCCAGGGCGGCGGCGCCCGCGAGCAGCGGACCTTCGGCTTCGCGGTCGCTGGTCGCGTCCTCGTCACTGGCCTGGTCTCCGTGGGGGGCGACGGAGAGGGGCGCGGGCTTGGATGTTCCCGCGGAGCCCCTCCCCCACGACAGCATGGAACTCCGCAGGGACCTAAGCGTCTCCGTTGTATAGGCCCTCTCGCTGTCTCGCCACCATGCAACAACATATCGACGCGCCGGAACGCACTTCGCGGCACACTCGAACCACGAGCACTATTCACCATTAATTTCGCTAATTGGCTAATGCTCTACATGCCTCGCGTGTGACGTCACGCCGTCACTTATCCGCACTGTCTTCGTGTAGAGCGTAGGAAGCACGTGGTCGGCTTTGTGATAAGAATGTAAATGCCCAGTCACGGCATAGTGTTGGCGCACAATCCTCCCGGCTTTATCACTGAACAAACACAGGTATCTATTGCGAGTACACTGTACACTATCTGGATCGAAAACGCGGTTATTGTAATGATATTACACCTGTGGTATCACACAGTAGATACAGTGCAGACTAACTGAAGCGCGCCGGTTCGACGTTTGTTTTATTGTAACGTGCCAGCTGTGTGTGTAAAATAATGAGAATACAATAATGGAGCTCTGAAGCTACTTTAGAAATACGAGCTAAAACGCAGTTGAGTTTGTTGTGTTTTATTTCAGGCCCAATAAGTAGCTTCTCTGTCGTTGTATGAGTCGTGTCGTGTGTATCTAAACCGTGTGAGTCATGATGGGACGTAAAGCTAATTATGTATGTCATTTATGACTATCGTGCATTTGAATTCAAAGTATCAGAATAGTATTCAAAACCTTATCCAGTTACTCAATACTATTAATGCAAAAGCTTTGTTATTGCAATATTTATGGCACTAAGATAATGACATCTGTTTCACATTATAATGACACTCGGCAGTACTATTTCATGGCCGTGTAAATAATATTCAATACTTTTATGAAACTAGACTATTGTTTTAGCGTTCACAGACACAATCAACCATACGTAATTTACGGAGCGGCATTTGTCAGCACTGAACTGTCACTGTAAAGCACTTTACGTGTTTATAACGCGTTTGTTTAGTTAGACGTGTTCAACACCGGGAACATGCCTGCAAACTAAAGTTCTTTAACACTGTCATGCGCGTGCGCCGCGTGCCGTAGCGTCTGGCGACACTCGCGCCAAAATAGAAACGCCCAAAGGACAGAGTCAAGACCCACACCACCTTGGCGAAAGACGATTACGCGAAACTTACATTACACACTTTACACTAGTCGGCCACGATTGGCTACGGCTTGAAACTATTAAAATAAAACACGCACGCGCTCCGAGAACCATTTCAAATCAGAGACAATTATTCTTGACGAAAATAGAAACATTGTATTTCGTTTACGTCTCTTTTTCATCGTAGACCAATACGAACTATATTTGTCTTTTGGCTGCTGTTGCGATTATTTATTTTAAAATATACAATCTATTTTTACGGACTTACATAAAAACGTTTCTTCATTTTGAACAACAAACAATACATTTGGAACTCTAAAAGTTAAAGGGTATAAAGCTGGCATAACTTTGCTTTTAATTTTACGATTTTGCTGTTATGATAAGAGAGCTTAAAGCGTTAACGAGCTCAAATATAATGGGTATGCATTTTCCTAAAACATTTTATCTTGGCAAAATTGTTCCTTTGAAGAATCCGGAAATAAGATTTTACAACTTAAGCTTTTCCTTTGTTGTTTTTCACAAATTACCACATAAAAAATATGCTCAAGTATTTTGTGTTTAATACCGCAAGTCAGATTAAAATTAAGTACCTCTGTTTATTTCAAGTCCGATCCTTACTCCACACGCGTAATTATTGGTGGAAAGTTCGGGAAAATCTCAGCAGTACATCAATTCAGATTAAAAATATCTGGTATTGAATTCTGAACGTTTATTTTTTATTCTGATATACGTATAGAAAATAATTTTGAATAAAGAAACAAAAAATATAATTAAAGTTGCTTCTTGAAGCTCTACCACAGCACAAATCCTCGTCCTTGTGTGAGATTGTAATCAAAAGAGAGTCAATTTGATATAAAAAGTGCAAGACAAGAGCTTTATACTACGCTCGAACCGTTTTGAGCTCAATGTTATTTTACAAGTTGCTCGCTCACGACCTCACTAATGGCGGGAACGTGAATCAACTGCTCTGGGGAACAGCTTTTTTACTAACTTGCTGGCTTAAAGATACTTTTAGTATTTGTAGCTGAATGTTAACTGTTAAAAGTTTTAATGTGGTACGGTGTGGGAATAATATTCATTTCCATGCTTTTTACCATTCTATTTTTAGAAGTTAATGGACGTTTAGAAAACACTTTTGCTATTTATTCTTATAAGCTCAGTAATACGAGTATAACTTTTGAGAAATGTCTTTAAGTATGCCGACTACTAAATATGAAATAAGGTACAGAATTAGTATAAAGTACACTGTACCTTACTTCACATTATTTCCCTATGCTTTAAAAAATTGAATTTATTAACCTACTCAATATTTAAAAATACAAAGATTGACGCGCTCATCAACTATATAATAGCTAACAAAACTTAACTCGATACGCCTATAAACTCAAATAAAAAATAGTTTTGAACTGTTCTAGTAAAACGAGGAAAACAAAGGCAAACAAAATTAATTGATTTCAATACCTAAAAATTTGGTACGCATTGAAACTGAAAGTTAAATTGAAAACAGTCACTTTCAATACGTACGAGGTAAGTTACAGATAGCCTATGCAATATTTGTTTTACTTTATCATTCTATCTATCACACTCTACGTTGTGGTCTTGCTATTAAGTAACGTAAAAGTCAACAGAATAACTATTTCGTAAAATAAGGATTTGCTGTTTTGTTTCAAGAGTTGATTTTTGAATGCATGGTTAACGTTAGCCGTCCGATACAAATCCAAGAACAGTAATTAGATCGATAACATTATTATTACTGATATATTTTAAGAAACAGAAATGTTTTGCTAATATTCCCAAAGTAATAATTGCATCAGAAAAAAGTTGCATTTGAACCTGAAAACTGAAAGGCTGACCATCAGCTTAATAGTAAATCTAATATAGGAAATAATACGAGTATTCTGATGTTTTAGTTCCATTCCAATCAGAATTTATTAATGTCATACTGTTTCGTAACAATGAACAATGCTCTGCTTGGAGCTATAAGGTATATGATCGATCGATTTCTAATTTAGCCTCAAAAGTTCAGCAAAGTTTTGCAGCTTGTACCTGCAACTGCTATTTTCATGCTGTTTCGTAACCGGTGCTACTTTAGGCATCATGTCAGAAGTAGATCGGTGATCGATCTGAGCAGGTACAAGCGTCAATCGCTGTCAGCCGGTATAAATACGCGAGAGGTGCGCGCGCGCTCTCTGCGACGCGACATTTCGCGTGGCGGCGAGGCGGGATTCGCCGAACGTCTGCCAAGCGATAAACGTTATTTATAGACAAATATGCGCGTGACCGACCACTTCGGGACACCATGTTATTTTCAGATTACATTAGTGGATAAATAGATAAACGCGGAAGATAACATATTACGTTTTTATTGTACAACATTTCTGTGGTAGCTTATCGATGTGTTATTTGTGGTTTGTCTGCAATTATTTAGTTCCCATCACTTTTTATGCAGACAGTACTATGTAGAAGCATAGTTCATGCCCTTCTAAATTTTTTTTTTTTTTTAGAAAATAAGTAATGTATTTTTTTATTTTATTTAATCCTAAAGTAAGTAGGTAAGAAGAAATTGAATAAAGATAATTAAACTAAGATATTAAAATACAACTAGCCTAATAGTATAAAAACAGATAATCCAAAAAAATAAAAAATAAATTAAGGAAACAAAAATTCAAACTATATAGAAAAAATATCTCCCCCAGAGCTGCCATTGGGTATGGTGCCCAAAAGGCTGGCAGAGTTTCCTCTAAATTATATATGATACGATTTGTGAGAAATTATTAATGATTACTCTGACGTCACTCTTCCACCGTCAATGTACTGAGTTTAATTAAAATTAAAAAAGTATCATAGCTTTTACATTAATATAATACTATACCTACTTCGTTCACTTCGTTCAATTCTTGTTGGAAAATAATAAGATCGGACTGCGTCACTCATATTTTTTACTTTTTCCTTTTCATTCTTCGAAAAGCTACATACTCGTAGTAGCTATAAGTTCGCAACTCATGAAAATAAATGAGAAAATTTTAATACAACGCACAAGAAAATAAAATATGCTACAACAAGAAAACTAAGTAGTTTCTCCGTGGACTGCAATTTACATACAAGTTTTGCATCTCATTAATTTGATTTGATGATATTATGGAAATAAAAATGTACCAAGTTTACATAAATAATAATACTAACCACGCAACCGGGAAACTGGGTGGAAATAAGCATACAAAATGCATTACATTGTACGTACCTACAAAGAAACCCCTAGCTTTAAACATGCGCGTGTTTTAGAGGGTAGAGTTAAAAACTTCCTGGCTTGTTAATGGGTTAAAAAAAAAATTGGTTGCCTGTAAAGTCGGTATACGGGCGAAAGTTTTACGTGACAACGACTTTGAGTGGTAAAATAATTTTAATGTGAATATTCATTCGTATAACATGAACCGGTGTGTATGCCTATCTCTCTCACTCTCTCTCTCTTGCTCTGTCTCTCTCGCTCTTAGGCGGGTTAACTGTGCTCGAGTGGAAGGGACGCGTGCCTTTCACTTTTTATGTCTGTCTCACTCGCTCTAAGGCGGGCTAACCATGCCCGAGTCGAAGGGACGCGTGCCTCTCACACGCTCTCATTGTGAGCGCAGAACGTGAGCGGAGCGTCGTAACGCAGTTTCTTGAGGTGTCACCCGGCAAACCAATTTATAAGACGTTGTCACGTTATTACACCCGCCGTTTTATTTTTCCGGCATACATTATTTTTATGCATGCACTGTTTTTTTTTACAACCGAATTATCAGTTCTTGTAACATTCGGTGTGTAACGAAAAATCAAACCCACAAGTAAATGTATGTATCGTTTGAAGTTGGTTGTTTTGTAAGTTTTTTACTAAAAGCTCTCTAGATTGGTAAGTGCATTTTGATGTTTCCGTCCAGTAATGGGACTTCATCTGCCTATAGAGCTACTAAAAGTGCTTTCAACTTGAACTACCTCCACATTAGCACTAGAAAAACCTCGTGCAAAACAGAAAATTATGACGCAACTGTTACTATTATACGAGGCTGTTTCTGCCCTGAAGTTTAGAGGAAAGCACTACGCGATATTACATTTTTGAGCGATGTTTTATTTTAGTCGCGACAAACGAGTCAGCATAAAAGTCTGATTGTCGCCTACGCGGATCGTACTCGGGGACATAATGGCCGCAATAACAGCTAGTCTACCCGCAGCCGTAGAAAGCGCTATAAAATTATTATTTCATGTAACGCTACCCTGCTTGCTAGAATAGTCGCGATGTCACGTGACTACGAATTGTTAATGGCTTGAATAAATTGTTAATGGATTGGTATTAATATGTACATAAGCGTCACATGAAGGGATGTGATTTAGACTCTTTGAAGTGGGAGACAATGGCAGCAAGCAGATTGGCTATTCTGGAGACGTACCGTGAACGATAAGGTGTTTGAGTTTGAGAGAAGGATCAGACAACAGCTTAATGCAAAACTAGACTTAGATCTAAAGGCTCGACCCGCAGCCATCAATTATAATTGTTCCGGAGGAGTGCTGACTTGCATTGTATGTGGCCGTACATGCGCTGCGAAAATTGGCTATGTCAGACATATGAGAATGCACCAATAAAATTCTCAATAGATGGTCGATCTAAGTCGCTGTGGCCGAATACAGCCAGTAAAACACACAGACACACAATGGCTTGATTTTAGACAAATAGGATTACCGTAGCTGATAGTAGTAACTAGCGAGTTGCAAAAGTTTCAATGCGATTACAAGTCCTCTTGCCAGTCATCAAATCGATAAGTTTAGTACATCGTAGTAAATGCTTGCTGTTTCTCAGTACACAAATTAGTAGCTGTAGGTATTTCTTACATTTAGTTAAAAAAAATGAAATAAATGTAATATGTACGTCAAAATGGTAGATATAGGTGTGAACATATCAAATACTTGTGTGAAAGTTACACGTGGATGAAACAAAATTTTAAATATGATGCCCACGTCCGCACCTTTGCTCCTCACGTTTTCCTTATTCCCGCAAGGATTTTGAAGAAACCTTTCTAACTGCTCTATATATTACTATGAAGCTTCAGAATAAGAATATTTTACATGTTTATTACCTCGAGTTATGACGGGATTAAGATTACGATTAATATTCAACGCTCACTTTTATACTAACCATTCGCGCTAGCAACTAATAAAGCAAATTGTAAAATTTTGTAAATGACGTTGCCGTAGCCTTCTAACTACTGATTGAAGCAAGCCGCATACAACGTGTAAGAACCTTTTAGCTCACAGGCAAAAGCAAAAAGCTCCGCCCGCCGTTTCAGGCAATTAATAATTCCCATGCTCAAGACCGACCTGCATGAAACTCAAACACGTTACGGCTGTGTTCATGTATATTTTCCATGCAACTTAACAGGCCATAAATTGGAGCAGAGAACATCTCGGCGTTCTTAGCTCAGATACCCCTCATTAGCAACCTCAGAGCAAGCTTAATTAACCGTGCGCCGTCTTGCGAGACGATTTATCGCGCCGCATCTATTAACCGCCGAAATTTTATCAGTGTCAGCAGATAATATTTACGAGGATTTCCATCTTGGTGTAAATAAAGTGAGTGAGACCTCCAACAGTTTAGAGGAGAAAGGAACGGAAATGAGCTAGGAAAAGTACAGATGGCATGTTTTGTAATTGTTATAAGGTCTGAAATTGAATGCCTTATTTGCTTATTCAATTTTATGATTGTACGATGTACCTATATACTCGCGTGATGAATTTTGCAACAAATAATAGTACGCACCTATTAACAAGTTTAAGTAACTAGCTTAAGCTATGAACAAGTTTAATTATTACCGAAAACGAACAATAGCAGAGATACAAAAAGACTCCCACGACTTAAATTTCCCCAATACCTTTTTTATTTTTTAATTTAAAGCCAAATCATTTGAATACTCTTAGTATCGGGCTACTTTTTTATTTTCAGCGTTGAATCCAGCACTTGGACAATGTAACAATACGGTATTGTCTGTTCCAGGTCGCGACGGCCAGACGAGGCGTAATCAAGAGCGCATGATACACCCGGTGCGCCCGTAGTGCTGCCAAGTGCTGCGATGCGACGCGTAATACTAGGTACGTTTCCATGGAACGATATTTCACGTTGCTGCCAAATATGCACAATTCTCGTCACAGAGCGCAGAGGGGTGAGCACGAACATTATAGTAATGTATTCGTGTCGCCCAAACGTCAGAAACTGACAGTTTCCCCATACAAATTGACAAGATCACGATAGGTTTACGCTGCGAATGCGTACGACAGTTGTTCGGGCTCACCCCACTGAACGATTAATTAAGTAGGCAGAAATAATTGTCGTATCTACTCGTACTTTAAATTAGACCTAAAAGTTTACATTCACTCTTGCAACTAAAGTATCGATATTAATATGGCGAAATAAAAACATCCCTCGGATTACACGAACATATGCTTAATAATTAATTGGACAATTGCAGACATGTGGTAAAAAAAAGTTTGTAAATACATTTAAAACTCGCGGACCCCGCAGACGTAGTCCTGTCTGTTGTTTTTTATTTATTTATTATTTGTCAGAACGATCCCTGTACTTTAAAGAATATCATAAAAAAGGATTGGTAAAATTGATCCAGGCGTTCTTGAGTTATGCGCTCACCAACACATTTAAAGTGTGAGCTTTGTATGAAGATCTCTGTAGTCTTTAATCTCATTTATTTTGGTCCTACAAATGACGGTGTACCTGGCAGCACTATTCGTCTCTAATATTCGCAGTGCCTACGCAACAAGCAGAAACAAATTATTTTTTACCTGGCGCACAAATTACATTTTGCTAAGAAACTCCGCAGATGAACTTGTGAATGACAATTCTGCTTATCCCTATAATTTGTTATTGAATACCAGTTCTTATCCAAATTATGTCCAGGACTCTTACTGAGCTTTATTTAATCTTTCGAAAACGTGAAATCCAATTAGTTTTTAGGTATATACTATTGATATATATATACTATTGAGTTTTCGCAATGAAACCTAGTAAGTAATTAACATTACGTAGCCATCTTAGTTAATCAGCTAGACAGCCATTATTGATGGCATTCAAGATAGGAGGAGAGTCTAGGATAAGAAAACCCAATAACAGTAAGCCGGTATGTCAGCAATAATGAAATTTTGCGAGTAGAAGATATCTAAGTAGTCCCCAGACACAAATTACGTACTAAATACTTGCAATCTACTAAATTTTTGTATCTTATTTTAAGATCGTCTCCATTATCGTTATGCTGCATTAAGAAATATTTGTATGCAGTTAATTCTTGAAGACAAAATACACCTTTATCATTCGTATTCCTTAGTGCTTAAACAAACAGTGTCCTTTTAGAAAGGTCTAAATATATATTTATGGAATTAATTAAGCTCTGAATAAAACCGCAACCATATATTGTACGTGAATATAAATGCTATGCTTAGTGTGAGAGTGGCAAAAAATGACTACAGAGATACAAATCGTGTTAAATTTTCAGAATTTTAGACCCAGACCACGCCTGCGAAACTCCGTCGCCGCGACTTGCGTCAGATAGCGTGTCAAACAATCTCCGCGCCTCAATCGCTTTCAGTCGCGAGTCGCAGAAAAGTATGCCGCTGTATGAGAAGCCTGAAATGTATATCTCGATGAACAGTTAGTTACACGTTTAATCGGCTAAAATTAAACGCTATATTTGCACAAGTAAATCCACGGGGACCCAATAGTAACAAACATAACTGTACCTTTACAAACAAACGTCCTCCGGCAAACGTTCCGGGGCGGGCGGCGTGCCGCGGCGGGCGGTCGCGTGGCGCGCGGTCATTCCGCGCCCGCCCGCGGGACCCATACAAAATAGTTATGACCACATAACCTGTCTAATTATCTGTACCTAATTTCTTCCTTCTTTTGTTAAGCCGTCAGTACTGATGTTGATAAAAAAATATGCTACAATTTAAGCCTTGTAGAGGCATTTATAATAACAGCCAAGATAAAAAGCATTAACAACAATTTATGGGCTTTTAATGAAAAGAGTATTTTAATTTTATGGTCAGTTTTACAAGGATTAAAGTTACGTTATTGAAAGTAGCTTAAAGATAGCCCGAAATAAAACTGAATCTTTAACTCCTCAAACTGTAACAAAACGGTTATCCATTTAATTAAATTCAAACAGCGACCGTATTTTCGAGTGCTAAATACTTACAATAAATTCCAAGATGAAAAGGGATACGGCCTAAAAAAATGAGCAAAACACAAATAAATTGTTTGAGAGGTGCTCTGATTCTATTTAAGTGGAAAAAAAACCCTTATTGATTTTGTAACAGAAATATAGATACTTAAGAGTTAAATTTTCTTGAATTCCAGATTCTTTGGCATATTATTGGTGACGAACTTTGACCTGTCTAAATACTTAGGTATAACTTTTGAGTTACTATATAGCATTAACAGTGCAAATTTCTTTGCAATGTGTAAAAGCACACTTAAAGATAAACGAACTGCCACAGGCGGGACTTGAACCCGCTGCTCTCTAGCCATCGCCCGGCTTGCGAGAATGCGGGTTTTTTTAAGTCTGTTTTGATTGCACATAGGTATAACTGCTCAAAAGGTTACATTATGGTACCTATATCGGTAGTAAAAAGAATGAAAGAAATAATAAACAACAACATCACATACAATGATCTGACTCCGTGGCAAGTAGCTTAAGCATTTGTAACACCAATTCTGAATAAAGGTTTGAATTGAAGTCAACTTATGAAATAGGAACATGTATTATAATGTATGGGTTTAATTGTTCTAGTGCTTCATTCACGTCTTGTATTTTTATTTATCTGGAGATATCTCCGAGAGGAAACGTGCTGACGGACGTTTGTAGACTGAAGCTTAATTAACTGTTCATTTGCTTTCGTTAAAGTTTGCACTTAATTACACCCTGAAGGCATCGATAGCAATCGGTATTTTTTTAAACTTTGTTCAACCATAATGTCTGAACTTTTAACGTTTTTTAAAATTGAATTTCGGAACTCCCAGTCCAAGTCCCAGTTCTATTTTTGTCAGTGAATATGAGATATAAAATACTAGCTTCCCGTCAGCGACTTCGCCCGCTTGGAATTCGGCTCTCTAATATACGAGTATTAAGCAAAATATTGCCTATGTTTATCTAGGGTAATGTAAGATTCGAATGGTAAAAGATATTTTTAAATCAGTCCAGTAGTTATTTAAACATACATTGAAATCTTTCCTCTTTTATTGTTTCTTTGAAATCTACAGTAATATTAGTAAAGATTTTAGCCTCAGTCTCACAATTATGAAAAGCTTTTAATGTTTTGATAGTAATACTTAACTTCTCATGTGGGTAATGCCTAATATAAGGTCTAAGCTAGATAGGTTGTTGTGGTATTACCTTGTTGTATCCCTTATTACATTCTCTGCTTGCTCTGTTGCTCTCGTAATGCCTACACGTGCTGTAGCTTTTAGCTGCTTACATGGGATCAGAGCGATTTATGTCAAGTTAATATTGTCTACGATCTCTGCAGTTTCTTATAGATACTTAGAAGCGAAGAAGAAAGTACATATTGTAGCTTTAATTATAACATTATTTCAAAGGAAGATTCCAACGGCTTATTTCGAATTATTATAAGAAATAGCAAAACATTTAAAATTCCGTTATATAATTAATGTTCTCTACTCTAACCCTCCCGACGTAAAACGTCATAAAATTGGTTAAAGCAAATTCTTAATGACTTTTACCTTTATTGTTTAAAATAGAAAATGTTGCTCAAGGCACTTGTGAATCCTGATACGAAAACCTTTATCTACTTTTAAAAAATTCTTTTATGATCTTGAATGAAAAAAATAGATAAACAACAATAAATCTTACTTACTTTTAATACACTTGTCACTTTTGTAGTAAAAGTAGGTCATGAAAAAACAACACATGAAATGACAAACGCGATTTCTTTTTAACCCGGATTCATTTCAGTAGTAGGTAAACATGTCACATATCACAAATCACAAAATTTTATGTTCCCGTGTACAATTACAATTTGAACAGTTTTTTTTACCCACAAGAAATTGTTATTGTATAGAAAATTTGTTGGTTTAAAGAATCCTACTAACGAAAAGGGCAAAATTTTTTCGAATGTAGGCTACGTCTCTTACAAGGTTTGGAGATAAAAGGGAAACTATTTAGATGCTACAAGACCGAAAATAAATTAAAAATACCGTTTAGCTGATCACACTTAACATCGAAGTAGCAGTGTTTACTTTTCAAAGTTGTTGTTCGTAATAAAGAGCGATGCATATCTGATTGGTCAGTCGACAGTGAAGAGGTTATACGTTGGAACTACGTTTGCTCATAATATTTTCAGCAGCTGCTTTCGTATAAATCAAGAAATAAGTAATGGAATTAATTAGTAGCAACTTATTGACATTAGCGGCCCAGCGAGCCGCATTTAATCAATTTGCCCAGCGCTTAACACAACCGCTTAGCAGCCGCCTAACGAAATCAGCGCAGCCCGCTCGTGATGGGCTGAACAAAAGAAATAATACGCTGTTGCAGACCTATTAATTATTTACCCATGAGTGGTTAAAGTATGCGCCAGTTCAAAATACATAAATTAATGTTTTGCTAAGCCAACATTTTAATACAACAAACAGTGTGACTGAAAAGTCAGTAATTGAGTAATAAATCTTTACTGAAACAACTTCGTAGCTACGAAACCCTTACTCAAAAGATTGATGCTCAGCGTAAGTAGAGTAAGGATCTGAACTTATTAAGTAAACAGCTAATTGAACCCAGTTCCACTGGCGAGAGTGTGAAGAGTGCAATCAACTTTGCTTCCAAACTTTGTCTTTCGAAGAGCACCAGTGGGGCCATACTCTCACAGTGTACTTAACACTTTACGTCAACTCGAACTTTAATTCGTTCCGTTCATAAAATTAAATCGCAGAGTCCCTCATAAGTGCTTAAGTTCCTGAGTAGTTAACTGTCTCCGACCTTAACTACTTGCAGTAATTATATTATGAGGTAAGTTAAAATAAAATAGTGAAAGTGAAAAAGTGGCGTAAAAAAGTGCAAAATATGAGCACATTTCTTTTGTACTTTGACCTAAGTACCCTAATATTTACAAGTGTACCTATTTAAGTGCATACTTTTAGCGAGAAGTATGTTTAAATCTAGCCGTGCGGTAATGTATTTTAATATGTGAAGGAGTTTATAGTTATACGGAAAGGTTACAAACAACTCAATAATCTACAAATTGGAATTTTGACATTGGGTTGGTAATACATCTACACTAATATTATAAAGCTGAAGAGTTTGTTTGTTTGTTTGAACGCGCTAATCTTAGGAACTGCTGGTTCGATTTGAAAAATTCTTTTTGTGTTGAATAGACCATTTATCGAGGAAGGCTATAAGCTATATAACATCACGCTGTAACTATTAGGAGCGAAGAAATCATGGAAAATGTGAAAGAAACGGGGAAAATTATTCATCCTTGAGGGCTTCCGTTGCGTTCGCTGCGAAAACGGTTCAAGATATCAAAAATATTTGTAAGAAAGAATTATTCCTCTTAAAATGACCTCAAAAAATGTCTGCGACAGTACGAGTATACAGGGTGTAAAAAAAACCTTAACGAAGCCGAATACCACATATTCTACCAATTGTTACGATCATTTTTTTCCTTTACACCATACCTGGGAAGTTAACGGTTACTGAGATATTGATGGTTGAAGTTTGAAAAAAAATTTGATGATTTTTACAGAAATCACTTCTGTCCGTTATAACTGAACTTATTTCCAAAGAAACATGATACAAATTTTCACTAGTTCTTTCATAAAAAGCCTCTAAATGGCACACTCCGCAATTAACAGCGGACACTCGAACCGAACCGCGTCGCGGCGGCGTAAAGCAACACGCCCCGCGGTGTCTTTTCTGCGTGCGCGCTGTACATTGCGGGTTAGAATTAAATTATTTTTTTTGATGTCAAAAAATAAAAGTTGTTTCCCAGCCAAAATAACTTTTTCATACGATTTGGTTTGATGTACTGAACGCGTGGTTGACGGCTTCGTTAAGGTTTTTTTTACACCCTGTATGTCTATCTTTTAAGATCAAGTCACTAGAACCGTTTTTGTGGTAATGAAATTTGGCCGAAGTTAATGCATTATTTGTTAAGAGTTGTATCAACGTAATAATATTGATCTTTATAAATGTGTTGTTGATTAAGAGTATTTAATTGTGAACAAAATTGTCTTTGACATTACTTAACTTCAATGAATATCTTAGAAGATATTACAATTATAAAATAACACCAATATAAAATTCGCCCGCGCCGCATGATGTGCAAAACATGACGCTGCAAGGAAGAGAGGCGTTGCTTGCGAGCGACGCGGAGAGGGGGGTGTAGCTCTACGAGTTACCATGAAGAACCAAAATTAGATTTAATTAATGACCAGTTCCGTCATATCTTCACGTCGACCCTACCGCAGTGCCTAAAAAGCCGGTTGTTTAACCAATGCGTCTTGCCAGTCTTATTAACCTGCGGAGCCGAAACGTGAAACATGACAGTCAAGCTGGCTCACCGACTACACGTCACTCAGCGTGCTATGGAAAGGTCCGGAACGAGGTCATACGACATAAGACTAAGGTAACTGATGTTGTTAAAAAATGTAGCAAGCTAAAGTGGCAGTGGGCTGGCCATGTCTGTCGCAGAACCGACGAGAGGTGGAGCAGGAAGGTTCTTGAATGGAGACCACTCTTAGGTAAACGTAGCGTGGGACGCCCCCCGGCTAGATGAAGAGACGACTTGAAGAAGGCAGCTGGTATAGTGACTGGATGCAAAGAGCGGGAGATCGTGCGCTGTGGCGGTCCTTGGGGAAGGCCTATGTCCAGCAGTGGACTGTAACAAGCTGATACGATGAATGACCAGGTGACCGCGTATAATAATCTGGGACGAATGTTCCATGATCCATAGAGCTCATGTAGAGGGTCTAGATAGGACTCTTAGAGATATAAGAAGCTGTGATAAATTATCATCATAAAATTACTGTTATGTTTGCGGGGGACTTTCGACAAACTGTAATAGTAAGGGGAACAAGGGCAGACATTGTAAAGTCTTGCCTTAAAAATACCCCAGTATGGAAGTTTGTGAACATCTTAAAATTAACTACAAATATGAGAGCACATTTGGGGGAAGTAGAAATAGTCCTCCAGGCCGATTTCGACCACGGCGGCCAATCTCAACAGAGATCAGCCAACTACGCAGGAGATATTATAGTGCACAAGTGTGAGCATAATAAACAAGTGCACTCTCAAACTGCACTGTTCCATCACTCTCAAAGTTCGGTGAGACGGCAATCCGACATGACCGGAGAGAGATCAGGCGCACGACCTGGGATTCGAACCCAGGACCTCTTGGATGTTAGGCAGAAACTTTGCCAACACCAACAAGGCAGTGGTAGGGAGATAGTATAACTTTTCCTTCAAAGTTACTTTTAATAGAACGTACCTCACTTTGAAAATAAAATTGCAATTGAACGACATTATGGATTAAGAGTGAGTTACATTGAGGACTTTACCTATATCGAAAGTTCACCCTGAAATAAGCGAAATAGAAAAAAAGATCATCAATGGATGTGTCAAAGTGCAATATTGGGAGTGAGAAACTACGAACGTAGACGAAATTAATAAAATAATTATTTGAACACAAGTAACCTTTCCCCATATTCCCTCAAGTTAAAAATAGGTGCCCCCATAATTTTACTTAGAAATCTTAAACCACCCACTTCAAATCTAATTTCTTCGCAATATGTAACGTGATGGTTGCAATAGTTTAGACTGGCGACGAAGTCGCGGGCTTAGCTAGTAACTGAATAAGATGTAAACGGTAATCGGACGCGTGAGGACTTCATTACATCAAATAATAAACTTTCTCCAGTCGGCGCTCATTTGCTCACCCACCGCTCGGCTGAGCCGAGGCTCCGATTTACAATTTTAATTATGGTTTCCCGTTAACATCTGTGTAATTCAAACCGCTTTTTCTCATTTGACCTTGTTGAGTTAGAGGTACAAGTAATTTATTGTGATTTTGACGATTGAATAAGATCGGTAGGCACAGATTTATTATTCCAAAACAAAAAAGTACATGCAATTTATTAAAGCAAAAAAAAACAATAGTATTTTCTAATGTCTCATGCGGACTGACCTGATTTCTTGTTGCACAGGGACGGTTGCAGCGGAGTCATCAGGTGCTTTGTGCTGTATTTGCGGCGGACCCTGTGCAGACGTCAGCGCTAAAGCTTTATAGCGGGACTGCTCCGCGGTGGGCAGGACGATGTCCACGGATCGTGAGCGCAGACTCGAGCCGGGCACGGTCAGGGAATTGTTCGTGCCATTTATTTCCTCGGCTCGAGCTCCTCCGGACACTTTCGAAAAGCAGGAATCCACGGACGCAGCGCGATCACGTTTGAGGTCGGGCACAGCCAAGTAAATGTCGTAGACGAGAGTGTCCCGCGGTGCGGCGCTGCTGGCGGCGCCTTCCTCGGAAGCTCGCACATTTTCGAGCGAGCTGCCCGTTGGTTCGACGAAGAACGCTTCTTGCCGCGAAATGGATCGTCTTCTTTGAGGTAGAAGTGGTGGTTCATCGCTTGGAGGTTGGAGTTCAAATGACGGTGCGCCGGGAGAGGGCGGCGGCGACTGCGGTGGCGGCGGTGCTGCTACAAAAGTCCGCGGCGGCGGTGGCGGTGCCAGCAGCACCCGCGGCGATTCCGTTTCGCTTTCGTCGTCGTCGTCGTCATCTTCGGCCGAGGATGAGGCCAGGGGTCTCTCAGGCGTGACCCGCTCCTCGCTGCGGCGAACCAGCCAGGTCTCCATGTGGCGGCAGTGGACGCATGGTGGCGGTGTTCCCTTGCCCGATCGACGGCGAGACCATAGGCGCGGTACCTGGTGTAAAAAAGAAAAGCGTGTGTTAACTTAACGCCAAATAACCGAATTATAAATACAGCAGACACTTAAATACGTTTTATTATATTTCGCTTTTCTCTGCAGTGTAGATGTTATAAAAAAAATTAATTTTAGAGCAGGCTATGGCTCGTTTTACCTTATAATTGAGGTCAGGCCTGTGCCCATCATCATTTCAGCTGCGCGCGCCGGGCTGCGGGACGGCCAGCAGCGCGCCCGCGACCGCCTCCAGCTGGATCTCATCTCACTAGCACTACGTGTGGGAAGTCTGTTTGATGTATGTTAACCTCCAGGGAAGTGCCCGAGTCATCAGAACCGGCGGAGTCGAAGGAGCGGCTGCGCGCGCCGGCTGCGGGATGGCCAGCAGTACGCCAGCGCCGCCTACAGCTGGATCTCATCGCACTAGCTCATCGTGTGGGAAGTCTGTTTAATGTTTACCTCCAGGTAAGTGCCCGAGTCGTCAGAGCCGGCGGAGTCGAAGGAGCGGCTGCGCGCGCCGGGCTGCGGGACGGCCAGCAGCGCGCCCGCGCCCGCGCCCCGCGCAGCCTCCAGCTGGATCTCATCGAAAGACGCCGACCGCACCTGCACACACGCATCGATATACTAATACTCTTAAGTCACACTAATATTATAAATGAGAAAATTTCTTTGTTTGGATATTTGGATGTTTGTGCGTCAATCACGCTGAAACTACTGAACAGATATTGATTAAATTTTGGTATAGAGGGTATGAGCTGACTAAGGTAATAGGATACTTTTTATCCAAAACTAGACTTGTCGCTTCGACAACATCTCCTAAATCTGAAGTGAAATTAAAGCACACTTAAAGAACAAACCCATTAGTACGTGTAACGGTAGCTCAATTGGGAGAGTAATCGCCCGGCTTGCGAGAGGTGCGGGTTCAAGTCCCGCCTGTGGCAATCCCATTTTTTCTTTAAGTGTGTTTTAATTTTACATTGTAAAGAAATTTGAATTGTGAATGCTAAAAAATATAATAACTTAATACTTTTAAACACACTGCAGATGTTATTAAAATAAAACTCGTGATTTAAAGTAACCAGGCGACATTTTAAACCCTTTATAGCACCAATGGTCACCAATGCCTATGGTTTTCATATATCAAAGACAACAATTGTGGACGGACATGTAACGTGTGACATGAAACTTTTTTATTTATTTAGATATTGCATTAGAAAAATTCGATACCCATACCTACTTAGTTCGTAGAATATAATTTATACAAAAGCAGCTGTAATTTTTTGAAATACACTTAGTAGAGTAATAACAGACTTTCTATTTTCTTGGAAAGCAATAAGCCAATCAAATGTGCCTTAACATTTTGAACGAGAAAATAACTGAAGTACTATCATTTAACTGCCTAGAACGGCTACGGCTGCGTTATAACAAGAGTAAAATTCCAAAAACAAGCTTATATATACTGAAATTCCCCAAATTTATAAAGTTTCTTTGAAAAGCCTGAAAGGCTATCAAAAATCCTCTAAAAGTCTAGCGAGCGATTTTACTAGTTTAAGTTTTTCCAACCACTTTGATCCCGAGCATCCGTTGATATCACTTATTTATTTTGTTCATTCTGCGCACCAACATTCAATTTGTTTCAAACTGCAACGTATTTTGCTGCATTTAATTTTCTGGCTCAGCGACACAGCGTGCCCGCGACGCCACTAACTCGGAAACTAGCACTTATGACACCAACTTAAAGTATAGCAGACACAATTTTTCTGCTCTAGCTTTTTTTATTCTTTTACAGAGAAATTACGGCTAAACTTACAATGCACTTATAGTCTGACCTTCCGTGAATGCACTTACAAAAGTTCTTAGTGGTACAAAAGATAAAGTGGGACGACCGTTTACTTAGCCAGTACAGTATATCACTGTTAGTATTTCTCTAGGTCTCCACTCGCATGCAGTTTAATAGTGCCTACATACACGCTTGTTGCCTTTGAAAGGCCATGTTTATTTTATTTTGTTTTGCTCTATTGGCACACCAAATTTCAAAAAGCATGTAATTAATTAGATTTTAAAGAACTAGATTGTAACCTTAAAACGTGTATACACAGCATTAACAAGCTATACTTAAACAAAACACTACAACCTTCTTCATGTTAATTCAATTTGGTGTATGTAACGGCGTAGTTCCTGACTACGACTCTGCTTACTACGCATTTGCTTTTCGTGCTACGGCGTAGCTGCGTAGGACGTGCCGTACAATCAAGATTCGATTAGTAATAAAGTAAAAAGTTAATTTTTAAATACTCTACCAAGTTGATTTTCCTGTATCTTATTTAAATGACCAGGAACTTATCTACCTCGTCTCAGAAAACAGAAGGTTAATGATAATCTGTATAGATAAGATTAATAAGTATTAAGTTTTTTGATGAACAGCCTTCCATTTTCATGTTGATAAATAATAATAATATTTTTAACGATCACACACACCAGTTACCTAGCCCCAAACTGAGCCTAGGCCTGTGCTATGGTTACGAGGTAATGGATAGAAATACTTAAATACATTTATAAACACCCATGACTCAGGTGCAAATGCTCGTGCCCATCTCTCAAACATTTGCCCCTAGCAGGATTCGCAGCAGCCGGTTTTGCAGTCTGTACCTCATTAACCATAGAAACACTAGACTAATATATTTTTTTATCCATAATAAGATCGCTAATAAAAATGGTAATACTGAGAAAAGCTACGTAAAATTTATATTTTCCATTTCGTGATGGATAGCATTGATATTTTATCTAAAAACATAAAAAGAACTGCGATCCGCCAATTGTACTAAAAATACGTCTACAAAAAGTATTGGGGAAAAGTGCTATGAAACTGACAAAAGTATGTACGAAAACCTGTAGTTGTTGTGCAATTGGTAGTTTTTTAAAGCACCTATGTTACAGCTGTATTAAAGCAGGTATGAAAAACTTTGTCAACTTTAGTGGAAACACATGTAGATATTCTTTACAACACACGAATAGATACTCGTATAAGTCATAACGGATATATTTCTCACGTTCATAACTGTACGCCAGCCACAATCTCCCTAAACAATAATTTTCACCACTCATAACAACTAGCAAATTGTTCGTAGTTTATTGCATACTATTATTCACGTAATATCTTTTGATGCTATCATATTTAACAAAGGGCGAGCGGTTGGGGGCCCAGAAGTCAATTTTTAATGGAAATTAACTTTTTCTCCGTCTTTACAAAACAGACGTTCATAAAGTAATTTATCCAAAAGGTCTTAAAGTTTCCGGTCCGAAGTGTCAGAAGACAACGTTATTATTTAATAAAGGCATGTTGTTCTTTGGGTTTTAAATCTTTTATATTATTCACTTAGGTTTGGTCGCAACAACATAAAAAGGTTGTTACTATAAGCTATACCTACATTTTTTTTTTATTATTATGAATATTTGATATTTATTCTGTTTGACATATAAATTAGAAATTTTATGTTTCAAAACGCAAAAATAAGGCAAAATTTAATTAAACTTTAATTTCGATATCTATACATGTGTATGTATGCCCTGCTCTTGTCTATTATTAGGTTATGGGCAGAAAAAGAATACGATTAAAATACCTCTAGAATAACAGGATTACATAAAACGCGTAGTACGAAAGATTACATTGTAAAGAACTTACAACGTCTGTTCATTCGACATCTGAGTGTCACAACTTAACCTTATAAGTTTAAAAAGGGTTGCATCAACAACTATTATACTGTTCAATACACTAACTTATGTACCTAAAGCAATATACCGTTCTACTAAAGGGCAGATCAGTCACTTCAGCAGTCAACACTGTAATTGGTAGTTAGTTTATGATTGATTGGACTAGATTAACTTGATGCTTAACTAATCAGGTGCTACAATTATATCGTTAGCTCATGGTAATGCCCTACGGGACATCACATTTCCATATTTTTGATGTTTCTGTTCTAAAGCAAAAGATTGCATATTTTTTAGCGTAGCGTAGAGGCTACGCAATGAATTTTTCTATTGCAATACCTTTTTTAAGAAATTGAAGCTCCTGTTAGAAGTGAGTATTACGTGTTCTCGACAAACTTACGTATCAACTAGGATTTACGTGAGTCTTCAAACTTAGCGGAGCGTTTGCAGTAGTGGGACTTTTTAGATCATTAATTACTTACTTATATAGGGAACACACGCCACGCTACCGTCAACTACCCTTACTTCTCGCGTTTATCAAAGCCTTAAGATTTCTTTGATCCATTATTTTATTTTAAAAGTAATGGCGAGACGTGTTAACTTTAAAGCCAAGGACATTGCAACTCGCGACTTGCGACTGTCAGAGGTTTAGCCGCGGCCACTGGTTGACCCGCTGTCAGCCACGATTCACGGAGACGGGATGCCGTATATGTGAGCGCTGGCATTAGTCCTTACCTGTTTCGGCACTTCGAGGCTGCTCTGCGTCTTCATGTCGGCAGGCGTGGGCGTGCGCGACCGTGTGAAGGTGCTGCGCAGGCGGTGCATAGCGGCCGGGGCGGGCGGCGCGAGCGCGCCCCATCTCGCGGGCGGCCCGCCCCGCCGCCGCCGCGCGACCGCCGATCTGCACGCAGCCTCACCACCGCTGCGATTGGCAATTCTTTATTAGTGGTCTATAACTTTTTGTGTGAGCTGACAATAAAACACATTTTGAATCAAAGCCTAGTTACAAGTACAGACGCTAGCATATTAAGAATAACAATTTCGTTGTCAATAGCACTAATTTTCTTAAATGTTGCTTCAGAGTGTAGCTCGTCAATTGATACGTTTTTACGTCACGGTATTTTAGATTCAAACTACAAAACACATTTTAAATCTGACACATAAGAAGCAGGCGCCAGCACATCACACAATTTTTCATTGCATCTAACAATTATAAAGACTGCACAATTATGTTGCAGAAGTTGTGGCAATGTAAGTATGATTTCCATCCCGTTTTTATCTGTATAGAAAAAAAATGTAGACAAGTTTCTCATGAAGTACATACGAAAGTAAACAAAACTCGTACGTAAGTAAGTACATTAAAAATGCACACAAAACATTTGACCTCATCCTTGAAGCAACATTTCGTTACATTAATAAGTTAATGCAATCTACTAAAATGTTTACTGTACAGACACCTTGTCACTGTCACTACGTTAGATACAAAGCATTTAAGATTATTTTGAAAGAAAACACATTCAAAGTAATATTTGCTGTTACTTACCCAATGTCCTAACTACAACAGATAGGACCACAATGTTATTTGTAGGCGTCAGAAGAGCTATTTCGAAAAACTAAATCCGTCAAAACGATAACGTGTACGATGTATGAGATGGCCTAGTTTTCTCTTGACGTGCTGTCATATGTAAGTGTGTCATAAAACGAAAATACGATCATCGTTTTGACGGATTTTGTTTTTCGGAATAGCCCTTCAGGCATCATCACACGATTTGATAAAACATTTTGTTGACGTTAATTACTTCCCTTAGCTCCTTTTAAATTTCCGAGGCGCAGAGGTGGCATTGATGAGACACAAGCCCTGTGGATCCTATTTTGCATACCTATTCAAAAGGGCCTGCCCTAAATATTCAACTCGAATGACGCTCTCCCGCTCTTAATTCGCGCGAAAGAGAAGACTGATGTTTAACGAATGAAATATTCGGCGCCAGCGGTTTTCAATAGGGCATCGGTATCTCTTGTCTCATTCTTGTTTGAGCTAAGTGGAATGTGCCCCAGGCGACTAAGTGATTATTGTGAATTTTAATTGGATATTAATTTGAGAAAACAAATTTCATATAAAGTTTTAGCAGTTATTCAATTGATCGAATAGAAAGTACGACGGTCAAAATTCTCGCAAAAGTAAAGTTCGGAGCCCAAGTAAAAATTAGATATACTTTTTGCACCGCATCAGGGGCGGCCTTTTCCCAATTTATCCTAATACTGTGTGACAGTGTAATCGTTCGGACGCTGCCTTCCGCGAGCGATGACGTTGGATGCCGTCCTCAAAGCTTTTCGTTCAACTCGGGATCGGGAAACCCAATCACGATAACGTTTGCATGTCAAATACACGAGTTCCCTGCCGGGACCTGATATTTAATAACTGTCAGCGCTATAAGATCAAGCCGAAGAGGTGAATATGAAGGTTCCGAAACGGTGAAAATATTGGGTTTTAGCAGAAGACATTTTTTTTGGAATCTTTAATACCCTGAAGCCTAACAATAAATAGCAGCTCATTTGAAAGAATCTCAACTTTATAAAATAATTACTGAAACCGTTTTTTAAGACAACAAAATGTTAAAAAGAATTTTATAATAATAGTCCTCCTGGCTGATTTCGACCACGGCAGCCAATCTCAACAGAGATCAGCTAACTACGCAGGAGATATTATAGTGCACAAGTGTGAGCGCAATACACAGTTCACTCATTGTTCCATCGCTCTCAAAGTTCGATGAGACGACAATCGGACAAGTCGGATCGGACAAAACCGGAGAGAGATCAGGCGCAGGACCAAAGGCTTAACGTGCTTTCCGAAGCACGGGGGTGTAACACTGCCAACTTCCTAACTCCGAGCTGTTTTTGAGAAATTCATGACAGAAAATCTCAGGACAATTTTATTGCTCGACCTGGGATTCGAACCCAGGACCTCTCGGATGAAAGGCAGAGACTTTTCCACTACACCGAGGCAGTCACTTTTACAGATTTTATAATAATACCCTATTTGATAAGAAAGTATGAAGTAGATAGAATGTCTTAATTTGTTTTTGTGTGAAATGCCAGTAATTTTGTAGGTTAACTACCCTTGACTTACTTGCAGAAATTTAAGTGGTCGGTGATCTTATCTAGCAGCTCTATATTTGTGATTACCCATCAAAACAACAAGAGGGCTTTTGCAAAGCCGTATCTGGATTCCTCTGTCCTCTTCCTGCGCATTTTATTTATTAAGCCCATAAGTCAACACGATATCATGCGAATGTGCTTTCTACCGCAAAACATTTATTTGCCTTCTCGTGCTTGATGATATGAGCTTTTAAGTAAAACATATTTAATAATGTAATAATGTTTTACTGCCATGGAATAAAGGTTGAAAGGTCGTAACCTCAACCCTGCAGCACTCAGTTTAATTAGTTTTTCCACAAGTTACATTTTGATACGATATGTCTTCGTTCATAATATAAGTTTGCCGGATAGTACTAGTCGTCAAGCTTATTCAATCCTGGCTTACGTTAGATTCAATTCGAATTGAATGTTAGTTGTTGAACGTTGTACTGTAAACATTCGCTACAGCACCTGCTGTGGGTGAGCCAGCAAACAACCGGCATTATGTTTCGAGCGCAACGTAACGACTTGTTCCGCAGGCGCTCGACGCTTCATAGAGGTACTGCGGATGAAGTAGTGAAGGAAGACATGTATGAGGAAATGTCTAACGGTGATGAAGAGGGAAAATATCATATTATTCTTTTTCAACTGACGCGTGTACCATTATCATGAAGGGGTACAACACTAAAAGTATTGATGACAGAGATGTGGATAATTAATTATCCTAAGTCGCGTTCGGCCAGCGCAATAGGGTTTTTTTTGCCTTACAAAATATGACATACTAAGCTAGCTGATCTGCTCTGTTTAAAACAGCTCTATTTAGCCAATCGCCTCGTGGCTCGTCGCGTCCAAGATGACGTCGTCAGTATACCAAGTACAATCGAGACGGGCTTAGCATATATGAGTATCAGTAATTTATAAAATGGAGTAGTCATGTAGTAAGTATGGCTAGTGGAAGCTGTTCAAGTGTTACCATTTAATGCTACTGTATATGAATAAATAAAATGATTATTTTATTTATCTTCTCAGACCATATTGCACTCATTTACACAAATCGTGTAAAGCCCTGATCAATCAATATATTACAAACATATTTTTAACCTATATCACTTCTTTGTTAAACTTGTCTGTAATTTTTGTTTTGTGTTGTACAATAAAGTGTTAATCTATCTATCTATCTATTCACCCCTCTACTGAAAAAAGCCCTTTCCCAAGTTCCCAACCGTTACACTTTTTTTTACCGCTTAATCATTTGGTTTAGATATCTCAAGATGTAATGCTGGTTAAATAATTGAAATGAAATAAAATAGACCTCATCATTTGCATAGACTCATCATTGACTCTTCAAGGGCCGTTGAATTTCTCAAGTCTTAAGATACACACTAGTTAAGCACTTTGAAGGTAAACACCTCGCACGCCCCAGCGGCGCTTAGGCAGCGTGAAACTTTTTAGTCAAGTAGTTACGGCCGCCTCGCCTCACGCGAAAAGGCTTCGGCAAACAACGCGAAATTCGCGCGTAACGGAAACTTCCGCGCCCCTAGAAACCGGGTTATAAAGTATGAACCGCACTAATAAATAGCTTTGGTGGTGCTTTGTGTGGAGTGCTGCGAATAATCACAAGCGCCACGACCCCGGCAGGCTTGAACAAACTTTTATTATGCAAAACATGATCACTAAAACTTGTTCGCATTAGCATATAACAATTGGCAACGTAATTTTTCAAAATAAAATACAGTATTTTTTTCCATTCTTCAAATGTTTAAAAGAATACCTTATTTAAAGAACTGTCAACAAATAGTAAATACAAAGGTTATGTATAATTACTTCAAAATAACTAATAAGGGAGTAATTTACCTTAACCGATTTTGTTTACTTAATTACCAGTTGGCTGTTATTGAAATCTACTTTGAACGACTAGCTGTTTCATTTACTGTCAGCATTTAGTTAAACTACTTCACCAGCTGTTGAATGAAATAAAAACACTCTTCGTTTAATAATAAATGTTTTATTGGCAGTTGAAATAATGGGAACGGGTGATTCAAAATCAGACCAATAATTAGTGATTGAAACATAAATGGCATTTGACCCAAATAGGTACCGAGTAACAAAATATGTAAAAAACATCCTTGAAGTATGAAAAAAATAACTGTTGGTATAAAATAGCACAGGAAACGCGTCTTTTGTTTAGATTGAATACTACGACCTCTTTCTCAGATCAGAAACTACGACGCTTCAACGTCATTTAACAGGTATCTTATGTCGTAGTAAGTAGTATAATTGTCTCATTATCGCCGTTTCCCACTTCTCATCTAACAGCCAGGAGGTTCTTAATTTTCAGAATGATACCGTACATCTGCTGATTCAGCATTTAAATAAAACAGCTCGCAACAAGTGGGTAATTGACTTCGCACAATGGCGCTCATTAGTGCCACGCCGCGGGCAACAAGCTCATAGTCCTATGGCTACGAGCTAGTGCGCCATAGAATAGGGTAGTTGCCAATTCCGATTGTGGAAGTACTTTTTTAGTAACTGTCAAAAAGATTTTTACATGGAGCTTGTAGGGGAATATTACAGTATGACGTCATCGTGTATTCGCTACTGAGTAACTATTTATCGATTAGGGATGAAATGAAAAATAAAGTAGTATGTATTACAAACTGAAGAAAAAGGTCAATGAACGTTTTTTATTTCTCTTAAATAATGGATTATTTAAGAGGAAAACAGGTTTTCGAAAATTTATTTCATAGTGGCAACAAATTAACGAATGGTAAATGTAACAGGGATTATTATCATCAATTAATGAACCACTGTCTGATAAAGTCTTATTATCAGTACAAGTACATGTACCCAAATCCCATATTAATTAGATGCTTTGTTAACTTGCCTATAAGTTCCCGTTTACGAGCGCCCACTCCATTTTCAATTCCGTTAATCCGCTTTACAGCGACTTTTGGAAACGTTTTTCGTGTTTTGTTTTTATTTTCGACAGCCCTGTCCCTGTCAATCATTTATGTCCCCGGTTTTTTGTAGTAGTCATATTCCATTCAGTATACTCGTACAATGAAAACATTTGTGTTTTTCTGGAATAGAATGTTTTCGACATATTATTCCTGCGATACTCTTTTCATTTAGCTCTAGATATTAAAGTAACTTGATTAAACTAACGTGGAATCTGAAGTCGTCCTCGTGAACTTGTTTCATGACTCCAACAACCAAAAAAAAAGGGAAAATACCTACTCAATTATAAGTTATAATATATGGATTCATACATTGTCTAGTTGCGTGTTTTTCTGCGATTAAATGCGGCCTGCGAGCTCATTTTTTATGCATGACACGAAAATAATTACTGTTGCTCGTACAGCGAAAAAGCAAAGTAAGTATAATTTATTATAAATAGTGTCTTACTCACGCTACATAATTAAAATATTAGACAGGTACCAACTTCTCTTCTTTCCAAACGATTCTGGGAAAAGCTTAAATTTAAGTAAACACGACGTCACATTTAGCTTTCCATTTTTGTTGCAAAATCACCCTTTTTATGTAATTCTAAGATACCAGCAATGATTAACTTGACGTATAGCCGTTTGTAATTATGAATATGGATAATATATATATATATATATATATATATATATATATATATATATAGTACAAATATAAATATAATATAATACATGCAATTTTTTCATTTATAAATTTTCTAACTTTATTCCTGAATGACAGCTTTGAGTCTGATCTTTTGAGATCCAGGGGTAGTTAGTTCCACAGTCGCGTTGCCGCCACAGTGTAAGACTATGACGTACGATGACCGGTGAGAAGGTTTGGCAAGCTGGAGACCATCTGAGGAGCGAAGAGCGGTGAACATATATCTAAGACACGAAGGTGTCAAAAGGTTATTGAGAATGGTGTATAAGATGCATAGAATTCTGGTGTCTCTACGCTGACGAATGGGGAGCCAATTGAGTCGTGTTCTGTAACTGGGAACATGATCGTATTTACGACTAACCTCAACTACGTGGACATTACAACTAAGTGACGAGTCAATTAGTAGCCCCAGGTTTTTCACGCTAGTGCAGTAGGGAAACTTTATACGTTACCGGATCGATCTCAGTGAAGGTACGAGTAATTCTAGAAATCAGTCCTGGACTACCCATAATAATGGCCTGGCACTTGCAGGGGTTCACTGAAACACCAAAGCTGTGCGACCAAGACGAGGTATGATTTAAACTTTCGTTAATAACGTTGACAGTTGTAGAGATTTCAACAACATTCGACTGTACGTACAGTTGCAAGTCATCAGCGTAAAGATGGTATGAGCAGCGAAGTCTAAGGGTAATCAGGTTGCTTAAAACTGAGTATAGTAGAGGAGAAAGAATGCCACCTTGCGAGACACCAGATGTCAGATTATGCTAGTCAGAAATAGACGTTGAGGTCTTGATTCCAAGGCTAAAAGGCAAACTTGTAAAACTGCCCTGACCATTTGGTTGCACAGGTTACGAGTATGTTTGTACTTTGCCCAGTTTTCCTCAGATCTGTCCTTCACTGTAGGGTTTTTCTTAATAATTTAAATATGTACTAAAATTACCTGAATTTTGCATGAAAGATTATCAAATAATCTGGTTTAAGCAACAAAATGATTTCGTATCATTTAAATGTGAGGTAATATAATTAACGTCTTTCACTCTCAACTTACGTCGAAATTACCCTAACAAAACAATTAAGGCCGTTCTACGAGTATGTGACAATTTAATGGTATAGTTACTCTTTTCCAGTACAAAAACGAAGCTCTCTGTAACGTGATATCATAAATTGTAGTTAATCTTGATAACTTCCTTTCACAAAGTAGAAAATGTAAAGATTTTTTAAACAAAAGAAAAATAACCAAATATGACCCAAAAACAACTTACCTAACTAAAAATGGTTCATCTATGATCGATGTCGCAGGAAAATAACACAAACTTTGAACGTACTTAGGTAAATATATGGCTATATAATTCCTAATATGTACCTGCTAACAATTACATGGAAGTGAAGTAAGTAAAATGTGGTGAATTTATCGCTTGCAAACTTTTTACCTATTCACTTGTAGGCACACTTTTGTTATGATTGTGTGGTGTCACATTACACAGATAATGTAAGAAACTAAAATAATACTGATTTACTATCTTAAGCTATCCTAAGCAGACTCCAAGTGCAATAATCACCACATATACAAACAAGGCCCAAAGGTTAACCACATTATTTTTTGTAGGTATAACATCGTTTTAAAACCTGGAAAGCTTTCTAAAGGTCGCTTATTTACGTTGGAACCATCTAAAAGGTAAAAAAAACTCTGAATGGAACACAAAGGCAAGCAAGCGGAAAGTTAAGTAAACAATTAAATTATACTGGTAATATCCTATTCACGGTGACTGACGACATTGTAATCGCCGCTTATCCGAAAATTGCTGAAGATTAAATTTACTGGCTTCTTCCCTTCATTCGCCACACTGGGTTCTTTATTAAGTTAACGTAGGTCAACTTAAAATAAAATAGCGACTCCTATCACAACTTTTTTACAACTGGATATTCCGTAACCCTCCATTGAGCGATCTGACAAATTGATTTTTATCTGGAAGCGTGACGGTGGACGTAACCGAATATTGATCAATCAAATAAGTTAGTCCTCGTGTAAAGTTTGGTTACACACAAATTAGTGTTGGAGTGGCAGTTTTTCAATTTAATCTATTTTTATTGAATAATTTACCTGTTGTTTCATTGTTTTGAAACTCATTCGGATATAGATTACGCAAGAAGGGAGAGTTTCTGTGTATCTTCGAACACTCGATCATTCGACAGTACTGAATGGAGGGTTGGATGACAGAAGTGACAAATTCGGTAAAGCTACTCGAATCCACTCAAGATCGATCGCCTCTTTGAAACGTCACGTCTCAAACTCTCTAACTCTAAGTTGAAATCCTATTCTTCCTTATTCCCTTTCATGGCTTTTCGTTAACAAGCTTTCATCATAACCACTAAAAATAACAGAACAGTAGAGACTAAAACTTGAAATTTCAAAAGGCAATCCCTGCGAGGCATTAAGCTACCGCAAAGACCTGAGGGCCGAGATTAGAGGGATGCTCCGTAAATAATATAGTACCTCCTCTTAGGTAACCAATGCATCAAGCTCCCAATCTCAACGAACGAAAATCAGGTTTCTGTTGGCAAAACAATAGGTATCTACGGTAAGGTTGAATGGCTATTTTCACTAACTTTACGCTAAGCTTCAGAAGCTTATAGAAAACGATGTTAAAATAATACATCTAATAATACCTACTTACAATTATTCTAATTTCGTCTTATGAAATTGGTTTTATTGCCTTTCGTCGTGTAAGACGATGTTGGAGAATAAAAAATAATTTGAATTATAAAAGATTGCGAAAATGGACATCTTTACCTCAAGAAAACATCTGTCTCTTTCAACCGTCATTGGCCATTTCATCTTGGCGGATGATTATTCTTGTGTTCTTGGTATGTTTTGGCGTCACGACATCTTTTGTCACATGCGTCTTTGTTGAAACTTGAACTATAGGGGAGAAATATTGCTGGGTGTTTTTGAACCAGTGGCTTAAACTGGGAGGTAATATAACTAATGTACTAACTCCAAAAAAAGTGCAAGTAGTAAAGAAATAATCACAAATTGTTTAAAAAAAAATTTATTCTAAAGTTCCATACTATGTAATTATATTTATTATTACGTGTAAATTGTGGTTTCATCTGACTACAAATGAATATTTTTAAAACCTCAAAATCCATGCATTTTTTTTTATAACAGCACAAAAAATTCACAGCTGGTTTGTCTAGAAAGTATTTTTATTCACAGCAATTCCTGAACAAACTTTATTGTCTGCTTCACTATAATTATGCGTTTCCGCTAGGCGTATAAATACTAGACACACCCAAACTAATTTAAATTGTATTGGATTATGTACGCTAACAATTCACCCCGCTTCATTAATTAAACACATCTAATTAAAACCAATCAAGATTCATGTAGCTACCGTATATCCGGAATGAAGCTTGAAGTGTAACATAAATATGCACTCTAGGCTTGTGTAATAACGCCTTTTTCGCATACCGAACCAAAACTATTTATTGGTATTTGATAACGGTTTCTGAAACTATTTATTTTCTGAAACTATTTATCGGTAAATACGTATGAATATCTTAACAAACAGTTACTCTCAATGTTTATCATAACTGTGAAACCCGTTCAATACTATTTTTCAAAAATATTTAAATACCGATACGGTTGATAATACAGTCTTTTCAAGTTTTAATAAAACAAAATAGGGTTTATAACGTTATGGTAATTGGAATAAGGTTTAAAATTACTAAGTGATACGCATTCGATTGCAATAACGTGTTATTTCCGATAAATAGTTTCAGTTCACACCAATACATAGTTTTTGGGTATCGTGTCGATACATAGTTGCAGTAACTGTTTATGGTTTATACCGTCCACCTCTAATGCACTCTTAGTTTGTTGATGGCAGGTAATATGGACGTTGTGTTTTTATTTACTTGTACCAAAGATAATGGAAAAGGCCTTCTAATCTTTGCTTGTACATTAATAATTGCCTACTTTCGGAACCTATTTTTAACCCCCGACAAGAAAGAGCGGTGTTATAAGGTTGACCCCTATGTCAGTTTGTGTGCATGTGTTTATGTGTGTTTCTGTCGGTGGGTTTGTAGCTCCCGAACGAATAGGCCGACTTCCAAGCAGTTTTTTTCTTTATTAAGGAAAACAACAGCTATACAATAGTAATTCATGTAGGGTAAGTATTACGAGTACAATAAAAGCACACTAGCATTAAGCGTTTCCACTGCTGAGTTTGACATGTTAAGTCAAATAGACAACGCGAAAGAAAAGATAATCCCTAACATGCAATAAAAAAGAAACACAGACAGGAACGGACAACAGCACGTCAGGGTAAAAACTGCAGTATCTTATCTACTTGTAATATGGTCTAGTTTTCAAAAGATAAACTTAATAACGATGGTTCATAGCTATAACTGATCAAAGTGGCTCCAGCCGTTGAAGCTCATTGGCTATTTTCCTCACTTATTCGGGGGTGTTTTAACTGGAAAGTTTTTTAAATACACGTACACACCAGGTTTGATATAATCAAATGTTCATCATCATCATCATCAGCCTATATACGCACAGGCCTCACCTCAACTATGAGGTGGTGCGAGCCATACTCCACCACGCGGGCTCAGTGCGGATTGGTGGAGGGGTGTGTGTAAGGTAAGTGACCAACCTTACTGTCAGATGTTATTAAGCCGCCCGAGGGCCTCCGACCAAGTTTAACGACTAATATCTATCGTTATTAACCGGGACCAACAGCTTAACGTGCCTTCCGAAGCACAGAGATGCTTGAAAATAGACGTCACTTTTATGGTCAGAATGGTCACCCTTCCCAAACATGACCGCGCCGTAGGTTGCTTAACTTTTTGGTATCACTACCAAAGCGCTGCAACCACTGCGCCACAAGCACCTCAAATCAAATGTGTTTTCTTTTTATTTAAAGACTGAGAGTGTGGTAAATAAACATTTTGTATAGTACAAGGAACACCTTTGGGGCGATGATATAGTTCCTAGTCTACACGAGTTCATGTTGCAGGATTAGGTCTACTAGTTACTCGTAAATCAACATTGTGGCTAAGACCAACACGTGTCTAGAGATGTGATTATTTGTTTAAAAAAGTCTAGACTCAATTCGAACTGAAGTCGGTTAAAACGATTTACATTCATATATTTTCAAATCGAGCCTATTTGAGTTCACAACACAATTTTAATTTTGAAATACGGTACAGGAGATCGCGTTACACCATATAACATCAATCTGAACCAAAATGTTGAAAATACACCTTTCTGCAATTAAGGGTTGAACCATCAATTTTATCTGTAGGTCTTTAAATAGTTAAAAAATTAATTAACCATGGTAGCACATTTTCTCCGAAACAATTCAGTATGTACTGACTGTGTCAAAGAATCGATAACTGTATTAACCGATCTCATATCGCCAGCCCTCAGGTAAAGTAGCTAGGCAGTACGTACATCTCCAACCGCTACTTACCGAAGTCGGCCTGTCGATCTGGTCCCTAAGCAGATTACTGTCAAGCGTCACAGAAAGCAGGGTACAAGCGATTTTACTTCGTTATCTTCATTTTGTCGCAATCCAAAGCTTTTTGCGCTAAAGCACTCCCAAATAGAGGATACAACATTTCGCGTAACGAAATAAAAACAAATTCACGCTGAGCGAACACCATGTAATAAAATATGTAGGCATTAATAATGTTTTGTGAAACTGTATCGTGCGCAATTTTATTTTCCCTTACTTTATTTGTTGATGAAGAAATTTAATATTCAATATTTTGGCTTATGCAGTAGGTATTCGTTGTTACATTTGTAAATTAAAAATGGACATTGTTAGTTAACTGTTAATTTCTCTGGAGCTACAAAACCCATTTTAAAACAAACTTTCAACAAAAAAAACAATCTTAACCGTGTATGTTTCTTTGTTTACCTTTTATAATATATGTACAGGTGGTATGCAAATCCAATAATTGAGCGGAAGTATTCGCAGGAGAACGCTAGTGAATTTTTTTTTATATAGGTGTCACCTTCCTTGTTGAAAATCTATTTCATAACAAAAATAATCGCACACGTTTCTATTTTACACATAAAAACATGTTGGTCGCAAAAATTCACGGAAATTGTTTTACAGGAGTCCACAATAATTGCGCAAAAAAGCTAACAGCAAAAAACTGTCGAATCTGTGGGATCGTGGGCCAGATGGCTTCGGACACGTACACAATAATCGAATGACCAAAAAGACATGCCATGGTCCATCCAAATTTTTGCACTTCGCATTTCGCCTTTTCATAAAACCGATTCATGCGCTGTATTTGTTTAGGCTGTTTCTCTTCAGAATGTTTCATTATATGAATGATTTAAATTATTCCTTTCTTATCTCAAAGGAAGGCGCATTGAACCCCATAAAGCAAATATTGGGTCGCACGCTTCAAGACATGACAAAACAAATTCCGCCTCACCATTGTTTTCGTAGTATGTTGATGTACGTTCAAAGAGAAGACGTAGAAATAAACATTGGCAAAGACTGACATAGTATGTAGAACAAACACAGCCTCGGTCGGCATCGGCACGCGTCCGTAATAGGCATTGTCTACGGCCGGCGGCGGGCCTCGAACGCCTGCATCGACAGAACTCTAGCTCTACTTACTGCTATTGACAACCACAGAAGAGGGAAACTACTCACAACCTTAAATATTTTCCTCAACATATCTACCATGCCAGTTTCTTTTCATTCCGAGCTCAATGGAAAATTCCAAATACCAGCGTTATTATTTTAATACGCCTCAGCTGGACTCAGTCGTTATATTAGTCGTATTTATGACATAGCTCGAAGCGAAAACCTTTTCGATCGAAACGGCAATAAGGCGAGTCCGAAAGAAATAATTAAATAAATACTTGATAAAAGGGCTTCTGAAAGTACTCATCATGTCAGAAGTGAATTATTATGATCACACATTACGAGTAATTTAATGTGTACCAAAATGATGATGTAAATGAAATGGTAATATGGCGAGTTTGAAAGGAAAGAATTGCAGACTCAAAAAGGTTATAAAGTAAATAAATAAAAGGTATTTCTAAAAGTACTCATGTCAAAAGTGAATCATTATGATAACAAACTAATTTATTTAAATTTCAACCGGTTAAATGCTTTTGAACCAGCACATATACTATGATACTTAAATTAAATAGCTGAAATAAAAGATTGAACTAGCGGTATAGCGGATCATTTCACATTTTTCTTTTGCCTTAACTAACATTGAAAAGGGTTGTTACTTATCTTTTATATATGTAAAACCTGACATACTGCAAATACGACAATATTTTATCTATTACCTCCCTTTTATAATAGAATAAATCATAGTTTACATGGGTTCTCGAAGTTAGCATTGAAATTCTGATATCGTTTATCGGCGCAAATAAATATTTGGTAAGTATTTATTGCTGCCATAAATTGTGGGGTTGACTGCAGGTCCTTCTAAATAAAAATTATTTTGCAAATCGGAGTAAGATTTACCAATCAAACTGAGACCCGAAAAGTTGTGAGGCTTCAATCATATTGAAGGAATTTATGCGGAGGACCTTTCAGGTCGAGCGACAATAGAGATCTTAGTACCTGAGGGTCTTCAGGTCTGGCCCAGAGGCAATCGACAAGTTCTCTATACTGCATTACCGAACACGCGGCCCTTAACCCCTACACTTGACGGCTTTTTGTGAAACCCGCCCGACTCATGTAAATCTCCGACCTAACGGTGAAATGTAGCCACGATTTATTTGATATTTAATCTTATTTACACTTGGAAATAGCGAAATGACCCAAATAAATCTAATGTTCAGTTTGATTATTTATTAGAACATTATGCTCCTACCAGATTAGTCCATCGTCTAAACAAGCTACTTAATAAACTACATGTTTGTTAAGTATTAAGTGGCACAATTAAATATGTCCTTAAAATCAGACTCTCGATGCCGTCATGCGGATGGTGCCGTAATGTTGGACATGTAAAATTTGTTTTCTGATTACCAGGCGTAGAATTAAACAATCATTGTATTAATTTTCCACACACCGCCCGAATTAGGTCCCTAAAGTTTGTTACTGAGCATACCAAGTTCCCTAACATGTATGTTATGCGCTAACCCAAACTTCGCTACTTTAACAAGTTAACGAGAACTAGATTTACAATTTAATAGCAACCCTAATCAATGTGTATGTGTAAGTATTTACTATTGTCCTTGCATACCCAACTAAATGTATCGCCAGCGTCTTCTATCAGAGTCACAGTGACGTGAGAACAGTTTATTGAATGCTTTGTAATTCAGCGATAACGATTAATGGCACATTAAACAAGAACTTTGATTGGGTTGCTTCAGTAACATAGCTTTGTCTTAGTCCCTGTGATGTTCAGATACTCGAAAGTTCGTAATCGATAAGGAACTTTTCCTCATTTCCTTCTCGTGTTCGTCAGTAAGAAACGTTCGGTTCACGATTTATCACAACATTCCCGTTAACAAAAACGACACCCGTGTCACTAAGAGTCACTTCGGTGTCTGTCTGGTCCGTCCATTAGGGCTTTTGTCCTTAGGCCTTCATAAATATTTGTACTTAAAACTGTTGTTACCTTTGCGTATGTTACAGTTCTTGTCAACCGTTTTCTTTATAAATTCTCTGAATGGCATTCAGTAAAAAGAGCAATACATTTTTTTACTTGATGACAACTCCTAGCTATCTAAAATTTAGTTCGGATAGGGCAATTTTCCGCCGATATTTGTTTTCGTATGCCGGCTCGCACAATCGCATAAATGAATCACAGATTTCCGGTATATCGAATAATTAAAGAGGCCGCCCAAAGGCTGGCGCGCGCTCGTTTGCCGTGACCGTATGCATTACCGATAAGCGGGATATTGATTTTTGTGATCCCCTACCTCCTTTTTCGTGGCACCATCCAGCAATTACAACCCGGTGAAAAAAACTTACACGAACAGGTACGCCTATGCTATATTCGACCGCATGCCGACATTCCTGATGGTGTTTTGCTTGCTTAGTGAGGATTGTGATGAAACAAGAGGATGTTTCAGTAATATTTACATAAACAGAATAAATATGTAGACAAGCTTCTCTGCGTAGAACAAATGTTGGAAAACCGTTGCAAGTAAAATTATACAACACAATTATTATTTACATAAGAACGATAATTTACATGAGAGTAACATCATATTAAGGGGCGAATTTTCAATCTCAGGATAAACGAGCAGATAGCTTTAATTCAATAGATAAGGTTTTTTTTATTGACAGAGACAAGACCTATCCATCCAATAACTACGCTAACTAAGGAATAAATTTATCTGCTGCTTCAACCGCCAGATAACCGTTCATTCAACAACATAAATGGACATAAGGTTTAATTGAAATAAGTTCCCAGTCTCAATTTAACAGTAAATTCTTCTCTAGATCTACAGTTATGATATGCTAGTCAATTTCTAATTCAGAATTTTTTGGAGCCATCTGTAATACTGCTCTCATGATAGTGTTTAAAGCTTAGTGTATAAAGGGCAGGGGCAAGTAAAATAATATTGATCTGTAGTCCATTGCTTACGTGAATATGAATCATTCTGACTAAAAGAGGGTACGAACGCTTCATATACCTTTAATTGGATGACCAAGATCTATACGCGCTTAATTGAAAAAACTTATCATTTGCACTCGAATTGAAAACTCCTCATAACTTAGCGAACGGCTGTCAAACGTCAGTTGTGCAGGTTTGTGTTGTCACTACCAAAAAGTATCACCACAAAATTAGCTTTTAAAATAGCTCCGTAAAATCAAATGTTCTAAGGTCCTCTATTTTTCATTAAGTTCATTTCTCCCCTACTAAAGGAAGGAAGTGAAAAAGTAAATAACAAAAATGTATTAACTAAACTACGCTGCACTTTTATATGTCGACAGACAACATTTATCTAATCCGAATTTTTTAGTGTCAGTTTCAATACATAGTCTGAAAAATTGAATTTCCTTATAATTCACAAAATAGCATTCGATTGCTTCTCCTTGCTTATGACTCAAAAGGTAAGGTGAATTACATAAAGGGTATAACGCAAAGGTTTGGTCAATTCCGGGCCATAATTTATTATTACATAACTTGCGGAAGCCCGCGACTTCGTCCGCCTTAACTTCAGATTTCTATAAACACTTATGCTTTTTGTCTTTTAGAACTTGACAAACACTATATGCATTGTCTTTTAGAATTTGACATTCTCATCAGAAAGATGTTACCATTATACCTCTCATGGTTAAGCTGGGCTGCTTTGTGACCAATCAAAGTCGATAACAAGATATGAAATCCATCCACTTTTTTAGGAAAAAAAAGTCAAAACTCGGACGGGCCTAAGATTTTGTCTAGAAGTTCCTTGTTTGATACATAGTGCATCCTTATAGTATGATCACATATTTGCCTTACATCCTGTAGAATAGGCAGGCATAAATATAAGATTCATGTGAATAGGATAATATATGCTAAATAGGCGATAGCTCGTATTAACACCATCAACCAACACGTAGTAAAAATATTTTCACACATTATGAGACATATTGAGTATTAAGCCTATGCCTGGTACGTAGGATACTCAGAGAGATTCCATAGATATAAATGTTTTTATTAAATCTTTTCAAAGAACTCTCCCTTAGCCTCAACACAAACTTTCATGCATCTTAACTATTTTTTACCAGTCCGCTGCAAACACTTCATTTACACTCTGATTAAACGCTAATAGCGCAACTTCTGGCAAGGAAAATTGTATTCCTTTGAGCAGATTTTTTATACTTGGGGTTAATAAAAGTCATACGGTGCTTAATCTGGGCTGTAAAGAGGGTCACCCAAAAGTTTAAACTGTTGTCTTAAACTAAATTTTCACTGCTAGCACGTTTTCTTTACGTTTAACAGCTGTTAAACGGCGACCACTTCTTTCTTCATACCCCAAAGTTACCGACCGCGCTTGAATTCGTAATACTAACGATAAACAGTTGCTTTAGAAGGGCCGTCATCACAAATGCCATTTTAAGTCTATTGTACGATTCTTCCCGTTTCAGGCGACATTTAAAATCATAGCGCAAAAATGTTCCCGGCGTAGATCCATGTTTCAGTCAGACACGATAATTTGAAATGACTCGTAAAAAAGTGAAGGGAAGTTTTAAAATTGGAATGTATCTTTTTTTAAACAAAAAAATGATCATATTTTCAAAATAGATTATAACTAGCCAGTCGGTCGAACAGAAAAACTTTTTTCGCAAAACTTTTTGAGTAGCCTGGTATTTGTTTAAGCCTCCTGAAACTTGTGACCCTCTCCGGAAAACGAAACAACTTCAAAAAACCATTTTTTTCTTTTCACTATGCAATCTTCAATCAAAACCCAATTTTGCAACGCTCGAATAAACCTATATTTGGTAAGCATCGTGCTCCCCTGCTATTAAAGAAACGAGAAACTTTTTAGTTGAGGAATGCGTGCCTGCCTTTGTCTCTTTCCATTTCGGGCATTGTTTTTCTTTGACAAGATATGAGGAATCGATGGCGAGTTGAGGTACACACTTAATTGGGTCGCATTTTGACGAGCGTTGGACTTTTTTTTAAACCAGGATTTGCCCTAATTTCTGAATAAGTAAGAATCCGAAAACTTGTAGCAACTAGCACAATTTCTACACAACATTCGAGAAAGTAAGATTCATACAAACTCTGACTGGAACTTATAACAGGAAATGAATCCGCCACTGAGCATTGCATTTATAAATTACTGCAGATACCACAAGCCCTGGGGAAATACAGGGTGTCGGGGTTTTCTTGAAATCCGTAAACAAATTTAATTCAGGTGTGAGAACGTAATTACATACGTTTCGACTGTAATGAGCTGTATGCGGGCGAAGTAATGGAAAGAAGAAAGCTTTCAAAGACATTAATATCTAGAATGGTAGTATTTTATTTGTGTTACAGAGTTCAAATTGTTTATTATTCACAATTAAGTATTGTACTTATTTTCATGAACATTTTAAATGACTTTTTTATGTTTAACCAAACTGCTTTCGTAAGGTTCATAAAGTTATATTTGCAGCTATTGTCGGTATAGTAACGGTTAGGGCAGAACACGTCAAAGAGGAGGTACCTATGTCAGCAAGGGCACGACAAATAAGTCGTTTGCTTGCTTATGCTGGGTCATGTTTGCCCGCTCGTTACCGACTTTCGATTCGCGCCGACACACTCCCTACGGGCGTATAGCCTAATCTGAACGTTCACTCCACTCACCCGGTATATTCAACTAGAGGCCGCCCGCGACTTCGTGCGGGTGGAATTCAGCTTTTGACACCGAGTTTCATACAAACTTACAACCCCTATTTTAAACCCTTAGGACAGGAATTTATCAAATCCATTCTTATGGGATGCCTACGTCATAGTAGTCATAGTAGCATGCAAAGTCTCAGCCCGATCAGTTTAAAATTGACAAAGTTTCTTACAAAGTTTAATGCCCTATTTCATCCCCTTCGGAGTAGAATTTATCGAATATATATTTACCGGTTGCCTACGTCAAAACATCTACCTGCGTGCCAAATTTCAACCCGATTCGTCTAGTGGTTTGGGCTGTGCGTTGATAGATTACTATGTCAGTCAGTCAGTCAGTCACCTTTGAGTTTTATATATTTATATGCCTTTGATGTGCTGTGCAATTGTTAAACGAGTTTCCAACGCTATTAAATCGATTTTGCATATGTGCATGTTGCAGATATTTGCATGTGATTTGTTAATTGCCTGCACTTTTGTAATTTTATATTGCAATCAAATTCGATAGTTTTGTTCAATTTGTATCCCGAGCTTTTTGAACTACACAGTTGTTTTTGGATCAGGATGAAAAGTTTTAATTACTGCCACCGATATGTACATAGATTTTGCAGTGCTAAGTGTACTGTACTAAAAGCACATATTTTAATACTGTTTTTCATAGTTTTGATACTTATATAAAACTTACCAAGGCCCGATACTAAGACACAAACTTCTTAGGTACCTACATTAGTCATATTTGTATGACAAGAGCTATATACAGTGAATAAATTCAGAAGACACTCGCCAGCTGTTGTTCGCCAGTGTAGTAGAATATATTTCAGTACAGTGCAGGTCAGGTATCTGCTGAGAGATGAAATTGGTTCGCGGACAGGTAGTTTGAGCTGTCGTGATCACAATATTCTACCGCTGGGGCTAGCTCGCGTCTCCAACTCGGATCTTCGCTCCATCGCACAGGTACTTACGTTAATAAGTGCACATCTACATACGTGGCCCTGATATATCGATCTCCCGTCCCCATTGTTTTCGTTCCCACTCGACGCCATAGGCAGTTTCCATAAAAGATAGGGCCGTTCCCGAAACTTCAAATATTTTACTAACCGTATTTTTCAGGTAGCTATGCAAATGTTTCGAAAACGTACCCAAACGTATGAGCGTTTGAATATTTAAGAGATCTCTGAATTATTAATGGAATATAGTTCCAGAACGAATAAATTTACACGTAAGTAATACGTTCGACTCTCGTGGAAAATTAATCAGTATTCGTCCGAATAAGCACCCACTTAAGTATGTATTGAAATGATACTCAACGTAAAGGCACTGTTATTTTGCAATTACCTACATTCTGTCATGACATAATTAATTACTGAAATTTTCACAGAATTGTTCTGTAGCGCCGGGAGCCATTAAAATATCATTATAAAGTTTATTTATTTATTTATTTAAGCTTTATTGCACAACAATACTTTGTACAAAAGGTGGACTTAACGCCGTAGGGCATTCTCTACCAGTCATACCTTTGGGCTAAGCAGAAATGTTTAGTGGGCGGTGCGACAAAATAAATAAAAGAGAAAACGAAAAAAAATAAGAATTATATGACACATAAGATAAAAAATATATATATATATAATATATATATGATTACATATTTAAAAATACACATAATATTTACAAATATACACTAAATAAATAAATAAATTTGACGAACTGTTAAAGAAAGATCTATAATGACGGTTGCGATAAAGTAAGAAAGTGGGTGCGAATGAGTCTCTTGAATGATAATTTGCTGGGAGCCTGTTTTATATTTTCGGGAAGAGCATTCCAGAGTCTGATGGCCTGAATGTGGAAGGAGTTGGCTTGAAAATTGGTGCGGTGAAGTGAAAAGGCCAAGGTCAATTTATTAGAGGAACGGAGTTGACGCGAATGCGTCGAACTGAGAAGTTCGACGAAAAGTTGTGTTGCCATAATGTCGCCATGATAGACGATAACGGACTTCGTCCTTGTAAAATTGTACAATATTAGTACTAATACAAATAAGGTTCGAATACATAATTCTAAGCCATCCGTCTGAAAGAGTAAGAATAACTCGATGCCCTGTATGTATTCAACCCCCACCAATCAACGTTCGCATTACTCACGGTGCTTGAATTTTACTCCTCGTTACTGAGCTGATAATATATAAGTACCTACATAATAAAACACTTTTCTCTAAGCTAACCGACTAGTAAGTTCATACCTAGTTCAGCCTGATAGAGTAGCCAAGACCTGTGAGCCACAGCAAGTTGTTGCGACGGCAGATGCAATTTGGCACGAAATAGCATAACTTGTATGACGGTGTTCTGCACAGGCCTACAGCACAATAGCTTATTTCGGCGTTATGCCTTTAGGCTGTGCTTATACGGCTTCCAAATTTAAGTTTTTGTTGTGCAAATTCGGGCGATGTTAAAATACTGAGCGCGAAAATTTTTGCTAGTTTACTAGTTAGAAAAGTTTACCCTGCACAACTGATTGCACATCACCGAGATAAGGGGCCCATGAGACGAGTCGTATGCAAACTCGAGTCGTATTCACGTTCTTTTTCGCTTTATGTAAGTTGGTGCTTGTGGAAACGGGACACCTATCCCAATGGGACATCTATCCCGATTTTAACAAATACAGTTAAGTCTATCTACTTGAATGTAGGTATTTTAGCTATAAAACTGACGCTGATTTTCACCACACACACACTTTGCAAAGTTGTGTTTATAGAGACTAAGTTATTATTCACAAAAAAAATAAGATTCGAGTAAGTACCAACCAATGTTTACAAATAAAAGCCTGGGACATCGTATTTTCAGAAACGATAGGTTTGTTGGTATTTATTTTACAAGATACCTGTAAATTCTATTTATGTCCATAAATAAATACCTGCCTACTTATTGATGCTCTCTTGAGCTACTAAACACGTGTCGCTCTTTTGTAACTAATCAAGGACATATATATTCTTGGTCCAAGGAGCAGGAAATATTCGCTTGACGTACAATCTTTGCAGGATAAGATACAAAAATAATGAAAGCTGTGTAATTCATAAAAAGAGTGTATTATGGCTACACGACTGATTAATTTAGACATTCGAGTATCGTTTTTCATGGGTTTAATTAAATTACTTCCGCTTGATGCAAATAATAATTCTGGTATCGATCATTATAGCACTAGCTATGTTATGTATAGAAAGTCATAAAATTATTTTGATTCGAATTTCAGTTTTCGCAGAAACTAGTCGTCTCGTTAAAACTTACTCACCATATTACGAATTCACGTCTTTAAAATTAGAGAATGAGCAAAAGTTCTAATTAAATTATCAAGGGCACATTGTGAGTTAGGTAGCACCGTACTACGTAAGTGAATAAAAGGTATGCCAAGAAGCTTAACAATTTCGTTTAGGGCATAAGTACAAGGTTTAATTTCATAATACCTAGAATTCCATAATTTGCATACTATTATGGCTCACACAAGTTGTGATTTAAAAAACTTAAGTATCGGTTTGTAGATTACCTTACTATCTATTAATATATATTCGATTATATTCGATTCCAGCTTTCAACTGCCTTAGAAATGCATAATTCAGCTACGATGTTAAGTCATGTTGTGACTAAAAGAGCCGATGGCTAGATTATACTCGGGTTATCCACTGCATCAAAAGATCATCAATGATCATTGTACTTTACTACGAATTATTTTGAATCAACAATTAGCAACAACATCACCACATACAATATCCGGCACCGCATAAGCAGTTGTGAAATGATTTGGAATAATGTGTTCGGGTCTATCTTTACCACCAAAACATAATGAAATGCGTTTTTAATTTACAATTATTCTCGCCCACACTGTATAGTATCACTGTTCAGTCAGTTATTTGGAAATCGTACACGAGCAGCTACCGTTGTTACGTTTTTCCGTGACCGCGATCACCGTCAGTGGCGCCTTGTAAACCATAAGCAAATTGTTTAGGTATTTATAGACCGGGCTGCACTCAGCTGGCCGAGAGCTCAGTTAACGTCAGATTGAATCATAAAGCAACATTGACGTCAGCGCGTTACTCCACTGTATCGACTTTCAGACGGCGAAAGTGCAGGTAAGATAAACACGTTGTCGGCGATTAGGGTAAACGAGCGCGAATCCAAGCACAATGCGCCCTCGAGACGGTTGCAGTCGAGCGACGAAATGACTAGCTCGGCCCTTCACCGACGGCAATAAATGACAAGTACCTTCAACACCCCGTAGCTAAGATTCAACCCTACGAAATTATTTGTCGTACGATTTGATTTTACTTTGTACCTAAAGGACTTTCTTAACCGTTGATTTTTAACACAAGAAAGATAAATCTTAATGTAAGATATGACGTATTGACGTTAATTACTTTATGTTTAATCAGTGTGATTGAATTTTTAGAAATGACAAATTCACAGATGTTCAAACTAATTTCAGCCTGAGGCACCATTATCATCAGGGCTCATAGTGCAGGTTTTCTTTCTAAATTTGAAAAAAAATAGCTACGTACCTGATCACGATTACATAAGCAGAAGTTATGATTTTGACAAACTACTTATTAATAAAAATGTTTCATAATTTTAAAAAACAAGTGTAAATCAACATAGTGTATGTCAGCGGGGAGGAATCGAACCCCCGACCTTTGGAAGTCCGGTCCAATGCTCTGACCACTGAGCTACCGCTTTTGTAAGTGCTTGTTGTGATTTTCGTAGTTAACGCAAAAAAATACTTAACAAATAAAATATTTAAAGAAGTTTCGTAAATAGTAATGTGACGCTGAAAACGGGCTACAAACATTTTGTTTTCCTTCAGTCGGCTAAAATAATGAATGAATTTGAATTCTCTCAAGCGTTCAAAACAACTCAACGGGGTCAAGTTATGCAACATCAAATACAAGATCGGATAAGTACACTCGTTTGTTTGTATTACCAGATCTTTTGTCGCACTAAAACAGCTTTACCATCCTTGTAGTTGTAAAAAGACATATTTTTTCTTCATTTATAAGTAAGTGTAAAGAAATTTTAGAGCTAATGCTTGAAAAAAAAATTGATTCTATCATTAATTCTAACACAGGGACATATCTGCTCAAATCATTGAATTCAATAAAACCTCCTTAATTTGCTCAATTTCACCAATACTGAAAATTATTAACTTAGCAAGATGTACTAGCTTTATTGTGAATATAATTTGAAAAGGTAATTAAACATAATATAAATGCCAAAAGCCTTCAGTGGAACCGACCAACTGCCTTGTAAATGCAGTATCTATATGAAACAGTATGAATGTACTGACTAAAGCTCAAACGTATTCGATTCAATTGGTTAATTTTGGAACTAACCATTACATTGAATCGCTTGCACACATTGACAACTTGGTGAAAATCTGAACCGTCACCGAAACTAGGAGCCCCCTTAACATCGTGTTGATTTCCCAACGCAGCATCGAAGATGTGTCTAAATACGAACTAGGCAGTCAACGTGATGGGCAGCGTGTCGGTTTTAGAGTAGACTCAATGTTGCTAAATACCTACTTCGCAAATATTTTCTGAAAAAAAAATATTCGAATCTGTCCCGCCATCCTTAAGACCTTAACAATGTGAACGTTGATCTCGGATCCATAACCATATGTGGTACATAAAGTTCGTATTTTCTGACAGCACTTTTAAAAATTAATTACTGTTTAGTAATGCATGTACAAGCTTAAATAATAAAGTCGCGGTCTACAGCATTCATGCACATAGGCAATAGGCATGTTTCCTCAGATCGAATGGTTCCTCTTACAAAACGGTAATGTGTTTAGGCCCTTAATCCGCCTCTGTGTATCTATTTGCGTTGCTACGTGAAATCCATCATGCGAAGCTTTATTGTGCTACAAACATTTTATGAATTACAAATGATAAAATTTCTTACAACAACGTCGATAGATTTTTACATGAAAAGAAACGGTTTATACACCAACATTTTATCATTTCTAAGTAAGTAAGTCAGTACCAGCTTCAAAACTTTGAAATACCTAGTATTCCAGTCCAAAGTAAAGAGTGAAGACATAAATTGAATGGAAAATTTATTAACTAATAGTAACCAGGAAATTAAATCTCTCATCTCTCGTGTGAGAGGAACACGACAAGACTATCTGCCCTAAGAATACGCCTTAATTAATTATAAGTACACATAAACATAATTTTTCACTAAATTTACTATACTCGTAAAACACATTTAGGTTAGTGACAGGGCTCAAGCATGCAGGTCGCAGGTGTGGGATACCAACACAATATCTACTTATGTAGACGCATGCCATTGCTTGATACCATCTCATGCTATCTATTATATAATCATCTTGCATTGAATTAGCAATACACCTACTTATGTCATAATACGAGTAGGTAAAGGTACTGTAACCACATCACAATGACAGTACTACTCGTAAATGAGCTCGTTCGCCTTTTTTCCCTTATAGTCTAAAAAATAATCAGAAGCTACAAACGGCTGCATTAATGGGAATTTGTCTCTACATAAAGGCCATCCCATACAGCTGATGCGTGACAGAGCGTGACGTTAAATTCGCTTGCAACATCCCAGGCGCGATTTTGACGCTAGCGTTGCGTTTATTAGCAAACGTGACTGCTACAAATCGCCAATGTGCGCAGTGTCTTGTTGGTAGTCTAATTATGACTTAACTATGGTATTAAACCGTACTCAGAAGCCATAAAACGTGCAAAGCTAATAACTCATCCGTGTGAGTAAATCACTGAATGATAATAATAACATCTTCTTTGAACTATTGATAGTACTGGAAAAAAGGTATGTGAATATTTTTTCGCTTTACTTTCTAACAAAACCACCAAGACAACATTGTATAAACACATTTCGTACAAGATTCCATCAATTGGGTGAAAGTAGCACGGCTGAACATTGAACGGAAGGTTCTTTGGATTGTAATCTAATTTTCTGAACATAATAAGATTAAGGGATAACATTACATTAAATAGGGGAGCTTCCTTTTCTTTACCTTGTGATAAGTGCCATAAAAAGAAGTCTAATTTGGTAATACCTACCTACTTACGCTAAACAAACTTTGTACGAGTTCGTAAATACGAGTATATTACGTGGTGTATCTGAATTCTTTTGAAAGAATATTTAATGAAAATACTCGCACAGAATCATTCAACGAGCCGTTGATTAATTTGTATCGATTCATATGAATACTGAAAGATATATTTGCGATGTGAAATTCGTCATGATCACACGGTCTAACGACGCTATTATAACGGTAGTATAAATAAATACGAGACCCTTATGCTATGTGCGAGCGTAATGTCCCTCGTTATTTTAATATGGGTGCTGATAACTCTCAATATAAAAAGTTTCTTCTCTGCGATTTTCGCTCGCAATCTTAGCGTGACAATTGCAAGAAATGGTAAAATGAAAATCTGAAATAAATAATTTGCTAATAGAATCAACGACAATTGTTTTAAGAAACCACTTTTACATAATTGTGATAGATAGATAACTCTTGATTTCACACCACAAAAAATATACGAGTACATGTACTTATGGTCATAAAAACTGCATTGGGCGGGCGGAAATCAGGTGGTGTGTTCTAGTTTATACAGTACTCGTATTAGCCAATAATATCTATTGGTTTGACATCATAACATTTGCTCAGTGCATTGGTTTCAGACTTACAAAATCTGATTAAATTAAATTATTTATTGCAGTAACCAAATTTTTACAATATATTAATAGTGATCGAAGACACCTTTTAAGCAAATTGTTGCCTGTGTTAGGTACCTTTGTTCTTCCATAGCTACAGTATATAAATCTTACTATCTAAATTAACAGGCTTCTAGTTTAAAACAATACTACAGTTAACCTACTAAAATTAATTAACAATACTACATTATTAGTGTGTATATGTGTGTGTGTGAGTGAGATTAAAGACTACCTTCGTGATTTTCTGACAGCACATCAAGTAAAGATTATAAACATTTTATGTAAGGTAGGGTGACACTGACTTGCAATAAAAATATGGCAGCCTGATTTGCTGCATCTCTACAAAGTACAATATTTTTCTGTCTTTCTTCTTGCTCCTTCAAAACTTAGCTAGCCAGAGATTGCACATGTAAGTAAAAGGGTCATTCAATAAAAAAGCGTTTAATTCTAATTAAGCGGAGTAGTTGAGGTAAGGTGGGCCTAACGAGCGCAGCCCACATACAGAATCGGCCCGCTAATGAAGGGAGTGGAAAATATTATCTATTCATGGCGCGGAGTCAGCCTGAATGCGCGCTCTAAATACATCGTGTATTCATTCGCCTGTCCTAAGCAACGACTGCGACGGAGACGGGAGTCTCAGGTAATTTGCAAAGCAATTACTTCTTAGGGACCTGTTACATCATTAAAAAAATATTTTAAAACAAAACGAAATCTTGACCCGTATGAGGTCCAGTGCTGAAGCGTAGGTACACAAAAACCCGTAGAATAAGTACAGGTAACATAACAAGGAAGTTTTTAAACGGATTTATTTAGCTCGCTCCGTTTGTTTTTGAAGTAATTTTTTTTTTGTTTGTTGGGTCAAATCTGGTAATTGAAATTTGACACCCTTCCTGTTTTCAGATTGATTTGAAATTTGGAAAACTTCTTTAGTTCTGGTGACCAAGTAAAAAAAAGTTTTTGTGTAAATCCAAGATGGCCGTCACTACTGAAACTTTGACTTACAAATTTTGTCATGACTAGGTACTTCAATATGAGTATCCAATGAAATCGCTTGACTAGTAGAACTCTACTACTAGTAGAGTTCTACTGAGTAATGCAATTGAGTAACATTACTATAATGTAATGAAACTAAAAACTTAAAATAAAAATGAGTAACAAAACTAAAATCGTTGGGCCCGCATTTCCATCCAGACTTAGTTAACGCTGCACGCCCAACCATTTTATTTTATGGGACCTACCAAATTATTTTTTTGCTTGTAGTACTGTCAATAAAACCGTTTAAATCAAAAGTTTTTTTATTCATTTTAATTTTTTAGTGACGTAAAAATATTAAAATTTGCTGAAAAATATTTAACATTGTGGTAAAGCATTTGTCTTCTTACGATTTTAACTTGACCCGCAGAATAAAAGATTAAAGTAGCAATGTTTCTGCTGGCCAATAGCGATGAAAGGGCTTGGAGTACAATTCCTTCGTCAATTTATCGACGTAGCTTTTTTTATTGATTAACGTACGTACGCAAAGAAAACAATATAGGTAAGTAGGTCTCGCTAGGGGTAGTAAAAGAAACACTGACACAAAAGAAGTTACTGCGTTACCAATGGAACTTTATATTTTAATTGACCATTCTGAGATCGTGACCCAAAAACTTGACTCTGTTGATTTTCAGCTTCATTGTTCGAAGTAAATACCTACATAAGAATGTTTCCGTTGAAATAACGTAATCAAACTTTGGATATTTATTTTCGACTATTTGATTTGCTTTTCCTTCGAGCGCTTAAGGCGGTTCCGGCACTTTAGACTTGTTTTTGTTTCATTCCCTTTGCTACGACGTCACACCATGTTTACACTAGTATTACCTTTGGACTCATGTAGGAGTAATACTGAGATTAAGATATCACACAGCTATACTGTAAGCTGTAAACTGTTTGCTTGTGTTATTAGTTTTTGTTTCTTTAATGTTGTTATTTTGTAATTGTAAGACAACTAGCGGGGTGGAGGGCTGATAACCTGAGATAGAGGAACCATCCTATTTCAGGTATCAGGCCACCATAAATTATTTTTAAACTAATTATAGCTACTATTACACATACATACATACATTAGAATAGTTACTAACCTGGAAGTTCTAGTAATTTTTTACTCTATGTTTAAAATAGCATTAAACTTTATTATGTAAGTAGTATGCAGATTCAATACAGATAAAACAAAATGGTTTCAACTTTTGAATCTGATTTCAGCTCATATTTAAGTTTTCATATGGTGCTTCCTACGAAAGTAGTTTAATATTATTGTCTACCTACAATATCGAACATTCCTCTATATTGTTTCATGAGCTTTCATATCGTATCTGACGTAAATGAAGTGTTGCTATTTCAGAACACATAGCATTGAATGAAGTCTGCGGTGTGCAACACGTTTCAATTTGCAGAAAATCGCAGACAAATTGCCAAGTTTGCTGTTAACAGCAAATCTATTAAGTATGAAATCACTTTCGCAAATTTAATCATATCATTCAAACAAAGTTTTGATGGTTCTCAAACTCATACTTAGTGTGTGTTAAATAAAAACCATTCCTACTTACAGCTAGAGCATGTATATTTTGTGCTTATTGTAAGCTATCTAGAAGATACATACTTAAAGTCTAATACTAATTATCTGGTTTCTGAATTTACAGAGAGATTTTACCCATTTTACCCATTTGGTAAAATGGGTCAATCAATTTTCTATGTTTATAAAAAATAAGCAAAGTCTTGGGATGCATGGGAGCATGTAATATAATCAACAATAACGGAAAACACAATTTTTCACAAGTTATTTAGACGCTTGCTGGTCATCATCGAGGACTTTAAGGCTTAAGCATATTCCCTGCCCCTGTATTTCAATGCCCATGTATTCAGGTTCTTGTAGGCAGATGCTTTTTAAAGAGGTTATCCGTGCAATCCAATGCAATGCCGAAGCAACTGTGGCTTCAAAATGCAGCTTTATTTGATGGAAATGGAGGGTAAGATCTTAGAGCGAAGACATCTCGATAGTCAATAATACTTAAGTAGATATCGACTTTTTTGTGAGTAGGTAAAAAAATACTAGTAGTATTTTTGTTTTTTACTCCTAATGCAAGCTTCTCCTGTTTGGTGTCGCGATTCTGAAGTAAGTAGTTAGATTGAAAAATAACTGAAGAAGAAATTATAATAAACATAAAAAATATGATTAAAAAACCGTCTTCTTAAAAAACAAGTAGGTAATACAAAAACAACTAAAAAGGAAAGTCAACAATTGAGCAACATCATAGCAGCATCATGGCAGTCGAGAAAAAAGCGTTTTCTAAAACAATTCCTTGTGATGTTTATGGGAAATGCAACATTGGATATTTTTAAGATTATGATAATACATTTTCCGGCTTTGCAAGATAGCGAGTAACTAGAGCTTATTTAGTCATAAAAATATTTCAAAGCGCTCTTAAGAATGCTCCATTTCTTGATAAATTTTATTACCTTCATTAATATTGAGGAGTTAGAGATCCTCTGCTACAAAATTTACGAGAGTTTTCACAACTTTTTTGTTGCTTTGGTTCGAAAGACCGGGGCTATCGTTATCTGAGTAATGCTTTGAACAATCTATGAACCCGAGACTACATTTGGTACCTAACTACTGAAATCATAGGTAGCATTAAAGTTCGTATGAATTTGAATTACAACTTTTGTGCCTGTATGTGTAGTGCCTGTGTGCTATAGATTGTAAATTATTTATTAAAACGAGGTCAGTGTATTTAAGGTCATGATTGTACTTTTAGTTGTGAAAAAGTTATACTAGTACAGGAAAGCCAATATAAGCACTAACGAAGAAGTTGTCGCGTCGCATTCATTGGTCAAAATTAGTACCTAATACTTTTTGGAAAGGTTTTAAACCTTATAAAACAATGTCTTTATTAGTATCATCTGGGTATGTTTTGAGAAATAAATATTCTTAAATTGGGCTAAACTGAATTGGACTTTACTCAGCTACATTAATTCTAAATTCATAAAAACTTTTGTCTGCCTAAAGTTGCTTCGGGACGGACACGTACAGTCACGGAATTTATCCCTGAAAACTTTATCTGTGCTATTATATTTTAAAGAATTAAATTTTAGGAAAAGTTACATCACATTCTTTAACTTTTTACTAGTCAAACGAGTCTCGTAAAAACATTTTGGAAATCTTCTATTTTAAAGAAGTTTGTTTGCCTATTTTCTTCAGTGACCAGTGTGTCTCGACCACAATGTTTACACTCAATGATTTATCCTCCAACGTATACGCGTGAGAATACGCATTACGCGATAGATGTTTCTGGAAAATTTACCTGTTTCTACGGTTGACCTATTTCTGGGCCATGGCTATTGTTTGCTCGGAAAAGACTTAAATACTCGTGTCCATGGTTCCTCGTCATAGAAAAAAAACTTTTGAGCCTTCCAAATACTTCACTTACTCAGAAGGTAGCATTTAACGTCGTTCAACCTTGCCTATTCATCAAAATGAATATTGTTATAATTTCTAGCAGTAAACATAACGTGCCAAAAGCGTACGTTCCAGTAACAACATTTATAACGTTTTTAGTGTTGCGTACGTAAATATTTAGTTAAAGCGAGCTCGTATTCTTTCCGGTGAAATTACAAGTTATATTAAGGTTTATAGTCGTTTAGTTGTAAAACTGTTATAGCTAGAGAGTTGTTACATTTTTCAGAGTTAATGTTCTCACTAAAACAGTAATGTTTTCAAACTTTCAAATAAAGACTGTATGATTTTCATTCCTAATTATCTTAGCATAAGGTTATTGATCCTCACGCTATTACAACGTTTAGCGTATCACTAGCATTATTTATAAACCATAAGTAAATAACGTGATTTTTAGACTTAATTATGGTAGATCGGAAGGTCAAACTCATCCAGTGTCTGGACAAGTAGTATATGGTTGCGCAAATTATTATATCTGTGCCGTAGGTTAAAAAAAATACATCGGTAAAAAATTTGAATCAAATCTCGAACTCTCATTGAAATTGAACTTCCAATAATGTTATTCACCTATACTTCTTAACACACGTCAAACTTTCGTCATTTCACATTTGTGAGGTAAAACATGTTAAGATTTCAATAGGTAATTAGCCACAGCTTGGTTCATGGACGCTGCTTTGTGGTTCCCGTGAGAATGTCAGAATATATTTTTTTTGCGACAAAAGTTGCCGTATCGTTTTAACAGTCGATCATTTAACATCTTAAAGTGACTGTAGATAAACTAAACCAACTGGTTTAGTTAAAATTTTAGTCCGTTATCTCAAATCTCACCGCAAATAAAGGCTTATGACAGACAGACAGACTACAAAGTGATCCCATAAGGATTCGGACTCTGCCTTTTGTGGTAAACCCTAACAAAATATTTGTTGGGTCTTATTTAGATCTTTTCGATAAATTGGATAATGGTTTGGGTATTTGCATGATCTGTTATAGGGTCCGGTAAAATGTTAAATAAATAAAACTTTAGGATAGACTTGGAGATGACGAAGGTCTAAGAAGACAATTTTCATGTTAGGTTCCGCAAAAGAGACTATGAAATTCCAGGTAGTTTTACGTAAAAAGATAAACACACATTTTTAAGAAAGGACGTTGTTTGTTTTGTCACCTACGCAAAAAGTGTAGACGTAAAAAAGTTTAAGTTAGGGAGCCGTGACATCAAACCAACTTTGGGCGGGCTTAACTTGTAAGAAGGAAAAGGTTTATATAAACCTCTACAAAAACAAGTGGCAGTGACAAGATGTACTTAAATTTTTATACACTAGCTTAAGCAAAATAAATTAAGAATACAGGAAAAGTTACTCACCAGTGCACGTGGTGAAGATATAGTCATATGCGCGGTCAGCCGGCGGAGGCAGCCGCGAGTTGTCCGCACATTGTTATTTTCCGACCCACTCTCTGATTGTTTTAGAAGCACACTTGAGAACAGTTGTAAGTTGTCGAGTTTTATCCTACCCGCGAGCCGAACGAAGTGGCGCCTAGAGACGGGACATAGCCCGGGCAGCGCGTACCGTGGAGCCGAGAGGCCAACTGTCGCTCCCGACTCTCTGGGCGGGCGGCGCCCCCCGCTCACGCCTCTCTCCCCTCTAATGCCTTAAATTCCTCGCATACTTTGACGCACTCTTAAACGCGGTTAAGTGTTTATATGTCAAAAGCTCGAGCGATCGTGCTGAAAGACGAATAATCGCCTTCGACGCCAATATTGATGTATTTCAGCTGAAGGTTTCACTTTGTTTACACACCTGCTTTGTGCCAGTCTTCTGGCTGTCTTCTTTACCTTTCCGATACTCGATGTAAAAGGCGCCAAAGGTGACACGGTTTTATTGCTACATTTCAGGAGAGTAAAGAGGGATCAAAAGAAGATTATACCATTCACGTAGGTATTCCCATAAAGTGTGCCGGCTATAGTTCATCAAGCATTTAAGCTCAGTACGAGTAAATGAGCTTACTTTAGGTATCTTTAGAAACCAGATTTTTGATCAATTACAAATGCTATATATACATTAGTATAATTTATAATGAAGTGTACATTAGTAATCACTAAGAAAAAGTTTGGAAAAATATTTTATTAGTCTATCATCTAATTGGTGCAGTTCTAAATAATAAATAAAGCCACAAAAATTAAAGTGCTGCCGATATAGGAAGCGAATACCACCTTAAGTAGGTACACACGGCTCCACATCAAGCTACTCATTTTCGTTAGAAAATCAAGGGTGACTTGTGATTACCTAAGCATAAGATACCGCAGCTTGCAGCAGATGATTAGCTTCAATTTAAATAATTTGAGTAAAGAGAAAGAGAAAATAGAGTCAGAGTTTGCGTTTTTTTTTCCTATAAAGCTGTCGTTTTCATAATTTTTAGATTTATTTCTATTCTCCTTGCAAATGCTGCCAGTTAAAGGTAAAGCTATTGAGATTTATATACATTATTTATCAAGTGGTTAACGGTTGATCTTCTATACGTGAAATCTGCATTTTCAACACCGCTTTTCTTCTCTCAAATCCTGTACCATTTACACTATCATAAAAGGAAAATTTCATATTAAATAAGAATAGTAAGGCAAGGTAAGTACCTACTTACAATATTATTTTTAAATAATTGTGTATTTATAAATGTATTTTTATTAAATACGTCGTTACCTTAACAATTCATAAGTAAATCTTGAATCGCAGAGAAATAAAAACTCAATTGCAAAGAAACAGCAGAAAGTTGAATGATCAATTCTTGCAAGTACCTACATTTATTAAACTGTTCGCCTTGGATAACTTCCACTGCTTACCGCCTACAAGAATTAAACGCATAATTTTTACTCATTAGCAATTCAAATTTGCTGAAAGGGTTCAATAAAATAATTTGATTTCGTTAAATTCCCTCGATCCGCACCGGACGGAATAGCTTAAAGGTGATGTTAAAAAAGTTTTTTTTTAAATATCTTCTTTTCCCAAACTCTTTTTTTTTAGTCGATGAAGATCTGATGTAAATAAAAAGCTCAACCAACAATTTTTTTTTGTCTAACAAATAAAACACAGGTTTGTTAATAATATGTTTTCATCCTCAATTCATCATCATCATCATATCATCCTTTCGACGCCCACTGCTGAGCATAGGCGGCATACTCCCACAAGGATTTCCACCGCGATCGGTCCTACGCTTTCGGCATATAACAGCGGCCTACCGCGACCTTCACCAGATCGTCGGTCCACCATGTAGAGCGGAGCACCCACGGTAGTCCGGTACGCGGTCGCCTTTCGAGAAGCTTACCGCCTCAATGGCCATCGGTTCGCCGCGCTGTGTCCCGCACACTGTAACTTCAGCTGAGCGATCTTTTGATCAATTTCGGTAGTTTTAGTTCTCCTGCGTATCTCTTCATTTCTGATTCAATCTTGAGAAATACCAAGCATCGCTCTCTCCATCGTTTGCTAGGCGACATTGCGACCTTCTTATGAAACCCATAGTAAGGGACCACGTTTTATGTTTTACTAAATACAATATACATAAACCATAGCCCTCTTTGGGCAGTCAGGTAAAACTTGAACATATAGTGACCCCTGATAGGTACGCTCGTGCAACCTCTTCCAGCTACAAATATACTTGCCTGACGTTACAAACGCTTTGCGTGTTTGTTTGCTATCGTAATCAGCCAAAGTATCTCTGTTAGCCTTTATAACAAATCGGACTCGATCGATGTTTAATATTTGCTTTTTTATCATTACTCATAGCTTGACATACGCGGTCTGGGTTATGTGGATTTACTTGTTAATCTATTATAATACCGTTTTGTAGGTAATAAAAATAATATGTTTGCGTGATGAACACGAGCATTTGCAAATGAGTCATGGGTCAGAAAAAGTATTTAAGTATTTCTATCTGTTATCCTAGTTACCAAAGCACAACCCAACGCTTAGTTTGGTGCAAAGTAATTGGTTTGTTCGTTGTTGTTCTTTGAAACAATGTATAATATTAATGTATTAATTTATTCTCTCATCACAAAAAACAAGATTTTTTTAAGTCTTATACAGGTATTTAACCTATATAAGACTTTAATACATTACTCAAAAGCATACTGGATCTACAACGTCAATATCATAGGAAGGTAGATACTTATTTTATGGCAAGTACCTACCAACTTGAATTAGCAAAACATAATCAAAAGAAAACGATTTACTTGCAAATACATACTCCTTCCTGTAAAATATATATTCTTTTCATATCGTTTCACATAACATCCCGTCATTGTTTTCGCAGACGCAAAAATACACGTAACTAGTCCGAATGGATCGTATTTATTTTTACCGTGTCGCTAAACCGAGCGCTGCGAAAATGTATAAAACCTTTGTCTCTTGTACCTTACCATGAGTGGCGTAGCTAGGTAACGAAAGCCTTTAGTGCAAAAAATAATAGGGCCGTAGGTACTGTTACCTTCTATAATTGTAAGTCAAAACGAGTATGTTTGTCTGTAGAGTAGAAAAAAACTTGCTGTACGTACTAAGATAGATCTTAAGTTTTAAATTATGAGTACATGTGAGTTCTCCAAAATTATTGAGCTACGGCAGAAAATTCACGGCTACCACTTTAGCGCTTTCAAAGTGAGCTAAAAGCTGCTGTCTGGGCTAGAGGGGCCCCCTCTAGCCCAGAAGCTTTTAGCTTTGCAGAATTTTGAGACCGCACCATCAATCCCTCTGTTTAATCAACACACCGAAACAGTGGCGTAGGTATAACATACCTCAAAGAAACCGTAAAAGTTTCAGATCGTTTTTACAACTTCATTTCGTTAACTATCGAAGGTCTACCGAAGGCGAACCCTGAAGTTATAAAGAGACTTGAAACGGAAAGTTATTTTCGAACCTTTTTACAACTCTTCGTATTTTACCCGTTTAAATTAAAATAAAACGGAGCGCCAAATTCTAAAGGTTTACTTTACTTGCGTTCATCCATGTTCAGATAACCACGGCTTTGCTTTCTCGGCTTTGCTGAAAAAAGGAGCACTTACCTGAAAATAAAAATATTATTATTAAATAGCTGCTCCTACCTATGTCAACAGATTACGTTCAGATAGTTCATGAAGCAGGAGGATAGTTCAGAATGACTTGAGTTCAGAAAAGGAGTTATAATTACTTGATATACTCGTAGGTGACAAACGCTTTTTTAAGGTCTTTGTCATAAATACTGCAACAGCTTTTCAGCTTTCGCACATTTAAATTATGTTAATCTTTGAAAGAAGGTAAGGTAAATTTACCTACACAGCTTTTTAACTTTTAAAAGTTAAATGAGATATTATAATAAGGGTGCGACGGAACTTAAGTGCTCATTACCTAGCTGTTATAATCAATATACTCGCTGGAAAAAAGGAAAACCTATCATAACTTTCGAATTCAGGAGTAACGGTGGATATTTTACGATTTTATATCGATTTTTTTTTCATTGTGTGAGAAACATGCTCCTTTTTCTCAAGAAGCAATGTGTTTCCAGCTTTTAATGAATAATACTAACTAGCGGGCGAAGTTTTCCTGACCGACAAATGAAGAAAAAAAAATTTTTCTTTTAATTTTTAGAATTTTGGCTTAGTCTCCTTGCCGAGATCTTAAAATCTGTACCTCAGTTTTGTTAGTTCAAAATTGATTACTTATCCAAACCAAAAAAAAACCTACTGTATCTGCTATTAATGATCGCTATAATATAATTTGTTTTTGTGTTATTTTAATCACCAATTTTGTTATGTACCGCTATAACTGTATGATTCCCAAACAGTAATGAAATAAAATAATAAAAAAAATAAGCAATTCCACTGAAGTGCAAGTGCGATACAAGCAACGGGTAGGGTTACCAATTAGTGCAGAGTACAGATATAATTGTGAAATGTATCACAATGCAACGAATCAATGCGTTAGTTTCACGCAAGCAAACAACGCGATAGCACGGGAAAGGTGACAGCGTGACGTCACGGGCGCAGGACGCGCGGCCAAGCGCGAGCGATCACTCACGTTTGTCGTATGACGTCACTCGGGAAATGTACGCGGCAGCCCAGTTTGGGGTCAATGGCCAATCTACAAAATAGAAATGTTCCAATTCATATGTTGTTATTGCACTTAATGTATTAAAGTGCACTTTATTCGTCCGATACCAAAGCCAATCACATTAAATTTATTGGGCATGCGGACGCGGCTAAATTTTTTGATATTCATTGTTGAAATTTTATTGCTAGTATGACTATTATACGTTGTTTTAAAATAGCTCGGCGCGGGACAAGAAAAGTTTAGCTATGAATGAATCATCGCTAGCGAACACCACTGATTCACAAGAATTTATATTTACCCGTCATCTCCGTTCTGGTAGGCGACATCGTTGACTTCGGCAGGCGCGCCAGCCTCGTCTTCCACACCGTTGCAACCCTCGACCACCACCTCTGGAATTTCACCCATCACCAGAATCACAGCACTACGACCAGTAACGTGTCTGCCGACCGCGCCGCGTCAGGCCAGCTCCGCGGACTGGCATACCTCGCCCTTGGCAAAAGATTACAATTACTACAAGTACCATATTATTAAATTAAGCGACGGTAACTTGCAGACAACATGAAGCATATAAGCATGCGCCGTCGACGGCAAACGGGTCACGAACGCATAGTTACGGCTTCGTCCAAGTAATCCCTTTAAAAGTAGTTTACCTATGTAGTAGGCAAATAAAGAACGTTTCTTTTACAAGACCAGCAGTTTATGGTTCGTTATACAGGCAGTTATTCATTAGAAAATTATTCCATTACTATCTATCTTATCTCATTTGCCTTTGTTTTCAGATTTTAAACTCAACACCAAAATGATTGGGGGTGATTGTTACAACCTAACTGTGTAAAAAAAGAGGTGAAAGGTAAATATTCCTGCTGCCTAAACAGCCGCGAACATTCCATCGCGAACGGTAGTAAATATTCCATTCCGAACAATAGTGAATGTTCCTTCTCAATCAGTAGGATTATTCCTACGCGAACTACCGCGAATATTTTGCTAGTACATATACTCGTAGCAGAAAACATCTTCTTCAACCGACAAGCTTTATTCTTTTGTTATCTAAAATTACAATCTCAATGATTAGCTGTTAATTTAAAATGACATTTCCCTCAATAGATAGCGAAACATATCCTCAAACAAGTGCTCCGTTTCAAAATTACCCTACGAGCATTTCCTGGAAGACCCTACTTACATGCATATAGAAAGCTACACCAAATAAAGTAGCCGTTCAATCAGTCCCGTGTGGTGTCCACGAGTTTGTAATAAATAGATTGCCTTCGATCGTGTCTCCACTTACGGTAATGGGCTCGTGATTGTTTACTTTATATCCATCATAATATTGCTTCGGCAGTTGCTGTCATAAAAATACATGAATAACCAGCGATCGCGCACTGATCTTGCGATTTGCCCTAGCCGGAGATATCTACATCATAGGAATCATTTTATGATTTATCGGATTCTAACTTGAATAGATATGATGTGCGGGCGATGGAAGAAATGATACACGCGAGAGTTGAAGGGATACTGGCTTTATTTGAATAAAGGGTCCATAATATAGACCTTGAAATACGTATTATTATATCAGTGTTTACATTAGGATCACGTTTTAAGTTTCATCTTATAATAATATTTAGGTTTATAGATAAACACAAAGATTCATATTACAATAACATAGTACAAATATGAAATCTAATGTCACCTTGTTTACATTTGTATATCTATCTATATATACGAGTATATCTATATATATATATATATATATATATATATATGTATATATCTATCTATCTATATATATATATATATATATATATATATATATATATATATATACATATATATGTCGTCCTCACCGTATCCTGTGACGGCGACTCCAGCGAATTTTCCAATTTAATCTTTATTAAGATGAGCCCTGCTGTGACTGGCAAACCCAAACTTTGTCTTAAAGACTCGGTTACAAGATGCGCAGTACAGTTGGCCAGTGGAATTGTATGTGTACGTGTATGTGATTTTCGGCCTAGTCTTCCGTATTTGGCGTTTAGCATCAAGGTTCTCAACTCTCCTAGTCTCAAAACTATCCACACTCCTCTGAATAGTTTGTCGCCATTCCGGTCTAACACGCGCTCGTTAGAAAAATAAATTAAATGGCAATGAAAATCGTGAGATTAAGTACTAGTTTTTAGTGTATTTAGGGATAGATAAGCTGTGGGTATGCCAATTGAATAAAATCTCCGAAATTATAGATATCAAATTGTATAATTTGCTAAAAGCTTGATGATTATATGTTATTTTTATTTTAGGAAATAACAAGCCCAAAAAATATCTTGTTAATTAAAATACATCAATATAAATCAGCATATTATAATATATATTTAACTAGCACATAATTAAAACAGAAAAGCAGCAGAATAACAATTAAATAATACAATGTACTTAACTTATGATCTGGGTAGAACCTTCCGGTGCCAACGACAACTCGAGAATGAATAATATTTGCCCGGAACGGGCCTTTTATACAAAAATGTCATGGTACCGGTGGCGTCGACCAATCAAAAACAGCCTGTTCGGCCAATAGCAGTGCACTATTACGATCAGCCAATCAGAAACAAGGAACGTCAAAGCGGAACAAGGAAGTCAAATCAGTACTTTTTAAGATTAGGAAATATTGCTTTTAATCACCTAACATATTATATTTAATATTTTTAAATTGTTTTATGATTTATAACATTGATACAAAGTATTTTGAAACCTAACTATTCTTATTTTTAACAATGTAATAAAGTAATATTTTACAATAATCTATCACGGCCATACTGACAATACTTCGTCCCCGAAGTATAATACAATTAAAGAGACATGATAATAAATGACAATCTTATCTTATTTTCTTAATAATTTCTGATGATTTTTCTGTACACTGTTAATCGTTTATGAGTTTTACCATAATCCTGTGTATTATTTTATCAATTTTTATTTTATTCATGTATTACTTGCATAGACATGTTAGTCCCCTTCAATCGCTGCCATTGAGATAGACTAACACCAAACAAGTAATCGACCAGCGAAAAATTTGGGTATATGCCAGATACATAGACATACCGGTCGCATTACCCGCTGCATGTACGACCGACCGATACCAAGTATGTGGCCGACCAGCGGATACCCAGCATATGAAGTAATCATGGGATTACAGGTTGATGGTAAAACAATACACACACCTTATAGATTAAGCACTATACATTTTTTATTGATTGATGGCATTTTCAGTAGCAACATTTTCATCTACCCATTCACCTGGCCAAAATCTTAATTTTTCCTTTGCAATTATTATAGGTCTTAAATTATTTAAACCTCTTAAAGAGAACCGGTCATTAGAAAGAACTGCAATAACTTCATAAGGTCCTTTATATCTCGGTCGTAGCTTATCATTACGCCTATGATCCTGGTTTACGTAAATTACGTCTCCTATATTATAATTCTTGTTATTTCGCCTTACTGAATCAAAACGTTCTTAAAACTTAGCTGAAATTTGTTGTAGTCGTTGTTTGGTAAGTTCTCGGTCGGCTTGGACGTTAATATTAGATCCCGAATCAGATCGATCAAGTACTTCGTCTAATCGAGTCTGAACGCACGGTATATTTGCCTCTACCCCAATTAATTAACGCAGAGGTGAAAAACCAGTGGACTGTTGAACCGTTGTATTTATAGACTGTTGCACCTTCTGTGGAAGTTGTCCGTTCGGCCAACCTGATTGCTCGTCGCACATAGTAGTCAACATATTTGTTACTGTCGCAACGTATATTTCGACTTGCCCATTACTTCTGGGGGTACCGGTAGCTATCGCGTGGTGATCAATATTTAGTTCCCTAAACAAGGATCGAATTTGATTGGAGCTAAAGTTTGTTCCGCGATCAGTGACGATTAATGAAGGTTTACCAAATAATGTAATAGTTTCCCTGATGATTGGAATAAGTTCCTGTGTATTTAAAGTTTTTAATGGCTTTAACAAACAAAATTTTGTAAAGCCATCGACAATAAGTAAAACATGTCTGTAACCTTCATTAGTTATCATGAATTGGCCAGTACAATCTAAGTGAATTGTATCAAGAGGGATAGCAGTTTTGTCTATTGAATGAAGTAACCCTTGTTTTGGACCAGAGTGTCCTTTTCTCTCTGTACAAATTAGACAATGTACAATATATTTTTTAACAAAAGCTGCCATTCCGGGAAACCAGAAATATAGTCGAATTTTATGTAGAACCTTATCAGGCCCCTCATGACAGTTCTCGTCATGAAAAAGTCTTAAAAGGCTTAATCTATATCCTTTAGGTACAAATAATTAGGGCTCTGCATCAACGTCTGTTTTGTAATGTAATAAATTATTTTTAATTAAGTATTGGTTTATATCTACAAATTCTCCTTCTCCTTCTCACAAAATGAATAAAATTTATTGACAAATTCTCTACGGTTTTTTTTTTCTTTTGAGTCATGACTGTTTGGTGGGGGATTACTCCGCATGTCATTTCTATGATAGCATTGCACCTTGGTATGGCCCCTGCTTCCCACACAAAAAGCATTTTGTTTCACGGTTCTCAATTTTTTGGCGTTTAGAATAACCTTGAACAGTAGGATCCCTTGAATCTTTATTGCTACCATCCAATGGCCGCTTTCTAGTTTTAGTATACGAGGTAAAAAGTGAAATAAGATCTGAAGTTGGAATAATGTTGGTAATAGGGATGTTTTGGATGCTAAGTTGGACGGTCACAAGGTGCAATGCATGTCACAGAATTTTTAGGTGTTAATATTGACGATACTTTAAAATGGACATATGAATTGGATGACATTGAGAGCAAAATAGGCTCTGCTTGTTACGTTTTGAGAAGTTTACGTGATGAAGCGGACGTAAAGCATCTAAAGCTGGTATATTATGCCTTGGTCGAATCCAGGTTACGCTATAGCATATTGTTCTGGGGAAGAAGCTACAAATATAACATGCATAGAGCTTTCGTTCAGCAAAAACGAGCTATTAGAACTATAGTCGGTATCAAGCAACAAGATTCCTGTTATGAACATTTCAAGAGACTTGAAATTTTAACTGTTCCAAGCCTATATATATTAGTTCTCCTCACAAATTTTGCGAAGCACATCAGCGACATTGAAACTCCAATGGAGAAAGTTATCCGTGAAGGCACAAGGAGAAAAGATTTCCCTAACAAATGTGTACCCCATTTCAGCATTGTAAAGCAGAGTTCCTATTATCAGTCTGTTGTTATGTTTAATAAGTTACCAATAGAGTTAAAAAAAATAGTTTACCAAAGTAGCTTCAAAACAAAATTAAAGGTATTTTTATTGGAAAAATATTTTTATGCTCTTGATGAATTTATAACTGTAAATGTGTAAGTGAATGAAGTTTGACAATTAATTATTGACATTAGAGTTATTATTGACATTTATATTAAATTTAATTGTAGTACTGATTATTTTAAGAATTTTTAGTTTTTAGCGTTTTTATATTATTTTTTTAGTTTTATTTTGATGTAATATTCCACACAAAGATATTGTTATGAATAAAGAATTGAATTGAATTGAATTGCATTTTTATTGATTATACAAAGCAATTTTATGTCAATTTACGATAAATATTAATATTTAGTACTTATTATGATAATTTAGTTGATAGCTAAAAATAACTCATCATGGCGGCATTCGTTGTTCGCAAGTTGTGTCAGCTGGAATATATTATTGTATTAGGTCCTTACCTATGAAATTGGCGTTTTGTATGGGAGGAACAAAAAGTCGAAATTTTTTTATATAGCATATTTATTTAATCAAAGTATGAGCCATTGTAATCTATGCACTTTTGCCATCTCATAGGTAGTTAATTGATCCCTTTACTAAAAAAACCATTCGAACGGGAATCAATAAAATCTTTGAAGGCGACTTGGACTGCCCCATCTGAGTTGAACTTTTTCCCTTGCAAGAAGTTATCCAAATTTCGAAAAAAATGGTAATCTGTTGGAGCAAGGTCCGGGGAGTACGGTGGATGCCTTAGAGATTCCAATTGAAGTTCTTCTAATTTGCTAGCCGTCTGTTGTGCAGTGTGTGGTCTAGCGTTGTCGTGAAGCAGCAGTGGCGTAGAGCGATTGACCAGCCTTGGTTGTTTAGCAACTAGCTTTTCCATCATGGTATGCAATTGCTGACAATAGATATCTGCCGTAATCGTCTGGCCAGATTTGAGAAAACTGTAATGAACGACACCGGCGCTAGTCCACCAAACGCTTACAAGTAACTTTTTATTGGTCAATTTTCGCTTGGAGCAGGCTTTGGCTGGCTTGCCAGGGTCCAGCCATTGCGATGAGCGCTTCCGATTATCGTAGAGAATCCACTTTTCATCACAGGTAATGATTCGATTTAAAATCCCTTCGTTATTGTGCCGGTCAAGTAATGTAACGCAGCAGTTGACGCGCGTTTGCCGGTTTGCTTCACTCAATTCGTGAGGAACCCACCTTTCAAGTTTTTTAATCTTCCCAATTTGCTTCAAGTGGATTAAAACAGTTTTATCACTAACGCCAAAGCCTGCAGCTAACTCGGACGTGGTTTGCGATGGATCCGCTTCCACAATAGCCTTCAATTCTTCATTATCAACTTGGGTCTCCGGCCGTCCACGGGGCTTGTTTTGCAGGTCGAAATTTCCAGAACGAAAACGTTGGAACCAAAAACGCACTGTGTTTTCTTTTGCGACACAACCGCCATACACATCATTAACCCTTCGAGCCGTTTCCGCAGCACTGGTGCCACGGTGGAACTCGTACTCGTAAATAACGCGATATTTCAAATTTTCCATTTTGTAAATTGAGCGATGCAAACAGAAAAAAGATAAGTAAAAAAACAAATGAATGACGGTTTACGAAACACAACTACATGTGGAAATAGCTGTATAAATTTGAATTTCGAATTCCTAACCAAATAGGAAAAATTTGTGATCAAAGTGGCCAGTACGACAAAACGCCAATTTCATATGTAAGGACCTAATATTTTCGAAAAATAAAACCTTTCGTTTCCTGTTAAGTGTGAGTTTTTATTAGTTCAGAAGCCGGGATTTTGGAAAAAACACGCCAGGTTTACTACATAGTAGCAGAAGATTGGTAAGTGAAAATAAGTTTTTTTATGCATCATACAGTGTATCGAGGAAGTGAAAATATCTGAGAAAGAATAACTATTCGTAAAGTTCAGTATGCACAGGAATCAAGTATAAGGTGGCCAATTACTACAATTATTTACATTTAAATACAGTGGTGGTAAGAAACCTTATTTGATATCTGTGTTCTATCGGTAAATTGTTCGTGAAACCTAACTAAATTACCCAAATATACTGACAGCGATCTCTTGGGATTTTGTATAACTTAATGCAAAGGTTGCCTCATAAATAGTATAGGTTTTTTTTTGTAGTTCCTGCCATTTTCAGAGATGTCACGAATGTTGCTTTCGAAATACAAATTCAATATTATTGGCATCTAGTATGACCAGGTTACCTAGAGCTTTTCTGAAAAAGTTTAATAAAACTCGTTGATATATTGCTCTCAGTAACATTACGTTATTAACCGTTGTAATGTTACCTTGATTTGATGGATTCGCTTAACATTGAATTTTATAAAACGTTCCAAAATAACAAGAACAGAAAAGTAAATTTAAAGTTTGTTGGTAGATTATTTTCTTTAATCATAATAATTTTTTATTTTGTTTGTTTTCCCTTGTTTTTTTTCTTACTAAGAAGAAAGTAAGCAAAGGATGTGTATGACTTCAAGTGATATGGCCGTCCTAATTGCTTTGCAACAGGTATATCTTTTGTTGGTTTACACTAGTTCAGTGGAATTAATGCAGACAATTGTTTTAAGAGTACCTACTTATTGGCTCAATAAAAAAAAAGTGAGTATTATTATGACAAAATTATGTTAGTCAATAGATGTCAGTTAAAGGGTAGGCAAGCGGTTGATTGCATAACACATGGAATATATGACAACAATATAAGGATGAATATACAAGGTGCTAATTATGATGACCCGGAACAAGCCTTAAATCATTTACGAAACATTTCAAATAAACCTTTTGATTCTTTCTCTCAACGCCGATTCACACACGACAATAAGCCCGATAATAATCGACAAAAGCCACAGAATCCGTACCAGGATATTAAGACAAGGTATTCAAATGACACCACCGGAACCAAAAGATCATTAGTTAACGTCACCTGCTATAACTGTGGTGAACCCGGGCACACTGTTATTAGGTGTACAAAAGAGATCATTAAATGCACAAAATGCAAGCGTCATGGACACAAAGATATTAACTGTACATTTAATTCAGGAAAAACTACGGATATTAATAACGCAGATGATAAAACTAAAAACATTTTAAATATAGAGGGAAAGCCGGAAAATAACAAAAAGTATTTTAAACAAGTAAAAGTCAATGATGTAAAAATGAATGGGTACATTGATTTTGGAAGTGAGTGTACACTAATTAGCGACAATCAAAGTCAAAATTTAAAATTAAAAGTAGATTCCAAAAACTTACCTATACTGCGCGGTTTCGGGAATAGTAGTATACCTGGTCCCTTCAGGACAAACGCAAATTCGTATGTTGGTTGATTTAGTACAAGTACAGTTGACCGCTTTCGTCGTCCCAGCTGAGCTATTACCAGCAGATATTTTAGTAGGGCAGTCTCTCACGGAACATTCCTCAGTAAGAGTATTTAAAACTGATAAAGAACTAATTTTATATCAAATAACTCCGAACAAAACTAACTCTCTTGTACTTAGAGTAGTAGATGATGGCAAAATTGACAAAGAAACATTAGTGCCTGTAACTTGCTCATCTAATTATACAGGTTTTGTAAGAGTCATCTCAGACATACGACGAGAGGGTGAGTGTGAGTACTTCATACTGCCGGGAATTTATTCAATTTCCAATGGTCAAGGATGCTGTTAGTTTAAATGAGAAACCAGTTTTAATAAAAAAGGACAGTGATTGCTAGGGGTATAAGTGTACCGAAACCGGTGCTTGACTCAGAGGAAAAATCTAGTTATGTTGTTAATGTCAGACGTATAAGTACTGAGACGTCTCCAATAATTGGGGAAAATTTGAATATTAGTGAAAATTTAGAATTGATCAACAAAACTAAATTACTGGATCTACTCAATAACTATAGGAACTGTTTTGCTTTTACTACCGGAGAACTAGGTCAGACTTCAGTTACTGAAATGCATATCAAGCTAAATGACAGCACTCCGGTTACCTATCGTCCTTACAGGCTCTCCTTGTCTGAAAGGGGCAAGGTCAATCAGATTGTTGACGAGTTGATGAGTAATAAAATAATACGCGAATCTAATTCGGAATATGCAAGCCCCATCATATTAGTGGCAAAGAAGAATGGGGAGTTCCGCCTTTGCGTTGATTACAGGGCATTAAACCGTAAGACCGTCAAGGACAAATATCCAATGCCCCTGATCGAGGACCAGATCGATAAATTACAAGGTCTCACGGTTTTCACAACATTAGACTTATCCCAAGGATACTATCAAATACCGGTATCAGAAGAGTCAAAACACCTCACCGCGTTCGTCACACCTGACGGACATTTCGAATATAATCGGTTGCCGTTCGGGCTGACGAACGCGCCTGCAGTATTTCAAAGGCTGGTCCATTCTCTTCTCAATAAACATAAAATCCCCGGTGTGGTAGCTTACATGGATGACATTGTTATTGGGTCGATATCTATTGATGAGGGTATGGAGAAACTTCGGAGAGTTTTGGACATGTTGCGTGAGGCAAATTTGACATTAAATCTCAAGAAATGTCATTTCTTTAAAACAATGATTGACTATCTTGGATTTGAGATCTCTGCCGACGGAGTCCGCCCAGGTTTAAAGAAAGTCGAGGCTGTAGCAGCGTTTCCAACCCCTCGCAATCCTCATGAAATTAGACAATTTATAGGCTTAGCTAGCTTTTTTCGGCGATTTGTTCGAAATTTTGCAGCTCTTGCTAAGCCCCTTACCTCATTGACTAAGGCCGATGCAAAGTGGAGCTGGGGACAAGATCAATTAGACGCTTTTGTAAAAATTAAGGAAATTCTGACGACTAGACCCGTTCTTGCTATTTATAACCCTAACCACAGCACCGAACTGCATACGGACGCTAGTCAACTGGGTATTGGCGGTGTATTGCTACAGCGTGAACATGATAAATCACCATTAAAAGCTGTCGCCTACTTCAGTCGGCAGACGACTCCAGAAGAAAAACACCTACACTCGTTTGAGCTGGACATTGGCAGTGGTGATGTCTTTAGAACGCTTCCGAGTGTATCTTTTGCGCATTCAGTTCAAAGTGGTTACAGATTGTAACGCGTTAAGAACCGCACTGACCAAGCGTGACCTAGTACCGCGGATAGCCCGATGGTGGCTTCTGGTACAGGACTACAACTTCACGGTGGAATATCGTCCTGGCACACAAATGCAACATGCCGATTCGTTAAGTCGTAACGCACTTCCATACAACGGTGATCCCGAAGAACTGAATGTTTTCAAGGTCACACAAATTGAAAACTCATTATTGGCTGCTCAGATAAGTGATTCCAAGCTTAAACTTATTAAGTGCATTCTAGACAAAAATTGTACAGAGGCTAAGGAAGTAAACAACAACTACGTATTAAAAGACGGGAAGATATATCGAAAAGTTCGAGACGACTTAAAATGGGCTGTGCCGCGCGACGCTCGCTGGAAAGTTTCTCTAACATGCCATGACGAAAGCGGACACTTTTCCTTTGAAAAGACCTTGGAGAAAATGCGAAGGGATTATTGGTTCCCGGGAATGACTCGGTTTGTTAGAAAGTATGTGCGTGCTTGTATACCGTGTGCCTACGCAAAAGAACCGTCCGGCAAGAAACAGGGTTTATTACATCCTATACCAAAACCAAATGTACGGTTTGAATGTGTACATATTGATCATGTCGGGCCCTTTACAAGTAGTAAAACCGGCAATACTTATATTCTCGGCATTGTCGATGCGTTCACAAAATTCATCGTGTTACGGGCTGTCAGGAATACAAAAAGTAGGACGTCGATACAGGTCTTACGTGAATTTATCGGATTGTTCGGTTCCCCAAAAGTGATAGTGTCGGACCGAGGGACTAGCTTTACGTCTGACGAATTCAAGAGGTTTATGGATTCTCATCAGATCAAGCACGTGAAGAATGCTGTAGCAACTCCACGTGCAAATGGGCAGATCAAGCGATACAACCGCTCGATCCTTAGTTCCCTGACTGCATTGAATATTGATAAGGACGATCGCAATTGGGATTCAGATTTGAGTAAAGTTCAGTGGAGCCTGAACAATACGGTAAACAAGGGTATAGGCAAAACTCCCGCTCAAGTCGTTTTCGGAAAGGAAACTGTCAGCTTGGCAGAAAGTCACTTGCACGATATATCTGAAAACCTGACTGTTAATGAAAATATTAACGCCACGCGTGAAGAAGTATCCACTCACATTAGTAAAGAACAGGAGAAAATGAAAACTCGTTTTGACAGAAAAAGGTGTGCTGCACGTAAATATGAAGTAGATGATCTGGTTATGGTTTTAAAGAATGTTCGGAACGTTGGTAACAGTAACAAACTTGTTCCACCATACAGTGGTCCTTATAAGGTATCCGCAGTGTTAGGTAATGACCGTTACGAGGTCTGTAGCGTAGATGGATTTTCAAGCAGAAAATACAAAAATGTCTACTCTGCTGATAAAATGAAGCCGTGGATTCGTTTCGCTCCCCAGACTAGTTCAGAATCAGAAAATGATTGTTCAGAAAGTGAGTAGTAATTTATATTTATTTATTATTTATATTTGATTTTGTTTCGGAAAATTTAATGTCATGTTTAGTGTTCTGAATATCTGTAATTATCCACCATGTTCCTATTATTTATCTACCCTAATGCGATCACCCATCCTGTGACAAATTCCTTTTACCTTTCCTAATCATACATCAATGAGCCGGAAGACAAAACACAAAAACCTGCTTCACGAATACAGGGGCTGGAGGCCGATACACCTTGTGTGTGTACGCGGTACCCCGTTTTATCTTTTCGGGCAGAGGCCGATACACCCTGCGCGTGTACGCGGTATCCCGTTTCATTCCTTCCGGACAGAGGCCGATACTCCCTGTGCGTGTACGCGGTATACCGTTTCCTCCCTTCCGGACAGAGGCCGCTGCATCCTGTGTGTGTACGCGACATCCCGAATGCATCTGACACTACAGAGGCCGATACACACTGCGTGTGCACGCGGTATTCTGAATGCATCTGACATCACACAGAGGCCGATACACCCTGCGTGTGTACGCGGTATTCGGAATGCAGTTGCCAATACACAGAGGCTGATACACCCTGCGTGTTTACGTGGTATGCTGATTCATCCTAGCCAGACCAGAGACCGATGTACCCTGTGTGTGTACAGTACACGGCGTTTCCCATGATCATCGCTTTATGCTGAGGCCGTACTCCCAGTGCGTACCTATACACGGTATCAGAAATGCAGCTAACAAGATTACCACACTACAATGATTGCTGGAAACAGAGACCAATGAGGAATGCTCCGAGAGTGATGTCAATATCGAATTAAAATTGACCGGTACACACGTCATATTGTTATCATGTTCCTTATTACTTGATTTTGCGAAGATTGTAATTGCATAATGTTATCAGTATTCAGTGCAATGAGTCTTGGCTTATGTATTATTTATTGTTAATATTAAGCATAAATGAATGTGGACATTCAATAAACAAGGATGGCCGAAAATGTACAAGGAAGCGGTTGTACTTAAAATTTAAATAGATGACGATGGCAAAATGTAACAATTATTTAATTGAGGTGTATTTTTGGTCGAATTTTGTTTGTTTTCATATTTTGTTTTATTATTGTTCTTGAATATGCAACATGGTCTTATGCCTGAGGTCAGGCATAAGTCAGAATGGCCGACTGTTAAAATATCTTTTATTTATTCATTTAAAATCATAATTATTATAATGTATATTTTATAATGTTTTGTAGGTCTAAGAGTCGGGTATGCTTGTATATTCTTCCAATTTATTGTGCTTGTCATCGCAATTAATTTATGTAAAACAACTCTCAAAAAAAGTAACTGTGGCTGTTTAATTATTAATTGCATTTTTATTGATTATACCTCGTGTGTTCATAAGTTTTGAGACAAACTTTGTGCTAAAAAAAAGAAATAAAAAATTAATAGCTGCTATTTATTTCTTTTTCTAATTTTGAATTTCGAATGTTAACTTTTAATTCCTTTGATTTTCAAATTCATTTCTTTAAATTTTCTCGTGATGGAGAGAACAAAAGAATTGCGTGCGACCGTGATTTCGCTATTTAAGGCGGGAAAAAAACCAATGGAGATTTTCCGTGAGGTGAAAACTTTTGGTGTGAGCCGTAACTTCGTGTATTACACTATTAAACGATACAAGGAGACAAGTTCTTTGCAAGATCGCCAAAGGAGTGGTCGGCCACGCTCTGTAAGGACGCCTGCGAACATCAAAATCATCCGAGAGCGACTTCGCCGAAATCCATGTCGAACTCAGAAAAAACTAGCTCTGCAGACTAATATTTCGCACATTTCAGTCAACAGAATACTGAAATATGATCTTAAGGTGAAGGCGTATAGCCGTAGGAAAGTTCATTTTTTAAACGATCGCCTTCGTAAATTGCGACGCGAACGTTGTCCAACACTACTTAAGAGACACGATGCGAGGAAAATACTTTTCACCGATGAGAAAATCTTTACTGTCGAAGAAAAGTTCAACCGACAAAACAATAAAGTGTATGCAAAAAGTAGCAAGGACGTCCCAGCTTCAGCACGGAATGTCTCGCGTACTCATCATCCGGCTAGTGTGATGGTATGGTGGGGAGTTTCGTATGAAGGTGTCACTCCGCTCCATTTCTGTCAACAAGGCGTCAAGGTGAAAGCCAAGAACTATCAAACTGACATCTTAGAGCCTGTTGTGAAACCCCTGTCCCTTACTTTGTTTCACAACAAGGATTGGGTTTTCCAACAGGACTCAACGCCATCCCATATAGCAAAAACCACCCAAGCGTGGTTGAGGGAAAATGTGCCGGCCTTCATCGCGGCGAACGAATGGCCCTCTTCCAGCCCCGACCTCAACCCGCTGGATTATGCTTAATGGGCTGAGCTTGAGCTCAGGGCCTGCCGAAAGTCCCACCCAAACTTGGAGTCACTGAAGCGAGCTCTTGTCCGAGAAGCAAAGCGAATCCCGCTGGAAAAGATTCGTGCCGTCATTGATGACTGGCCAAATCATCTAAGGGCCTGTATTAAAAACAAGGGTGGTCATTTTGAATAGTAATAATTATTTTTTGTTTATTATTATCTACTAGGTAATTGTTTACTGAAAATTTAAGAAATATATGTTAATTATAAAAAAAGTTATGCAACTTTTATTTCGTCTCAAAACTTATGCACACACGAGGTACAAAGCAATTTTATGTCAATTTACGATTAATATCAATATTTACTACTTATTATGATAATTTAGTTGATAGCTAAAAATAATTCATCATGGCGGCATTCGTTGTTCGCAAGTTGTGTCAGCTGGAATATATTTTTGTATTTTCGCAAAATAAAACCTTTCGTTTCCTGTTAAGTGTGAGTTTTTATTAGATGTCTAATCTTGTTATCTGCTTAATCCTAAGCCACTGCTTTGTATATTACTAGCATTTAAATTAGAGATAATAACTAATTCAAATACATTATTATAAGTGATTAGAAACTTTAACACCAAGTTCAAATAACGTTTTATTGTATCCTTTCCATTTTACACTTACGATAAATCTTTAATAGAAGATTACAACGACAGTATCACAACTCACGTCTACTACTGATAAAGCGTAACTAGGTAGGTGGGTGTACTATGCCTAGTGGTAGGTACTTTGCTTTTGTTTCACGCGAACAAGATGGTCTTAATTTTTCACCCCTGAAATTTTCAAATGAATCCCCCTAATGAATATTTATCATAAAGCTTTGCTAATAAAACACTCGCGGTCGTAGCGTGCTAATTAATCTAATAAAAGGACCGTGTTTCTTATTTTTATGCCGGCTTTTGCCGTCATATTTTTTTTTTAAACCCTTCCTTTCCTTGTCCATTTTCCACTTTAAAAACGAAACCTTCGCTTATTATATTTTAACAATGATAAATTTAAATGGCTCGAATTTCAGTTGCGAGTTTGGTCTGACAACATCAATAAAATTAATTTACCAAATTGGTCCTCCACTTCGCCATTTGTCATTTTCTTTGTAGGCAAGCTAAATTAATCCGAAATATGATTTTAAAATCCATTATAACAAAAAAGTGTTTATCGTTGCTTTTGAAATATAAGAGAAACTTGCTTTTCCATAAACGATGTGAAATTGAATATGTAGCGAGAAACGATTCCGATAGTTCAATGTAGATATTCTGACTTAGTTGATACTTATTGAATAATCGAACAGATAGGTACGTAAATATGTATGTTACACGATACATAGCGTATGTACGTAGGCACATATATACGACACCTTGTTACTTTGTAATAGCGATAAGGTAGAAGTGCACTGGTCCCGGAAGCCACAAGCTCCGAGGCACTTAATTACGAGGGTAATTACTGCCAGAGCATAAAAAACTGAAAAAAATGTTACGACGTAAGTATGTATGTTAAGAACACAAACCTTTGATTACCCTTAAAACTTACTCAAAAAAGATGTAAATACCTAAGTACGTTATGTACTTTGGAAGTCAATATACCCGCCGCGCCTCTAGGGGCGTATACTTAAGTAGTTACACAATTAAATATTCAGTTGACCCCGCGCTCCTGATTAAGACGATCGCCGGTCCTTGACGCTCCAACGCACTAAATCTTTGAATAACCCATTACTCTCTGAAAAAGGTTTTTTTGTTTCAATATACAGCAACGTACCTAATGTATGACCTTATGCATGAACAGAAAAATAATAATATCTTTGATGCACAACAAATCCATCCATCCAACAACAACCAACGTTATAGGCATACCATACTTACAGTAGGTCCACCATACCTTCAGTTAGATCCACAAAAAGTATAAGCCGATTTAAAAACATTTCTTGTAATTAATTAACTTTTCATTAATTATATGTCAGCTCGTTTCAGACAGGCATGTGAGTGATAAGAATTATGCATGTAAAGAGTGACGATATATTATCAAGACGTATGTAAGGAAGTACATTCATGTCGTTAGTTATACAAAATTTTAGGATCGGGTATCTAGGTCCTATATGCCAAACATAAATGTTTTGATTAAAAGACGGCTGGACTGACTGAACACACAATTTGTAAATGACCTATCGATACACAGAATCGGGAATACCAAAGCGTCAGTATTGATTTTGTAAAGCCATTATACAGATTACCTTAACGTCCAGCCATAATAAATAGTCGTGATAACTATCTGACACCAAACGCGTTGAAATTATAGTTTTTGCGTTTTATCAACGACATTTAATCCTACATGTTTATTAGTTAGGCGCACAAAGCAATAAATGGGTACGTACGTACGTCTACGTAAGTCTTTAAATGTAAATAAGATAAAGTAATCGTAATACAAAACCGAATACTGAGCAGTTGAGATTAAAGGTATGACTAGTTAGGTAGGGAAACTTCCTAATAAGTTTCCTGTAGCGTTGTCTTAACTTTACGAAATTTTGTCAATAATCTTGAGTCAACGCAAAAAAAATCCCTCACTCGTTGAATAAACCTACATTATATTTTATACAAAAATTGAACCGGGTATCCTTTCGTCCTTTTAATTTTTTGCTATCACGCATTTAGGCTATAAAGCATTGGGATGGAGAATAAATTAGAAGCGTAATTAATATCTCTTGGTACCTAATGGATGTCTGAGTTTTACGTTTTTAAGGATTCTTCACTTAAATGTTTCATTAAATTAAATAATTTAAACCTACCTACACTTACGATATTTCATGTGTGAGTGTGCCATCATCAATTCATCACCGAGCAGAGTAGAGGTCATTATCTAATCCTTCAAAACGACGCAAACTCGTGAAATCACTACGGACAGCCAATTAAGCTTATCGTTGGGTTCGAATTTTACCTATCGATAGAAGTCGAGAATTTCTGTTGTAATTTTAACCGCGTTACACAACTCCGTAGACCAGTCGTCGGCCTAAGCGCCGGTGCCCAATTTCGGTTATTGTCAAAGTTTTGAGGTGAGGTCACTTTAATACATGTAATTATAACCAAATAGCTTTTGGTTTTGGTAAATGTTCCATTATTTTGGGATAAGTAGGTGCTCCCTCATCAAACAGGCAGCTTTAATACGATGTTAAATGATTTTATAAACTTGCCTTCGTGTATAGTTTGATTAAATTATGAAACGAGTAAGAAGCTCTGTATAAAATGTATAGTTACAGTAAGTTATCATTTAGGCTTACTGACAAGATCTTTGGTGTCAGCTACTTTGATGCAGACGGTAACAGATGGTTCTTTTAACCCTGAAAAGGCATTACGATGTTGCTTTCAAACGTTTCTGCAGGGTAAGATTTTGTTGCCGAATATTAAAACATATACGAGCATAGCGCTTTCTTTACTGGGTCATTTGAGAAAAACTATATACCAAACTGTGGTTATTCCTTCGTGGTCAACACCGCCATTCAGACAAACGCGTCAACTATTAAAATTCAAACCGCATCGTGATAATAATCCCGACCCGTGAATATTTGTAACAGAGAACCATCATCCGTATCGTTTCTATGGAAATTCCGTTGCAAATAAATAATTTAACCCTTCCTCGAGGAATCCACACGGGAAAAAATTACTTTTAACTTGAGGTAAATCGATTTGGCTTCATTGTCGACTGCAGAAATTTTGGATACCCCGCCAAGCCGCCTAAGAAGATCAACCAATTCCTACCACCGGTCAAGTGTAACATACCTCTTCAAGACGCAGGGGTGTACAGACTGGAATGTGACTGCGGACTCTCTGCGGACTATAAGCGTACGGATTAAAGAACATGTAGCCGACGTTAAACATAGATGGAACACAAAGTCTGCAGTGTGTGAACACGCGTTAGATAAACCCAACCACTTCATACGCTTTGACCAACCAAAAGTCCTCGCAAGAGAACGTCGTTTTCTTCCTCGTATGCTCCGTGAGGCTATTGAAATTAGAAGACACCCTAATTTTAATAGAGAAGATGGTTGGAAAATTCCACCAGCTTGGGATCCTGTTTTAGCCAAGACTCAAGCTCGACCCCGCACTGCAAGACCTCAAGATACTGTTAGCTCATTTTGTGTGGATAGGAACGTAACTTAATATTTTTGAGTGATGGTAGTTTAAATTTTTTTTCAAACTAATACCTTGACAAATTACCTTACTAGCAAATGACAACTAATACCTTAGTCTACCTGTGACCACGGACGCTGAAAAGGGTCCGAAACGTCAGGTTAAAACAAAATGTAAATAAATCGCGAAATAATCCGTAAAAAGTGTATCATTTCAAAGTTGACAGATTAATTGAAACGCGCTCGACAACTTTACTGAGAAAATATGAGGAATCGTGTTTATGAGATTAGAGATATGCATTCCGGAGCCACAAAGTTTGCTAAGTAGTTGTAACTTTTGCCTCAGGAAATTTGTGGTGCTGCACCTGATCTCTCCGCTAATTTTGAAATAATTTCTTCGGCATCAGGCATTCTTTTTCCCCAAACCTTCATGTAACTTACAACCCTACTTAATTACAATGAAGTAGTTAATCCCTTCGTGTAGCGAATTTCACTCTCTCTCTCTGGGTCTCCCTAATCGGATCAGTCCAATCGGAGAGCGCTTCGCAGCCGTCGTCTATCCCAATACACTCCATCGATAGGTTATATCGGTCAATCAGACCGCCCAATAAAAAGTCCCCAGCTAATTTACAAGATTTGGCAGGTCTCAGGGTAGGGCATTGATGTACAGAGTGTGAGGGTAACCTACTCAAATCGTTACCGTGTGGATAGGCCCCTATATCAGACTCAGAATCAAATCAAGAATATATCAGACTCAGAATCAAATCAAGTATATATCAGACTCAGAATCAAATCAAGGATTAGTCTCTGAAATTGTTTTAAAGAGTGTCTCTGAAAAATACCACAAACAAGAATCCTTCAGTTAGTAGGAATACTGTTGGTTGGTTGATGAGGCGCTAAGTGTTTTAGTAAACCTTTTAGTGTACTTAGTTGTTAGAGAAAATAATGAACAAAGGTAAAAAATACGTTAAAAAAATAATAGTTCTTACGGCCATTTTAACTTAAGAAATAATTAGTTTTTACCGGTGAAGGTTATTATTATGTAACTTTCAGTCATAATTACTTTATTTGTGCTCATCTTTGAAAGCGCTTTGCATTGTGCGCTGTACAAAGCTTTCTAGTTTTAAATTGTTTTACCTTTGTCCCCCCAGAAAGCAATTATTTAAAGTAAAGTAACCCACAAAGTTTTCTGCTTTATCGAAAATTGTATCACTACTTAAAGTACAGTTTGTCTAACATCGACGAAAAGCTAAATAAAGTAAGCAAATACAGTTTCTAACAATCATGTTTCTAGATTGTGACGGAAACATATCAATGCATAATGGTAATAGACACTAATTCTTTAAAAAAACGGAGTATATATAACTATAAAATCGTTCGTCTCATATTTAATCGCATAATTTTTATTGAGATATTATAAGTACAGCCACAGAATTCTTAATCGGCCACGTGATAAAACTTCTTTTTTTATAACCAAGCCACGTGAAAATATATTAGCCACTAATATTATTTTTTTTACAGCGCTAGGCTTAATATCTTAAACAAAGCGACATGTAAAGATCAACGATTATTTTGACTTGACACGTAATTTACCACGGATTTTTCAGCTTAACACCATTTCTCAGATTAACAGCATCGCCACAAGATGCACAAAAACTAAATCGCGAAAATAGTCTCTTTGAAATTCGCGAGCAGCCTTAATTATCTCCGCACCGCATCATATTTAATTCAATTTTCAAATTGCCCAATTGTCATGTAGCAATTTAATTATGACCGTGCAGTATGATAAATAGTTAAGCTTAAATAGACTTTTATCACCTAGCCCAACAGAGCTAGGCCAATATTCATAATGAAGGGGCATTATTTTATATGCCCGCATTGATAAACTGGTCCATAATATATACAAGTGTATATCAAAAGATAGTATCGAGCCGATTGAATGACCGAGATCCTTGCAAAAGTTTAGAATTTGTACCTGAATATGAGAACTAAGTATTCATAACTAAACGACAGACTGCCAAACTTCAGTAGTGAGAAGTGACAGTTGTGCGTGCTGGTTTGTTTTGCCACTACCCAAACAAAGTAACCGCGAAATTTCCTTCTAAAATTGCTTCGTAAGCTCAAATGTTCAAAGCTGCCCCTGTTCAAAGGTGCCACCTTCTCCCCATACATAAGTATTCTATACAAATGTGTTAATAAAAAGTTGTTTTATTAAAATATATTTTGTTCGTCCTTTATATTGTCTAATATAAGTTGCTTTCATTTAGTATTTGATGATAATTTCCACGTTTGATTAATGTATGGCGAGATATATTTTAAACGCACTGAGTTATTAAGTTAAAAGCTAATAGAGATAGATTTTTGTGCCATACAATAAAAAATTTAGAAGTTTCTACTAGAATGTGTGTTACAAATTTAGATGCTAAGTAAATAATAATCACCATGATGAGTAAGATTTAAGTAGCTCACATATGCGATACCTAGAGGTCGAGGCAGTAATATTTAGACTTAGTAATTTAGAATGCAATGCGGATTTTGTGATACAACTTTTTGAGTAGATTAAAAAATATTGAATAATATTCGAAACAAAGAGTATTTCGATAAGATTAATTGTTTATCATAATCTAAAGCTTAACCACGATGACGGCGACTGGTATCCCATGCATTAATTACTGTAAGTAATTAGATAAGTGCCACGTAAGGATCATGCCCCTTTTTGATAAGCCAATCATTTTCTTTTCATGCTGTTGACATGCTGAATGATACAACTAAGGTGCGGTCATCATTATCTTGTATTTAAGAACATACGTAGTATATGAACACCTGCAGGATGTTTAAATAGTGCACAGTTTTCAGCCATTTCCCTGATCAATTTTCGTGGGAACGATAAAGCTTCTTTTAAACGGGGAATGGTATTTTTTACACAGTTCAAGGTAGGACATCTCGTGCATTATTTTCATTCATTTTCCTATTAACCTTTTGTTTTGGGAACAGAAATCATTTTCAGATTAAGTATAATACAAAAAAAGGCAAGGAAATATAAAGTCTAAAAAATCGCAACCATACCAAGTAAACAGACTGTTATTTTTGGCATCAGTTGGTTGTTCTCTATCCTGGAAAACTACTTTCCGCCATTTACTTGACCGTAAGCCTAATAGTATGTGATCTTCTGGAATATTGTTGGGTAATATAATACCAAAAATATTTTATATTACCCAACTGCTAAGCTAGACTATTGTTAGGCCAGGGTGTGGATCCCCCCCCTGTCGGATCTCCACCTTGTCGTGGTGGGGGGGCTCAGTAACCGTGGCTTTGCCACCCACGGTGAAGCTAAGCGGGATCCCGGGAGGGGACGCTCCACGTGGGCTTGGGGAGGCCTGCGCAGGATGCGTCCAAGGATGCGGGTGTGGGGGACGGTTTTGGCTGTCCCTCGCGGTCGGGTGCGGTCGCGGGAGGAGAGACGTCTCGGTGTGTCGTTGCCGTGCGGCCTATCTCCCGCGACCAAACGGGGGCGCACCGTTTGATGGCGCTGCGGTGGGGCCGCAGAGGAAGAGGAGATGCGGTGTGTCGTTGCCGTCCTCCCTATCCTCTGCGGCCGTGTGGGAGTTAGTTTTGGAGGCGGAGCCCAACACCTTGCTCCGCCGCCAAAGAGTTTGTGGCCCTCGGGCTATCCGCCGGGGTGCCGTGGTGAATGCTCACGCGACCCCATGGCGCCCCACAATGGCGGAGTGGCGGAATGCGCTGTGGTTTTAGTGGGTATTACGGCCTTGCACACCAGCCGTTGAGTCCCACATACCCCCCTGCAGATGTGTGGGGGGCATGCGTAAAAGCATTTCCACAGCGAAAAAAAAAAAAAAAAAAAAGGGTGTGGATCCGGGTAAAACGCTGGTACGGTGATTGAGTCCCGTCTACCTGTATATCGACTGCAGATGGCGACCAACTAACTATATTATTGTGGATGTTCCGCGAGTGGGATTCTATCACAATATTTTATACCTATTTCATCTACGCACGTTCTTATATGCGTTGTGGTGAATGTTCAACTTCTGAGGATCTAGGCATTATCATTCCTCTTTTTTTCATCATTACTTGGGCTTAGAACATGGGCTAGTCAATGTTTTTATTACTAAGGACAATTTTCAAACTATTTCATAGAATGCATACTGAACACCAATGTTAAAATGTATGATTAGCGTCAGAATAACCTTACAACAATGTTCTTAAAATATGACGGTTAGATTTAACTTTGGACATGGTATCATAAAAGTATACTTATTGAATTCAGAACAAACAACAGAACTTAAGAAAACCTATCATTTATACGGATTTCGCACTTATGAAAATCATTACGACCGAAAATTGACATTTCGCGTGATAATCGATAAAGATGTTTTATCATAAAATATTGCTTTAATAAGCTTTTAACAATAATTAACGCAATTAACAATAATTTGCAATCTTATCAATAATACCTGTCATACGTAAGTGAGATGAATTATATTGCATACTTAGGTAATATAGGAAGTTGGACAAAGAAAATAAAAAAACAAAAGTTTCCCATTTCCTTGGAATTCCTTGTTTTCATAATTGCACTTTTGCCCATGAAAATTTCAAATAAGTACCTAGTTCCTAAATAACCTCACAGCTCAGCCTGTTTCTAAAACTTCTAGCATTAAAAGAGGTCAACACTTTGGGCTACTTTGTTTAATATAATTAGCCTAGAAATATATTTTTCACACCTCATGCTCGACAAAGTTGTAAGTCACGAAACGTCAAAGTGAAGCAAGTCTTAATTCTCTCGGTAGATAAAGTCGTATGTAAATTCCCTAGGAAGGGATTATATGATTTGAATTGGGAACGTTGAAAATGTATGAAGTCTCTTAGCATACAGCCATTGTAAAGAGTTTTTATTAATAAATCGAACTTTTGTTTGAACTGGCCACCATAAAAAGAGAAAAAGCGTCATTCAGAAGAAAAAAATATTAACAATTTGAAAGTTTCAAATTCTAAACATGAACTATTACATAAATATCATTAAGTAATAGTGATTTAACTTCGGAGTTAATTAAATTTTGATGCTTAGGATAATGAATAATTTACAACCGGAAAAATTAGAAGTTAAACTAAAAGCTACGACGACTTTACTTACGATACTTTTAAATAAATGGAAAACAACAACAAAAAAGCGAAGGCCCTGTAAGTATTGCCTGGAGTAATGGACTGTCGTAATCTAGGGCTAATTGAATCCCTCGCTTCGCTCAGGAGTCATCAAAGAGTCCCTCGCTACGCTCAGGATCCAACGTCCGTGACTCAGTCCTTTACACCCTCATTGCATAATCTACCATTTCGCTAGATATGAGGACAATTAAATACCAAAGGCTTGTTATAAAAGAGAATAGAAGACTGAGACTGATAAAAAGGAAGGTAGGTTTTTGATTATTTCGTGTAAATGAATTAAAATTAAAAGAAAATAAGAGTACAAGCAAGTTTCTCATTTAACAAGCTTTTAATTTTAGAGGCTGAAAATTTCAAGAAAGTTGAACATTTTAATACCTCGAAAGTATTATGCACTTCCAGTAGAATTAGCATATTTCCTAGAAGGTCCGTTTCTGAAACGTGTTTAATACTCGTAATACATCGTCACTCGAGTACGATACGCCGATGTTATCCAAGTGGGCCATGCCTTTTCATTACACTTTTATTTGCATTTACTTAACGATTAACAACAATAATCAGACAATTATCTTTAGAAACAAGTGTTTTATGATTAGTGTTATCGACGTGGTACAGTTCTACGCGCAAATGTTTTTATTTTTTTGGGTAAGTTTTGATATTCTGAAGCGCTGATACAATGAAATCTTTTCAGATATTCGTGCGAGTTATGTATTGGCGGAGAAACCTGAAGATAATGGTTGTTATAAGAAGAGATGTGACCATAGCAATGTTGACATACGTTCCTGACTACACATAGGCACCTGAGGTGTAGCCATAAGCTCCAGCTTACTAGCCGTAAAATCAACGATGCGTGCGGTGGTAGTTTTCGCCGCCGTTGTGCTGGCTGTCGTGGCCAAGCCGGCTGACTTACCAGACCCTAGCGACGTGGTCTTCATGCTGAACGAAGAGGACTTTGAAGAGTACCTCGACGAATGGATAGCCAAAGAACAGATGAACTGGGTTAACGTGACTGTTGCTAACCAAAACGGAAATGCTAGGAGCGGTAAGGCGTTTGTTTTATTTGTACCACTCAGAAGCTGTGTTGAAAGAATTATTGAGATTTATCTTATTAATACATTTCTGAACACCATTCAAGTAACTTACAACAGGCAAAGCTAAAAAAAATCTAAGCACCTAATTCTTAACTTTTGGTACCTTTGTTTGTAAACATAAATAAACTGCGATGAAAGTTGAATTATTTATTTATTTTCACGATTTACAGCTCAGCTCACAGTATATCTATATATATATATATAAATTAATTGCTGTTCGTTAGTCTTGGTAAAACTCGAGAACAGCTAAAACGATTTTGCTGATTTTGGTTTTGAATTATTTGTAGAAGTTTAGGAAAGGTTAAAACGGTGAGAAAATTTGTGAAAATAGCGGGCAGGAAAACAGGCAGGCAGAGCAACGTCTGCTGGGTCCGCTAGTTAAAAATACTGATATATACGTTTAACTTATAAGATTTTGTCAATTTATAAGAGTAATGAATTATCTTACATAAGCTCCTGTACCTTGTTTGTGTTTGTGTACGTCCACTTATAATGAAACTCAAAATTCTGACCGGAACAAATATCTAGGGCGCAGCATGCATGCGCCACCTGCATCCATTCATCTTAAAAACTAAACTAAAAATACTAAATCATCTTCTTTGTTCAGGTTGTACTTTCCGTGTCAACGGTGATCTAGGACAACCGCAGCCGGTGTATGTGCACCGCAACAACCTGCTGATGCCCAACGGCAACTCGGGGCAGATCCGCGTCAACGCCGGGGAACAGATCCGCGTCGGCTGCCCCGGATCCGGGCGCACCATCCGCCACCCCAATGTCAATTCCAACGTAGCTTTTGCTGTGAGTAAACATCATCATATGAGCCAATATCCGTCTACTGCTGGACGTAAGGCCTTCCCAGCGTGCGCCACATCGTTCGGCTCTCAGTTTTCCGCAACCAGATCCGACCACCGACCTTCACTAGGTCATCGGACCATCTTGCAGGGGGTCACCCAACTTTGCGCCTGCCGACACGCGGTCTCCACTCAAGAACTCGTGTGCTCCATCAGCCATCGCTCCTTCGATACACGTAACCGGCCCAACGCCACTTCAGCTTGATGTTTCTGCGGCCTTTAACGGTTACCTTAGTTCTCTGTCAGATAATTTAATTTCTGATTTTATCCATCGTCGTAAGTAAACATAAAAGTTCGATGGCATTGCACTACTGATACTGCTTGGTAACTACAGACAGATGCGGGGAACAGATGCGCATCGGATGCCCCGGATCCGGCCGTACTATCCGCCACCCCAAAGTCGCTTTCGCTGTGAGGTAACATAGTTGTTCAATAATATAGCGCTACTGAAGCTACCATTTAATTACAGATAGACCGTGGAAACAGATCCGCATCGGATGCCCCGGATCCGGCCACACCATCCGCCACCCCTACGCCAAACTCAACCTCGCTTTGATTGTTCATAATAATTGACTAAGTACTGACTTTGATTAAAACTTGGTGGCGTATAGCTGTAGTTGCTGATATCCACCCGCCACTGCAACGCCAATCACTAACTACTATTACGCCTAGTATACTTTTTAATCAAGCTGAGGCGAATATTCCATTACCACCTGAATGGTGGAGTTCATTTACTCATAAAAGGAAGTGAACAATGTGTCAGCCAAAAGAATTTGTTTTCGTCGTGTGTCATAGATAATACTTACTTCGAATTAGGCTTATCGTAATGAACTAATCATCATACGATAATACCAGGTGGGCACACACAACTTATATAACTTGGGATTGTGACCTAACGTAGACCTTACTAAGGTTATGAGGTACCTAACTTTAGCAAGTTGAAATACTTTATACTTTTTTAAACCAAACTTTCAAGTGTCGACCTACTTAGAACGTGCTTCACAATGTTAAAGTACTCATGAAATCCAAAAAAGTTATCACGAAAATAATCAAATAAGGCTACAAGTAAAAGTAGGTACTTTTGAGATCTAATTGTAAGCGCTATGTTTACGTTCCTATGTTATTTTTTTAACAGACTGCAACCTGCGTTAGCGGCAACACGATCTCGGGCAGCGGCTGGCTGTCCGGCAGCGGCGCCTTCGGCGGACTCACCTGCTCCTCGCACGCCTACAACGAGGCCCAGAACACCAACGAGCGCTGCTTCGGTAACCACATCGTCATCCGGTAAGTAACTAATGCAGGGTGAAAAATATAAGTACCTACTATTAGCCTATTTCAGAAGTAAAGAGAGAGGTCCGGTTAACAGAAAAAAAAACTCTTATTGCTGCAAAAAACCCAAAAATGGGAAAATATATCTACGAACTGTTCCCTTTAACTTTTCCCATTACTTACTATAAATTATTATTTTTCTTTTACTTTTACTACACCTCGATTTTGTTGATTATTATAATTACGTTACTATTTTCAGGTTTTCCTTATTAAGAATGACTTTTTAGTAAAATCCCATGACGCACGGAGCCTTTTTTAGAATTTTCGGATATTATATCCTAAGAATTTTAACATTCCAATAAGATAAGATTCGTCTTATCTTTTTGCTTTCCGCTTACAAAAAATAACAATGTTAAAGATTTACTACTGTAATTAACAACATAAAGTTTACAACTTAAAGCTTAGTAAAAAAATTGGGCAATAATACTATTACTCCTGTCATAAGTATAGATAGATAACAGTCTGTCTAATTCATAAAATGTGTAAGATTTAGCAATTCGGACTAAAAATCACAGCCCAGATTAAATAAAAAAACGAGTGTTGAATCGTGGAACATTTGATGACAACACGAATTATAACTACAAAAAGATCAAATTCTATCGTTCGTTATAAAACATATCAAACTAAAGCGCTCAGTGAGCGCTTTAGTTTTGTTGTGAAATTCACTACACATCGCTATAGATGTTCTTCTTCTGTACTATTCTCAAAATTGTTTTAGTGTCGGTTTCATCGTGGACAACGTGTTCCACACGTGGTACCGGTCGTGCTTCGACCGCAACCGCCTGGAGGTTCTCTACGTATGGTACAACCAGAACGCTGCCCACGCCGTCAGTCAAACCGGTGTCGACCGTCCTAGTTGGCTTGGTAAGTGGACTATTACCCTTTTGTTGACGCGGTAGGGAATGCTTTGACGCACCATCGCCACTGCCAGGAGGCGGGGTGGTGTTTGAGACTCCTGGCGCCATAAAAAAGGCACTGAGGCCGTACTCCTTAACATTTTGTTCATAATTTGGGATCTAGCCAGCGCTTTCGCTCGTACGGTCAATATATGTCAATGTAAGAGTGACGGGTATGGCTATATCCGAAACTACGGACAACGGTTTGGAGAGTAGGGGGGCTGCTCCAACCTAAAAGGACGGGGTATACCCATTAAAACCTTCGCGTCGCGGCGTTCCGCCTTCGCCGAATGGCCGTGTTTACTACGAGTACTGGCCGGAGCTTTGATTTTAAACACACCAGCCCTCTAGATATCTTAATATATAGCAACGATTTCCAGCAGCTTATTTTAAGTGTAAACAGGACTCCATGACCGGACTTTCAAACTTTGCACCATAGATGAAAAACCACAAAATGATAAAGTTTATTCAGTGCGATCCAATGCGGTTTCCAATATTGCTCCATTTCTCTGATAAGAAAACACAATTTCGTACTTTGAAGTGCACTTGCTATGGTTCCTATAAAACCACTTTATTAAACAACAGGACTAATAATGCCCTCACAACATCAAAAAGAAGAAGAATACAACTAATGTAACACTTTCTTAGAGATTGTTTAAAATAAATACCTCACACTCAAAACAAGAAAACGACCACTTTTACACTTTCGAACGAACTGTCTTAATTGTACACCTTTCTTTGTTAAATCTGTCTGTTATTTATGTTTATGTGGTGTGCAATTAACAGTTAATCTTGCCTCTATCCATTTGTCGTGTCTTTAATCAAACAAATGTTTCACAGCTGGCAGTTTCTTCCCCGGTATCAACATCAACAACTTGTATACTCAAAACCATCAGAGGCAGCACATCGGTGGGATTGTTGGGCACAATATTGTCAGCCAGTACATCACGTCCCACCAGTTCCTAGCCCGTGGTCACCTGACGGCTAAGAGTGACTACCCGTTCGCGACCGCCCAGCGCGCCACTTTCTACTTCATTAATGCCGCCCCACAGTGGCAACCGTTCAACGGTGGCAACTGGAACCAGCTGGAACAGGTAAAATGTTTAGGAATGTTTACCTAGTTTTAAATCTTGTTTTCTTATCTAAGGGAAACTAACTTTTAAGACTTACTGGAGGACGCCCGCGACTTATTCCGCGTGGACTTTAGATCTTGCAAAGGAGTTTCATACAAACTTGCAACCCCTATTACGAGTATATACTCGTAATAAGGGATATCCCTTACATGAGATTAAGTTCTGCCCAATCATACTTAGAAAATAGAACCAGCGTTCGCCTCGCAACTGCGCATAACCCTCAAATCTTAATCCATGGGATAGAGATATTTTGTCGCGGAAAAGCAGCCTATGACACTCTCTAGCCTCCTACGAGTACTTACCTCCACACAAAGAATCATATCTTAACATTGCTCCGTTGCCTCTTGGAAGAAGGACAAACAAACAAACTGACTTTCCCATTTATAATATTACTTAGTAGGGAAATAGGTATTGAAATGATTAATTACTATTAAAAAAAATAACGCTGCTGTTAGCGCTTTTAATCAGTTATTTGGGCAATATCGAAAATTTTTGTACAATCACCAAAAGGAAACAAAAATGAACTGCATAACAAAAAAGACAAATATCACAAAAATGAAACAAAAAGGAATTGTAAGAGCTTGTTCACAACTACAAAAAAATACTAGTGATTGAGTGACATATTTTATTAAAATTGAAAACGTTTTCGAAACTAAACTTTTTAGTATTCTTCTAAAAATATTTATGAAAATTATGTGAAAAAAATTCAAAAAACAATAGAAACTGTTATTGAAACAATACTTTTTCTTTTATTTCAAACATTGTTATAAAATTATTTATTATAAAACAAAACTTTTTCTTACATATCTAAATTTATTTATGAAATAATTCAAATACAAAGGACGACAAAACTAAATCAAACAAAACTAAAAAACATACTTATTTATAAAACAAAAACATCTTTAATAATTTTATGAAAAACGATTAACTAAAAAAAAGTCAAGAGTTCTTCAACAATATGAAATCACCTTTACTTCTTTTTTGTTATCTCATTTTTGTTACGTCACAAAAAAACATAACAAATCGTAACGAAAAGGAAGAAATTTTTAAGGTTAACATAACCTAAAAAAATTGTGAGATGAGACTGATGCCTTGTTTTGGAAATCGGTTAATTCATTTCAATCTGTCAACCATAATACTATATCTACGTGGAAAAACTATTTTACAATCAATTACCGTTTTAAATTATAATAACACACCAAAAAGAACAATTTTAAAGTTGAAAATTAACTTTACAAACAGTAGAACGCTGCACACACATTTCACTCCGCAAACAAAATGGCCGACTGTTACTTTCTATGCTCTATGATTGGCTGTACGCAGCAAAAGTTGTGTTGCCAGTTAAATCTTTTAAAACCTACTATTTTAGACCATCACAAAAACGAATAACGAAAATGAACAAAATTAGAGACGTATTTTCAAACCTTTGTTTTTTTCTTTTTATAATATATATATTTTTTATTAATGAAAAATTAAATGGCAAAACAATCATAAATTAAATGTTTCTTATGAATTTAAAGGAAAGACAATTTCATTAAAAAGTGACGATCTTTTTGTTACGCAGCGACCACTCGAGGACAATTTATTTTGTATGGAAAAACTAAGTATCTTAAAATTTAACGTATTAATAAACGTAGAATAACTTTTCCAGGTTCATGAAGAAAATATATAATATTAAAGAGGCCCTAAACTAAATATATTTACAAAAATCAAGTAAAAAATCTAAACCAATTTTTTGATACAAAACAGAATTTTGCGTGGACAACCAAATGTACAAAAATTTTCGATATTGCCCATTTATAAAGTCCGTGCACTCGGCCCTAATACAGCAATAGGCATGATGAAAACCTTTTGTTTTAGTGTCCAGTTCGTAGATCATAAAAAAATGGGATACGTATTTTTAATTTTGTAATTATGTATGTTAGCTAGTACTATTTCGTCACGTCTGTGTACAGTTATGACGTAAAACTCCCTTACTCCGTTACTTCATTTTTTTTTAAACTCCTTTTTTTCATTATCATTATCTTCCTGACGGACATTTCATTTTCTTTGACCCATTCCCTATCCTCATTGCTTTAATTGAATGCATCCATCATCTTCCAGAATCTCCGTGCTCGCATTGGCCAAGCCAATTACAACGCAGTGATCTACACCGGCACCTTCGGAGTGACGCAACTCCGTGATTCCAGCAACCGTCTCCAGGACATCTTCCTGCACCAGACTGGCAACACCCGTCAGCTTCCAGTGCCTCAGTACTTCTACAAGGTACGTTTAATTCGACAACGTGATACCAGTGACTGTCCCCAAGGTACAATGTGATTCGACAACGTATACCAGTGCCTATGCAAAGTTAATACTTAAAAACTGATACTACAAAAGCAGATGCTTAAGCGTTGCCTAGGTGTCTGCTTTAGCAGTCTTTGTCTAATGAAAAAGTTTGCAATTCAATCAATAGAAATTACTTGTTGATTAAGCCAAACCAACTTTAACTCACATCATAAAAGTATGATTATTTCCGCAGAAACATAGTCATAAATAGTTACTTCAACGATTGGTCCACCATCCAACCAGGCAGTGATCATAGTCTAAGCTTTGCATTGCAATATTGGTAATGAAGTTCGCAACCTACTTCATACTCGAAATAATACTATAATGCATGCATCCAGCGTTTTTAGAAAAGTAACATTAGACGTGGAACGTAACTGCGAATGTGGAGTGTCACAACCAACACAATATTTAGTGACACCATTAAGATATATGTATACAAACTGTTTTTATATCAGTTTTAAAAAGTTACAAATTTATTTTCGTTTTTTCCCATCAGGTGGTTTGGGACGAGAGCAGGCGCCTGGGCACAGCGTTCGTGAGCATCAACAACCCCTACTACTCCGCGAGCGAGGTTCGCAACCTGCAGTTCTGCACGGACCGTTGTCGCGGCAACAGCGCCTTCAACTGGATCCGCTGGCAACCGGACCGCATCGACATCGGTTACAGTTTCTGCTGCACCATCGCCGACTTCAGACGGGTCGTCCAGCACATTCCCAACTTCAACGCAGTTGGTCTGCTCACATAAGGCACCTGCTACTGTTCAATGGCCCTAAATGCAAATAAAGACTGAAGAGTGTGGTACTCATTATACAAGTTTTTTTTAATTACAAAGACATGATTATTATGTATCAGTAATCTACATGGTACTTATAAGATTACTGATTGACACACGTTTTAATTAGGTTGTAGGATGGTATTAACGTATTATCTACAGATAAAATGTTTTTAAAATATACAACGATCATTATGTGTTCAATGTCCTCCCGTTTAATCTAAGTAGTTTACCAACAAGCATCTGGTGAAAGTACTTACACATAAAACATACTTGACTATTTTTCAAGTGCAAACCGTAGTTTTAAAACATTTCTTGATTTTGCCGCCACACACTAGTAGCACATTAAAACGATGGTATCGTTATTCATAGCTACATATCATTCTAGTACATACTTTTCTTATGATGCCTTCTAGTAATACCTAGAACATACCACGGCATTCTCGTATCGTATTATTTCCGAAATTAATTGGAAAGTAAAGACGTCCACAAATACCTTTCATACCTACGCCACCACCTTAATTACGTATTTTCTCGCTCTATCTCTCAATAATAGAGGACGCTAGACCAAGGTCGCACTTTATGAGAAATGTTAGTGTACACTGAAACAATCGAAAAATGCTCTTAATGCTAAAGGAATTGAGTATTTTATGTACGTACATATTTATGAAAATATGTACGTACATAAAAGATAAGTGTACTCTTACACTTATGTGCTCTCCTCGACTCAGACTCAGCCTAGTAGGGCTAGGACATAGGTCAAGTGCAAACTTATTCTAAATAGAAATAATTATTATTTTAGACCTTCCGTTGGCACCGGGAATATTGTCGATTAGGTGAAACAATTAAATAGGTGTTAGGTATATAATAATGATCGAACACACCCATCGCACGCATTATCCACGCAAGCCGAAACAATCCCTTAAGTTGCCATTATCATAATATAATAATCATGTTTAATAACTAAATCCCGTCATACCTTAAACACGATTTACATTTATGGTGTCATATCGATATAAGTTTAGCCTATTTATGATTGATCGAAAATAATATAATCAAAACCTAGGATAATTTGTGGAAGGTTCGTACCTACTAGCGACAAAAATCCTGTCTCATACAAGTTGATCTTTTGCTTTAAATATAGTATGTGCGTGACGATGCATATTGCATGTAATATTTGTTATGTGGTTCACTTTCACGTTATGCCATAGTTTATGAAAAACTGTTAGGTACTGTTACCTGTGGGGTGAGCACGATGTCACGAACAACTAGTAGGTATTTGTAGCGTACTTTTATGTGAAACTAACAGTTTCTGACGATAATCTTCGTGCTTACCCCACATCTAAAGCTGAGAGAGAGAGAGAAAGAACGCATTGCTACGGAGCGCTAGCGCTACGAATCCGTAGTAATTATGTAGAGCATCTACGGATCTACGGCGTAGATGTTCTTAATATATGTAGTTAATAATAACCTAGGTATTTCGGTAGGCTGTAAATCAATAGTTATTTGTTATACAAGAGTGCAAAGTTGCTTTTTAACCGCGTGTTCAATTTTGATGACCGAGCAAGCGAAGGATTCTAAAATTGAATCACGAGCGCAGCGAGTGATTCACAATTTGAATCCTGAGCGTTAGCGAGGGAATCAAAAGGGCACGAGGTGAAAAATTCTTTGCACTCGAGTGCAACACGTAACTTTTCATTCCACCTCAGCGAGGAAATGACTAAATGCAAATAAAACCGTTGACAATCACAAGATAGCTACTTTTATTCCAGTTTAGGTATTAACTACTACATTATGACAGGTAAGTATTACAGAATAATCTTTAAATTATAACAAGATAATACTTAGGTATAATTAATAAAAATTTAAAGTAACGTTGCTACAGTTATGTAAATTGAGTGTAATATTTTTGTTGGGTACTGTAATATTGGTGTTAGTCACTTGTGTACTGTTTTTCGAGTGCTTGCTTTCTTGTTCTCGGATAATTCTATAAAATATGCCAGCAAAACCTTTTCTGAGAAAGTTGGCTCCTTTTGCTAGTCGCCACGTGTTGAACATAACGTACTGTTTTAAATACTTCTCGCGTGATTGTTGAGGGAGAAAGATCATTTGCGCATTATTAAAAGTTTCAGTCAATTCTGTTGGCGTCAAACAAACTTCCTCGTCGCTAGTATAAAATAGAGAAAACTCATTTTAGTTTTTTCACTTGTTTTCAAGTTTCTTGTTTTTAATATAAGGTTTAACAATGACATGAATAAATGCCGCGTAAAGAACCGCCAACAAAGCAAATTGAAAAAAGAACACCAAGAAGGTTGAGTTTGAGTTTTTAACAAATTAAAAAAATGTTGTATGATATATTCGGCACCATAGAGGTAGCAATAAATAGGTTTAATGATTTTTTTAATTCACAAACATGGTGCACACGATGTTCTAAATTCAAATTTACTTTAACCTCTAGTGAATAAAAACGGCTTTTCCACTCAGATATTGAAGAGCAAAATGACTCTTTCCGAGATGGTGGGATGAAAAGAATATTTATACTCAAAAACTTCAAACAAATTTCCCGCGATACTGAAACTCGCTGTCGCTCCGTCTGTCACCGCTGTACATGAACAAGCAGATGAAAAATTAATGAAAACAATAAATTTTTATTAAATGAGATGGCTTACATATGTACTTCAAAGGAGATTTTAAACGCAGTATGTAATTTACTGTTCGCGCCCCTAGATGGCGTGTTAAGTTGATTTTTAATGACAAGATATAACAGGACATAAAGGTTGGCAGTAAATATTGTCATATAAAAAAGCAGATTCACAGCTGTGGATAGTGGAGTTTATACAGTTTAACAAATAATAATAAATAATTTTCTTCCTATATATAAATTCGGACTAATGTTTTTGACGTAGCGCTAACGTCAACGTTAATTACACTTTAACACTTTTGACAGCGTCAAGTTTGTGGATCGTTTTGTGTGCGTCGTGCTATTACCGATTTGTGATCCAAAATTCCTAATAATTAGGCATTAAACTAATCAAATCAGGTCTAAGGTAGTAAATAAAATCTTTAGTTGCTATTTTCAATTTTATTTAACTCCTTTAAAATGGCAGAAGAACCAAAGCCACTCAACGAAAGTGATCTCAAGGAGCTGAAAGATAGGATGAACATGATTGTGAGTGCCGACGCATCCCAATACCACAACGATTTCTCATTACGGAGATACCTAAGAGCATTCAAGACTGTCGATCAGGCGTTTCAGGTAATATAACAAAAGCACCTAGTTTCATCTGATCTCTTTTATCAGTAGTATTGATTTTGTGTTTGTTTCCTTGATATCAGATGACAGCTACAGATAGCAGTCATCACAAAATTTTAATTTCCGACACATAGGTTTTTGTTTATCTCAGGTTTATCATGCAGTGCAATGATCTAAATGTTTTAATTATTTTCAGGCTATACTAAAAACCAACAAGTGGCGCACTGAATATGGTGTTGCAGAGTTGCAAAATGATAAAGAATTGATCGAAAAATACTCTAACAAAGCTAGAGTGCTCAGACACAGAGATATAGTTGGCAGGCCAATTGTGTACATCCCAGCAAAAAATCATAGTACAGAGAGGAATATTGACGAATTAACAAAGTTCATTGTTTATTGTTTGGTAAGAATGGCAGATTACAGAAAAAAAAATTAAAACAAATATTATTAATATTCTGTTAAAAGAATAGCAGCTTTAATTAGTTATTGTATCTTTATTTTTTTTCTAGGAGGATGCCAGTAAAAGATGTTTTGAAGAAGTTGTAGACAACCTGTGTATTGTCTTTGATCTGAACAACTTCACACTCTCCTGCATGGACTACCAAGTGCTGAAGAACCTGATATGGCTGCTCAGCAGGCACTACCCTGAGAGACTGGGTGTGTGCCTTATCATCAATGCACCTACATTCTTTTCTGGATGCTGGGCCGTCATAAAGGGCTGGTTAGTCACCTTTTTTAATTAATTTGTGTTTCAATGTATCTTTTGAAGGAGTGTATTAATACTTAAATTATTATAATTTCATTAAATTTTGCATAAACTCAAAATTAAACTGAGTTATTACTGTGTTTATTAAATTGAATGTGAGACTGTTATAACATTTTAATGGTGATCTATTTTTTTAAAGGCTGGATGAAAACACTGCAGGAAAGGTAACATTTGTCAGTTCAGAAATGGACCTCTGTAAGTACTTGATACCAGATATACTTCCCACCGATATGTAAGGGAGCAAAACAAGGCAAGAACACACACAGGAAAAATGAACATGATAATTGTATGTTGTAAGTATAAAGTGTATAATTTTTAAATGGATGTGAATAATAAAAAAAATATTTGATCAAAACTTTATCCCCAGAACAAAATAGATTCCATGACTTTCATCACAATGTAGATTTTGCACTGTAAATAATAAGGTAAAATAAAAACAATTAACCTAGAAAATGAAAAAAAAATTAAGGCGTGCTAAATTCTTATAGTTACCTTAATTGTTGATTTTAAATTTTACTAACATTGTTGTATTTTGTGAAAGTACTAAAAATATTAAAAAAATAAATTGTATTATTGCCTTAGTCTCATGAAAACTTGTAAGATAATAATTGAATAATGGCTGTACTTCCAGTTTGTACATTTGTGTACTATTTCTATGAATATTTTAAATTTATAGTTATACATACACAATATCTTGCATTGATTAACTATTTTAAGTGAATGTTACAAATTAATTCCAATCAAATCATTACAAAGTTAGTCACTACTAATTTCAAAATATTGACCCACCTAACATGAAATGTTGTTATTGTTTAATATACTTATTTTATAAATTCTAAAAAATGTGGGTTTGAAAAATTTCTAGAAAATTGTCAATTATGAAAATATTATTTATTTTGTTACTATATTTGTGAAATAGCCTATGCCCTATTACCCGTAAAATTAAGTGAAACAATGTTTTTGATTGTATGGGTTTTTGTCAACTGCCATCAGTTTCTGTAGCTCTAGTCAGTGAAATCCATTTCGAATACCTATTTACTCCATTGTCAAAGAGATTAAGTCATTGTAGTAGTGTTATGTGAATGTTATCTTGTTTAAATGTTTACTTATTTTAAGGTTTACAATCGAGCAGACTGGAAAAGGAAAGGTTTTAGCGCTTTTTCGCAATTTTATAACCCGACCCAGACTATAACTCAACAAAAGTACAACTTTAACTTCGTTTTTCAAATGCGAGTATTAGTCTTATGCTCTTAAGGTCCTGCACCTACTACGGTTTTAGCAATTTCTGTAGTCTGATTCATGACAATCTATTGTTTATTGTTACCTAGTTTGTAATTTACAATATTTTACATTCCAAAAATATGTTGTAATTTTAAGTGTGCTTTATTGCATAAGCAGTATGATTACGATAAATGAAATTAAATCACTTACCCTTAAATACTGATGAATCTGTACTTTCGCTAACCATTCTTGACCAAGGATTAAATTTAATCCTGTGACTAATGTCAATAGCTTCATAATTGTTTCAGATTATTAGATCACAGGGTATTTTTACCTACATTCTCAAAAAAATCTTAAGAGATTCCTTATTATTTACTTCGATAACTTAAGACAAGAAGAAGCAACCTCCTCGCCTCCTCCGAGGCCCTTGGCTAGCCAATGTAAGCCCAAATGATCAATGATAGAATTTACAGTGATGCACGATGCTAAAGTGATTAACGAGCCATTAGCAATAAGAGTAACTGACGAGATTAATCATAGTTTTACTATAGGTACCATTGTTATTGTTTATTTAAGTTTGTAAATCAATCATTACTTTCATTATTTCCTAGATTTTATCAAGTGTTGAATTCCCGTAAAACAATATTTTAGTAACAGTTCTGTCAGGTAAAATGTGTAGGTAAGTATGTTTATTGTATGTATTTGGTGTAATAAGAGTATATGTATTAACATTAAAATATTCAGAGAGCAACATTCATACGAGCTTTATTCATTCCCTAATCGTCAAAGCCCAAAAAATCATATAAAAAGTACATAAAAACTTCTCGCTGTTATGAACTTAATAAATAAGCGATGAGACGAAGCGGGCGATATGTATATTATGTATATAGGGCTTTAATGTCACGTGACTTACGGGCATGGTCTGCAAAGAGTTGAAAGAATGAAGACTGTCCGCCACCTAATGTACGCGCACGTAGGCAGTATATCTCTTTTCAATATTGATTAAACATCTCGTTCACTCCTAACCGAATAAATAACAGCCATTACGTGGTGCGAACTCGCTTACTATTTTGATGCACGGTTGACAGTTAACATCATACTTTAATAAAATGGTAGGAACTAAATTACTATAAGTAAGCCAAAAGCGAAACCAATAAAGTTATGAACTAAATAAATTATTATTATTTACTTTATTTAAACTTTATCTTAGGGATGGTTTTTACAATGTAAATTTAAAAATAAAATATTATAAAACCTAACCCTAGCAATCTGCCAGCAGCGGGGCAGGGCTCAAGCTACCGACAGTTAAGGCTACAGAGAGAGAAACCTCCGGACAATGCGCGCCGTATCAAAAGGTCCGGCCTGCTGCACCTGACACTTTACCTAACAATCCAGCGAAAGCCTTTTAAGGTGTTGATCGGGGTTCTTCGCTATTAAACCGTTTACAGGCACGACTATCGGGATAATGATCGTCGATTCCACATCCCATATGGCGGTCACCTGGTGGGCCAAGTCCAGGTAAGCTTGCTAAGCTTGTCCTTCTCAGCCTAAGCTTCACGAGGTTTTCGTCATGCGTAATGGTGATAACGACGAGCATCGCCTGACGTGTCGATTTATCTATTACCACGATATCAGGCTTATTGGCAACAATAGGTAGTCCTGTCCGTGATAACAGATTGATCCCAATAGAGCGTGGCGTGACTATTTTCGAGGACCGGCACAGGCATGTACTTTTAGTACGGTACCTCAGAATCCACAAGACCATATCGAAGAGCAAATTACTGGTGAATAATCCTGGCCATAAGGTTATGTTTATGCAAATACTCACCATTAGCCAGATGAGAAAAACGGCGGACGGCGGAATGCTCGACAAATGTCGACCGTTCCGTCCTTCAGGATATATTTCCTATAGTTATTCGTTATCATGACTTCATCAGCAATTGCACAGACAGACCCTTCGGTTTCCAAAAGAGGTCCCCGAATCGTAGCTAGTTTACCGACGTGAGCAGATCTACGTCGGGTCCTGTTACGGCCGGGTAGAACCGCCCATGAAGCTCCTTGCTCTTCCATACGTCCCTGCGATCCCCTGCACTCAGTACTATTGGTCTGCGCCAGTTATTATTACCTAGTTTTATTATTATGATTTAAAAAAGATACCTAACATTATAAGTATGTAACGAAAAAAAAGTGTTACGACTTATGAATAAAAAGTTATTTCTACCTTAAAATAAAACCACTTTTTATTAATATTCATTTTACTCGACCTTATAGTTTTATAAAACAGTTATACAAATTAATAATTTGCTGTACAATACCAAAGCGAATTACACTATTTAAATAAAAAGTCTATACAAACTCCATTACTTTTATCATGTAATTGTTGATTTACATTGTACTCCTCAGAATGTATGTATTCATAATAAATAAGAAGTATGCACTTAACAACATACCGTTTTTCTAATGTCACTTTTAAGTAGCGCTTTTTCTAAGCACTTTAAAGAGATATCACAATAAATCATAATTAATTACAAAAACTGACTTAATAACCTGCTTTAAATTTTAGAAAAAAACATGACTTGGGCGAAGTATATCTTAGTTATTTTGTACATATGCTTGAATCCCCAAAGTGAAACCAATTACATAATAACATTAATGAAATTGTAGGAATGATTGTCTGTTGCACTTAAGTTATTCTAATTCACACACAAAAATGTCTGATATACGCCATAGGTAAAAATAAAAATCATATGCTGTTCAGTGACTTTAAAGTCTAATTTAACTTCAAATACTTTTGCTTCATGAGGAAATAATTGGCACATTTTAAAATGTCACTGCAAAGAGTGCTAAGATCCCCTTTGACCATTACAAACACAAAATTATATTACACCTTTACAAACTTAATTACTCGAAAGTTGTACATTGGGCCATAATTTATAGATTTGTATAATAAGCTCGGAAAACTGAAAATGTTCAGGATATCTACGAGACAGCCTATAATTAAATACAGCTTATAAAATTTTGTGAAAAATCACGAAGTTTTGCGAGACAACAAGTGAATATTATTAATGAAATCCTAATCGTTATACAACATTTTCGCAAAACAAAATTGTTTGTGCCCGTTTTGTACACTATCCATAATGTTGACTAGTTTTAACAAATCGAAAGAAATTTACAAAAGTAAAGACTTCCTTATTACTCAACATTTAACTATAGAACAAATTCGGTTTATCAATTGTGACAATTTTAATATGCTATGAAACCAGTGACAATTTATATTCACCAAAGTAAAAATTAACTTAAATCGTGCGTAATTCAAATCAAATGCAGGTAGGTGATACATGATACAATTAGATGTCTTTTATAGGTTAAATAAATTACTGCTATAATTTATGTACATAAAAATTACAAGATTTAATGATATGATAATGACGATCCCTTACAATGTAGAATGATATTGCACTACTTATGATGTGCTACTACTGCGATGTAAAAGGAATATGACTGTGATAAATGATTAATGAATTCTATGTATTGTAAACTACGCGTGACATGGACATGATATATATTTTTACAGCTATTCTTAATAACATAAATTGTCTGATTGTTTGTAGAATATGCGTGCCACTCAATTTATATTCTTATTCGAATTTCACTGTAAAGCCTATCACCCATACTCATCAACATTTCCTCGGCCTCGACAGTTATGTAGGATAAAAATTTGTGGTTTGTTAATTCACCTCTACGCTTTCTTAATCCATTCAATTTGTCAATCTGATGCATTGACTGACCATTTACAAACATTACATTTGGACATACCTATTATCACGGTTAATCTCTCTTCGAAGAGTTCACATCGTTAGTTTTGACGGTACCATTTGGAAACTAGTGAGAGTAAGGGTGTACTTGTAAAAAAGGTATCAATCTTATCTATTATCTTCTATTAGTCGTTCTATGGTTATCACACAAAACAAACCTTTACAAATATTCATGGCAGTGTTCCTTTGATTTTTACATGTTATAAAAATCCTACATAGATTTGAGAACATGACTGTCAATTCCTTTTTTTCATCAATTCCATGGGTACTTTATTGTCCAGATTCGATGTTGGTGTCAGAAAACATCTTCCCTGAATTTTGAATAACAGTTGTGATATTTTCACTAATATGAAACCAATCTATTAAAGGTTTGCATTACTGATTCGAGTCATAAAACTTTGTGCATTTGATGAGTTTAGTATTCGGGTCAAAAATTAGTCTTAGTAAATAATTCTTGAATGACGTAAATAAGTATTGGAATAATCATTTTTCATTTACAGTGAACTTGATATGTTCTTGGATGTCAAAACTATTTACTAAAAGCGTGCTCATGTTAGCGTTTATATGAATATTATAGCTAATAACGCATTTAATTCGTTTAATGAATTAAGTCACAGCACAGCTTCGGATAATTGGTCTCCCCTTAACATTTTAATTTGAGTACCACTTTTAAAATCAGTTAGTATAGATGTCAGGAATGTCCAGCAGTCCTTTAAAGTTAATCACTAGATCTGAATACTTTATTTATACAATTTGACATTCAGATCTAATCTAGAGATCGAATTGAATACCTATATAAAATAACTCTAAAATACTACAACGAAACATCAATACGAAAGCATAATTTGGAATAATTCGTAGATATTATCATGACATGTATATCTGGTATTTATGTCAGTAATATAACAACGCAACTCGTATTTATTTCTTTCGAAAACTCGCTCCGAGTCTATGGACGGTAGATGCAAAATAAATAATGCCAAAATTTTATTTGAGTTACTCAGTGACATTACTAAGCGCGATCCGCCGCTGTAAACAATAAAACTGTTACTGGTTGGCATGTTGCATCATGAATACTTTTGAATGAAAAATAACATTTATACGCAACACGGGCGCAGTCGAATCCCTTATAACCTTATACCGTCGATACTTTCACGGGCCGCACCTGATAATTATCGTTCGAGGTAGAATATTCGAGCACGCATGGTCGAGTCGGCTTCTAAGATACACACACGAGCGACTCGTTTTGTGACTTTGTTGTAGTTTTAATAATTTTTAACGTTAGCAATTTGCATACTGGTGCTTTGTATCACGCGGCTTATTCGATTTACGATCTTACATCGTCGGCATAAAATAACAGTTACACCAGATGACGCCGGACCTTAACTTCGGAAGATATCGGTTCAAGACCTCATATCGATGGCATAAAATCACACCGACACCGGTTCGGTCGCGTTCGACTCGCGATCTCGGGCTTAATTCCCTCGTCTGTGTCACAGATATGTTAGTAGATAGAATCGCGCTTTTAAGACTGGATCAGCACAGGTGGGGGGGCGCATCATACGGGCGCGGGCTGCGGCAGCGCGGCCGCAGCAGGGCGAGCAGCAGGCGCAGTCAGTCGGCCAGCACGCTGTGCGCCACGCCCGCCAGCTCGTCCTTAAGCACCCGGAACGACGGCCGCTCGTCCGGCGCGTGCCGCCAGCACGCTAGCATCACCTGACAATGTTACAAAGTTTGATCGTGACTTGTTATTGGACTATTCTATCGAGATACCATTATATAATATAACCCTATAGTCAGAATGTGTCGTCTGAACAACAGTTTGGCTGATAACCCAAAATTTAACATTGTTGACTCAAATATATCTAAATTGAAGAGTATGTGTAGCAAAAGAATCACATGCTAGTCTAGACGTTCAACGCGTCTTAGATTCCTAACCCAAAAAGTTGTTGTTTCTATTGTAACACTTGCTGACCCGGCGAACTTCGTTCCGCCTTAGCGTTGCAATGATTGAACAATGTCATCGAATGACATTGACATTAGTTACGCGCGTTTTTTAAAATATGCAACATTAAATTAATATTTCTGAGAGATTTTCTTAATATTTTTTTCCGTAAGAACCTTCTCCTAATAATAAAAAATACAACAAAAAAAGAATTAGTGAAATCGGTCCAGCCATTCACGCGTGATGCCGTGACCAAGGAAAACGGGTTTCATTTTTATATATATATATAGATATTTTTGTTAATGTAAGCATTCAGAAAAAAATACTTACATTATAAATTTCATTGAGACATCCTTTGGGTTTTTCGAGCACTTGCCCTCTCTGCACCATCTCCACCACTTCTGAATTTTTCATTCTACCGTATGGCACTTTGCCGCATGTGAACACCTCCCACATTAGTACACCTGTAACAAAAAAAGTATAATGGATGACTAATGAAATGCGACAGTCTGGTGCGCCGCTATCGGAAACCGCAGGACTATAAAATGAAAAAGAGGCACATGCTTAGTAATGGGCGTCGAACAGCTGATATGATAAGCTATAATATAAAAATTCCGATACTGTAGGCAATTGTCAGTGACATGTCTTTTGATTGCAAGTGGCCGCTCTGATATAGACCTCATCGCATTGGTTTCTTAGTGATATTTAGTACATAATATCAGAAAGAATACATAAGTACAAGAATACATTAATAAATCTGTAAATAGTTATTTGTTATACAAGAGTGCAAAGTTACTTTTTAACCGCGTGTTCAATTTTGATGACCGAGCAAGCGAAGGATTCTAAAATTGAATCCTTCGCTTGCTCGGTCGGTTAAATCGAATTTAGAATCCTGAGCGTTAGCGAGGGAATCAAAAGGGCACGAGGTAAAAATCTTTGCACTCGAGTGCAACACGTAACTTTTCATTCCACCTCAGCGAGGAAATGACTAAATGCAAATAAAACCGTTGACAATCACAAGATAGCTACTTTTATTTCAGTTTAGGTATTAACTACTACATTATAACAGGAAAGTATTACAGATTAATCTTTAAATTATAACAAAATAATACTTATACCTAAGTAATTAAAATTTTAAAGTAACGTTGCTACAGTTATTTAAATTGAGTGTAATATTTTTGTTGGGTACTGCAATATTGGTGTTAGTCACTTGTGTACTGTTTTTCGAGTGCTTGCTTTCTTGTTCTCGGATAATTCTATGAAATATGCCAGCAAAACGTTTTCTGAGAAAGTTATGGCTCTTTTTGCTAGTCGCCACGTGTTGAACATAACGTACTGTTTTAAATACTTCTCGCGTGATTGTTGAGGAAGAAAGATCATTTGCGCATTATTATCAGTTTCAGTCAATTCTGTTGGCGTCAAACAAACTTCCTCGTCGCTAGAATCACTCATTTTAGTTTTTTCACTTGTTTTCAAGTTTCTTGTTTTTAATATAAGGTCTAACAATGACGTGAAAAAATGCCGCGTAAAGAACCGCCAACAAAGCAAATTGAAAAAAGAACACCAAGAAGGTTCCGAGTTTGAGTTTTTAACAAATTAAAAAAATGTTGTATGATATATTTGGCACCATAGAGGTAGCAATAAATAGGTTTAATGATTTTTTTAATTCACAAACTTGGTGCACACGATGTTCTAAATTCAAATTTACTTTCACCTCTAGTGAATAAAAACGGCTTTTCCACTCAGATATTGAAGAGCAAAAATACTCTTTCCGAGATGGTGGGATGAAATAGTAGATTTTACAACGAGAGCATAAAGCAAGTCATTTTTAACCGAGATCGTTATATGCCCGAGCCCGCAGGGCGAGGGCAGATGATGAAGTCGAGGATAAAAATGATTTGTGCACGAGTTGTAAACTCTGCTTTTCACTTCGATTGCGAGAAAATAAAACAGTAACATAACGTATTAACATTTCTTTAATTAAAATTCAAAGTAATATTACTACAATTTAACAATAATTTGAGAAAATTCAATACGAAAAGTTCACGGCTTCTTTCCCGCTACTTTACTTTTTTTAATTTTCCTGCATAATTTTCGGGCAAAGAAAAAAAATATACAGCCTATTCTTAAATTATTTTGGAATAATGTTTTTTTTTTGTGGTAAACACGTTTTGATATTTAGTTTCTTTTTCGTATTATCTTATTATAAATCAAAAATGCAAATAGGGAAGGAAATATTATAAATTAGCAAGTTTTATCCATGTACAATTAATTGTTTTTGGCTGTATGGGCTAAATGGTCACTGCCTTAGTGTAGACACATTTAAAAAGCTACTTTTGTGCACAAGAGCATAAAATTCAACTTTATGTCGCCTAGATCCTGCATAAAGTAGTACTTTTTCGAGCATGAGAAGTGAAAAATATATTAGTCCGTCAGAATGATTTTTGATAAAAATATGAGGTCTATGAGGAGTCTTTTTCGTCTTTTTTGATCACGTAACAAAACTCAACTTATTCTACCTCTCCCGGTTTAACATGGGAGAGGTCTAATTTCGATATGATCGTCAGTAAGTGAACTCACCGAAGGCCCAGACGTCGGACTTGGAGGAGAAGCGCGTGTAGTTGAGCACCTCGGGCGGCGCCCACTTGATGGGGAACTTGGTGCCGCCCGAGCTCGTGTACTGGTCGTCCAGCACGTACCGCGCCAGACCGAAGTCCGCCACCTGGCACGTACACAAATCAAATTAATAATAATACTCCTTCTGGCCAATTTTGACGACGGCGGCCAATCTCAACAGATATCAGGAGACAACACACACACAACTACGCAGATATTATTGTGCACAAGTATGAGCGCAATACACAGGTGCACTCACTATTCCATCCCTTTCAAAGTTCGGTGAGACGGCAATCAGACATGACCGGAGAGATCAGGCGCAGGACCAACGGCTTAACGTGCTTTCCGAGGCACGGGGGTGTAACAAACTTCCCGACTCCGAGCTGTTTATGAGAAATTCATGACAGAAAATCTCAGAAACAATTTTGTCTCGACCTGGGATTCGAACCCATGACCTCTCGGATGTAAGGCAGAAACTTTGCCACTTCACCAACGAGGTAGTCAAATCAAATTAACAATGTAGGTTTAGGCCTGGGCCACGGGCCGGATTCGATCCCCGCCTCAGACAGTTGATTGTTTTTCTCCTGTAAAATACAGGGTGGCCGGGGAGTTGACGTTAATGATAAGGTGTATCCAAATCAGCCCCATATATATTCTACGATTTTGCTTTGTTAAGGAGATAAACCGCAATTACCAGAAGCTTTATTTGACATTTTAACAATAGTTTAAATGCACTGGTTTTTTTTAAATATTTTTTGATACATCGAACATGTTGCCTGCTCATGGTTAAAGGCCAAGTTTAGTCGAAAATTTTTAAGCAAGTTCCGCAATATCGCAATAATTATTATCAGTGAAATAATGAGTCTCTATTTACCATAATGAACATATAAAAACCAATAATAGGTTATAAAAAAAGAAAATACATACAAATATATGTCAATAACGAGGTCGTTTTCTACGTAACAGGTCACACTATTGTTAATTATTTATTTATCGTTCAAACAATTCAAAAACTTACTTTGACAACATTTTCATCTCCAACCAAACAGTTTCTTGCCGCTAAATCTCGATGAATGTAGTTATGCCTTTCTAGGTAAGCCATTCCTTTGCAGACCTGCAACAAAGGAAAATAACCAGTTTGATAACTGCAAAAAATAAGTTATTATTTGCGACATTCAATATCGAAAATCCCTTTTCAAAATAATCCTTTATAGGCATGATGACACCTATCTTAAATATTTTCAAGACCATGGCGTTGAAAAAAAACATAGCCCCTATGAAGTTAATACAACCACTTTATTTCCAAAAAGCTGTGGAAACCAATTTTTAAAGACACAAAATTCAATAAATATTCGGTCCATTGACTCCGATTTGTGATACATGACCGTGACGTCACGTTCTTGTATAATAATAATAAATATTTTACAACATGCACACCAATTCTCTAGTCCCAAATTAAGCTACGAGGCTTGTGTTATGGGTACTAGACAACGGATAAACATACTTAAATACTTTTTTTTGTAAATAAATACATATTATAGATAGAAAACACCCAGACCAGTACAAACACACATGTTCATGCACACATATGCTTGTACTGTGCGGGGATCGAACCCGCGACCTTTGGTTTTAGAAGTCCGACATGTAGACCACTGCACCAAACGGTCGTCAATGTCGCCCACACAAAATCTATGGAGGCAGACTGTTTTGACAGATAATAAAAAGTATGTCAACGATTGGTGGTGTCATTTAGCCTATTGCGCCATATATTCAGTTCAGTCTAACCTTTACAACTTGCTGGTTTAATTTTTTCAAGTAGATATTTTTTAAACACAATTGAAACGTTGTTAAAATTTTGTTCTTTTAAGGTTAAAAATGGTTCATAATTATTATACTCAGTTAAATTAGACTTACTTGTATGCACATGTCGAGCAAAACCGCGGGTCCGAGCTGGTCGGGCGAGGTCCGCCGCAGGTAGTTGAACAGCGAGCCGTGCCGCATGTACTCCGTCACTATGTAGATGGGTCGATGCTTCGAGCAAACGCCGTACAGCTGGACTAGGTTTTGGTGCTGGAGTTTACTGGAACGGGAGGACGTATAATGTTAGTTGTGAGTCACGAACAGTCCTGGGCAGGTAGATTCAAATCTCGTTATTCATAGGGTATTAATAATACTTCTTTCCACTTCTTAAGGTAGGTAAGCTAAATGTCAAGTATATTTTGGTTACAAAAGGGTCAAAAATCGCAAAATTGACAACGTTAACAATTAAGTTACTGAATTTTTTTTGCATTCATGTGAAATTAAAACAAACTTTAAGAATAATCGACTGCCACAAGCAGGTCTCGAACCCGCACCTCTCGCAAGCCGGGCGATTGCTCTCCCAATTGAGCTACCATGACACTTACTCATAGGTCCGAATTTGTTTTAGTGATTAGGCTGAAGCCAACAACGTTAACAATTATTTAATTTTGTACTTTAGTATTCATGCCATATCGTTTTTTCACCGTATAGTCTCAAAGCAGAGCTACATTTTTCGGGTCATTTATAAGTATCTCTTTTGGGGACTATATACAAAATCGCCGAATTCTGTTCTGCCTTCATCATTTTCACTGCCGTATTCTTCAGTAGCGCCAGACACTTTTAGTAGTCTGCTTTTGAATACTCACGCCACAACCTTCGCTGTACGATAAAGTTATCTTTCCCTTTATCATATTTCTCTGCTATACCTTATCTCAATGTGGGATACTCACGTCATGACCTTCGCTTCGTCGATGAAGTCGTCCTCGGACATGGTGCCCTCCTTCATCATCTTGACGGCCGTGTCGGTCCGGCCGCGCCACCGGCCGCGCCGCACGACGCCGAACTGCCCCGCGCCCAACTCTTCTAGCAACACTAGTTCGGACGGGTCGATCTCCCATTTGTCTGTGGACAACCGTGTTGCACAATTAGAAGGACTGATTTCAAATTGTAGAAGGACTGATTTCACATTGTAGAAGGACTGATTTCACATTGTAGAAGGACTGATTACGCCTCTTTAGAGCTATGAATCGAGTGTTCTCTAAACCCCTCCTCAGGGGTTTAGAGCTCCAGTGGAACTCTAGACTGCCAAGAACCCTTTAAGGGGTCCGGTAATAATAAATCTATCGTGTTTGATGATCAACGGGTTCGACGATTTAATGCTCCAAAAAAGTCAAATACCTAATAACTTCTGTTTTTTTTAATCTTGGTTAGGAATGAACTACTATCGTTGTCTGATAAGATAAGACAACATGATTCTGTGCTTAGGCGTTAGGGACATTCGATTTGACAGAACCATGTTAGACACCTACGAGCAGCTCGGACCTTAGTCCGAGTTGTTGAAAGTCTTTTAGTTATTGCTTTCTTTTCTTATGCTTACTTGGAATATTAAAAAGGTGTATGTAGGTTAAAAGCTAGACCTTTGAAATATCATGCAATGATCCAAAAAGATTATCTTTTTGGATTATTTGCATATGCCATGCATTTGGCACTGCGATTTTAAGGCACTAAACCTATGGCACAACACTATTATTGGCTTAAATTTACATGGTAACTAACATAAGATTAGTTATTAAAAACGGCATTTTCACCATGTACCTTTTTGTATACGACTTTCCGATATTTCGGCCCTGTTACATGAGTCATGATCACGGGGAACTGAATGTCTTGCCTTGGGTATCTTGTTATGGGTAGACATATCGGTCTACCTTCTTTCTCGGTCTTTTATTACGCCCGTACCAATGGTCGATAACTCACAATACACTCGCACTTAAATAAATAAATAAATATTTCACAACAATCACACCAATTCTCTCGTCCCAAATTAAACTACGAGGCTTGTGTTATGGGTACTAGACAACGGATAAACATACTTAAATACTTTTTTTTGTAAATAAATACATATTATACATAGAAAACACCCAGACCAGTACAAACACACATGTTCATGCACACATATGCTTGTAATGTGCGGGGATCGAACCCGCGACCCTTGGTTTTAGGAGTCCGACATGTAGACCACTGCACCAAGCGGTCGTCATGTTCTCGACACACGACACTAACATTATCAGTCTGGTAAAAATCCCGTATTAATAACTATTATTATTTCGATGTTTAAATACAAATTAGAAAAATTAAAAAAAAACTCACCATGTGATAATCCAGCAGTGGGCGGTGCGGGCCGATCGCAAGGCGTGGTCTTAAGCCGGGAACACAACCCGCCGCTGTTGTGCTTATGATAGTTTATCAGCTCCGGTATGCTCGGGCAGCAGTGCTTGTCCGACAGGTAGAACTCGCCGCGGCTGTTCTGCTTTATGTGGTAGTGCTTTGTTTGGGGGTGATTACTAGAAAAGGTCATAGTTATGGTTTTAAAAAACAGGATAAAAACAACTAATGTGGTCTACGCAACCAGAAAAAATACTTTAACAAGATCGAGCGATTATTTTTATTTCTAAGGCTTATTCATTTGTGACCCGAACTTTACTATATTAAGTTTTTTCTTTGATTAAATAATATAAATCGATATATATATATTATCTGGTTGGGTTTTACATGAAGCAACGTATAAATGTCTCTGTCGCCAAGAATTATACAGACCAAGAGCTGTATGTTATGAGCTCTTGCTTTGATCATAATAAAATACAATTGTACAAGGTACAATGGAACAGGTGCTTTAAGCCGGACGCCGGCCGCTGCCTTAAAGGTTAACTGACCACTAGTTCTAATAACTTTTGCTTAGTGTTCATACATGGCTACATGAACAGACCGACTTGACTGCCTCGTTGGTTTATTGGTGAATTTTTTGCTTTACATCCGAGAACAATTTGTTTTTAAGATTTTCTTTCAGAAACAGCTCGGAGTCAGGAAGTTGACGGTGTTACACTCCCATGCTTTGGAAACCACGTTCAACCGTTGGTCCTGCACCAGATCTCTCTCCAGTCATGTTGGATCGCCATCTCACCGAACTTTGAGAGTGAGTAAAACAGAGAGTGCAGTGTATTTCGCACACACTCGTGCACTATAATATCTATCTACCGCATATTTGGTTGATCTCTGCTGAGATTGTCCGCCGTGACCGAATCGGCCAGGAGGAACTTTACATTATCTGAACTTACACTTTGGTATATAGCGAGAGCGTGTACATCCCCTTGGTGGAGGAGTTGCGCACCACGAAGCAGCCCTCTTTGTCTTCCTGCTTAAGCAACGACTCAGCCCGCTGCCGAGACATCTCGCCCACGTACCACCTACACAAAATAATTGTACATGAAAATACATATTGAAAAATGAAGAAATAAAAAGCGTTCATTGATTTAGCACACCACACACGCACACTCTCTCTCTCACACACACACACACATACGAAATGAGCCGTATAGATAGACACAAAATCACTGGTATCTGATTTGAGTTTTATACTGCTTATATTGAGCCCGATTAGCTACTTTTACAGACGTCAAAGTTATAGTAAATACCAAAGGTTTTTATTCTACTCGAAGTATAAAACGTATTTTACGTTACATTATTGATACATTTTTTTACGTTATTTCTATCGTCGGTGACCCTATAATTTTTTAAATCTATAGATTAGGCCTCATAACATATAATGATAATAAATAATGAAATGTAATACTCCGTTATCTAGTACCCATAACACAAGCCTCGTAGCTTACTTGGGACTAGAGAATTGGTGTGATTGTTGTGAAATATTTATTATTATTATTATTATTTAACTAGCCCAATTTTAATATTTATTCTATTTTGTATAATTTCGACACCAAACTTTTTACAAATTTTATTAACCAAAATTGTAATGATAACACCGGAACAACATGTTCTGTTGTAAATTCTTTATCGTAAACCAAAACATTTTAAACACGTTACATTTGCTCTCTGAATCATAGTACAGTTATACAGACGAAGTTAATATTATGCACATACACACGGCTTCACATCAAGCTACTCATTTTCGTTACAAAATCACCCTTATTACCTAAGCATAAGATATTGCAGTGATTAACTTGACGTGTGGTCGTCCATACAAGCGAAATCGAGTCTCATCTTGAACCGTGTGGGTGTTATCAAAAAGTAAAAGTACTTACTCATATTTTTGTAATCCAATAGTCTCTTTCTCCTTCACGTAGTTACTTGGAATGTATCCGACTGACCTAAAATGGATATGCCAATATCATTAACCATTGTTCGAAACAGTAGTAGATATGACGCATACTAGCCCAAATTGAGTGTTTTGGTTTTACACTTTCCAAAGCTTATTTGAGTCCAAATGGAACTATTAAAAGATTGGTGTTTAAGGATAATGACTATATTAAATAGTAACATCACTTTCAATATACGGAACACTCTGATTCACTTATTAAGTCAAAAATAATAATTAAGCTATACAGAAACAAACAATAGCGTAATATAAATTAACTTATCGCTTACCCGTGTTCGTCTTTAACTTTCCACCAGTGTTCCTGGGAGTCGTCAATTACTTCGTATTCAGCGCCCTGAAATATAATTCATTGATTAGCTGCCCATTGACTGTAAATTGTGTCTTATACAACTTATCAAATCCGGTTGATTGCTTCTATTAAATTGAAATTACATTTCATTTAATTGGAGCGATAGACAAAACAACGTTGTATCAATGAGAATATTGAGCATACCTTTTCTAACGAGAGATCGCCGCTTTCTATGGCTTTGAATGGGTAGAGTGCTACCACAACTTTGGTTCTTTGCTTCTCCTGAAAACAGAGACATAAAACTGTTTTTTATTGATTATTAACAGTTTTTGGTTTAATGGACAAAATTATATTTAAAAAAAATAAAAGGATTGTTATGGAATGCTGCTAGCACACGTAATTTAGTAGTTTTATAGGGTTGTATAGACTTGAATATAATGATAAGCACCTTTGAGTTAACCTTTGGCTTGGCCGACGGCGTGCCGGGAGGGGCACCCCCTCCCCCTGGCATGGTGACCGCCGCTGTCACCGCTGTACACAAAAAATAAGAGTTATAACAAAATCCTTACAGCTTAAGTTTTACTACATACTAATTTAAATAGCACGCAGTGTGGAAAGTAATCAAAAACATATTTGCTGCTATTGATGGACCCCAGACAGATATGTTGATGATACCTTATGCACACTAAGATCAATAAAGACATTTAAATCGATATAAATAAGGGGTAAATAACATCAAACGCGCCTGTTTAAATGCGTTTCGAACAAAATACACGTAAACTTTATAATGCACTGCCACTATACTTGAATTTATTATTTAGTTTTACATTTAGAGCAGTTTTCATATGTAAATGTCACTAATATACATAATTCAATAATGTGCATGCATTTACAAGGATCTTTATTTGGAAAAATACTTTTATCTCTTTAAAACGTTGTTGACATTACGCCGACCTTGTTCTTTGATTTCCTACTATTCTTATTAAATTGCTTGTAGTGTATGTGAGAACCTTTAATAAGTACTAGCCAGTTTAGTGTCAAGCAATTAAGCTGAGTTAAAGAACACTTTAAAATCAACGTTTATTGAAATAGCGCTATAATCAAACCCCGAGCAACTATTTGTAATGTGGTAAAACCCATTATGTGTTTCTAGGTTGAGAATTATAAACATATTCTGAGATGCTTTTTGCCAATCACAAAAACATTTAAGGCAATGACGTTTAGCTAACGAGTGCCTAAGTTATGAATTGCAGTTAATGTCGAAATGATTATAGGGTAATAAATGTCGTAGGATTATAAAGATGTACTTAGTAATCACTTTATGTGAATGTGTATAATATGAACTGACAAACATTAAGCATTAGGTGTCGTGAATTATTTAAAATGCCAAATTGTTATTATAGCGCAACCGCATGACAAACACAACCAAAAACTTGTTATCGCCAGCCATGACGAACAAAACACTGATGTGAGGTACACTATGGAACATCTTTTTCGATCGGAACACTGCACAAATCACTGACATTACACAAACGCATTACACGACACCTGACCAAGGAAAGTTGCAGTGAGACGAGTGAACGCAACAGGTAGCAGCGAGGCCACGGAATAGAGGTCACCACGAATGTGCCATACCCTCTAGCGCCGGGAGGAACGATGATAGGGACAGGCATGGTATCTTGGACTTCTTCTTGGTAACCATTGGCTCGTCTTCGGACTTGGTCTGCAACATGGAAAGTGTGTACGGCCGGACGTCCGCGCGCGACACTAGGCTGCGACTGGCGAGTAACGTGTCATTGTACCGCTGCTGAGGTAAGCCACCGTTCACAATTGAGCCTCAGCGCCGTAAAACCAACTGTACCAGTCATTTTTTGTCGCACTTTTTCAAAAGCAAACAGTCGTAAGCCCGCTTTGTTACGTTACGATTACGTTTATGGTTACAACTCTATTATCAGGTGAAATCGAATGCAATGAAAAAATTGATTGAATTGATTATTTTGTTGACAAAGATGAAGAGAAACTCAACAAAAATGGTTCTACTGGCAAGTTAATTGAAATCTCAGGAATGTGGAAAGACATTTGTACAACAAACATTTTTTGTTAAAAAATATGTAATACCCATTTCTAAATTTGGTTTCAGGATTTGATGATTGTTTTTTTTTCAATCGGGCTTAATAATGCCTTTTGCAATGCAGTAGAAAATTCTACGTTCTTACCATGAATTAATAGATTGTTTGTGTTTACAAAATCATAGAACGATCAATAGAAATACTCAAACAAAATAATATCGATTCAAGTAATGTACTTTGTAATACTTAGTTCGTAATAATAGATGACTTTATCCAAACATAACCGGCCTTATCACATGTTTCGTAATTCTTTTGAAAATCTTCAAATATTATTACAACAAATTTATTTACTGTTACAATATCATTTTTTGTTACCATGGCGGACAAGTCTTAACAGTTGTCGAGACGAGGTAGCGAGGGCTTCAAAGATGGTCGCGGCCTACATTCACCATTCGATGCGCGGGCGCAGGCGGCGCGCGGTCCCTCTTTCACTAGTTCGACACAACATTGGGTGCGAGAGGGACATCCGTATCACATCATTAACGACAAATCGACTTGCTTGTATAGAAATAAACGTGTGCTGCCTTCTGCGGAAACCTATCGAACCAGACATCGTTTATTTTTCTTGTCGCGTTTTTATTGTTATGCGAATCGCATATCCAGGAAATGTAGAGACAGGATAATGTTGTTTTTGGTCGGGGTAAAGCATTATGAGGAAACATTGAATTAGGTGGTATTGCTTATTTTAAAGTTTCAAAATTACACTTTGATAATTAGCAATCAATATGCCAATTTTTGATCAATTAGTAAAACAATCAAATCAAAGAGGAATATCTCATAACAAAACAGGTTTATCGTATTTATAATTTTAATAATAATGTAATCAATTAATAAGCACCAATATTGTGATGCCGTCCGTCAAACTCGTCACAGAACGTGTTAAGAATATTTATTTATTTATACGAAAAACATACTATTTGGATTTTGCATTAAATTAATTAACACCAATTAAGTCAAAAAGCATATTATTAGTAAATCGCAATATAACCACGTAAACCTCAGTTTCAGTACAAGGTTGATCCTAGTCTCACAGAGGATCAAGAACTTAGCAAAGGTAAACTTGGCCGAGCACTGTCCCTACTTTAACAAGTAAGCTCTTAGCAAGTTTGTAACAGCCAGCAAATATCAGCACTTATTACGAGCATCACTAACAATTTAGTATACCGCCTTATGTTGTCGAAAAATATCAAGCTTTACGTCTAACTTGTCAAAATCGACTACACTACAACTAAAGCAAGATTGGGCAGCGCCTGAGCGATTTTTATAGAAAATATTCTTTAGAGTCACTTACAGAGGAAATTTAACAAAGGGACACGCATGTCACGTACGTGGTTATCCTTCCGCTTTTGCGGTTATTCGCTTTGGTAATTCATTTGTATATTGTTCACTGGGAAATCTATATATATAAAAACTAGTGGCCGCCCGCGACTTCGTCCGCGTGGAAAGCCTTTATCTTAAAAATTCTTTATGAATTGTAGCCTATATGTTATTCTGATGTATAAGCTATATTGTGGTAAAGTTTCATTCAAATCCATTCAGTAGTTTTTACGTGAAAGAGTAACAAACATCCATACATCCATACATCCATACATCCATACATCCATACTTACAAACTTTCGCCTTTATAATAGTAGTAGGATGAAACCCGTTTTCCTTGGTCACGGCATCACGCGTGAATGGCTGGACCAATTTCACTAATTATTTTTTTGTTGTATTATTAGGAGAAGGTTCTTACGGAAAAAAATATAAAGAAAATCTCTCAGAAATATTGAAAAATATACATTTAATTTTGCATATTAAAAAAAACGCGCGTAACTAATGTCAATGTCATTCGATGACATAGTTCAATCATTGCAACGCTAAGGCGGTACGAAGTTCGCCGGGTCAGTTAGTATACAATAAAACTTTTGTTTTATTGTATAATGTTATGTAATTTATGTATTAAAATATACATTTTTGTAACAACTCGAATGCTTATTGTAATAAAAGAACACGAAAACTACTTTAAACGACACTATTTAGCAATCGTAGTCCCTTTGGCGTCTCGTCTATCTATCGGTCCTACATATTATGCTTATATTTTACCAAATTACCTATCCTGATATGCTCATATCTATATCATCGACCACCGATGCTCCGCATAGGTAAAATTAACAAGCGAGCGGTTTCCAACAAACTAGCAGTTCAGCGAGCTGGAAGTTCCTTTATTTGTTCAACTAAAAAGGGCTGATACGCACGGACGATGACCTTGTCCGGTAGTTTAATCATCGCGGCATTTTATAAACTTTTAACAGAGATAATAGGTAACCGTACCTACTTATACAAACATATGGGTTTGATGCTACAGCCTGCTTACCGCTTAAAGCAATACTAAAAGCCTAATATTTACGGGAAACAGATATCAGAAAGAGTAGAACGTGATAGTTTTTTATTACTATTTAGTCAGTGACACAAGCCTAGGGCACTTCTTGTCCTGCACTAGGAGTTCCTGCACCGGCTCTAGAAAAGGCAAGCAGCTGGCAGCGTCGCTTTAGTCAGCACTTACATGTGAAAGGTCAAAGAGCAGTATCTTGTCCTACACTAGGAGTTCTATCTGGGGTTATAGTTGCAGGAAGCAGGCAGCGTCGCTGTAGTGAGCACTTACAAGTTAGGGCGAGGAGGAGCTCCTTGCCCTGCGCCAGGAGTTTTATCTGCGGCTCTGGCAGCGACTAGCTGGAAGCGTCACTGTAGTCAACCCTTACATGTGAGGTTAAGGAGCAGCTATTTGTCCTGCACCAGCTCTATTTGGGACTCTAGTAGCGGCGAGTTGGCAACGTCGCTCTATTAAGATCTTACATGTGAGGTCGAGGAGCAGCTCCTTGCCCTGCACCAGACGTTTTATCTGCGACTTTAGTACCGGCTAGCTGGAAGCGTCACTGTAGTCAGTACTTACATGTCAGAGGTCAAAAAGCTCTTGGCCTACATCAGAAGCTCTATCTGCGGATCTAGTTGCACGAAGCAGGCAGCGTCGATGTGGTAAGCACTTTCATGTAAAGTGGAGAAGCAGCTCATTGTCCTGCCCCAGAAGTCCTACAGGTTATGGTCTATAGATCTATGTCTTTAGAAGCGGCAAGCTTGCAGAGTCGCCGTAGCCTGTACTTACACGTGAGTTTGAGGAACGGCTTCTTGTTTTGCACCAGGAGTTTTAGAAGCTTGTACCTAGTTGTATTTTAGAAGCTGTAGTGAGCACTTACATGTGATTTCAAGGAGCGGTTTCTTGTCTTGCACCAGCAATTCTATTTGGGGTTCAGGTAGCGGCCAATCAGCGGAGAGCTGGCAACCTGGCGAGGCTCGCCGTTCCCCGTCGCAGCACGCCCAGCGACGCGCGCACCACGCTCCGGGGTGGTACCTTGCTCGACGGACTTTGTACTCGCAAACTGTATGAAACGATATTTCTGTGATTGAACTATGAATATCTACAGTAAAGTGCTGCCGAACAATAGGACTGGACAACTATTCCAAGGGGCTTTCCTCAAGATGTGTGCTACATTGCTATTATGCGTTTGATTTCCACCAATAATTTCCATGTTTGCACGTGGCAGTAGACCAATAAATATGACTGCTTCATAACAAACCCACCATATAATTAGCAATGAAGTATAGCACTACCTGATGGAAAGTACCTTTAGGTTGAATAAAACGTCAATCTAATCAAAAAGTGTAGTCTGATAAACCTGCGACTACTAAATAACGTTACGTTCAAACTATGTACCAAAAGTATGTTTTTCAAACGCAAATGCATTGGAAGAAGCATTTATTATTGCTAAGATGTGTTTTGGAAATTTACATATGCCCTTGTCAATACGATAAATGTACTACTAGTAGCGCAAAATATACACGCATGCATTTTAAACAGCTATACAAATCATTCGATACGCATCACGCGATTTATACTAAACAATAATGCGTCTCAAATGTGCACGTCGACTTTTAAGTTTTCTTAGGACAAAAGAGTCAGGTAAACATATAGATGGATCATAATTAACTATTTAACAATTTAAAAACAAGTTGGTATGCCACTATCTGGGATCTAATCTTCATTTTATAAAAATATGTATTTTTGCCATAACTTCGAAGCAAACTGGTTGATTGCACTTTGCATTCAATAGAAACCAATGCAGCTATTAATAACTTGTTTTTTTCAATGGCATGTTCACATAAGCCTTAACGTGGTTTGCAATTACTGTCAGAAATACATAAATAAATACATATTTTGATGGAAAATAAATCGAAAAAGAACTTACCACTTCTGATGGCGTGTATCCAATGCAGTCTCACCGAGTGGTCCCCAACTATAAGGTACAAGGTGTAGTCTGTGTTCTGCTCAGTGTATCCCACCTGCGCACAATCTGCCGCATGAACACGCACATTCACACTGATTTAATATAACGCGAATGAGAATAGGGAAAATACAAAAATCAGGCGTGAAGTACATACAAGCAATCGTTTCCTTCTATCGATTTTTCTAGCATTAACTTTGAGTAAGACGAAACGTGATCACAATAAATTGGGTGTAAGAAAATGATATTGAGACGTGAATAAATAATGCAAAATCCTCGGGTTATTGCCATTCCTGGTCAAATTTGCTTAAGAAATTGGATTTGCAAAATGTTTATTGAAAACTTCCAAAGTCATTAAAGGACAGATCAGTCAGACAGATGAACTTCAACTGAAGCTACGACAAAGTGAGTATAAGGGTGCTTAATAAGTACTTATTTGTCACATTTTAATTGCTATTGATTAGCATAAAACTAAGATTTGTGCCATAAGTGGAAAAGGTTTTGCACTCCGCGAGCTATTAATGATTGTGCCTCATGCTTCTAAACGATTGATAAATCCTTGGGGAGTTCTGTGCCAATGTCATGGTAAAGATATCTCTATAATTATAAGATAAAGGTATATTATTAGATTATAAGGTAGTAATTATAAGATTATAAGGTAAAGATATCTCTATAATATATTTTAACTAATTTAATACCATTGTAATTGTATGATCCTTTTGGTGATTGAAATAAATGACATTATCATTATCATAAGGTATGCTTTGCAATGTAGCTTTATTTGTGATCGGCACTCTGCACATAGTTATATCAATGTAAGGAAGGCTTGTTTAGAAGATTTTTGAATCTTATTCACGATAATTCAAAGTCCCGTTTAGGATTCAGTTTGTCTCAATGAATACCTTAACAAGTAAATGTTGGTGTGTCGGTAAAATATGAGCTTTTTTACGACTAGACCTGAGCGCCGATATACAAACTGACGGCGGCGCGCGCCGACTTTTTGCCTTCAGCGGCGTTCGGCGGCGTGACCTTAAATTTTGGTCACTTCCAATTTACAATAAAAAAAACGCCAATCTGTATAAAAATTTCAATTTATAGAAAATTGTAATCGGTCTATTCATTCAGGAGCTACGATGCCACAGATAGACACACTCAAAAACACACCAACACAAACTACGGCTCAAACTTATAACACCACGCTTTTTCATCGGGGGTTAAAAGAGTAGAAATTATTTTAACAGTAGGGGAGGTATCTGTCTTACCTGAAAAGGGTATCTATAAGCCGTTGTGTCCCCAATGCCGTCGGGCAGCTGCTTGCTCAGCTCGCCGAGCTGCGCCTGCTCCACTGTGTGGATCGCGTCCGTCGCGATGCGCCCTCGCTCTCTGCGCCTCTGCGGAACACTTAGCCAATTAGGTGAAACTCGTTTGAAACGCAATTTTATTTAATGCAGTCCCCCTTCTTATCAGACGGTAATAGGCTGATAAATGATGTAGATATACTATAGGTTCATTGTGCATCCTGAGCGCAACTGACGTATTTGCAGTATCACAAAACGTATGCTGCGCAAGAAGATGGTGCTACGGGAAAATACATTATCATTAAATACCTGATTGAAAACAAATTCGATTTTTAATTTATTTTATCGCGTGAGTATCTATACAATAATCAGTACGAGTATTCTCAGGGTAGCATAGCATAATGAAAAGGACTTGTTTAATTATTGACCTGTGCTGCTCAAACTTTGTATCGCAAAGACACCAAAGCTCTACTTGTCGGTATAGTCAAAAGCTCAATATCAAAAAGGCCGTGGTACGGACGAAAAAGTTAGATATTAACCGAGAGCCGCAAAGCCGAGCAGCGGGCGTAATAATTAATCATCAGTGGAAACAAAAAGTATCCCTAGTTCACGCTACAATTCCCGCAAATTGAATTCCGAGGCTCGAGTCAGCTCCCGAACGTTTTGCGGATGCAGTCCGAATGAGCAGATGCATAAAAACCATTTAACGCTTTTTAGGTCAAACTAATAGGTGGATACTGTAACGGACATAGTATAGAGGCACCTTGTATCGGCCATCTCATAATATCGGCTCCTTCGAAAATATTTTAAATACCTATGAAAAATAGAGCTCAAAACTTTTTTTTGTAAGCAAATAACAGCTTTTTACTCTCACGTAAAACCTCCCTAATTATGGTGAAGTGCTACAACATTAGAATTAACAGTACCTAGGCATAAAAGTGACGGCGGGCACAGATGTGCGTCTTTTGGTCCTATTTTCGAGTCAAATCCCTGAATTGACGCATGACGTAAATGTGTATTTAAAAGTAATTGAACATTAATTTTTTTTTTGAAGTCGTACTGCCGTTTAGATAACATTTAGTAGTTTTGTTTTCATAATAATTAAGAGCCGACATTAGGAAAGTACATTCAAAGTCCGTAAGCGAAATATCGGGCATTTTAATATTTATTTACTATCTTCATGCTGACTTGAAGATCCTTCATAATGTGCAGTTTTACACTTAATAAAAAAAATGTGAGGTTCATAGATAAAAACAATTGTCATCATCAGCATCATAATCAGCTGCAAAAATCAGATAAACTTATAATAAGACGACAAGAAGACCACGTCGTTTATATCGCTCAAAACCTAACCGGACAGAAGCGTGGTAGAGGCCCCCCGCCTTTTCCCTGATGGTCTGTGAATAAAAAGAGACCTCGAAAAGCCCAATTGCCTGAAATGACAATCAATGACAAACTGTCTTGGCGCAGTAAAACGAGAAGAACCAACCACAAACGAAATGGGAACACGGAAGATCAGCAATTTTCAGATTCTCAGATTCATAATCATCCTATAATTCATGTGGTTTTGACTGTACGAGCTGAAGGGATGGACCACTCCCGAACGAAGTCTTCTCCCAAGGATTTCCAGGTCGATGGGTTATCAGCTGCCTGCAGATAGTGTGGTTCTAACATGAGAATGAGTCTGAGGCAGTAGATTCATGTTGACTCTTGAGAAAAAATTGTATGGGTCAGGTCAGTAGGTAGATCGGTCTAAAGCTCTTCAGCAAGGATTGTCTTCTTTTTTGAAGAACAGCAACTCTACACTCCTGCTTAGTAAAATTAACTGAAATTTTGGATTTAACGTAGTTCTCTACGTCAAAAACGTGAAAATATGACATTAAAGGAGTAAAAAATGTTTGTACCCAATTCGCAAGTATACAACGTCATTATAAATTTATTTTCATATTTTTACTGGCCTTACTACACCTTTAAACGAGTATACCGAAATAAGGGTCACAAGAGGCAGATATTAGAGCATTAGAGGCCGATATTAGGGAAAATGGGCACACTCGCATAAAAACGTTTATATAATCTAAACAAAAAAAATGTTTGCGAAACAATAATGAATTTTCATTATTCCTGTATCTAAAAAAGGCATTTCAATATAGTTAAAACTATTATTGTCAAATTTACAAACAATCAAAGGTCAAAAAGAGTTGAAGTGTCTGATAATTAGTGCCTCTATCCTAACTTCGTCTTATGATAGATTAAAAAGCAGTTTATCTCTTGATCTAATGTAGGAACACCGGGGACTTTTCACAAATTCTTTTTAGAATTTTGCTTATCTCTATGGGACGTATATCACTTCCGCTAAAAGCACTTCTATAATATGGGAACGAAAACGTTATTTCAAGATAAGTTTCAATTATTTTGCCTGTGGATTTTCCCGTGTCAGATTTTTGAAAATTATGTTTGAAAAACGGATAATGAACCTTTCAAATCTCAAATAGGTAACGCATGATAAAATTGTGTTGAGTTTTTAATTGGGATTTTTCATACTCAATAGTCAATTCACCGAGTAGGCAGAATTAATTTTTTTTTTTTTTCAAAAAAGGATCTATTTAACTCTATAATATGGCACGTAACCGATCCGACTCTTTGTCATTGGGCTCCATGATCTGCCGGGCGGAATGTTTCGATAAGAGAAACGGATACTCTGGCGAAGCGCCAAGAGTAAATAAGAACGACATACGACACCTATTTCCAACATAATTACCCTCCCTCGCCAAACAATGAGAGTATTATCCAATAGCGATCCTTGTATGTAAACACGCTCGTTTTCCCTACATACATTTAATTGGAATGTCACCGGCAGGATTCGCACAAAATCTAGTCATTCGTTACGCACTTAGTTGAATTTCAATTATGAAATTGATCAAAGGATGTCACAATGTAAACCAGACACAAGAGCATGACTAACCGCATGATTCTAAAATAACTCCAATTAAGATGTTTCCAATTATTATTTATTTTAGCTTTATTGTACTCCATCAGACATTTTGAACGTCATCCCTTATGGCTAAGCAGAAATAAAAAAGTAATTACGATGAAAATATATTTGTAATTACAGAAACAGAAAAGTCATAACCAAACAGTTTTGTTTGAAGATGAACACGATATGAACGAGTCCCAAATCTACCGAGAAGATGAAAATCCAAACAATGGACTGTTTTGTAAAATCCTGACAGGCAGCTTTAAAATGGCTGAAACAACGGTGAAAAACCAAGAGGAGGCCGAGTGAGCCTTTTTCAAACAATTACCACACGTCGCGCTGAGGGCTCTCCATTAAAATTGCTCACATAACAAGGACCAACGAAGGCATGACTACACATACATTACCGCGAGGGTTGCTCGCCGCTCACCCTCTATTGTTCGGAGTGATTGCAGAGGGTACGATACTACGCGTCAGAATATATTATTTTTCTTATTTCGACAACTCTGCACTTTACTTTATCACAAGTCAAGATAGTTTTGGATAAGGTTACGTACCCAGTGGAATATTGATATATTTACGATAATATTACTAACACGTCGACACAATATTAATCGAAGAAAATATTTAATTCCTTTGCACACCTATAAAACAAACAACTCAATGACTAAATCAACTAGAAGCCAGATTGTGTTCACATTACTTCTAATGAATTAACCGCAAAATGAGATATAGGAAGGAGAAGACATTTAGATACGATACAATCAATTATATCGAGATAGCATGATATAGCAGAATGAATAGGACGTTTTATTAACTTTAGATAAATAAATCGTCGACATAAATAGATTGGCAATAGACAGATCAATTAGAACTCAATATCGAAACCATTTTAGACTTCAACCAAAGTCGTTTTGCGTAGGTGGAACTGAAAATGGAAGGCGCCTAGTGCGATCAAGTTCGATGTCTTGTAGTGGCGAAAACATTGAGCGATTGGATCAAGTATACGTTGGATAATGGATGGCGCACTGATGATTGGTATCTTTAAGATTGTATGTGATAAAGGTGTGATTGATTGGTAATTACCCGTGATGAGGCGAGGTGCGAAGGGTCGGGTGCCGGCGGCGAAGCGGAACTGGCTGACCGGCCGCCGCGCGGCAGACACACCCAGCTGGCGCATGCGCGCGCGGACACCCCTCGACTTCGCTACCACCCCTACACTCTATCAATCAACGGATGAACGGACCAAGTCTTACGCTGCCTGCTAGCTCAGGCATAGCCCAACAACACCTTAACCTGATAACGATATCTAAACGACTTAGGTCCAGTAAAGCGTCGCTTATCCGAACGAACGTCGGTCAACCGAGCGCCCGCTAAAGCGACCTCCCATCCTTAGTGCAAAAATTACCAGGATAACGAAAGTTTAAACTTCATGACTGTTAGTCTTCATGACAGAAACGTTAACTTGTTTGGATATTGCCTTTGACTGTTCTCATACAATTCCATTATCCGAATTATTCGGTTTTCCGACTCCCACAATTAGTTCGTATAATCTTCTGTAATACTTGCCTATCGTGAATGAGGAAATTGTTCATTGATACACAAACACAAACATAACTGAGGAAATAAATAGAAATGATACTAAATGTTATAAAAAAATTGCTTATCGGTATGAGATACCAGCCCAACAATTTAATGCAAAGAGTCCTACCATGAGTCACGCACGAATGAATGACGCACGTCATGGGAACTTAGTAGCAGGACAGGACTTATTTTTAAAGAAATGAGATATCTACTTCGAATTTATGGTCATTCCAGTTGGTTGAGCACTGCCAGGCAATTACATTACCAACCAAACCATCATTTCATTGTGTTTTAAACAGGATGTGTGTGGGACCTCTTACAGTTTTGTTTTGACTTAGATGCGAAAATTCGATAATAATATAGGTACCCACTAGCCCTCAAAAAAATCGACCTACGTAAATATTTCATGGGGGTAAAAACAGGTGGCAGGCAACATTATACAAAAAGATTATATGTTATGGTTATGATATAACTACTGCTACTATAAAGTTGTGTTTGTATTTGCAAGATAGTTTTATCAGGATACCATATTAAATTATTTATTCAATGAAATATTAATTTAACTGATGAGTAAAATTATGTCACCTCTTTGTATATTGTTTCATTGTAGATTTATACAGATGTTGCTTACATTGTAGTAAGAATGTTAATTTACATTCAATGACATTTTTCCATGTGTACTTAATAGTAACAATAATTTTAATCAAATTCAAGAAACTTTGATGATTACATACCATTTTTTTTTATCTACTCAACAAGAAGAGTAATATTTGTTTAACAAAGCAAAAACAAAAAGGTAGAAAGTTTATTTATTTGTTATGAAGTTGGTATAAACATTTTGTTTTGTGAATAAATAATAGATGCACAAGCACATCTTTCATTGATTGTTCAAATCTCATGTATATCTTGTGAAAAAGAATATTGAGAAAGTGACCCAAAATATATGTTATTTAATTCCTTTTTTAATATACCTATTACCTATTCCACCTTCTTACCTATTACCATAGGAAAATAGAACCTGTCATTATTTTTAACTTACCTTTAATTTAAATTACTGTAGATCCTTGATAGCATGAAAATTATGGAAAAACACATGAGAATATTCCAAGATAAGTCTTATGAAGTAGAACACATAGCTTGGGTAGGATCTTAATATCACATTAGTAGGATAGATAGTAGTAGGAAACTGACCACATTTATAAAATGATCAGTGAACACATAGCTTGGGTAGGATCTTAATATCACATTAGTAGGATAGATAGTAGTAGGATCACATTAGTAGGATAGATAGTAGTAGGAAACTGACCACATTTATAAAATGATCAGTGACCAGATTGTTTAGGTATTTCAAGGGAAAAAATAACAAAAGACAGATAAGGCTAATAGCAATAATCCTTCACTATTTTGTTACCAATGTAAACTTTTATGTTATTTGACATTATTACATGATAAATTTTCTATGCCAAATAACAAAGAAAATTTATCATATTAATGGGTTTTGTGTTAAGCATTATTCATATTTGTTTATTTTTGTTCTTGAGCTGCATTCAGCTGAAGGTAGGTCTATAAAAATAGAAGATCAATATTGTCTATGATTGGCTGCTCAATAAGTTAATTAAATATTAATGCTCATATCACACAATTATAAATCAATAAACACTTTTCTTTCAATTTTGACAGCTAAGCAGTATTTTTCCAACATTTGAATTTCAAAGGAAAATAAAAATTTGGAGGCCACTACAAAGTTCAATCTTTGTAATTAGATAGATATGTGTTAAGTAACCAATTGTGTTAAAACATTTTCAATGTACACATCAATGGCCCAAAAGGAAAAATCAATCCAATGCATTGATCTGTACAGTCACAATGTTCTAACAAAATTGATGACATAACATGTATCTAATTACAAGGATTGTACTTCATAGTGGCCTCAGATTTTTTATTTATACTTAAATTTTAGTTTTTGGGCAAAAAACTATGTAGCTGTCAAAATGTTTGTGATAGGCCTCTTAATACCAATCTATCCATAAATGAATTAATCTCCTGTGTAAACCATACTATAATCTATCGTCACTAAATTCATGCCAATCATACTTACTTGGAAAGTATATATTTCTTTGATGATATGCAGTACCTATGTCTAGGTGTTTATAATGCTGTGTAAAAAAATTGTACTCACCTCACTATCAGAGTCATAGTAGATAAGAGAACGCCGTTTCAAAACAACCCAGCGCTCCTTATAGTTCACTGGAGTAAAAAGTTTCTTGTTTTGCGATCTCTTTACCATGAAAGCTTGCAATATCACATCGTCCTCATCTTTCCCAGCCATATTCACTGAAATAGTAAGTTCAGCTTGAAACAAAGTGCACATTCTACATAATAAAGAAACAACGCATTGTAAAACCGGCAAGTAACTAATGCATACCTGACTCAATTTAATCGAAAGCATTAAAGGTTCATTCCGGTAAATACTTGAGTCGTATTCACCAAGTCACAACAACTTTTTCACTTTCAAACATTTGAATTATTAGTCATCCTCATCAACTTCTGAATCTCCAGTGTTATATATTTTTTTCAAAAACTTATTGTGGTAAGCAAAGTAGCACACAATCGAAAATAAACACAACAAAACAATACTTTGAAGCAGCTACACCCATGAGATTAACTTATCACAAAAGAAAGATGCCCACCGAAATTTTGTAGAACTACAAATTTTGTGGATTTGACAACAAACAGATGTCAGAAACATAGATTAGAAAGAACCTACCTATTGTCATGGAGCATCAAAAGCTGCGTACAAATCATCGGACGACGTGTTTGAATGAAATGCTTCATTTCGTCTACAGCTTGGCAAAAAAGAGATTAACACGGTGACAAGTGGAACTAAAGTTTTTTTCATTAACTTTAATTGGATTTAAATAAAAAAGAATTTTTTTAAATGTTATTTTCCTATTAAATAATTTACTTATCGTCATACGGAATAGAATTTGGTACGTATGGATTACGATTGTACATAAGTGAAATTTCAAGTCAATCTCTTAAAGCCGGATCTAGACGTTGGCCGAACAACTCGTTCCAACGTTGACTATATTGAAGCGTCCATACGTTGCCTCACATGCTAGTATTGAATTCGGCCGGCAGAGCCAGCGCGAGGATCAGGGATACACTCCGCGCAAAAATAAAACTTTAAAATAATAAACAATGCCTGTTACTTGTTTGTCGGTTGGTTATTTAGTAGAAATATCTTAAGTGCTAAGTATTCCATATGTTGCTCATTCATTTTTTTATTAATTTTTTTGATGTGGCATGCTTCATTAAACTAACAAACTTAAAATTTGATGAACACTGTAAGTGTATTCTCCACTTCATTGTCGTTAAGTGAACATTTGCATTGCACCAGTCAACGTTTTTTCTAGCGCCACAATTGGGTGATAGGTTTTTGGGCCAGCGTTGGCGCCACAGTGTGGATCCAGTGACGTCCGTGGACTGTGCACATGGTGTGGGAAGTCTTTGCAACCAGTATTGCTAGCTTAGCAACTTTCTTGCTAGATCTATTTATTTTTAGATTTCACACTCAAATGTTAAAAACGGGATTGTCATCATCCTCTGTCGACCGTCTGTCTGACATCCGCTTGTATTTCACGAACATAGAAGTTGAAATATTCACAGATTATACAGGTGTCACAAAAAATCTATATCAGCTAAAGAAGAACAACTTTCCCAAAAAACCCGAAATCTTAAAAAAAGTTTTGGACCTTCCATTAAAAACTGCCAATCAGTAACTCGATTTACTATGTGAGAGCCAATTTTTGACGTGACAACGTCTTATAAATTGGTTTGCCGGGTGACACTTCAAGAAACTGCGTTACGCTCCGCTCACGTTCCGCGCTCACAATGAGAGCGAGTGAGAGGCACGCGTCCCTTCGACTCGGGCATGGTTAGCCCGCCTAAGAGCGAGTGAGACAGACATAAAAAGTGAAAGGCACGCGTCCCTTCCACTCGAGCACAGTTAACCCGCCTAAGAGCGAGAGAAACAGAGCGAGAGAGAGAGAGTGAGAGAGATAGGCATACACACCGGTTCATGTTATACGAATGAATATTCACATTAAAATTATTTTACCACTCAAAGTCGTTGTCACGTAAAACTTTCACCCGTATACCGACTTTACAGGCAACCAATTTTTTTTTTCAAGATTTTAACCTTCTTCTTCTTTGGAAATGTTGTTTAGTTTTACGGGCACAAAAACGCCATTAAATGTTTTTGTAACATTCTGTATTTTTATGTTGCCTTCATATTTATTGTATACCTCTTACTTACCGCTACTGCTTATTAACTAATTGTCGCAATTATTTGTAGGTACCTATAGTATTTATATTTTCTTGGGTACCTACTTCGATAAGTAGTGTAGCCTTAAAAAAAATCTCGCCTGCATTGCGACTGATTTATGTGCACACAATTTTACGGGTATTTTGCTTCCGCTGGCGTGAGACTGGCTGTACCTAATTGTAATTTGACAGAGTTTTTTATTTGTTTTGACCAGACGTTTTGACATTGCCATGACATTGCTCATCCTGTCTGTCAGATTGCAGATTGTCAGAAAGGAAGGAATATTGGGAATTTTTAACTTGCTAATTTCTGTTGTGTGTGAAAATTTATCATAATATTTCATGTATCCAATGTGTTTACTATCACAAATCCGTTGCTTTGTTAGTTGAAACGCTTGCAGTTCGTTATATCAGTAACATTTGTTCTTCTGTAGATTTTTAGCTGTTCACAAAATGTCCTCTGAAACGGCCCAAGTTAGTTCGTTGCCTCTGCCTCCAGTGCAGTTTATCAATTTCTACACTGATGAAAATGTTAGAAGAAATCGTGCTCCTTTACCTCCACGACCTATACACGATTCATATTCAATGTTTGGGCATCCTTTTAACGCTGATGATACGATCATACGATCGTTAGAAAGCCAGGTACGTTGTACATTTCATCTTCCATTCTACATATTTAGTTAGTAGATTTGAAATTAATATTTGTGTGTCTAATTATAGGGATTCCGCCGGCTATATCCTGTCCATTTTGAAAGACGTAGAGAGCTGAAGAAGTTGAACCATTCACTGTTGGTTAATTTCTTGGATCTGCTAGATTTATTAGTGCACTGCCCTGATTCGCCGAAACGAGCTGAGAAAGTAGAAGATCTTAGTTTGCTGTTCATTCATATCCATCACTTGCTAAATGAGTTTAGACCACATCAGGCTCGAGAAACTCTCCGGGTAATGATGGAATTGCAAAAACGTCAACGTGTGGAAACTGCTACTAGGTAAATAAATATACATATTACTTTCTTTTTTAGAATATGCTATGATTCAAGTAAGGAATAACAAGACTACCTAAATAGTACAACTTCAGTAAATTATTATCTAATTTTGTGTGGTACACAAAAAAGTCTATTCTATCTATCTAACACAGCTTTGATATATTGAAAATTGAAGAATATAACATTTTTATCACAACTTTGTTTCCAGATTCAAAAAACATCTGGACAAAGTGCAAGATATCCTTCAGAATGCACTTCAAAGTTTACCTGACCAGAATGAAGCAGATTCTAATTTTAAGGTTCCTATTGAGATGCTGGAACACATGGATTGCAGCCCTAGTGACAATGCTACTGTGGACCCATGCTATGAACTTGATAGAATTATGTGCAATGTTATTGACAACATGAGATGAATAAGTTTATCATGTATTCCCACAAATGGATTAGAAATATTAAGTATAAGGTTTACCTGTATGATTTGTTTTCCTTTCTTACTATTTCCTTATTTTTTCATTTATTATTGTTTTTAATTTTAAAAACAAGCTCCATAACTACATCAGCTGATTTAACTGGCCCCCTTTTACCTTCAGACCACCAGACATACTATGGGATACAAACCAAACACTTCTTATCTACATTCCTGATGCACACTGCAAAAGAGTGGAATTACCTGCATCAGTGTTTCTCTGCAATTACAACATAGGAATTTACAAAGTTCCATCATAGACTAAGTCTTTGCCTCATTGGGCTTATAAAACCTATCCCAAATAAAATAAAAAAAAACAATAAGGTACTTTAAATTGAGGTACCTTCAATTACGTGGGACAGCATCATTTTTACTACATCAAACAAACAGTATCATAATAAAATTTGATTTCAAAACTTAACTCATTTTGAATGAGTGCAACTGCATTAAAATAAGCTTATTCAACGAAGCAACGGGCTGAGCGTGTACCGCGCTAACGGGTTGTATTTTTATGAACTTTGCATGCAGCCGCGATGTTTATTCCAAACAGGCCCTCGCCTTGCGCCTCTGTGTTAAGAAGGCTTGGGATAGGCAGGTGGAGTAGTAAGAAATAAAACAAATATTTTTTGCAGAACTGTTTATTGCATACGATGATCCTAGACTTCACAATCCCTTCGACAAAAATTTATTCCTTGGCTTACCATACCAAGCCCCAGAAATTATCAGCTGGAACCAGAGCTATGTCACTACTTACCATTAGAAATAGAATATGCTCGAGTAGACTGCTTGGCTCACGAAAAAATGTGTTAATATAGTACTATGTAATCAGTGGCTTATACATATTATAATAACTTACATATCTGAAGACTAAAATTTCCAATGCAGGAAGTTGCAGCATAATTCTATCTTATATACCTTAAAATCATGAGACCTAATATACTTACCTGTTGTGTGATTGATCTCTTTTGGCTAAGAAAAGTAATATTTACAGGATCATGTCAATGAACTTACCTCTGTCTGACAACTGTCCAATGATGGACAGTTCCTGTCCTGAAAATAATAATCAAACAACTGAAGACTATACCCTAAAATGCGCCACAATCATGCTGCTTTCCCTGGTAATAAGAAAAAAAACTGATCACTAGCTTGCTGTCAGCATCAGCCACCTGTGTGTCCAGTAAACAACACTGAAAAGCAATTTATGAGAACCAAAACCTAGCAAAAAGATCACCAGAGAAATTGAGAATAAAAACAAAACTAAACAATATTTAATAATCAAAGACTGCTAATATGTGCCCACTTCTGAGTCAGATCAGATGTCAAATGTCTTCTTTGTATTTTATGAAGATAATAAAATAGGCACCAATCCGAAAATAAATAGTTGCTCTAAATTAAAATCATCATGTCAAGTTCATTCCAATGGATTTCTTTAGTAATTGCTTCGTTTACGGAAGGGACCGCCACTGTTTCTAAAGTCCCGTCTACCGTAGCCCCCCCTGCCTCTCCCAGGGTTTGGCCCGGAGAATCGCCCAGTGTTATTAAGCCTTGAACTGTATTTGCCAGAGGGTGGCGTGTACATTTTGAGATTGCGGTCGCCACTGCGTGCTCGTTTTTCGGGGGACTCTTTCTCATCTCCATTGTCAAATGTTATTGGTTGATGACGCTTTTGACCAGCTTGTACTTGTTTTTCCTTGCCTTCGGAACTGCTCAGCTGTTTTTCCTGTAATAAAATGGAATAGTAAGATGACTTTTCACCAATAGATGGCAGATTACGTGTAAAATTTCCTTCGCAATGGTTTTGATAAATGGATATACATATATTGGAATAACTTACCTCTTTTTCAGCTTTCTTTGCAGTCTGGAAAGACAATTGTACTTTACTCTTGAAGCTTGGAGGTGTTCTGAATATATCTCTGATGAGTGTGTTGATGTTTGAAGTTGTTTTTAAAGCTGCAACCTTTAATTTGTTTTCCTCTGAGTTGGCATCTTCTCCTTTCTTGCCCTGTAAATACTTATTATGTTAGAAACTATAACAGGGTAGCTTTAACATAGATCAATATTTTTCTGATGTAAACTTTATTTTACCTGTGTAACTTCTTTGAGTTTCTTTATGTAGCCCTGTGTGAGACGGGCAGTGTACTGTAGACGCAACCTCAGTGCTTTTAATCTTGCAGCATCAGCACCCAATGCTTCTGGAGCTTTCCGGCATAAAGAGTGAAGTGAGAACAGGGCACACTCCACATGTGAAAACTGCAGGGATGGCACAGATGCATTTTCCTCTTTCTTTGGCTCTTCTTCGGATTTTTCTTCCTTACTCTCTTCATTTTCGACAGGAGCCTCTGGTAAGTATTTCTAATGAAAAAAAATATTAAGATATGATAAGAACATTTATCAAAACTTGTTGAAATAATATTAATATAAATTAATGAAAGGATATTCAAAAATAATTACCATCAAAATATCATAAACTGTGTTAATTTTCTCCTGGGCCTTTTCAAGTTCTCCACAGTGTTCAGTAATCTCAGCAAAAATCTTCAGCAATTCGAGTTTTGGATCACCACCACCTTCTGGCGTGGTGATTTCATCCCACCGAGCCAACACATTTTCACAGAAGAAATCAATAAACCGATTTGAGTCCACTTGAGCCTGCAAATAATAAAAAGTAGTAGTGATATCTAATGGTCAGTCTCCATATCCTATATACCATTGACTAAAAGTTAAATAACTGTCAGTTTCCTGCTTAAAGCTATCTGAGGTTTCAGATTTTGCTATGAAAGTGACAGTCATCTTACTTTCAATCAACAGTAGAGAGGATATTGAGACCAGCCATAAAAGAGTTATCATTTGTCCATGTAAAAATTTACTAAGCATTAAGAATAAGTGCTACCATTGTGGTAGCTTGCCAGCTAGACTTACAATAACTCTTATTAACAACCAAACTATAGCATATATAAAAGGTTCCACTGGTTATCTTTCAAGCCAAGCAAGTCTTTCCTGCAAAACTGTTCAAAACTTTTCATACATGAAAAAACTTACCGAAAACAAAGGTAGGGCATGTTGCGTACATTGGATGATTCTGTCTATATATTCAGAATCTTCTGGGTGCCAATCATCAGGGGTAAATGCAAGTGCAGCAACAAGATTAACCAACTCCTTCTTCCCAGCAGGTGTTTTTCCCAGTCTTGACCAAGTTAGCAGATCCATGATGTGCTCAAATTCTTCAGCCACTACATCCTGTAATTATGTGCCACATTATTGTTTAAGTTTCTAATCTCATGAGTGTAATTTGTGTACAAGAGCTCATTAATAAATTATTTTCATCATCTTTGTAATTACTTGTAGGATCAAGTAATGAAACAATGTCTTACCTCTAAAATTTTCGTACATTCAACCACAATAAGATCTTCAGCTTCTTTGTTAATCACTTCTCTGCCGAGCTGCTTGACTTTAGTAGCCAAAAATTTGATGCACCTCTCTCTTACAATTTCATTAGTGACTTCACTGTCAGTGCTTTGGTGTATTTGAGAGAATATCCCTGTAAGTGCACCTTTAGGGTCACTCTTCACGATGGCCACAAGAGAATTAGTGACAATGTTGATTTCTGTGGTGTCATCAGACTGAAGCAGCTGAGCCAGTATGTCAGCAATGCGTTGGGTATGCTCTTTGTTGTCTTTGCATAGAACTGGCAAGTCTTTGATAGCTTGTTTGCGGATCTAGAAATAAAATCAACAGTCTTGGAACAAGAATACTAGTACAGAAACTATGGTAAGTAAATTCTAAAATTCCAAATTGGAATAATTATATTACATGAAAATAGACAATTTAATCACAGAAGATATCTTAAACAGTTTCTCATAAAATTTTCACTGACCCTATTGCCTTCTTTCTGCATGACCTTGAGCTTGACTGGCAGAAAATGCTTTTAGCATTAAGTCCACCCTTTGTACATTTCTTGTACAATTAAGTTTTTAATAAATAAAACAGTACATATTGTTGGATCTTATAACATAAATCTAAAATCACCACTCTCATTTTAGAAACTAGAATAAAAAATACCACGCGAAAGAACAAGTATACTTACAGCTACATCGTCGTCTTCGCAAAGATCGAATTGAGCTTCGATAGCCTGTTCAGCGAGGTTAGGAAAACTACGAAAGAACTTCGCAATAAATTGAGATGCTAGGCGTTTCTCCTTGTCAGATCCTTTGACGGCTGATAATATTTCCAGATATTCTTTTTCATGCTGTAACAAAATATCACCCACATTAAATATAATTCGAATTCGATTCGGTGGTAAAGTACCAACAAAATTATTCAAAATTTAGGTTACCTTAGAAATGTCATCTTTGGCGTCGGCCAATATGCCATAGTTTTGATACAGTTTTTCAATATTATCCGTAGACATTATGGTGATGCAATAATATCAATATTTCAGTACGCTAATTCTATTAAAAGTAACAACAACCACGTAATGCAACGACAATAAACGAACACTGAATTTCCTAGAAAATAAACACGACACGCGCGGCACAACAAGATAGCGGGAGGCAATCAATGAATGAATGAATGAGTGAATTGAGCAATACGTTAATAGTTAGTGATGCATTTAATGACTGAATGATTTGCTTGTTGAGCGAGAAATTAATGAATGAACGAGTAAAAGAGTGATATCAAGAATGAAGTATCAAGTATTGGACAGTAAGCACAATTAGCGCCATCTATGTACTGAAACACGATGTGTTTTCTTTGTTAACATGACGTGGTGTAGGGGTTCCAAGGAAATATAAATACTATGAGGCTATTCATTCATAGATGGCGCTTTATAACAAAATTATACTATTCAGAGTGTGGATAGTTTTGAGACTAGGCAACTTGAGAACCTTGATGCTAAACGCCATATATGGAAGACTAGGCCGAAAATCACATACACGTACACATACAATTCCACTGGCCAACTGTACTGTGCACCTTGTAACCGAGTCTTAAAGACAAAGTTTGGGTTTGCCAGTCACAGCAGGGCTCATCTTAATAAAGATTAAGCCTGGAAATTTTGCAGGAGTCGCCGTCACCGGAAACGGTGAGGACGACATATGTATATAACAATAGTTACCTATTTGTTATACAAGAGTGCAAAGTTGCTTTTTAACCGCGTGTTCAATTTTGATGACCGAGCAAGCGAAGGATTCTAAAATTGAATCACGAGGGCAGCGAGTGATTCAAAACTAGAATCTTGAGCGTTAGCGAGGGAATCAAAAGAGCACGAGGTGAAAAATCTTTGCACTCGAGTGCAACACGTAACTTTTCATTCCACCTCAGCGAGGAAATGACTAAATGCAAATAAAACCGTTGACAATCACAAGATAGCTACTTTTATTTCAGTTTAGGTATTAACTATTATGACAGGTAAGTATTACAGAATAATCTTTAAATTATATCAAAATAATATTTAGGTATAAATAATAAAAATTGAAAGTTGCTACAGTTATTTAAATTGAGTGTAATATTTTTGTTGGGTACTATTGGTGTTAGTCACTTGTGTACTATTTTTCGAGTGCTTGCTTTCTTGTTCTCGGATAATTCTATAAAATATGCCAGCAAAACGTTTTCTGAGAAAGTTTTGGCTCTTTTTGCTAGTCGCCACGTGTTGGTTGAACATAACGTACTGTTTTAAATACTTCTCGCGTGATTGTTGAGGGAGAAAGATCATTTGCGCATTATTTACAGTTTCAGTCAATTCTGTTGGCGTCAAACAAATTTTCTCGTCGCTAGAATCACTCATTTTAGTTTTTTCACTTGTTTTCAAGTTTCTTGTTTTTAATATAAGGTTTAACAATGACGTGAAAAAATGCCGCGTAAAGAACCGCCAACAAAGCAAGTTAAAAAAAGAGCACCAAGAAGGTTCCAAGTTTGAGTTTTTAACAAATTAAAAAAATGTTGTATGATATATTTGGCACCATAGAGGTAGCAATAATTAGGTTTAATGATTTTTTTAATTCACAAACTTGGTGCACACGATGTTCTAAATTCAAATTTACTTTAACCTCTAGTGAATAAAAACGGCTTTTCCACTCAGTTATTGAAGAGCAAAATGATTCTTTCCGAGATGGTGGGATGAAAAATATATTTTTCACTTCTCATGCTCGAAAAAGTACTACTTTATGCAGGATCTAGGCGACATAAAGTTGAATTTTATGCACTTGTGCATAAAAGTAGCTTTTTAAATGTGTCTACACTAAGGCAGTGACCATTTAGCCCATACAGCCAAAAACAATTAATTGTACATGGATAAAACTTGCTAATTTATAATATTTCCTTCCCTATTTGCATTTTTGATTTATAATAAGATAATACGAAAAAGAAACTAAATATCAAAACGTGTTTACCACAAAAAAAAAACATTATTCCAAAATATTTTAAGAATAGGCTGTATATTTTTTTTCTTTGCCCGAAAATTATGCAGAAAAATTAAAAAAAGTAAAGTAGCGGGAAAGAAGCCGTGAACTTTTCGTATTGAATTTTCTCAAATTATTGTTTTATTTTCTCGCAATCGAAGTGAAAAGCAGAGTTTACAACTCGTGCACAAATCATTTTTATCCTCGACTTCATCATCTGCCCTCGCCCTGCGGGCTCGGGCATATAACGATCTCGGATAAAAATGACTTGCTTTATGCTCTCGTTGTAAAATCTACTATTTTTCGTAAAAATAAAATGAACATTATGATTGATTACAATTAGCATAATTGTTTAAAATTTTTAAGACGTTAATCTGATTGTAGTAAATTTGGTCGTTACAGATGCATGCCTTGCTCTCTGAAACAAAGATATGTTTGTAGGTACCACTGACCTCTATTACTACACACTGGACAGGCTGTTCCATACAAATGACAGCTAATTTTGTGTGCTAATTTGAAGCGCCACTGCGAGTGTCCCGAGAACTAATTTTGACGTTTATTGCAAATGGCCACCGTAGAACATTGCAACAGCGTTGAGGTTTTTAAGTATTTTAATTTTATTTCGTGGTATTTCATATCATATAGTGAAAGTTAAGCTAAATATTCATGAGGAAATGTGTGTTTTGTAAAATTCGCTACAGAAAAGGGAGTAAAACGTCACTAATTTTAGTTCCATGGACACTCGTATCTGCCTACAGCGCCAAAATGGCGACACTCAAATAAGCACAAAAATATTGTGACAGCAGCCAGTCCAGTGTAAATAGAGGTCAGTGGTAGGTACACATTTGTTTGTACCTACACCACGCTCATACAAACCATTGCCAACGTCCGTACTACCATATTTAGTAATCTATGGTACTACCCTAATATACTTGGGAACGGTGTGGGTCGTGTGCTGCCACGACACAGATTACTAAATAGTTACTTAAGCCACGAAGCGTGTTTTAATCACAACTTTGGTAAGTTGGAAGTAGGGATCTACTATAAGCTGCTAAGGATGATCAACGATTAAGTATGTACTTTCTTCCGACCTGTGAAACATATAGGTACCTGTCCAGGAAGGACGAACGATGGACTGTTAAGACAAGTATGAGTAGTACTCGTAGTAGTAGTGTGAGCTACCTATATCAAGCAATAAAAAGCAATGTTAAACACGACCTTTTTGGGCTTGCTTCTTCTGTTGGACGTCGGAGCACTCAAAGAACAGATCTTAATGATAATCGATTTTGTAATTTAAAAAAAAAAAACACCAAGTATGGAAATAGGTATAAATGAAAACTTGAAGAGCTAGATATAACTTATTGTAAAATGTATGATTGACAGAAAAATAATAATGATTTATGCAAAGTAAGAAAATCAGGAAAAAAATCTGCGGTAGCTCTCTCTCTCTCAAAATCTTTATGTTCGGTTCGAGTCCTCGTACCCATATAACTGATTATTAGATTACATGTTTACCTAATACCTACTTAGTTTAGAATTGGCCGTATTGACTTAAGCTATTGTTAAGTAGGTATTACTTACATATAGAAATTTTATAGAATCGGCGTTAGCATAGCTCTCAGTTATCTTTCTATAATACCTAGGTTCTCCGCCTTACGCTCTTTCAGCTGAATCGATTTAGATGGAATCTGGAGTTTACGTATTTTATAAAAGTTTTTTTAAGGTAACATTCCTTATATTAAAATTTTTCTGAAGTAGGTAATGCAAATGCTACTTAAATGGCAAATCCTATCACTATATGTAATTTTATATCATGTATCATTCGTGATATTTTCAAATTATTTTTGTAAGATATCCCTCCAAGGTCCCCTCTAAAACCCAATATGGCAAGCTTCTTGCCATGATTTATGCTGAGTCGGGGACCTTATTAGCGCTTAATGCTATTTCTTGTTTTGTGAAAAAAAAAACAATTTCTACTAATAGTAGTGCCATCGTCTTTAGATAAATTTTTAGTCATGTCACTTTTTTAATTTTTTTTTTCTAAGATTTCTCTAAGATAATTCAACTAACGGTCTAGTAAACAGTCGGTTTGTGTAATGTTTTAGAATGGAATAGAAATTACGGGTATAACAGATACTGTCAATAATTGTCTGATTTTCTGATTTTGCTTTAACCAGTCGTCCAAGTTAAACTTGGAACCAAATAAGTAGTCAATGTTTTAGGCTATTCAGTCGGTTTCTTTCAAGCGGTTCATTTTTTTGAGTTAGGAACGCAACCCCATAATATTATGAAGCCTAGGTAGGTACCATATTCGTAAAGTATTTATCTATGCGCTGACGAGAGTTGAGACCACTTATGTGTAGGTATATACTGGTGGAAGTTGATACTAGTAGACCAAGAGGTTGCGGGTCCGATCTTCGCACTGCACAAATATGACGTGTGTACATGAACATGTCTGTTTGTAGGTACTGTTCTGGGTGTTACATGTATTTATTTAAGTTTATTTTTAATGCCACTGTTGATACTGAGATCTGTAACACAGGTGTTAAAGCTACTCACCACGGAGTCAGATCAATGATGTGGTGTTGTTGTTTATATTTAAAAAATATACGCTTCTCATTGTCCGACTGAGCTAAAATTCGCTGGTTGTACACTCGTTTAGGTACCTGTCTTGACTTATAATACGAATATAAGCTACATAAGTTATAATATACTTACATACTTAATACTCCGCACTGTATAGGTACTAGGCTCATTTATTTACCGTCAATGCAGTCTACGCTATATATGCTAGTATATGCTGTGCACGTAGACCACGTGCACCTTAGAAGATTGTCTGAAATTTAGATAATAAGAACCGTTAGACTCGTCTAGGTACCCGACACCTGTGCAAGGCCGACAAAGATTAATAAAAAATAAAACAAGGCTAAGGCTAGTCGAAAAGTCATAGAAAAGATATATAAACAAAAGATTATACCGTTACAAAGGGTGCCGGCCGTGGAGCGTCAAGACACAAGAGATTTCTTCAATCTTTTTCAAGTTGTATTATCCGTTTTTCAAAGAGTCAAGATAAGAACCTAACAAACGTAGTTCGATAACATTAGAATGAATGAACAGATAAATAAGCTTAAAGTGCAAGTATCCGGATTGATCTTGAATATGGTCAATAACTCTTATTTACATAATTTAGTCATATGATGTCAACAAGAAGTGCTTTCTACACAACCACGATATTATTTCAATATATTTAATTTGCCGCATTGCAGAATAGTTACGCTAGGCCCCTATACAAGAGACATTCCGTACCTTGTAGATAACAAAATCGCTTTCGAGAAACTTGCGTCAAACAAATGTATGAAAATTATTGAAAATGAAAAGAGCGCGCAAAGTGTCGTGTGAAGCTGATACCTTTTTTTTACCCCTGAGCGATATTTTATTCGAAAGTAAATTAGCCGCGGTGGTTCTTAGCTATAGCTGGTCAAAATTCGTCCGGCCGTTGAACCTCACTCATTCGGGGGTTTTTTAACTGGTAAATTCGTTTTTTTTGCTTATGTAGGCATTGGGCATGATGACAGCTATCTTAAATATTTTCAAGACTGGCGTTTAAAAAACATAGCCCCCATGAAGTTAATACAACCAATATATTTCCAAAAAGCTGTAGAAACAAATTTTTAAACACACAAAACTCAATAAATATTCGGTCAATTGACTCCGATTTCCGATACATGACCGTGACATCACGTTCATGTATTTCCATACAAAATCTATGGAGGCAGACCGTTTTGACAGATAATAAAAAGTATGTCAACGATTGGTGGTGTCATCTAGCCTATTACATGAGTTACACGTTTTCAGAAACGATATTCTTTATGATTTCAAAGTTTCAACTTTTTAGCATACTTACAAAATAATATAAAACATATTTTGCACTTTCCACTGATACCCAGAGCGTAGGCATCGCAGGTGATTTATAACAATTTCATTTTTTCAAGTCCTTGACGGATAGTAATGTTAGACATTACCATATGTTATCATATGTTTTGGGATTCAGTTAAAGAACCTCTGTAAGTATTTCATATATCACTGAATCAATTGTAAAACTACTAATTTTAATTATGCTTATATTCTTTAATTCACACTGATAAATAAGATAAATGAAATACGAACTGGCAATTTATTTTTAGTTATAAAATTAATATTTGCCTGTAATTAAATATTCATGGTACTTAGCAGCTACGGGGCGACTACTAGGTACCTAACATCTGCTATGATACGATATGGCGTGTGAAAACTTAAATGAATTCTTTTTTATGATGTAACATATTACTTACTAGTTATCTGCAAAATTGAATTGATTAAAATTTAAAATTGTTTGTCAAACAAGGAAGATTTCATTCAAAAAATCTTGCACAGTAAATACCTACATACCATTGAAAACAAATTACACTAAATGTTTTCTATTCGGCGGCCAATTTACACATTCAGTTTATAGTAACCTAATTTAATCTTAAATCGCAGGTATTTCGAAATTCAAGCCAAGTGACTACCTTAGGAACACATTTTCAGAATCTACTAACTAACCAGTAAAATCGGCGGGGACTCGGCTTCATTACGGCGATGTTCATTATTTTTGTTGTAATTAGGCAAATTAAATGTGAGCGGGGCCCGCAGCGAGTGCGGGCCGGCGCAGGCGGGGCTGCAGCGCTCCGCTATTGGCCGGCGACGAGTCCGCCCTCCGGCCGCGCGCGCCCCTCCTGCCGGCCGCCTCGCCCGCATCACTCACCGCACTCAGTCGCGAACGCCACGGCCCGCGAAGTGTCTCGTGCATCGGTGAACGAACGGCAGTTGCAGTGTTGTGACGGGTGTGTGTGCGATGCTCGGACGGTGATCGAAGCATGGTGAATTACGTCAATCCGCTCGCCATGTACCAAGGCAAGAGCGCACAATACGGGGGCGGCTGGTACGGGTGGCAGCATCAGAACTTTGAGGAGCAGCAGTGGTGCGCTTGGAACGGCGCGCCGGCGGGCGGAGAATGGGCGCCGGATCCTCATCACTTTCCGAAGAGAGAACCTGGAGATCGGGAGATGACGGACATTCCGTCTCCCGCGCGGGGAGACCTGGCCAGCCCGGGCGAGGGGTCGCCGGGGTCGCGGCCCGCGCAGCCGCCGGCGCCGCCGCGGTCGCCCTATGAGTGGATGAAGAAACCTAACTACCAGACACAACCTAATCCAGGTAATGAACTCAGTAAGTTACACCAGTTTTGAAATCAATATTAAATATTTAGATTAGTACTAGACAAAATTCGTAAGAATGAACACTCACAAGAATAGCCTGAGTATTTGAGGCATCTAACTGATAACTAATCTTAGTTAATTTTAATATCAAATGAGTCTTTCTATAAAATGTAAATTTCCGCATTTGTTTATTTATCATCTTATTATTTATCTGACATGTTTGTTGATCAAGTTAAGCAAAACACCATTTCTCACCATCACGTCATGGTACAAATAGAACCTACCTTAGACTTTTGCCTTCTTTATGATCTTTGTAAACTGAAAATGCTTTGTTAGTTTTACCGCTCTTGTCATTCGAGTTCAAGTAACTAAGCAGGTATTTCGGATGCAAAATAAACAATGTATACAAAGCATTTCATCTGAATTAGCGTACACACGCGTTATGAATGAGAATAAGTTAAATAGTAACCCTAGAAAAATAGGGCACAAGGTATTCAAGAGCAATGCAAGATAGGAAACGCCCGGCTGTCACTTATCACTTCTTATATGTACTTACTACCCACTGCTTTTTTATTTTTTTTATTGCAAGCTATTATTTTTATTCAAAAAATATTCTTGAACTTACCTGTAGCAATAAGATTACCTATCATACCTCTCAATTATTTTATTTCATAGATTTATTACGATAAAGTGTGAAAAGCTTTATTTATTGCTATGCAGAATAGTCTCAAAGTCAGTAGTAGCTTGGAAATCCTTAATAGGTACCATACCAACTAAAGTAAACGTATATAAGTACCACAATTTATCATAAACAAAGGAGTACGATATGCAATAAATGCACCCCGAACTGATAGTAACTTCTTAACACAGAAGAGGGAAAGAGTCTTATACCTTTCGGTACTGTAGGCATGCATAATATGTCCCAGGTCGGAGGAATGATGGTACAAATATTCCCACAGAAGTTATTTCGTAGACTGCACCTTGATTTACGCCTACAATTTGGATTCGCTCGTCCCAAATCGTGAGTGGACTTTTTATGTTTAATAAAATTGCGTCTGGTTGAAATCTGCCCTCATTATTTGTCGTCAGTGATCGATTAATACAGCACGCACGTAATAGTGTCTTTATTAAATATTTTGAAGTTTATTAAATATTTTCACGTGTGCCTACTAGGTTTGTGTGATGTTATTTTGTTGTTTTAGAGAAACTGAATGGTGTAATCATTTGGCCCGTCGGCAAATGTTTATAGTCGTCCGACCTCAAGTTTAAATTCAACTATGACTGCAAAAATATTTTATATACACGGGAGATATTATAGTGAACACAAACCTGACACACAGGTAAATGAAGGTATTATAAAATGTACCATCTATTGTTCTTCTTAGAGACGGAAATCCGACAAGACCGGAAAGTGTTCAAGCAGAGGACGCTATTAATTTAAATTTATTAAATAATGGTAGCATATCATTATTTAGTAAATAAATAAAAGAATGCTGATATGTAAAATAAAAACAGTTTCAATCATGCAAAATAATAAATTGGGCTTCAAAACTTTTGCTACGAAATGTTCGTAGCTCGTAGCATACTTAGTACGAGCTGTCTTTTGGACTTAAAAATCAACATAGAAAAAAATATATGGATTAGGCATATATTCAAATTCATGCAAGCAGCATATAATGCTAATTCTTTACTGAAACGACCTTCCTTTAATATAGTAGTTGAAATAATTTTTATTGATTTACTGCAATACGAACGACTGGAAAGCCCACAATATTTAAATTACCTTACTTGAAACAAACGTTGCAACCTTTTCTGATTTTACATTGTAGGATATTCAATTATGAGAATTCCATCTAAAAACGCGTATTTCAGACTTACTTGGTATTTTAAATGAAGAATTTTGCATCTTAAATTTGACTTCATGGTAAAAACGGCATTCAAAAGGATTTTTTCACGCAAAGTATCCTGTAATTTGCCCAAATTGTTACTCAAGATATCTATTTGGAAAGAATAAGACATCGCATCATAGGACTTTAAAAGAATATGTTGACAATTGCCTTAAAGTTCTCCACCTAAGTAATACCTAGACAATTGCATCTCAGATAGATCTATAAACCGCTTTATCCGATTGATCACACAAAGCTTTTCCAACTTCCCAACCCTAATAATAACATTTATTATCTATATATACTCGTATATTTGTACTAAAGGAGTAGAGAAGGTCAATTCTTTACATTGAATGAAAACTAAAAAAATAGTACCTTACTAGAAAAAAAATATGATTTTTTTAAATTTTTGTTCGTCTGTCTGTCTCTCTGCCTGTCAGTCAACTTTACGTTGTTAGATTTTCACATAAATACCACTGAACGGATTTGAATGAAGCTTTTTGCTATAGAAGCTTAGAAGATATGAGTCCGCTGCCGGCTGAAGTTTTCCCTTTGATTATCTAAGATAGCTATTTAGAAGAAAAAAATCCTCGCTAACATATAGGCTATATTTTATTCAAAGGTGTCTGCATACCTAACGAGGAACCTTACATGCCCATATAAAACCTAAGAGGTATGAATATAGGCCATATGAAAAGTGGTTAAGCCTAATGAGCACTTTCTAGAAAAATAACGAAAACAAAGATTTGACGTAGGTACCTGATGATGTGGACCTCTAACGGCCAAGCTAAACGTTACAGTTAAAAATATAACTCCTTAAGGGAAGTTGATTAGTTTGGTGAGCACATTATGATTTTTTTTGGATATCATAAATTAAGGCAAACGAAGATTCGGGCGTTGTAAAAAAAATCTTATTTCTTATCTGGAGATGTGTTACCAAAATGCAAAATAAACGTAAGCTTTCGCTATGGTAAAGATAACTTCTACTTTCATATTCAAACATGCCTTAATCTTGCACCAATGACTTGGGCAAGTCACATTAGCTCACTATTATGGTGATAGGCCATTCCACTAAAAAGATCGGCTTTTTAGTGGAATGGCCTATCTCCATAATAGTGCCAGGAACACCCACCTAATTTTAAAATCACGGAACAGGGAAATTGACCATAAAACAAAAAAAATACTTCATTCATATGGAAGTTCCATAAAGGAACTAGTTTTCCTTCGTTGTATCTATGTTATACTACGGATTCGTATTACGACTTCAAAGTAAGATTTTTGTAGTTTGTTTGTTTTTTTTTTTATAAGTTTTCAACATTCCTCATTTTCACGGTTTTGTAGCAGCTTTCACATTCCGAATTAAAAATGTGGGGTAGAGAAAACCATGACATCTTAAGTTAGTATAGTTAGGTAGGTGCAGCACCTATAATGGGGCCGTTCGGTAAAAGCTAATCTTAGCTGGCGTTGTCGTACAAGACCCTATCATTTCACGAGCTTCGGAATTTGCAACTTACTTTTTAACGCATAAAACAACTGATTTAGTGTTTATTTTTCAGTTTAATCACTGGGTTACCTGTTTATATATTTTTTTTATTATTTTTGATATTTATATTTTAGTAGTCGATTTCCTTAAAATGTTCACAACTCAACCTCGCATTAACCCATACTATTTTACTCATCTTCTATTGTATTTAATTCATACGGAAGTCTGAAAAAAGGTTTTTATTCATAAGGTAGGTTGCATTTCTCGAACTGGTTTTATATTGCTTAAAGACACAAAACACCAATATTTGTTCTTGCTGTAAAGAAATAGCCCTAAATTATCTTGACATTTTACGCTTTATTTTTCGGTTTCTTTATTTATTAAACCGTTTTATTTGTGAGTAACTTTCAAGGGACTGTAGGTCTCTGTTGTACAAAATTCAGTATGCACAATCCAAAAAAACATCTCCACAATATCAAATTACAAAAATAACAATTCATAATTTGCAATTCTCGCTTGAGCAATTTTGGGTGAGTGCAATAACAATAATCATTGAGCATAACATTAGATGTTATTTTGCGTTTACTGGTGGCGTTCTGTGTTAACGCGTGCCTTGGGAGCGAGTGCGAGGAGTGAGCAATTAATCCCGGGATAAATCCCACATCCCGGGTCCCGGGCAGGCCGCCGCTGGGCGACAATCACTGGCAACTGCGCCCTGGAGACCTCCCCAGTTAAATCTTTGCCAAGTTTGCGCCGCACAGATACGAGTATTGTACTTTATTTGAAGTTGGTGCAATTCGATGCGGTTCGTGCTAGTTGGCATGGAGCGTGTTATAGAGCCGTTTTAGCTTTTTATTTTATTTTAGTTCTGCATAAACATGTACAATGGTGGACTTAACGAAGGAATTCTCTACCATTCAACCATAGGTCCAAGCAGAGAAAATTCAGGCGGCGCACTTAAAATAAAAAGGAAAAACAAACAATGTAACTCCAGTTATTTACATACTAAGAGGAATTTATAAACATACAAACTAATTACTAACATAAAATTTGAAAAAAAAAATACGTAAAAAACATAGACAAATATTATTTCGTACACATATAAGGAACTTTTTTTAAGTGGAGGCAGAGTTTTGAGTTGAGTAGGTAGTTCAACAGATATATTGCTATGCGTTTTTTTTTATATTTTACCAAAACCGACTCCGTCTACTAACCCCTACCCCTTTCAAATAAAATAAAACGTAAGAATGACCTTATAAATTTAACCGTTTAACTAAATTTTGGCATTTAAATACTTATTTGCAATATCTTTGATTTCGCTAAGATAATAGAAGTTGTCTAGTGAGTTCTTCATCAAATTTTTCGTGGATTTTAATTTGAATGAGTCACTGTCCAATTCAATTGCACCAACATATGTATTTTCGTTGAGTTGATACGCCATGTCTTCCTATCAGTCCGTTCAGTATACATTCCTATTTCTATTTGCCATCGGGCCGTGTTTGCACAAACCTCTTTCGGAGAAATAAATCTCTATTATCTACATTCACCGATCCCATTGGGCAGGGTTTCACCACAGGGCGCATGTCAAATGCTTCACGCTCACTAAGATGGATGCTTTCAACGCCTTTTCCCTTTCTTTGTTGTCTAAATAGAAGCTTTAAACTGATCAGTGACAGTTGTTAAGCCTATTACTTACTTTCGTGGTGGCGAGTCCGTAGGCGGTCGCAAAAAAAACGGGAGTGAACAGTAGGACTGTAGCTTTGTTTGACGATGTAACTAATTCGTTTGACGTTTGTATCGGAGTTCTCTACTCTCTCTTTTTGGCGACAAATTAGCGTAGACGTTGGTTCAGAGTCACGCTGCGGGTGATTATTTTAGCAATAGTGTCAAACAAGATTAACGACACGGTAGAACGTGACAATGACGCAGCCGCACTGTTTGCCATCGGTCATGTTACCGATTTGCGTAATTGCGAAAATGTTTGTTTTAAGTCATAACAACAATGATGGATTAATCTTCAGTTGGCGTTGGAATCATGAGTGTGCATTTTCTCATCAACGGTCTACGTTTTACTAACCGCCTGGTCTGGCGGCCAATTGAGCTTATCAATCGCATCCAAATCGTAATTAAATAATTTCCCGATTTTGACATTTTGTCCATACCAGAACTGTCAAAAGCAGGCAATTCAATTACGATTTGTTACGATTGATGACCGGAATTAGACCTCAGGGCGCGCCCGTGCGTAACGTGTTACGACGCGACACGATTGTGCCCTAGGCCTGTTAAATAATATATATATATATATATATATATATATAAATGTTACCTACTTATTCAAGTTAGTGCTTTATTTACCACATCTAAGTTGTATGTTATTATGTTATTTAGTGTGAGCTCGTTCTGTGGGCGTTAAAGGCCCTTGTGTGCGTTCGCCGAGCCCTAATAGAGGCAAACTGCGCATAAACTCTGACTTTACGACCCGCCCTACGCGACCCTCGTCCCTAACCCTCGAAGCCTGCCCGTGATCGAGTAACTTGTATCTGTGTATAATAGGCATTTGTTTAGTTTTAACTTTCTTCAAATTCAATTCAAATTGCTACTTAGCTATTATTAGTCGGTTCAGCTAGAAATTTCGTTGTGTTTATATCTTGTAACGATAATCTTAAATCCATGACATATAGTAGAAATATTGTAAAACTGATTTTGTTTAAACGCTTTAAGAAGTACTTCACAGAGCTCAATCAAATCTCATCTCGAGAGTTACTCGCAATCGAATAAATTCGCATCGAGAGCGTCAAATATCGCGGGTTTATCGCGCGATGTGCCGCTCCCTCGTCCATCAAAAACGCATTACAAGAAGGCAAGTAAGCCACACGACGCGGCGTTGAGTCAATACGTTCAAAGGTACCGCTATCGATACATTATCGAGTATTAACAGTGCGCAGGATTTCGGCAAGCCGACAAAGCGGCCGGCGGCTGATAACGCGACGATTAATTGTTTTCCATTCAGTATTCACACCCTTCGTGTCCGACAAGCAATACCATGTTTGATATGAAATACACGTGTTTATTAAAAATGTGATATTATTAAACTATGTTTTAATTTTTGTGAATATTTAAAAATAGAAAGAACATAGGTACCTACCGAGTTACTAACCAAAGGCATCTTCAGTTAATGTCCAGCAGTTATCTACGAGCTAAACCTATTGATCGATTTACGGATTACGGATTTGATCACGTATTTATAATCTAAAACATTATGTTCAAAGTCTAAGATTATGAATCACACTAACATTTTATACTTCACTAAATGAGAATAGGAGTCAGGCAGAGGGGAAAAGATTTTCAGCGACCTCGTAGCTATCTCCTTGTTTGTTTTTTGGAGAATACTTACTAATCTTGTTTGTTTGACTCAAAATTTTTTGCAGACTAGAAAAAAGTTATATAGGTACGTACGTGCCTTAAGTTTTCATTATTCACACCTTGTAAAAATGTGTAATTGACATCTAAGTATACTGAGTATGAAAAATAAGTAAAAATTGTAAAATTGTGACTGTGTTTTTAGAGGGGGCAATCTCTAGTTCGTAACTTTATGTGTGACGTAGATGCGTGCCTATATTTCAAATAAAATTAGATAACTGCTTATAATAACAACAGGGCAATTTAAATTCATTATTTATTTTCGAATTGAAAGTTAAACGGGCATTATATAGTTTCAATTGTTTTAATTATTAAAAAATGACTTACGGCCTGACTTTTTCAAGTCTGGTGTTGATAGTAAAGTAAATGCATTAAATATTTATAAATACTAAGTAAGTGATAAAACTCACAAATATACTATAAAGCAAAGTCCTTATGAATTATCGTGGGAACTGGCTGTTTAGAGTGTTTGTTAAGATTGTTTAAGGTATGTATGCTAGAAATACAAGTGGCTTTGGATAGTTTTTTGATGCAGTGTCCTATTTTATTCATAATTAAAGCTTTTCATCCGTAATAAAATTATCGAAGCTATGTGAAAGTTTCGGAAACTACTGAAAAGTTGTGGTTAAACCATTTTTGAATTTTTATATTAAAAAACTTACATCACAAATATAAAAATGTATATGTACTTACAAGCTAATTAAACGTCAATGAGGTTTGCCTTACTCATTTATGTAGTGTCTAGTATTTCCACCATGCATACCACATATACGAGTATGTATTGTTATTTGCCGCGTGTAAATAAATATTATGAGACTGCTGCTGTGAACGTTGTAAAAGTAGATCACTGTCTTTGTTGTTTTATATCTTTAGGTATATTAAAAGAAATGAGAGACCCCTTTCCTCTAACAAACCAGGTCCTAAATTTTGAACTTAGGACAAACAAAGCTAAAAAGTTTGCACAAACTTTTTACTATTTTTTTCTTTTTTATATAACAATACTTTATGTAGTATTTTCGTAACGTTGAACATGAATGTCCGATTGTATCACATTATATCAAATAAAACTTTTTGCTCGCATGTCTATATTGTCTGGCACAGCGTACCTGCTTCAAAAGGGGCGTACAGTCAGCAGATGTACTTTAAGTTCTTGCTACGTCGACATAAGAATAGAAAGGATGAATCGTGTTTTTGCACCTGACTGTACGTCTCCCGTCCCGCTTTATCTGTATCTATTTGCCAGCGATAACCGCTGTCTAAACACGCCGCCCTCGGCCCGCCCGCGCAGTGCCCACTTTTCGGGGTGAATAGCCAGGGTCTACTACGTACTGTCAGGAATATCGACGACGAGCGAAATCGATGACGAAATGCTTTCGGCTCGGCTGAACCATTTTATAACCTATAAAGTGACATTTTCGCAGATATTCGTTTTTTATAACAAATCTACTCAAAATTATGTTACCCATCGAATACAAAGAAAATAATAATAATTTTCATCCCACCATCTCGGAAAGAGTATTTTTGCTCTTCAATATCTGAGTGAAAAAGCCGTTTTTATTCTCTAGAGGATAAAGTTAATTGAATTTAGAACATCGTGTGCACTAAGTTTGTGAATTAAAAAAATATTAAACCTATTATTGATACCTAATATATCATACAACTTTTTTTTAATTTGTTAAAAACTCAGACTCGGAACCTTCTTGGTGTTCTTTTTTCAATTTGCTTTGTAGGGGGTTGTTTACGCGGCATTTTTCACGTCATTGTTAAACCTTATATTCAAAACTAGAAACTTGAAAACAAGTGAAAAACACCTAACCATCTCCCTCCCTCTCCAACATTCACGCCAAGGGAATCCGATGAATCGGTACAACTATTAAGTATGAGACAGATAGTTTACCGAAAAACAGTAAGTACCAAGTGACTAACACCAATATTACAGTACCAAACAAAAATATTACACTCAATTTAAATAACTGTAACAACATTACTTTAAATTTTTCTTAATTATACCTAAGTATTGTTTTGTTATAATTTAAAGATTATAATACTTACCTGTCATAATGTAGTAGTTAATACCTAAACTGAAATAAAAGTACCTATCTTGTGATTGTAAACTTTTTTTTTTCATTTAGTCATTTCCTCGCTGAGGTGGAATGAAAAGTTACGTGTTGCACTCGAGTGCAAAGATTTTCACCACGTGCTCTTTTAATTCCCTTGCTAACGCTCAGGATTCTAATTTTGAATCACTCGCTGCGCTTGTGATTCAATTTTAGAATCCTTTGCTTGCTCGGTGATCAAAATTGAACACGCGGTTAAAAAGCAACTTTGCATTCTTGTATAACAAATAACTAATAACAACTAGAAGTGTAAAAAGCAAGCTACTCAAAACCCAGTCAGTACGTAAAAAGAAAAGTTTTTAAACCTTTCAGTATGCTAGTTGTGTTAATGTGTTTTATCGCTATCCTGCATAGTTTACCCCACTGGACATACTACTTAAGTATTTTAAGTATTTAAATGGTTCAGCCTACTAAGTAGCATGGTTATGCGTCTTTTCAGACAATTCCAGGCTACTTTTGTCATCATAACGAATGTAGGCGGTCTGTAAGCCTGTAGCACCAATTATTTCGACTTGAACTATCGCAGTCGTACACTGTCAGGCTTGCATGAGTAACGGAGACGGGTAAAAGGACCATGACCGTTTTCGTCCCCACCCATTAAAATAAATGAAATGGTATTTAAATGGTAGATCTGAGCAAGTAAATCATTTTATAGTATGGCGATATCGAGCAAATCGATGGTTTCCATGATATTCAATGTTTTGTGCAGACATTTTGCCTATAAAATGTACTCAATATTTTGGCTTAGGATTACGCCGCGGCGGTGTGGCACTCATGCTGAATCCGCAATAAACCTTTTTGATGAATAATCTATTATTGTGATAACTTTGTAAGACTGAATTTCGTGTATTTACCGAAATAAAAATATAATTCCTTGTGATAAATGTTTAGATCATCTGTACTCTACTAATTTAAATAAAATAATAATAAAACTTTTTAATATTTTTCGAATTACACCAGTCAATAAAAAAAAAATATTTAGTCAAGTAATTGGAAACTAACAATCGGTATCGACGATACCGATTTGATGTCTGGTGGTGGGTGAAGAAGACGGTTCTCATATATTTTTGGTCATGATCTTATAAAACACGAACATGCGTCGTGGCCTCTACATCGTCTGATAGAGTAGAGCCTTTGTAGACATATTTCATTTAAATATTACTTTAGATTTCATCATTGACTTTTATAGCGCGCGGTTAATTCACAATTGGTAAAGGACAACTGTCAACTTTGAGTTTGATATTTTAGTTGATGTAAACAAGGAAAATCCTAAGTCTGTTTCAAGAATATCAAAGAAAACATATTTATAAATTATTCATATTTTAGTGATCAAACGTTGATGATCGAGCGTGAAGAGTTCTGAGAACATTTTATGAAATGACTTAAATTTATAGTTTTAAATACATTTTCACATCTCTCTTATTTAATATAAACTCACATAAAAAAATGCAAGGCGAATAATCCGTCTAAATTGGAAACCAAAGCGCCCGCGCATCGGCCACGTTTGCCCTTAAAATTAACGCCTGCTATCAAACGCTGCATCGCCTATAGATAGTGCATCTGTTTGCTTAGCCAGTTCTCCGCCATCTCCATCTGTTTGCTTGTAAAACAGGAAATTTATTTTAGTTATAATTTTCTGTCATTCGAAAGAACACTCCAAAGAGTTTATCTACACTTCGAAGTAGTGTAGGTCCTACACTGTAGGACAACATGTCAACACTGTTGACTTTTGAACTGCGAGTAAAAAGCGCTGTGTGTACACACGGCACAATACAAGCCATGTATTACCATCAACATCTGAACTCTCCCAATGAAGACGAGCCTCCTTTTGAGAGTCCTTATTATAATGGTAGTGTAGAGCTTTGATAAGTCGTGTGTTAATTTTTGTTTGCCGTTCTAAGCGATATAGAAATGAAATAAAATATAGGGGTAAACATGTGAGCTCCATAAATTGTAGTAAAAGGTGATTGTCAAACTTAAATGTAAAGAATTAAACTTAACAAATACTGCTAAAACATTTTAAACGCAATTTTTCCAAAGTGTCTCTCATAAAAGTGTGCTAATAAAGCCAATAGAGAATTTTACTTATTTCTTTTTTCATGAACATCATGTCAGCATTATTTTGGGATGCTTTATAATTTGAAAGGCGTGGGCTTGTGCTCTTAAGGAAGTTTGAAATATGTTTTCCATGATGAAACGGAAAATCTAGTTGAATGTAACGCAAATATCCAACACATATCTAAAAAATAAACATTACGCAAATGTGTAATTCCACTCTGAATTCTCTAGCAAGTGACAAACATAATTTATGATGTTCTTAATTCTGAGATAAGAAATATTTACACACTCCGAGTACACACCTAGACACACCTGAGCTATGTCTTAGTGTTATGTACACAGATCTACGTATCTCAGTAATTTTACTTGTTGGGAAATATCTGAGCGAGATAATATTTGTAAACAAATTTTACAATTAACGTTTTTGTGAATTTTTTTTCGAGTTAGAACTCGAGGATACCCAGCTATTTGTCACTTATCTATAAGTTGAGGTTTCCTTCTAATCTAATGCGTGTAAAAATTGATCCTTTGTCATTACTCTTTAGCATGATAACAGAAAACTTACATACATATACAGATATATGCTAAATGTATGCGTTGTCTATCTGTTATCAGAACCGTGTAGCGCAAAAACACACTGTGCGTAGCTCGTTAACTCCTTTTACTCATATCTATTGTAAATACAACTTTTTTGAAAATCTAATGCTGTCTCAGGTGTTTTTTGTTCAAATGGTAATGTAAGCGCCTTGTATTCAAAAAAAAAACGTATATCTTCCATTTTGGTAGGAGTTGACTTACAACCCTATGACTCAACTTGATTTAAAATGATGGCTTTTGATGAAATGTCACTCGTACTAATCCAGATGTGAGTGGTAGATCCGAATGAAAATATTTTGAGACACTCCGTGTGGTCCGGGCTTGATCCTGCTAAGCCCTTTGCCTCGCCCGCCTCTCTTCTCGCCGCCTGGATTTACGTTATCGAACCCTCGGGACTCTCGGGAGTAGAGACTCCCTCCCCTTCACTACGAGTCGTTACGCTACTATAGCGCGACTTACCACGATAAAGCGACGAATTATCGCGCGTTTCGAGGGACGACAACGCGCTCACGCGGTTTTGATAATTGCTCAGTATTTGTTTTTGGATTGGCAGAGGAAGATAGGTTTTGAGTTTCTGTAGTCAGATTTCGGTAGTATAAAATTTTATAAAAATCTATCTAACTTCATTGGGTAAGTGTTTGTCATTTTACTTTGCACTTTCGCAAAACATTCTTTTCCGTTGCAATCAGCGAGTGACTTTACTACTTCGTTCTCAGTGATTTATTCTGATTTTTTCAGATAAAAGAATTAAATACGTGTTTGAAATATACAATATTATTAGATATGTTATTGTTATAAATAAATCTTCTTACTAGATCTCATTCCAACCAATTTTCGGTGGAAGTTTAAATTGATATACATCATTTTTTAAAAGATTTTTCATTATCTTATTCTATAAGTTATAGGGGGGCTACATTGTACCTCTTGGGAAGTTTCTCGAGCGCAAACTATTCAGTTTAGAAAAAAATATATAAGTTAATATCATTTTTGAAGACCTATCCATAAATACCGCATGGGTTTGATAAAAAACATTTATTTGATAATCATTATTAAAATACGGGGATCTTCCCAAAATATTTTTGAAGTGAAAACTTCTTTAGCGGCGTTGAGCACTTTTGTGGCATGGGTAGAAACTGTGAAACTCGCGTCAGGTCACGTGATGCTGATCGAAAAACCGTAAGACGGTTCAAATAAATCAAAAATGCACAACGTTAATAATCAAGTTTTCACTTCTGCCGGCACTCCCGGAGTGCAACCCGTGTTTTTTTTTTATTGTTATTTTTGTGTAAAATCTTAATACGGTTTGCTGAATCTACATATACAATACATCTACTCACCAAGTTTCAACAGTATAGTACTTATAGTTTCGGGAAAAAGTAGCTGTGCCATACGGACGGACATAAAGACGTACATACAGACCGATTAACAGGCATGACGGTTTCGTTTTTTGCCTTTTGGCTACGGAACCCTTACAAAAATGAACCTCGACTCTATTGAACATTACGCGTATTGTTGCTTAAAAAACTAACCCTAGACAAAATCTACTAGTAGGAACTTTGAACATGTTATTGCTTTTCACAGTTATTGGTTACAAGTTTATTGCATCGTTACAAAATTTTTATGTGCTAACAAGACTATTAACAGACAAATAATCAACCGCTAATTAACATAACATTGAATGACTGCAAACTGAAGAGTCGATAGATTACTCAACCAAACGCCAATTAGTTACACAGGTACCTACTACTATTATAAGTTCACGTGTCACTATTTTGTCAAGCTACAATGGTTGCTACGAGATTCGTAGCAAACATTTATATTTCATACTACATACTACTATTATAAGTTCTCGTGTCACTATTTCAAGCTACAGGTTGCTACGAGATTCGTAGCAAACATTTATATTTCATATTTATTTCTTCGGTTTACGCGAACAGTAAACATTGAAATGATAGTATGATACACTTTTGTACGAATTATTTCGCGATACATTAACATTTTATTTTATCTTGACTCTTGTGACCAGGAAAATGTAAATGAATCGCAAAATAGTTCCTTAAAAAGTGTATCATTGCACTTTTTATTTCAAACAACTCATTTTAGGAATCTAAGTCAGCTCTCTAAGTAAGTGAATGCGTATCACAAAAATCTTACAATTAATTTACTCCTTAGAAAATATATGAAAAGTTTATTGTTTCTGACAGATGTGTACTTAATACAGTGAAGTTTAAAAATATAAATTGATGTTTATTTTTTGAGATTGGAAATCATTTAACTAAATGTGCATATTAGGCTTTACCAGCAAGACGAACACACGACCGCATAAAGATTGCCTAGACAATTTAGAATCTAGATACAAATCACTTGTAACCTGGACGTCTTACAGGTCAATAACGGCCTCAACTGAGATCAGCCAAATACGCATGAGATATTAAAATTCACATGTGTGTGCGCAATACAGTAGTTGTACTCTGTGTTCCTTCACTGTTATGTCGCAAAGTTCGGTGAGACGGCAATCCGACATGACCGGAGAGAGGGTGTACGACCATTGACTTACCTTTCTTTCCGAGGCACTCCGTGCCTAACACCGCCAACTTTCTGTCAGCGAGCTGTTTCTCATAAACTTATGATAGAAATTCACAGAAACAATTTTGCCACGAGACCAACGAGGCAGTCCAGCAGATTATAATGATGTAGATGACGCAGTTTCGTCTCAGAGCGTCGCCTAATACATTTTTTCTTTTGTTTCAGGCAAAACGCGCACGAAAGACAAGTATAGAGTGGTGTACAGTGATCACCAGCGACTGGAGCTGGAGAAAGAGTTCCACTACAGCCGGTATATCACTATAAGGCGGAAGGCCGAGCTGGCGGCCAGTCTGGGGCTCTCTGAACGACAGGTAATTTTGGTTACTTTTGTAAAATCTACAATAATTTCTTTTATGTGTTTGTGCAGGGATTGTGTGAATAACCATTACACATTCGATACAATACGTTGGAATTAAAAAGTTGTTTGGATGCTATACTAGATATTCTATCTACCTACCATTTATGGATAACATAATTCATTCACGCTAAACGAATACTGTCTTGTTCGTATTTGAACTAAAATAACATACTAGAGTAGAAGATGAAGTTAGTTATAATAACAATTGGTTAATCTCGTTACAAAAACCCGTTTTGCTATTAATATTGTAAAAAATAATGTATATTTTACTTCAACTAACTAACTAGTTAACTAACATGCTTAACTTACCTAGGGTTTTTGTTTATAAAAGATTCGTTGCTGCAGGTAAAAATCTGGTTCCAAAACCGACGCGCAAAGGAGCGCAAGCAGGTCAAGAAACGCGAGGAGGTCGTGATGAAGGAGAAGGGTGACCATGCATCCCTCCAGCACGCGCAACTGCACCACGCCACCATGCTCCACCATCAGCAGATGATGAACGGAATGATGCATCATCACCACTACCACCAAGGAGTCTTGCAGGGAGTGCCCGAGCCGCTAGTCCCGGGGGTACCCCCAGTACCCCTCCTGTGACCGCACCAACAGGAATTCTGCTCCCACGGTGATTACGTGCAGTGATCAGTGAACCGTGGCTGAAGACTTGACAGACTTAGTACCAGTGATTACCCATATAGGGTACAGAACTATTGTGTAGTGCATACTCTCTTCGAAATGACTTTTGTGATGCTTTGTGCAATAATCTACGAGAATAAGAGGTGCGTTGAAGCGCAGAGACTAGAATTCTACCTAACATCTGCAAGTGAGTACTTGCCTTAACATTTTGATTCGTGGGCTTTTTCGTGTATTTATGGAATTAATTACTACAATATGATCATCTTTTGTTATACTTACTAGATACAGGAAAAAGTCCATAGTTAAAATAAAACTTTTATGTATAAACTTTGTAACGGTAAGACGGAAAAATGTAGATACCCACCAAGTGTTTTATCCTATTATGTCATTAATCGGAGAGTTTTTTTTAAAATTTGATTGATTATGTCGCTGTAAATATAGATATCTTTATTTTTATATTATTATAATAATTAAGATTTATTAATTGATTATGCAATAAGTGTTGATATTTCTCAATGCTACAAATGCCTTTTTTCTCTATACCCATGAGATTATTAACTTATTATAGGCAAAATTAGTTACCTACTATTAATAAAAATAGTTTTTTAATAGTGACAGTTTTGTAGATTTCCTATCGGCGTTATTTTAACATTTTAATACATAACACTTGGAGTAAGGGTTTTGAAAATTCATCGAATTTAAGAAGTAACTAAAAGAATCTCATATAATTTGTCTTAAACTCAACGAAGCAAAAATTTATTCTTTTAATTTTGTATTTGTAGCCTTGAGAAATATGTTAATTTACGTTGATTGATTGAGATTATTCCTAGTTGTAATAGTTTTATGTAAATATTAGATTGATAATTAGATTAACTTATGCCAGTTTCTAGAATTAAACACGGCAAAATCACTATACACAAAACGAATTATGCCTTAAACATTTTGAAATTAATCAAGTATCGTGTTTGATTTACAAATTATGTACTAAAAGTATTGAATTTGATTTGTTAACATTTTTTATTTATTTGCAGCATAATGTGAATAATTAGTTTATCTTTTTTTGTGATATCCGATAAAAATGTGGTGCTAGTAGCGTTTTTGTATCATCTTCATACATTTTGTTCCATCTCCGTCAGATTCGTCGATCATTCCTTAGAAATTAGAATAAAACGGAGAGTTTTTGTAAGAAAACGAGGAGTTCATGTAATACTTTGAGCTTGTTGTAAAGACATGTTGTGTTGATGTTTGGACTGTTTGTGAACACGAGTTGTTAGTATGTACGCAGCACTGTCACGGAACACATTTGATAAACTAAATAAAATCATGTTAATCTATTCAGTTTTTTTATTTATTTATCTTTTCGGACTATCAAAGTGAAACTTTCTTACGTGTGTGTGGTCGGTGGTCTTATTTTTTTAAAGATCTCAATATGAATATCGGAATGCAATCAGTTATTTAAACATTTCAAAAGTATCTTACAATCGGTACAAATAAAAAGAAAAGATTAGCTTTGTTACAGTTCAGCCTTCACTGGTTGGGGTTTTTAAGCTTTTTTAGTATCATGATCAAACAGTTCTCTGACATAGAAACGTAGGACGCTTTTCCAACTCATTTCAGCATTCACCTGGGCATGGATTCGCCATCTTAGGCAGTTCCGGTAGTTGCATTGACAAAAAGGGGTTCCGTGCCTTACTTATCTATTGTATACTTTCCACTGCGATCTACGATTAGCTTTGATTTTTAGGTTTCTTTTTAAGTATCGTAGGAAGACTGTCCACCTCAACTTAAACTTGGGGCAGCCCTGACACAGAGTAGGAAGGTGCGAGGAATGATGCTAACTGGCAAGCAAACCGATACTCATTGAAAGCATTTCGAGGGCCCTTTCCCCTTCAAAGGCGCCGCCCGCCTCCGATCTCGCCGCCGGATATGAGAAGTTCTAATTTCCATGCGTATGAATTGACGCGGAAGTGTATAGATTACCATTCCGATTAGACGGTGACGATTTAATTAATTAAGGTGATAAAAGCGATGGGCATGAGAATCGCAGTTCTGACACAAGACATCGTTGAAAGTCTTATCCTTTTGCAAGACATGAAGCTAGAATTAGGAAAATATCAGGATCCTTTCACTACTTTTCAGTTTATTTTATCACAAGTTGTGCCCTGCGGTTTTACCTGCATAGAACCCGTTTTAAGAACATTATAAAAAGTACCCTATGTGTTATTTCAGGTTATAATCTATTATGTTCCAAATTTAATCCAAATTGGTCCGTAATTTTGGCGTGAAAGAGTAACATGTACAAAAATTTAACGTTTTTAATATTAGTAAGATGATTGGTCAGACACTAGAAATAATTCACACAAAGTATTGAATACATTATTTTATTTATTAATTAATTTATTAATTTATTTTTTTATAACATATAGTCTAAATTTCATATGGCACAAGGAAAAAAAATAGGAATAGAAAATTAAAAAACTAACACCATACCCATTTGCGTCGCATTTGTACCAATAACCGTCATCGTGAACCAATACTAAGACATATGGTTTAGGTTATTTATGTTTTCATTTCCAATAAAAACTATAATTTATGGAAAATTCTTATCTTACAACATTTTCCGCTAGAAATTTTGATTTAAAATAAAGTTCCTTGACCGCCCAGGTCAATGCGACCCTGAATAAGAGACAATTTAATTTGTGAATCGCTGTTTAAAGAGAAATACAGTATCATTTAAATAAAAAGACAAATTATTATTAAGTTAAAATGAAAATGATAATAACTTGAACAAAGTTTTGTGACAAAGCAACAAAAAGAAATCATTCAAGATCTTCTAAAAGTAATATATTCAGTGGCGGTTGTGTAATGTGCTGGAGGTTACTATCAGTGAAAGGTGATATAAAGTTTATATGGATAAAACATAAGCCGTCATAAGCTGGCAACAGGACCAAAACTGACCGTAGCTCATCGCTAAGCCAGACTTTTATTTGCATAAGAACATCTTGAAAGAGCTTGAGGACTTGTCCAATGAGCTTCAGCTCTATCTGGTAATGAGAGTTGAATGACTTTATACGACTTTGATCGGATTTTTAGTGTCGTTAGTAAGTCAGAAGAACTTTACACTCAGTGTTAAGACAAACGGCAGTTACGATGAAACCAGCAAATGTTTTGAGGCGGGTTACATCAGAGAAAACTATGGTTTGATGCATGATAGATAATACTTGGGCGTAGACAAGTCAAATGGCATAAAGAGGTCAGCGTTCAAATTATGGACGGGCCACCAAGAAATTACACGTTAAAACAGAAAGACTGCGTCAAAAACTCTCACCACCTCGGTAACCTTTACTAGGGCGGTTTGATAAGTCCATGACTTTGAAAAGAAAAACATATATTTTGTGTACAAAAACATTTTATTTTTCTACATACTCTCCTTTCAACTCTACACTCTTTTTCCAGCGATGCTCCAATCTCTTCAACCCATCCAAAAAATACTTTTTCACTTCTCATGCTCGAAAAAGTACTACTTTATGCAGGATCTAGGCGACATAAAGTTGAATTTTATGCACTTGTGCATACAAGTAGCTTTTTAAATGTGTCTACACTAAGGCAGTGACCATTTAGCCCATACAGCCAAAAACAATTAATTGTACATGGATAAAACTTGCTAATTTATAATATTTCCTTCCCTATTTGCATTTTTGATTTATAATAAGATAATACGAAAAAGAAACTAAATATCAAAACGTGTTTACCACAAAAAAAAAACATTATTCCAAAATAATTTAAGAATAGGCTGTCTATTTTTTTCTTTGCCCGAAAATTATGCAGGAAAATTAAAAAAAGTAAAGTAGCGGGAAAGAAGCCGTGAACTTTTCGTATTGAATTTTCTCAAATTATTGTTTTATTTTCTCGCAATCGAAGTGAAAAGCAGAGTTTACAACTCGTGCACAAATCATTTTTATCCTCGACTTCATCATCTGCCCTCGCCCTGCGGGCTCGGGCATATAACGATCTCGGATAAAAATGACTTGCTTTATGCTCTCGTTGTAAAATCTACTATTTCACTTCTCATGCTCGAAAAAGTACTACTTTATGCAGGATCTAGGCGACATAAAGTTGAATTTTATGCACTTGTGCATAAAAGTAGCTTTTTAAATGTGTCTACACTAAGGCAGTGACCATTTAGCCCATACAGCCAAAAACAATTAATTGTACATGGATAAAACTTGCCAATTTATAATATTTCCTTCCCTATTTGAATTTTTGATTTATAATAAGATAATACGAAAAAGAAACTAAATATCAAAACGTGTTTACCACAAAAAAAACATTATTCCAAAATAATTTAAGAATAGGCTGTATATTTTTTTTCTTTGCCCGAAAATTATGCAGGAAAATTAAAAAAAGTAAAGTAGCGGGAAAGAAGCCGTGAACTTTTCGTATTGAATTTTCTCAAATTATTGTTTTATTTTCTCGCAATCGAAGTGAAAAGCAGAGTTTACAACTCGTGCACAAATCATTTTTATCCTCGACTTCATCATCTGCCCTCGCCCTGCGGGCTCGGGCATATAACGATCTCGGATAAAAATGACTTGCTTTATGCACTCGTTGTAAAATCTACTATTTGTCAAAGCCTGCAAAATAGGCCTCGGTTGCAGCTATCACCTCTTCATTGGATGAAAATCTTTGCCCAGCAAGCCATTTCTTCATGTTTGGGAAGAGAAAGAAGTCACAGGGGGCTAAATCTGGTGAATATGGAGGGTGCGGCAATAATTCGTATCCTAATTCGACAAGTTTTGAAGTCGCGACTGCAGACGAGTGGGCCGGAGCATTATCCTGATGAAATAGAACTTTTTTCTTTGCTAGATGCGGTCGTTTCTTCATCAACTCTTCATTAAATCTTTCCAGCAATGCAGCATAGTAAGCACCGGTTATTGTCTTGCCTTTCTCCAAGAAATCGACGAAAATAACCCCTTGACTGTCCCAAAATACTGTTGCCATCACTTTACCAGCCGAACATACCGTTTTCGCCTTCTTTGGTGCACGTTCGCCGGTAGAAGTCCACTGCTTTGACTGTTGTTTAGTCTCTGGCGTATAATGGTGGACCCACGTTTCATCCACGGTTACGTACCGACGCAAAAATTCACTTGGATTGCGATTATACATAGCCAGACATGCCTCAGAAGTAGTCACGCGTTTTCGCTTTTGGTCGACTGTCAGTAAGCGCGGCACCCATCTTGCAGAAAGCTTTTTCATTCCCAAAATATCGTGCAAAATATGAAAAACTCGTTCAGTTGAGATGTGCACAGCCTCAGCTAACTCGCGTATCTTTACTCGACGGTCAGCCAAAACAATATCGTGGATTTTGTTAACAATGTCCTCAGTGGTTACCTCAATCGGCCTTCCTGGGCGCTCGGCATCATTGGTTGTAATACGTCCACAACGAAACTCAGTAAACCATTGATGTACCATTCCATGAGACGGCGCTGAATCCCCGTAATATTTTTTCAACTTGTCTTCGGTCTGCTTAATGGTTTTCCCGCGTAAAAAATAGTGTTTAATCAAGACTCGAAACTCGGATTTCTCCATTTTCGAAGAACACCTTCACAGCCGCCAAACTTCTTTTGTTATTAAATATTGTTTTCGCGCCATATTTGAAAATAGAATTATTTTAGGTTCGCAAAAATATTACTTTTAAGAAAATATCATTTAAAATAAAAAAAGTTTCTATTCAGCCTGAAAGTCATGGAGTTATCAAAACGCCCTCGTACGTCCATGTCACAGCAGATAAGCTGCAGGAGATTCACTCACCTACATTGGTGTATTATTATGTATGTATTATGTATTAAAATAAACCAGCAATGACGCAAATAGGTGCACGTAACCTGTCATGGACTAAAACTCGTCATTCAGGTACCAAATCTGACGAGAACTTGGTCACACAGGCAGGGTTTGGGCTAATCAATAAATGTAACTTGCTTTTAAAAATACTTAATTGTTCAACAGTTTTTTCTTAGTTGAATAATTTCGTGTAAAGTTAATTTAACTATCGTACGAAATAAGCTTATCAAAAAGCTGAAAATTTTCGTATTACATGAAATTAGGTACATCTACGGATCCGAAAGTCAAATTCAGCAGCTAAATTCACGCAAAATCACAATTAATTCAGTACCAACGTTCAAAATTTTTTAGCTCCGACCATGGCTCCGACACATAAGAAGTTATTACTGGGAGTTGGCATTTAAATTGTGCGGCATACCACAATGTAAAGTTTGCCATTAAAAACGAGTTGATAAGTATTGGTAGAAAAATACGAGCCTTTTTTTAAGAGACTAATATTGGTACACCGACGACAACACAGCAAGTAAGTAGGTATATTTATATTTACCTTAGTAAGTATATTGCTTTACAACCTTTTTTTGAAATGGTTAAAAATTGTTAAAGCTGAAAAAGAGGATTATTTTGCTTTAAATTTCCACTTAACGAACGTTTATTTTCAGCTTTAGTCATGGATTTCCGCAAAGTAACGCCTGATTCCATCAACTATATTGAAAAATTGCCTTAGTTAGATAAGGTTAACACAAGAAAATCATTAGAGTTATGAATGACCGAGACGGATTGATGTTAAATTGTGGTACTTATATGTATAACTGTGTGTCCTCATAACTATATAGAGTAGGTACGACTATGCAAGTCCCACCAAACTAATTATAGATTTCTTATAGTTATACCTATCTAAAAATATAAAGGACCTTATTTAGCTGGTGGCAAAAGTCAAGCTATACTATCTAACAAAATCAGTTCCCGCACAAATATGATCATTGAAGATCTTTTTATTTTGGGAATGTTAAACAGGATCGTAAATGAAAATGAAAGATTAAAAACACAAAACATTGCATTAAAAATGTTGATTTTCTACTTTGTGATTTTACCATAGTCGGGTCACATTTTTTGATCTTACTTACTTTTACAAACGTACGATCCAAAAATGACGTTATTATCTTGCGGCCACCTCGTCGTGTCGCCTAGAACACAGAGGCTTCGCTCAGTCCAAACATTGGCCTTGTTTGCTTTCCCTGTTTGCCCTTTGACAGCAGTCTCACAGGTCGTTAACATGTCACGCCTGAACAGAGAATCATGCTAACAAACCGAGTAACCTTCCCTACAAACATCAGATTTTAATGATCCCATCAGAGAATGATTATACAATCCAAATAGGTAAGAGTAGAAGTAAACAGATTTTGGGATAGCCAGGTATTTGCTATTCGGCTACGAGTAGACTGACTTGACTCATTTGTGGGTAAGTGCTTATACGAGTACTGACATGATTATAGTTAACAAGAATGTGTCAAAGTTAACATTGCAGGTTTGTTTGCAGTGAGGTAAGATACGACGCGTTTGTAGGGTCAGTATTGCATTCATTGAGGAATTTATCGGTCTATAGGGTCCTTAAATATTTCTTAATTTATTAAACTTAATTAATTAATTTAATTTAATTAACTTAATTAAATTATAAATAAACAATAGAAGCTGATTCATTGTACAATATAATGGCTGTGGATCGCTGGTGCCCGTGGTAGGTAAGAAACCTGTGTTACGGGTCACCAGGCCCCCATCCCTAGTGAGAACCGGATTGGCTTCTACGAATATTTAAGACAAACATCAAGATTTAAATAAAGGAAAATGGTTTAGGTAAGTATAGAGTAAAAACGCTTGTATGTGTACGTGTGTGTATGTGTGTGTGTGTGTGTGTGTGTGTGTGTGTGTGTGTGTGTGTGTGTGTGTGTGTGTGTGTACAAAATAAAGTTTATGCCTAAGTCAACACTTGAAGAAGTTGTTCAGTATCTTCATATGATCTACCATTTCTACATCATCCTAGCTATGTGAATATAATATTATAGATATATAATGTTTACTAACATTTTATTCGCAATCGAGAATGTTGAGACAAACTTTTTAAAGAGCAGACTGCATTTTGAGTCAACGGTGTCATTTCTTCGTAGGTAGGTACGTCGAATGCAAGTTTTAACGCATCATTTCCGTTGGAATAAGACTTATCTGAAATATTATCGTGCCTTTGTTATGGGTACGGTATACAACGTTTGTGCTGCTGCTTTTTCTGCGCATTTGAGAATTTTTAGAAAGTACCTACTGCTTGAGAAGATTCATCATATTAAGTAAAGACATTTTTTAGACAGCTATTTATAATATTATTTTTTTTCCAGTCATTTGATGCTTACTATAACTTTTCGGTGTTTATGTAAAAATTGGGATTATGGCAAGCCTATTAACTTTTTACAGTAACTAAGATCGATCCGGGTAAGTACCTAAGCTTGCTCGTCTCCAAAACATGAACGAATTTTCAAACAAACGTATGTACCTAATTTGAGTTTAGTATGCCAGTAATCAGTTGTTATCGCGTGCATTCTATTTAACTAGGCTGGTTTAATCCTCTCGATTTGATATCTAGATAAAGTCTGGATTATCGGTGAACATGAAAGAGGTTAAATTAATTTTTAATCCTCTTTTCCCTCGTCACTTGGCGGTATCTTACTACGTAGTCCAGGTAGGTACACAAGGCGCTGATACGACTGCTCGTGGTATCAAGATATGCCATCGTCAGCAGGCCATAAAGATTTAACTTTTTAAAACATCACTTGAGTATTATATTCGTCAAAGAAATCTTCGTGCTGCTGTCAAATCAAAATCAATATGCTTGTTTCGTTTTTCTTTAAGGGTCAAAACTCATACCTAAACAATTCCGGAGACTGACTAAATTATCAAGAAATGCATTTTTTATCGATTGACCTCCGCAAAGTTCTGGCAATGCAATTGAAAGTCTTTAATGTGTTTTGAGTGTTCTTGAACTAAAAATACTATCAAATCTGTGGGTTTCAGTAAAGGATTTGCAGGATGATTTTGCAGCTTTTGCTATCTTAATCCAGCTAATATATTTTTATTTGGCGGTATATTACAGAAAATATGTCATCCAATCTTATTATAAAGAGGCTTAAAATCCTGCACATGGAATAAACTCGAGATAAATAGTGGTTGTTGGTTTTAAGAACGTCTTTTTTATTATTTTTATTTTGACCACATGAAAATGGCTTATCTATCATGCAAACAACTGTGATCATCCCTGGCTGGGCTAAAGCCTGTTAATTATTTTAGAGATCTTAATAGGTCTTTACCATATATCTCCTTTTTGGACAGACTTAAATAAGGATTTATTCGTCTAGAGAATGCTACTTAGATAAACTATAAGGGGTGAAAATATAGTAGATTTTATTTCCATTAACTTCATGAAGTGCCGATTCTTCAAAAGACCGAACAGCTGTTAAAGTTCTAAGATGGCTGATTAAATAATAGATATTAGATAAAAGTCATCAAAATCATCTTAAATAAAGTCAAATAAACAGTCTGATAACTGTTTTATCTGACATTTTTTATCATATAGTTGTGGACATAAGAGCTTATAACCCCTATCTACTTACGACGCTGATCTCACGATGAACAGGTATGCCTCTAATTTCGCATGTCCTATATGTCTGTATCATCAGGTCTATTTTTAAGATTCATTGTCAACGAGTGGATCTTTCACGGATTCCAAGGTGCTATTTATGCAACATTGCGGTCTATTGTGAACATTTCACACAGTAATAATAAATTACTTTGCCGGCTAAGATGGTTTTGAAATGTTTTTTCAATTTCAATAGAAGACGCGACTATTCACTTTAGCGCTGAATACGAAATGAGGTAACGATTTAAGATTTAAGGTATTCCTTATACAATTTTAAGCATTATGTATACCTTTATAACTTATAATATAATGTTTAAGTCGACTTTACAAAACCGGATGTGTTAGAAGAAAGGAGCCTTAGTCATTGGTCATTAATTAAAATATTGGAGAGACATAAATCACATATTCAACTTGCAATTATCATCCTGAATTAATATGTATTATTATAATAGATAAATTGCCAGGACAAGGATGTGTCTAATATCTCTGAAAATGTAAAAACACGAACCAAAATAACACAAATACCAAAATTAATGAGGCTATTGGAAAATGAATTAAAACCGAAATTGGATCTTGTACATTCTCATGTCTTTTCTTCAGTACCTATCTGCTCTACTTAATAAAATGGTCATTTAAATGCTAAACATGCCGATGGTATCTTACATAATATAATATATTCCAAAAGTTAAAGTTAGATCCGTAAATTCAAGACAGCATTTGGCTCGGTCCGATATCAGAGCCGAAGCATGAATATGTGATGGGTCCGTCCGACTAAAATTTATATTTATAGCACTTCTAATTTATAGCATGTTGTAAAATACGCCGAAAGCCTCGATCGAGTCGGGTGTAGGTACCTGAGTTGGTTCGTTATGAACACGCACATAACTATTATGTACGAGTATATGTATTTATTCAATTAAGAAAATTGTTTTATCTTTCTTTGCTAGTCTGATTTCTCTGACTGAGGGAAATGTTACGAACAAATTGACTCAATTGAGATTGGCCTCGCCACACGTTTTTGCAAAAGTGTGTATGTATGTGAAAAACACTACATGTAGATACGAGTAATTATTGCAATAAGTATATTTTCATACTGTAAGAAAATTAGAAGTGTAACATTAAAACGTTGCACGGAGACATAAGATAAAAAGCACAAATTTTTGCGATCAACGTCGAAGCGCGTAATGAGGATCATAAACCGGCTCTTTTAACAGTTACTTTTTCGCTGTAGAGTAAGACAATAGTACCCAAACTTTTTCAGCACGTGATCATTTTGCGAACGAGACGCTCGGTCGCGTCGGCATATCTCAAAGTAACACGGTTTTGAATAGTTCAAGTCAAAATATGTACAAACGGCGCGGTCGTAATGGGATACACAGTAAAAAAAATGGATATCTTATTTAAGTATTAACAATGAGCGGGCATTTCGTGCGGGGCTTGGCTGGGCTATTGTAAGTTTTATGGGGTCGTAAAAGCAGCCTCTTTGTGCGCAGTTCGGTCAATAAACGTGGCTCCGTAAGTTCGAAGCCGGGCCGGGCGCGCCGCCCTACCGAAAAGTGTTGAAATATCATCATTTTTATAACGACGTCAACAATTAAATGCACCGAGCACTACTTTAAGCTGACGTTAATGTTTGTGAACTGAATATGATTAGGTTAAGGATATGAATTTATTAGTCGGTTATTATACTTAAAGCAAAAACACCAATACTTGTCTGATAAAGACCTGACGTAGTTTACCATGCAAAGATCTTACTATAAATTTTAACTTAACTTTCAACATAATATTCATACTTACACTTTCTTAACTAAAAGACATCAACGTCGTAGCGCAGACAAAATACCAGGCATAAATAATTAAGTACGAAATTATTTGTTTACTCAATATAAATTGCGATACCATAATCATTCAAGAAGTCACACTCACGTGTAATCTTAGTATGTACATACTGCAATAATTGAAAAATACATCCTGCAGTCTTCTTGCTACCTGCAGCGCCAACGCACCCGTTCAATTGGGTATTTTGACCGGTTCTGAAGTCAGGCGCACATTGTCTCAATGCCTGTGAACTACAGGAAAACCCGAAAACAAAAACAGAAAAAACTCATTGTATTAATTTCAAAAGACGCCGACAAAGCTACGCGGGTAAGTTCGTTATCGACACCAACAGATAATTGTATTATTTGTTTAAGTATTTATGAACGTTCAGGGAAATAATACCCTAACTAATACCAGGTAGACAATGCGAATGTTGAAGCTTGTTTGTTGTTTTGTCGGTAAATTGACGGGATTACAATAATGGTAAGCCATTTTAAACACACCAAAAGTCATGAGGCGGCAAGTTAAATCAAGTGAGAAAATGTTAACTACTGCGAAGAATATTTATTCTAACTAGCTGACCCGGAAAACGTTGTTTTGCTATATAAATTATTTCTCTCATCACTAAGGGGTATGAAAAATAGATGTTGGCCGATTCTCAGACCTACTCATTATGCATACCAAATTTTAAAAGAATCGGTCAAGCATTTTCGGAGGAGTACGGGAACGAACATTGTGACACGAGAATTTTGTATACCTATACGTAGAGATTCAGTCCATGGAGAATCATGCGCGTTCTCAAGAGAGACTATTGAGAACCAACATGTCTATATGATATTCAGTAAAGTCATTTGGTCTGGTCAACTTCATTCTGATCTAGCCACTCTAAGTCGTTGGCGCTTGCGCACAGTAACTCATCAGCTCGTCTTGTGACAATCCGTGAGGGTCGCACTTTGCGGAACGTATTCGCTTGCTTAGCTGGTACAATGTGGGCTATTTGAATTAGTAAATGATCTTACGAATCTTACGATAATGCTTGCCAGATTAAATGGACCAAAAAAGTTTTTTTTGTTTAAGTTTAGATGATATTTGACTCGACCCCCTCTCCCCTTTAAAAATCTCACGTTATTTATAGACGCTCCCTTATTGAATTATTCGTACTATTATAGCAGCCTGTTTTAGCTTCGCATAGGTTCTCCACAGATTTAAAAATAAAATTGCCTAATCAGGTATCTATAATAAATTTAAAAAATAAACACGTGGAATAAAGGAATATCCTAGAGCTAGTTATCAATACATCAAACACATGTTAATATTAAATTTGTACAGAAACATGCGCAGAGCCGACTGCGAAATAAGGGTCTATCAGTTTTCTCAATCGAATTGGTCTAAATGGTGGTAAGTACATAATAAATAAATAAATAAATAAATTTCATTTATTCAGACACAACGATCCATTTTTGTTAGTAACAATTAATCTTACTAGCTATGTTAGTAAATACACTGACAATGACATAAATCAATTTACAAAATATATGCGGGTAGCATTCGGGTTTACCAAGGCGGTTACCCAGTGCCTTGTTACAGCGCTATCCCACCTTAATAATACTAAGGGAACATTTACATAACAACAGTTTAAAAAAATAAATGTAACACCTATAAAGTTATTAAAGCTATCACTCATTTTATTCAAAAAAAATAGGTATAAAATTGGGTAATTTTCATAAAGCAATTTAATATCGCCTGAAGGCAGCCACGAAATACATAGCTTTAAATTACTCAAGCTGTACAAATCCATTCTAAGCTGAACTTTTGTAACACAAGCAACACAGTCCACGACAGATTATGAAAATGGAACGTTTAAATTTTAGTCGAGTGCATACACGTGCACTTATGAAACTGATTTTACAGTGGAATAAAGATTCATTTATGGGCCTAAGTTAGGAAAGGAAGCCACTTATATTTTAATAAGAGCAGCGATTACGCGCTATAAAAGGCTGTAAATGTGTAGTTAGCTGGACTCCCGCACAGCAATTTGCGACCCGTCGCGCGGCGGCTGGCACGCCACTGCTGTTTCATTAAACATAACAATCAAAAATCAGACAAAATTATTTATCATGCTATAAAAAATAATACCAAGAAAATAACAGGAACTATCATGATTTGGATTAGTAACTTATAGAGTTCTTTCGAAAGCTGCGGTTATTTTAACTTTTCAGGATCAAAGTCAAGTAAGAGATACGAAAGTATTGCACCACTTAGGTATGTGATGAAAATTTAATTTTTAATAATCAATCAATATACAACAACATCACATACATCGATCTGACTCCGTGGTAAGTATCTTAAGCACTTGTGTTACAGATATCAGAATCAACAGTGGTATTACAAATAAACTTTAATAAATACATATAACACCCAGACCAGTACAAACAGACATGTTCATGCACACAAATGTTTGTACAGTGCGGGGATCGAACCCGCGACCTCTTGGTTAATAGTCAACTTCTTGACCATTATACCAAACCGGTCGTAATTTATCGCTGATACTTGTGTACTTATTTTGAACTACCTAGATAGAAGGTTAATTATAGTATAAGCAAACCGCTGGTCACCAGTAGTCGTATCGTGGGAAGACCATCAAGCAACTTTGTAACGAAACATGGAAGGTAAGCAAGTAAGTACTGCAGTAATTTTCTAAGGCAAGTTTATGCAGCCTACCATGATAATTACAGTTAGTACTTCCCTTTACTTATTTTAATTAAGCACGTTTATGGTCAAGGAATAGGTTACGAAGATTTCACAAGATAAACTAGTAGCAGACCTGAGAATATTAGAACTTAGTATTATAACCAATCTTTTATCTTTGTACTTCTCTTCAAAGATAGGTCCAGGAAGACTTAATTAATACCTACAATTTCATATGTGTGTATGAATATTTTTTATTTTATCTTTGATTTGTGATACTCAAAAGTGTATTTGGTGGTTTACCTAAGCATATTTGGTGAGGTAAAAAAATATGCTGGGATATTTAACTTACTTGCATCTCAGTTCATTGGATCATAAGATATTTCAATAAATAATTTGAAGTATATTTCAGTTCAATGTTGATAGTCCAGGGAGCCGCGTGGTTTTTGTTAATTTAGGTAACAATCGATTCGATTTGGTACCGCAACGCATGTCTACTACGAAATTCGAAATCCATCAATACGATCATTGGTTTTTTCGTTTGACTGACTTCAAAACCCTTCAGACCACGGTGTGTATTTCACATTAAGTGGACCATACATTGATGTATTGAAAATCGAATATGTTTCGTTTTAGGAACAGGCTTTCGATTACCGTTTAACTTTCGTATCGTCCGCAATTTCGTGTTTCGTTTTTCGTAGTAGGCCTTTAGTTTACGACGAGACGCCGACGCCACGTCGTAAAAACATCCGAGCGAAAAGAATCTCCACGAATCAAAACACATTTACTCCATTAAGAATTAAAACCTTTAATAAATCGTAATCTGTAATAAATCGTGAAAATCGAAGTACCTTTTAGCTGGGTGCGTGTCTTGATACGATTTCTTTGTTGAAAAATATGGACGTAGAAAATTAAATGCAAATTGCTCTTACGCAGATCTGAAGGCACGGCAGTGGCTCCGCCAAGTCGAGCAAAATAGCGGCACGGCCGTACCATCCTATTCTCGAAGCAATTCAAGTTTATTTGTGACCCGAACCCATTTGTGTGCATGATCATGTCTGTTTGTACTGGTCTGGGTGCTATATGTATTTATTTAAGTTTATTTGTAATACCACTGTTGATTCTGATATCTGTAACACAAGTGCTTTAGCTACTTACCATGGAGTCAGATCAATGTATGTGATGTTGTATATATTATCTAAGGGTCGTCCTATCTAGACTTTTGCTAATCCAACCTTACAAAATTTCTATAAAGAGATTCATTAAAGAGATTATGTACATGCAGTTATTTATTAGGCACCTACACCATGGGGCGGTTCGTTATCTCTACACACATGATGTCCACGTGAGTGATGAAGATGATATATAGGGGATATATAGCTTGGGCAACAAACAATAAGCGCGATAAGCAGATTCGTCGGCGCGTTTCATGTTTCAACTGCACATCAAAGTAGGCATAGTACCATCTTATACAGTTGGAATAAGGATGGTTTTAAAATAAAAAATGACTAGGTTAACATGCAGGCAACCGCCTTGCGCCTTTGTCCGAGCGTAATCCGCCGCGGGCCGCGTCTGCGCACCCTTTTATACTAGGGCTGCATCAAACCTAAACTATATTTTAAGTGTTTCTAATTTATATTATACCTACTGCCACACTATTGACCATGAGCTTTTTCTATAGCAAGAAGAATAAAGTATATTGTAACAAAGTTTTGTGTAACAAAAGAAAGTATAGCACGATACTAATGTATATCTAGCCATATATTAATGATAACAATGTGAGTTTGGATGTAAGATTGGTACTAGAATACGCGTTAAGATATAAAAACATTACAATAAATCAAATGACCAAGCTATTAGCCCGAGGGGGATTGATTGAGCCAGCTTTTTGATGCAATATTTACTCAACATTTACCAGGCGTATGCAGTTGAAAATAAAAATGAAAGATGATTGTAGATATAGTAAAATGTAAGTACTTTAGGAATAGCACAATCCCTTCAGATTCGTATTAAACTACAAACGATTCTTTTCACATACTCTTACTTACTGACTTTTATCGCCACAATTAAAACTTACGATCATAAATTGATAACAATTACTCGTACTATTATTGAACAATTAAATTACTTAATTGATCAGTGACTACGACACAACCCTACTACGACGCCTACGCGCTACGCCGTAGTCGAGTGGACACAATACTTCCTACGTTTACGTAAAATGTAGACAATGGAGAAATTCAATTCGGATTTGATTTTTGTTGTAATTATTTACATTATAAAATGAAAAGCATGCCGATTATTTGTAAGTTAACACAGTGTACTAACAGTCTGTAAGTAAGTTTTTTACGTATGATCGCACTTTACTTATGCTTATGAACGAAGGTTTATTCGCTATGGCTAACTTTACCTTTTTGCAGGTAATAAGTTTGAATGTCATTTTGACTTTAAAAAAAATAACAGCTTCTGCTTAGCGGTTTATTACGCCACTGTCTAAACTAAATCCTGCTTGAAAGAACGCACGGCATTTCCGTTCATATGGTTATAAATCACATTCGCGTAAGCCATTTACTATTGAACGCAAGAATGAATCTGTTAAATGTATAAAACTTTAATAAAAAGATTAATGTCTTAATAAACCTTAGTATATATACTCGTAGATATCGTCCCTAATTAGTCCAGTTTTATTACGAGAGCAGTCCAAGTGTAAATTAATGTGGGATGGAACATTGATTATTTATTTTTGACCATTTTTATTGCGTTTTTAATTAACACCGCTTGGTACAACCGTACCAAGCGGTGCGCGGGGCTGGCTCATTTATGTCAAGGCGAATCTGTCGCTGCGAGCCAAGTAACATTGCGTCCCCTAATTTAAATAAATATGTCCATTGACAAATTTCACGGTAATCAGCCTTGAGGTCCAACGCCTGATTGTTTCATAGACGAGTTTTGCTCCAAAAGAACAATGATTGGTCCGTTTATAAGCTTCAGTCCATAAAACGTGGTGACGCTGTGTTGTTCCGAGTCACAGTTCCGAGCTGCGTTTTTATTGAGCATTGTATAAATTTATGGAATCATCATCGAGTTGTATGGACTCCTCTATTCGTTACCGCAGGTCCATAACCATTACCGATTGTATTTTGATACACATTTATTTACACTTGTTAAGGCGTCGTCGGCTCTAGTTATTTTAGCCGTTTATCGTCTTAAAATCGTTAATACATTAATCTGTTTATTTTGTGTTATTAAACGATTGTAAATTAACGGGTAGTTAACAAGTGTCGTTATGTTTACAAACTATCGTGTGGATTCTGAGGTTTTTATAAACTAAGCTTATTTTCACGCCTATTTAATTCAACTGTAACTGTAGCTTTATCCGAATGTTAATTCTTAACTTTTTTAAATTACTTATGCAAAAACATTTATCTAATAAATAAATAATTTTAGAAAGTAACTGGCACTTAACTACTTAGGTAATTTTTTTACGTAACGCAAACACGCCGGCGAAAATAATCGCCATGAGCTCACATTGACACGATTCATATAAATTGTTATGACTCGAATCAAGCAAATTGCGGTAAAAATTCACAGTTTTGGCCAAAAAACGTAAATAATGCTATCAAATGAGTAACAGTTGAAATCGTTACGAATTGATTTTGATGATTAGTAGAGATCCGTACCTAAATATCGTAAGATTTCTGTACGTCCGTGGATATCTTATGAAGATTTGCGATTGGGAACATAGATATATATTTAGATTGATTTGCCTTTCGTCTTCTACATAAAACTATCCTGTGGCCATACTCCCTAAACGTTCGTATTTTTGAATCTAGCCAGCGCGTTTGCTCGCACGGTGACGCTTGTAAGAGTGACAGGCTACATCCAAAACTACGGAAAACGGCTTAGATAGTAAGGTGAGTAGGTCTCGTCACCACCGTCGCCACCCTAACACTATCAAAATTCCTACACACAGATGTATCATCATTTCATCAATCAGAAACCGTCAAACAAAGGAGTCTTATTACGCATATTACTACAGATAGCTGCCTAGGTAGGATAGGTACCTATTACCAAGTTTAAATGAAGTAAAATACATTTTAAAAATATTTAAGAAGGAAGCTATTTTTTATCGGCTACAAGACCACGGAGACTACAAGCCAGTTGTAACAGGCTAAGACCTCCGTTATTACAATATTCAGCCACAGATTACTAAATAGTTACTACGTAACAGATAAATCACTCCATTGAATAATTTCGATACCTACGAATTTCTCACTAACTCTCTCACTAATACACTAACTAACTCACTCACTAACTCACTCACTAATTCACTTACTAACTCACTCACTAACTCACTCACTAACTCACATACTGACTAACTTACTCACTAACTCACTCATTAACTCACTCACTTACTAACTCACTCACCGACTCACCAACTCACTCACTAACTCAGTCACTATTTAAATCACTCACCGACTCACTAACTCACTCACTAACTCACTGAATTTCTCACTAACTCACTCACTAACACACTAACTCATTAACTCATGATAGTTAATAATGATAAATGAGTGACCAAGTGAGTTAGTTAGATAGTGTGTGAGTTAGTAAGCGAATGAGTTAGTGAGTGAGTGAGGTAGTGAGTGAATTAGTAAGTGAGTTAGTTAGTTAGTTAGTGTTTGAGTTAGTTAGTTAGTCAGTCAGTAAGTTAGTGAGTGAGTTAGTTAGTGAGTTAGTGAGTGAGTTAGTTAGTTAGTAAGTGAGTGAGGTTGTGAGTTAGTTAGTAAATAAATCAATAAATAAATATACAACAACATCACATACATTAATCTGACTCCGTGGTAAGTAGCTAAAGCACTTGTGTTACAGATATCAGAATCAACAGTTACAGACATGTTCATGCACACAAATGTTTGTACAGTGCGGGGATCGAATCCGCGACCTCTTGATTAATAGTCAACTTCTTGACCATTACACCAAAGTGGTCGTCAAGTAAGTGAATGAGTTAGTGTTTGAGTTAGTAAGTTAGTGAGTGAGTTAGTGCGTCAGTGAGTAAGTGAATAGTTAGTGAGTTAGTGAATGAGTTAGTGAGTGAGTTTGTGAGTTTAGTATGTCAGTAAGTTAGGGAGTTAGTGAGAGAGTTAGTTTGTCAGTAAGTTAGTGAGTGAGTTAGTAAGTGAGTTAGTTAGTGAGTTAGTAAGTGAGCTAGTTAGTTAATCAGTAAGATAGTGAGTTAGTGAGTGAGTTAGTGAGTGAGTTAGTGAGTGAGGTAGTAAGTGAGATAGTGAGTGAGTTAGTCAGTTAGTTAGTGAATGAGTTAGCGTTTGAGGCAGTGAGTTAGTTAGCGAGTTAGAGAGTGAGTTAGTCAGTCAGTAAGTTAGGGAGTGAGTTAGTTAGTGAGTTAGTGAGTGAGTTAGTGAGTGAGTGAGTTAGTGAGTGAGTTAGTGTGTGAGTGAGTTTGTGAGTAAGCCAGTATGTGAGTTAGTTAGTGAGTGAGTTAGTGAATAGTTAGTGAATAGTTAGTGAGTTAGTAAGTGAGTAAGTGAATGAGTTAGTGAGTGAGTTAGTCAGTAAGTTAGTGAGTGAGTTAGTTAGTGAGTTAGTGAGTGAGTTTGTGCGTTAGTTAGTTAGTGAGTTAGTGAGCGACTTAGTAAATAAGTCAGTCAGTAAGTTATTGAGTCAGTAAGTGAGCTAGTTAGTTAGTCAGTAAGATAGTGAATTAGTGAGTGAGTTAGTGAGTGAGTTAGTGAGTGAGTTAGTTAATGAGTGAGTTAGTGAGTGAAATAGTTAGTTAGTGAGTGAGTTATTGAGTGATTTAGTTAGTGAGTTAGTGAGTGAGGTAGTAAGTGAGAAAGTGAGTTAGTTAGTTAGTGAATGAGTTAGTGTTTATTTAGTGAGTAAGTGAGTGAGTTAGTTAGTTAGTGAGTAAGTGAGTGAGGTTGTGAGTTAGTTAGTTAGTAAATAAATAAATAAACAACAACATCACATACATTAATCTGACTCCGTGGTAAGTAGCTAAAGCACTTGTGTTACAGATATCAGAATCAACAGTTACAGACATGTTCATGCACACAAATGTTTGTACAGTGCGGGGATCGTCCCGCGACCTCTTGATTAATAGTCAACTTCTTGACCATTACACCAAAGTGGTCGTCAAGTGAGTGAATGAGTTAGTGTTTGAGTTAGTAAGTTAGTGAGTGAGTTATTGCGTCAGTGAGCAAGTGAATAGTTAGTGAGTTAGTGAATGAGTTAGTGAGTGAGTTCGTGAGTTAGTATGTCAGTAAGTTAGTGAGTGAGTTAGTTTGTCAGTTAGTAAGTTAGTAAGTGAGTAAGTAAGTGAGTTAGTTAGTGAGTTAGTAAGTGAGCTAGTTAGTTAATCAGTAAGATAGTGAGTTAATGAGTGAATTAGTAAGTGAGTTAGTGAGTGAGCTAGTGAGTGAGTTAGTGAGTGAGGTAGTAAGTGAGATAGTGAGTGAGTTAGTTAGTTAGTTAGTGAATGAGTTAGTGAGTGAGTTTGTGAGTTTGTTTGTCAGTTAGTTAGTGAGTGAGTTAGTAAGTGAGTTAGTTAGTGAGTGAGTTAGTGAGTTAGTGAGTGAGTTAGTGAGTGAGTTAGTGAGTGAGTTAGTCAGTGAGTTAGTGAGTGAGGTAGTAAGTGAGATAGTGAGTGAGTTAGTCAGTCAGTTAGTGAATGAGATAGCGTTTGAGGTAGTGAGTTAGTTAGCGAGTTAGAGAGTGAGTTAGTCAGTCAGTAAGTTAGGGAGTGAGTTAGTTAGTGAGTTAGTAAGTGAGTTAGTGAGTGAGTTAGTGAGTGAGTTAGTGAGTGAGGTAGTAAGTGCGATAGTGAGTGAGTTAGTTAGTTAGTTAGTGAATGAGTTAGCGTTTGAGGTAGTGAGTTAGTTAGCGAGTTAGTGAGTGAGTTAGTCAGTCAGTAAGTTAGGGAGTGTTAGTAAGTCAGTTAATTTAGTAAGTCCGAAGAGTATAACCAGCCCCTGTGCCTGGCCTTTGCGGACTATGCGAGAACGCTGGATTGGAAAGGACTGGGCATCAATGTTGAAGCGAAAAACTACGAGAAATGTTTAGTGGACTGTAATCTTTTGACCTCTTACGTATCTTTCATGACTTTTAATTTGGCAAAAAAAGTTATTTTTTTTTAATTTAATAAATTTTGAAGAATTAAACAAATGATTGCGCAAAAGCTCACCTTGACAAATCAGATGTGCAGGAGTCGGCAACAAGTGACTAAATAAGGGTTACCTCATTGCTGGGCCCAGGTAAAGCTCCCCTAGATCACTTTAGTATCAGATGGAACAGGATGGCTTCACGCAATTATACACAGATAAATAATTTGGTTTATGGCGGGTTGAGGATTGCTTTATAATTAAACGAGAACAAACGTTAAAACGAAAAGCTTAAGCGCGCGCGCAGTGAACTCGACCAAGGAAGATCCAACTATATCTGCCAGTGTTGCCAATGTAAATTTTTAAGAATAAAAGGTTACGGCAACAGTTGCAACACTGAAAAACCAGCTTTTTAGCCAGTTACAAAATAATTAAACGATAATATCGAACATTACCGCCCACCTAAATGCGACGGTATTTACACAAAAACGACAATTGAATATCTCGAAAAGTCTACTGTATTTGAATTGAATACGAAAAGTTACACCAACCTTGTGTTGACGAAGGTAGTGTAAAGAAAGCGACAAACAAAAATTATATGGAAGTGTCATTTGCCAGAGGCAACGGACACATCTTAACGACAGGTCTTTTGTACTGCCCAGCAGCAGTCCTCACCGTCACTACCCGACAGATTCCATCTGCACCTGGATGTAGCGCAATAATACGTCCTAGTGGCCATCTTTGTGGACTCAATTGTTCAACCAGCACCATGGTTCCTACTGCTATGTTTGTGTTATGCTTATCCCATTTAGCCCGTTGTTGCAATGTATGCATGTACTCTCTCTGCCACCTTTGCCAAAAATCCTGATGAATTTTCTGGATGAGTTTCCAACGCTGAAGAACGCCAATTTTCAAACCAACTAAATTTTCCTCTGGCATAATCGACAACGGTTCCAACGTCAGAAAATGACCCGGAGTCAACACCGAGAGATCATTAGCGTCTGTGCTAAGAGGAGTAAGAGGGCGAGAATTTAACATTGCTTCTACTTGGGCCAGGACAGTGTAGAACTCTTCAAAAGTGAGCCCGCTGAGTGCCGATAACGCGAGACAAGTGTGTTTTCACTGATTTGATCCCTGCTTCGGCTAAGCCATTAAAATGGGGACTCCCAGGAGGACTAAACGAAAATTTTATCTCCTGTGCCTCCGCGGCCTTTCCCATTAAAGAACCAAGGTAGTTACTAGCACCGACAAAGTTACGGCCCTGGTCGGAGACAAGGTGACTACATCGACCACGACGTGCGATAAACCTGCGCAAAGCGGCGAGAAAAGCCTCAGACGAAAGCTCGGAAGCTAATTCAACATGAATCGCTTTCGTACTGGTACAAATAAAAACGCAAATGTAACCCTTATAGGTTTTTACACTGCGGCCGCGTCCAAGCGCTATGTCAAACGGTCCACCAAAATCAACGACAGAACTAGCGAATGGTTTGATTTGGTTGACACGATACGAGGGCAGGTTACCCATGAATGGAGTGGGAGCAGGTTTTGGGCGCGCACGAAAGCACTTTATGCAACCTGAAAGCACCGAGCGAACAGCGCGTTTAGACGACAAAATCCAAAAGTGTTGAGCGAGGAGGTTTTGAAGAGTTTGCACACCAGGATGCATAAAACGAGTATGATACTCTTGGATGATTAGAGAAGTGAGGCGATGAAACCGAGGCAGCAGCAGCGGATGTTTTATGTCAAAATCAACGTCGGCATTAACGAGGCGACCGCCCACCCTGAGAAGACCCGCTTCATCGATAAATAGTGATAACTTACGCAAACTCTTTGGAAGTGAGTTGAGAGAACCATTTCTCAAATTCTCAAACTCCGATGAAAATACACTCTCCTGTACAAATCTAATCAAGAACATAAGCGCTCTGTGAATCTCAGAGGGTAGTAAAGACCCAACAACGCGTTTATCGACAGAAGTTTGTTTTGAATTATGTCCGAAACGAAAACAATACGACACAACATGTTTTAAAGTCAACAACGACGAAAATTTGTTTATTAACGATTCGATAAGGTTAGGTTCTTTTAAAGTCACAAGGCTAAAAATACACTGTTCCTCTTGCAAGGGCTCCTGATTTAAAAACGATAGAGATGGAGTCGTAGGCCACTTTTCTTCAGGTTCAGCAAGCCACGATGAACCCTGCCACCAGATACTGTCGCTAACAAGATCAGCGGGTAACGAACCGCGCGAACCGATATCTGCAGGATTCGAATGAGTGCTGACATGCCTCCATCGATCAGGAGCGACAATGTCTTGTATGTGACTGACTCTATTGGCCACAAAAGTTTTCCATTTTGATGGACACGACTTAATCCACGATAAGGCCACGCTCGAGTCAGACCAGGCATATATATCGTCAAAAGAATAAAAAGGTTTCAAAGCTTCGATAGTAGCATGCATGAGGTCCGATAGTAAAACAGCAGCTTGGAGTTCTAGCCTGGGAATAGATTGTTTTCGAAGAGGAGCAACTTTAGTCCTTGAACAACAAAGATTGACAGAGTATGAGCCTTCACTGTCAATAACACGACAGTAGATCACAGCGCAATAACCACGCTCCGAAGCATCGCAAAAGCCGTGAAGTTGCAACGAAACGAAAGGGCCGAAAGCACGACGAGGAATTGAAACTGATGCCAAAGATGACAGTTGAGATTTAAAACGCTGCCATTCTGAAGCGATCTCAGAAGGTGCGTCATCATCCCATAGGACACCAGCAGTCCAAAGTAGCTGCATTAGATACTTTGCATAAAACGTGACCGGACCGAGAAAACCCAAAGGGTCATAGATACGTGCGATCTCCGACAAGATAGTACGTTTTGTGCAACGACAACTATTAGTATCTGCAACTCGAAAACGAAAAGAATCAGATTGGGGCTGCCACAAAAGTCCCAAAATCTTGAGCGAAATGTCAGACATTTCTTCAAAACGTTTGAAGTCATCTGAATACAAGTCTGCGGAAGGAAGGCTATCGAAAAACTGACTATTATTAGAGGTCCACTTTCGCAACTGGAAACCACCTGATGACAATATTTTGGCGAGCTCTTCTCGAAGACGACAAGCCTTTTCGACTGAATCTGCTCCAGTGACAACATCATCCACGTAGATGTCACGAGCGAGAACAGCGGCGCCAGCTGGGTATTCCTCGGCGGAATTCTTGGCTAGTTGAGCCACGGTGCGGAGAGCTTGAAATGGAGCAGACGATACTCCATACGTCACAGTCAGGAGACGATAATCCTGAACTGGTCCAACTGGGGAGGGACGCCACACGATACGCTGATATTCGGCGTCTTCTTCAGGAACCAATATCTGCCTGTACATCTGTCGCACATCACCCGTGAATACAACGGCATGCCAACGAAAGCGCAGAAGGACATCGAAAATGCTCGTCTGTAGTTTTGGTCCTGGAAGAAGAGTTTGGTTCAGTGACACTGAATTTGCATCTTTCGCGCTCGCGTCAAATACGACGCGAAGAGGCGTGCTCACTGAATCAGGGCGTAGAACTCCGTGATGGGGAATGTAATAAAATTGGCCCTCGCTACTAGGAGGAGGATCCACCTCCTCGAGATGACCGCTCGACTCATAGTCCTCCATGAAATCCACATAGGCCTTCTTGGTTTCAGAATTGGAATTCAATTTACGTTCCAACGATAAAAAACGTTTAAGAGCAATTTCTCGAGAGTTAACAAAGTTCGGTTTATTTGTAGGATCAACGAAAGGCAAAGGAACTACAAATCTTCCTTCTTCGGTACGACAATGATTAGCGACAAAATAATCTTCACACTGTTGGTCCTCCTTCGACACGAAAGATTTTGTTGGAGAACTAACATTTTCTAATTCCCAAAACCTTTTTATGGACTTATCTAGTGAAAGATTCGATACGAAAAGGCAATTTTTGCTACGACTGGATTTCGAAGAGGGTTGAGTGACGTCACACGCACCCATGATAATCCATCCAAAAATGGTGTTCAAAGCTCTTGGCTGTCCAGGCTTTCCCTGCCTAAGACCTGGTAACAACCACGATGCGAAAATATCTGCACTGAGCAGCATGTCTACCGGTCCCGGTTGAGCAAAGCTCGGATCAGCTAGAGGCAAATTCTTTATGTGAGACCACTCCGACGTATCGACAGGTTGAATGGGTTGGTCTGCACATATAGACGACAAAACTAAAGCTTCGAATACGATATTCGACGAAAAGTGTGAATTAGGTATGGGCCTTATTTCACATGACAGTGAACCAAGTGGTTGTGTGACGGAGTTACCAATTCCATTGACCGAATGTTGGCCACGACAAATTTTGAGTCCTAACATTTTAGCACAAGTCTCCGAAATAAAATTACATGCATTAGCACAGTCTAAAAGTGCACGCACTGGTCTAAAACTACCAGAACTGTCCTTAATTAAAATTCGAACAGTTGAAAACAAAACAGTATTTTCACTAGTCAATGATGTTAAAACTGTGTTATCACCAACATTCTCCGTTTTAGGCTGTGCACTGCCATCCTCCGTAGAGGAAATCTGTGTTTGCTTGATGAAGTGTAGCAAAGTGTGGTGAGAGCAATGACACACACTGCAACGACGAGCTTTACAAACACTCACTCGATGGGCATCCGAAAAACAACACAAACACAGACCCTTCCTCTTAACAAACTCGAAACGCGAGCCAATGTCCAAGTTTAAAAAGGCGGTACAGGAGTCAAGACTGTGCTGGCCAGAACAAAATTTGCAGACAGGACGCGAAACAACAAACGTCGATTTCTGTTTACCTACATTGTTATGTTGTTTACTTTTGTTCGAGATACCAGAATTATGTGATATTGAGGGTGTTATGTTCGATAAGTTAAGTGCCTTGAATTGTTTTTCAATGAACCTTATAACATCAGTATACAAAGGAATTTCATCAGTATCATGCTGGAGCTGAAACGTTTCTCGAGTATTTTTATCTAATTTTGACCATAACAACTGGAAAAGCATAAAGTTTTTATCTGGTAAACCATACTTATTTAACACCGACAAGTTTTCCGAAAAGGTCCTATGTACACGCTCAAGATCACAGGCAGACTTCATTTTAATAGTTTCACAACACAACAATTTTTCATAATAATGAGTAGCAATTTGTTGCTTCTTATCATAATATTTACGTAAACAATTGTAAGCATCCATATAACTTTCGTTGGTAAGTGGGTAGTTTTTAATTAAATCATATGCAGAACCTTGTAAACTCGAGAGTAAATAGTGTAATTTCTCAACATCTGATATATTCCGTTTATGAATTAATTAATCGAATAACTGAATAAAAGAGACCCACCCCTCTAGTTTCCCATCAAAAGGTTTAATGTCTATTTTAGGTAATTTGGCCATCACTGCTTCGTCAACACAAGTTTTAATCTTCGATTCACTTTTCTGAACCTCTTGGGAACGCAACCTGTATTTAACTTGTAACAACTTAAGGGTTACCTCATTGCTGGGCCCAGGTAAAGCTCCCCTAGATCACTTTAGTATCAGATGGAACAGGATGGCTTCACGCAATTATACACAGATAAATAATTTGGTTTATGGCGGGTTGAGGATTGCTTTATAATTAAACGAGAACAAACGTTAAAACGAAAAGCTTAAGCGCGCGCGCAGTGAACTCGACCAAGGAAGATCCAACTATATCTGCCAGTGTTGCCAATGTAAATTTTTAAGAATAAAAGGTTACGGCAACAGTTGCAACACTGAAAAACCAGCTTTTTAGCCAGTTACAAAATAATTAAACGATAATATCGAACAAATGTAAATGGCGAATATCTTACGCACCTTCGCTTTGCCGTTGACATAGTTATTATGGCAAAATCGCTGCAGGATTTGCAAAAAATGCTGCACAGTCTCAATGCTGCCTCGAGACGAGTGGGGCTTAGGATGAGTTTGGACAGGAGGACTATATATCTAGAAAATTACATGTATTGTGCTTACACTTGTCACAGATTACTAAATAGTTACTACGTAACAGATAAATCACTCCATAGAAAAATTTCGATACCTACAGCGTTAATAGACTACTTTTTCTGCCACGTACAATAATGCACCTGCAGCTCTGAGTATAAAGTCACTATTGCTGTGCAGCTGCGCGAGCTGCGCACATTTTTCTAAAATTGTATTTGATTGACTGTTGTTGAAATAATATAACATTATTGAATAACAAATGTGAAATAAGAAATTCAGCCTGTATAAGGTATAATAACAAGCGAATTATGAGCTACTTAATTGTGACTCTTGCTATCTCTTTCTAAAACGAATCTGTCATTTGTGGAATCTGTCGTTTGTAGATTATTAGTAGGTAGGTACATTTCGAGAATCGGTTAATTTTATTGTCAACTACGTAGGTACCTACCTACCTACCTAGTCATTTCGCTAATTAATTAGTCATTAGTCGACTAAACCACCACGTCAAGTAGAGGTAGGTAGGTACACACAGTTCGTAGGTGGTGCGCAGCCCATAAAAAGTATACTTATAGGTATAATAGGTACTTAGGTATTATTTCTATAAAGTAACTGACCTATGTTTCACTGTAGGTATTACATTTTAATTCAATAAAGCCGAACCCCAATTTACCTGAATTTATCCAATTTACCTACGTAGGTACCACCTACTAATTTGTTTATTTTTATACTTTGTAAATAAATTACTAACTTACCGTGTAATAATTACATTTTCTTCATTAGCTGGTAGACTAAAAAAAGAAAGCGTTTTATTTCTCATAAAATTCGACCTACACCCATCAACAGCACATAAATTTCCACAACCAGAAGTCATTTTTCTTAAATAAAGCTAACGTTTAACAAACACAGATTACTTATTTGGTTCGTATTAAAACTAAATTGGGCGTAAGTGTAACACGAATAATTATAGTGCGTCGTGAGCGCGTCCGACTGTTGTTGGCAGCCCACTGAATTCGCACCGACGTCGGTGCGGGCGAGAGTAGGCTATTACCGCGCGCAAGTACATCGAGTGAGAGAGGCTCACTCGATGTACTCACTACCTTACTAACTGACTAACTAACTAACTCACTCACTAACTCATTTACTAAGTCGCTCATTAACTAACTAACTCACAAACTCACTCACACACTAACTCACTAACTAACTCACAAACTAACTCACTAACTAACTCACTCACTAACTTACTGACTAACTCACTCACTAACTCATTCACTTACTCACTTACTAACTCACTAACTATTCACTAACTCACTCACTAACTAACTCACATACTGGCTAACTCACAAACTCACTCACACACTAACTCACTCACTAACTCACTCAATCACTAACTCACTCACTAACTAACTCACTCCCTAACTTACTGACTGACTAACTCACTCACTAACTCGCTAACTAACTCACTACCTCAAACGCTAACTCATTCACTAACTAACTCACTCACTATCTCACTTACTACCTCACTCACTAATACACTCACTAACTCACTCACTAACTCACTTACTAACTCACTCACTAACTCACTATCTTACTGATTAACTAACTAGCTCACATACTAACTCACTAACTAACTCACTTACTAACTCACTTACTAACTCACTTACTACTCACTCACTAACTCACTCAATAACTTACTGACTGACGCATTTACTAAGTCGCTCACTAACTAACTCACAAGCTCACTCACTAACTCACTAACTAACTCACTCACTAACTTACTGACTAACTCACTCACTAACTCATTCACTTACTAACTAACTATTCACTAACTAACTCACATACTGGCTAACTCACAAACTCACTCACACACTAACTCACTCACTAACTCGCTAACTAACTCACTACCTCAAACGCTAACTCATTCACTAACTAACTAACTAACTAACTCACTCACTATCTCACTTACTACCTCACTCACTAACTCACTCACTACAAACATTTGTGTGCATGAACATATCAGAATCAACAGTAACATGTTCATGCACACAAATGATTGTACAGTGCGGGGATCGACCCGCGACCGAGTTCGTGAGTTAGTATCTCAGTAAGTTAGTGAGTGAGTTAGTTTGTCAGTCAGTAAGTTAGTGAGTGAGTTAGTAAGTGAGTAAGTAAGTGAGTTAGTGAGTTAGTAAGTGAGCTAGTTAGTTAAACAGTAAGATAGTGAGTTAATGAGTGAGTTAGTAAGTGAGTTAGTGAATGAGTTAGTGAGTGAGTTAGTGAGTGAGGTAGTAAGTGAGATAGTGAGTGAGTTAGTTAGTTAGTTAGTGAATGAGTTAGCGTTTGAGGTAGTGAGTTAGTTAGCGAGTTAGTGAATGAGTTAGTCAGTCAGTAAGTTAGGGAGTGAGTTAGTTAGTGAGTTAGTGAGTGAGTTAGTGTGTGAGTGAGTATGTGAGTTAGCCAGTATGTGAGTTAGTTAGTGAGTGAGTTAGTGAATAGTTAGTTAGTTAGTGAGTAAGTGAATGAGTTAGTGAGTGAGTTAGTGAGTGAGTTAGTCAGTAAGTTAGTGAGTGAGTTAGTTAGTGAGTTAGTGAATGAGCTTGTGAGTTAGTTAGTTTGTGAGTTAGTGAGCGACTTAGTAAATGAGTCAGTAAGTTATTGAGTGAGTTAGTGAGTAAGTAAGTGAGCTAGTTAGTTAGTCAGTAAGATAGTGAGTTAGTGAGTGAGTTAGTGAGTGAGTTAGTTAGTGAGTTAGTGAGTGAGTTAGTTAGTAAGTGAGTTATTGAGTGATTTAGTTAGTGAGTTAGTGAGTGAGGTAGTGAGTGAGAAAGTGAGTTAGTTAGTGAATGAAATAGTGTTTGATTTAGTGAGAAAGTGAGTGAGTTAGTTAGTTAGTGAGTAAGTGAGTGAGGTTGTGAGTTAGTTAGTTAGTAAATAAATAAATATACAACAACATCACATACATTAATCTGACTCCGTGGTAAGTAGCTAAAGCACTTGTGTTACAGATATCAGAATCAACAGTTACAGACTTGTTCATGCACACAAATGTTTGTACAGTGCGGGGATCGAACCCGCGACCTCTTGATTAATAGTCTTCTTGACCATTACACCAAAGTGGTCGTCAAGTAAGTGAATGAGTTAGTGTTTGAGTTAGTAAGTTAGTGAGTGAGTTAGTGCGTCAGTGAGCAAGTGAATAGTTAGTGAGTTAGTGAATGAGTTAGTGAGTGAGTTCGTGAGTTAGTATGTCAGTAAGTTAGTGAGTTAGTGAGTGAGTTAGTTTGTCAGTCAGTAAGTTAGTGAGTGAGTTAGTAAGTGAGTTAGTAAGTGAGTTCGTTAGTGAGTTAGTATGTGAGGTAGTTAGTTAATCAGTAAGATAGTGAGTTAGTGAGTGAGTTAGTAAGTGAGTTAGTGAGTGAGTTAGTGAGTGAGGTAGTAAGTGAGATAGTGAGTGAGTTAGTTAGTGAATGAGTTAGCGTTTGAGGTAGTGAGTTAGTTAGGGAGTTAGTGAGTGAGTTAGTCAGTCAGTAAGTTAGGGAGTGAGTTAGTTAGTGAGTGAGTTAGTGAATAGTTAGTGAGTTAGTAAGTGAGTAAGTGAATGAGTTAGTGAGTGAGTTAGTCAGTAAGTTAGTGAGTGAGTTAGTTAGTGAGTTAGTGTGTGAGTGAGTTTGTGAGTTAGTTAGTTAGTTATTGAGTTAGTGAGCGACTTAGTAACTGAGTTAGTGAGTGAGTTAGTTAGTCAATTAGTAAGGTAGTGAGTACATCGAGTGAGCCTCTCTCACTCGATGTACTTGCGCGCGGTAATAGCCTACTCTCGCCCGCACCGACGTCGGTGCGAATTCAGTGGCCTGCCAACAACAGTCGGACGCGCTCACGACGCACATAATTAATCGTGTTAATAATTATTCATGTTACGCTTACGCCCAATTTAGTTTTTATACGAACCAAATAAGTAATCTGTGTTTGTTAAACGTTAGCTTTATTTAAGAAAAATGACTTCTGGTTGTGGAACTTTATGTGCTGTTGATGGGTGTAGGTCGAATTTTAAGAGAAATAAAACGCTTTCTTTTTTTAGTCTACCAGCTAATGAAGAAAATGTAATTATTACACGGTAAGTTAGTATTTTATTTACAAAGTATAAAAATAAACAAATTAGTAGGTGGTACCTACGTAGGTAAATTGGATAAATTCAGGTAAATTGGGGTTCGGCTTTATTGAATTAAAATGTAATACCTACAGTGAAACATAGGTCAGTTACTTTATAGAAATAATACCTAAGTACCTATTATACCTATAAGTCTACTTTTTATGGGCTGCGCACCACCTACGAACTGTGTGTACCTACCTACCTACTTGACGTGGTGGTTTAGTCGACTAATGACTAATTAATTAGCGAAATGACTAGGTAGGTAGGTAGGTACCTACGTAGTTGACAATAAAATTAACCGATTCTCGAAATGTACCTACCTACTAATAATCTACAAACGACAGATTCCACAAATGACAGATTCGTTTTAGAAAGAGATAGCAAGAGTCACAATTAAGTAGCTCATAATTCGCTTGTTATACCTTATACAGGCTGAATTTCTTATTTCACATTTGTTATTCAATAATGTTATATTATTTCAACAACAGTCAATCAAATACAATTTTAGAAAAATGTGCGCAGCTCGCGCAGCTGCACAGCAATAGTGACTTTATACTCAGAGCTGCAGGTGCATTATTGTACGTGGCAGAAAAAGTAGTCTATTAACGCTGTAGGTATCGAAATTTTTCTATGGAGTGATTTATCTGTTACGTAGTAACTATTTAGTAATCTGTGACAAGTGTAAGCACAATACATGTAATTTTCTAGATATATAGTCCTCCTGTCCAAACTCATCCTAAGCCCCACTCGTCTCGAGGCAGCATTGAGACTGTGCAGCATTTTTTGCAAATCCTGCAGCGATTTTGCCATAATAACTATGTCATCGGCAAAGCGAAGGTGCGTAAGATATTCGCCATTTACATTGATGCCCAGTCCTTTCCAATCCAGCGTTCTCGCATAGTCCACAAAGGCCAGGCACTGGGGCTGGTTATACTCTTCGGACTTCTGTATAACCTGCCGCACCGTGTGAATGTGGTCCATGGTCAAAGATAATGGATAGGATTATCCTATCCATTATCTTTGCCTAAACATTGACAATCTTCCCTATCCATTATCTTTGTCCATGGTACTGTAACCTTTGTAAAACCCAGCCTGTTCCGGTGGCTGGAAAGCGTCAAATTTTGCGGTAAGACGGTTTGTGATGACCCTCGAAAACAGCTTGTAGACGTGACTCAGGAGCGTGATTGGTCTATAGTTTTTCAGGAGATTTTTGTCTCTTGATTGGCTTGGGATGAATTTGGACAAGACAAAGGTAATGTTCAACGATCATGTCATCCCAGAACCAATTTCCGTCGAGGGCACTACGCTCGAGGTTGTCCAATAGTACGTCTACCTTGGGCAAGTACTGCAGCTCAGTAGAGACAACTTCGAGCGGGAAATCGCCAGGAGAGTGCAGCTTGGCTGGTCAGCTTTTGGGAAATTGCGTCATATCTTCACGTCGACCCACCCGCAGTGCTTAAAAAGCCGGGTGTTTAACCAATGCGTCTTACCAGTCTTAACCAACGGAGCCGAAACGTGGAACATGACAGTCAAGCTGGCTCACCGACTACACATCACTCAGCGTGCTATGGAAAGGTCTATGTTGGGGATCTCATTAAGGGATAAGATCCGGAACGAGGTCATACGACATAAGACTAAGGTAACTGATGTTGTCCAAAAATGTAGCAAGCTGAAGTGGCAGTGGGCTGGCCATGTCTGTCGCAGAACCGACGAGAGGTGGAGCAGGAGGGTTCTTGAATGAAGACCACGCTTAGGTAAACGTAGTGTAGGACGCACTCCGGCTAGGTGTACAGACGACCTGAAGAAGGCAGCTGGTAGTGACTGGATGCAGAGGGCGGGAGATCGTGCGCTGTGGCGGTCCTTGGGGGAGGCCTATGTCCAGCAGTGGACTGCAACAGGCTGATATGATGATGATAATAGTCCTCCTGGCCGATTTCGACCAATCTTAACAGATATCAGCCACCTACGCAGGAGATTATTATAGTGCACAAGTGTGAGCGCAATACACAGGTGCACTCACTGTTCCATCACTCTTAAAGTTCGGTGAGACGGCAATACGACATGACCGGAGAGAGATCAGGTGCAGGACCAACGGCTTAACGTGCCTTCCGAGGTACAGGGGTGTAACACCGCCAACTTCCCGACTCCGAGCTGTTTTTGAAAAATTCATGACAGAAAATATCAGAAACAATTTTGGCTCGACCTGGGATTCGAACCCAGAACCTATCGGATGTTTGGCAGAAACTTTGCTATTACACCAACGAGGCAGTTTCTAGATAACTACCTAATAGGCACCTATAGTTAAATTCTTAGCTACAGAAATAAATAGTATTAAGTCTTCGTTTATGTAAATACCTACATAGATTTATTGAAACTTTAAACTAAAGCAACCATATTTTTTTATACGAGTATGTTATTTATTTATTTAAGCTTTATTACATGACTTAACGTCTTAGGGCATTCTCTACCAGTCATACCATTGCGATAACTTACCAATATAATTACTTACTTAGCCATACAGAGCGGTTGTATTGAACTCGTTTATCAACTTCGTCGTCAGATGTAATTTGTGTCCCAATATTTACACTACGGAACCTTGTAATATTTTATTAACATTCTATTGATGCCATGTCGAAAACAGTTAAACATTTAGCGCTTCAAAGTATTATTTGTCAATAAACAATAAACGGCTAATGAATGAGCGTGACAAACAAATAGACAAACGAAGCAGTAGGAAATGCGGGAAAACATTCAGACAAAATTTAGCCAATTATCTTATTAGGTATGTGTAGGCTGTCAAATCGATGCGACTCCTACGCAGAAATAACTTTAATTTCTGTTATTATGTATTAAATTTATGTGTGTACTTATTAACGAGAGATTAGATTTTTCTTATTCAAGATATAATTAACACAATTTTTTTTACTAGATAAGTTCAGAATATTGCGCTAAAAGAAGAAATATTATCATAAAATGATACGTAATAAGGTTTTACGCACAGGAAAAATCTTTTTTTTTTTGTTTTGCATAAGTAAGTTACCCGTAAACTAATTACCTTAGTGCCTTAATTTTGTGAAAAAAATATATTTTATAGCATCCATAAAACTCTCGACACACGGCAGCTGTATTTAGAGGCATGTGCACGCTCTTATACAGGCCAGGGCTCGTTATTTTCTGGTCAATTGCCGCTTTAGTGCGCCTGCGCATCCTCGCTTCCAATTAAAGCCAGCCGCCATCGCTATAAAACCCAACCCACGCCGATAACGCCTTAACCATCAAACCCAACAAATCATTATCAACCCAGAGTGTAGAACTAACAGAACACACATTCAACAAACAGACAATCTAAAGTTACGTCGATCGCCAGGCTCAGATGCAAATTACGCTTAGGTAAAACGTGTTTGTTGTGTGTCCAGAGTTTTATTTTTTACAATTATATCGGCTCGGTTACTTGGAAATGCATTCACGAGGTCTGAGAGGGTTTCGTGATGTTTAATAGGCCTAGATTAGAAGTTAAAAGCCGGGTCGGCGGCGACCCATTAAATGGTTCTCGGGACTCGAATACATGGCTAAGCCCTCATTAGACGAATAAATTTGTGCCAGATTGGTGCCAGAACATTTAAAAAAAAACTTTGGACTTTGTTCTTATAAACTAAAAAAAATGGGACTTTGGATATATGAAAACACAGAGACAAAGTTTTCGCCGTGGAAATTTTTAATTCATTAAAAACGTTGAAAAGGAATTATCAAACTAATCCACTGTCATAAACTGTCATATCTAATCAAATTTGTATTGTTTGGTTGAACTTAGTATCTGTACATTGTACGTTTTGTGGCGGTACCTAAACATGCCTGAAAAAGTTTTTTTATTACACAAAAGAAAATATGAACATTAAATGACCTACTTGTTGATAAGCAAAAATACACCTCTAACTTGTTTTATTGAAATCTTTGAAAAGGAAAAATCCTTACAATTATAAAATCTGCATTTACGTTAAATGCGATTTCAATGTTTTAAAGAGGCTTTTGTGTGCATTTTTTCTGATAACACTGTTCATTATGGGGTTATAAAAACGGTTTTGCAAGAGCAATTAGCCGGGTCTCGGGATGCCGACAAAGGGGCTTGTGCTTTGAAGTCGCCGACCGCCTGCATCCGCTTTCTCCGCGTAGATAACGCCGGATGTTACGTGGCCTTGCGCCGGAGCGGAGATTTTCACGATTACTTGACAAATTCCAGCGCTGGGACAAAAATGCTACGCTCATCCTTACAAGAAGTTAAAACAGTGAATCATCTAATGAATGGGCAAGAACTGGAGCGTTACCACCGAGTAGGTTTCCGTCTTACGTTTATTGTGTTTGCCGTGTACACAAATTGTAACTTTGTTATAAGGGAAACGTTTCTTAGACCAATTCTAGAAATACACGTTTTCGACGCTACTGAAGAAGAAGAAGAAGAAAACATTTTTATTCAGTATCACATTTTTACCAAATAGAAAAAACACCTTTAAAATCACATATACAAGATACTGAAAGGGGGGCCACTCAGCTTGTGTCGTAGCATCCCAGGAATGCCACGACGCTGGTCTTCCGTGGCCACCCAGAGAGAAAGATAGCACTACTTTGCACAACAATTGCTTTAATCAAAATTGGTACTTATACAGTATAATTCATAAATCTATATAATATAATAAAATAATAATATAATATAATATAATATAATCTATCTGCATTCACCTGTCTTTACTACGTTTTTCGAGTTCCCTAGCTATTGGTTTTTATGGTGTAGAAAATTGCAGTTTTAGCGATGCATTATACGGGCAAGTTCATGCATCTTACCTCTTCGAAAGGAGGGAGCCTAAAGGTGGGAGAGAGGGAGGGGCGGTTCGCAGCGAGCCAATAAAGGCGTGCAGTAAATCCACGTAATTTAGAGCGCTCGTAAATTAAAGTTCCGCTATAAACGCGGTACGTACCTGCCGCGCCCTCGCCCGCCGCCCGCCGTCACGCCACCGCCGTACATAAATCAAACTTTTCGTGTGAACTTCGCATGTGCTCGGCCCTAGCTAACTGAAAAAAATACAGAAAGCTTTTCCTTGTCTAGGTATATTACTGAAATAAGAACATAAACTGTTTGCCTTACTACCTAACCCTTCTGTTTGACTGAAGTTTTTACCGAAACATGATTCAAGAAAACTTTCAAACGTAGAAATTATTTTTATTATTTTTTACCTTCGTATTTTACTTTTATTTCCATGCTTCGCAAGGTATGTTAAACTCATGGTTTCAGATAATATAGATAGATATTCGTTTAAAAGCCTGGTCAGAGGCCCTCGGGCGGCTTAAAAACATCTGACAGTAAGGTTAGTCAAACAACCCCTCCACCAATCCGCATTGAGTCCGCGTGGTGGAGTGGCTCATACCACCTCATTGATGAGGTGAGCCCAGCGGTGGGACGTATATAGGCTGATGAGATGAGATGAAAGATTTTTACCTCCAAATAGGGAAAACACTTAAGCTGTCACTATATCTGTATTACCTTTTATTATACCTGCATTTTAAAAAATGGCGCTTCTCAACCGAAGGTTTATACCAAATTAGTGGTATTTTATCGGTTAGGAAACTGTATATTACTCAAACAGTCTTACGGAAACACAAATCTTTGCCATTTTATCCAGACAATACTGTCAAAAGAAGAAAGAAAATTGTTGCAAAATCTTTAAGAGTTAATACTGCATTTGCTGCGAAAAAATTTGATACTCGTTCAGCACAACTTTATAATTTAGTAAATAGGGAGTTAGATATAGATATATATAATAAACAATACTCGGAGTGTAAAAAGATGCTAACCAAATGGATGAAGCAAAAGACATACGAAGAGATAGAGGCACTATTAAATTGCAAATAGGCGCACAACACACACAAACAGACACACACACACACACACACACACACACAGAAACAGTAACACACACATACTCACTCTCAGGCACATTATGTTTATTTTTAAATTTTATTTAATGTTACTTAGATAGTTCTATCTTTTTAAGGAAGAGCAGTAACTCCTGGCACAGGCTTTATCAAGCTTAAAAGGAGATACTGGCCACATCTTGTAAGGCTTATCTTTGTAAAAGAAAAATAAATATTTTGTATTTTGTAAACTGAAAAAATGTACGATCTACCTCCTTAGGTACTTCAACGTAGAGTTCTTACAAGTCATCTTGTTTTGGCTGTTAAAATTAAAAAGTAAGCATGATTTAGTAGAATTATAAATGTTTTGTTGTAACTATACTACGGTCTTGACAGATAATACCTACCTACAACATTTAAAACTGTTAAGTTAGCTTATAACGCGGTTTAATAGAGATGTTTCATGTGCCTATAAATCTAATGACGGTCCTAACCAAATAGATTTTAGTTGATGTCATCAAACGTTGTAACTGGAAAGTCATTCCTGGCCATCACGAGAACCTTGATGGCCATGAATTTAAGAGATTTACGCCTAGCCTGGGTATCAAACCCATGACGCAGGCTTTACGATTGACCACATAAAGAGACATATTATTAGTTTTATCTGAGTTCCGAACAAAGAGATAAAGGTCTAGTTTACGTTGCGTGTAAATAAATTATTTTGGGTATTGTGTGACGCCTTTTCTATTTAAAGTAAAGGACACATTGTGGTCGAACTTGGTTATAAATCAGACAGGGTTGCATCATGTGTTTGAAGGGTTTTATAGCCGTTACGTAGACATGTTCCTACGTAGATAAGAACCGAATGTCACTCGGCGCGGAGTAAAACTTTTGATAGCATTGTTGGCGCGGGCTCTCGGTCGTTACGTGATACATTATCTTGAAATACGGCCTTGATTAACAGAATTGATGGATTTGATTGAATTTACTTAGGATACGTGGGATGTCACATAGTGGGAGCAATAGAAAGCTCATACGTTTCCAACAGAGCATCTCCAAATGTTGAAATGTTTAATTTGGAACGTTTTATATGTTACATAAATAAACGATTCTTCTAATATGTTTAAAATTAACGAGAAAGTGCATAGGTACACAAAAAAACAAATATTTTTACAATCATTATGTACCCTTTATTTTTCAGCATCCTTTTCATATTTCACCATCTAAAAAAGGAAAATTCAATAATGACCTAATAATTAGTGCAAGACAAAGGTATATGGTTAAAACATAGAAGCCATATGAAAAAAAAATACTACAACGATCGAACGGGCAGGCAGCCGTCTGACAAAATCGAAAAAAAAACCGTCGGTATCGGCATTGGTGTGGATAGGCGGCGGTGCGGCGAGAGCGGCGGGCTCTATCGCCGTGGAGCTTTATCTGCGATCGAGGCCCCGCCCTAGCGGCGGCGCGCCGCAGCTCGCTCCAACATGGCGGACGACGCCGCTTTATAGACCTAATGAAAACCACTTTAATTAATTCACAGCAATCACATGAGCCGTGCACAGCCCAGCTTTTATGTTTATTGTTTCCATATCATTTTAAACCACAAAGTTTTGATTTCTCCTGAGTGTCACTACCATAATGTTTTGTTGGTAAATGACTGGTTTTTATTATTATTGTCTAAGCATTGTTAAGTTAATATATCATACCATTATTTAATTATAACGCAACTTTGCATTTAATGTTATTACGTTAGGAGTAGTAAATGATAATGGCCTTGCTAATCTTTATGAGTAAATAGTAAATAAATATTGTCATTGCTTATGATAGCAAGGCCATGTTCATATTTTTTTTTAATTAAAGTCATGGTTGTCTATCCCCATGTGTACAACATAACAGTAATAAGTGCTTTTTCTAATGAAATGATAAACACGTTAACGTAAAGTAATTAAACCTAAGTACCAAAGTTAACTGGGAGGCGTGTGGAGTAAGAAGCAGAAATAAATTCTATACAGAATTCGGAAATCATGTCTCGTTGTTGTTTTTTGGGTTTTTATAGATATCATGAAAAAAATTAGAGAAATGTGAGAGAAAAGGAATACGTTTAATAGTAGAAAAATAGAACGCTAAAAGGTGTTTGACGCATCCTATGCCTTATTGCGATTGCGCTAAGTAACAATATAGTTACTTAACACGATTACACGGCTGACCCCTAATAGGCACCTATGTAGGAGAATATGATCTTAGCTATTTTTTAAAAGAATCGTTATACCTACTGTGCGCAAACTATGTGCATATTTTTAGGGTTCCGTAGCCAAAAGGCAAAATACGGAACCCTTATAGATTCGGCATGTCTGTTTGACGGTCTGCTGTCCGTCCGTATGTCACAGCCACTTTTTTCCGAAACTATAAAAATATACTGTTGAAATTTAGTATGTAGGTAGATGTACCTATTCCGTGAACCTCATTAAAATTTTGCACAAAAATAGAAAAGAAAACCTACTTGAAAATGAACTCATTTTTTTTTTCATCAAACACATTTTCAGTATAGTTATTTCTAGTGCCACTAGTGATGTTGATGAGCTTAAGCTTACAGATATCAGAATCAATAAAAATCAAATATCAGAATAGTTACAAAGTTTGCGTAATATAAGCATAGGTAACCTTAACTTATACTATCTCTTCCCACCGATAAAATAACAGAAATCATATTAAAGTTACATCAATAGCAAAACGGCAAAGATAAATAACAGTCGCATCAAATTTCAAATACTATACTATATTAACTAAATCACCGAGATCACATTCCTGTTTTGAATGTGGTTATGGAGTTCCCAATGAGTAGGGTGACCATTTCCTTTGAGAAAACTAAAAAATGTTATGCGTCGTGTATGTCAAATATTACATTACATTATCCATTCATGGTAGAGAATGTTGGGAAAATTAATTTGTAGAATTCTAGACCACTTTAGCTAGTGTAGATTTGTAAGTTTAAGAAAATTATTTCAATCTACAGTAAAAACTTGTGCAAGTGGTTCATAATGCTATTACCTTCAAAATATATGTTCATAATGTACCTATAGTTAGTATTACAACTTCGAATTGAAGCTACGTTACTAAAAGAGATTTAGTTAAATACGATTACGTACATTTTGATGATATTTAATGTCACACGTAATTTAACAAAGCTATGTCATAGTTACGAGGTACATTTAACATATTTTGTAATATCTTCAGTGCTTTAAATGGTTGCAAAACTTCTCAATTTATTTACTTAAGGTTTGCCGTGATTAGGAAAGAACATAAAAAAACTGGCCAAGTGCGAGTCGGACTCGCCCAGGAAGGGTTCCGAAGCAGCAAATAAAATTATTTAAAAAAGTTTTTGTATTTACGATTTATGATGTATTAAAAAATACACACTAGATCACGTTTAAACCAATTTTCGGTGGATGTTTAGGTGATAATGTACATCACATATAGTTTTTATTTTTCTCATTCACTTATAAAAGAAGTTACAGGGACACACATTTTAACACCACGCAAACTTCAGTTTTGAAAAAAATCGTATCAGAACCTACATATCAGTTTTGAAGACCTACCCATAGATACCACACACGTAAGGGTTTTATATTAAATTGGCTAGACGACACCACCAATCGTTGACATACTTTTTATTATCTGTCAAAACGATCTGTCTCCATAGATTTCGTATGGTAATAAATGATTGTGACGTCACGGTCATGTGTCAGAAATCGGAGTCAATTGACCGAATATTTATTGTTTAAAAATTGGTTTCTACAGCTTTTTTGAAATATATTGGTTGTATTAACTTCATAGGGGCTATGTTTTTTAAACACCATATTCTTGACAATATTTAAGATAGGTGTCATCATCCCAATTATTTCTGAGTTTTAGTTTTATGTACGGGGAACCTCCAATTTTTTGTTTTTTAAATGTTGTCCACAAAATATATCATAGGTACATACTTACCAAGTTTCAACAGTATAGTTCTTATAGTTTTGAAAAAAAGTAGCATTTTGGAGGGTATGGTTTGATTGGGAAATCTTAGACACTTCGGCTGGACGGAATTTGACCAGCCATAGCTAAGAACCACCGTTATAAAATATCTTTTGAAAAAAAAAACCGCTTTGAAATTGGTACATCCGCTCGAGAACTACGATGCCATAGACAGCAACAAACAAACATAGGGGTCAAACTTATAATACTCCTCTTTTTTGTCGGGGGCAAAGTCAAGGGTTAAAAAGATTGAAATAATAAATGTCCTCAGTTTTTATTCCCTGAGTACCCGTCCCGGAAAACCCCGAAGATGACTTAATTGAGTTCATCAAAATAAAAATAAATCGGGGTCTTCCGGGATCGGGGTACATTGGGAATAACCAGAAATATATGTCTTTAGTTTTCCACAGAGTATGTTGACCACACACCCCTACTCCCCAGCGGCCATTTGTCGAGCGGGTTTCCAACAGGGCTCGTTAGCACCACCGCGCGACACCGGCTGATTTATTCGCCTTACTTCGCCTCGACACACACAGCCACACAAACAGACATAAGGGTCAAACTTATAACAACACTTTTTTTCATCGGGGGTTAAAAGAAATATTGAAATATCTGTCCTCAGTTTTCCAGAGTATGGTGACCACACACCCCAACTCCCCAGTGGCCATTTGTCGGGCGCGTCTCCCGCAGGGCTCGTTAGCACCACCGCGTCACCGGCTGATTTATTCGCCGCACTTCGCCTCGATACAACTGACACATAAACGTCGCTTTTGTTTCCCTTTACCGCGAGATTTAGAGCAGCTCGGGTGAACGGGGAGAGATGCGTGATGCATGATGTATCAGTGTTCATTTGTGTCGTTTTAAAAAAGGAAATATGTTTGTTCTTCTCTTGCCTTGCATAAGATAAATTGTTACCTTGTACAAAATGATTTGTTGAATGGTACTATGAATAAATGACTATTAAGTATGTTACATTTACCTGTACCTACTAAAACCTTCAAGTCTTTTTAACAATAAAATTTAGCTTATGCTCATTCTTTGGTAAATTTTTCTACAAACAAGTCCATCATTAAGGCGTGAAAGCAAGCTTCACAGACAGAAAGACTGTAGGTACTGTACCTAACTGTTCAGTACCTACAGTTACGGTAAGGAAGCAGGGAAGAAACGGTTCTAGAAGAAATACTACAGGAATAATAAAATGATATTGTGCAACTACGATTAATTCGATGGACGGTCGAGATTTGCTCGCTATTTTTAAAATGAGGAAAAAAGAACAGAGGTAAATTAGGAGGAAAAAACGTTCGAACTGGAGACAGCTAGATTCAATCCGGGGTCTTGAGGGATTCGAATATGACATATAGATAGGTTAAATAGGTTTAATCTAGGGCTGGGTTTATTTATTAGATACTGCGCCGACCGCGCCCTTCCCTAAACACGGCATTTGATGTTTCTGACCAAGTACCTACCTAAATACCAATTAATACTAAGTTAAATTCAAAACTGACGAAGTTTCATAAAAACTTATCCTCCTTACTTATATTCTCAGGACGTGAATTTTTAAAAATCCTTTTAGCTTGATACAGTACATTTCAAGTTTCTAATCCTGTTGGTATGGGCTATGGGCTGAACGTAGATAAGGTAGTCAGTAAGTCAATCAGTCAGTTTTTTATTTAAGATTTATTGCACAAGAAAACTTTGTTGATAAAGTGAGCATATCATCGTTAAGCATTTCCTACCTGTCATAGGGCACGCGAAACATCATCAAGGGGTAGGTAGAGCTACAATAGAGAACATATTTAGTCTAAATGCCTAGGTATGGTAATATACCATGACATTGAATGAGTAGGTACATCTTTTCTGTCCGTAAATAAATAATAAACAACAAATGTAAACAATGTAAAAGCTAACGACTACGTCAAACACAATTTGGTTATCTGTACATTAGCTGGACGCTAATTCACTCAAACATGCTAATGTAAGTTTGTCTTTAGTTGAACTTTTAATGACCTTTAACAATGATAAGAGCAGATAAAATGTCAGGACCGTTCGGCGTTCAGTCTCCGATTGGGATAACAGGCCTCACCATGTCTCTTATTAGCGTATCTGAAGTAAATAAGTTGGATAAAGAGCAATTCGAATGGATTTTCGGTAATGTAGTGGAGCTATGCACGGATGCAGCCGTTCAGGTCCAGAAGAAAAGACCATTTAGTGACGTCGCAGCTCTGTGTAATGCGTTCCATGAATATCTGGATAGCCTTAGCATGGAAGGTAAGGAGATGACAGAGTATTACCACATAATAGTAAGTTTAGTTAGGCTGTTGTATTGCTTAGGTACCTACATTAAAAGGAATTATTAGCGAATTCAAAATTCCTCTTGGAATATCGCACGGTATTGTGTTCGGATTCGGAGGGCGCCGCCTCACAGTTGTCCGGATTTGAAAAAAGTCTGAGAGGTTAAAGCCATCAAATTGATTTGAATGTAATCTGCACAACAGAAAATCAAATTAAAAACATAATAAATTAAAAACCTTTTTTCATTTCCATCACCATGGTGAAAAAAATCGGATCGAAACTGAAATATTTTTTTTCTCGACGTGTATAAGAATATTGTTTATATCATACTTATACCATTCATAATTCTAATTTAAAACTACTTAATTCATATTTACTTATTTATGTAACCTTATACTTTTGTCATTAAAACAACCTACGAGTAACTACATGTGCAATAAGGTAGACTGACTTAAAAAAATACGTGACAGAGATTAATCGTACATGGTGAGGCGTGTGTTAATGATAATTTTGATATTGAATTGATAGCGGCCTCCTTTGATATGTGTAATTTATAATACAGGCCATAAAAAAGTATCTATGCTTTAATTACAGTAGGTAACATGTACTTAATGTAGTTTGTTATACCTGTCTGTCCAACATAATTATTTCTGGTATGCAAAGTTTCCGACTTGATACTGGAAACAGATTGTATATTTATACTAGTTGACCCGGCAGACGTTGTCCTGCCCGTTTCCTTTTTTTTTAATTTCTGATCTTTTAAACCTTCCCTGGACTTCCACGAATATCTCAAGACGAGTTGTCGAGTTTTAGCGAGACTAACGAACAGTAATTCATTTTTATGTATAAGAATTTATGCAGTCTATAATTTTTATATATTTATGCATGTTTGTACTGCATCTGTAATATTAAAACAAAAAATAAAGTTTTAATAAAACAAGTAAACATCGGGACATACAACAGGAATGTTTATAAGTAGGTAACAATCAAAAGTTCATAAATCATACTTTTTACTAAGCACAGATTTTATAACTGTAAAGCGAACAAATTTAATGGAATAACGTCTCATCTCATGTAAATATGTTAACTGAAATGAATAACATTATGTATTGTTTCAGAAAAGCTTGTCATTTTAAAACTCCATCCCGACCTTGCCGGCCGACTGGCGGCGCAGGGGGAGTTGACCAAGGAATCCACAGCAGAACAGCGAAGTGCTGGTCTGAACGACCTCACGGAGGAGCAGCGGTATACTATCAACACAAGCAATGAAAGGCAAGTATTCTCTTTTTTTAGTTTTCTCTTTCCGAAGACTGGTGTTAACTAGTTTTCATAGAAGAAGTATAAGAAACATCTAGGTTGATCTGTTTGTTCATAAACTAGCTGTTCATCTAATATCAGGTCGCTGAAAGGTTAAGGATCAGGATTCAAAAGTTCCAAACGAAGAAGTTGCTACAAATATAATAATAGTCCTCCTGGCCGATTTGACAACGGCGGCCAATATCAACAGAGATCAGCTAACTACGCATTACTGTGGACAAGTGTGAGCGCAATTCACAGGTGCACTCACTGTTCCTTCACTCTCAAAGTTCAGGCGCAGGACCAACGGCTTAACGTGCTTTCCGAGGCACGGGCGTGTAACACCGCCAACTTCCCGACTCCGAGCTGTTTTTGAACTCAGGACCTCTCGGATGTAAGGCAGAAACGTTGCCACTACACCAACGAGGCAGTACAAATATAACGGCATGCTTGTAATACAATTATAAATGTAGTATTTTGTTACAAAATCGCCTGTATCACAAGATACCGCAGTGTTTAACGTGACGTGCTGGCCACCGTACCTAGGCACTCAGACCGTTTCGAACTTTTTTGGCCATGAAATGCAAATATCAACGGCAAATAATTTAAACCACAGCCTCGGATCTTAAATCTTTTTTTGGCGAGTCGAAACCTGAAATATGACGCCCCCTCCCAAATAAAGATATTTTTGCCTTTATAATCTTTATAATTTTAGGTATCAGAAGGTGTCCACTAACAAATTGACATAAGGGCATAGACCTTCCCGAAATAATGTATCCATCGCCAGTGGCGTGGCTAGAAATCCAAGGGCTCCGGGGCAAAACATTCACAAGGGCCATCATTCGAAAAGACTTTTTATCAACTATTTACACGAGCGAAACGAGCGCTCGAAATTTTTGGCAATAATGTCTCTGAAAATACATCGAGGCCATATGGTTAACTTCGCAAGCGAAGCGAATTCCCAAGATTTTGTTTTTTTTAGGTTGCAAAAGTTAGTTAACGAGCAAAGCGAGCGTTAGAAATTTTCGGCTGTTATTATCTCTCAAAATATCATATAATTCGGGAGTACAGACTTCTAACTCTATGACCTCCCCGAATAACAAAACCGCCTGTAAAAGTGCGCAAGCGAAGCGCCCAAGATTTCAGTTCATCGGGCCCCCAAGCTTAGTCAGGGGCGCCCTCGGACTTTTTGACTATAAATAAGACTTTTTTGCAATTCTGTCAATTTAGTCACTGATTCATAAAAAAACTCAAAATCTAGTAGCCAAATTTGCAGATACAGGATATTTTAATAAAATCACCCTGCGCATTATTTGTAACCACAAAAAATAAAACCCTACCTCAGCTTCGGATCGGATTTGTCGGCTGGTGCCAAGAAAAAGCTGCTCGAAAGATCAGTCATCCGCACTTTCCCGCTCTGCCCCTCTGTAGCTAAGCCATTTTTATCGCGTTTCTGTGTGAAGTTAAATACTACTATGTATGCTATAAAAAATGTGTAAGTAATATTTTTAAATCAAGTAATTTTTTTTTAATATCAAATAACCTATCGATACATAATATGAAAAGCTTTAAATTGATGTAAAAAGAACGTAAATTGAGTTGATATGTATAAACTGTAGAGATCTGCGATTCCCGAGGGTGAGCGTTGAACTATGCTTGTGCGCCTTGCGAATAAAATGTTTGTACCTGGCCTGCCTAGTGTGGGTTAAAGTTAAAGAAATAATGAGTAGTCCATTATTGTCTGTAAAGTGTGAATTTTGCCGCCCCCTGAACGTGCCGCCCGGGGCACGCACCCCGGCTCGCCCCCCTGAACCCGGCCTTAAGCCACACTAGCTATGTCTTGCGGTTAAAGAAGCCGTTTTCTCCGTATACCATAGGAACCGTAAAATTTTACGCGATAAAGTACCTTTTAGTTTATTCCAGGTTGTAATCTATGTTCCAAATTTCAGTTAAACCGGTCAAGTAGTTTTGGCGTGAAAGAGTAACAAACATCTATACGGATAAACTTTCGTGTTTATAATATTAGTAGGATGTAGTTTCTTTTATATTCCTCCATTTCTGGTGCTATAACGAACACCCTGACCTGACCTGAACGGAACCACCAGCCGATTTTTGTTCTGCTCTGACAAGATTTACTTTGGTGCATTATTTTGTGATGGAACGATGCACTGCAAGCTGCAAAAGCCATCTGTTTTGTTCAAAGGAACTAATTTTTTTTTGTAGGTAATGCTGGCAAAAGCACTTGCCTCCCAAAGTTCACTTAAGAACCGCTAGGTGGCTCTACAAATTATCGCAACTCCACTTTTAACTAGTGCCAGAGGGCGCTACTATCTCACTCATTCATTTCGGGAATTTTTAGGAAGCCCAAAAATAAGTGCATGTCTTTTAATTTGATTGCAGATACAAATCAAAGTTTGGATTCCCATTCATAATTTGCGCTAGAGAAAACAAGGTGCAGTCCATAATCAGCGGGCTGCAACAAAGGTTCCACAGCACTCGAGAACAAGAAATCATTACTGGTATAAATGAAGTGAAGAAGATTTGCAAACTGAGGATACAAGATATTGTGAAGGATGATTGACAGATTTAATTTTTAATTAAAATATTTTATGATTTTGAGCATATTTTATTTCTTTCTAGCAGTCACCTAAAATATCATAAGTTAAATTCTTTCTGTACTTGTTAAAACTGATTTTCTAAGGAAATTAAGTGACTTATTTTTCATGAAATGACACGAAAGTAATTTTTTAAATTTAAACACTAAGCTATGGATTGTTGTTTATTAAAAAGTATTCCAAGAAGATATTATTGTTACATAGAATGAGCCTACCCTTAACTAATTTACAAGATTCCAAATGACCTTTCAACCATGGCATGAGGTTGGCCAGCAACTTCGCAGAACTCATGAGTGTTGAGGATATCTTCAAAACCAATGTCGAGGTACCGGCCTGTAAGCACTTCATGTTGTAAGTTTGAGCTTTGCATGAATGGCAAACGACCAACCTGGAAAGTGAACATGTAATGTGAATTAATTTATATATTAAAGAATGATGCATATTAAAAAAACAGGATTGCAACAAATATAAAACTGCATCAAGTGTTCCATTATTTGCATTTAATTGTTTGGACATTTCTTTTTTTTTTTTATATATGAATAACCAGACGTTTGGCCGCGATCTCACCTGATGGTAAGCGACGATGCGACCGAAGATGGATCATGTCTGGCTATTAACAGCCTATTCACTCTTTTCTTGAAAGCATCCAAATCATAATGAAAAAATCCGGAAATATTTTAGGCGGCAGCAAATTCCACTCCCTAGTCATACGCATAAGGAACATAGATGCAAAACGTTTTGTACGTAATGTAGGCATGTCTACGACATAAGGGTGGAGACCTCGACTGCGTCTTGTGTCCCGGTAGTGAAAGGGGCTGGTGAGGGTAATTCGTGAAATTACTTCGCACACTCCCCGAAATGTAGCCTGTAGAACACTGAAAGACACGCCACTTCACGCCTGTGATCAAGGCTTTGCAGCTTGCGTTCACAGAGTTCAGCATCTCCAATAATTCTAATTGCTCTCTTTTCTATTGATTCTAAAGCAGCCAGCTGATATTTGGTAGATCCATCCTAAAGGCGGCAGCAGTACTCCATGCAACATCGGACCTGAGCTTGTTAGAGTTGCAGAAGCTGCACCGGCGTGAAGTACCGCCTGAACTTTGAGAGAACTCCAAGTTTTCTAGCTGCAGTTTGGGCTATAGATTCGATGTACTGGCCGAAATTTAAATTGGATGATAGCTGGACCCCTAGAAGCCGCAAGTTATCGGTGACGGGAACAGGTACAGCCCGGAAAGTCGGAGCCAGAACAAAATGGCTCTGTTTTGTGGAGAACAAACACGCCTGTGTTTTGGAGGCGTTAAACGTCACTAGATTGGCATCACCCCAATCAGAGATAGCCTGAATAGTGCCGTTCAAACGCTCTACCATGGACTCTCGGCAAGACCAAATCTCCTCACTGCTGGCTCCAGGTCTGGAAAAATATCTATCGACAACTGTGCTATTGTCTGCATACCCAACGATACCGGGCACTAGCAGATCATCGATATGCAACAGGAAAAGAGTTGCCGATAGTACTGACCCCTGAGGAACACCGGCATCAATGGCATGAAGATCCGACGAGTATCCTTCTAGGACTACTCTTATTGAACATTCACTCAGGTAGTCTGAAATCCATTTGCAGAGGCCAGCAGGAATACCATAGGAGGGAAGCTTGCTTATAAGGCTTGCGTGCCAAACCCTGTCAAAGGTCTTCGAGATATCGAGGGACACAGCTACAGCCTCACCATGCCTCTCAATGGCCTCACTCCAATAGTGTGTGGCATACACTAGAAGGTCCCCAGTAGACCGGCCTGGCGAAACCCATACTGTCCTTCACTGAGAAGAGGTCATTTCTAATGTAAATGAGTATGTGCTCTCTGGCTCCATAATTTGCACTATGGTTATAACTTTATAATAACATAAAATGTGTTTATTTGGTTATATCACCAAAGAAGTACTCACCTGACTAGAAAACTTCTTTTCCATTGTCAGCTTCAGAGGGGCATGAAGGCCTTGGATGTTACGAAGCATGGCCATATTCATTTTTTCTTCATTCATGTGGTACTGAAATTACGCATATTTTTTATGTTTCTGTTTGAAAGGAACTAAAACTAGTCATATCAAATTTGTACTCACATTTCTCTCGGAATTCTGTAAAGGGTGAGATACACCTATCTTCACTTTGGTCGCTCCAATACCGGCCACCATAGGATCTGGGATCCCGAAGGATCCTTCCTTTGGCTTTCTGATCTCCACATGTTCAGGTTTAACTTTAATGGATGGTAGACCGAAACTCTGGAATTAATTAAATAAAGCACTTTAAACTTCTTACTCGAGTGAAAAAGTGTTTGTCATCCTTGTTTCATCAACTAGTTTAACCTCGAAATATACGTACCATTTTGATCCAATCTCGGGGAGTTTCACGATTCAAAAAGATATGATTATTAAAAATATTTCAATTAATTCAGTAAATAACAAAGAAGAAACCTGACTGAATAAATTCAGAAATTCTGACGCCGCAAACTAAAGGCCTGACTGACAAGTTTTTTGTTGAATGAACTGTCAGTCACTTCAGTCAGTGTCAGACTGACACTGACACTGTCAGTCTGTCTGTAACCAAGAATAGACTACTCCACAATTTCCACAAAGTACTTTTTTATATAGGGAATAGAGACTTAACTTCAGGGTTTTTTTGGGCAAGGTGCACTAGCGACATCTATGTTTGTCAGATGGCAACTTTATTGTACTGTATCGTACTGTAGGTGTACCTACACTCTTCCTATTTCCTTATCCTTCTTTTTAGTTTTTTAGGAAAATAATGTATGGATTAATAGTATTTTTAAGCAGTTTACTTGAGCTCTATCAAATACATACATTAATAAGAAAATAAAACAAAAAATTTCGAACAATACAGTACCTATATTTCAGAAATCAGAATATTTATTTGCACAATGTACATTACATTGGATGGCTGAAGGCATGCAAATGTTAGTAGGTACGTTTCAGTATAACTGTTACAGTACAATACACAATTCATTCACTGGAGTGTCTGTCTCAAATCCTCAAATCAGTCACTATACAAGCTATCACCATTTTACTATGCTATCACTGTCGTAGTTTTAATACTAGTTTGGAGGAGCAGGAACAGGGCTCGACTCAAAAAACAGCTTAAACAAGACAAGATTAACTTGAAAGCACAAAATACAGAAAAACAACGAACCGCACCGCACAACGAACGAAATTTTTCTGCAATGTCAGTCAATGTCAACAAAGTCAGTCAAAGTGACACGACTTGACATTCAGAGCAGAAAAAATGAGGTTCTATGACCGGGGGTAGAAATTGTCTGTCTATTAATGTAAGTGACATGAGACATCTATAGTTTTCCGACGGCAACTTTTGCAGTTTAGTACTTTATATTACTGTCAGTAAATTAATTCTATGATTGTAGGCCCTGGACTACTCTCTAGTAGTAACATTCTTCCCTAAGGGGAAGGCAACGGTCAGAGCCAGACAGCCAAGTCTTCATTTAAGTCTTATATTTAGTTAATTCATAAAACTACTTTCTTTCGCCTACTAGGTACTTACAAACTAAACTAACCTAAGCCTTAACCTTACTTATTGAAATGCGAGGTTGGTTCACAATGCTCAAAAAAAAGGAGTTTTGCGTGGGAATATCGATCGGATCAGTACGGAGCACCTTACTGTATTTCTTAAATTTACTCCATTGTTTTCCTTCAGGAGCACATTAATACACCACAAAAATTAATGAAGAAAATTAAGAAACAAACAGTACATCTTACTCCCTTCGTTTCCCGCGTTAAACTCCACTGTCAATGTCAGTGTCATGGCAGTCAATTGTCAACGTCACCTTTTTTTTAAATAAATGATATAGTGCTGTACTACTTTACTGTACTGTGCTACTCTACTTTTCAATTGAAGTCAATTGAAATAAATAAACTTTTATATAAATCGTATTAATTAGCGTGTACACTTAGTAGAGTCGCAATTCGGGTGAGGTGCAAGCTATTCGGTTACAGGAAATGATGTTTATTGGACCACACCCGTTGCGCCTACCTTGGCAACGTCACCTGGACTGTCCAAGAAACGAACTTTACACTGTTTTTGATTTGTCAAATTGGATTGATCAGATTTCAGATCATATTGCTATTATGATGAATAATTTTAGTTCCTTCTTAACCTATTTCTACTCTTCTTCTTCTCTTAGTCTATATTGAAATTTCAAAAAAAATAAAGATCGAAAAAAAATTTACCTCTACCGCGAGTGTCGGTCAAGTTGCCAAAACTACAAAAAAACGTATTTGTTTTTGTTGTTCATTGTGATGTTATCTCAAAACATTTGAAACGGACATGGTTGATAAAATAGTCAGTAATTCATAACTAGACGTGCGAAGCGTTTTGCGAATATACGTACCAGACATTCATACGCCTGAATTTTACCTTTTGTACGTAGTTCACTGTATAAAATACAATTATTGACAGTTCAGTTGTTCAGAAGTATTAATTTATCGATGTTTCCAATATATTTGACAATATGAAAAACCTTGTTAGGTTTACTGAATTGCTCTAGTTTATTTGAAGCTATGATAATAGTTATGCTACTGATATTTTACAAGAATATCCGTAATGCTGCAGGAAACCTATAAGAAGGACCTAAGTTTTGTGAAGTGGTCATAAGTAGAATATTTCGCACTATCTCTAGATATTTCTGTATGAGCAAGTTTTGATTCAAGCGAAAGTAAAATTAATTTTTTTGAAGTTTAGAAAGTAAATAGCACAAATCTATACGGGATTCGAAACTTGCCAATCAGTAATCAGCATCGATATCGATTGCTTTATGGATTCATACGATAAGATTGTATTGATTACGTACGAAATAAGCATGGACATCACTAAAGTGACTCTCTTTTTTTTTTTTTTATATTGAGATTTTAATGAGATTTTAGGATTGACAGGCCAATTTAACAGTAATGATTGTACCAGAGATATTCTTCAATTAATAGTATTTATATTTTCTTGGGTTTCCGGAATCGCATAGATTTAGAATATCGTTATCTAGACAGCACGTTCAGTACCTAACCCCTAACCACTACAGTCAATCAAACTTTCCGTAAATTTTTATAGATGGCGTTACTTGTGCGAAGTTTTGAATTTTCTTTAACTTCCAGGATTCTTTTTCGTGATTTCTTGCTTTTGTGACGGACAGTCTTTTGTCAATTGTCATTTTATAGTGTCAACTGTATCAGACGTTAAGCCAATTTTGTCATAGTTTACAAAACCTAATATTTCTTTTCATAAAACTTGTAGCGTAAACCAACTAAAAAATGGCAGCCCGTGGGGGCACAAAAAAAGAACTGGTAAGCTATAAATTTTACAGATTTTAATCACTATGTAGTAACTTAAAATTAATAAATGGAAAGGCATAGTTTATTTGCTAAACTCGCATGCACACTTTTAGGATATATTTTTGATTGATTGACATAACTATTGCGAGCAATATTGCGAGTGTTTTGTGTAATCTATACATAATCATATTGAATTTGTGGTTGTACTTATAATTAAACAAATTAAGATTATCTATGCTCAATGTTGAAAGGATCCCGAGGAGCAGATGAAACGCAAGTTTCGCGCCAAATGTCTGTTTCGCGCGCTCGGCCGGCTTGTCATGGCGAACACGTACTGGCTAGCAGAAGCTGTCGATCACTACGAGGGTTTCGAAGACGTGAAGCGGAGAGTCGAGCAAGCTGTGCGGGGCAAAGCAAAGAAGAAACAACTTCTGAATATTAATGTACGAAACATTGGTTAGAGGTATTTGTAGTAAAAGCCTTGGCCGAATGGTTTTAGAGTTTTGACGTGACAACGTTTTAAATTAGGTTGTGGCTCGCAGTCACTCATGAAAAAGTGTAACGCCCGCTCACGTCTGTTACGATGAGTCACCGAAAGAGAGAGAGGCCCGCCGCGCCGGACCGGCGAATGCCTTGCGTCTCTCTCCCACTCAAACATGATCGGTCCGCCGCGCGCGCAGCACTAGAGAATTAGGCGCGTTGAAAAGACGTTGTCACGTAAAATCTTCGCCCGTAAAACCGACTTTACAGGCAACCGTTTTTAGAGTTGATTTTAGACCACAGTCAGGCATGATGATGCCTGATTTGTCTTATGAATGGATTGCAATGGCGTGCATTCCATACAAGCAGTTAAGCAGTGCCTACCTCATCATTATGTCTATTTTTCAATTCAATTCAAATCATTTATTTCAATCTCTTGGATCATAATGTCATAAAGATACATTTCATAAACACAATCATAAAAATAATTATTTCACAAAACATTAAATCCATATTACAATATAGCTGCATAAACTAAGCTACAAAACAAAACCATTTTTGTGTACATATGTGAAAAACTCGTCAATTTACACGTATTAGTACCACGCGCTTAAGTAAAAACCGAAAATAATCAGGCAGTAGGCTGCCGAGTGATTGCTTGCTAGATACACGCACACATTTGAAATCCCGTCTCATACCTACAACGACACACATACAAATTAAAAACCCGAACAAAATAAAAATGACACATTGTTCATGCAACTCAAGGTGACAGGTGACAAACGCATTTTATACACTTATAGTAGGCATGCATACTATCCCCCCCTGTCGGATCTCCACCTTGTCGTGGTGGGGGGGCTCAGTAACCGTGGCTTCGCCACCCACGGTGAAGCTAAGAGGGATCCCGGGAGGGGACGCTCCGCGTGGGCTTGGGACGGCCTGCGCAGGATGCGTCCAAGGGTGCGGGTGTGGGGGACAGTTTTGGCTGTCCCTCGCAGTCGGGTGCGGTCGCGGGAGGAGAGTCGTCTCGGTGTGTCGTTGCCGTGCGGCCTATCTCCCGCGACCAAACGGGGGCGCACCGTTGGATGGCGCTGCGGTGGGGCCGCAGAGGAAGAGGAGATGCGGTGTGTCGTTGCCGTCCTCCCTGTCCTCTGCGGCCGTGTGGGAGTTAGTTTTGGTGGCGGAGCCCAACACCTTGCTCCGCCGCCAAGGAGTTTGTGGCCCTCGGGCTATCCGCCGGGGTGCCGTGGTGAATGCTCACGCGACCCCATGGCACCCCCCACAATGGCGGAGTGGTGGAAAGCGCTGTGGTTTTAGTGGGTATTACGGCCTTGCACACCAGCCGTTGAGTCCCACATACCCCCCTGCAGATGTGTGGGGGGCATGCGTAAAAGCATTTCCACAGCAAGAAAAAAAAAAAAAAAAAAAAAAAAAAAAGGCATGCATACTATCCTTTCTCTGTCAGTTCACTAATGAGAAGTATTTTTGTCCTACTCGTGCAGCGACGTAGAATACTTCGAAATCTAATCAAAACCGCCATCTTGTATCGGGTAATTGAGCTAATAGTTACAACCCTATAATAGTAGCTACCCAATACTAGATGGCACGACTGCAGCTGTTTCCTGCGCCTAGAATTTTCTTACTTTTATGAAATAAAACTTCACAAATGATTTATTTCTATGATCAAAATAAATGATAATTTTATAATTTAAATCCTTAGCATTTTCGTGTGAAATTAAGTTGTGCTAGTATGATTTTTTGTTTAAAAGTAATGCAAAAATTGTTTTTAAATACATTTTTCGCCGACCATTTTTTTTCTATGTAGTTACTTTCGACTTCATCTTCGCGAGTGTTTAGAATATTGTCATTTACTAAAGATTCGGTTATTAGGTGCTTTCCAAGTGTAGAAAAGTGTTTCTAAGTTTTGTTTTGCATTCGAAACGATGGAGAAACTGCAGTGTACCGTTTGTGATGGCAATTCTAGTGTTTGTCTTGAAAAGTTACGCGCACAAAATAACAATTATCAACGACTTTTCTCAAAGCCGCTATGGGTATCAGTTAAATGATATGTCATTATGTATTTATTCATTCATTTCCTTGATGCCTGTGGTGGTAAATTAAATCATCAATTAAAGAACATAAATTGCACAGATTAAGAAATCTTGGTAAGTCATTTATTGTTTTGATGGTGTTACGCCGTCATTTCCCAGAGCTGTTACTCAAAATTTGTATATGCCTACTTAAATAAAAATTTAATGCGCGCCCCTGATGGATTGTATATATTATCCGTGATTGTAATAACCGGATAACCGGATTCAGAGAGATAATTTTCATTCGATTTCAGGATAAAGCTCTTTTGAACAAGCCAGCTGAAGAGAGAACCGATCAAGAGAAAAAGTATATTTACCGTATTATTGGTGGATTGAAATGTTTCAAACGCTACCCAAATGTAAGTTAAGTTTGGAACTTTGTGTAGTTAATTCTTACATTTTGTCTGAGGTCGTTATTTAACGCTCAGTAAGTACCACTTGTACTGTAACGCAACATGTCCGTCAAAAGCTGTCCTTTCTTATGTAGCCCAACCGTTTAATCTTATTGGCTTGCAACCTTTCAAATTGTATATCTATAAATTGTGTCTAAAATAGTTCAGCACTGGATAGCTTAGTTAGGGACCCCACACATAGCCTATGCTAGTTAACTCATTAGTTCAAATTAAAGGGCGATATCGCAGATAGAATGTACCTATTCCGAGACACTAAATAGGTTTTATTAACTTGATTAGCACGTGAAAAAGAAACTGGCAGCTGTAACATACTTCAAGTACTACAGCCCGGGGCGTCCTATAGTCCGTCAGCATCATGAAGCTCACGCCTTGTATTTTATCGTCACCGGTGACGTCACCGTCAGCCAGATGATCTACGACGAGCTCCTCTCGAAATACGTGTCGGTGGACATTGGCGTTATGCACGCAGGGGACATGTTCGGAGAAGTTTCCCTACTGCATAACATACCGAGAACTGCAACTGTGACTACCACTGGTTATTATTGCATAGTTTCTGTGTTTGTAGTTAAACCGGTACTTTAATTATCTTGTCGCCGATCCATAATTTAATCGTAATATTAAGCTCAAGTAGATAACTTCGTCAGGTTATAAGTAACTTAAGTAACTTTCAGAAATACCTTACATCAAAAGTTGTATAAGATACGTGCCGTAATAACATTAAATACATTCATATTTCATACCAATTTCTTGCGTGACAAATTCGTTAACTCACACGTTATTTCCACCCACAAAAATAGGGCAGGAGTCGATTCCGTGTTGCACTGTCTCATCGGATTCGATCAAACTAAACGCCTTAGAAACCGATTGTAAATATTTACTAAGTAGCGACACAACGTAACCTTAACTTGCGTCGCCAAGGAGTCAGGCTTTTGTTCATCTTGTAGGTCACTGTGAGTTGCTTGCGCTGATGAAGGAAGACTTTAAGAATGTGCTCCAAGCATCTGTTCAGAAGCAATGGGATGAAGTGCGCGACGCCATGTCGGCTTTTACATACTTTGATGCTCTGGATGAGGTAACTTTGTGGTTTCTAATATAGATATTGAGATAAGTGTATTTTTACTAGTTAGGCTGTGACGTTACTAACTTTTGCGATATAATAACAACTATTTTGATATGATAAAAAAAGACAATGGAAATCTTTCTGTGCTCGGCTATGGAATCATGTAGTAGGCATATTAAAATGATAAAAATACCGACTTACGAATAAAGGAATTAGCTTAATCCAGTAGATGGCCGTAACAAAAAGTAATAACAATGCTAGTCGTTTTGATTGACAGGTGGCCAGACGTGAAGGTTGTATAGTGGCAAAAATGAAGTCGTACGAAATAAACGAAACCCTGCTAGGCGATGGCGTGGGTGTGGCCAATTTCGTCTACTTTATACTGTCGGGTCGTTGCCAGATGATTGAGACCGTTCAAGTGGTCGTCACTACCCACTTGGGCAAGAATTACTATACGCTCTATGATCCGTATGTAAGTATCTACGAAGTTTCATTACATTCTGTAGTTCCAAAAAATATGTAATTGCTCAGCGATTCCAAATCGACCGCACAGTCTTCTTACGTACCTACACGTGTATCGAACGCTGATGAACCTTTTTACATAATTGCCATTACGTGACGTGTTGATTTTCATGATGGCTGGATGAGATACCACACCATACTTAATTTAATTAAGTGACTTTTAACTTTTATGAAAAACAAACTAAACTTCAAAGAAGTTGTAAAGTAAAAATTGTAAGTGATAAGTTTTATAATCATCATGATAAATGCAGGTACCGGAAGAAGAAAGTGAGCAAGATTTTGACCAGAAATATTTCGGAGCTTACAAAAACCTTAATAAGGAGAGCAAAGAGAGCGGCGATAAGAGCAGAGATAGTAAAGAGTCACGAGTTTCCAAAATCACCTATGAGCAGCAGCCACCGTCTGACGGAACTCCAAGATCACCAGACCTGCCTAGAACGTCCAGCATACTGAAACAGAAGGGAGACAGCGTGCAGATGGCTGTTGATGAGACGGAGGAGAAAAGGGCAAGTGACCAGAGTGAGTCGTTCAGAGAGGAACGGACGTCTTCTATTAAATCGCAAGTTCTGTTCCAGCCGTCGATACAAACGCGTCCATCAGTCAGGTTAAAAAAATATTTTTTAAACTAGTAATTCCAATCACAGTCCCAGGTTTATAAATAGGTAACTTTTACCCGCGACTTCGTCCGCGTTAGCGAGTTTTTTTTCGAATGCGTTGTTTTTCTGTAATACCAATTTTATCCCAATATAATTTAAACCTTTGGTTATTTAGGAGTGAAAGCGATCAGATAACCCGGAAAGTAATTTTTCCCATGGGAATGCGTCATTTTCCCGCGGTAAAAAATAGCCTATGTCCTTTCTCGGGTATCAAAATATCTCCATCCCAAATTGTATGCAACACTGTTTCAGTAGTTTAGGCGTGATTGAGTAACACATAGACAGAATTACTTTCGCATTTATAATATTAGTATGGATGTTAAGCTTTCCCTGTTACTTTCAGATTGAGCGTGCTTCCTGAAATTCCAGAGAAACCGGCCAATCTTCGAACTTATTTTATGCAGGTAACAAACAAGTTTCTTTTTTTTTTAAATAAAGTTGACACGTTGACCATTTAAGGAGAGGGTGCATTTATTTGATATAAATGATTGAGAAAGCAGGGTCTATAAATGGCTCAAGTATAAGACAGAAAACTCGTTGATCAGATATATATTTAGTGGTGATACAATCCGCTAATTTGTTTTCTGCCAGTTTGTTTTGGAGAGCTATTTGCTTGATTGCAAAGGGTTCCAAAACCGAACTCAAATAATGGCCCATTAGCTATACTTCGCGGGGCCTATCAATGGCAGAGCTCTGTCATCGGAAAAAAAAATAGCTTACTATACTTTTAAACGCTCGAAAGTAGATGATTAATGGAAGCATATTTACAGGTGTGCCAACTAAACCCTGGCTCCAGTTTTGGCTTTGGTGAGAACATGCGAGATCGAAGGATCGTTGCTTTGACTCCAGTCGACTGCATGCTTCTACCCAAGATATGGTTACTCCAGCGGAACACCGCCAATATTTGGACTCGCATCCAACACTACCTGGAAAAAAAGGTGTGTTAATTACCTTTAAAAGTCATTACCTATTCATTTTAGCGCATCCATTTTGTGCTGTTCAAATTTAAGATTTGTCTATTTGCACTCATAAATTTAGGTTGTTTTGCTTTGCAAATAATATGTAGGAATCCTACGGACAAAGTTTATCTAACCAACCGAACGTGTATTTATGGATATCTTATTGGGCATATACGTACATAGACTAATCGGATAAGTTAGGTAATATAATTCAGTCGTGACTTGTGTCGATTCTAAATCGAATGTTAATACGGTACTCAATTTATTCTATGCATGAGCTCATTTGCCGTTAGATAGGTGAATAGCTAATTACGGCCTCCCACTTCAGACGGGTAATAACACAACGATTGTATTTATTAGATCGTAGAGCCTTAAGTTGAAATATTTGAATAAATCTTAACAATCTTTACATTTTTGTATGTAAAACGTGGTTAGAGTTTCACTTCTATTGCGTCCACTGTTGTTGAATTGAAACAATTGATAAATCGTCTTTATTTATATGAGAATTCACGTACATATTGTACTGATGTTTACATTATTAACTCAATGTTCTTTCCCCTAGATACCAACAAAGAAGCAACTTTTCAAAGATTTCGTAGCCCACCGTCGCTGGCAGGAGTTCCGCGAGCAGATGGTGACTGATGTTGTTTCCAGGTCTAACACCGTCAACTGGACTTCAGTCCACGATGTCCCCTACTCCATCAGGATGGAAGAAATGCTTGATATTTGACGCAGCACCGTTTTAGTAACCCATTCCTTTGAATAGAAACTGGAACGTTGTTTTCTTAACTTTACGCTTCTTATCTAAATTTGATTTGTTATTAGTATTCGTTATAATTGTAACAATGTTTTTTTCTTAAAAAAATATACACATTTGTTGCTGTCGTATTGTTTTGTTATGAACTGTTCATATTTAGGTGTATTATTTACTTATCTACAAAACCTGATGTTCTGACTCGGTGCAAACATATTGATTGCTCATTGTTAGCCATATAAGGTGCTGCTAAGAAATGTTGGTTCGGTTTTGCGAGGGCGGATGAGGCCGTGTATTTAGTAGGAAGGAGAATAGTTATCTTCGTTATCTACCTTTTGTAAGAAGCGTTCAAATTGAGGTTTTATCAAAGTATCTACCAACCTGTTTGTTGCCGCCATGTTTACCTGGGCCCTTAGATCGAACCAAGAGGAGGCAGATACGATATGAGCTAGTCGCGGGCAGTCCTACTAAGCCAAGTCCATACCTGCGCCGCTCCTAGTCGACAGTACTGCGAGTTTTTACTTACACAATATGCGTGCATGCGCGTGTGCAGCCCATTTTTATGTTGATGATTGTAAGGTAGTACCATTTCTTCCACTGTTTTTTGGTTAATCTAAGCCTGGACCTTAACTTGTTTTACATTAAATATGGATATCGATGTCAATATTGCAGTAGACTTCAGTAGAGCCGAAACAAGCCATATCCTAAAAACGGTTTCAACTGAACGGCTGAAATTATAATCAGCTTGTTTTTTTAATTGATGACGTAAAGCTTACAATGCAAATTAAATTTAAATTACATCAGAAGCTCTCCGTCTGGTTGATTCCATAATTCACAGAAACATGTTAATTATTATTCTACTAGTCACGCTCTCACTTTGTTAACTAATAGGCAACAGGTTTCTTTAGTTTTTTTTGTTTTTATCAGGTTGAACAATATGATAAATTGCCCTAACGCCTAACACTAAAATGCTATTAGACTCTGCAGTGACAAATCTTCAGAGATCAATAGCACTGGAATAGGTATTCAAAACAGTTTTAGGTAATGAACTACCATGTGGGCATCAAACACTAGTCAGGCAGGTTTATAGGCTGTCCTTGCAAAAACAATAACTTAAAGGCGTAAGATGTAGCATCGATTATACGCGTGGCATGGGTTTAAGATAAATTCATCATATCCAGTTCATCACCTTAAACATTTAACGAATATATTCTACAATATATTCTTGGAGACTCTATCTAACAGAACATAAGGCTCAACACAGTAAGTTATTTATAAAGGATTGGCTAGCTGCAGTACTTTACGATCTAACTAAATTGAAGTTAATTATGTTAGTATTAAAATCCTTAACATTTGTGAAATTAAAACGCACTTAAAGAAAAAATGGACTGGCTCAGGCGGGACTCGAACCTGCCACGAAAATATTATAGTCACGGTAGCTCAATTGGTAGAGCAATCGCCCGGTATGCGAGAGGTTTGGGTTCGAGTCCCGCCTGTGGCAGCTCGTTTTTCTTTGAGCTTGTTTTAATTTCACAATGAAAAGAAATTTTCATTGTTAAAAAATGCTAAAAATTAAGTACTAACACTTCATTTTTGTAAGTGTTTGCTTTCTTTAAGTTTTGCCATGCATTTTCCATTGAGAAATTACTATCGGTTAGAAAACTGCTTGAAACGGAATGACGGAACTGTCGTTTGACGGCTCGCACGTAACCAAGGCAAGCGGTTTTGGCGGGAAGCGCCTACGTGAAATCGCTTGTGGTTCGGTCGGTACAGTCAGCCACGCTCGCTATACATTCGACCGCAGTGCACCGCGAGAAACGACCGCGCGATAACCCGACGACAGCCACGGCTGATCGAATCTCGTCCCTTGATAATGTAAATAAACAAACTGTATAATTATCATAATAACGATCATTATTTGTTTTGACGGGCAAACTAAGAACTAGCCGATCGGCTTCATTCATCGACTTACATCGGATACACCTCTGGGTAAGTTTATTAATATTTTGATATCAATTATTATACGAACCTTATCATAGCATAAACACCTAGATTTTATGATTCCTTAATTTTGAAACCTACTTATTTTTCAATAAGTAATAATATACAAACACAAATTCTTTTTGATAATCTATTATGAAAATAATAAATGAAACTACTTTCCTAAAACACGGTGTTTATTAGGTACTAACTGTTGTTAGACTATCTCGACAAATATAAATTGGATACATAGTTATTTCAAAGACAAGACACAACAGGCTCATATGGTCTTTTTTAAAGTTACCATGCCATGATAAAACGGATATCCACAAGCTTAGACATCTATTCCATTCTCACCTTTCTTTGTAACTTGGCTTAAATGCATGTAGATAATCGTTATGCTAGAAAATCCGAATCAGTACATCAAGATTATACTTTATGGGTGAAATTGATTTGATTGTGGAGTCTGAACTAGGCTTGGGGGCCTATAAACAAAGCGCCAGCACTCTCCTCCACATCCATCAGATACAGACCAAATCTCCCAAATAATTAGCAAAATAAGTAATTGATATCACTGTCCGCGTTAACACACAGAAAACACCCGTTGCGAGTAATAACATAATAGTTTATATTACATAGTTACCTAGCTCTTATCTGTTCTCGAAACATAATGATGAAGGTGGCATTGAGTGTTAATTGACTTAAAATATGTTGTAAGTGAAGTCACCTGCTCTGATTGCTTCATTTCAAAGAATTCTGTTGCAACAGTCTCCACAGAATGATTTGCGTTATTGAGATTTATTGGTTTCGTGTTAAGAGATGTCTAGACGAAACCGTATTTACAGGCAAATACTCGTAGAAATTATAAAGTACTAGCTATTTACCTACTATCTTCATTTATGCACTGACACCCAGTTTTCAGTAATAAACTGTAAAAGAACACTACGTTCTCGTTAATCGGATGGCGCAATAAAAAAAACTTTAAAAATATCCCCACCCTGATTTTATCGGATTGAAAAAAAAGGTCTGTGAACTTTTTTGATCCAATTAGATAAATGGTGGACTCAAAATAAGATAAACATGTGGATGACTTTATTTTAAGTATGATACTTTCGTCTTTGATCGGCCACTCATGAAGGGTGAAAACTTATCTTTTAGTAATGTTTTATGATGAGTGTTTTACGTGAAAGCAGTGTTTTTTTTTGGCTGTTCAATACGCGTGAGCTTGTCAAGGTTCTAACGAATATCTTATAAAATGCACTGACATCAGTTTTGAAAAATGGTCTTTGTATTTCAACTTTTCAAGGCTTCCAGCAATTAATTGCAAGCTTTTATATTGATGTGTATAAACTTAAGGATATCAATAAGTTTATCTATTTATAATAACAACGGCGACCTTAACATATAGGATCTGTTAGTTCCTGTATTGCCTGGTGGTAGTCATCTATTCATATTGAATTAGTCGATGACAACATCTAGGCAGGTTAAGAGTTATCAGTGAATGAGCTCAATTGAACACTACTTTAGTGATAAACAAAATTATACATTAACTAATTTCTATACCTGTGAGTCCTGTGACTATGTGACGTCGGAAAAAACTAAAGTAATATTTAGGTAGGTAGATAGGGTAGGTAAGAATAGTTCGCAAGGTGAATTGTATTTTCGTGTGTCGACATCATCATAAAAATCTTCGGATGAATAAGTTTAGTTATGCTAGTAGAGTTACAATGGTACAATGGTAAGTGGTAAGTTTATTGTAATTAGAAGTCAGTGACATTTACACAAAGAGCGATAAAACATAATGAATTTTATTAAGTTTTAATGATCCTGATAGATAAATAAGTGGATGCTAACTTTTGGAAAACGAACTAAGTCGACGCCATAGACGGTACTGCTTTGATGACAGGATGGCCGAGTGAATTAAAATTTACCTTAAGTTTGACATTAGTTAAAAAAGATCTTGGTCCATAATCTTAAAAATTTTCCAGACTGAAGAACATGAACAAATTATTGAATATTCTTTTTAGCAGATAATATAAAAGAAAAAAACATCTGAACTTGTCATTATTTTAACAAAATTTATGATAAATGTGACCAGAGTAGAATACTCGTACCTATAGGCTTAAGAATAGTTAATAACTCTGCATTTCTTATCCGCCAATCCTACACCCTCTTACACCACAATATTTCACCATCGTAAAATTATAAACTCTTAAAAATCCAGTAAATATTGCCTTAGCTAATATTCGTCAAAACTTTGACATATACATTAATAAAGACTTTAAAACAAAAGAATTATGTCGGATTAAGATGACCGTCCCTGACTAACTTGTCCTCTTAGTTCCTCGTTTCAGATTGTTAAGCTAGTCGTCGCAATTTATGTTTGCATGCAAAATAAACATAACTCGTAGTATTTTATTTGTTAAGTATTTTTTCGCGTTTACAACGCTATAATTTGTAAAAATATTTCTCTCGGGTGTTTGAGGGTGTCTCCCACAATCATTGATGAAACATACGCTGGCTCAAAGCGTTAAAAAGCACTTACAAAATTCAACGACTCCATTAAGGTTCTCGGTAGCTCAGTGGTCAGAGCATTGGACCGGACTTCCAAAGGTCGTGGGGTTCGATTCTTCCCCGATGACCGGAGCCGAAAAGAATTTTTTAAGTGTTGTCTTTTCGAAAATAACTCGTAGTAGTAGAGTTCGCTTATCGAAAATAGGTCTTTGAGTTATGAAAAATGATGATCCACATAAAGATTTTTTGCAAAGATTCGAAACTCAAATTAAATGGCCCAGATACGAGTTTATTCATTTTTCACGACGACAGCGACTCGTACCACCTGGCACTGAATTAGCTTTTCTTTTTATCGGCGATTCGCCCACTGAGTTACATTTTTTGTGCAGCTACATACCTAGCTAGCGACAAAATTACGATAGAATCATTTTACCAACAAAAGGGGAACGTTGAGCCAAGAGATTTGTGACCTTTACCTCCTATTCCGCGTGGTAAGATATTTTCACTCGCCATTTTGTATTCAGCAAGGATCACCGGTGACGGTGTGTGTAATATAGGAAGTTAAAGGTGCGAGTTACAATAAATCACTTTCCGACAGCTGTGTAGTGGGCGACTCTGAGGGCGGCCATAATGAGTAATAGCTCTATAGAGTAACCAATATACGAATAATGCAACATAACACTCCGTTATTGTTGGCAGTAAACAAACACTGCTCACTCAGTCATCTGTATTATTACGTCATGTACACTTTTGCTGGCTACTTCACACTTATTTCCTAATAAGGTGTACATAAACATAAATTGTATAACACTCATAGATGTAGGTAGTGGTACAGATAGAACATACTGCAAATATTTGTAACGCTGAACAAATACACGAATTTGTATGTACCCACTATATTCTACACTATGAAGGATTATAGATACGTAATGAGCATTGGTACTTTTGCAAAAAATCTTATATATTTTACCAAGATTTGATAACAATTGCATATACTCGTAACAGCCAAATCTCTACATGTTTAAGTAAAAAACTGTAAGCGCCTTGTTCCGGGCCTACGCAACTTACTTTACGCCATGCATGGGGCTGACTTAAAAGGCAGAACAGCTTTCTACGATCAGATTGCTTTAATTTTTTGCGAAACGATTAACGGTCTCCCGTAAATGGCTGTCAGCAACGTGCACATTCTGCTTGCGATGTTATTGGTTTTTGTGTAAATATTTTAAGGAGTTGTTATTGAAACGTATATTTTTTTGTAATTTATTGTGTAACTGCATAAAGTCTTATGTATCATATCGGCCTTCGGCCTCAGAGCACTTGCCCATTATACGATAGAGCCTGAATCTAAAGTTTTATCTAAGAACGTATGTTAAAAAGAATACTACTTATTAAAATAAAAGGTACTTCAACTTGTGACTTTAACTTTTCTCCACTTAATTTATTATTCATTGGACTATAGTTCATTACATGTTTCAGTATTTGTCGATACAAAATTATGGATGTAGATGCAAATTATCGTATGGTCTCGTTTAGAAAACCTTTTTTATAAAGAAAGTTTTCCTTTCTAAAGTGTCATTTTTGGTGTCATTTTGCCAATTTGTTTTCACATGTTATTATTGCGGTTTATTTAATGATTTGCGAATTTTTAGAAATAAGTTGTAAACAGACTTTAGCATTTTCGATGCATATTTAAGGATTTCTTTCTTATGATAATTTATTTTGGAAACATATATTGATTTTTAGAGAACATCTACAATGAATCCAAAATCTACTATCAGTACTGCCCGATCGGTAATGTTCTGTTTATTATTTGATAATATTAATATTTAAAGGATAAATTTGGACGATGATGTCTGTAGTGACTTTCGAATCGGAATCCAATAGCACACTAAAAAACCTTGCAATAAATATCATTCGTAACTTGTATCGGATGACGTGACCGAACTTTTTGATTCGTACAGGTTGTAACACCGAATTCTAGAAGGCCGACGGCCGTTGCACGAGTGAGGACATCTTCCTCCTTGCCGAAGAAGTTTTACCCGTGTGAATCACCCATGGGAGTGCGTCAGAACCCCTGGACGCCGACTAAACGAAGAGGGCCCATCGCTGCTGAAGCCTCCAGCCCTGGACCGGCCGTGGTCTCCCTCCCGACGTTAATAGGTATTTAAATAGTTACAGTTAACTTCTCTCAGGTCTTGAGGCAAAGTTATCTTTAGGATTTAGCAAAACCAAAAAATATCGACGCCATTTCAGTGTGATCATCGCCGTAAAAAGGGTAAAGTATTAGGATTTGTCTAGAAATTAGAGGTATATTTCGAATATCTCTGGTGTTGTGGCTGACTTCCATGCAGACACAAGCAAGCACTTTTGAAAAAAAACAAGAAATATTGAAGGAATATAACGTCGCTTTATCCTGTAACAGCACCAATAGTTTTCTTTTACTAGTTATTTGTTGTTGTTTACTGACTGTGACCCACCTTCGTGCAAAGATTGTCATCGTAGATTCTGTTTAAGTGCACTTCAAGGCAGACAGGGTAGGCTATAAACAGTTATGACCTGACAACTAGCTAGCCAATATAGAGATCCTACTGTCTCCCCGCTTCAATAGTATTGTGATGGTTCTTTGAGTATGTATTTACTATGTAGAGTGAGGCACTTAGATCCTAACAGTGGCAAGTAGTGGATCATTAAATTAATACTTAAAACTAAGTAGAACGTGTTTAAAATAAAACATTGCGTACAAATAAGTTTGCTTAAGTCGGCGTTTCGTTCTAAATGTAAGTTATACGAAATAATAATCTAAGTGATATTTATAATAGCCACCGGTATACCTTAAATTATTATTTAGTAACACTTGGTACGCCATATAAATGATTCGTCACATAGCGTACTTAATCCAGTAAAAAATATAACATTGACCTCGGTGCCGCTACCTTAAGCAGATTTAACTATGCAAAATAAGAGTAAACAATCGAAGTAGGTACTTAGTGCACACATTTGGTACTTAACGTTTACAGATTGAAACATTATGTTTGAACATCTTTGTAAAGGTGTACATCATGTATGGTCATTTCTTTAGATCACTTAGTTTCAGTTGCTTATTGTTCGCGTCTCGTCGCGCTGATGTCATGCGGAGGTAGTGAGATTATCGCTCGCTCGCGAGCCGCGGCCTCGCTCGTTTTGTTGGTACACAACATGACATCATGTATTATTTCGCGCAAAGCGTTGCCGAACAAACTTTTTATTCCTCAACATGAATAAATCAAATCGTTATTGACCTTTACGTCGCTCGCACGCATCTCATATCTTACCGGTTTCGTGACTTGCTGGTAATAATTTTCTTTCGGTGTTTAAATAGTGTTTTATTTTCCAAATCGAGCGACATCTGTTCTCTATAAGTGTATGATTGGACCATCCACACCGTCTAAAGGTATCGCCGTACGTGGGCGAAAACATTGACCCTGTTCAAGGTGAGGTCTATTCCGCTCGAGAAACATTTTGCTCATTGGAGAAATAGTCTTCGTGTCATGTGTTTATCTTGTAAGGGGGGAGAATACTTAGTGGAGTTGATTGTATTGAAGTAATGATTTGGGAATATTGAACATTGCAGGCAAACCACCTCAGGAGTCACGTAGACCCCGAGCGCCCGCTTACACTTTTGGACACAAGCTTGAGCTTCCCGGTAGCTCCAGAGCAGGACCCGGACCGGCTTCTTACAATACAGGAGGAATGACTGCTAAAGGTGAGTCACTGTATGTATTTATTATTTATTTATTTATTAATTGACCGACCTTAGGTTAGGTAATTTTCTTTTGTTGAACTAGCTATCTGCTACGACCTAAGTAGGATGTGGTTATAAATAATTCTCAAAAAAATCAAAAACTCATGTTTTCACCTCGTAGCTGTGAGACCATAAGTGAAATTGCGTGCGTAGCCGAAATTTACTGACTAATCTACTATCCAAATTGCCTGCCTACGATAGTCACATAATTTGGGCACTTTATTTGAATTTATAGAAAAGGATTGTAGAAAGTTTTAAACATTTTAGTTATAAGGCCAAATGTGAATATGTAAATATTCTGATTGCGTACGGATCCAATTGTTATTGCTATTAATATCTGGGGACATGCTCCAAGCGACACGCCTAATTGTCATCAATCTATCGAAGCGTATCTGAATCGACAGTCGAAAACACATCGCTAATCGAATTTACTTGGCATCTACTGTAATTGGAATCGTGGGTAGTGCCTTCGATATTGTCGTTTACCAGATAATTGCCGGTATTTACCTTTAAAAATCGTTTTACCGACTATTAGACATTTCCAGAACGTCTTTTGTGGGAATGCAGAGTTAATTTACATTTTTGTACTTGCAGCTTTTTCAGTCTCAGACGTTTAAATTAAAACTTATCGCAGTATGGCTGAACGACACGCGAAAGTTTGTGACAACAAAACGAAAGAGACGTTTTCACGGTATTCTGTGATTCATTCTGCGACACTTGACGATAAGTAGGTCATGACTGCAGTCCGATTTGCATAAGCGATGTCGCTGCAGTGTTTATGTTTTCTCCCTAGTCATATGTTTAGCTTGCAGCTTTAATACCTGCGCATCCTCGCTACATCTACTCAGTGGTCTATTAAGCGATAATTTATAACAGTTTGACACTGACATACGCTTCCGTACCAGTTAGAGGAAAACTAACTGCATTCTTTTTAGACATAAGCAAATAATACGTTGTTCTGTTCAAGGTTTCA